>CM053145.1:32819063-34069063 GCA_028571685.1 Heterohyrax brucei
CAATATTGTTTTATGATCTACAGCACTTTTGTTGGCTAACTTTCAGCAGTATATTCCCAGGTCTTTTTTTCCTAGTCTGTCTTACAAAGTCTAATAGTTAAGTTTGCGAAGTCATCCGAGATATCAACAAGTTTAGCAGTGTAGTTTTGACTCTTGATTTGGACTGATGGACCTTTTTCGGTTGTAGAGCACTGGCTGACTTCCACTGCATACGTTAATGCTTTGTTTCAGGGCTGTGTTGGTACATCCATATTACAGCCCCAAACAGTGTCTTGCCTCTCCAAATGGTCTTGGCAAACCTCAACTGTTCTTTGCTTGTTCATCCATGAGCTCCTTTGGGACTGTTTTTGCACACACTTTTCTCATGCCAAGATTTTCAGTTAAGAGTTTCCTAAGTGGTTCTGTATTGATGTTTACTTGGTCTCCCATGCTTCTCACAGTCAGCTGACAATTTTAATATACCTGACCTCTCTTCATCTGTGACACTTTCTCTCCCCTCAGAAAAATATTTACTCTATTTGTACACTTGCAATAATATGTCCCTGATTTCACTTTCATTCTTGCTAAGTTTAACATCAAATTTAATGCTTGTTCCTTGCTCTAGGTAAAACTCCGACATTCTCATGATGGAATGCAAAAATAATGAATACCACTCAGCAAGACACTACCAACATGAACACAGCTGTGAGACACTGATATACAAAGGTTATGAAACCTTACTAAGTTGTTTGTACAGTGCTGCAAATGTAAGTGTGTGGTGGTAAGTTAGTGAACTTAATTGTTAGGCCTAGTAGTCTGAAAGCTCGACAGAGAACTGTCCACTGTGGGTGACCCTGCTTGTAATTGTAATACTAGTAGCATAACTCCCAGTATCACAGTAGTGGGCAAGCCACAAGAGTGCAACAGATGGACAGGTGGGTAGTAGAATAATAACAGTAGCTAACTTCTATTGATCTTCTTGTGCTCAGTGATTATTAGATATCATTATTATTAAAAAAGCACATATACACATACTATATACATACACACGTGTATATACTTCATGCAACTTTTGATTTATGTACTTTGTTAACAGTTTACCATTTGGATAGTGTTGAAACAACATCACAACTCTTCAAAAGTCCTTCAAGAGATTCTCAACTCAGGCTGTGGAGAGACTGGAACACTTATACACTGCTGATGGGAATGTAAAATGGTACAACTGCTTTGGAAATCAATCTGGCACCTCCTTAGAAAGCTAGAAATAGAAATACAATACAATCCAGTGATCCCACTCCTTGGAATATGACCTAGAGAAATAAGAGTTGGCACATGAATAGATGTATGTATGCCAATGTTTATTGCCACACTATCCACAATAGTAAAAAGATGGAATCAACGTAGGTGCCCATCGACAGATGAATGCGTAAACAAATTATGGTGTGTATATTCACGCGATGGAATGCTACACAATGATAAAGAACAATGATGAATTTGTGAAATATTTCATAATGTGGAAGAATCTAGAAGGCCTTATGCTGAATAAAATCAGTCACAAAAGGACAAATACTGTGAGATAACTATTATAAGAACCCAAGGTTTAAACCCGTGTGACCCTAATCTCTTGCAACATGCCTTCTCCTGTTAAAAATGGTTAATCAAGGGCTTTATGTAGCTAATGCCATGATGATACCCTAAGTAAGTAGAAGCATTTTTTTCTTTTTTGAAATGGCACCGGCTTCACTGGCCTCCTTCAAAGGAGTGTGGAGCTCTCTTACTACCCGTGGCCTTGCTCTCTTCTTTTTTTGTTCTCTTAAGAAACGGCCTTCAGCCTGCAACACAGCAGCAGGGAGGCTTCCTGGATTTTTTTTTTTTTTTAAATCTACAGCCAGCTTTCTTGCTCCTTATCTAGTCAGGATGGACTTGGCAGGCCAGTTTCACTAGCTGAAGAATATTTTTACATACGTTTTATCTTTACCCGTTACACATGTACAGACTAAAGTCCCACATGCATATCTGTAGTTTAATAAAGAGTTTCTTGTGGTTATTCTGTGATGTACGCGATTATCTTTAGGCTGTGTACTTAAAAACTTTAGGTAGTCCTTGCCAAAATGGTATACAAATTCTGGTGCAATAATGGTCCTTTCAGACTCTGTAGAGAACAGCCTGCATTGCCATCATGTTTCTGTTGGTATCGTACCTCCTAATAAATCTTTTCTCTCTTTCCAATTTGGAGTATGTTTCATTGGCTCAACTGCTTCAGGGCATAAACCCCTTATTAAGCACCATACAGAAGAAAGCATTCTTTGATGGTTATGAGGATGAAGAGTGAGGGTGTCATGGATTGCATTGTGTCCCCCTCAAAATGTATGTATTGCTTTGACTTGGCTATGAGTCCCAATATGGTGCCATCCCTCTCATGTGCTGTGAATCCTGCCTGTGACATTGATGATGGAGAATGGGCAGCAGTTGTGCTGGGTGAGACAGGACTCCAGTTATCAGCTGTGGGACATAAGGGAGAGAAGTGAGCAGAGTAAGTTGGGAACGTCATACCACCAAGAAAGCATCACTGAGAGCAGAGCACATCCTTTAGACCTAAGGTTCCTGTGCCAAGATGCTGTCCTTGAATTTGGACTCAACGTACCAGACTACGATAATTGCTGTTATTGAATGGACGTATAACTTGTGAATGGATCTGTGACTTACCAGACTGTGACAATGAAGTTTGTTTTCATGAAACCATCCACTTGTGGCATTTTCTGTTACAGCACTACCAAGTGACTAAGACAGAGGGAGAGGGGTATTCACTAACTAGATAGATAATAATTATTTTAGGTGAAGGGAAGGACAACACACAGTACAGGTCAAGTCAGCACAACTGGAGTTAAACCAAAAGCTAAGAAGTTTCCTGAAGACAACCAAAGACTTCAAGGGACAGAGTAGTAGGAGCAGGCATCTGGAGACCATGGTTTCAGAAGACGAGTCAGTTGGCATAACAAGTGCATTGAGAAAATGTTCTGCATCCCACTTTGGTGAGTGTGATGTGGGTTCTTAAAAGCTAGCAAGTGGCCATGTAAGAAGCATTAATCAGTCTCAGCTCACCTGGGGTAGAGGACAATGAAGAATACCAGAAGCGTAAGGAAAATATGAGCCCAAGAGACGTAATTTCAGAGACTACATCGGAATGAGACTGGGAGGACTAGATGGTGCCTGGTTACCACCAGTGACTGTCCTGACAGGAATCTCAAAAAGATCCCCTGATGGAGCAGGGGAAATGTAGTCTGCAGAACTTGAACTCTACTAAAAAGACCAGACTTGAGGGTCTGGCAGACTGGAGGGTCCCTGAAAGACATGGCACCCAGACTGTCTGTTAGCCTAGACCCAAAACCTTTCCCAATGATAGTTCTTCAGACAAACATTGGACTGGATTAGAAGACATAAAATGATACGAATAAGAATGTGCTTCTTGGCTCAAGTAGGTAGATGAGACTACTTGGGAAGCTTCTATTTAGAGGTGAGATGAGATGACAGAGGGGACAGAAGCTGGCTAAATGGACAGGGGAAATACAAGGTGGAAAAGAGGAGTGTGGTGTCACAGTGTGGGGAGAGCAAGGGAGTCATATGACAATGTGTGTATAAATTTTTGTGTGACAAACTGACTTGAATCATAAACTTTCACTTAAATCACAATTAAAAGAAAAAAGCCCAAAGGAGTCCTCTCCCAAGTACCTCTGTGACTTTGGCTCTCAAGGGATTCTGTGGATGAAGTCTGTGGTCATCAGGTATGTGCATCAGGCTAGGACCTAGCGCTTGGCCTAGGCCCGATGAATTTGCTTCTCCTTCCTGGGAGTCCTTGGATTCTGCGAATAGTTAATGTGCTCAGCTGCTAACTGAAGCATTGGGGGTTTCACCCAGAGGCACCTCAAAAAAAAGGGCTGGTGCTCTAATTCTGAAAAATCAGGCATTTTTTTTTCGATGGTAGAGCATAGTTCTGTGGACACACATGGAATCACCATGAGTTAGCCCAGATTCGATGGCAACTAGTTTATTTTTTCTTAGGACCGGGAAGCAGCAGGCCTCTTCTCTCCTGGCAGGGGCAGTGAGCGGTGGCTTCCTCCAGCCTGCCCAGGATGGCCAGCCTCATCATGGAGTATGACACATGTGGGTGTCTTACAGAGGGCCGTGTGCCTCTCTGGGCTTGTGAGTTTATCATCAACAATTTTATTTCAAGTGTCAATGACACAAGGATTGTTGGATTTTTGCCCTTTTGGCATATATAGGAGACGTGAGCAAGAACTGCTGTGAGTCAGAAAGAGGAGAAGATGAAAGGCCCACTTCTGTGCGGGCGCGGTTTATGGGGCAGCAAGTCAGGAGGAGGGAGGTTTCTTGGATTTTGAGATTTAGCGACAGTGTAGAACTGAACTGCCATCTCACTTCTGAGTCATTTCAGAAAGCTTGGGTTCCTCGGTTTTGAGTGATAGCATTTGGATGTGTTGCTCTGCATCTGTGGGGCTGAGTCTGGGAGTGTCTTTGTGAGCGCAGAGGAAGGTCTGGGTGAGCAGTAAACATGACTGTGTGCAAGGTCGGTGCACTGTGTGTATTACCTGTGAGGCGACTCTGTGTGCGGGTCTGTGCATTGGGATCTTTCTGTGTGTAGAGCTGGAATGTGAATGTGATTTGTATGTGGGAAATCTGTATTTTTGTTTATGAAATTGGGTCCAGGTGTAAAACTGGTTTGTAGGGTGAACGTGGGTCTCAGCTGATAAAGGCAGGGTTGGTGTGTGAGTCTCTGTGTGTGCTGTGTCGTATGTATGTCAATTTCAAAGCATGTGCCTGTATCTGCGTGGGTGACGGAGGGCTGTGGGTGAGAATGGGTGCATGTGTGTGTGTTATGCACACAGGCCCCTGCAGACTCTATGTGTACAGCTCCCGTGACTCCTCCTGTCGTAGCTGCTGCCTCTGGTCCCTGGTGGTTCTGCCTGGCTGGTCTACAGAGAGATCAACACCCTTCAAACCAGCTGCTTTGTTGGCTGCAGCTCACACCATTGGCCTCCTGATGCCTGCAGTTGCCATGGAAACCAAAGTAGGTCTGCTTCTGTCTGCCACCCAGTCCCTGGGTTAGAGCAGCTGTGGGCCAAAGCCACCTTGGTGAGGGCTAGCTGAGAGGTAAGGGGGGGTAGAAAGGAGGGCTCTAGGGGCCCATCAGAGCCTGTTTTTCATCACGCCCTCTTGGGGCCTCTTTTCTGCCTCCATACACAATGACTCTCAGACAATTGGTATCAAAACAGCCCCGTCAGAAAAGAGTCCGAGTAGTTGACTTTTTCACAGGCAGACAGGATCCTTTCTTGGAAAAAACAATAGATCAAGACATATGCTGATTTTACATTCCTGTGCATGTGATTTCTACACCATTAATTCAATGCCTGAATTAAGGTAGCTTTTAGGGGAAAGCTGGTGCTGTGTGACAGACAACACTACCTGTTTTGTGGCCTGGTTTATAATAGGCAATGGCTCAGTGTTCGCTGCCCTGGGAAAGCTTGGTAAGAACAGAGTTAAGCACTGAGGAGATCACAGGTCCTGTTTAGTTCTGAAAAACCGAGGAGCAAGCGCAAACCTAGCTGTGTAAACAGTGGGTAACGCGTTGTGAGGGAGACAGACAAAAGTGGCACAATCATAAACACAAAGCAATGATTTACATGAAAGTTAGGGTAGTGGTTAACTCCGGGGCAATCAAGAGGTAAACAGATGGTTGGTAGTGAAAGCAGGTGACTTTCTTAAAAAAAAGAAAGTACTTTATTGTGCTTTAAGTGAAAGTTCACAATCCAAATCAAGCTGTCATACAAAAACTTGTGCACACACTGCTATGTATCTCTAACTGCTCTCCCCAACCTGTGACAGCACACTCCTCCTTTCCACCCTCTATTTCCCATGTCCACTCAACCAGCTCCTGTCCCCCTCCAGCTCCTCAGCTCTCAGCTCACATCTGGAGCAGCCCAGTTAGCCTCATGTATCTGCTTAAGCCAAGAGGCATGCTCTTCATCAGTATCATTTTATGTCTTATTGTCCAGTCTATTCTTTGTCTGGAAAGTTGGCTTTAGGAATGGTTTCTGAACAGAGAATGTTGGGGCTGTGTCTTCCAGGGTCCCTCCAGAATGTTGGACCATCAAGTCTGATCTTTTAATACAGTTTGAGTTCTGCACACCCATTTTTCTCCTGCTACACCAGGAACTCTATCTGTTTTCCCTGTCAGGGCAGTCATTGGTGGTGGCCAGGCACCATCTAGTTCTTCTGGTCTCATGCTGATGTAGTCTCTGGATTATATGTCCCTTTCCCTCTGCTCCAGGTAGTCTGGGACCAATTGATGCTGCTTACATGGCTGCTCGCTAGCTTTTAAGACCACACAAGGGGCCTTTTAAAACACTAAGACAGTTCTATGGCTTAATCTGGGTGATGGAGACACAGATGAGTGATCTTTATTCTTTTAATTGTATATGTACGTTTAACACACTTTTCTGTATGTACAATACTTATGACAAAAAAAACCAAGAAAACCCAAACCTGCACCTGTCCTGAGCTGTAGGCCCTGGTTTGATTTGAGTAGTAGGAGGTGCGATGAGATCAGAGAAAGAGGGTTGGATAAGGGAACGTATTTTTTAGGTGTTGGAGCTGCCTCCAGCCTTGACCAGCTGTGTGACCTCAGGAAACCCACTTGACTTCTCCCAGCTGCAGCTTCCTTGTCTGCAACATGATGAGCATTTTAGATTTACTCATTCTACTAAATATTAATTTAGAGTAACAAGTGTTGGTGAGGATGTGGAGAAATTGGAACACTCATACATTGACAATGGGAATGTAAAATGGCGCAGTGACTGTGGTAAGCAGCCTGGCAGTACCTCAAAAAAGCTCAACCTGAAGTTACCACATGACCCAGCAATTCCACTCCTAGGAATATGCCAAAGAGAAATGAAAGCAGGAACTCAGACACGTGTACGCCACTGTTCATGGTAGCGTTATCCACAGCAATCAAAAGGTAGAAACAACACAAGTGTTCATTAGCAGATGCATGAAGAAACAAAGTATGGTATGTCCAGCTGTCTTAGTCATCTAGTGCTGCTATAACAGAAATGCCACAGTGGATGCCTAACAAAAGTTTATTCTTCCATAGTCCAGTAAGCTGGAAGTTCCCGCTGAGGATGCCACTTCCACGGGATTATACTGTCTCTCTGTTGGCTATGAAGGAAGGTCCTTATGTTGCATCAGTCTTTCTTTGGTTTGAAGCATCTGGGTGCTGGAACTTCAGGTCTCAAGGATGCGCTCTGCTCTTGGTTCTGCTTTCTTGGTGGTATGAGGTCCCCAAGTCTCTGCTCGCTTCCTTTCCCTTTTGTCTTTTGTAGGATAAAAGGTGGTGCACACTGCACTCCAGGAAAGCTCCTTTAGTTAGGTTGTTACAGTCACACCCTAATCCTCTTTAACATAATCCAGTTTATTAACCACTGGCAGAGTCTAGGATTTATAGCACGGGAAAATTGCAACATGGAAGATAATCACACAATAATAGGGGTCGTGGCTCAGCCAAATTGGTACACACATTTTTTGGGGGACACAGGTCAATCCATGACACCATCTAATGTAATATTATTCAGCCATGAAAAGGAATGGAGTTTTTTAGAAAGTATTTTTTATTGTGATTTAAGAGCAATTTTACAACCTGTATCATTTTGTCATAAAACACCTGGAACTTTCCTCACTATTCTTTTTTTAAATAATAATTTTGTTTATTTATTACAGTAAATGAATAAAATGTCTAACATCTATCAACTATCTCACGTGTGATAACCCCCCACCCCCCATATCCTTTGCCCATTGTTTCATTGGGTTATTTACCTTTTTCTTGTTGATATTTTGCAGAGCCTTGTAGATCATGGAGATCAGATGATGGTCCGACATATAGTTGTTGAATATTTTTTCCCATTCTGTAGAGGAATGGATAAACAAACTAGAGTTTTTTTCTTCTGTGCATAATTCTCTTCTTAAGTCTTTATAACAGGCGTCTCATACAGTATTTGTCCTTTTGCCACTGACTGATTTCACTCAGCATAATATCTTCCAACTGAAACCATGTTATGAGAGGTTTTCTAAAATCCTCGTTGTTTTTTACCATAGCATAGTGTTCCATTGAGTCTATGTGCCATAGTTTGTTGATCCATTCATCTGTTGACGGGCATCTGGGATGGTTCCATCTTTTAGCTGTTGTGGACTGTGCATTCTTATGCGTGTTTCTGTTCATGTGACAGCCTTTGTTTCTGAAGTAAAAAGTCCAAGCAGTGGGATTACTGGATCAAACGGTGTATCTATTTCCAGCTTTTTAAGGAAGTGCCAGATTGCTTTCCAAAGTGGTTGTACCATTTTGCAATCCCACCAGCTGTGTAGGAGAGTCCCCTCCACAGCTTCTCCAGTATTTGTTGGTTTTGTGTTTTTTGGATCATGGCCATCCTTATTGGGGTGAGATGGTATCTCACTGTAGTTTTGATTTGGATTTCTCTGATAGCTAATGATCTTGAGCATTTCCTCTTGTGTCTTTTGGCTGCCTGGATGTCCTCTCTAGTGAAGTGTCTGCCCATATCCTTTGCCCATTGCTTAATTGGGTTATTTACCTTTTCTTGTTGATATTTTACAGAACCTTGGAGATCATGGAGATCAGATGATGGTCTGACATATAGTTGCTGAATATTTTTTCCCATTCTGTAGATGAGTGGATAAATGAACTAGGGTACATATACTCTTTTAACTCTTTTGATAAAGTCTTTGGATGAGTAAACGTGTTTGATTCTTAATAGTTCCCATTTATCTATTTTCTCTTCTGTTAATCACACTTTGTTAGATTTTGAAGTCTGTCTGAGCTGTGTATTAGAGCATTCATCATTGATCCTATTTTTTCTTGCATGATCTTTATTTTTTAGGTTTGATATTTAGGGCTTTGATCCATTTTGAGTTAGTTTTTGTGTAAGATGTGAGATATGGGTCTTGTTCCAGGTTTTTGCACATCCAATTTTGCTAGCACCATTTGTTGAAGAGACTGTTTTTACCCTAGTTTACAATCTTAGGGACTTTGTCAAATATCAACTCTTTGTAAGAGGTTGGTGGCATCTCTGGGGCCTCCACTCTAAGTCTATATGTCTCTTCTTGTACCAGTACCAGGCTGTTTTGACTACTCTGGCAGTGTAATACATCCTAAGGTTGAGTAGTGTGAGGCCTCCCATTGTGGTTCCTCTTCTTCAGTGGTGCTTTACTAAGCCAGGGTTTCTTCCATTTCCAGACAAAGTTGGTGATATGCTTCTCCATCTAAGCAAAAAATGACACTGGAATTTGTATTGGGATTGCATTGTATAAGTAGATTGCTTCAGGTAAAATAGACATTTTCACATGTTAAGTCTTCCTATCCATGAGCAGGGTAGTTTTCTCCAATTGTGTAAATCTCTGCTGGTTTCTTGCAGAAAGGCCTTGTAGTTCTCTCTGTATAGGTCTCTTATTTCTCTAGTTAGGTTTATTCCTAGGTATTTTATCTTCTTGGGGTCTATGGTAAATGGTATTGATTTAGTGATTTCTTCTTTGATGATCTCTTTGTATAAAGGAATACTACTGATTTTATCTTGTATCCTGATACGTTGCTGAACTCCTCTATTAGTTCCAGTAGTTTACTTAAGGATTCCTTAAGATTCTCTGTTTATGCAATCATATCATCAGTGAATGGGGAGAGTCTTAATTCCTCATTGGTGATACAGATGCCCTTTATTTCTTTGTTTCGTCTGATTGCTCTGGCTGGAACTTCTAGTACAATGCTGACTAGAAGTGGTGAGAGTGGACATCCTTGTCTAGTTCCCATTCTCAGGGTGAATTCTTTTAGTCTTTCACCACTCAGGACAATGAAGGCAGTTGGCTTTGCATAGATGTCACTAATTGCGTCGAGGAATTTCCCGTCTATTCCTATTTTGCTGAGAGTTTTTAGCATGAAATGGTGTTGGACTTTGTCAAATGCCTTTTCTGCTTCAATTGACAAAATTAGGTGATTCTTATCTTCTGTGCTATTTAAGAGGTTGATCTCTTTAATTGATCTTCTGATGTTGAACCAGCCTTACGTCCCTGGAATGAAACCAACTTGGTCATGATGAATTATCTGTTTTATATGCTGTTCAATTCTATTGGCTAGAGTTTTGTTGAAGACTTTTGCATCTAGGTTCATGAGTCATACTGCTCTGTAATTTTTTTTTTGTGGGATTTTTCCCTGGCTTTGGTATCAGGGTTATGCTGGCTTCATAGAATGAAACTGGGAGTATTTCATCCCTTCCTATGCTGTGAAATAACCTCAGTAATATTACAATTAACTCCTCTCTAAAGATATGATTGGCAGTTCAAATCTACCAGGTGCTCCTTGGAAACTCTATGGGGCAGTTCTACTCTGTCTGTAGGGTTGCTATGAGTCAGCATCAACTCAGTGGCACTGGGTTTGGTTTTTTGTTTAAAGGTTTGGTAGAATTAACCAGTGAAGCCATCTGGGCCAGGACTTGTTTTGATTGGCAGTTTTTTGATTACTTTTTCAACCTCTTCCTTTGTAATGAGTTTATGAAGCTATTCTGCTTCTCCTTGTGATTAATTTTGGTAGGTGCTATGAAATTTGTCTGTTTCCTTTAGGTTTTCGGATCTGTTAGAGTAAAGCCTTTTGTAGTATTCTTTTATGATACTTTTGATTTCAGTTGGGTCTATTGTGACATCTCCCATCTCACTTATTACACAGGCTATTTGTTTTCTCTCTTGTTTTTCTTTTGTAAGGTTAGCCAATGGTTTATCAATGCTGTTGATCTTTTCAAAGAACCAGATTTTAGTATTGTAAATGTTTTCAATTTTTCTATTCTTTAAATCATTTAGTTTTGTTCTGATTTTTATTATCTGTTTTCTTCTCATGCCCCAGGGGTTCCTTGTTTCTCTCTACTTGTTCAATCTGTAGGGTTGATTCTTTGGTTTGAGCCATTTCTTCATTCAGGATGTGTGCATTTATGGAGATAAACTGACCTCAGGGCACTGCTTTGGCTGTATCCCAGAGTTTCTGGTAGGATGTGTTTTCATTCTCATTTGATTTCATAAATTTCTTTATTTCATCCTTGATTTCTTCCATAACCCATGAATTTTTGAGCAAGGTGTTCAGTTTCCATAACTTCAAATTTCTACCATGATTTTTCCGTTATTGATTTAAACATTTATGGCTTTATGGTCTGAGAAGATGCTTTGCAATAAATTAGTCATTTGATTTTGTAGATAATTGCTTTACGACCTAACACATTGTCTATTCTGGACAATGTTTCATGTGCATTGAAGAAGAAGGTGTACTTATCCGACGATGGGTGAAAAGATCTGTATATGTTGATAAGGTCAAGCTGGTTGGTTGTTGCAATAAGATATTCTGTATCTTTAGTGAGCTTTTTTCTGGATGATCTGTCCATTACTGAAAGGGGAGTGTTGAAGTCTCCAACTATTATTGTGGAATGATCTATCTCATTTTTCAATGTAGTCATTGTTTGTTCAACATATTACATGCTCTGGCATTGGGTACATAAATATTTAATATTGTTAAGTCCTGCTTGTGTATTGAACCTTTCGGCAATAAATACTGACCATCCTTGTCCACAGTGGTGGATTTTACATTAAAATCTATTTTATCTGAGATTAGTATTGACACATCTGCTCTTCTTTGTATGTTGTTAGCTTGATATATATCATTCCATCTTTTAGTTTTCAGTTTGTTTATATCTTTGAGTCTAAGGTGTGTTTCTTGTAAGCAACATATAGACGGGTTGTGTCTTTTGATCCAGGATCTTACTTGCTATCTCTTTATTGGAGCATTTAGTCCATTTACATTCAGTGTAATTATTGACAGGTATGTGTTTAGTGCTGTCATTTTGATGTATTTATTTTTATGTTGATGTTGTCTATCCTGCTCCTAATTTTCTGTTCTGGGTCATTCTTCTTTATAGGTTAAAATTTCAGTGTTGATTTTGTGTTTATTGAGACTCCTGTATTGTGTTTCTTGTTTTGATATGTTGCATTGTTACTATGCTTTGTGGCTACCCTGATGATCCTCCTTAATAATCTAAGTTTAAACCGAGTTTTAGCTCCTGCATGTCTTTTTAACTTCCTCTCCATCTGAAAGGACTGTAACTACTGTAGTATATCCATCTTTTTATTGTGATGGTATCATAGTTTTCATGATATGACCACTCGTTTCCTTCTTTTTAATACTGTAGCTTTGAGTTTTGTGGATGCTGTGTCCTGCATTGTCTCCCTAAATATACACTTAATGGTTTTGTTTTTATAAGCAAATAGCTTCTTTCAGTATTTCTTGTAGCTTTAGTTTTTTTCAGAATCTCTAAGCTTCTCTTTATTTTGAATGTCTTAATTTCACTGGTACATTTGATAGACAATTTTACAGGATATATAATTCTTGGTTGGAAGTTTTTCTCCTTCAGGGCTTTGAATGTGTCATCCTACTGCTTTCTAGACAACATCGTTACTGCAAAGAAAAGCCTGAAGTGTTTCCCTCTGAATGTTAGCTTTGCTTTGAGCCTTGTTGACTTTAAAGGCATCTGTTGTGTTTCATTTTATTTAGTTTGATTATAATATGTCTCAGTGTTTTTCTTTTGGGTATGTATTTTTGTGGCATTTGATACACATCTTAGATATTTATGTTCTCTTTGTTCATAATTTCAGGAAAGGTTTATGTCAGTAACTCTACAGCAATGCTCTCTGTATTGTCATCTATGCCCTGTTGTTCAGAAATTCCAATTTATCATAAATTATTCCTCTTACTAGAGTCCCACATGTTTCTTAATGCTGCTTCATTTTTCTTATTTCTCTTCTCTGATTTCTCTTCATAAATGCTGGTGTCAGTTGCTCTGTCCTCAAGGTCACTAAGTTTCACTTTCATCTCCTCAATTCTACTCTTTTGGTTTTGGATTGAATTGTCTAATTCTGTCGTTTTGTTACTGATCTGCTGTATTTCAGATCATTGATGTTCCATCAGTTCAAATAGCTTACTTAATTTTTCATTCTGTTCTGCTACATTTTGTTTAATCTCTAGGAGGATTCTATATCTAATTCTTTTGTACTCAACCCATGATAATTTCAGAAAGGCTTCTTAATCTGGGAATTTTTTTTTTTAAATTATGACTGAGTGAAAATGTACATTTCCATATAAGTTTACATGCCCACCTATATGCAGCTTCCACTGCTCTCCCTGCCCAGTGACAGCACACTCTGCTCCATATATGTCTCATCCTCTCCACCCACTCTCCTTCCTAATCTGGAAAATTTTTTGATTCTTTATTTTTTGAGTTTTCTGAAGTCAAGGTAGGCTGCCTCTTTAAATGATTAACTATGGTCTGCTGTCTGTGTGCCATCTAGAAGCTAATTTCTCTGGTGTTACCTCAGCAGGAGCTCAGGTGTAGTTCTAAGAGGGAAGTTGGTCACCAGTTGTCTCTATGTGCTCCAGTAATTAGCCCCAGGTGGACTCTGTGGGATGAAATTCTCTACCTATTGGGTGGCAAAGATGGTGCCCTACTTATGGAGACACTGGGGGCTGTCAGCCGACCCTACAATGTGGGTCAGTGAAGGGTGGGGAGAAAATCTACTGGGCCTCTCAACAGACAGATCTCCAGTCAAATACATAGGCCCCTCAACCCTGAACGTAAACTTTACTTCTGTGCAGATAACTGTCCACCTGCTGAAAAGCAGAGAACTGTCAAGTGAGTAGCTGTCCAGATGCTGCCCAAAACAGTCAGGCCCTCAGGAGCAGCAGACCTTGTCTTCCAGCTGACAATGAAAGTATGTTATTGGTTGTTTACAGAGGCTGCAGTACTCTGATATGGTGAAATAGCAACAGTGGAGGTCAGTGGCTGCTGGCTTGTCTTTGAGAGGGGAAGTTTAGTCTGATATTGGAGTTCAGTCAAATATGCCAGGTCCTAGGACTCCCTGAATGTCTAGTGCTCCATACGAATATCATTCCAGGCCTTAGTTCTCAGAAGGAATTGAGGAGATGTGTGTCTAGTGTGTCTAGTCCACCATCCCTGCTATTTTATTCTAGTTAACCCCTCTGCCCCCCATGACAACATGCTTCCCCTTTTGTCTGGAACTTCCCATGACCTTTTGACTAATGTCTGGCCACACTCACCCAATCATCATGGCTCCAGGAAAGGGCATCTCAGACATCCCCGCGTACATGATTAAAGGTTTTTTCATTGCCAGCCTCACTCTATGTTTTGCATAGTCCAGTTCAGTGTTTGTCTGGGGAGCCAGGCACAGTGCTGGATGCAGTTTGGAGTTAGAGAGACCGGGGGTATGCTCCCACAGGGCCTTCCAGGGAATGGAGTTTTAATACATGGTAAAACATGAATGAACCTTAAAAACATTATGCTGAGTGAAATAAGTCAGACACCAAAGGACAGCTGTTGTATAATTGCATTTATATGAAGTATCTGGAATAGGCAAATGTATAGAGACAGAAAATAGAGGGAAAATGTGAAGTTAATGCTTATCGAGTACAGCATTTCTATTTAGGTTGATGAGAAAAGTAATTTTGATTTTTTTTCTGGTGCAGGGCACAGTGTTAGGACAGGAAGTCATGTACAAGCATTGGTACAGCATATGCCAGTGTGTAATGTATCTATTTTAAGGGGAAGGGACAAAGGTCTGGTCAAGTCAGGACTGAGAGACAGCCCTGCCAGCAAGGACGTGGGGGAGATGAGTTCTGATTAGCCCTTAGAGAATGGGCCAGCTTTCTACTGGCCAAACTAGGGAAGGAGGACGTGATGGAAGGGAAGGCACAAAGCTGACGAAGGTGAGAGGTAATTAGGGGACAGTAGAAATCTCATGTCACTGAGGTATGGAGGACTTAATTATTAGTAAGATTCCTTTCAATGCTGCAAAAGGAAACTGACCCATGCTGGGCTACAGAATAGGCCCAGCTCGGGGCAGGGGACAGCAGGAGGGGAAGACAGAAGGTATTGGGGTTCTGTTGCCAGCCCTGCTGACCTGGATGTAGGTTACCACTTGACTCCATCCACTGTGATGTTCAAGACTGTGGGCCCCTCCAGACAATCAGAGTTGTCACCACTACACTGGCCTCTTCCTGGCAGGCTGTGGAGAAAGGACCTGTCCTTCAGGCAAAGACCTCAAGGCTCCTGAGGCTCCTGCAGTCAGGATACCCCTACAATGCCCCACAGACCCAGACAAGCCCAATGACAGCCAGCTGCCAGAATGGGAACCTGTGGAACACTTTTTTGAATTTCCTGTGAGGCTAGGGTCACACTGGCCAGGAGGCTTTGGCTGCTAATGTGATACTTAGGAACCTTCCAGGTGAAATGCTTTGTCCCTTCCAGATGAAATGATTTGTTAATTTCTGGCCCTTGCCTGCTAGGCAGTTTTGTTAGGAAATCATGCTGCTTTGCCTTGGCGGAGATCATGTCTCTTGTCCTTGGAGTCTGTAAAGTGTTCTTTGTGTCGCAAGAGTACAGGTTAGGACCCCAGAACACCTTCTCCTTGGGGGATGCTAGACTCATCAGAGAGTCCCCTGAGAGACAGGTAACCTGTGTTTGACTGTCCTTGGAGCCCAAGGCCTGCTGGGCAGATGACTGCTGCAAGCTAGCTGGGAACTACAGGCTGCCTTAGGTGAGGCTGGGAAAACCAGATGATACAGAGTTTTTCCCAGACTGTTTGACACGTTGAGTCCAGCATGTTAGAGCTGGAAGGGCCCCAGTCAGGTGCTGCAGACCCCAGGCCAAGGTGGTGCCCACCACAGGGACCATGACAACTCCAGGGGCAGGGCCTGATGCCAGTCATTCATGCATTTGCTGGACACAGAGTAAGTATTTGGTATTTGTGGAACACCTGATTTCAACAGCAAATTCCATATTATGGTGATACCCTTGTCAATCTTTTAGGGTATATCCCTGGTGGGTGTCAGAGGTCTACCACAGGCACTCTTCATGGTGGAAAGTATGAGTTTCTGAAACAGATAGCTATGTGTCTGAGTTCTGGCTGTCAGCTGTGTAACTTTGGTCCTCTCTGACCCTCAGTTTCTTCGTTTTTAAAATGAGTGCAGTGCTAGTTCCTGTGCATAGCGCTGTGAGGATCAAATAAAAGAATTCATGGAAAGTGTTTAGCATAGTGCCTAGCGCATGCTAAGTGCCACTTATGGTTTCGTATGACAGCAAATGCTGGTGGCCAGCGACATGTAGAGCAGACAGTGAGAAGGATGAGCTCTGGTGAAGGGCAGTGTGCTTAGCAGCAATCAGGACATTCATCTGATCCACTTATCCCACCATCCATTTATTAATTCTAGAAGGATATATTGAGCACCTGCCACGTGCAGGTGCTATTCTAGGCACCAGGGATATAACAGCAAATAAGTCAGAACCTCTGTCTTCAAGGAACTCACTCTAGTGCAATCTAGTGGAACAACTATCATTCAACAAACATGTTAGGAGTGCCTGTCCCTTGTATGATGTTGTGTTTCTCTGTCCTTTGCTTTCTGGTACAAGCCCTCTACAAAATGTTCTAACTTCACCTGGACTGGGCTGTGAAGAAAAGGGAAAGGCTATCCACTTTTGAGTCCAGATTGGTGGGGAAATGGGAACAGGTCACACTGTTGCTAGGTCTCCAGATACCAGGGTCCCATGTGAGGATCTTGCCCCTCACCAATTAAGAATGAACAGGTAATGCATGGAGAATCTTTCCCCCTGAGCAAAGCTTTATTAAAGCTTTATTAAAGCTTTGCTTGCAAGCAGAGATGGGAGGGCCTAGGCTACACTTACCTTGTCTCCTGAACTATAAGGTTTTGCCAGGGCTTATAAGGATTTTGGGAAGAAAGGGTCTCATGCTTTATTTGTGTTGGAAGTAGAGATTTCCAAGAAATGGTGGGGCTAGGGAAATTACATTGCTCATGTCAGTGCAAAACAGAGTTGGCAGCAGAGGGCTCTGGGAGGCAATGGAAAGACTAACCATGGGATTTCGCACATTTGTTGTCCTTTGAGACCTCAGTTGGAGCCCCAGCATCAGCTTTGTGTTTTTGTAAGCCTCTGCTAGCATGTCACATGGTGCCTCTGGCACCACTGCTTATGCTCCTCACATTCTGATTCATCCTGAAAAACTACTTTAAGAAGTTCTTTTGGTATCTGTGGTATATTAACCAGTAGTGCTGGTCAGATTGCCCTCATTCTGCTTATGACATAATCATCCTTGGAGGTTTCTAAAAGTACCAAGAGGGCCTCACGTGCTTTTCCTGTCAGTGTCCCAGCATGTGGTTAATTACTGGGTCCTTTTATCCCCCATGAAATGCTGGTGGCATGGTGGTTAAGTACTACATCTGCTAACCACAAGGTCAGCAGTTCAAATCCACTAGGTGCTCCTTGGAAATTCTACGGGGCAGTTCTACTCTGTCTGTAGGGTTGCTGTGAGTTATAATCAACTAGATGGCAGTGGGTTTGGTTTGGGTTTGGTTTATTCTCTACAACTTGTTTATAGATTCGGCTCCAAGGTTTACTGAAAGGTATTTACAGAGGCCCCTGGGCTGCCTGTCTCAGCATTATGAGTCTAACCTGTTGCCGTTCAGTTGATTCCGACTCAGGGAGACCCTGTGTTTACAGAGTACAACTGTCACATCGAGTTTTCTTGGCAGTAATCTTTGCGGAGGAAGATCACCAGGCCTTTCTTCTGCAGTGCCTGCCACTAGGTGGGTTTGAAACCCCAAGCTTTTGGTTAGTAGCTGTTTTAGTCAGCTAGTGCTGCTCTAACAGAAATACCACAGAGTGGATGGCTTTAACAAAGGAAAGTTTATTCTTACACAGTCCAGTAGGTTACAAGTCCATATTCAGGGTGTCCACTCCAGGGGAAGGCTTTTCCTTGTCAGCTCTGGAGGAAAGTCTGGTATTGCATCAGTCTTTGTCCAGGGAGCATCTTGGCGCAGGAACCTCGGGTCTGGAGGGACACGCTCTTCTCTTGGTGCTGCTTTCTTGATGATGTGAGGTTCCCAGTTCTCAGCCTGCTTCTTTTTCCTTTTATCTCTTGCAGGATGAAAGGATTAAGGGTGGGTCAAGCCATACTCCAGGGAAACTCCCTGTACAGTGGAACAGGGAAGTGATCCTATGAAAGGGTTTACAGCCACACCCTAATCCTTTAATATACAGCATAGGAAAACCACAACAGGGAGGACAATCACAAGATACTGGGAATCATGGCCCAGCCACATGGCTACATATATTTTTGGGGGGACACCATTCAATCTATGACAGTAGCCAAATGCCAACTGTTTGCACCACCAGGGGCCAGGAAACAAAAATAAACTTGCTGATGTTAAGCTGATTCCAGTGCATAGTGACCCTATAGGCGAGAGTAGAACTGCCTTGTGAAGTTTGTAAGGAGTGGCTGGTGGATTCCAACTACCAACTTTTTGGTTAGCAGCCAAGCTCATAGCTACTGTGCCACAGGGACAGTCCCAGCCTGGCTGGAAATTCAGGAAGGAGAGAACTGCCCAAGTTGCCTCTGATGGGAAAATTCAGGCCTGGAATTCAGCTGAACACCAGATCCCTTTCTCCCAGGCCCTGTTCCTTCACATCCCTGAGATCCTGCATCTCATAGTCAACATGGCTGTGGTCTGGCTGACGCCAGCTTATGCCCACATTTTTGACTGGCACTGGCCTTACTTATGATCCACGAACTTTTCCTTCTAAGGCTTCATTGCCAAGAAAAGAGTAGCAGCATCAGGACCAAGGGGGAACCACATCCAGCCTCTTGGAAACAGCCCTTCTCCCAAGGTCAAGGACGAATCAAGGCTAGTAGAATTGGGAGGATCTTGGTGACACAGTGATTAATGCTTGGCTGCTAACCAAAATTGAACACACCAGCTGTTCCAAGGGAGAGAGATGTGATAGTCTGTTTCTGTGAAGATTTCCGCCTTGGAAACACTATGGGGCAGTTTTCTGTTAATCAGGGTCACTATGAGTTGGCTTCAGTGCCAGCTATGGGTAGTAGAGTTGGCAATGACACCAGTACAGCCCACTGTGGCACTCTGGGAAGTTCTTTGTTCTTGTCTGCAAGGGTGCTTTGTGAGTGGCTTGGGGACTCCTCCCACCTAGTGGTATGTCCACCAGGCAAGGTCAGCAAGCCTCTGTATGCAAAGGCTTGTCCTGTGGGGTAGGAAACACACGTAGCTCATTTCTGTCCTGGCTAGGTCAGGCAGCTAAACACTTGGTTCCTGGAACTCACTTCATTCTGGAATCTGGGCCTTTGCTCTAGTTTGTCCCTTCCCCTGTAGTACTGTCCTCTTATCCTCAAGCCCAGCTGAATCCTACCCAGAGAAACACTGGCTTCAACATAACACAGGTTCTGAGTAGGACTGTCCTAGGTGTTAAGCCCCAGCTCTTCATTTTCTAGTGTCGCCAGCTTGGGTGAGTTGCTTAATGCCTGAGGTGAGAGGAGTCTTGTAGGCTGATGTAAGGATCACAGGTAATTCAGGTATTGCCTCTGGCATTTGGCAAGGCTCTTAGCAAGTGGCTAGATTCATTGGCTTTTTTTTCCTTTTTGGAAAAAGGCACGGTGTGGGTACCTTGTTTTAAACGCTCCTATGTTAACCTGGATGGCGCGCATGGTCAAGAGAGCCACGACTAGCCTTAAAGGCTGCAAGGGTAAGCCCATTACGAGGCATCTTGGAAGACAGGCCTGGCCATCTACTTCCAAAATGTTGTAGCCTTGAAAACCCTGTGGAGCAGTTCTGCTCTGCACACATGGGGTCACCATGAGTTGACATCGACTTGATGGCAACTAGCAACAACAATGTTAACTGACAGGTTGGAGGTTCAAGTCTACCCAGAAGCAACTGGAAAGAAAGGTCTGGCAATGTATTTTCTAAGAACTTCTTAAAAACCCTAAGGAGCAGAGTTCTACTCTGACACACATGGATTCACCATGAGCCAAGGACAAGGGTAACTGGTATTGGTATTAAAAAGACCATCTCCTCCATCCTCTTCAGCCCTGGGATGCTCCTCAGCCCTCGAGTCCTTGGTGCTGTCTTCCTGTGAGGCCAGTTCCCAGAGGGTTGTGTCTCACTCACCTTTTACTCCTAGTCACAGAGCAGATACTTGGGAATATTTGCTGACTGGTGAGTGGTGGGCAGGGATTGCCTAGTTGGAAGCTGGTCTGGGGTAGCTGGCAGTCAGGACAGTGTCCAGGCTGACCACAGGGTGGGCACAGGTGGAGTCTGCAAACATCTTTGTGGCTCATCCTCCACTCATCTTCATTTGGGGGTTCCTGCTCCCTCTTCTCTGACCTTGTTTCTCGATGGCTCCTCCCTGTCCTGCTAACCAGCTGAGCCAGCAGTTCGGCAGCCACCTCCCCACTGTGCTGACTCAGCCCCTTGGCTCCTGCTTCCCTACCACTGTTTGAAAATGCCAGCTTCAGGCTGCACTAGCAGGGGTGTGCTCCCTTTCCCCAGGATCCAAGAGGGAGACCGGCCAGCACTCTCTAGCGGGGGGTCAGCCCTCTGTGGACAGGGTGGTGTAGGGGGTCAGGGCGAGGGGCCTGAGGGGCTCTCACTGCTTATTAGGGAGAAAAGGGGAGGAGCTGTGGATCTTGGAGCTTAGTCTCCATCTTTCCTGGCCCTTGGGGTCCTGAGATGCTGCTGCCGCCAGGATGCCCTGAATGAGTGGCAGCGAGCTTTGGGGCAGTGGGGACAGAAAGCATTGACAGTTGCCTCTCATATCATGCCCAAAAGCTATGGGCAGGGAGAGGGTCATGGTGCTGGGAGGGAGATCTCAGGCCTGGAGAGACAGGAAGGAAAGAAAGAAGGAAGGGAGGAAGAGGAGGAAAGGAAGAAAGGAGAGAGGGAAAGAGGGAAGGAAGGGGTTACAGACACAACATCCCCTCCCCTGTTATTCCTCCTTTCCTTCCCTCCATAGCCTTGGTGGCTCAGTGATTAAAAGCTTGGCTGCTAACCAAAAAGGCTGGGAGTTCAAATCCACCATTTGCTCCTTGGAGATACTATAGGGTAGTTCTACTCTGTCCTATAGGGTTGTTGTAAGTTGGAATTGACTTGATGATAATGGTTGTTTTCTTCTTTTTTTGGTTAGATGACTGCCAAACTATTTAGCAACCAGTGTGGTGCAAGTTCTGAATAATCAGAATGGGCTCTGGGGAAGGTCCTGGAGGCCACTAAGTCCTGTGCTAGGACTCCACCCTTTAGTTTCTGGCTTGTGAGGAGGTGGGAGAGGGAAGAATAGGAGATGGTAGATATTTACTACCTGGTAAGAAAGTATTCAATATTTCAACAATGGAAGCTCTACAGTGCCAGATTTCATCCTGTTTTGCTACCTCACATGCCCCAAGTGCCAAGATTGGGCCTGACACACAGTAGGGGCTCAATCCTTTGTTGAATGGACTGGCAGAGCCAGATGGCCAGCATCAGCCTGCAGCTGACCAAGCTAAGGACCTGACCTCAGTGTCGCCTGTGAATGCCAGTCCTGGGCTGGTACCTCAGGCGCCAGGTGGGCTTCTGTGGGGAAACTGGGGAAGAGAACGGGCCAGGGCCTCAGAACTGGGGGAGCCTGTGTGCAGGATCTCGAGCTGGCTGGCATGGGGACCCTTCCTTTGAGACACTGAGTTTTGGAGTTCCCTTTGTGGGATTCAGGATGAAAGTGCTGAGGGATTGGCAGATCTCAGGGAAGGGCTTTGGGGAATGGGGATGCTGAACACAAGTTCAGTATTTGTTATTACTATGACAAAGAGAGGAGGAAGGAAGAGATGAGACTAGAAAGGAAGCTCTAATCCCTAGCAAACATCAAGGCAGAGCCCAATGAGAGAATTTCCTCTAGTGAGAAGATGCGGCGGCCCTCTGTGTCTGGGGCAAGAGCCTCCTGGGGGGCCTGTGGGTTTTCGGCTTTCAGGTCTCAGTGACCTTGAAATGTCCCCAGTAAGGGAACAGGCCTCTTGCCTTCTTTCTTCCCTTCCTCTGCTTCTGCGGAGTGCTAGGAGGATTGAGGGGCATGAGTGTGTGTGAAGGGTTATGTGTGTGAGCGAGTGTGTGTGTGAGCAAGTGTGTGTGCGTGAGTGTGAAAGGATGGCAGTGTTTCTGAGTATGTGTGAGTATCAGAGTGTCTGCAAGGGAGAGTGTGACAGTGTGTGACAGTGTATGTGAGAGAAGGTGTGGAAGTTGTGAGTGACTGTGTGTGTGAGTGATAGGGTGTGTGAGAATGTGCGGTGGGAGGGTGGTGCGTGCAGAGAGAGGCAAGGACTGGGAGAGGACAGAAACAGGGGCTGTCCTTTTGCTTTGTCTTCTCTGAAGCTCGCTCCTGGCTCTTTTTCTCTCCGTACAGTGACCTCTTCTGAGGATCTGAGCAGACTGCACAGTGTGAGGACAGATGGAAGAGGAGTGGGGAGGGGCCCTGAACTTCCTCAGTGAGTGAGAGATCTGCTAATTAAAGCTAGTAGGAAACCCGGCTGCCGTGGAGTCGATCCCAGTCTATGACGGCTCCGTGTGAGACGGAGTAGAACTGTGCTCCATCGACTTTTCAGAGGCTGGCTTTTCAGAAGTGGACCACTAGGCCTTTCTTTCCAGGTACCTGTGGGTGAACTGGAACCTCCAGCCTTTTGGTTAGCAGCCAACAGTTTAACCACTTGTATCATTAGGGACTTTGAGAAAATGTGTCTGGAGGAGGTCTGGGAAACTGATGACCCTGGTGGAAAGAGCCAACTTCAGTACTTTCCAGGCTATACCTCAGGGAATAGCCTGAGGGTCCCGGGGAGCCAGGTGGGTCAGAGCACCCTGAGCAGCCCCCAGCGACTCCCCATGTGCTCCTTCTACCTTTCCTCCCTGAATCTCCAGCCAGCCTGCTAGGTTGATGAATTAGCCCCATAGATACTCTGTCGGGAAAGCAAACACATATTGTATACATTTTTGACAAGTTATTATTCTCCCTTATCAGGATTCAGGTGCATCCCGTACCCACATTACTCATGCTGTGTGCCTGCCCTGCCTGAGACCCAGCGCCCTGTCTGCTGTATGGCAGTGCCCGGGCAGCTGCCTTGACGTGTGCCTGTGTGTGGAGAGTGAGTGTGTGCACACAGCTCCTGCCCAGGGCTAGAGCCAGAGCAGGAAGCAGTCCTGGCCCATTTTAGCCCAGTGGCCCGTGTGTACAGCACTCTCTGACCATCGGCTGGCTGAAGAGCACGGTGGCTTTGGGGGCCTTTGCTTCTCTAACTCAGGTTAGAAACCAAGTTCTGGCTGGGGGAGTGCTCTGGTTTGGGCCTCACCGATGTCCACCTTTTCCCCTTGCTGCTCCTCCCGTCCTGCAACAGGCTGCCACCAGGACCGATCACTCTCCACCTCCCATCAAACCCAGGAGTGTCCTGGAGCTCACAGGTGTTCTTCTGGGGCTGCTGCCTGGGCCCTGCAGTTAGCAGTGGCAGTAGTTGGGGCCCAGTGCACGGTGAGGCCTAGAAAGGGCCCTAATTAAATGAAATGTAAGTGAATACTGGTGCTCTCAGCCTGGCTGTGGGCCCAATTTGTCATCTTTGACCCAGCATTCCCATTTCCCCAGAGGCAGCTCCATATTAACAAATCCTCAACCCGGAAATACAAATGGGGAGTTTGGAATTGCTCCTAACAGCTTGAAGGTGGCTAATGCACCGGGGCTTGGGGATCCGGGAGGGAGGCTGTGGGAGGCTGGATGGAACACAGAGGGGCCCTCCAGACAGCTGGAACGGCCGGGCACCCTGGGAATCAGTCAGGTTCTCAAGTGGGGCAGAGGGAAGAGGGCGTTCCTCTCCGCCTCCACCGAGGGCTGGCTCAAGCCCTTGTAGCCCTCGCACACAGCCAGCCACCATCCCAGTACAGAGAGAAAGTGTAGAGAAGCCTCTGCTGTGCTCTGACAGCTAGTGTTTCTCCCTCATTAGTGTCTCTGGATGGAGATACGTCCACTCACCCACTCTTCTGTCTGTCCTTCTCCAGCTTCAGATCACATTCCTAGGCTCTTTCTTTTTCCCTGGGCCCAGCTGCCTCCTGGGTGAGTGCTCAGGAGGTCTTGATACAGCAGGATCCCCAGCCTGAGAGGCTGCAGGTGGCCACTACCAACACAGGCAGTGTGGCAGAATACTTAGCCTCAGGAGCCTCAGTCTACTGGGGGCAGTACTGAGGATGACGAAAGATGGATGACCCAGAAAAGCATCAGACCCTAAAAAAGTATTCTGACCTGCTGTGTGTTACCTGCAGTTGCTATTAGGTGATGTTGTGTCATTTCTGACTTGCAGTGACCCCATCTGCAGCAGAATAAAACATTGCCTGGTCCTGCACAGTCACAATAACTGCTATGTTTGACGCCACTGTTGCAGTCACTGTCAGTTCATCCTGCTGAGAATTTTCCTTTCTTTTGCTGACCTCTACTTCCCCAAGCATGGTGTCTTTCTCTAGGGACTGGTCCCGCCTGATGACATGTCCAAAGTGCGTGAGATGAAGTCTGGCCATCCTTCCTTCCAAGGAGCACCCTTGCCATGCATCTTCAGAGATCGACTCCCTTGTTCTCCCGGCAGTCCATGCCTATTCAATATTCCAGCCCATCATCATAAGTCAAAGGCATCAGCTCTTTTGCATGCATATGAGATGATAGAAAATAGCATGGCTTGGGTCAAAACATGTGCGTATCAATTTGGCTGGACAGTGATTACTAGCATTGTATTATTTTCCACCATTTTGTCATTTGATGGGATTTTTCTGAGCTGTAAATTCTGTTATTATGATTTAATAAGGTTGATTAGTGGCAGTTTATATTGATGAGGTCTACAAGATTGGATAGTGTCTTAAGCCAATCACTTTTGAGATATAAAAGAGAGAAGTGAGCAGAGAGACACAGGAAACCTCATATGATCAAGAAACTGCCAGGAGCAGTGTCCTTTGGACCTGGGGTTCCTGTGCTGTGATGCTCCCAGACCAAGGGAAGACTGATGCACCACAAGGACCTTCCTCCAAAGCTGACAGAGAGTTTTCCTCTGGAGCAGGCACCTGGAATTCAGACTTAGAAGTCTACGGGACAATGAGAGAATAAACTTTTCTTTGTTAAAGCCACCCACTTGTGGTATTTCTGTCACAGTAGCACTAAATGACTAAGCCATGCACCTCAATCCTCAAAGTGACATCTTTACTTTTCAACACTTAAAAGAGATCTTTTGCAGCAGATTTGCCCAATGTAATACATAGCTCAATTTTTTGACTTCTGCTTCCATGGCTATTGATTGTGGATCCAAGTAAAATGAAATCTTTGACAACCTCAGTATTTTCTGTTTTCCATGATGCTGCTTATGGGACCAACTGTGAAAACTTTTGTTTTTATGTTGAGGTGCAATCCATAGTGAAGTCTTTGATCTTCATCATAAATGTTTCAGGCCATTTTCATTTTCAGCAAGACAAGGTTGTGTCATCTGTGTGTCGCAGGTTGTCAAAGTGTTCTTTCAATCCTGATGCTACATACTTATTCATATAGACCAGCTTCTCCAATTATTTTCTCAGCATACAGATTGAATAAGTATGGTGAAAGGATACAACCCTTTCCTGATCTTGAACCACACAGCATCTCTTTGTTCTGTTTGAATGGCTGTCTCTTGGTCTACGTACGGGTTCTGTGTGTGATTAAGATTGTGTGTCAACTTGGATGGGCCATGATTCTCAGTGTTTTGATAGCTCAAGATTGTTATGATCCCTTCCCTGTTGAGATTTGTATGTGACTACTCCCATGATGGAATCTTCCATAAGCTAGCCAGTCAGTTGAAAGAGAGATTCCTTGGGCAAGTGGCCTGCATCGAACATTACTAGAGAATCTGACAAGGCTCAAGGCCTTTTTGCTCAAGCTGGATCCCACAGCTGGCTCCTGTTTGACTCTAACTTCTGGTTCTTGGAACTTGAACTAGTAGCTTACCTGCAGTCTTGCCTGCTTACCTTGGGATTTGCCCATTTTTGCAGGCTGTCAGGAAGAGCTCTGCTCTCTGACCTGATGATCTTGGGTTTGCTGGCTCCTGAAGCTGTGTGAATCAGGAGAAGCCTCTATCTGCACCCACAGATTTGTACAGGATATTCCAGTCACTACCATGTGAGCCATATCTTTGAAATAATTCTCTCTCTCTTTATACATTTACTGGTTTTGCTTCTCTAGAGAACCTGCCAAGCCAAGTGCCATCAAGTCAGATGGTGACCTAGAGAACCTAGTCTAACATGTTCTGCGTGAGCACAATGAAGTGTTCTGGAATTCTCATTCTTTGAAATGTCATCTATAATTTATTATGATCCATGTAGCCAAATGCCTTTGCATGTAGTCAATAAAATACAGGAAAGCATCTCTGTGGTATCCTCTGCTTGCAATCAAAATCCATCTGATATCACCACTGATATCCTTCATCCCACATCCTCTTCTGAATCTGGCTTGAATTCTTGTCAGTGTATTGCTGCAACTTTTTTGAATTATTGTCAGCAAAATTTTACTTGCTTTTGAAATTAGTGACACTGTTTAATTATTTCTGCATTCTGTTGGATCACCTTTCATTGGAATGGGCCCCAATATGGATCTTTTCTAGTTGGATCTTTTCTAGTTGGAGGAGTGAGCACTTCCAGTTCTGCATCTCAGCTCCTGGAGCTTTGTTTTTTATTTGCCAGTGCCTTCAGTGCTATAGCTACTAATAAAAAGGTCAGCAGTTCAAATCTGCCAGGCACTCCTGGGAAACTCTATGGGCAAGTCTAGTCTGTCCTACAGAGCTGCTCTGAGTTATAATTGACTCGATGGCAATGGGTTTGGTTTTTTTTGGGTTGTCAGTGAAGGCTGGATTTCTTTCTACAATACTATTAATTCTTGACAATATGGTATCTCCTGAAGTGGTTGAACATTGACCACTTCTTTTCGGTACAGTGACTTTGTGTGTTCCTTCCATCTACTTTTGGTGTTTCTCATATCATTCAGTATTTTGCCCATACCAAAAAGACCAAACCCATCACCCTCAAGCTGATCCTGACTCATAGCGACCCTGTGGGACAGAGTATAACTCTTCCATAGAATTTCCAAGGAGCACCTGGTGGATTCGAACTGCTGATCTTTTTGGTTAGCATAAATAGCACTTGACCACTGTACAACCAGGATTTCCATTTTGCCCAAAGAAGCCGTCAAATTTCAGTGTGAGGCTTTAATTTTTTTCTTCAGTTCTTTCAGCTTGAGAAACAACAAGTGTTTCTTCCCTGTTGGTTTTCTAAGTCCAGATCTTTGCACATTTCTTTATAATACTTTACTCTGTCTTCTCTAGCTGGACTTTGATATTTTCTATTTGGCTCTTTTACTTCCTTCCTTCCATTCCCTTGAGCCACTCTACGTTCAGAAGCAAGTTTCAGAGTCTCTTCCAACATCCATTTTAATTTTTTCACTTTCTTGGTGTCATTCTATAACTCATTTATGTCCAAAGCATCAAAACTGTTCTTGAGAGGGTCTCCAAATTCAGGTGGGATTTGCTGAAAGTCCTATTTCGGCTCTCATGGGACCTTTGATATTTTTCACCTTCAGCTTTAACTTGCATGTGAGTAGTTGATGGTCTCTTCCACAGCTGCACCCTGGCCTTGTTCTAACTGATGATACTGAGCTTCTCCGTTTGTTTTCTTCCGCAGATGTAGTTGGTTTGATCCCTGTGTATTCCATCCAGGGAGGTCCATGTATACATTTACTATCTATACTTTTGAAAAAAGGTATTTGCAATGTCATCTCCAGTGTCATTTCTATCACCAAGGCTGTATTTTCCAATGACAGATCCTTCTTCTTTGTTTCTAGCTGTAGCATTCCAATCACCAGTAGTTACCAAATGCACATTTGATCAATTTCTGACTGCAGAAATTGGTAAAAATCTTAAGTTTCTTCACCTGTGGCATTAGTGGTTGGTGTGTAAATTTAACGATAGTCATTTTAACTGGTCTTCCTTGTAAGCATGTGGCTATTACCTCATTACTGCAGCACTGTACTTCAGAAGAGATCTTGAAATGCTCTTTTTGACAATGAATGAGACACCTTTCCTCTTCAATTTGTCATTCTCGGCATAATAGACCACATGATTGTCTGATGCAGAATGGCCAGTTTCGTTATGTGTTGCATTGTAGTTTGCACAACTTCCAATTTTCCCAGATTCATACATTATTTCAATCATTAATGGACGTTTATATCTGTTTCTTCTCATTTCAAGTCATGCCACTTCAGCACATAAAGGTCTTTGCTCCATCCATGTCATTAAGGTCAACTCTACTTTGAAGAGGCAGCATTTCCCCAGTTGTCCTTTGAGTGCCTTCCAACCGGAGGGACTCACTTCCTGCAATGTATCAGACAGTGTTCTACTGTTATTCATAAGGTTTTCATTGGCTGATTTTTTTCAAAAGTTGATTGCCAAGTACTTCTTCCTAGTCCGTGTTAGTCCAGAAGCTTGAGTGTAACTTGTTCACTGTAAGTGACCTTGCCAGTATTGAAATACTGGTGGCATAGCTTCCGGCATCACAGCAACTTGTAAGCCACCATAGTGCGGCAAACTGACAGATGATTGGTAGGTACTCGTTGTACCATGCACGAGAAAATTGGGTTAGACAGGCTGTAGGCTAGAAGCAATGGGATGCAGGGAAAGCTCAGAGAAGGCTCTCAGAGGTAGTGGGTGCTTGGGTGGGCAGGAGTCAGACAAGTCATGGGTGGTTCAGTGGTAGAAAACTTTCCTCCTAAGAGGGAGACCTAGATTGTTTCCTGGCTGGTGTACTGCTGGTACAGTGGTTAAAGCAATTGACCACTGACTAAAAGGTTGGTGGGTAAAAACCACCAGCAGCTCCTTGAGAGAGAGGGGTGTAGGCTGTTTCTATAAAGATTTTACCACCTTGGAGGCCCTGTGAATGGGGTCATGGTGAGTTGGAATTGATTGGACGGCAGTGCATTTGGTTTTTTGTTTTTTGGTACCTCATGTACAGCCACGGAGGCTTGTGTGTTGCTGTGATGCTGAACAGGTTTCAGCAAATCTTCCAAACTAAGATGGACTAGGAAGAAAGGCCTGGTGATCTACTTTTGAAAATCAACCAGTGAAAACCCTATGAATCATAGCAGTCCAATCTGCAACTGATCGTGGGGACAGCACAGGACCATGCAGTGTTTCGTTCCATTCTATATGGGGCCACTGTGAGTCAGGGGCCAGCTGAGGGCAGCTAACAACAGGCATGTGGACTAGGATGGAGTGGGTGTAAGGGTGGAGGAAGAGCACAGGCGTGTTTGGGAGAATGCTGTGGACATTCACCAGGGCCAGAGGCGACCCTTTAGAGGGCTTTCCCCTGACCGCTAATGTGCCTTCTCGCCTCACTTTGGGCCATCTGAGGAGGAGGAGGTGAGAGGGTGAGCCGAATCTGGTGTGGTCTGGCCTTTTGGGGATGCAGCGTCCAGGCCACTCAGCCTCAGCACCTGGATGAGGTCTCTGGTGACCACAGGCTCGGTGCTGCCACAGCGGCTGTGTCTAGTCGGGGCAGGCTCCCACTTCGCTCAGGGCCTGGGTGGCTCTGGATGCGATGGCTGCAGTTATCCTCATGGCCACTAGAGGGAAGAGCGAGCCTGTGGTTCTCTTCCACTCCTTAGCGCTGTGCGTGAGCAGGCTGCGATCAGAGAGCGTGGGAGGCACCAGGGGCTGATGTTGGGGTTGTTTGTGTTGGGAATGCCTGGGCTGCACAATTACTGGGCCTCTCTGGTGGTGGGGGTGGAGGAGTCCTGGTCTGTTCCCTCCCTGGATTGGGCCTGAGCTCTTCCATTTTCCTTCACAGAAGGAAACTGTCTGGACATTTAGGAGCCACGGGGAAAGACGTTTTGCTTAAACATTTAATATTTACAGTATTTAAAGTGAAAACACTATTTTCTTTCATTAATATTTTAATGATCTCCCTCTCCCCAAAATAAGTGAACAAAACCCCCCAAACCAAATCAGTTATCATCATATTGATTCAGACTCATTCTCTCCAACCTTTAGACTTTGGAGGTCTTTGTACACAGAGGGAAACCCTGGAAGCATAGTGGTTAAGTGAAACATCTACTAACCCAAAAGGTCAACGGTTCAAATCCACCACATGCTCCTTGGAAACTATGGGGCAGTTCAACTCTGACCTATAGGGTTGGTATGAGTTGGAACTGACTCGAAGGCAGTAGATTTTTGTATACAGAGGAAACCCTGGTAGTGTAATGGTTAAGTGTCATGTCTGTTAATCAAATGTCAGCAGTTCAAATCCTCCGGGCAGTCTTTGGAAACTCCATGGAGTTCTACTCTGTCCTATAGGGTTGCTGAGGTGGAATCGACTAGATGGCAGTGGGTTTGTTTTCTTTGGTTTTTGTGTACCAATATGACGGAGTGTCAATTTGCACCCTCTAGAGTAGAGTGTGAGCACTTAGGCCTATACTCTGCTTCTCATATTTAGAATGCTGGCATGTCTGTTTCTAGACCCTCCACAGCACCCTCTAGCTGGTCTCTCTCTACCACAGCTGCACATTAAAGTCACCTGGGAAGCCATGAAAAATACCAGTGCCTGAGCCCCACCCGGAGTCCCTGGTTAGCATGCAGCATGCTCGATGGCTAAGCAAAACTTTGGTGGTTCCAGGTTTACCCAGGGGTGCCTCAGAAGAAAGGCCTAGCAACCTATTCTGAAAATCAGCCATTGAAAACCGTAGAGAGCACTTTTGTGTTCTGATGCAAACGGAGCGGCATGAGTCAGAGTTCACTCCACAGCAACAGCTGTTCTCTGAGCAGCATCCCCGGAGATTCTGATTCAGCTGTTCTGCAGTGGGTCTGGACATCAGGCTGATTGCACAGCACACCTGGTAAAGGATCACTGCCGGAATGCTTTTCTCTGGAAGGAGAATGTGAGCCCCTACCCTGTGGCCTTGCAGAATTCTGTACATATTTGGGAAGAGAAGTTAGGTTGGGCATTGGTAAGCAATTTGAGTTGGCAGTAAGTGGGCCTTGGTTCAGGTCCTGGCTTGCTTATTAACTCTGTGTGAGTCTTTCAGTGAACACATTGCCTCTCTGAGCCTCAGTTTCCTCATCTGTCAAATGGGATGAGCAGCACCTGTTGGACCTAAGCATATCTGATATGAAGATCACATGACAATGAGAATGTATAGTGTGCTTTGAAAGAGTGTGCAACTGAGACATCACCAGGCAGTCTCACCTCCCCTGAGTGCTTGATTTCAACAAGTAACAACAAATAAGAAACACTGGGAGGGAACAGAAGGGGGTAGACTAGGCCAAGCTTCTTCCACCAGCTCCTTTCCCGGAACAATCTTCCATCCATTTCCCCGTGTCAGGGTCCCCTCACTTGACTCAGACTGGTTTGCCTTCTAGGTTTTAGAGCGTTGGATGACCCAGCTCCAGGGACAGCAGGGACAATGCAGTCTATGTGAATGACATTTCCTGAAGCACAACCCTTGCACAACGTGAAGATCTCACAGGGGCAGGAGAGAGGACAGGGGCTTCATGGAGATGCCCTTTAGTTCCAAAGTGGGTGAGATGCTGGGAGTGTGGCAAGAGATAGGGAAGAGGGAACCTGGGGGTGAGCCTGCTGCGACACTCAGGCCAGGCAGGGCCCAGAGCCCTGTTTCCGTACTTCATAAGTGCCTGGGCTGCCTTTCTTGCCTCCCTATCTGTGCCCAGGGATCCAACAGGCAGGCCTGGGTGGGGGTTCAGGCCTGCTGCTGGCCAGGTGTGCATCCATATTTATCAGGGGTGAGTCCCTGGGAAGCAGCCGGATGCCAAGCACACGGGCAATATGCCTGGGCCAGCTGCTCCTTTCCCAGCCACACGCCGGGAGGAGGGGATTCGGAAGGTCAGCCCAACAAGTGGTTTTAACCAGTGGCATCCTGGCTTGTAGTGTTTTTCCACTTGCATGGTGTGATACTTCCCCCATGGCTGACTCAAAGCCACCGACATGCAATCAAGAGGCTCATACCTCCCTGGAAAAGTTAGCACTAAGGCCCAACCCCTCAGTAGAGGGAAGAAGCAGATGCCCCGGGTTGGGGAGCCTATGGTCTCTCTGCAAGTCGATCAGGGGCTCAGCCAGGTTGTGTTACTGGGATAGGCTGCAGTATCTGTCTGTCTTTGTGGTGTCATTACCGAGAAGGGGTGGCCATGGGCACAGGGAAGTGAAAGGTAGACTGGCCACCAAAAGAGTGGCTCTGGGAAGTCTGCCACACAGCCTGTGACAATCGTAACATCCAGCGTCACAGAGCAATCAGGCTTTTATCACGTGCCCACTGACCTGTTAGCTCTACTTTCAGGTTTCACAGCAACCCAGCACAGCGAGGATCAGGGAGGTTGGATGGTTTTCTCAAGGTCATGTGGCTAGCACCTGGCTGTGCATTCACCCAAACCGAGGTCTCTGAGACCATTCCTTGTTGTTCCCACTGCCGCAGGGTGTGCAGGCCCCGGATGCCATCCGTCATTGCAGCTTCTCTAGGGGCCTGATGACCCTCCACCTACAGGAGGCCTAGAGCCAGGGTGGGAGCCTGTGCCTTCTACTCTGACACCAGCTGTACAGGAAGGCCCCTCAGTAAGCACCTCTGGTGGCTGGAGCAGCACCTTTACTCCCAGCTCTCCCTGAAGATGGGACCATTGGGTGCTGGCCACTCTCATGCCCCCGTTTTCATCTTGTCCAGGGCTAAGACCCCTCAGGCCTTCCCCGGACGGTTCTCACAGTTCAACCTTAGCCCCCTACCCTTCACCCCTACAACCTCCTGGGCCTTTCTTCCAACTGTCTCTGAGCTGCACACATCTCTCCCATGCTTACCTGGGACAGCGGAGGACGATGCTCACATGTGTGGTCTGTACTACGGTTCCATACCTGGAACAAGGTCTTTCTTCCTGATCCGGTGCAAGACACAGATGGAGGTCTCTCAGGTGGGCCAGCATGTTGAAGAGCCTGAAACTTGTTTGGGAGATAGGCACACAGACAGACAGATCAACAGGGGAAAAAGTCACCAAGGAAGACGGGCAGGAAGATGCTGGGTCTTAGAGAAACCACAAAAAAACTCAGATAACGAAGCTGGTATCTGCCAGGAACTTGACCAAATCCTTATAGAAATCCAATGGTGTAAACTCTATTTTAGCCACATCGTGTTGTTGTTGTTAGGTGCCGTTGAGTTGGTTTGGACTCATGGTGGTCCTACGAACAGCAGAATGAAACACTGCCCAATCCTGTGCCGTGTCCGCTGTTGTTTTTATGCTTAACTCCATTGTTGCTGCCACTGTGTCAATTTATCTCGTCAGGGCTCTTTCTCTTTTTCGCTGTCCCTCCACTCTAGCAAGCACAGTGTCCTTCTCCAGGGACTCATCCCTCCTGACAACTTGTCCAAAGTTTGTAAGTTGCAGTCTTGCCATCTTGGCTTCCAAGGAGCACTCTGGTTGTACTTCTTCCAGAACAGATCTGTTTGTTCTTTTGGTGTCCATGGTGCATTCAACATTCTTCTCCAACACCACAATTCAAAGGCATCAATTCTTTTTCTGTCTTTGTTCATTGTCCAACCCACATTGTAGAGCTGATGAAATGGAAACTCAGGGAATTTAAGTACATTACTCAGTATCACACAGCTAGTGAGATGTTAAGGAGCCGTGGTGGTGCAGTGGTTAAGCCTTGGCTGTTAACCAAAAGGTTGGAGGTTTGAACCTACCAGCCACTCCACGGGAGAAAGACAAAACGGGCTAGTTCATAAAGTTTTATAGCCTTAGAAACCCCATGAAGTGGTTCTACTTTGTCCTATAGAGTCACCATGATTCAGAATTGACTCAACAGCAATGGGTTAGTTGGTTTTAGTGATTCTAACCCATTATATCTGTCTCCACAGCACTTGCTCTTACCCATCATACTCCTAGGCTTCCTGCTTAAGGAGCTGGAGGCCTGAGTGAGTGGGACAAACAGTCTAATAGCTAAGAGAATGGGTGAGAAAGCCTTTTCTGGGCACATGGCAGGATGGTACTCTTTCATTTTCATGATGTTAGGCATTGTGATGCAATTTGCTCCAGATGCCAAAATGTGAGCAGAGTTTACAGGGATTCCTTGCACAGAAGACTTTAAGAGGTGATGTGTGGTGGACACCAGAGTTCACTGTGGAACTGTTGTCAACAGCTAAAAAGTAGAAACAGCCTAAACGTCCATCAACAGAGAAATGGATAAACCAGGACTTCAAACCAGTTTTTTCTGGATCCACACTTTGTTTATCTCAGGGTTTTGAATGGGTTCTTCTGGCTCAAGCCTGTGCAAAGAATTTGCATTTCTACCCCCGGGTGTACATTTTAACAAGATCCTCCAGGTAATTCTTATGTATATATTATTATGTACAGCTTTCTGGGAACTTATTAGAAGTGCAAATTCTCATCAAGAGTTTAAATTTGAGTGAACCCATTGGAAGCCCTGGGATAAACCAAGTATGGTATGGACCAACATTGGACTACTTCCCTGCCTCAAAGGGAAATGAAGTCCTGACACATACCATACCATGGATGAGTCGGTCACTAAAGGATGAATATTGTATGATTTCACACATGTGAAATATCTAGACTAGTCAGTTGTAGACAGCAGAGTTTGTTAGTGGTTATTAGGGGAGGGATGGAGAGATATAAGTTATATTGCAGAAAATGATTACCATCATGCTGACTATTAGCCAAAAGTCTGGCGGTTTGAACACAGTCAGAGGTGCCTCAGAAGACAGGCCTGGCTGCCTGCTTCTGAAAGATCACAGCCTTGAAAAGCATGTGAAGCAGTGCTGCTCTGCACACATGGGGCTGACTTGGCTCAGAAACAGTGGCAGTAGCAACAACAACAAATTGTATACATGGAAAACATTAAATTGGCATGTGTGTTATATATTTTTGCAAAAAATAATATACATGTAAAAAGATGGTGTGTGTCTCAGCACACTGCTACTGTGACAGACACATTTGAGGTGCTAGAGGGTCTGCCAGCCTGGGTCCCTGTGTGGAGATGATCTGGGATACATCCCTCCCACCTTTGATACCACTGACTGAGACTTAGTTGTTGCTTGATGTCACGGCATAACCTAGCTCATCATGGCTGATATCAAGATCCCAAACCGGTAAGTTAATTCTGAAGCTTAGCAACCCTATAGGACAAGGAAGAACTGCCCCATAGAGTTTCCAAGGAACAGCTCGTGGATTCAAACTACTGATCTTTTGGTTAACAGTCAAGCTCTTAACCACCGTGCCACCAGGACTCCAGTATCAAGATGATCAAAAAACCAAACCCACTGCCACTGAGTCAATTCCAACTCCTGGTGACCCTCTAGGACAGAGTAGAACTGCTCCATAGAGTTTCTAAGGAGTGCCTGGCAGATCTGAACTGCCCACTTTTTGGTTAGCAGATGTACCACTTAGCCACTACACCACCAGGGTTTCCAGTATCAAGACAGGTTCCTAGAAATGGAGCATTGACGACCAAAAAAAAAAAAAAAAGCCAGAAATATGTGGTCTGGCTTTAAAGGCTGGTAAATGAGCTGTAAGAAAACTCTATCGGAGGTTGGGAGGATGGTGATTTATATAACACGTTGATTAAAAATTGTCTGGGAGTCAGATCATGCGCGTCAGGAAATTGTAATTCCAAGTGAAAATACAGTAAAATAGAATGTCAACATATGTTTGGTTATTGTTGACAGTGGCTGGCCAAGCATTATGAGAAAAAAGTGTGCTCAGGAAGGAACAGGCCAATAGGCAGGAAGAAATGAAAGTGAATAGTTTCTAAAAATTCGAGGCTTTGAAATATTTGGCAAAATCACTTTTAGGCTCCATAGTAGAGGGTAAAATTGAGACAAGTTTTGAAGGACAAAGAACACTTAAAATTCATTGTTGTGCTAAAATAAAAATAAGGGTCTAGCCCTCAGCCCCGCTGGTAGGAACTCTGAATGGATTAAGATGCGTCAGAGTGAAGATCAGTCAAGAATGTGACCTCGGTTACTCTTTTCAATAGGATGAGTGGCTTAAGGAAAAGAGAATAAGGCTATGCTCTCCTACCTGATCCTGATAGATCCCAGTTACACTGATCTTTAGTTGAAGAGGAGATACAGGGATGGGAAGGCAAAGACTTGTAACTCTCTAAAGGAAGTGTGGGCACGGTGACTGGATCCTACAGTGTACAGAGTAAAATGAGGACTGAGAACCCACCACTGGGTTGAGCAGTGCAGAAGTTGCTGGTGACCTCGATGAGAAGTATCTCACTGGAGCAGTGGGAACAAAAGCCTGCACTGAGTTCCAGAGCGAATGGCAGGAGTGGAAATGATTTCAGTGAGTGTGCGCAGTTCTGTCCACTTCGTTGAATTTCCTCTCAAAGTCCTTCCCGTTTATAGGTTGGTAGACACTGGAGTCCTGGTGGCAGAGGTGTTACGAGCTCAGTTGCCAACCTGAAGGACGACAGTTGATCCACTAGCTGCTCCCTGGAAACCCCGTGGGGCAGCTGTGCTCTGTGCTATAGGGTCACTTAGAGTGGGAATTGACTTGATGTCAACAGGATTTTTTTTTTTTTAATCATTGGTTCCAGAGGTAACCAGAGTTACCAGTTCCTGAGCCTTTTGAGAAGTTGTGATGTGCGCTGGGTTGATTCTCAGGTTTTACATGCCTTCCTCAGGATTCAGCCTTCTTGGGTTCATTAAGTCTGTTACTACTTTGTCTCTCAGCGTTTCAGTTCGCAAAACTTTGCGATTATTTCAGAGCTGCTAGGAGGGATTCACGGTCCCATGAGCTCTTCTAGATCACTGGATGTTCCTTCTCACCTTTACTGATTTTCTTCCCAGATTGTAAGTTTTTAGACGTTGTTATTTAGCACTCCTGTAACAAAAATATCACCAAGTCAGTGGTTGTAACAAACAGATATTTATCTTCTCAAAATTTAAAACCAGTTGCTGTTGAGTGATTCTGACTCACAGTGACCCTACAGGACAGAGTAAAAATGTCCAGCAAGGTTTTTCCAGGCCGTAAATTTTTATGGGAGCGGACTGCCACATCTTTCTCCCATGGAGTGGCTGGTGGGTTTGAACTGCTGGTCTTTCAGTGAGCAGCATGCTTAACACTGAACCACCAAGGGTCTTTCATACAATTAAAAAAAACCCAAACACCAAATAAACCCATTGCCATCGAGTCAGTTCTGACTCACAGTGACTTTATAGGACAGAGTAGAAGTGCCCCATCGAGTTCACAAGGAATGCAGAGTGCCAGTTCTAGCAGAAGGCTGTTTCTCTGACTGCTTTGGGGAAACATCTTGCTCTCAGGTTCTCTAGATGTTGTGTTCTTTGGTTCACTGTGGGTCTCCACATGGCATCTACCTTTTTCCCATTGGTGCTCATTTGTCTCTGGGCCTTATTTGCTCTTTTTAGATCTCAAAACTGATTACATTTAAGACACATGTACATTAATATGGCCTCATTAACAGATCCACTGTGTGGATCCTAACAAATCATGGATAACATGGCTGAGAATAAAAATTCCAGAACACTTCACCGGGCTCTTGTGAAACCTGTATGTAGACCAAGAGGCAGCCATTGAAACAGAACAAGGTGATATTTCATGGTTTAAAGTCAGGGAAGGTACATATCAGGGTTGTATCATTTTACCACACTTATTCAACCTGTCTGCTGAGCAAATAATCCAAGAAGCTGAACCATATGAAGAAGAATGTGGCATCAGTATTGAAGGAAGACCCATCAACAGCCTTCAATACACAGATGACATTACCTTGCTTTCTGAAACCAAAGAGAACTGGAAACACGGATGAAGCGCAAAGATCACAGCCTTTAGTATGGATTCTGACCTAACATAAAGAAAATAAAAATCCTCACAGCTGGGTCAATAAGCAACATTATGATAAGTGGAGAAAATATTGAAGCTGTCAAGGATTTCATTTTACTTGCATCCACAATCAATGCCCCGGGAAGCAGCAGTCAGGAAATCAGTTGACGTATTGTGTCGGGCAAATCTGTTGCAAAATACCTCTTTGAAGTGTTGAAAGGCAAAGATGCCACTTTGGGATGAAGGTGCACTTGACACAGCCAAGATGTTTTCAATTGGCTCACATGCATGCAAAAGCTGGACAGTGAATGAGGACGGTCGAAGAAGAATTGACACCTTTGAATTACGGGCTCGGAGAGGAATGTTCCCTATACTGTGGACTGGCGGGAGAATCAGCAAATCTGTCTTGGAAGAAGTACAGCCAGAATGTTTCTTAGGAACAAGGATGGCGTGACTTCCTTTTAGATGCTTCAGATGTGTTATTGGGAAGGACCAGTCTCTGAAGAAAGACATCATGCTTGTTAATGTAGAGGGTCAGTGAAAAAAGAGGAAGATCCTTAAAGAGATGGAGTGACACCGAGGCTCAACAGTGGGCTCCGACAGCAAGTATTGCAAGGGTGGCACAGGACCCAGTGGTGTTTCATTCTGCTATACTTAGGGTTGCTATTAGTTGGACCCTTCTCAACAACACTTAACACAGTAACAATGTAACAAAGAAAACCTTGTTTCTAAATGGGATTACACCCACAGCTATAGGGGTTATGATTTCAATGCATTTTGGGGGAACACAATTCAATTTGTCTTCTTTGGTGACCTTGTCCAGTTTTTTGGCTTTAAATACCTTCTTCAGGCTCATCATTCCCATGTTTATATCTCTAACCTGAACCTCTCCTCTGAACTCCATGTTTCTGCATCTAACTGCCTACCTGACATCCTCCTGGGGCTGTGTCACAGGCATTGCGAATTTTATACTGTACAAAACTCTGCTTCCGACTTTCTCCCCTAAACCTTCTCTGCCCACAGTCTTCCCATTCTACCAATGGCAGCTCTGAGGCAAAAGTAATTCTTGGCTTCTCCCATTCTCTCACCCACTTGTCTATACATCAATAATATTGCTGGTTCAGTCTTTAAAACATACCCACACCAACTTGGTTTTTGAATCCTGGCTCCGTTTTGAGCTGTGTGACTGTTCATTTTCTGTGGCTGCTGTCACAGATTACTACAACTGGTGGCATAAATAAGACATTTATTATCTTACAGTTCTATAGGTTGAAAGTCTGGCATGAATCTCACTGGTTAAAATGAAGGTATCAGCAGACTGCACTCCTTTCAGTAGGGCTTGGGCAGGGTCCATTTCCTTGCCTTTAACAGCTGCTAGCGGCTGCCTACACTCCTTGACTTGTGGCCCTTTCCTCCGTCTTCAGAGCCAGCAAAGGTGAGTTGAGTTGATTACGTCACATCATTCTGACTCCTTCTGGCTCGTTTCTGCTTTTAAGGACCCTTGCGATTACCTCAGAGGTCCTTAAAAACTGAAACCAAACATACTACTGTCAAGTAGATTCTGACTCATAGCAATCCTATGGAACAGAGCAGAACTGCCCTGTTGAGTTTCCAAGGAGGGCCTGGTGGACTCAAACTGCTGACTTTTTGGTTAGCAGCCACAACACTTAACCACCATGCCACCAGGGGCTTCCTAGAGGTTCTTAGGTGGTGCAAGTGGTTAAGCCCTTGGCTACCAAAACTAAACCAAATGTTGTCATCAAGTCAATGCTGACTTATAGCGACCATATAGAACAGAGTGGAACTGTCTTGTGGAGTTTCCAAGGAGGAAACCCTGGTGGTGTAGTGGTTAAATGCTAGGGCTGCTAACCAAAATGTTGGTGGTTTCAATCTATCAGGCTTTCCTTGGAAAATCTATGGGGCAGTTCTACTGTGTCCTATATTTGGAACCCATCTGATGGCAGTGGGTTTGGTTTTGGTATACCCAGTGGATTTGAACTGCCAACGCTTTTGGTTAACAAATGCATTGCTTAACCAATAGGCCACCAGGGTTTCCTAAGTGCTTGGCTAGTAACCAGAAGGTTGTCAGTTGGAGTCCACTTAGAGGCACCTTGGAAGAAAGACCTAGTGATGCATTTCTGAAAAATGAGTCATCGAGAACCCATGGATCATGATTCTTGTCTGACACACTTGGGGTCGCCACGAGTCGGAGTCAGCTCAACAGCAATTACTTTGGTTTGTTTGCTGGTGTTTCTGATGGTAACTCCGGGGCGAACTCAAATAATCCAGGACAATATCTCGTTCTGAAGGCCCTTAATTTAATCTCATTTGCAAAGTGATTTATTTTTCTGCCATATAAGGTAACACAGTTACAAGTACCAGGATTAGGATGTGGGTATCTTTGTGGAGCCATTATTCTGCCTACCTCAGTGACCTAGCTCTTGTTTATATTTTCAGATCCTTAGTTTGTTCATCTGAAGAATGGGGATAATTATACCTCTATTGAACTAATGCTTAAGTAGAGAATGAACATCAGGAGTTAACTAACTCACTTCCTCTTCTCAGTATCCTACTTGACTCTGAACTCTGAGCTAGGAGGAGGGATGCAGTCCTTCTTAAGGCTTAAGTTAAGTTAGGCAAGAAGGCAGGGGTCCAACCTATGCCCCCTACCGTACCCAAGGGGTCCCCAGTATAACAAGCTTTCACCCTGTGCCCCTCTCTTTCTCTCTGTGTAGATTTCTCTAGAATACTTGGTGGCTGAGGCTGTGCTTGGCTCTTCCAGTCTGAGCTGGCACAGATGAAAACATGAGCACAGTGGTGGGTGGGTGGGTATGAATGTGAACACAGCCCGGGGGCCCCACCTGGAACTGGGCCTTCATACTGAGTACCTCCAGGCTGAAGCTTCTCTAGGCAAGGAGCTGTGTTTATTTTGGCTCTTAACTTATGCATGACATGCTAAGTAAGTTATAATTATTACACTGAAGCCTCAAAACAACCCTATAAAGTCATTTCTTGTATTACCTCCACGATAGAGATATTAAGTCACTCACTTGAGGAAATACGGGTACTGAGTGGCAGGGCCAGGAATGAGCCCAAGTCAGCCTGATGCCATGCTTCTGCTCCTAACCACTTCGCTTTCCTTCCCTGAGGTTGGCTACATCCCCCAGTTGTCCTGTGGGCCTTGGAAACTGTTTTCACAGGCCAGACAGTAATAGTCCACTGGTTCCTCTCCTATTTTCTAGGACCCTCCCACAAGCTACCCTGTCTTCTCCCGTGTCCTTTTCCTCTGGACCTGGAAGGATGAGCACCTGCGTTAAAGGACCATTGTCCCCTCCGTTGTTCTGCTCTGATCACTGCCCTAGGAAAGTCTCCTGGGTGGCTCGTTCCACGGTGCATGCTCAGGTATTGGACAGGCCACACTAGCGTCCACACCTCGCTGAACTTGCACCTGTCTGTGAGCTAGCCCTTGACTCTCCTACCTGAGAGGTAAGGATCATGCAGAATTCTCCTTTTTTCCCTCTCCTTTGGACTTTCATTCTTTTACGTATGTGAAGACATGATTCTTTTTCCGGAAAAGTGTCTCTACATGTTTAAAATAATTTTGTATTTAGTTTCAACGAGTTCAAAGATTTTCCGAAGACTTCCCAAAGACTTTCTGTGGATACCCTAGTGGTCCAGGGTGAGTAGAGCCTGGATTAGGAGAGTGTTGTAAGGTTCTGGGATGGCGCATGTGGTTTGCGCTCAACTACTGACAGAAAGGGTCGTTGCTTGAACCCACTCACAGGTGCTGTGGAAGAAAGGGCTGGTGATCTGCTTCTGTAAAGATCACAGCTAAGAAAACCCTATGGAGCTCAGTTCTACTCTGCAACATACGGGGTAGTCATGAGTTGGAATGGACTCAGTGGCGGCAGATTTAGGCTGACTTGCCTCTGAGCTCAGTGCTGGACTGGCCTGCCCACAAAGGACCAGAGGGCCTCACCAGGCCCATGTCTGAGAAGGAGGCATTCAGGGTGTAGGCATCCTGGCTTACAAGATGCTCTCCTCCCTCATCTCCTCTGCCCTTACCAGCCTCCTCCGTTCCCAAGGAATGGCCCAGTACATTAGGCTATCCATCCCTGTCCATTTCTCTTCCCTCCTTGGGTGCCCTTCTCTGGGCTACACTCTGGTCCCCTGGACTGGCTTCGGAACACCGTAAGTTCCAGCTTGTATTGCCGATTGACATGGGCACAGGGAGAAAAGTGAAGACCATGGCTTTGCCCCAGGTGAGTGGGCAGATGGCTTTTCCTCTTCCCTATATCTGTATCTGCTACTTGTTGGAGGTGCACAGGGAGTCATGTACGGGGGACACAGTGTACATGTGGAGGAGGGGCCATTTTGTGAATTGTGTGCCTCTTGGGGGTACCTTCCCCCCACCATGCATCCCCAAACTTCCTCACCCTCTGACTGGGGAGGGGGCATCATCTCCCAGCCAGGTACATGTTCTGACCTCCCTGGGCCTGGAGGACAGCCTAGCATCTCTGCAGAAAGCTAGTGTGTCTGGCTTCCGAGTTCTGGCTGCTGCTGCACCTGAGAGCAGTATTCCCAGAAATCAGTGGCACAATGATCTTTGCAAGACGCTAATAAGCAGTTCTGAATGAGGGCAAGATCAGGAGAGGAAGTGGAAAGATTTGTTTGTTGCGGTCCACTTCTGCTATGCCTCACAGGAAGAGGAGCGAACTCTAGCCCCTCAGCTTGCTGACCCTCTGTGGCCTCATCAGCACGCAGGGCCCACTGCTACAGATGGGCCTTGCTGGCTTTGTACCCTCAAGGTTAAGGCTGGGTTGCCTTAACTGGTGGAGAGGTGGACAGGGGAGGGTGCGGGCCAGATTCCTCAGCTGCACTAGAAAGAGTGTCACTGGGGGAGGACTTTGGCTTCCCAGCGCCGTCACTGGAGGCTTTCCTACCCCAGGCCTACAGTGCCTGTGGTGTTGAGAAGGGAAAGAGAGAAGGATCTATGTTTCTTCTATAAATCTGTTGTGCCACCTCCCGTGCCAGGCTGCCAAGGAACTCACAGCCCCTTTGAGGGGCCAGAGGTGGTCCTATCAGAAATGAACGGATGTGCTGAGGTGTGGTGAGAGGGGCTGAAAGGAGGAAAACAGTATTGAGGGAATACAGAGGTGGGAGCACTTCAGTATCATTTTATCTGGGGGTGCATGTTTCTGCAGAGAAGATGCTAGAGTTTTTCCAGGTGAGGAGAACATTTCTGGCACTGCAGAGACCCAGAGGTGTGAATACAGGTGTTAGCCTCAGGAGTAATTGTCTTGGGATTGGTGGGGCCTGCAGGGAGGGCAGTCAGGGAGCAGGTTGGAAGTAGGGAAGGGGATAGGATTGGTCAGTTTGGGGTGTCCAGACGGTGAGAGGCATTCCCTGCCAGACCGAGGAGTTTGATCTCTCTCCTGAGGTCCCTGCATGTTGCACGTTTGGAAAGGAGTGATATGCCGAAACCTGAATTTTTAGAGCAAATATTTTGGCTTCTTTGGAGGTTGATGGATTGGAAGGAAGGAGATGAAGAGGAGGCTTCTGGGTGGTCTGGGTGAGAGATAGTAAGGACTGGAGTGGAGGTTGGGGAACCACAGAAAATGGCACCCAGAGGCACCAAGGAGCTAGACTTGGCAAGACTTCTTGTTATCTGGCTGTGGGGACTCTCAGAGCTGGACTCTGGGTGACTCCTAGGGCTCTCCTCAGGTTTCAGGGTGGATGGTGGGCTTATTAATCAAGAGAGCAAGGACAGGACCCCAGCTTTGGACATGATGAGCTGGAGCATGCAGGCTGATGTGTCCAGCAGGCACTTAGAAAGGTAGGTCCTGATGTTAGGAGAGAGGTGAGGGTGGTATCCAAGTGAGGCAGGGGACAGATACATCACCTGTGGAAGGAGAGCCTGAGGATGAGAAGAAAGGAAAAGCGGCAGAAGTTGCCAGCTGGGAAACATTACCATTTCAGGAGTAAGGAACTATTTGCTGTGGGGTTGACTCAGACTCTTGACAACCCCTGTGTGTCAGAGCAGAATTGTGCTCCACGGGGTTTTCAGGTGACCTTTTGGAAGCAGATTGCCAGGCCTTTCTTTCAAGGTACCTCTGGGTGGACTCCACCCACCCACCTTACAGTTAGGAGCAGAGTATGAAAAACACTGCCACTACTTAGGATCTCCCCTGCAGTTACAGTGGAACACAGATGCAATCTCTTATTCTAGTGCAATGCCTTTGCACTGCGTGTGTAAATACATGGAAAGCATTTACAGTAATGTCCAAACCAAAACCAAACCAAACCCAGTGCCATCGAGTCAATTTCGACTCATAGTGACCCTACAGGACAGAGTAGAACTGCCCCATAGAGTTCAAGGAGCTCCTGGTGGACTTGAACTGCTGACTTTTTGGTTAGCAGATGTAGCACTTAACCACTACGCCACCGGGGTTTCCATAACAGTGCCCAGCACTAAGTAAACACTATTCAATGTTGTTGGTACTTAAGGCTCTGGGGCTAGTGTGAGCAGGGAGGCGTAGGTTTATGCAGGAAGAAGTTCTGTTGAGTTTGTAACTTCTGATTCCCGCCTATCCTTCTTTCTCAAATGTAGTGCAGGTCACGCTGACAAACTGTAAAATAGGAAGCTAGGTGCAGCCTTAGAATCTGCATTCGGTTCCACCCTACATATTGATTAGGAAAGACACAGTGTGGTGTTGATAACTCCACGGCTGGCTTTAGAGTTAGGCAGGGAGACTGCAGAGTTCTAGGCTGTGTCACTGCTATGGCCACAGCCTAGGTCTCCTGGGTTCTTAAAAAACAACAAAAAAAAGGAAGCAAGCGGGAAAGATAACACAGCCCTGGCACCTCAGAGACAACCGTTAAAAAAAAAAATTATTATGCTTTAAGTAAAAGTTTACAATCCAAGTCAATTTGTCATATAAAAACGTGCAAACACACACTGCTGTGTAACTCTAGCTGCTCTCCCCAACCTGTGACAGCACATTCCTTCTTTCCACCCCGTATTTCCCATGTCTGTTCCACTAGCTCCTGTCCCCCCTACCCTCTCACCTGGCCTCTGACCAGGAGCTGCCCAGTTAGCCTCAAGTATCTACTTAAGCCAAGAAGCACACTCTTCACCAGTATCATTTTGCTTTATAAGACTAGGAAGAAAGGCCTTATGATCTAATTCAGAAAATTAGCCAGCGAAAACTCTATGGATTACAAAAGAACATTCTCTGACTCACTTTGGACCTGTCGTCAGGAGGGATCATTCCCTTGAGGAAGATATCATGTTGGGTGAAGCAGATGGCCATTAAGTGAGAGGGAAACCCTTGGTGAGATGGATTGGCACAAAAGCTGCAGTAATGGACTTGAACATGTTGGTGACCATGAAGATGACACGAGGCCTGGCAGCATTTGGTTCTGTTGTACATAAGGTGACCATGAGTTGGAGTTGACTTCACAGCAGCTATCTCTATCTCCAACTAAACAGAAAGTTGAATTCATGCTACATACTGTCTTGCAACTGGCGTTCCCCTCTAAAATAAAAAACTTTTTTGTTATTAGATATTATTTTACAATATTTTATACGGCATTTATTTAACCAATCCCTTATTGTTGGACAAGAAGTAGTTCCCCAGTTTGTGCTGCTAGAAACAGCTCTGAGGCTACTTTTGCATATAGATGATTACTTCTGGGTAAGACCTTGGATCCAAAAGTAGGAAACATTCTCAGACATCTGGTCTATGAGGATGTTTTAGTCAGCTAGTGCTGCTCTAAAAAGTGAATGGCTTTAACAAAGAAAAGTTTATTCTTACACAGTCTAGTAGGCTACAAGTCCAAATTCAGGATGTCTACTTCAGGGGAAGGTTTTGCCCCTTGTCAGCTCTGGAGGAAACTCATTGTGTTGCATCAGTCTTTGTTCAGAGCATCTTGGCACAGGAACCCCAGGTCTGAAGGATGTGCTTTTTACCTAGTGCTGTTTTCTTGATTGTGTGAGGTTCTCTGCTTGCTTCCCTTTCATTTCTTGTAGAATGAAAGGATTAAGGTGGTGCCAGCCATACTCCATGGAAGCTCCCTTTATGGTGGAGCAGGAAGGTGAGCCTGTGGAGGGATTTAGAGTCCCACCCCAATCCTCTAACACACAGCATAGGAAAACCACAAAATGGGGGACAATCATAAAATGTTAGGAATTATGGGCCAGCCACATGGCTACACATATTTTGGGGGGACATAATTCAATCTATGACAGAGGATAAAGCGGTTTCCAGGAAGGCTATATTGATTTACACGGCCATCAACAGTGAATGAGATGGCCCATTTAGTCACACCCTTGCCAGGTCTGCGTGGCATCACTTTCCCAGGGCTCCTTTCATTCTTGGTCTCTACCATGAGGAGGAAAGTAAGTTTTTCCCTCAGTGCCCAAGGCTGTTCCTCCCTGGGAGTGGGTGAACATTGATGGGATGAGCCAGGCTCAGGTGGCAGGGCTGGGAGTGTGCATAAATGTTGGGGACTGGTGGTGCTCAGAGAAGGAGGGCTGTGACCTCTCCCCTGGGCATCTGACTACCCTGTTGGAGTTTTGGCTGTGGAGCCAGTGGTGTGATCACCTGAGCCTTGGCTGGGCAATGGGCTGGACAAATGGAGTGCGAGCAATGGGTCTGGGAGACAATGTGGATGAGGATGGACAAAGGTGGACACCACCAGTAGTTGATTCCAGGAGCAGTAACAAAAGCAAATATTTGGAGGTTGGGATTGCTTAGGCTTCTCCTTGGAATCAGCAGACTCTTAGAGGCTGGGATTAATTTGAAGAAATTTACTAGCAGAGTTTGTGGCAGATAAAACAGTTTGCTTATTTCACACTTGTATGGCCACCTGCTAGGAACTGTTTGTTCAGTTTCGAATTCTTTAATTAAAATCAACATAAAACAGATTGAAAACATCCCAAGAAGGGGATGCTTGATTTGCTGGAGGATATTGCAGAAGGATAGAGCAACGCGGTTCGAAAAGCGCTTCGTCACCAAGCAAGAAGACGGGTACGATGTGCATCCTGGGTAAGTTCCACTGTGTGCGTGTGTGCGTGCGTGCGTGCGTGCGGTGTGTCTGTTGGCATTGATGGGTCTCATGGACCTTCTTCTCACTTTGGGTGTTTGCCATGATAGGGTGGTTGAGGTAGAAATGGGGAAGCAAAGTTGTGTACTAGTTCTGAAGTCCTCTTTACTTTCATCCTTTGGTAGCCCTGGAGGTGCAGTGGTTAAGAGGTGGGCTGGTAACCAAAAGGCTGACATTTCAAATGTATCAGCTGCTCCTTGGAAACACTATGGGGCAGCTCTGCTCTGTCCTACAAGGTTTCTATGAGCTGAAATCAATTTGAATGTAATAAGTTTGGTTTTTTGATCCTTCCTTTGGAAAAGGCCAACTCCATGCTGATTCTTCCAGCAAATATTCATAGAGATTCTCTGCAGCAGAAATTGTGAGTAATATGTGATCCCTGACCTCAAGAAGCTCAGAATCTAGTGAGGGAGACAGTATAGTGAAGTATTAATTACAACCAGCATGTGACAAGTACTGCAAAAAGAGTGAATCCTGGTACTGTAGGAGCTCAGCAAGTCCTTGTGTGGTGCAAATGGTTAATGTGCCCAGTAGTCAACAGAAAGGTTGGAGGTTCAAGCCCACATAGAAGTGCCTTGGAAGAAAGCCCTGGTGATGTACTTCTGAAAGATCATAGTTGTTGAAAACCCTATGGGGCATAGTTTTGCTGTGACACTTGTAGATGCAACTAGTTCTGTTTTTATGGGAGCCTGGAGAAGGAGCACCTGTAACCAGTGATGGTGGTAAGGGGCTCAGGTCAGCCTTCTGAGAAGGGATGACATCTACCTCAGCTGAGATCTGCTGAATGGATAGAAGCTAGTCAGGTTAAGACGATGTATCAGTTAGCTGTTATTACACAGTGCTGTGTAACAAACATCCACAATATCTCAGTGACATACAACAGTGACCATCTATTTAACTCATGCTTCTCTGAGTCAGCTGGGGGTCAGCTGTCCTAGGCTGAGCTTGGCTAGGTAGATCTGTTGGCCTCAGCTGGGCTTGCTCATGTATCTACATGTTGTCTGGGGGTCAGTGGATCCAGGCTGAGCCTCTCCGGGTTATGTTGGTGCATAGGTTCCTTCTCCTTCTCCTGGGACCCTCAGGCTAGCTGGGGCATAGTCTTCCAATGATGATGTCAAAAGCACAAGAGAGCCAGCCCAATCACAGTGGCATTTTTCAAGCCTTAGTCATGTCACTCCTACTAATGTCCTATTACCCAAAGCAAGTCACATGCCTGAACTCAAGGTACAGGGGAAGGAAAATATGTTGCTGTTTTAGATGCTGTCAAGTTGGCCCCTTGAGAGACCTCATGCATAATGAACTGAAACACTGCCTTGTGCTGTGCTATCTTTATGACTGGTTGTGGATTGGGTCCTTGTGCTCATAGGGATCTCACTGGATGATTTTTGGAAGTAAATCACTAGGCATTTCTTTCCAGTCTGGAAGCTTCTCTGAAACTTGTTCAGCATCATGGCAACATAAAAGCCTCCACTGGTTAAGGGGTATATTGGTTGAATTCCAAATCCAAGTATCCCTCAAGCAAGGTGAGAGGTCTGCACTGAACCACCAATGTCCTGTGTCAGGGAGATATACCTCACTTCTTTAAAAAAAAAAAAAAAAAAATCAAACCTGTAGATTAGAGTCAAACTCCACAGAGTTTCTAAGGAGCACCTGGAAGATTCAAACTGCTGACCTTTTAGTTAGCAGAGGTGGCACTTAACCACTTAACCACCAGGGTTTCCCCACTTCTTTAGTGGGATGATATACTCCACTTCTTTTGAATCATGTCTGTTAATGCAGTCAGCCATAGATGGCCTAAATGCCATGATGGTGGTGGGATGTCACAGGACAGGGGACAGCATGCACCAGTCAGGGCTTGGAGCACGGGGAGGCGGGGGAGTTGCCTGGTGGGAGCAGTGAGTATGAGATGGGGCCTGCAAAGACCTGCAGGAGCGGATGAGGAAGATCTTAGCTTGAGCAGAGCCTTTGGGTTTTACTTCAGGGCAGTGAGGAAACACACGGATTTTAAGCCGGGGAGTGACATGGGCAGATTCTACCTTAGCATGGTCACCTGGCTTCAGATAGCGAACAAAGTAGAGAGAGTAGAGGCAGAGCACCGCGAGACCACAGTCAAAGATGATTTGAGTCACTTAGGATCCCTGGGAGTTGACTTTAGGGTTAGGAGACTCAAGTTATGAGGCTTCTGCATTTCTGAGGATGGTTCTAAATGCTTGCTGGTCTTTAACTCTTGGCATGTTAGCACACAGCAAAAATGGCTGCCAAGGCAAATGGGATTGACTGAGATGACTAAGCAGGTCTCGAGGCATCTCTCTCACCTCAGCTGAGATTCAGTGCGGTGGGTCCCCTGAAGCTCACCACCATCTTTTTTCAGGCCCCGCTAGCTCCTGGGAAGGTACAAGCTAGAGGCTGCTACACTTCTAAGAATCCCTCAGCTTATCTTGAGATGATCTACTCTTACTCTTTCCCTGCCCATGTCCCACACTATTTTGAGGCCAGGTGTCCACTGCCACTCTGCAGACACAGCTGGGGACAGACATGGCCTATGGGGGATTTGGGGCCTGGTACCCGGGAAAGGGAAAGTCAAAGCAGCTTAGTCCAGCACTTAGGGAGCAAGATGGACCCCCTGGATCAACTGACCCCCAGGCAATGTGCAGATACATGACCATTTCCAGACCCTGGTTTTTGTAGCTGACTTTGAGCTAAATGCTTTATAGGTCATAACTTTCATGCCTATGTGCCCTGGGGCAGTGGGAAGGTTCTGTGTTCAAGGAGTCTAAAGATCTGGGTTTGGATCCCAGTTCAGTTTCCTGCAATTTATGTGATTGTGTCCAAGCCACCAGCAATTTTGAGGCCTTGGTTTCTTCGCTGTGGGTTTATAGCAACAGATAAAGCCATCACATGAGGTTATGGGTATGAAAGCTAATGGAAAACCTCTCTTCTCTTCATTCTCCATTCAGCACAGCACTAAGCATCCTTGAAAGAGCATCTGGAATAAGACTGTCTCCTCCCTGAGGGCCCAGGTAGACCCCTGTTAAAGCCTTCGTGGCTTCATTCATATCTCTCTCTGGAGGAGAAGCCTCTGTGAACACATCTTCTCGTCTCTGAACCCAGTCCTTGGCACAGAGCTGATAGGTCAGAGGTAGGCTAGTGGTGAATAAACGTGTGTGAACTCTTTCTAGCATTACCTTGGAGCTCTGGTTGCCCAGTGGTTAAGAGCTCAGGCTGCTAACTAAAAGGTCAGCAGTTTGAATCCACCAGCTACTTCTTGGAAACCCCGTGGGGCAGTTCTACTCTGTCCTATGCTCTTCCTCAGAGCCTCTCAGACTGCCTCCCCATCTTTCCCACCCACCATCCTCCCCAGGCCCCAGCTCTGTGGTCTGGGCCTGAGCGTGGTTGTAGGGTGCTAGTGTGCCTCCTGCTTACCTCCAGGCCCATGGCTCGGAGCGTGAGGACTGTTGTCTTCTCTGTCCTGTCTATACCTCTGATACCTGGCCGTTACCCACGACCGGGTGTTATGTCCTGAAGGTTCCAACTGTGCTTTTGCTGCCCTCCTAGACAGCTCCATGTATTATCGATTTCTCCTTTTTCTTTTCCTCCTTGCTCAGCCCTAACCAGCAGTGGCCTTTGTAAAGCACTGGGTAACGAGGAGCACAGTGGATGCCTCGCAGCTTTGTAGCTGAAGGCGGCTAGGTTCATGACTGTTATAGATTGAATTGTTTTCCACCAAAATACGTATGTCAACTTGACTAGTCCATGATTCCCAGTATTGTGTGATCGTCCACTATTTTGTTACCGGGTGTGATTTTCCTATGTGTTGTATATCCCGTCTTTATGATGTTAATGATGTGGAATTACAGGCAATTACATCAGTGAGGTAGGACTCAGTCTGCAATATTAGGTTGTGTTTTAAGTAAATCTTTTTTGAAATATAAAAGAGAGGAACTTGTACTATCAATAAGCAAGGCCAGAAAGAGAGTGTATCTTTCAGATTCTAGAGTCCTAGGCTGAAAAACTCCGAGACTTAGGGAAGATTGATGACAAGGTGTTTCTTCCACTGCCAAGAGAGGGAGACAGCCATTCCCTGCAGCTGACTCCCTGAATTTGGACTTCTAGCCTACTAGACTGTGAGAGAATAAATCTCTTTATTAAAGCCATCTGCTTGCAGTATTTCTGTTGTAGCCGCACTAGATGACAGAGATAACATTCGCAACACTGACGCCCGTGGGCTTCGTGGCTGGTGGAAATCACTAACACTCTTTGAGCTCCAGCTTCCTCATTTGTGACGTGAGTATGATAACAATTTTACCACAGCTACTGACTACTGCTTTTTGAACAGCTCTTGTACGGAAGGTACTGTGCTGGGTAGGAAGACGATTATCCCCACCATCCTCACCGCCACCATCACCATCATCACTGCCATCACGATCACAACCAAAGGAGCCACCAGTGTTTTAGAACTTGCTATGGTCCAGGAGCCAAGTTTGTTCTTTATAAATATTATCTCACATATTATAATATTATCTTGCATTCCTCCAGGGCCTATCTTCTTGTTCCCAGTTACCTACCTGCCTACCTTGAGCAAATGAAATGACATATGTGTGTGTATATGTGTGTGTATGTATGTGCATGTACGTGTGATGTGAAAGCCAATCATCATTAGGGCTAGAGAAGGGCAGGCAGGGGAAGGACTGTAGGAAGGACTGTAGGCTTCTCTCACTGCCTTTTAGGAGAGATGATTCAGGTAAGAGAAAACTGTTTGGATTTGGAAGTCAAAGAGAGCAGGGTTTGAATCCCAGCTCTGCCACTTTCTACTGTGAGGTATTGGGAAAGCTACTTGCTGCAAGACTCAGTTTCCTTATCTGCAACATGGGGTAAGATTCCCTACCTTGAGGACTAAAGGAGATAAGGAATGCATACAGAACAGTCAGCAGAGAGCAGTCAGCACTTAGGATGCTGCGTGCTATACAGGTGGTAAAGCAAAGGAAGCAGGAAGCTTGCCTCACAGGACGTCTTTGGAAAAAGAAACTTATTTTTCCAGATTTTTTCTTCAGTGGGTCATCACCAAATGAGTTTTCAGGGTTGCAGCGATGGGTATGGTCCTGCAGAAGAGAAAACAAGCTCAGAAGTACCAAGTCACTTGCCCGAGGTAGTTCTTGACCCAGGCAAGTAGGCAACTGAGAACCTGCTTGGCTCCGGCGTGGGTGGCCTTTGTGACCCAGCCGCCTGCTCTTCTCCCTGCCCCTCCCCGCATCTCCTGCTCACCATCCCACCATGTCTTGATGCCTGGCTGCAGGTCTGGGCCAGTGGCTGGCCTCAGCTCTCTGCCCTCTTTCTGACACTCTACACCCCTTGCCCCCATCACAGCCTCCCAGAGTGGGGTCCTCAGCCAAGGGGCACACTGTGGTGAATCAGCCTCCTTTGTGGTGTTGATTAGAGGCCTCCTCCTATAAACATCAAAGCTTCAATTAACATGGGCCGCTTGCAGCCCTCTTGCAAAACTCTGATAAGAATAGAATTTTCTCTTGGAAAATGGATTTTTATTTAGTTGTGTGTACTGTTGGTTAAATGACCTACTCTATACTCTGGCACCGAGATTCCAGGGACAATTAGGGGGCTCGTCAGGAATTGGTTATCTGAAGGGAACAGGCGCCAGGCTGTTTAGCTGTCTAATATCCTGACAGGGGGCGGGGGGCAGAGACAAATTAAAAAAAAGGCCCCTCTCCTGCAGACAAGGGGTGCTGAGGGTGCTTTGCTGAGTTGGGGCTTTTGTCAGGGGAAGTGGGAAATCCCTGGTTTGTCTTTTCCTGGGGTTGTGGCCAGCCTTATATTTGGATGTGTAGGGGGTAAGAGGTAGGATGTATGGTGCCCAGGAGTCCTTGGATACTGCTCAGAGCATAGGTTGGCTTCTTTCAAAGAGTGTTTAGGGAAGGCTGGCAGGCAGGGCTTCAGAAACACAGCCAGGCTGGGGGCATGGGACACCAGAGCTAGGGAGAATGGGAGGCTGAGACTGGTGGGGATTTTCCTTTCTGGATGACCACTTTAGCCAATAAACTTGGCCTTTCCTGGGAGAATGGTGTTGCATGACATTGGGGAAATGATGCCTACTCAGTCTCATTGCTTCTGGGCAGGGCAGGAAGCACTCTCAGTGCAGGGTAAGAAGCCTGTGCTCTGCCTTGGCTGGCTCTTCTTAGTGGCCAAGAAAGTTCATCAAGAAGTCGGAAACTGCATCCCTGACTTAATCCAAATGTAGAACTTAAACCATTCTGGCTCTGAAGGCTTCTCAGAAAATGGGAGATCTCTGTTCCTTCTGTAAGGTCCCTAGGTAGCACAAATGGTGTGCTCAACTAATGTAAAGGTTGGCAGTTCAAACCTACCCAGTGGTGCAGTGGAAGAAAGCCCTGTTGACCTGCTTCCATAAAGATCACAGCCAGGAAAACCCCATGGAGCAGTTCTACTCTGTAACATGTGATATTGACATGAACTGGAATCAATTCTATAGCAATGTGTTTCATTTTGGTGCTACTCCCCCAGCCCTCCTGGAACTTCTATCCACAGAAAAGTTCTTCCTATTGTCTAACCACTTATCTCCAGTTGCTCTTAAAGCCTCTCTTGAATCAAGTAGATGAGTTTCATGGAGTGGAGGACTCAGGGATAGGGGACTGACCTGGTTGGGAAAGAGACTGTTTGGGGTAGGGGTGGGGGGGCAGCTGGAGAAGGCAGAAGAGTGGAAAGAAGAGCAGCCTGCCATCCAGCTCCTCTTCTTGACTTGGAGGCCTGGCGTAGCATGACTGCATTGATTCAATTATTCCTTACAATGTAATGCTCTGCATTTTTGTGTGATAGCAACAAACAGAGTTGAAAGACATACAGAAATAAATGATCTGAAAGTTAATATGGCTGAATGGGCATCTATGAATTCGAGGGAGAGAGGTTTTGTTTTACATTGTAAAATCAATAGTGTGCAGAACAATGTCCTAACTTCCCCCAGGGATCCCAGTGAACCCGCCTGTATTGATCGCCATGCAAATTAATTGAATTCATGAAATCCACATTGCTGGGTAATTGATGCTTCTTATAATTACCTCAGAGTTACGAGTTTTTAGGGGATTGCATTGATTCTAGAGTGGCAGGGAGGGCAAGGCTGGGTAGGGGAAGAGGCTGGTTTCCTGGAACTGCAGGCAGGGCTTCCAAGGTAGGCAGTGGGCAAAGAGGGAAATGTTTAGGGTGGGTGAGGGCCATTTGCCTGGCCGCGGTAGGAGATAGCTAGGCTGGAGGTTGAGGTGTGTCTGAGCAACTACACCTGGATATCTGGAAGGGTCCCGAGAAGATGGCTGCAGTGGCATCTGGGGCTCCTGGGAAGTAAAGATTATCTTTACGGAAGTAATGATAACAATACACATTTAGCATTTATTGTGTTTTGGCATTGTTCTAAGTACTTTATATACATAGCTCATTCAATCTACATAACAACGTTAAAAAAAAAAAGAAAGAGAAAACTAAAGTCATTGCCATCAAGTTGATCCCAACTCATAGTAACCCTATAGGATGGAGCAGCACTGCTCTACAGGGTTTCCTATAGCTCTTAACGTCTGTGCCACCAGGTCTCCACACAACAACCTATGCAACCTATGTGCCATTATGATGTCCCATTTAATTGCTGAAGAATTGGAATCACAGAGAGGTTAAGTACATTGCCCAAAGTCATACAGTGGAGAGCTGGCTCTTAGACCGCCAGCTAGTCCATAAATGGAATCCCAGGGTGACCCCAAGATCACACGAGCAGTGTGCATGTGGGTATTTTTCAGATGGAGGGTCTGTAACTTCATGAGGTTATGACCGGTGCTTTGGGGAGCATTTGATGTGGGTTACTGTAGGTTGTTGTTGCTGTTGTTGGGTGCTGTTGAGTCGGTTCCAACTCACAGTGACCCTGTGCACAAAAGAACGAAACACTGGCCAGTCTCTTGTCATGCCCACAATTGTTTTTATGCTTAAGTCCATTGTTGCAGCCACTGTGTCAGTCCACCTTTTTTGAGGGTCTTCCTCTTTTTTCCTGACCCTCCACTTTACCGAGCATGATGTTCTCTGGATAACATATCCGAAGTGTGTAAGACGTGGTCTCTCCATCTTTGCTTCCACGCAGTGTTCTGCTTGTACCTCTTCCAGAACAGATCTGTTTATTCTTTTGGCCAGTCTATGGTACATTCAATATTCTTCTCCAACACCATGATTCAAAGGCATCAATTCTTCTCTGTCTTCTTTATTCATTGTCCAGTTTTCACAGGCATATGATGTGATTGAAAATATCATGGCTTGGGTCAGGCACACCTTAGTCTTCAAGGTGACATCTTTACTTTTCAATACCTTAAAGCAATCCTTTGCAGCAGATTTTCCCAATGCAATATAGTTTTTTCATTTCTTGACTATTGTTTGCATGAGTGTTGATTGTGGAACCAAGTAAAATGAAATCCCTGACAAGCTCAATTCTTTCCCCTTTATCATGATGTTGCTTACTGGTCCATTGTGAGGATTTTTGTTTTCTTGATGTTGAGGTGCAATCCATACTGAAGGCTGTGGTCTTTGATCTTCATCAGTATTTCAAATCCTCTTCACTACCAGGAAGCAAGGTTGTGTCATCTACGTAATACAGGTTGTTAATGAGTCTTTCTCCAATCTTGATGCCTCATTCTTCTTTCTGTAGTCTGGCTTCTTGGATTATTTGCTTGGCATACAGATTGAATAGGTATGGTAAAAAGACACAACCCTGACACACACTTTTCCTGACTTTAAACCACACTGTGCCCCCTTGTTCTGTTTGCACGACTGCCTCTTGATCCATATACAGATTCCTCATGAGCACAATTAAGTATTCTGGAATTCCTCTTCTGTGCAATATTAGCAATTATTATAGGTTGGATGTGACCTTTGAGAAGTTACGTAACTTGTCCGAGACTTTTCCACAGTTGTAAAGCCAGGTGGCTGGGGTGAAGACTCCAAGGTTACTTTACGGCTTGGGCTGTCTATACATGGCATTAACTCATATGGATCTCACAAAAAGCTCTCACCTGAGGGAACACTGGGCAGAAATTGTTTTTCCCATTTACCGATGAGGAAATTTAGACACAGAAGATTGAGGCCTCTTCTGGAAGATCGCATGGCAGATTAGCGGCAGGGTCACGATGAGAACATGGTAGACTCTGTCTCCCACCCAGGCAGACCTCAGAGTACCATCCCCTGTGCCTGGAGACCTGCCCTGTGAAGATCAGCACGGTTCCAGGTTCTGCAGCTTGCACTTCCCTCTACTTTAGGGCTACACAGCAGCTTGGCCCCAATGAGATCCCTTGTCTCCTTGGGAAAATCCACCCCCTTCTCCCTGAGCTCAGTTCTTCACATGTAGGCTGAGCTAATTTTGGAAGCAGTGGCTGAAGCCAGGGCAGTTAGATGCTGTAGGCAACAGGGTAGATAGATTGGGCTCTCCTAACAGACACTGTCTGCACTGTGCATCGAATTGTGTCCCCACAAAATATCTGTTAACTTGGCTAGGCCATGATTCCCAGTGTTATATGATTGTCATTTTGTCATCTGATGTGATTTTCCTACGTATATGATCTTAATGGGAACCTTGGCAGCATAGTGGTTAGTGGTTAGGTCCTGTCTGCTAACTTAAAGGTTAGTAGTTCAAATCTACCAGGTGCTCCTGGGAAACTCTATGGGGCAGTTCTACTCTGACCTCCAGAGTTGCTATGACTCAGCAATGACTCTATGGTGGTGGGTTCTGGTTTCTTCGTTTTACCTTAGTGATGCCAGCCTCTTCTCTTCCCTCCCTTGTCATGGCAGAAGTTGAGGGCTGGCTGTTTGAGCCACTTCATACGCCTTCCTGGTTTTGTCTTAGAGCAGTGGAGGTAGAGGCCCAGGGAGAACCATCTCCTGATTAGTGGTGTCTGGCCTGGTGGCACTGAATCATCTTGAGTCTAGTCTGTGCTGTGGCTGCCTGGGCTAGTCGGGCAACTCTCACAACAGGGAAAAAAGAGTCAAAGTTCAAGGTGACAATGAGGGCAGAATTGGCAGCCTGGTCCTATCTGTGGCTGGAGCATCTGACCAGCTCCTGAGGACTGTGTATAAAGAGGATGTGAGTGTGAACTCCTCAGTGGGCGCTAGGAAGTGGTCCTCACTTACCATCTCCTGAAAGGTTTGGGTCTAGCGGGTGCTGGCTCTCTGCAGTTCAGCTATCTGTGCAGAGACGGTAGGCACATGCATGCTTGGGCACTCCAGTCCTGTCCACTGTCTGCTCCTTAAAGCCCTGTTGCAACTTTCTTGCTTGCATGAAGGGCACCAGGCTGCACTAGGGTGTCCTTTTTGGCACCAGTCATGGACTTGGGGAAGGGCACAGAGGCTTCCCTGACTCATTCAGGGCCCTAGGAGGCCAGCTGTTGGGCGGGACTCTTCTGACTCAGCCTAGATGTCCAGATCTGGAGCTGCTGAATAATCCTGAAGCTTATTTTATATAGTCAATGAGTCTTGAGAGGTGGTAGGGACCTTATGAGATCATCCAAACTAGCCTCCTCACCAAAATGAGACTTAAGAAGCTCAAAAGTCTCTCAGCCTGCACATGTCAAGGTGGAGCTTTCAGTTCAAGGCTTCTAATTCAAGTTCTGGGCCCTTTCCATGACACCAAAATAACCCTCCAGCCAACAGTCAGCCCTTCTTCCTCTCTTGGTGACTTTTAGGCATTTCCTTGGGGAAGGAGAGGTGGTGGGGGTGTCCTGTGAGGAATCTCTGCTCCCCTTCTTCATACTCTACCTTCACTCCAGAGAGTCACAAGGTATCAGAGATCTGAAGGTAGTCTTCTCGAGAAGGGGTTGGAAGGCTCCTTCCTTACTGGTTTTGCATTTCCGTGGGCTGCTGGGCTTCCTGAACAGTGAAGAGTACAGACTTCTAGACCTACAGAGAACCTTTCCCTCCCTTCTCCTGGGGAGAATAGCCCAGCCTCCCTTAACACAACTTAGGTCAGAGGTGGCACCCCACATCCTGATTAGGTGAAGCTGATGAAGTACATCAGAAATGTGTGTAACTAAGAGTGAGAAATAATTGCAGAATGGCTGAGGTTCCTCTCTCTCCTCTTTCTGTGCAGGGGAGGACTTCTTTGTGTTCACACTGAGTCCCAAGAAAGGCCTAGGATAAGGGATGAGGAATGAAGTATACCCTCAAAACTTCCTTCTATCCTTCAGTCCATTCATCAGAATATCCATCCATCAGTTCATCTGTCCACCAGTCTCTCCACCCATCATCCATCCACCCATCCACCCACCCACACATCTTTCTTTCCATCCTTCCACCCACCCACCCACCCATCCACCCATCCACCCATCCACCCATCCACCCATCCACCCATCCATCCATCCATCCACCCATCCACCCATCCACCCACCCACCCACCCATCATGTCTGTCATGGGTTGAATTAGATTCCCCCCAAAATGTGTGTAACCATTTGGCTTGGCTGTGATTCCCAGTACTGTGTGATGTTCCTGTGCATTGTAAATCCTGCCTCTATGAAGTTAATGAGGCAGGATGGGCAGCAGTTGTGCTGGTGCGGAAAGACCCAAGGTGTAAAACTGTGTTGTGTCTTGTGGGAATCTCCTAGGATAGAAAGGAAAAGAAAGCAAGCAGTGAGGTGGGGAACCTCACACCACCAAGAAGCAGCGCCAGGAGTGGAGGGTGTCCTTTAGAAAGAACTCAGGGTCCCTGTGCCTCAGAAGCATTGAGTCCAGGGGAAGACTGATGACAAAGACCTTCTTCCAGAGCCAACAGAGAAGCCTTCCCCTGGGCTAACACCCTGAATTTGGACTCTTAGCCTACCAGACTGTGACAGAATAAAATTTCTCTTTTTAAAGCCATCCACTTGTGGTATTCCTGCTGTAGCAGCACTAGATGACTAGGACAGTGTCCTTGTTCTCTCATGCGCAGGGCATTGTGGTGGGAGGTACATTAATGATGTAAGAGTGCCGACAGAATGTGTCAGCAGGTGTACAAGGAGGAGGACAGATTCTCACCCTGCGTCAGAATTTCTTGGGATTCCTAGCAATTAACTGCTTGAGGAGAAGCCCTCAGAAGAAGAAGGAACTTCTCTCTGTAAATGAAATGAGGAGCTCTGAGCTGTTTAAATTCTGTGCTACAAGAAGATGACATTTTTTTAGTATCACAGGCCCCGATAAAAGTGTCATTATTGTCAAGTCATCCTGATTCTTTGAGGAAGGCCTGCCAGGCCTCTTTCTCCGTGATCTTACTTACCCTTCACAGCAGCCCTGTGGAACACGGGTGGTATTGTCCCTATTTTACAGATGAGGAGACTGGAGCTTAGAGGCCTTAACAGAGGAATCATGCCTCAGTGAGTAACTCCGAGTTGTTAGGAGGAGGGCAAGGTTTGTTCTGTAAACAAGCATCAACTAATCAAGAAGGATTTTTAGGGGACAGAAAAGACCAGTGGACTACCTCCTTTTTAATCTTTCTTTTTAAGCTTCCTGGGAAAATTACTCCAAATCCTAATGGAAGTAGGTGAGATGGGAGTCAGAAGGTAAAGAATAAGACCTGCTCTCAGGCTTCAAGAGGTGGATGTTACCAACATTTATGGAGCTACAACTTTATGCCTGGTTCTGTGACTCCTGTGTAGTGAGTCTCTTTACCTACACCAGAAGAAAAATACTCAGGGAATTAAGACTTGTCATCTTCATCTTTCAGAGGAGAAACTGAGGCCAAGAAAGTCAAAGTCACTTCTGCACAGTAACTCAAATAGTAGTTTGCTGTCAGCTGACGCAGAGTTCGCCCCTGACTCAGGGCAACTCCTAGAACAATGGAACAAATCACTGCTTCATTCCGCACCATCCCCAGGATCATTTCGGGGTGGGACCATCCTGATCCATAGGAGTTTTTATGCTGATTTTCAGGAGCAGATTGCCAGGTCTGCCATTCTAGTCTGTCTTTATCTGGGAGTTCCACTAAAATCTGTTGAGTTTCATAGCAAGAGGAAAGCCCTGACTGACAGACTGGTGTTGACTGCTTTTGAGATGGATTGGCCCAGGTTTCCCATGTGGAAGGCTTGAATTCTACCGTGGAACCACCACTGCTTAAGCAGTAGTGGGATGGAATCTGAGGCCAGGTGAGGTAAAGGCCATCTGGCTCTTGCTTCTACCTTGGCCTGCCACCTGATCCATGGAAGCTGCATACCTGTGTCAGTGTGGGAAGATTCAAGGAAAATAAGGATCTCAATCCTGCTGTCTTTACTGAAAATAATAAACTAACCAGACTCTACCGTGCCTTCCATAGCCAGACCTGCTCCAGGTGACAGTCAAAACTCTGTGGCAAGACTTGATGCCCTGCCTGTGTACTTGCATTGTCTCCTCACCCTCCTTGCTGAGGGTATTGACTGAGCTTGATTATTGGCGAGGGCAAACTCACAGGAGACCCAGGATCTGCTGCTGTGGGTTTGCTGACCTGTTGAAGGTTGGGGCTCTAGATCCAGTCATGATCCTCCTGTACAGCTATCCATTGCTGCAGAACAAATTATCCCCGAGCTTAGCAACTTTAAATAGCAATAGATGTTTATTGTCACAGCAATTTCTGTGGGCCAGGAACCTCAGGTGTGACTTTGCTGGGTGGTTTGGGCCTTAGGTCTCTTATGAGGCTGCAGTCACCTGGAGGTTTGATTGAGGCTGCAGGATCTACCCTTGAGACAGTTCACTCACATGGCTTGCCAGTTAGAGATGGCTGTCAGCAGCAGGCCTCAGTTCCTGGCCGTGTGGACCTCTCCGCAGGACTGCTTGAGCATTTTCACAGCACCATGAGTTTCCCAAGGGCCACTCCTGCAGTCGGTCAGCGGGGAGAGAGAGAGCACAAGAGGTTGCAGTGTCCTTTATGGCCTAGTATTGAAGTCACATACTATCATTTCTGCCACATTCTATTGATAAGGAACGAGTCACTAAGTCTTGTCACACTCAAGGAGGGAAGTGGGGGAAGATCAAGCTCCATGTTTGAAGGGAAGAGTATATAAAAAATATGAGGACATCTTTTAAAGCCACCATAGTCCCAAATGCCCTTTTTGTGTGTGTGGTAAAGGTAAGCCATCTAGCTTTTTACTGGATGAGAAAAACAAACAACAAAAAACCCATTGTTGTGAAGTTGATTCCAACTCATAGCTACCTTATAGAATAGGGTAGAATTGCTCTACAGAATCTGAACTGCTGACCCTTTGGTTAGAAGCCGTAGCACTTAGTCACACCCAGAGCCCTTCTAAGTACGTATTCTTTAGGGAATGCTCCCTCACCTGGTGCTCTCAGCTTCTGAACACTGGCTGAGTCAGCAGTCTCATCCACCCCCCTGACCAATCTCTTTATTCCTCATACTCAAGGCCTCCACGCTGAGGCTTAACCTACCTTTCTAGCCCAGTCTAGCTACTTCCTTTTATTACAGCTGAATATTTTTTATTCAATCTTTATATAACAATAATGGTAACAAAACAAACTCTTTGCTGTCAAATCAGTTCTGACTCATGGCGACCCATGTGTGTCCAAGTAGAACTGCTCCACAGAGTACTGGCTGTAATTTTATGGAAGCATTTTGCCGGGACTTTCTTCTGTGGCACCGCTAGGTACGTTCCAACCACAAACCTTTAGATTAGCAGCTGATCACAAACTGCTTAAGCCACCCAGGATCCTTATAGCAATAATAACTACTATTTATTTGTTTATGTTTAATACCACTTGATTGTGGTTTTGATCAGTTTAGGTTCTTACACAACAATTTCTATACAAGCTGTTCAACGGTATTGGTTACATTGCGTGCACGTGTTTGTGTGCGCATGCACGTGTATGCTTTAGCTGAAAGTTTATAGAGCAAATTGGTTTCTTGTTAAACTGTTAATACACAAACTGTTTTGTGATATTGGTTGCCAATCTTGTCATGTGTCAATACTCTCCGCTTCTAACCTGTGGTTCCACGTTTACAGTTGTCTAGTTTTCCTGTCTCTGCCTTTTCAGCTTTGCTTTTGGGATAGTTTTGTGAACATGAATAAACTACGAAGCAGTTCCTTACGTGTGTTATTCTTGGCCCTATACCAAACAAACCCCAAACTTACTATATTCTGACTCACAGTGACCATATAGGACAGAGTAGAACTGTCCCATAGAGTTTTCAAGGAGCGCCTGGTGGATTTGAGCTGTTGACCTTTTGGTTAGCAGCTGTAGCACCTAACCACTACACCACCAGAGAGGTTTCCATTGGCCCTATAGACCTGACTAATATTGGGCTGCAAGGTGAATCTCAAGGGTGACATCAGGAGTGAGTTAAAAAGTGTCTGGGAGCCATAGTCCTGTGGTTTCCACAGTGTTTGTCAGACCAGCAGGCCTCATCTTTTGTGGTTGTGTGAATTTGAATTTTGTTCTACATTTTTTCCAGCTCTGTCTGGATCCTCTATTGTGATCTCTGCCAGGGGAGTTGGTGGTAACTGGATATCATCTCATTGTTCCAGCCCTATCTGATGGATAAGGTAGTTGTGGTCCACTAAGTCCTTTGGACCAGTCTTTTCCTTGTGTCCTTGGTTTTCTTCATTCTCCTTTGCACCAGCTGGGATGGGACCTGTAGATGCATGTCTTAGCTTATATAACAGAAATAGCACACGTGGATGGCTCTCAGAATTTAGGAGGCTAGAAGTCCAAATTCAGTGTGCTAGCTCTAAGGGCAGTCTTTCTTTCTGAGGGAAGGTGCTTGTTCTCAATCTTCCTCTGGTTTAGGAGCTCCTCAGAGAAGAAACTTCAGGTCTAAAAGACACACTCTCCTCTTAGGGTTGCTTTCTTGCGGGTATGAGGTCCTCCTGTCTCTCTGCTTGCTTCTCTCTTTTGTATCTCAAAAGAGATTGATTCAAGACACAACCTAATCTTGTAGACCAAGTTCTGCCATATTAACAAAACTGTCTCTGATCCTGCTTCATTTGCATCCCAGAAATAGGCTTTACAACACACAGAAAAATCACATCAAATGACAAAAAGTTGGGCAGTGCTGGGAATCATGGCCTAGCCAAGTTGACTCACAATTTTGGGGGGCTCAATTCAGTCTACAATGATGTATCTTAGGTGGCCACTCACAGGTTTTTAAGGCCCTACACACTGTTCACCACAGTCTTTATATCATGTCAGTTGAGCTAGACGTCCCTTGAGATCATTGTTCTGTATCCTCAATCCAGTAGCTCATTTCCTCAGGACATTTCAACGTGTCTGTGAAGCTTCTGTGACTTTGCCCTGGTCCGGCTGTGCTGGCTTCCCCAGTACTGTGTACTGTGTTACCCTTCACCAAAGTTACTACTCATCTACTATCTAGTTAGTATTTTTCCCTCCTCACCCCTCACCTCTTTTGTAAAGCTACCATTTATTGAGTACCTACTATGTGCTAGGTACTGTTGTTGTTTGGTGCTGTCAAATCAGTTTCTACTCATAGTGGCCCTATGAAGAACAGAGTGACATGCTGATGAGTCCTGTGCCATCTTCACAAACATTGTTATGCCTGACCTCACTGGTTCAACCACTGTGTCAATCTATCTCATTATGGGTCTTCCTTGTTTTTACTGACCCTCTACTTTATCAAGCACTATGTCCTTCTCCAGAGACTGGTCCCTCCTGATAACATGTCCAAAGAAGTCCTACAGTTTGTTAATGCATTTTCCTCCAATCCTGATACTGTATGATTTTTTTTATACAGTCCAGCTTCTTAGATTATTTGCTCAGTATACAGATAGAGCAAGTATGGCAAAAGGATACAACGCTGACATGAACCTTTCCTGACTTTAAACCATGTAGTATCCCCTTATTCTGCTTGAACCTCTTGGCCTATGTACAGCTTTCTCATGAGCACAATTAACGGTTCCGGAATTCCCATTCTTCACAATGTTGTCTATAATTTGTTATATTCTACACAGTTGAACGTCTTTGCATAGTCAGCAAAACTCAGGTAAACATCTTTGTGGTGTTCTCTGCTTTCAGCCAAAGTCCATCTGACATCAGCAACGATCTCCCTTATTGCAAGTCCTTTTTGGAATCGGGCTTGAACCTTGGGCAGTTGTCTGTCGATGCCCTGCTGCAGCTGCTTCTGAGTGATCTACAGCAAAATTTTACTCGCATCTGATATTAACGATATTGTTCAACACTTGGTGAATTCTGTTGGGTCACTTTTCTTTGGGACAGGCACACATAGGAGCTCAAATAATAGTTCTCATTTATTGAGCATCTACTATGTGCAAGCACCACATGGATATTATTCATAATCCTTAAACAGTTTTGCAAGGGTAGACATTATTGTTCAGATGGGGACCAAGAAATTCAGAGAAGTTAACTTACTTGTTCAGCATCACATAGCTACTACATGGTAGATTTAGGATTCAAATTCAGGCTTGTTTTTCCTGCCTCCTGCCAGGGCTTCTAATACTCCCCACCTGAGGAGCCCTTCTACTCTGTCTCTGAGGAACACAGGCAGCCCTTCTCAGTCTTCAGGAGGCCGGCTCCAGTGTAACCTCCAGGGGCTGGCTTTCTCTGACGTGCCCTCAGCAGGCAGTAAACGATCTGGGAGTCCCTCAGAGGCATTACTTCGTGAGCACACACCTTGTTTGCTTACTAGCCTACACAGAGCTTGAGGGCAGTTGTCTAAAACCCCCGTGTCCCCAGAGTGCCAGGCACAGAACCTGGCACATAATGGGAGGTCAGTAAGTATCCGGGACATGAGGGAGTGAATTTGTTTTTCTAGTCTGACATTTGGGGTTCAGAAATTCTGAGCCCCTAGCCAGGGGTAGGTGCCGCAGGGAAAGGCTCAGAAATCGGCGCGGAGCCGCCCAGGCCAGCTCTGCCACAACCAGCTTTCTCCGCGCTCTTCTGCCTAGCGACAGCGCCGGTCCTCCTGGCTGCGTCGCCGGCCCTCGAGCTGGCGTCCCCCTCCTCTCGTCCCCTCGCAGCCCGCGCGCCCCGCCTTGCCTCCCTTCCTCTTATCGCAGCTCCCAAACTCCCGGCTCTTTCTTCCCTAAATTGATTCTCAGTAAATCTTTTCTTTATTCCAACTCCTCAGGCCTCTTTAGATTTCCTCCTGGTTATCTTTTGTCCCCTCCCTCCCCGTGGCCCCCCCCGCCAGCCCCTGTCCCCCTTCTCTAGCTCATCCAGGTCACACTTCTTGGCCTCTGTCTCCTCCATCCCCAGGCCCGGACTTGTTGCTTGTCGCCAGCCCGCCGCCCCCTCCCCCTCCCTGCACCCCTCCCAGCACCCCTCCCTATGCCCATCTCCTGAGCTCTCGTCTCCAAGGTTACCCAGCGACTTTGCCTGTCTCTGCTGCTTCTTCCCGCCTCCCATTGCTTCACTGTTCCTGCAGGGAGGGCTGGAGGGGGGTTGGGGGGCAGCCCAGAGAGGTGGAGACGGCCCCCCTTCTCCCTGGTTCTAGAACCGCTGGTTTCCCTTTGTTTCTTTCTCTTCCTTCCCCTGCTTTGTAATCCTCCTCCCTTGTAATCTTCTCCCCCTGTTTCTTTCTGTCTCATTTTCCCTCCCTACTTCTTTGTTTCTTCATCTTTCTTTTTCTTCTTTGTCTTCCTTTCCACCATTCTCACTGTCCCCTTTTGGGTCTCTTTCTCTGAATGGTGCTCTCTCTGTCAGAAACAATAAAGTATCATCCCTGAGCCCAGATCCCTCACCAGCACACCATGTCTTTGGGTCTTGGTGCACAAGCAAAGGTAAAGTCTCAAGCCCAAATCGGGACTGAGCTCTTTTCACAGCTAGCCACAGGTGCCTGGGCCAGGGGAAAGGGTGGGGCTCCACCCTAGGATGAGCCTGGAGCAGGTGCACCCTTGTTTTCCAGATATAAGCAGGCCTAATGCCCACCAGTACCCCACCCCAGTCTTTCTGCAGCATGGACAAGCCTAAGGCTAAGTGATCCTCTTCCTCTGTGTTAAGACAAATGCTATTATTTGACTGAGGGTAGTTGCCTGTGATCCACAGGTTGCCAGATTTTCATCACACCAGACAATGGGTGTGTGAGCCCAGTACAGAGCCTTTGACACAACAGGTGACCAGTACCTGCATATTTCCTTTCTGATTGGGGTTGGAAGGGACATACAGGCATCTGGCCTCTTTGTCACATAACTGATGTAACATCCCAGGAGGAAATAAAGTTGTCTCCAAAAACCCTTTTGGGGACTTTTCCAGAAAAATTAAGATTTTTTTCACTTTGGGAAGTGTCCATCCCTCACTGCTGAACTCTTCCATTTTTGGCTCAGACATTCCTATCTGTGTCCTTAAACATAGTAAATATCTTCCATATTTCAACATGATCATTACATCCAGTGTATCTTTATGTTCCTAAATGAACAATGACATAGAAAAAGAAGACCTACATACATTTGGACCCCCTCATGGTTTTCCCTAGGCCTCAGCATTTCTGGATACCCCTGCTCCTCACATATTCCTAGACTTGAGCCCTGGGAAATCAGGCGGAGATGACAGGTACTGTGTTCTCCTAACAGCAGAAGCAAGGAGAAGGGTGAGCCAGGTCCACCCACCCAGACCTGGGCAGGCCCTACCCAGCCCCAGGAGATCACATCAGGCCCTGCCCAGCCCAACCTGGTCAGAATGCTTTAGTCCTAACTGAGGCTCTAGCTCCAGTGGGTACTGCCCTGCACTAGACAGGGGTTTGTTGTGGCTTCTGCCCCAGTTTCCCTGGGTGAGCCAAGGAACCAGGGCCAGGGACCAGATATTCCCTTGTTGTGTGCTGTCTTGTTGATTTTGACTCATAGTGACCCTGTATGACCGAGAACTCCCTATAGTTTCCTAGGCTGAAATCTTTACAGAACAGAACACCAAATCTTTTCTCCCATGGAGCAGGTCTAACAGCCAAGAGCTAACCATTGCACCACCAGGTATCCTTAGATTCTTCCCTCTGCTCTTATAAATACGGAAGGACAACTCATGCCTTCCTCCACTCTCTCCCCCTCCAAAGTATCTGTGCCAGCTGTAGGCTGTCTTCAATCACCATCTTCTCTGGTGATCCACTACTGCTGCCTGAACTTACGATTCACCTCCTTCTGGAAGCCTTCCTTGATTAACTCTTCATTCACTGAACTTGTGTTTACAGACAGTCTGCCATATGTCACATATTGCAATGGACACAGAAGATACTAGTGAACAAGACAGATGATGTTCTTCTTGAAGCTTACCTGTGAAAAACAGACAGAGTGTCTTACCCCAGCTGGAGGGTCAGAATCTTGTTCTGAGACGAAGTTCTAGTCCATCTCTGCCACTAACTAGTGGTTTGACTGGACAAGTCACTTCTCTCTGATACCATTTTTCTCATCTGTGAATGAAAGAGGTTTGGAAAGATCTTTTCTGCTGTAGAATTGTGTTTTTACTTAAAAGTAAATTTACTTTCAGGTAGATTCATAACCATAAGTTACATCTTGAGACTTGGTCATTATAGGAAAATGTAATATTTCGATTAAACATAGAGGAAGAAAGGAAAGAAAAATCAGAATAAACCTAACAACACAAACAAGCAAACTTAACAAAACCATGCTGGGCACCTGCAGTTCCACCTTTCAGAGGTTACCTCTCTGGCTGAAGCTGGCAGTGGCTTCTCCCAAAGCCCCAAGCTGATGAGGAGCTGCTGTTTCTCCCACCTGCCCACACTTCTGCTCTGTTCTGCTGGTCCTGCGACACTTGCCCAGGGGTAGGGGCCAGGAGGAAGCAACCTCAGGCAGCCCAGGGCCCCTTGAAGCCTTGGCTGACTGTCCGTCTCCTAGAGCATCAGCTCCTTCTGTGGCTGTTTGGCTGGCTAGGCACCTCAGGCCACATCTGATGCTGAGAGGCCACCCTGCAGGGCTCCCTCACGTGGCTCCCAGCACCGCAGGCTAACCAGGACACTGGCCGGTGGCTGGATTCAGCCACCTGTGGGTCAGGGAGGCAGTGCAGCGCATGGTCAAAAGATGGCAGCACTGGACTGCCTCAGGCCCGCGCTGGGGCTCCGGCTGCGGGAGGGGCTGCCGCAGGCTGCTGCCTGTATGGGCGGTGGTGTGCTAGGACCTGGGAACGGAGCTCTTCTTTGTCCTCCAGTGCTCTGGGGACCATCGCTTTGGCTGCAGCTCAGGGAAAGTGTGGCTTGTGTGCCCCCCACCCAGAGTGCCAGGTGGATCACTGCATTGTGGAGGCCTCTGTCCTTGAGTTACTCCCTTCAGGGCCATTCACTGTTTCAGTGAGGTACAATCTGGTAATGTGACCTTAAGACCCTGGATAACTTGCCTGGTCTTGTGTGCCCTCATCCTGACCACCACCCTGCAAATATTCCTATGTAGATGCCAGGATGGGAAAAGGAGGTTTAGAGGGAGAATGACTAAGATCTCAGGATCTCGCCTCACTGCCTGGCCTCCAAGCCCCACTCCACTACTTGCTTGCTGGATTACCTTTGGTAAGTGACTTAAACTCTGTGACTTTTCTTATCTTAGAGAAAGTAAACAAACAAATGACAACACATAACCCAAGCCTGTTGCTGTCGAGTTGATTGTGACTCATTGCAGCTCTGTAAGAGAGGGTCAAACCTCCTCATAGAGGTTCCAAGGAACATCTGGTGGATTTGAACTGCCAACCTTTTGGTTAGCAGTGATAGCTCTTAACCACTATGCCACTGGGGTTTCCTCTAATCATTAAAGGACTGGCTGTAGAAATAATGTTGAACTCCAAACCAAACCCATTGGTTTGGAGTTGACTCCCCCTCATTGTGACCCTATATGATAAAGTAGAACTGTCCCATAGGGTTTCAAACTGCTGACCTTTTGGTTAGCAGCTGGGTTCTTAACCATTGTGCCACTGGGACTCCAAGAGCAATGTTAAAGTCTTACTATTAGCGATTATTACGACAACTCAAAGACCTCCTCTGCTCCAGGACATTAGGCCAATTCAGAAGCATTTCTCAGTGGCCTTACTGCCTAGTAACCCTGTACGCGTCTCTGCCTCTCCCCTCTGGAACATCAACCACTGCAGTTTACTCTCAGCGGCGGCTCAACAATAACAGGTATTGCTTTAGGATGGGCAGGATGCTGGGCACTGTGCATATACCTTATTTAATCCTATGATGAACCTTTACCCGTGAGGCAACCGGGGCTCGCGAAGAAGGAGGACCTGACTCAAGGTCACACAGCTTGTTACGGCTGGACCAGGATTTCAACCCAGGTGTCCAAACCTGTACTGTGCATGTGTCTACTGCATGCTGTGCCCTGGGCCTCAGTCCCTTGGGCTGCTCACCCTCCATGCTGGCCTGGAGTCTCCTGGTCAGATACCAGCCAGGGCCCAGAGCTCCTTCCTTTGGGGTTCTGGTCCTTCTGTAAACTGTGGGTGCTCTGGGTACAGCTGCTGAAGCTCCTGAGAAGAGCACAGGGCTGGGCCTTAGGCTGCCCTTGGGTGTGTACACTCCCCTGGGGCAGGGACACAATAACTTGCTGGAGGCTAGTGCCCAGTCTGGCTTGGTCCCCCACATCAGTGAGTGCTGACTTGTTAGGCCAAGGTAACTGACACCCTAACAGCGCCTGTCACACTGCAATGAGTTGATGATGTGGAAACTGGTTATTAAGCATAGTAACAGTGGTTTGGTTTTTCCACAGTTCTGCCTGTAAGTGCTTAAGTGACAGCTGGCTTGTGCCAAGGTGCTGTCTTCTGAGTGGACTATGGACAGGGCACTGGGAGGCTGTAGGGGCTCTTCTAGGACTTTGGATGGAGGGATGTCCAGGAGGTCATTCCTGGGCCTCTTTCGTGGGGGAAGTATTCTAGCAGGGGTAGAAAAGCAGGCCTTGACTTTTGGGCCAGGGACTGAACTGGGTGTAATGTGTAAGTTCAGGTCATCACACTCTGTTGTGAGACACTTTCAGACCTGCAGGGTCCTTATTTTCACAGTTACGCCTGACCCAATCTCTGGATCAATAGCTTAAGAACTGGATTGGAACTCCGGAGGCTTGAGGTCTATGCTTCACCCCTAGCTGCTAGTTTTCTTAGGACATGATGTCTTCTCAGGAATATGGCTCAGCTCTCACCCCATCTGCACGATGGACAGTTTGGACAGAGGTAACATGAATAAGTCTGCCTTGAAAGAAATACAGCCAGAGTCTTCCTTGGAATCAAGGATGGTGAGACTTTATCTCACATACTTTGAACATGTTATTAGGAGGTTCCAGTCTCTACAAAAGGACATCATGTTTGGTAAAATAAAGTATCAATGAAAGAGAGGAAGAGCTTCTAGACAGTAGCTGCAACAACAGGCTCAAACACAGCAGTGAATGTGGGGATGGCACTGGATTGGACAGTGTATGGTTCTGTTGTACGTAGTGTTGCTACAAGTTGGAAATGACTTGACCAAACCTAACAGCAATGATGCATTCATTTAGTGATACAAATGGTCAATTTGCTCAGCTGCTAACTGAAAGGTTGAAGTCAGATGCCACCCAAAGGTGTCTGGGGAAAAAAGGCCTGGCAATCTACTTCCAAAAAATCAGTCACTGAAAATCCTGTAGAACACAGTTCTGCTCTGACATTCATGGGGACTTGACAGCAACTGGTAAGTGGTAATTTATACATTACAGTGAAAGTCTGAAACCAGTGGATAATGGATAGAAATTTGTTAGATGTGTGTGTGTGTGTGTTTTTCTTACATTGTGCTTTAAATTTAAATGCCAACATTTAAAATGTGAAATTCTAGACTTTCCAGTAGAGATTGACATTTCTGGCTTTTTTCCAAAAATTGTAAGAATTTGTAACATTGAACCTCCATGTCTCTGGCAACAATACCTCTTTGGACAGGTTTAAGTTCAACTTGTCACAGTCCCCACTACTCCTTATTGCAATCTCCAAGACTGAGGCTGAGTACCAAAGGTTATGTGCCACCTCATATCTGATCTGCCTCACTTACCTGTCTTCAGGCAATAGGACTTGTCCGGGGTCACTCATGGGACTGTTAGCCCGACAAATGCAATCCCAAAACTCCAAAAACTTTCCAAATGGTAGTTTGTTTTCTCAATAAGGAAACTGAGGCAGAGAGGGTATGTGCTGATTGAACACAGTTCCCCTCCTTCCCCGACCCCACGCACACACAAGATCAGGGAGCTAACTTATTTATATGGTCGGAGTGAGGCAGAGTGACCCCATGTGTGTCGGAGCAGAACTGTGCTCTACAGGCTGTTCGGTGACTGATTGTTTGCAAGTAGATTGCCTGGTAGGCATCTGAGTTTGCTGCCCTTGCATGAAATAATCACTGGGTTCCTATTTCGTGCATGGCATCATGGTTTTCCCTTCAGAAACTACAAAGATCTATCAAAGAGTTTAGAACAGGAAACTGAGAACTGCATATGAATAATCTGAATATAAAAAGATAGTGGCTGTCTGTAACATGCTTTTCCATGCAATGTTTTAGGATTCTATAATGTCACAGTTCAGGGACTCTCTTCCTTTACTATCATAATGAAAACTTTCATTCAGGTAACCTCCATGCTCAAGTCTGGAAGGACAATTTTTCCCTTTCCCTGTCTTCATCATGCCTCACTCTGACCATATAAATAAATTACCTAGCTGGTCATGTGGGGTGGGGAGTGGAGGGGCTGTGATCAGCCAGCACATCCCCTCTCTCTGCCTCAGTTTCCTCCTTGGGAAAACAAACCACTGTGTGGAAAGTTCTTGGAGTTTTGGGATGGTATCTGTCAGGCTAACAGTTCCGTGAGTGGCGTTGGACAAGCCCTGTTGCCTCTCTGAGTCTCCTCCTGTGCCATATGGGGAGAAAGGATGGTATTCTTGCCAGGAAAGAGTGTTCTGGAAATTGCCAAGTACTATACAAATTCATAATAATTGTTATTCATATTAAAAGTATAAATAGCAGAAGATCATTTCCACTCCCTTGCATCAAAGAGATAGCATGAGAATAAAGTGAAGTGTTATATACACCAGTGTCTTAGAGGGAAAATTGTTCCAGTCCACAAGGGATTCTTGTATTATGATTATTGATATAGTTTTTCACCAAATGGTCTTGGCTGGAAGCCTGAAGGAACAGCAGCTGCTGTGCCCTGGAGCTTTCCACCATTGTGGCTCTGCTCTGCACAAGGCAGCACCCATATTTTCCTTTTCTCCAGGCCCAGTTTCCTCTGTCTTCTAGGCTTGGTCCCAATCACCCTTCTCCCACTAGTCTCACTGGACTAACCCAGCTCTACCTGCACCCCACACTGTCCTTCCCTACCAGATGCAAATGTCATTGAGTAGCATCTCATAAGCACCCTCTTTGGAGGAGTTGGTGCAAATGGTTAATATGCTTGGCTGTTAGCTGAAAGGTGTGTAGTTTGAGTCCATCCAGATGTGTCTTGGAGGAAAGGCCTGGCAATCTATTTTTGGAAAAACCTTTATGGGTCAGTTGTACTCTGATGCGCATGGGGCTACTAGGAGTCAGGATTGACTCAGAAGCAACTGGTTAATCATTTATTCAATGGATAAGTAATTTTTGAGCCCATGCAGTGTGCTGGAGCCCTAATGGCACACTGGTTAAGATCTCAGGCTGCTAACCAAAAGGGTGGCAGTTTAATCCCACCACTCACTTACTGGAAACCTTACGAGGCAGTTCTGCTCTGTCCTGTAGGGTCTCTATGAATTAGAATTGATGCCATGGCAATGGTTTAGTTTCAGGCTTTTTGGTATTGTGTGCCAGATACTTTTCTGGAAATAGGTGTTAAAGTGATGAGTAGGTGAGGCAAAGACGTTGGTCTTGTGGTGAAAATACAGAGATAATTTAGAAACTGGTAAGTTGTATGCGGAGTCCCTGGGTGAGGTGAATGGTTAAGTATTCAACTACTAGTAGAAAGGATGGGGGTTTGAACACACTGAGAAGCACCTTAGAAGAAAGGCTTGGTGACCTACTTCTACAAAGTCACAGACTTGGACCTTTATGGAACAGTTCTGTCCCTCACTCCTGGAGTCGTCCTGAACGAGAGTGGACCCGATGGCAGGTAACAACAAGTTTCAGGCACAAAATAAAACAGAAAATATGCTCCAGAGTGGTTGGGATGGTGGTGAAACTGACATGTAAACTGAGACCTGAAAGTTGGCAAGATGTAAAACCAAGGACAAGTTTGGCTTGTCCAGACTTCTTAGTTACCTAGTGAAGAACAGAGAGGGAAAATGTCTTGCAGTAGGTCGCACAGCCAGTTAACAGTAGTAGAGCCAGGACTACATACAATTTCATTCTCTGGACTCCCAGGTTAGTGCTCTGCTGATGCACCCCTTATTCGCTCTTCACACAATATGTCAACTTTTCCAGGGTGAGGGCCCACTCCCGCTGAACTCCCCAGCTGTCTGTCACCTCTGCACCCTGGCTGGGGTTCCTCCCATGCACTGCCTCCTGTTCCAGGGCAGCTTCCATCCAGCCCCACCCCTTCCTTCTGGAGGTAAAACGGACAACACAAGAGCAGGGAGAGAGCACAGTGGCCAAGTGGGTCTTCAGCATTAACTGCTAAGCACAATAAACCTAGCAGAATACTAGCTTTATAATGACCTCGTTTAATTAATGCTAAATGACTGTGGGACCCGTATGGATTTGTACATTAGATCCACATTAACACCAAATCGTTGATCACGAAAAACTGTTAAAATAATGAACACAGGAGCTTTACAACTAGATGAGAAGGATGGAACACAGCCTCCTGCCCACTGAGGGGTCAGAGCATTCTTCCCTTACTTCTGCCTCCTTGTCTCCCATTTCCTCTTCTTCCTCTCTAAGTCTTTATTTCCAAAAGACATTGATTCGTCCGGCAATGTACCCAGTATTGTGCTGGCACTGTGTGTGTGTTTATGCGTGTGCGTGTGTGTGTGTGTGCGTGTGTGTGTGTGCGTGTATGTGTGTGAGTTTCATTTGTTGTTCCGGAGCTTGCATTTGAAGGTGAGCTGTATGCTTGAAAATCAAGCTTCTTTCTAGAGAAAAACATTTATTAAGCATCAGCTAAGTTCTGAGCAATCACTCCTCTGTCAGTCTGTTGCACTGTGGTGGTATACTTATGGCTATGAAACTGGAAGCTATGCCATCAGTATTTGGGCAGATCTTCCAGACTAAGACAGACTACAAAGAAAGACCTGGTGATCTACCTCTGAAAATTAGCCAAGGAAAGCCTTATGGATCACAACAGAACATTTTCTTACTTCTTTGCTTTGGCCATGTGATCAGGAGGGATCAATCACTCGAGAAAGACATCACATTTGGTGATGCAGAGGGCTACCAGAGGCAAGGGGGACCCTTAGGGAGACGAAATGGCACAATAGCTGCAATGACAGACTGTAACAGCTGGCGACAGTGAGGATGATGGAGCACCTGGCAATGTTTCATTCTGTTTTAAGGTTGCTGTGAGTTGGTGTCAACTTGAGGGCAGCTCTGTATCTAACTTCTGGGACTTTATATCTGATTTAATCCTCTCAACATTGAGAGATAGGGACTATGATCAATTTTCAATTGGCAGATGAGAAGGTAATGCTAGCTACTAATACCGGAAGAGTATCTATACAAGCCATCCCTCCGCTAACACCACCCAACTCAGTCATTGCTGTTAGCTCCTTCAGGGAATTCAAAACCACACTGTGCACAATATCACATGGCATCTGTCCTGAACTTAATTTTACAACCCCTCTCACTCCACAGAATGTGTATGGCAATTTGGCTGAGCCATGATTCCCATTATTGTGTGATTATCCTCTAAATAGAGGATTTTCATTTTTATATTTTATATGTGTTATCATATCAGGAAAACAAAAATCCTCACAACTGGAACAGTAAGCAACATTGTCATAAATGGAGAAAAGATGGAGGTTATCAAAGATTTCATTTTACTTGGGTCCATAATCAATGTCCATGGAAGCAGCCGTCAAGAAAGCAAAAGACACATTGCATTGGGAAAATGTGCTGCAAAGGACCTCTTTAAAGTATTCAAAAATAAAGATGTCACCTTGAAGACTAAAGTGTGTCTGACCCAAGCCATGGTATTTTCAATCACATCATATGCATATGAAAGCTGGATACGAACAAAGGAGACAGAAGAAGAATTGATGCTTTTGATTTGTGGTGTTGGAGAAGAATGTTGAATGTATTATGGACTGCCAAAAGAACGAACAGATCTGTGCTGGAAGAAGTACAACAAGAGTGTTCATCGAGAGCAAAGATGGCAAGAGTGCATCTTACATACTTTGGGTATATTGTTAGGAAGGATCAGTCCCTGGAGAAGGACATCATGCCTGGTAGAGTGGAGAGCCAGTGACAAAGAGGAAGACCCTCAATGATACAGATTGACACAGTGGTCACAACAATGGGCTTAAGCATAAAAATGATTGTGGACATGGAGCCAGACTGGGCCGTGTTTTGTTCTGTTTTCATAGGGCCTCTATGAGTTGGAACTGACTCTGTGGCACCTAACAACAACATATGTGTTATAAATCCTAGTCTCTGCCTGTGCAAGACTAGATTATGTTAAGGAAGATTAGGGTGGGACTGTACACCCTTGCTGAGGTTACATCCTTGTTCCAATGTAAAGGGAGTTTCCCTGGAGAAGGGAAGTAAGCAGAGAGTTGGGATCCTCATGCCATCGAGAAAGCAGAGTACATCCTTTGGACCTGAGGTTCCTGTGCTGAGATGCTCCCAGATCGAGGGAGGATGGATATATCACCATGACCTCCCTCCAGAGCCCGCAGTGTCAGAAAACCTTATCCTGGAGCTGGCACCCTGAATTCAAACTTTTAGCTTATCTGTGAGAGAATAAACTTCTCTTTGTTAAAGCCATCCACTTGTGTGTAGCATTTCTCTTATAGTAGCACCAGATGATTAAGACAGCATTCTTCAGTGCTTTTGGCATGCAGGTCCTTCGAAACTATTTGTGAAGTAAATGAATGCTTGTGGCTTTTGTATTTGGCCCAACTTGTTCTAGGCCAGCCAGTTAGTCCAGACAGAATTGGAAATAAGATCCAGATTTAGCCCCCCTGAGTCCCTGTTATCTATGCTTCATGGTACTGCTTCAAAAGATTTAGAAGTCATAGCCCTCAGCTTTGGTTATACTTCAGGCCAGTCTTGCTGGGACAGTGACGGAAAGCTCCTTGGAGGAGAGGGCTTTGAATGTTGCCTGTAGGCATGTATTGTGTCGGACAGAACCTCTTGGGTGGTGAGAGAGAAGGAACATTTGCCTCTGGCCCTCCCTCACTCCTTTCTCTCTGTTCCCCTTGGCTTGGCCCCTCTCCTGCTCCCTGTGCTCACACAGCCTCCCGAGAGGACGCAAGTCCTCACAGATGACCTCATGAAGCTAGTTGAAAGGAGGATGCCTCCACCCCACCACCTATTTTAACTCTGGTGAGCCTAGTGTGTGCCCAGTTTCTCACCTGTAGGAAGGGACCCACTTTCTGCTGTCTCCTTGTCCAGACGTTTCATCGCTTGGCTTAGCCCATCAGAAGAACCAGAGTCAGCTGTGAGCAGGGTGAAGGATAATAATCCCAGCAGGGAGTCCCCAGGAGAGGACACCTGTGGGGCATTTCTGAGGCAGAGGGAGGTAGCAGCACCCAGCTGCCCTGTCTGTCGGCTTGTTCTTCCAGGCTCTAGAAAGCAAATTCCCTGCTGTTTCATCAACCACAATTTCCCTCCAGCTGGATCCACCCTGGACACGGAATGTTAGGGATGTCCCTGAGAGGATCTGACAGTGGTTCCCCAGAGAACTCTCTGAGCACATTGGAAATACTCCCTGTTACTGAAGGCAGAGCCAAGCTTGCCACCCCTACTCATGTTTGAGAGACGAGGTCAGGGTCAGCAGGACACATCAGGCACCGGGGGGTACTGGGATCCTGCAGGTGCTCAGTAGCATGCTGAGTTCATCCTGCCGACATCCTTTGACAGAAGCTGTCCTTTCCCTTCCAGCTCTGGCAGGGCAACTATTACTTATGCTTGAGGGCCCACCTCAGCTACTTCCTCCAAGAAGCCTGTCACTTCTCTCTTGGAGAATCTGCCTCCAGCTCTGTGTTTTCCTGGTACTTTGCCCGAGAAGAGTGTCATAGATTGAATTGTGTCCCGCCAAAAATGTGCGTAGCAATTTTGCTGGATGGTGACTCCCAGTACTGTGTGATGTTCTTATGTGCTGTAAACTCTGTCTCTATGATGTTAATGAAGGAGGATGGGTGGCAGTTCTATTGATGGGGTAGGACTCAATGTTTAAGACTGTATTGTGCCTTGATGTAATCTCTTGGGATATAAAGAAAAAGGAAACAAGCAGAGTTGGGGACATCATACCACCAAGAATCAGTACTGGGAGCAGAACTCATCCTTTGGAAAGGACCTGGGGTCTATGTGTCTCAGAAGCTGCCAGGCCAAGGGAAGACTGAAGACAGATTCCTTTCCCCAGAGCCAACAGAGAAATCCTTCTCCTGAAGCAGATGCCCTGAATTTGGACTTTTAGCCTGCTTTTCTGTGAGAAAATAAATTTCTGTTTGTTCAAGCCATCAACTTGTAATATTAGAGCAGTACCAGATGACTGAGACACAGAGCAAACATCTCATTGTGTTTTATGTATATACACCTGCCTTCTTTCTCTGGGTACCCATGGAGGAGTGTGTGCCCAGAGGAGATGACAGGTTGGAATAAGGCTAGATAGCCCAGATGGGCCAGCTCAAGCTCAACCCAGCCTTCAGCATTTTGGGTAGGAAGATGCTGGAATAAAAAGGTAGGAGAGAAAGAAGAAAAATCAGGAGTAGGAAAGTTTCCCCACTTGGTGAATCATGCACTGCTGTGGTCTGAGTCTTGGACTCAGAGAGTGTTAGGGACAAGTTCTGGGCCTCCTTTGGGTTGGCATGTTGCTGTGCCACAGGTTGGGCTTTGCTTTCTGGACTGGGCTGAACTGTCTGGTTGCTTGTCAAATCCATTTGTATCCAACAGGTGCTAGAAGAGCCACGAGGAGTAGGCTAGAGATAATCCTATTTAACCATCAAACAAATGGGCACAATAGTTTGAATTTCTCCTTTAGCCAGAGTATAAATCAGGTCTCTGAAAGGCAGTTCACAGCAGATCTTTGAAAACAGGTTCTGGAAGTGGAAATGAGCTGAAGGACTGACTGCCACTGCCCCCTCCAAGCGGAGCCGGGGTGACGTGAGCACTGTACTGATACGACCCCACTCAGCACCGTGCGGTCCTTCTCAGTCCACTGCAGCTTGTTCTGCTTTGAAAGCCACGCTGAGCACCTAAGATTCAGTTCTCTAGGAAATAAAACCGTTGTATAATAAGACCATGGACAAACTAGAATACCAAGCTTAGCAATTGGCATTTAGAGTTACTTGAGACAAATGGAAACCCTGGTGGTGTAGTGGTTAAGTGCTATGGCTGCTAACCAAAAGATTGGCAGTTTGAATCCACCAAGTGCTCCTTGGAAACTCTATGTGGCAGTTCTACTCTGTCCTATAGTGTCACTGTGAGTTGGAATTGACTTGATGGCAGTGGGTTTGGTAGATGTAGAGGGACAATGGCTGGGTGCCCTGTAGCGGGCGATATGAGTCAAGTGTGTTCATGGTCACTGTCATGGGTTGAATTGTGTTCCTTGGCCAAATACCTGTCAACTTAGCTGGGCCATGAATCCTAGTATTATATGATTTATCTGTGTTGTAAATCCTGTCACTATCATGAAATGAGATGGATTACTGGCAGTTATATTGATGAGATATATGAGAATAGATAGTGTCTTAAGCCAATCTTTTTGAGATATAAAACAAAGAAGGGAGCAGAGAGACATGGGAACCTCATACCACCAAGAAAGGAGTGGCCAAAGCAGAGTGTGCCCTCTGGACTTGAGACTCCAGTGCTGAGATGCTCCCAAAACAAAGGGAAGACTGATACAGCACAAGGACCTTCCTCCAGAGCCCACAGAGGGAGAAAGCCTTCCCCTGGAGCTGATGCCCTGAATTTGGACTTGTAGTCTACTGGACTGTGAGAGAATAAATTACACTTTGTTGAAGCCATCCTCTCGTGGTATTTCTGTTACAGCAGCACTAGATGATCCAGACAGCCACCCAATGGGAACTATGATTTCTGGGTGCATAAGTGCTGGAAATAGAGTGAGGTATTAGAAAGACTGAGTTTTGGAACTGATTATACAAGCTCAAGTCAAGCCTCAGTCATTGGCGAGCTGTGTGATCTCCCCTAAATTGCCTAATTTCTCCTAGCTGTAGTCTCTTAGTCTGTAAAATGGAAATAATAATGATTAACTCGTATGATTGTTGTTAGGATTAAATGAAATAATACAACAAAGGCACACAATACACGGTAATCATGTAATTGATATTAGTAGTTACTGTTCATTCAGCATATTTATTGAATGCCCCAAATACCAGAAATTGTTCTATATTCTTGCGTTGCAGCGATGAGCAAGGAGACAGACGTAGACAATTAACAGACAAACTAGTGAAGTGTGAAATGAGTTAGAGGTTTCTAAGTACGATAGTAAAAACAAACCAAAAAGGGGGAGAGTGCTGACCTATGTTACCAGAGGAGTCAGGAAAGCCTCCCCAAGAGGTGACATTTGAGCAGAGACTTCGAGGAAACGAAGGACCAAGCCACTGGATGAATAGGGTAAGTGCATTCTAGAGGAAGCAAAAGTCTCCAAGCCCTAGTGTCCAAGTGTGCTTGGTCTGTCAGAAGAATGTGGAGGAGATTGACGGGCTCGGGTGGACAGAGGGAGGGAAGAAGAGGGGAGTTGGACAAGTAACTGGGGACCAGGAAATGCAGGATCTTTTGAGTTTCAACAACCACCATCTTTATTTTGGTAACATGGGAAGCCAATGCAGATTATGAGGGCTCCAGTTTCTCCACATGCTTGTCAACACTTGGTATTAGCTAACTTAATTTTTTTATGCCAGTATTTGAGCATGAAGTGCATTTTTTTTTTTTTTGGTCTGAATTTGAATTGTCTTATTGTCTGTGAGGCCAAATAGCTTTTCAGAAAAGTTTTATTCATTTTGTTTCTACTTCTATGTGTTTGTCTATTCTTCTGTGGGGTTTTCTGTCATGCTGATTTGCAAGAATTTCTTGCATATTGTAGATAGTAATCCATGTTGATTTTGGACTGGGATTTTTTTTTTTTTATTATTTTGACATATATTTGTTAATTTTGTCCATGATACTTTTTCCACTGATAAACCAAAAAAACCATAGAGTTGAGTCCAACTCATGGTGACCCTATAGGTCAGAGTAGAACTGCTCCATAGAGTTTACAAGGAGTTCTTGGTGAATTCGAACTGCTGACCTTTTGATTAGCAGATGTAACTCTTAACCACTATGCCACCAGGGTTTCCCTTTCTATTGAAAGAAATCTAATTTTGATGTAGTCAAATTCATTGATTTTTGCCTTTTGGTTTTTGGCATTTAGTTTTTGTTTAGGAAATCCATCTTTGCCCAAGATCACAAGGATAAGTTTGTTCATTTTTGTGATACTGGCTTATTGTTTTACCTTTTATCTTTAGGTCTTTAATCTATATGAAATTCATCTTTGTATATGGCATGAGGTATGGATTTAACTCTTTTTAATAAGTCATCTGCTAAACAGATACTCTTTTTCCCACTAATTTGTGGTGCCATTTAAAAAAATTTATTTTATCACATATCAGGTTCCTTGGGTTGTCAGAGTTAGAACTGACTCAGTGCCAATGGATTTCTTCTGGCATACATACACAGGTATATTTATGTATTGTCTCTTCTGTTACACTGGATTTGTATGTCTGTTCTTCAGTTAGCACTAAACTTTATAAAACTATGGAATTATGTAGCATATTCTACTATCTGACAGAATAACTCATCATACCTTCTTCCTTTTTAAAAAAAACTGGACTTCAGGTAGTTGTTGATTTAGAAGCTTAATTTTTCTACATATTAATTTGGAATCCATTTATTAACTTTCTAAACAATCTGCTAGAATTTTGGTTAAACTTTCATTGAGTTTAGTGATTTAGATAAAACTGAGAGCATTATAATACTGTTATCCTGTCCATGAACATGGAAAATATCTCCATTTATGTAAGTGTCGTTTTATGTCCTCTAACAGACTCGACGGCACTTGGCTAACAGAGTTTGATTTTTTTTCTCCCTAAAGAGTATGTCTAATCTTTATTAAGCTAATATCTAGACACTTAACAGTTTTTGCTGCTATTCTAAATGAGACCGGTTGTCTATTGCCTTTGCTTGCAGGTTATTGTTGGTATGAAATCGCACCGCTGCTGGCTGTAAGTTCATCTTATATATGGTGATTTTATTGAGCCATTTTAATTTTATTGTTTTGAATATGCTATTGGATTTATAAAAAAATAACAATTTTGTCTTAAAATTTTAAAAAGTTAACCATTTTTAAGTGTAAAATTCAGTGGCATTAATTATATTCACAGTGTTGTGCAATCATCATGACTATTTGTTTCTACAACTTTCTCATCACCCCAAACAGGAACCTTGTACCTAATAAGCATTAACTTGCCATTTTCTCTTCCCATGATAACCCACAGAAAATCACTGATCTATTTTCTGCCTCTTTGTGTTTGCTATCCTACATACTTCATATAAATGGATTCATAGGAAAGTTTCCCGTGTGTTTATTTTACTTCACGTAATGTTATAAATGTTTATCCATGTGTTAATTTACTTTGTATAATGTTTTAAATGTTCACCCATGTCATAACATGTATTAGAACTTGTTCCTTTTTATGGCTAAATATTTCATTGAATGTATATACTCTGTTTACTCATTCATCTGTTGATGGTTGTTTGGATTATTGCCTCCTTTTGATTACTGTGAATAATGCTGCAATGAACACTGGTGTACAAGTATCTGTTTGAGTCTCTGCTTTCAGTTTTTTCAGGCATGTATACAAGAGTAATATTGCTGAGTCATTGATTCTATATTTAACTCTTTGAGGAACTGCCAAGCTCTTTGCCATCCGGCCGCATTCTTTTCCACTAGCAACACATAAAATTTCTCACATTTCTACATCATTACCAGCACTTGTTACTTTCCATTTCATGGATAATATCCATCCTAGTGTCTGCGAAGTAGTATTTCATTGTGATTTTGATTCACAGTTCTCTAATGACTAATGGTGAGCATCTTTGCATGTCTTTATTGGCCATTTGTATATCTTTCAAGAAATATCTGTTCAAGTCCTTTGCTCATTTTTCAGTTAGATTGTCTTTTTGTTGTGGAGTTGTAGGAGCTCTTTATATATTCTAGGTATTAAATCCTTATTCACTGTACAGTTTCCAAATATTTCTTCCCATTTTATTGGTTGTTCCTTCACTCACTGATAAAGTCTTTTGATGCACAAATTATGATCACTTTTTAGATAAGTGCTTCTCATCTTTTTTTCTTTTTAAATAGTACTTTGGTGACATGGGAAGGCTAGGGGAGTTGAAACTGGATATTTCTGTTGCCAAGGTGATTTTCAACTTACAGTTATGCCGCTCTGGTAAAACTTAAACTGATTCAAAAGCAAAACCTGTAGTTACCAAGTCTCCTCTGATTCACTGCAGAGGCTCTGCTGAAACAGCTTCCCTTGAAGGCTGGCCTTTATTCAAGAGAATGCAGTGCTCTCACACGGTTCCTAATGGTTGCTTTCCACCATCCCCTGCTGGAAGCCTGAGACCTTCACCTGAGAACTTTTGGTGGAACTTCTGGAGGAGAGATTCCCAAAAGCATGGAGGACTCCTCAGGGCTGGGCTCCTGAGTTTTTCTTTTTCAAGCTAGTCTCTGCTCCATCTCCAGCAATTAGTAAATTGCCCCTGAAGCGTTCACTCTTGTTGGCGGCTTCAGCAGCGGCTGAAGATTCTGTGATTCTCTCAATTGGCTGGCCTGTCTCTCCAGTTTTCAGGGCAGCAGTTTGTGTTGTGACCTCGATTCCCTGATGGATCTAAGAAAAGTTGTTGGTTTTCAGTTTGTTCAGCTTTTTCTCAGTTGTGAAGACAAGACTGACAGCTTCCAAGAACTTTATGTATTCAACCAGCAATGGAAAGTCTCAAGTCTTTTTCAGTCTATTGTGTCCTCCTCCATTTCTCTTTTCCATTGCAGTTTCTTTGTGAAGATGCTGGGTAATTTGTGTTGTAGAGTTTCCTATGATCTTGATTTTGCTGATTGTATCCCTGTGGTATCATTTAACATGTTGCTTTGTTCCCTGAATTTCCTGTAAATTTGTGGTTGGATCAGAGGCTTGATCAAATCAAAAGAGCTATAGATATGGATGGGGCCCTAATGGCAGAATGATTAGACGTTTAGCTGCTAACCAAAAGGTCGGCTGTTTGAATCCACAAGCTGCTCCTTGGGAACCCTATGGAACAGTTTTACTCTGTCCTACAGGGTTGCAGTGAATCAGAATTGACTGGACGGGCAGTGGGTTTCATAGTTATGGACAGGGATAGGGATTTAAATTTAGATCGGGATGGATAGATAGTTTGATAGATAGACAGACATAGAGAGATAGATAGGCAGACAGGCAGATATAGGCATGGATAGGATATCAGCACAGATAAGGAACCTGGTAGTGCAAAGGTGAAGTGATTGGCCACTAGTGGAAAGGTTGACCGTTTGAACCCACTCAGCAGCTGTGAGGAAGAAAGACCTACCTATCTGCTCCTGTAAAGATTATTACAGCCAAGCAAACTCCTATGAGACACTCTTACTCTGTTACATGGGGTCATTATGAATCAAAAATGTACTCAATGGTACTTAAGAACAACAAAATAATATATAAATATAGTCATGTACATATTTTCAGCATGACTGCCTTGTAAGTGGGTTATGGTCTTTTTTTGACAGGACCGTAATGAAAATGTCTAACTGGCTCTTCTTTAGTCATTTTAGTAGTCACTGATGATCAGTGTTCAGAGCACTTAATTCATTAGGGGTTTACAAGGAGGTGACAGAGTGATCTAATGCTTTTTTATTCTTGCTTTTATTGATTGCTACACACTTTTTCTTTTCATATTTTCTTCTTTAGGTTTACTCTTTGATCTTTTTTCCACACCCTTGAGTTGAATACTTAGCTCATTTTTCCATCTTTGTTATTTTCTGATAAATATAGTTAAAACCATTAATTTTCCTTAAGTCTTGCTTTAGCTGTGTCCCACAAACTTTGACATATAGTGTTTTATTGTCATTCAGTTCTAAGTATTTTGTAATGTTCCCTATGATTTCCTTTTTAACACAAGGATTATTACATAGCATGGTTTTTCAGCTTCTATACCTTGGGAATTAAAAAGAAATCTATGTATTTGTTACTAATTCATATTTTTATTCAAGTTTGGGGGCTGATTTAATCATCTTCCCTTGTTAGCCTAATTTATGGTAGATTTTTAAAAATTGTGCTTTAAATGAAAGTTTACAGACCAAATTTATTTTCTCAATAAACCGTACACATACTGTTTTGTGACATTGGTTGCCAACTCCACAATATGACAACGTTCTCCATTTTATGAACTTGCCAAGTGCCGTCTAGTCGGATCCGACTCATGGCGACTGATTCCCCATTAACAGTTTTCCTATTCCTTTCTGCCTTTTCTCCCTTGCCCCTAGGCTGGTACACTCTTGTTTTATTTTATGGGCCTGTCAGATCTTTGGCCGAAGGGTGAATCTAAGGAATGACTTCAGTACTGAGCTTAAATGGTGTCTGGGGCCATATTCCAAGAGTTTCTCCAGTCCCTGTCAGGCCAGGAACCGTGATTGTTTTCTGTGTTAGAATTTCACTCTACATTTTCTTCCAGCTCTGTCCAGGACCTTCTATTTTGATCCGCATGAGAGCAGTCAGTGGTGGTAGCCTGGAACCATCCAATTGTGCTGGACCCAATCTGGTGGAGGCTGTGGTCGTCGTGGTCCGTTAGTCCTTTGGACTAATCTTTCCCTGTGTCTTTGGTTTTCTTAATTCTCCCTTTCCTCCAGATAGTGCTAGATCTGTGGAGTATCTTAGACAGCCACTCATAAGCTTTTAAGATCTCAGATGCTTCTCACCAAAGTAGGATGTAGAACATTTTCTTTACAGACTATGTGCCGTCCAATGAGTTAGATATTTCTCAAGACTGTGGTCCCTAGCCCCTAGCCCAGAAATTCGGTCCCTCAGATCATTTGGATGTGTCTGTGAAGCTTCCTTGACTCTTCTGGTTATCTTGTGCTTCTAGACCAGAAATACCACAAGTGGACGGCTTTTAAAAGAGAGTTTTTATTCTGTCACAGTCTAGTGGGCTACAAGTCCAAAATCAGGGCATCAGCTCCAGGGGAGCGTTTTTTCTATAGCCTCTAGAGGAAAGTCCTTGACATCAATCTTCCCCTCAGCTGGGAGCTTCCGAGGCACAGGTATTCCAGGTTCAAAGGACCCACTGTGCTCCCAGCACTGCTTTTTTCCTAGTGGTAGGAGGTCTCCAACTCTCTGCTTGTTTCTTTCCTTTGTATCCCAAGAGATTGCCTCAAAGCACAACACATTACTGCACATTGAGCCTCGCCTCACCAACACAACTGCTGCCCATCCTCACTCGTTAACATCATAGAGGCAGGGTTTACAGGATATGGAATCCTTACACAGTACCAGGATTCATAGCCTAGCCAAATTGCTGCACTCATTTTTTGGGAGACATAATTCAATCCATGATATTGACCTTGCCTTGGTCAGTCTGTACTGATGTCCTTAGTACTGTGTACTGTCTTAGCATTGACCAAAGTTGCCACTTACCTACTGTCTAGTTAGTGTTTTTCCCTCTCACTCTACCCCTCCATTGTAACCGTTAAAGATTGTTTCTTTCTGTGCATAAATCTTTTCATGAGATTTTATAATAGTGATTTTGTAAGGTATTTGTCAAGTTAAACAGACAATGTCAAAGGGCAGCTTGAGAAGACAAAGTATAATGACATGCAAAGACCTGGAGATTAAAAATACAGAGGGGAAGAATGTGTCTGGCATTTCTCAAGTTGAAAAAACTGAGGAAAGAATTCAAGCCTTGAGTTGCAATACTGAAGTATTCTACAAGGAAAGCATTAAAACAACGCAGGAAACATCGAAAGAAGATGGAAATACATAGAGTCACTATACCAAAAAGAATTGGTCGATAGTCTATCATTTCAGAAAGTTACGTACGATCAGACACTGATGTTGCTGAAGAAAGAAGTCCAAGCTGCACTGAGGGCATTGGCAAAAAAAAAAATAAAAAGGCTTTAGGAATTGATGTAATACCAACTGAGATGTTTCAACAAACAGATGCAGCACTGGAAGGGCTGACTTGTCTTTGTCAAGAAATTTGGAAGGCAGCTACCTGGCCAGCTGACTGAAGGAGATTCATATTTATGCCTATCCCCCCAAAAGTAATCCAGTTGAATGCAGAAATTATTGAACAGTATCATTAATATCACATCCAAGTAAAATTTTGCTGGAGATCATTCAAATGAGGCTGCAACAGTATATTGACAAGGAACTGCTAGAAATTCCAGCCAGATTCAGAAGAGGATGTGATACCAGCGATATCACTGCTGATGTCAGAGAGATACTGGCTGAAACTCAGAGTACCAGAAAGATAATTTATCAGCTATACAAAGGCATTTGACTGTGTGATTCATAGCAAACTATGGATAACATTTCAAAGAATGGGAATTCCAGAACACTTTTAACTGTGCTCTTGAGGAACCTGTCTGTAGATCAGGAGTCAGTCATTTGAACAGAACAAGGAGATGCTGTGTAATTTAAAGTCCAAAAACATGTGGGTTAGTGTTGTTTCCTTTCACCATACCTATTCAATCTGTATGCTGAGGAGATAATTTGAAAAACTGGACTATATGAAGAATGAGATATCCAGAACCAGAGGGATCCTCACTAACAGGCTGTGTTACGCAGATGACACAGCCTTGCTTGCCAAAAGTGAAGTGAAGTCGAGGCGCTTACCAATGAAGATCAAAGACCACAGCCTTAGTGTGGGTTACACCACAACATAGAGAAAGCAAAAATCCTCAAAACTGGACCAATAAGCAACATCGTGGTAAATGGAGAAAAGATTGACGTTCTCAGGGATTTCATTTTACACAGATCCACAATCCATACTCATGGAAGCAGCAGTCAAGAAATCAAAAGACACTTGCGTTAGGAAGATCTGGTGCAAAAGACCTCTTTAGCATGTTGAAGGGCAAAGATGCTACCTTAAAGTCTAAGATGCACCTGACCCAAACTCTGTTGTTTTTCGTCACCTCATATGCATGTGAAAGCTGGAAAATATATAGGGAAGACTAAAGAAGAACTGAGGACTTTGAATGGTGGTGTTGGCAAAGAATATTGAATAATACTACCAAAACAGGCAAACAAATCTGTCTAGGAACAAGTACAACCAGAATGCTCCTTAGAAGCAAGGATGGCAAGACTGCATCTCACATACTTTGGACCTGTTATCAGGAGGGATCAGGCCTTAGAGAAAGACATTGTCATAGTCGTCTGGTGCTGCTATAACTGAAATACAAAAAGTGGATGGCTTCAAAAAATAGAAATTTATTCTCTCACAGTCTAGTAGGTAGCAGTCCAAAGCTTCCTGTGTCATCAGTCTTCCCCTGGACTAGGAGTTTCTTTGAACAGGAACCCTTAGTCCAAAGGACATACTGCTCCTGGCACTACTTTCTTGGCAGTATGAAGTCCTCAGCTGTCTGCTTGCTTCCATTTCCTTTCATCTGTTGTAAGATAAAAGGTCATACAGGCCACACTCCAGGGAAAGTCCCTTTACATTGAATTTGGGTTATGACCTCAGCAACGGTATTACATCTCACCCTAATCCTCTTTAACCACAGGCAGAGATTATGATTTATAACACATAAGAAAATCACAAAATGGAGCACAATCACTCAGGGACTAACCAAGCTGACATGTATTTTGGGGACAATTCAATCCTTGAAAGACATCATGTTAGGTAAGGTAGAGAGTCAGCCAAAAAGGAGAAGACCCTCAGTGAGACTGACACAGTGTCCACAGCAGGGGGCTCAAGTATAGCAATGATTGTGAGCGTGGTGCAAGACAAGGCAGCGTTTTGTTCTGTTGCACACAAGGTTGCTATGAGTTGGATCTGACTCGATGATACCTAACAACAGAGACAATGATGTTTATCTTTTTGTGACTGACTTATTTCATTTAGCATAATGCTCTCCAGATTCACGCATGCTGTGAGATATTTCTCAGATTCATCATTGTGGTTTATTCTTTATTCAAATTCCTTTGTGTGTATGTACCATAGTTTTTCCATTTCGTTGCTTGATGGGTACTTTGGTTGTTTCCATCTTTTTGCTGTTGTAAATAATGTTGCAGTGAACATGGGTGTGTATATGTCTATTTGTATGTGTGTATATTTGTATACGTGTATATGTATATGTGTCTATGTATATATGTCTATTTGATGGCCCTTATTTATCGAGGATATATTCCTAGCAATAGGATTGCTGGATTGTATGCTATTTCTATTTCTAAATTTTTAAGGAGGTACCTTTGTATGCCCACCAACATTGCGTAAGAGTTTCAGTCTCCTGCAGCCTCTCCAACATTTGTTATTTTCTGTCTTTTTGATTTGTGCCAGTAATGTAGGCTCAAGGGGGTGCCTTATTGCAGTTTTAATTTGCATTTCTCTAATGGCTGGTAATCGTTAACATTTCCTCATGTGCCTGTTTGTATCCTTTGCCCATTTTTAATGGATTGTTTGCCTTTTTGTCATAGAGGTGTTGTATGTTCTCAGAGACTTTAGAGATTATGTGTTTGTCAGATTTGTCACAGCCATTTTTTTCCACAGTCTGAGTTCTCTTACTACCTTTCTGGGGAAGGCTTTTGATGAGCATAAGTGTTTAATTTTTAGAAGAGAACGTTATTTAGTTTGTCTTCTGGTGTTTGTGTATTGTTAGTTATGGTTTGCATCCCATTATGCTGTGTATTAAGGCTTACAGAGTTGATTCTGCTTTTTTCTTCTGTTATCTTTATAGTTTTTGGTTTTATATTTAGGTCTTGTTTCATTTTTTACAGATGGACCTCCATTTTTACCAGTACCATTTGTTAAAAGGACTGCCTTTTTCTCTCTTTTTCATATGGTATGTTGCTTCTTCATAGTGCCCCTATGATCCCACTTAATATTCTATGTTTAAACCCAATTTTAACTTCTACATATCTTATTAACTTCCTCATCATCTGGAAGGACTATAACGACTGTAGTATACCCCTCTTTTTAACATGATGATATCATAGTTTACATGATATGATCACTAGATTGTTTCTTTCACTATTATAGTTTTGATTGTGTTTGGAGCCTTCCCTAACTGAGTAGGATTCTGGATAATGTGTCCTTCTAAAATACAAAGTTAGTGGTTTGTTCTCCCAAGCCAAGAGATTCTTTCAGTATTTCTTGTAGCTTTGGTTTGGGTTTTACGAAGTCTCTGAGTTTCTGTTTATCTGTGAATGTCTTAATTTCATTTTCATATTTGAAAGATAGTTTTGTAGGATACATAATTCTTGGTTGGAAGTTCTTCTCCTTCAAGGCTTTGAATGTGTCATGCCACTGTCTCTGTGCCAGCATTGTTTCTGCAGAGAAATCCGACAAAAGCCTACAGAGTTTCCCTCTGAATGTTAGCTTCACTTTGAGTCTTGCTGCCTTTAAGAATCTCTGCTTATGTTTCATTTTGTTAAGCTTGATTATAATATGTCTTAGAGTCTTTCTATTGGTGTTCAATATGTATCTTGGATATCTATATTCTCTTCTTTCATAATTTCTGGGAAGTTTTCTGTCAGCAGCTCAGCCACAATACTCTCTGTGTTCTCAGGTGTCTCTCCCTGTTCAGGAACTCTAATTAATGATAACTGTTCCTCTTAATAGAGTCCCACATGCTTCTTAATGCTTCTTCATTTTTCTTGTTTCTTTTTTCTGATTTCTTCTCATAGATGCTGGAGTCAGTGGCTCTGTCTTCCAAATCAGAAATTCTCTTTTCCATTTGTTCCCTTCTGTTTTCTTGGCTTTGAATTGAAGTTTCTATGTCTTTGATTTTGTTCTTGATCTGTTGTATTTCAGAGTACTGATGTTCCATCAGATAGAAAAGCTTGCTTAATTGTTGGTTTTGCTCTGCTGCATTTTGTATAAGGTCTAGTAGGGCTCTCTGTATAATCCTTTCGTATTCACCTTCTGATAGTTTCAGAAAAGCTTCTTTGTTTGGGAAGTTCTGAGGTGATTTCTTTTGCGGGCCTTCTGATGCCATTGTTGACTTCTGGGTTACCATCCTCTCCAACATTTGCTGCTTTTTGGCCTTCATGTGGGTCAACAGAGGCTGGGAGAGATGCTTCAGTCTGTGCAAGCCTGTGCTTGCTGAGAGTGGGGTCAGTGAAAAAGAGGTGGTTTTGCATTCAGTGATACAAAGTCCAAATTAACAGCCCGATGCCGCATCCCAGGGCTCACTAGGTGTCCAGAAGACTCCGTTTATCTATCATTTCAGGTCTTGATTTCCAGAGGGATTTAGGGAGATGTGCGTTTAGGCTGCCATCTTGACTCTGCCCCCTGCCTTTTTATCTCTTAGTGGACTCTTGGCCTTGTCAAAGATCAGATGACTATAGGTGAATGGATTTACACCTGGGTCCTCAGTTCCGCTCAGTCAATTTGTCTGTTGCTGTATTAATACTAGGCTGTTTTGACTACTATAACCGTATATTAAATAGGTTTTGAGATCAGCATGGTAGATTTTTAAGAATGTTCTGGATGAGCTGAAAAATAATACAGATTCCTCATGTCTTGGGTGTAAAACTCTTAACTATGTCCTAATTCAAGGTTGCCAGTTGTATTATTCAAATCTTCTGTGTTTGCTCAGGTTGTTAATTTGCTTGGTCTGTTAGGTTCTGAGAAGTATGCATTAAAATCTCTAATTATGGTTTTCCATGCATCTCATTTTTTTCTATAGTACAGTCAGCTTTTGCTTTATAAACTCTAAGCCGACGTTATTAAACACACGTGTATTTATGATCCTTCTGTCTTCCTAATCTGTTGTTCTTTTGTAGTTTATAATATCCTTCTTTGTCCTTTGTAATTTTCTTTTGGGCCCAAAATCCTACATGGCTGATAATAAAACTGCAACTCAAATTTTGTTATACCTTAGTTGTGTTTGGAATATCTTTCCATTTGTATTAGCTAAGAGTATATTCAACTGCAGTGACAGAAACTGAAAACACCAGTGTCCCAAATAAGGTAGAAGTTTTTAAAAAATAAATCCAGAAGTTTTCTAAGGTTGATGTGACTTAAACAAGACAGAAGTTTATTTCTTCTAATTAGACTTTGGCAGGCAAGAGCATGAGGCACCATAAGTCCTTAGAGACCCAGTGTTCTTCTGTCTTATCTTTCTACAGTTCCTGGAATTCATTCTTTGTCCTGATGATTCATTAAGTAGGACAGAGGAAGGACAAAAAAAGGATATGGTTCTTTTTTAAAGACACTTCCTGGAAGTTAAATATAGCACTACCACTTGTATCACATTGACCAGAATTTAGTCATTAACCATGCTTAACTGCAAAGGCCACCTCCTATGTGTCAGTCTGTCACACTGTGGTGGGTTGTATGGTTTTTATGACTCTAGGAACTAAGTCATTGGTATTTCAAATACCAGCAGGGTCAGGTTTCAGCAGAATGTCTAAACTAAGACAGGCTAGGAAAAAAAGCCTGTGATATATTTTCAAAACATTAGTCAATGAAAACTTTATGTAACACAGCAGAGTATTATCCCCCGTATTGCCAGATGAGCCCCCTAGACTGGAAGGCGTTACACAATAGTTGCAATGATGGACTTGACATTGCAATTGTTGTGAGCAGTAGAATGAGTGAATGGCAGCTAACAACAGCAACTGCGAAGGAGATTGGGAAATGCAATCTTCATTCCCGGAAGTTCTCTACCCGTGAAAAAATTGGGTTCTATTATATGGAAGAAGAGAAAATGAATACAATTTAGAGTTATCCGTCTCTGTCACGCTGTTTGTTTTTCAAATTTCCTGTACATTTTGCTTTTTTAGTTGAAATTTTGTTGAGATAATTGTAGACTCACATGCAGTTGTGCAGTTGTAAGAAATAATGTAGAGAAATTTCATCTACTATTTAACCAGTTTCTCCTAATGATATCAGTTTTGCTGCTTTGTGCTTTGCTGCAACCAAAAGGCTCACAGGTCGAATCCACCAGCTGCTCCTTATGAACCCTATGGGGCATGCCCACTCTGTCCTGCAGGGTTGCTATGAGATGGAATCAAATTGATGACAACAGGTATACCATGTTGTCACAGTGAGAAGCTTAACGTTGATACAGTTCACCAGTTTCATTCACATTTCCCCAGTTTTAATTATACTCATCTCTGCATGTGCTTGTGTTTAGTTCTATATAGTTTTATCACACTTGTGGCTTCATGTATCTATCCCCATAGTCAAGATATGGAACAGCTCTGTCACAAGGGTCCCTCATCTTGCTCTTTTATAACCACAGCCACTCGCCTTCCCCTGAAGCTCTCCCCATCCCAAGGCATAGTCCTTGGCAATCCTAATCAATCATTTCAAAAATCTTTATGTAAATAGAATCATATAGTGTGTAATCTTTTGGGATTTGCTTTTTTTTTCATTCAGAGTAATTCCCTGTAGATTACCTAATCATTGCGTATATCACTGCTGAGTAATATTCCATGGTATATGTGTGTTGCAGTTTAACCATTTACCTGTTAAAAGACATCTGAATTATTTCCAGTTTGGGGCTATTATGAAGAAGGCTGCTATGAATATTCAAATAAAAGTTTTTTCTGTGAATATAAGTTTTCATTTCTCTCAGATCAATGCTCAAAAGTGTAATACCTAAAAGTGTCTGCTGGGGTCTTAAAAGCTAGCAAGCTGCCATCTGAGGTACACCAAATGGTCCCAACTCAGCAGGAACAGATGATCACCAAGGACCAAAGCAACACTGGGGAAAGAGAGTCCAGAAGACAAAGATCCATGTGAATGGGTGATTACATCAGCATGCAACCGGAAGAACCAGATGGTGCCTCAGTGACAGCCCTGATGGAGTTCACAGAGTTGAGTCTCAGTGGCAACATGAGAATAAGAAGGGGTACACCCTGAGAACTCCACTAAAAGATGGCAATTGATGGTCCAAAGGCCTGGGGGTTCCCCTGGGATCATGGCCCCTAAACCTGATGCTGCACCTGTCCATAAATCATTACTGAGGTCAACTCCTCGGACAGGAATAGATTGGACTCGGGGACACAGAGTGACCATATCATGTGTGCACTTCATGGTTCTATGCATCTATAGGATGTTGTCTTACTGGTCTCTTATTAAAGGGGAGTGTGGAGGGTGGAGAAGAGGGGACAGGAGATTGTTAAGAGGATAGGATATGTATAGAACAGAAAGGAGGAGTGTGCTGTCACCAGGCAAGGAGAGCTGTAGGAGCTGCACATAGGTGGGCATGCAAATTTAAACTGGATTGTGCACTTTCATTCCATCTCAATAAATAAATAAAATATACATACGTATAAAAGTGTCTTTATATAAAAGCATAAATAGACAAAAGTGTAAATTCTGCATTGCATGGTAATCGCAAGTTTAATTTTATATGAAAGTGTTTTCCAGAGTGGCTGTACCATTTTACATTCCCACCAGTGTGAGTGATTGTTTCTCTGTGTCCTCACCAGCATTTGGTGTGGCCATTCTTTTTCATTTTACCATAGCTGTGCAGTGATATCTCCTTGTGGTTTTAACTTGCATTTCCTTGACGGGTGTCTTAGTCATCTAATGCTGCTGTAACAGAAATACCATAAAGTTTAAAAAGAGAAATCTTATTTTGCCACAGTCCAGTAGACAAGTCCAAATTCAGGGCGTCTGCTCTAGGGGAAGTCTTTGTCTGTTGGCTCTGGGAGGGTCCTCGTCACCCATCTTCCCCTGGGCTAGGAGCCTCTGTAGTGCAGAGACTCCAGGTCCAAAGGACACACTGTGCTCCCAGCTCTGCTTCTTTCCTAATAGTAAGCGCTCACCCACTCTCTGCTTGCCTCCTTTTCCTTTATGTCCCAAGAGATTGCCATCAAGGCGTGATACAGTTTTACAGGTTGAGTCTTGCCTTACTAATACAACAGCCACCCATCCTCCCTAATTAGCATCTTAGAGGAAGGATTTATAATGTTTAGGAATACCGCATAATACTAGGAACTGCTACACATATTTTTGGGGAACACAATTCAACCCACGACTACAAGTGATACCAATGAACTTTTTTTTATGTGTTTATTTGCCATCTGTATATCTTCTTCAGTGAGAAGTTCGTTCATGCCTTTTGACTATTTTCTAACTGAATTATTTTAAAAACTATTTTGAGAAGATTTCTTTGTATGTTGTAAGTATTAGTCCCTTGTTAAACATGTGGCTTAAAAATACTTTCTTCAAGTCTATAGCTTGTCTTTTTACCCTCTTCACGTGGGTGGACTCTCATGGAGCAAAAGTTTTTAATTTTATGAAGTCTGACTTATCAAATTTTCTTTTTATGAATTGTGGTTTTGGTGTCAAATTTAAGAACTACTTACCTAGACAGGAGCCCTGATGGCATAGTGGTTAAGTGCTACAGCTGCTACGCAAAAGGTCAGCAGTTTAAATCCACCAGGGGCTCTTTGGAAATCCTATGGGGCAGTTATACTGTTCCCTATAGGGTCCCTATGAGTCAGCATCAATGGCACTGTGTTTGGTTTTTTGGTGTTTACTTACCTAGACTTACAGCCTGAAGATTTTCTCCTGGTTTTTCTTTTGTTTTCCTGAAAGTTACATATTTTGTAGTTAAATCTGTGATTCACTTTGAGTTAGTGCTTGTATAAGGTATGAAGTTCAGGTTGAGGTTCATTTTTTGTCCAGTTGTTGTTCAATTGCTCTAGCATCATTTGCGGAAACTGCTTTTGAACTGCTTTTGCATGTTTGTAAAAAATCAGTGGAACATATTTGTATGGATCTACATCTGGATTCCCTGTTCTGTTCTGTTGAACTGTGTGTTTATTCTTCTGACAATACCACACCTTCTTTCATAGTTACTGTGGCTATATAAAGCCATTGTCAATGAGTCTTAAGTGTCTAAGGTAGCATTTAACAACTATACCAGCAGAGTTTCCATAGCTATGTAAACCAAAACCAAACCCATTGCCATCGAGTCGATTCAGACTCATAGGACCCGATAGGACAGAGTAGAACTGCTCCATGGAGTTTCCAAGGATCCCCTGGTTAACTGCTGCAGTTAACCACTACACCACCAGGATTTCCATAGCTATATAATAAGCGTTTATGTTGGGTAGAGTGCTTCTTTCCACTTGATTTTTTTTGTCAGAATTGTTTTAGCTGTTCTATAGCCCATACTTTTTCATATAAATTTGTCTCTGTCTACAAAACCTTTCACAGACTTTTGATAGAAATTGCATTAATTAATTTGAGGGAGCATTGACATCCTTACTAGGATGAGTCTTTCAATCCATGAACATGACATGTCTCTCCATTTATTTAGGCCTTCTTTGGTTTCTGTCCTTAGACCTTGTAATGTTCAGCATATAGACCCTTTACATACTTTGTTAAGTTCATACACGAATATTTTATTTTCTTCGGAGTGATTGTAAATGACATTGTGCCTTTAATTTCTATTTTCTCATATTCATTGTTAGTATTTAAAAATGTGTTGATTTTTGCATGCTGATCTTATAGCCAGCAACCTTACTGAAGTTACTAGTTTTAGAATTTTTTTTTTGTAGATTCCTTGGGATTTTCTACGTAGGCAATCATGCCATTGGTAAGTAGAGACTGCTTTATTTCTTCTTTTTTAATCTGGATGTCTTTTGTTTTGTTCTTTTGCTTTGCTGCAGCTACCAGAATTTCCAGTACTATGTTGAATAAGAGTAGTGACAGTAGACTCTGCCTTGTTCCCGATGCTAAGGAAAAGAGTTCAGTATTCACTGCTAAGTGTGACGTTAGCTGCGGGTGTTTTGTAAATGTTTGTTATCTATAATTGAAATAGAGGACAGTCACCTAAATTTGAGGTGATTGTCCTCTGTTCCTAACTTGCCAAGAGTTTTAATCATGGATGTTGGATTTTGTCAAAAGCTGTTTCTGCATCAATTGATATGATCAAGAGATATTTCTTCTTTAGTATATTGATATGACAAACTACCTCGATTGATTTTCAAATGTTGAACCAATCTTGCATATCTAGAATAAATTCCAGTTGCTTGTTACATATAAATCTTTTTCAATACATCACTGGATTTTGTTTACTGATATTTTGTTGAGGATTTATATATATCAGTTCATAAGAAATATTGGTCAGTAATTTTGCTTTCTGTACTGCCTTTGCCTGGTTTTGGTATCAGGGTGGTTCTGGTCTCACATAGCGAGGTGGAAAATGTTTTCTCCTCTTCTATATTTGGATGATACTGTGCAAAATGAACGTTAATTCTTCTTTAAACATTTGGTAGAACTCTCCATATCCTGGGAGCTGTATATCACATGGTGTTACAATTTTCGTTTCAGTCGTCAAATGTGATTTATAAAACTCATAAGGAAAAGGGTAGTCCATTGTGTGTACCTATATTTCTTCTCTTTCCATGTTCTTTCTTCCTTCCTGGCACCTCACAATTTCTTTTTATCATTTCCTTTTGGGTTGAAGTAGTTTCTTCAGAAAATCTCAGAGTAAGTCTGGTAACAATAAATTATTTTAGTTTTCCTTTGTATGAGAGTGTCTTTACTTCCTGTTTATTTCTGAAGGATAATTTTGTTGGATATGAAATTTATGGCTGATAGTTACTTTCTTGCAACAATTGTAAAGTGTGTCACATCTTCTGTCCCTCATGATTTCAGGTGAGAAATTCGCTCTTATTTGAGTTTGGCATTCTCCTGTAGATAGTGTGTCCCTTATGTCTGGCTCTTTCAAGATCTTTTCCTTAGCTCTTGGAAATCTAATTATGCGTCCGGGCCTGGATTTGTCTGAGTTTATTCTTCTGGCATTGCACTGAGCTTCTTGAATCAGAAGGTTTAAATCTTGGACAAATTTGGGACTTTCTTAGCCTAATTATTTCTTTTTATGTTCTTTCAGTCTCCCTCACTTTTTCCTGCTATTCTGTGATGCTGATGATAAGAATGTTGTATCTTTTGTTATTGTCCCCTAGATCCCTGTGGCTCTGTTTATTCTTCCAGTCTGTTTTCTCTCTGTTGTTTATTTTGGGTGAAATCTACACATCTGTCCTTAAATTCAGTAAAGTGGTCCTCTTTCATCTCCACTCTACTCATCCAGTGAGTTTTAATATTTCTGTTATTATATTTTTAAGTTCTATGCTTTTTAAAAATATAACTGGTAGTGCAGTGGTTAAGAGCTCAGCTACTAACTGAAAGGTTGGCAGTGTCAGTCTACCAGCTGCTCCTTGGGGCAGTTCTGCTCTGTCCTGTAGGGTTACAATGAATCAAAATTGACCTTACAGCAATGTCTTTTTAATATCTTTGGTGGAGGTTTGTTTTTTCATTTGTTTCAAGAGAATTTATAATTGATTATTCAAGCATTTTTATGATGGATGCTCCACAGAAGTTATCTTGTCAGATCCAGCATCTAATTCATCCTAGTGTTTATATTAGTTGATTGCCTTTTCTCATTTGAATTGTGATTTTTCTTATTTCTTAGTGTGAAGAATAACTTTTAATTGTATCCTGGATATTTTGTGTATTATTCTAAGCGATTCTATGTCCTACTTAATTTTTTTAAAGCAAGCAATCACTTTGTTTAGGTTTAGGATGTAGATCTTGGCCTAGTTTTACGGGTTATGGTTCTAACAGTAGTTAGATTTTTCAGGACTTTCAAGTTTTATTTAGTCTTTTTGGTTTATCTGATGCTTCTGGATCTCCTATCGGTTCCTTTTTATACCTTCTGAGGAGGTGAAAAGGGTTCCTCAGGCTGACCAAGTGTCTTTCAATGGATGAGAGGAGTCTCAGGCCTAGCATGGGAGGAGAGTGTGCACCTGGCCACTTACTGTTGGCATAACTCCCAATCAATTTCTTTTACTGGTAGTACTGGGATTATCTGATGCTGACAAGGGACTCCTGCTTAATTTGGGGGAGGAGTGGGCTGCCTTCTTTGTTTAGGTTGGTTTTCAGAAAGTATCAGGTCTGGTGCCCTTTGTCTGTTGGATGGGGGAATGTAAGATGCCTTTTGACTGTGTTGTTCCTCCAGCCCTGAAGTTACAAACTAGTTTCTACAGTTTTCCTTTGATTTCTTCTTGCATTATTTCCAGAGTTTATAGTTACACTTAGTGGGTAAAAGCAGAGAGATGGCTTTCTCACATGCTGCCTAGACCAAAGTCGAGATTTTGTTTTAAATACATCTTTTACATAAAACATACTGGTGATTTTACTTTTCAAAAATTTCAATATGTATGTTATTTCCTGTCTTTCTTATAATTTTAGTTTATTCCACTACTTGTTTCTGCCATCTTAATTAATTGTGTCCCTTTGTCTTCATGACATTATTTAGAGCAAATTTTCTTTTTCTGATTTCAAAAAAGTATCCATCCTCCCCAGAAGAGTTTTCCATCCCTGCCTACTGCCATCTGACTTACAGCATTTTCCTGTGGGTTGGTAGAACTTTCTGTTCCATTGATATCAGGGGTATCCTGATACTTGCTTGACGAATATGAGTCCAAAACATTTGTGCATGACATATGACCAAAAGCTTTAAGTAGTATCTGTGACACTTCCGGTATACTTTGCCCTCTGCCATGAGACTGAGATAAGGTCGGCTCCTTTAGCCAGGTCTTAGAACGACATGTGTGAAGTACACCTGCAGTAGTTAATCTGCATCCATGATCTGAATGGGAAAAAACCCTCTGCTGTTGCAAGCCATTGAGGTGGCATTGCTTGTTACTATAGCATAACCTGTTTAAAGCTGGCTGATAAAAAGTAATTTATTTTTATCCTATAGCTACCCTAGTAAAATCTCTAATTATATTTATTCTTTCTTATTAAGTTATGAAGTATTTCAGTAAGCTTCTCTTTTCCTGAATAAGACATGTACCTCAAAATGTACCTCTTGTCTTCTCATAATAATTCTTGCCTGTCCCACCAGATAAGATTCATTTAAAATTTTAGTTTTGTTGTTGCGGATGTACTTTTATTTTTGGCGCTTACTTTGTTTTTTAGTTATCTATCCATATATTTCACAGCATACTAATTAGTTTATTTATCTTCTTGCAAGACTACTTCCTTCAAGATTCTCTTTGAGTATCTTCTAAGGTCTCATCAGCCTGGTAATGTCTTTTATTTTGGTCTTATATTTAAATATAGATTACCTGGATAGAAAATTCTAGGTTTAAAGTTTTTTTTTCCTTGCAACACTTTGAAAATACTACTCTATTATATATATTTTTTGTATTCAGGATCACTGTTGAGAAGTGTGATTTGATTTGATTCTTGCTCGTATGTAGCTTATCTGCTTTTTCTCTAGAGGGTTTTGAAATTTCACTCTTTGCTTTTGATCTTAAATTACTTTATAATGTATCTAGTATTTTTCTTTTTAAAAAAATTCATTCTATTTGACAGTATACGAATCTTTTCAATCTGAGGCCTTTCAACTTTCTTTAATTTTGAGAAGCTCTCAGGCATTATTCCTTGAAACATTTCCTCATCTCTGTTCATTTTGCTCTTCTTTTGGGCTTCCTATTAAACAGATATTAACACTGCTACTTCTGTACATTACAGTCAGCCCTGTATCTGCAGGTTCTGCATCCACGGATTCAACCAACAGTGGATTGAAAATACTAGGGAAAGAAAAAGAGACTTTTTCCCCCCATATCATTACTCCCTAAACAATACAGTATAACAACTATTTACATTGTATTAGGTATTGTAAGTAATCTAGAGATGATTTAAAGTACATTGGAGAATGTATATAGGTTATATGCAAATACCAGGCCATTTTACTTAAGAGACTTGAGCAACTACTGATTTGATGTCCACAGGGAATCCTGGGACCAATCTTCCATGGCTACTAAGGACAACTGTATTATTTTTTAACTTATCTTTTATAGTTTACAACTCTTTATCCCATTTTGGTAACTTGTGCCGTCACCCTGTGCTTCACCTGTTTGCTCTTTAGTTATACTCGTGATGCTATTGAACCTATCCACTGAGTTCTTTATTCAACTATGATGATTTTTCACACTGGGAATTTCCAGTTGCCTCTTCTTCATAGCTACATGTTCCTATTTCATGTCACTAATATCCTCCCATGTTTCTCTGAGAATCATTATTATAAAGTTATTTTAAATTCTTGTTCTATTCAGTCCTTTAATTTCATCTTTGTCTGGTATAGTTGTACATAAACAACATACCAGACACTGTGGACTACCAATGCATAGGTGAAAATAATGAAAATATCTCAAGAGTGCAACCCTGACCGAATTTATACACATGTACCCATATGTGTGTGTGTGTGTAAGTTTTTGTAAGGGTTGTATTCCTGAGATGTTTATAAAATTTACATGCATATAGATATGAAGCTACACACACACAGACACACACACACGCACGCACGCACACACATACACACACGTATGTGAGTAAACTCTTATAAGGGTTGTACTCCTGAGATATTTATAAAATGGACAGATATATAGATATGAATGCATACATACACACACATACACACATATGCATGTGACTTTTTATATGGATTGTACTCCTGAGATATTTAGGAAATTGACATATATAGAAATATGAAGCGATACATACACACGCACACACACTTATGTGTGTAAATTTTTATGAGGGTTGTACTCCTGAGATATGTATATGAAGCTCTCTTTCTCTCTCTGGAAACCCTGACGGCGCAGTGATTAAGTGCTGTCTGCTAACCAAAATGTTGGCAGCTCATATCTGCCAGATGCTCCTGGAAACTCTACGAGGCGGTTCTGCTCTGGTCTACATTGTCACTGAGTCAGAATTGACTTGATGGCATTGGATTTGGTTTGTTATATACACACACACTCATATGTGTGTACTATATGTGTGTATATATAGATATACATACACATATACATATACAAATGTATGTGTACATTTTTATAGGGGTCGTACCCCTGAGATATTTCATTCCTTTCTTCTGTGAATTCTTACATCCCAGTGTCTTCTGGTCTGTTACTTATGCTAAGGAAGAACTGAAGGACCATGAGTCCCCTTTATGCCTCACCACAGGAGTTTTGGGCTTTTGGGGTGGCAGGGTGGTTCAGTGTCCCTCATTGTGTAGCTATCTTGTAGCATGCTCAATGTTGAACCATTTCCCATGAACCACCACTGACTCTTCCCCTGTTAGGTGACCCTGACCTCAAGAGAACCCGTCCTAAATTTTAACCCTAGTCTTTATAGGGTGCATGTGTGTGTGCATGTGTGTGTGTACACATGTGCATGTGTGGTCCAGGTTGAGAGGCACTTAAGTTCTGGCAGGTCTGTTTCACCTATTGTCAACTGCCTCTCCCTTTTCCTGAGTTCTAGCCCCACTTGGATGTCACTTGGATGCCTTGGACCACTCTCAGCATGTGCTGTTCTTTCTTGCCCCTTGGTGATGGCAAGGCGAACAGAAGCCTCCTTCCAAAGGCATCCTGGGGCTCTCCTCCAGCTGCTCCTCTCCCTTCTCATCCTCCAGTCCTTTTCTTTTCATTTACACCTGCATTTCCTCTGTTAGCAAGAGCATTCAGTCCCCAACAGCTCCTCCCAGACTTTTCTATTTGCTTTTCAAAACTGTCAGTCTCTCTCTTCCTTCTGCCTTGTCTTCAGGGTCGGGTTTGGGGGATGAGCCACTAGCTCCTGAGAGTGTGCTTTCTGCAAAATGCAGGTTGGCCCTCTGACTTTCCAGTCCCTCTTAGCTGCAATTTTCAGGAGAGATGGGATTTCCTTTCACAGGTGTGGGCTAGACCTGGGGAAGACTACACTGTGTCAGAGCCCCGAGTCCCACCTGTAGCTGAAAGGGGGCTGTGTAAAGTCGGCCAGGCTAGGGCACCTCTGAGGACCAGAGGAAAGACCAGGAGCACGAATCAGCCTTCCCCTTTCATATGTGGTGGTGCAACCCTAGATGGGTGAGGACTTGCTATGGCGGGTGAGTGAAGCATGGGAGAAAGTGATCCTGGGGAGGCCAGGGGGCTCAGCTTCAGGAAGGGACTCACTAGGCTGTTTTACCTCTGAGCTCAAAGTTCAGTATTAAGAGGTTCATGGAGGTAGCCTTAGAGGGGCCAAGGAGACAAGAGGGCAGAAAGGAGCCTCTAAGATTCCAAAGATGGGTGACATGCAAAATAATATTGTTAGAGACCTTCATTTTGTTCATTCATTCACTCATGTGCTTATTTAATAAGTATTTATTTGGCACTTATTAAGCACTATTTAGGGTGCTGGGGATACTGCCATGAAGAAGATACCCCAACACCCTGCCTGATGTAGATAACAGTCCAGCAGAGGGAGGACAGGGAGCAGGAACCACGCCAGTGTTTAAACAAGTACTTGTGGACAGACTAACTGACTGACCAACCAAGCCCTGAGGCAGAAGTGCCTTTGCCCAGGCTCCAAGAGTAAGCAGGCATGGAGTTATTGGGCATCTAGAGGCCCAGGGTTCCCAAGATAGTGACTAAGTCTTACTAGTGCCTCCCAGCCTGGGTCTGCATCGGTCCAGGAAGTAGCTGGGACAGTGCAGTGAGGCAGAGGCCAGGAGGGCTTCTGATCTAGAGGAAGAGGAGCTAAGAAGACAGAGCCTGGCTTCCAACACTTCCTCCCAATGAGACCAGAGAGTCTGCCCTGAATTCCGGCCCTAGACAAAATGGTCCATAAGCTGAGGGCCACTCTGTGATCTTGGACAAGCCCCTTAACCTCTTCAGGCCTCAGTTTCCTTTTTGATCCTCAAATTTGATGACCCCTGTTATGACTTTTCCAGCTCTGAGACTGCCAGGTAGAGCAAGGACCCTCTGTGCTCACCCCCTCACTGCTTCCTCCCCATTTTTAGAGCCTGGGACAAAGTTTCCGTTACACCTTTGCTGTGACAAATGATTGAAAAGCGCAATTTGAAGTCTCAGCTTCTCCGTGCACCCTTCCTGCTGTTGATTTGCAGCTCAAGTGGGTTGACTGCCAAGTCTAGTAATCAGGAGGTAATAGCCTGGTATCGGATGAATCCCCAGAGCTGGCAGCCGAGGCTGGAAAACTCCATCCTCATGCTGCCTGCACCATTCACGACCTGGAAAATAATTGTGTAAAGCAGGCTGGCTCAGACGAAACCCTGCCTGACACGGTGCAGTGTAGGAATTGCGGGCGCTCAGGTCTGATGTGGTTATGAGTACCTTACCCAGGGAGCAAGGCTGCTCAGAGCCCTAGGCGTGCTGTATTTCACCTGCCCATGCAAATTCTTGTTGCTCCTGAACCCGTAGGGACATCTGTATTGCTGCCTTCTTGCCCAGGCCCTCCTCCCTTTCTTCTCTCTCAGTTTCCCCCGTTGCCTGCTCCAGCTGCCTCTAGCCTCCCCACCCCGTCACCCCTCTCAGTCCATTGTTGCTGAAATTCTCACAAAGTGCTGATTTTATTGAGTGCGACAAGTGGCAGTTCATTAAAAAGTGGGAGCAGATGGAGAACGGATTGTGGAAGAAGATTAATGATGCACACAGACCACTAAATCGGGCAGGTTTGGGAGTAAACACAATCACTCCGGCTTCCTCTGAGTGGGTAATCCTGCTCTGTCAGATCTGTTCTCGTTAGCCCACTAACGTTGGAGGGCTCAGGAGAGTTAGCGAGGAACACGCCAGCTGGCCCAGGGGGAGGCCAGGCTGCTCTCTTGGCCAGGATGGGGTGTAGGAGCATGGCGTGGTTAAATCTGGGTGCAGAGAAGCTCCATCAAGCTTGGTGGCAGCACCTTCTGGGCTAAGGGGTCTGTTTAGGTAACTTAGAGGAGAATTGGCTCAAAAATTGATGATCTCTTTTAATAACACTGTCAGACTGGGTCTGGGCGTAGGGGCTGGTCCACTCCAGATGGATTTCCTTATGAACCTCTGAGATTTGGGATTCTGAGAGTTGCCTGACTCCACCTAAAGCTTCAAGGAATACAAGCCTGTTGTTACCCGTTTCTGTAACCACCCTTTGTAGCCTCAAGTTTCTCCCAGATACCTACAACGCTGGGCCACAGTATGGGAACCTTGATTCTCAGAGGGAAAACCCTGAGAAGACGGGTGAGATACCTACCAAGAATCCTGCACTTTTGGCCCCTAAATTCCTTCCAAGAACACCTTATCTAAACGTCCAACTATGACTTGGGACAGAACAACGTGATCACTCCAGACCCAGGGGGAAGGGAGTAGTTACAGAGAGAAAGGCCAACGCTTCCTTTGAATGACCCCCTGGAACTCATGCATTAGTTTAAAAAACATTTACTGACTACCTATTATGTACTGAACCAGGGGCAAATAGCTGGCATCTATTCCACTACCTTTTCCTCCTTTTTGATAGCAGACATCACAAACTGATTATAAACTCTTTCTTTGAGTCATGAAGAGTCCTCAGAACCCTTTTCAACAAAGCATTCTAGATAGCCACTATCAATTTTTTGGCACAGGCTGGTGAAACAAAATCTGTTTCTCATCTCTAAGCTAAATTTGGGGAAATTAAAAGGTTTGTACTATACGACAGACTGCTGAGGTGGACAGAAGTATTTAACGATGGAATCTCATTTGGAAAAAAGAAGAGCTGATCCAGATGAGAACTGAAGAAAGAGGGACACCCATTTTACTCCTTTGCATGTAAGAGAAACCCTCTAGAAGTCACTTAACCTATGGACCCCACATGGGGAGGTGGGAGGAAAGGAAGGCAGAGCAGATTGAAAAAACTGCCCAAGCCTCACCTTCTCCATGTTTCCAGCTCTCCTTAGAGCCACGACTGGGATGTAGCCAAGGCCAGAAGTCAGGGCCTAGAAGGTCTGTCTGGTGTTCTAGGAGAAGGGAATTTGTTCAGTTGGCTTTTACGGGTTCTTTCTTGTGCTGCAGTGTAATTTGTGTTGCACCCGATGGTTTCTGGGAGGCAGTCTGGGAGTGTCTGACGACCTCCCACTCCATGGTGGTCCACGCGTGGTATTTGTCTCCATCACTGACAAACCCAAGTGTCCCGTATGCCTAATTTCCTCCTGCCATCAGATCTCTGTCGATACATGGTGTCAGCCCAGACTACCCACCACTGCTCCACTCATGTGATAAGGTAGAACCTGCTCTTCCTCTGTTAGTCCTGACCAAAGGATTCGGGTCTCTCAAGAATTCCACTTTTCCATTCCCCTCACCCCCTGCATCCCAGGGTCACCAAGCCTGGTAGGGGAAGCAACTGGGTATCTCTAGTTGTTAGTGGAGCTGGGACCCCAGCATCAGTTGCCTTTCACTGGTATCAGAATGAGGCTTCATTTTTCCTCCAAACCTCCTCTTTTGGGGACTACTCTATTTTTGCTCCTGGACTCATTGTTCTTTCAGGCCTCTGCACTCACAGCCTCTGAGTTATCTGATTCTTTATGCCAGAAATTAAAACTGTCTTCCACTATCCATCTTTCCTGTCTTTTGTAGCAGCATATTGAATGTATTCGGGGCACTTTGGGTCCATCTAAAAGACTACTTTTTCCAGCCTCCCTTGCATCTAGTTGTGGTCATGACTGAAGTCTGGCCGATGAGATGTAAGACAAAGTGTTATAGGAGAAAGTGTGCCAGTTCCTTAAAGAGACTGACTTAGTGGGAGATTTTTGCCTTTACCTTGTCCTTCCTTCTGTTGCCTAAAATGTAGAAATGATGACAGGAAATCCAGCAGCTATTTTGGTCCATGCAGTGACATTGGGACTGGAAGCCATATATCAGGATGATAGAACAGATAGAGAAGAACCTGGGCACGAGATGTTTGGAGCTACCGTACCAAACCTGGACCAACTTCCTTCAGACTTCTTTTACTTAAGAGACACTTTATCTTGGGTTTGCATTGTATTTAGCCATAACCTAATCCCAACTGATGCAGTCCTCATTCTGATTTATAAGCTTGTTACCTAGGGAGTAGTAAACCCTGTGGATTCTTTCTCTATAATGCCACTTGCACCTTCCCCTCATTCCATTCTTCTGGTTTGATCGTGTCATTACCTCCAAACAAATGCTCTTACTAGACTCTCATTTGTCTTCTAAATAAAGATAAAATTCCTTCTCTTGGTATTTAAGGCCTCGGATCTCAACTCATCTTTCTATTCATGTCCCTTCCCATTTTGTTTTCCTGGAATCTCCAGATGTCCCATGCTTTTCTGTCTTTCTCTTGATTCCAGTAGTTCTCCCTGCCTGGGATGCCCTGCATCCTTGATCCTTCCTGCCCAAACTGTACCCATCCATCAAGGCTTATCTCAAAGTTGCTTCCTCCATGAAGACTTCCCCAGTACCTCTGAGTCCGGGGGGATGTTTCTCTCCCATGTACTCCCACAGGAAATTTTAAGTGTCAGATTTTGCCTGATATATTTGTTATCCATGTGGATACCAGAAACCCTGGTGCATAGTGGGTTAAGTGCTATGTCTTCTAACCAAAAGGTTGGCGGTTCAAATCTGCTGGGTGCTCCTTGGAAACTCTATGGGGAAGTTTTACTCTGACTTCTAGGGTCATTATGAGTTGGACCCGACTCTATAGCAGTGGGTTTGGGTATGTGGATACCAAGGAGACCTGCTGGTGCAGTGGTTAAATACTTGGCTGCTAACTGAAAGGTTCGAGGTTTGAACCTACTAACTGCTCCATAGACAGAAATGTGGTAGTCTGCTTCTGTGAAGATTTACAGCCTTGGAAACCCTATGATGAAGTTCTACTCTGTCCTATAGGGTTTCTATGAGTTGGAATTGACTCAACAGCAATGGTTGTTTTTCGGGTTTATGTGGCTATTTAAGCTTTTTACCAGACTGGAGCAGAATCGAGTGTTATTCATTCCCATATTCCCCAAAAGACCTGATCCCAAGCCTGTACTTAGTAACTCTTTGATACCTGTTGCCATCAAGTTGATTTTGACTCACGGCATCCTCATGTATGTCACAGTGCTCCACAGGGTTTTCAGTGGCTAATTTTGTAGAAGTAGATATTCAGATCTTCTGAGATACCTTTGGGTAGGTTCAAAACTACCAACCTTTCAGTTAGTAACCTAGTGCTGAACCATTTATGTGACACAGCACTACCTTATTGAGGTGACCTCACTCCTTAACTCTGTTCTCTGCCTTTGAAGGGAATGAAACTGTGCAGAAGTACCCCCCTGAGGTGGTGGGGCTGGCTCAGCCCTCAATTTCTCTCTCCTCAGCTCTCTTCTATCACCCAACCACTTCATTGGTTGGTACTGGCTGCCAGGGAGGGGCAAAGGTGGGAGTAGGCCTGGGCCACCAGGTGGACAGATGCTGCTGTCTAGGAAGACAGGGATGTCAGGGCTGATGTAAGGGAGTCCGGCTGCTTATTAGATCTTCTAAACTTCTGTCAGAGGCTCCCTCCCCTGCAGTGACAGGGCTCACCTCATCCCATCTGGGCCCCATTCACTCGCCACCCCTATGCCCTCTCCTGCAGCACTGACCTCTCTGGGTGCTGATCTCACTCACTAAACCAAAGGCCAGTGAGTGTCTATACTATCTTGATGGAATACATGGACCATTTGTCTTTCAGAAGAGACACCCCTCCCTTGCAGGGCACCTTTCTGCTTTCTGTCACTCCACAGCAGTGGTTGGGAGGGATGCAGACTGAGGATTCAGGGGAGAAGGAGCTGGCTTGGCCAATCCTGGCCTGGCATTCTGGGGGGTTGGAATACTTCATGCTTGTGGCAATGAGTTCTACGTAAATAAAGTCTCAATTAAAACAATAAATCATTACTGGGATAAAGTGTAATAGGGCCACAGAGGGTTGAATCCAAATCTGAATATGATAAGCCTATAACTTACAGAGGCAGGAGATGCTGTTGATCAGTGTGTCTGGGGACTAATGAGTGTACATACAACCAGCGTAGGGGGCAAATGGTTTTTAGGGCCAAGTCTAGGAAGATATATGTTCTTTGGGATTTTTTCACACTAACAGAGAGGTGGTAATAAAGCAAGTATAAGCTTTGAAGTCACTGTTGTTAGGTGCTATTAGAGGTGGTTTCAACTTACAGCGATCTTATGTACAACAGAATGAAACACATGCAGTTCTGTGCCATAGTCACAGTGTTACTGTGTTTGAGCCCATTGTAGCCACTGTGTCAGTCCATCTCACTGAGGATCTCTCTCTTTTTCACTAGCTGTCTACTTTATCAAGCATGATGTCTGTCATGAATTGAATTGTGCCCCTCCAAAATATGTGTATCAATTTGGCTAAGCCATGATTCCCATTATTCTGTGACTGTCCACCATTTTCTGATTTGATCTGATCTGATTTTCCCACGTGTTGTAAGTTCTATCACTGAGATGTTAATAAGGTGGATTAGTGACAGTTATTTGATGGTATGTACAAGATGGGATTGTGTCTTGGGCCAAACTCTTTTGAGACAGAAAAGACAGATACAAACAGAAAGGTAAGGAGCATCATACCACCAAGAAAGCAGCAACAAGAGTTGAGCACAGGAGTAGACCCAGCATTCCTGTTTCCGAGAAGCTCCTTGATCACGGGAAGATTGATGACAAAGACTGTGGTGGTCAGGATTACGCCAACTTGGCTACTGCATGTTTGGTTGCTGTATCAAGTGGCAGGGCAGGGCCTCTGGAGGCTTCCTACCTCTCAGCTCTCATCTCTCCGCCTTCCACCACCTATTACCAGTCTGTTCTCGTAGCCAGCAGTTCCTGCTCGCTTCCAGCATCTGGTTCCTAGACTTGAACTAGCAGCTGTTGGATTCATCAACCTTTATAGCTGGAGCTTGAGAGTTCTGTTCCCTGACCTGCCAATCTTGGGTTTGCCAGCTTCTGCAGCTCCTTTTTGCTGCCAGCTTGGGATTGACAGACCTACACAACTGGTGATCTAGAACTCTGGTCTCCAATTTGCTGACCTTGGGTTCACCATCTTCTGTGGCTATGTGAGGCTTGTGCCAGGACCTGGGACATTCTGCAGTTGTGTGAGCTTATATATACATAAATCTTTCCTTGTACATATATGTGTTACTTGTTTTGCTTCCCTAGAAAACCTTGACTAAGACAAGACCTTCTTCCAGAACTGACAGAGAGAAAAAGCTTTTTCCTGGGGGTGACACCTTGAATTTGGACTTCTAGCCTAGCAGACTGTAACAGAATAAACTTCTGTTTGTCAAAGCCATCTACTTACGGTATTTCTGTTGCAGATAACTAAGGCAGTGTCCTTCCCTGAGCACTGGTCAGTCCTGATAATATTTCCAAAGTAAATGACACAAAGTCTTACCATTTTTGCTTCTAAGGAGCATTTTGGCTGTACTTCTTCCAAGGTAGATTTGTTTGTTCTTCTGGCAGTTGGTGGTATATTCAATATCTTTTTCCAACACTGTAATTTAAAGGCATCAATTCTCCTTTAGTCATTCTTAATCATTGTTCAGTTTTTGCATGCACATGAGATGATTGAAAATACCATGACTTGGGTCAGGCACACCTGAGTCCTCAAAATGACATCTTTGCTTTTCAATACTTCAAAGAGTTCTTTTGCTAGAGAATACCAAAGATTCCACAGGAAAGCTACCGCACTAATAGAAGGATTCAGCAAAGTGACAGGATATAAAATCAACATATAAAAATCAGTTTGATAGCTCTTTACCAACAAACAGAATTTTGAAAACGAAATCAGCAAGACAACACCATTTATAATAGTCTCCCAAAAGATAAAATATTTAGGAATAAATCTAGCTAGGGATGTAAAAAGCCTATACAAAGAAAACTACAAAACACTATGAGAGCAATCAAAACAGACCTATATAAAAAGGAAAAACATACCATGACCTTGGGTAGGAAGACTTAACATTGCAAAAATGACAATACTACCCAGAGAAATCTACAGATATAATTCAAATTCTAACATCATTCTTTAACAAGAGGGAAAAACTGATCATCAGCTTTGTATGGAAAGGGAAAAGGCTCTAGATAAATAAAGCATTTCTGAAGAAGAAGAAGAAAGTAGGAGGTCTCACACCACCTAATCTCAGCAACTGCTATATAACCACAGTAGCCAACCACTACGACAGATACACACACTGATGGAACAGACTGAGAATCTACCTGTAAATCCATCCACCTATAGAAAGTTAACTTTGATAAAGAGGCAAAGTCCATTAAATGGGGAAGTGACAATCTGTTCAACAAATGATATTGGCAAAATTGGATGTCCATTTGTGGAAAAAGAAACCAGACTCATACTTCACACTATACATAAAAACTAACCCAAAGTGGATCAAAAACCTAAATATAAAAATGAGAATTATAGGGGGTAGGGTCAAGATGGTGGACTAAATACATGTTTACTCAATTCCCTTTGAGAACTAAGGCCTGGAATAATATTTGAATGGAGCAGTGTGGACATCTGAGGAGTCCTAGGATCTGGAACAGGGTTGTCAGATTGGACTAGATGCCAGTAAGGGGTGAAACTACCTCTCTCAAAGACAAGGCAGCGGCATGCTAAGTTTTGCTTCTGCTGACTCATTGTTTGGGAGGACTGTAGGTACTGATACTTTCTTTGTTGTCTGGGGGGTGGGGACTGGGCATGAGCCAGCTAATATGCTGAACAGCAGTGCTTAAGTAAACAGTGGATAGGGCAGCAGCAAGACTGTGTTTGAGATGGCCACATATTAAGAGCTTGGCTGCTAACTGAGGGTACCACTTCCTCTCCAGCCTCTCTCTTCTGAGCTGGAGCATAGTTTCTGTTGTTTCATGACAGGAAGTGCAGCTTGGGCATATGGCATCTTGGTCAGTTGGGAGGCGGAGTCAGGCACCTGAGGTCTTAGCTGGGGCTAATTGTCATGCTGAGCAGCAGCCTCTGTCTGGAAAGTATTTCTCCAGCAGAAAATCTGTGTTTAGGATGGTGAGACCTAGAGTTATGGGTGAGGTCTGGAAGAGGATGGCAGCAATGCCCTAACTTCTACTTTCTTTGAACCATGTCAGAGCATCTGGGTACCATCCAAGAGGTGTTTTCATTGTCAGCTGGAAGGTAGGGCCTGCCACATCTGAGGAACTGAATGATTTCAGCAGATGTTGGACAGCTCCTTGCTCAGCAGTAAAATACCTTTTCAAAATAAGACCACCTGGAGAACTGACTGCTTAGCAGCCTCACAGCATCTCCACCACCCTTCACTGATCTACATCATAGCATTGCCTAACAGCCCCTCAGTGACTCCATAAGTAGGGCACTGTCTTGCCAGCCAGGAGGCAGAGCCTGGCACCCCAAAAAGTCCACCTGGGGCCAGTCATTAGAGAACACAGAGGTGGCTAGTGACCAAATCTAATAGTGTCCCTACTCTCCTCTTAGAACTACACCTCACGCCTGCTGAGGTAACGCCAGAGAAACTGAATAGCTTCTTGATGGCACAAAGACAACAATCAATAACTAATTATTTTAAGAAACAGTCCACCATGGCTCCAGAAAACTCCCAAAATAAAGAATCAAAATGTTTCCAGATGAAGAAGCCTTTCCGAAATTGTCAGAGGTTGAGTGCAAAAGAATTATGTGTAGAGCCCTCCTAGAGATTAATCAAAATGCAGCAGAACAAAATGAAAAATTGTGTAAGCTATTTGAACTGATGCAACATCAATGGTCTGAAATCTAACAGATCAATAACAAAATTACAGAACTAGACAATTCAGTTCAAAGCTAAAAGAGCAGAATTGAGGTGATGGAAGCCAGAGCTAGTGAGCTTGAGGATAGAACAATTGACACTAGCATTTATGATGAAAAATCAGAGTAAAGACATAAGAAAAATGAAGAAGCATTAAGAAACACATGGGACTCTATTAAGAGGAATAGTCCATGAATAAATGGAGTTCCTGAACAGGGAGGGATAGCTAAAAGTACAGAGAGAATTGTTGTAGAGTTGCTGACAGGAAAATTCCCGAAATTATGAAAGAAGAGAACATAGATATCCAAGATGCGTATCAAATGTCACAAAAACTGGACCTTAAAAGAAAGACACCAAGTCATATTATAATCAAGAGTAATTAAATGAAACATTAAGAGAGGCTCTAAAAGCAGCAAGGCTTAAAGCAAAGCTGACATACAGAGGGTTTTGTCTCACTTTTCAGCAGGAATGATGTTTGCAAGGAGACAAGGGGATGACACATTCAAAGCCTTGAAGGAGAAAAACTTCCAACAAAGAATTATATATCCTGCAAAAGGGTCTGTCAAGTATGAAGGTGAAATTAAGACATTGCAGATAAACAGAAGCTTAGAGACTTTGTAAAAACCAAACCAAAACTACAAGAAATACAGAAAGAAGTACTATGCTTAGAAAAACAAACATCAAATGTATACTTAAGGATGCAATGCAGGACACAGCATCCAGAATCCTACTCGGTTAGGAAAGTTATGAAGCTCAAACAAAGCTACAATGTTAAAAAAAGGGAACCAGTGATCTTAACATGAAAACTCTGACATCATCACACTAAAAAGAGGGATGCATTATACTAGGTATAACCATTTCAGATGGAGAGGAAATTAAAAAGATACGCAGAAATTAAAGTCTGGTTTAAACTTAGAATATTAAAGGGGATCATATCAGTAGCCACAAAGCAAAATAACAATGTTATTGATATGATATTTGATATGATATATCAACACAAGAAACATAATTCAGGAGTCTCATCAAACACAAAAGCAACACTGAAAAAAATGAAAACTCAACCCATAAAGAAGAATGACCCAGAACAGAATATTAAGAGGAACACAGAAAACATTAACAACCCAAAACCAAAGGTATCAAAATGACAGCACTAAACACATATCTATCAATAATTACACTAAATGTAAATGGACTAAATGCTTTAATAAAGAGACAGAAAGTGACATTCTGGAATAAAAGACATGATCCATCTCTCTGTTGCTTACAAGGAACACACCTCAGACTCAAAGATATGAACAAACTGAAAGTCAAAGGATGGAAGGATATACACCAAGCTAACAACATGCAAGGAAGAGTAGGAGTGGCAATACTAATCTCAGATAAAATAGACTTAAATGTAAAATCCACCACTGTGGACAAGGATGGTCACTATTTATTGCTGAAAGGTTCAATACATAAGCAGGAAATAACAATAGTAAATATTTATGCACCTAATTCCAGAGCATCTAAATACATTGAACGAACACTGACAACACTGAAAAATGAGATAGATCACTCCACAGTAATAGTTGGAGACTTCAACATTCTACTTTAAGTAATGAACAGAACATCCAGAAAAGTTCAGTAAAGACACAGAAGATCTTATTGCAGCAATTAACCAACTAGACCTCATTGACATATATGGAACTTTTTATCTATCAACAGATAAGTTCACCTTCTTCTCCAATGCACATGGAACATTTTCCAGGATAGACAACATGATAGGGCATAAAGCAAGTCTCAACAAAATCCAAACCACTGAATTATTGCAAAGCATCTTCTTGGACTATAAAGCCATTAAAGTTGAAATCAATAGCAGAAAAAATATAGAAATTGGAACTCTTGGAAACTGAAAAACACCTTGCTCAAAAATTCATGGGTTATGGAAGCAAACAAGGAGGAAATAAAGAAATTTATGTAATCGAATGTGAATGAAAACGCATCCTACCAGAAACTATGGGATACAGCCAAAGCAGTGCCCAGAGGTCAGTTTATCTCCATAAATGCACACATCCTGAATGAAGAAATGGCCCAAAGAATTAACCCTACAGCTTGAACAATTAGAAAGAGAGCAACAAGGAACCCCTGGGGCATGAGAAGAAAGCAGATAATAAAAATTAGAGCAAAACTAAATGAATTAGAGAATAGAAAAATTAGAAACGTTTACAAAACTAAAAGGTGGTTCTTTGAAAAGATCAATAAAATTGATAAACCATTGGCTAAACTTACAAAAGAAAAACAAGAGAAAACGAATAGCCTGCATAATAAGTGAGATGGGAGGTCACAACAGACCCAACTGAAATCAAACTTATCATAAAAGAATACTAGAAAAGGCTTTACTCTAACAGATCTGAAACCTAGCCAAGCCAAGTAGCCAAGTGCCGTTGAGTTGGATCCGACTCATGGTGACCCTAGGGAGGAAATAGATAAATTTCATACCACCTACCAAAATTATCACAAGGAGAAACAGAACAACTTCATAAACTCATCACAAAGGAAGAGACTGAAAAAGTAATTAAAAAAACTGCCAATGAAAACAAGTCCTGGCCCAGATGGCCTCACTGATGAATTCTATCAAACCTTTAAACAAAAAACGAAACTCAGTGCCACTGAGTTGATGCTGACTCATAGCAACCCTATAAACAGAGTAGAACTGCCCCATAGAGTTTCCAAGGAGCACCTGGTAGATTTGAACTGCCAACCAAATCTTTAGAGAGGAGTTAACTGTAATACTACTGAGATTATTTCACAGCATAGAAAGGGATGAAATATTCCCAATTTCATTCTATGAAGCCAAACATAACCCTGATACCAAGGCCAGGGAAAAATCCCACAAAAAAAGCAAATTACAGAGCAATATCACTCATGAACCTGGATGCAAAATTCTTCAACAAAATCCTAGCCAATAGAATAGAACAACGTATCAAAAACCTAATTCATCATGACCAAGCTGAATTCATACCAGGAATGCAAGGCTGGTTCAGTATCAGAAAAACAACTAATATGATCAATCACATAAACAGCACAAAGGATGAGAATCACCTGACTTTGTCAACTGATGCAGAAAAGGCATTTGACAAAGTCCAACACCCATTCATGCTAAAAACTCTGAGCAAGATAGGAATAGAGGGGAATTTCATCAACACAATAAGAAGCATCTACGCAAAGCCAACCACTTACATCATCCTGAATGGAGAGACTGAAACAATTCCCTTTGAGAACAGAAACTAGACAAGAATGCCCACTCTCACTACTTCTATTCAACATTGTACTAGAGGTTTGAGCCAGAGCAATTAGACAAGAAAAAGAAGTAAATGGCATCCGCACTGGCAAAGAAGAAGTGAAAATCCCCTTATTTGAAGATGATATGATTGTGTATGTAGAGAATCCATAAGTACACTGCTGGAACTAATAGAAGAGTTCAGCAACGTATCAGGATATAAGATAAATGTAAGTGAATCAGTAGGATTCCTTTGCACTAACAAAGAGATCATCAAAAAAGAAATCACCAAATCAATACCATTTTTTATAACTCTCAAGAAGATAAAATACCTAGGAATAAATCTAACCAGAGAAATAGAAGGCAGAGAGAATTACAAGACCTTACTGCGAGAAACCAAGAGAGACTTACATAAGTGGAGAAACCTACCCCACTCATGGATAGGAAAACTTAATATTGTGAAAATGCATATTTTACCCAAAGTGATCTACTTATGTAATGCAATCACAACACAAATTCCAGCTACATTTTTCAATGAGATGGAGAAACAAATCATCAACTTTGTTTGGAAAGGATATGTAAAGCATTACTCAAAAAGAGGAACACACTGGGAAGCCTCTCACTACCTGACTTCAGAACCTATTACACTGCCACAGTATTCAAAACAGCATGGTACTGGTACAAAAAGAGACATATAGATCAATGGAGCAAAGTTGAAACCCCAGAGATGATGCCACCATCCTCCTATGAACAGCTGATACTCGAGAAAGGCCCCAAGATTTTAAACTGGGTAAGAATGGTCTCTTTAACAAATAGTGCTGGCAAAATTGGATATCCATCTACAAAAAATTGAAACAAGACCCATATCTCACACCTTATACAAAAAACAACTGAAATTGGATAAAAGACCTTAATATAAAATCTGAAATGATAAAGCTCATCCAAGATAAAATAGGATCAACAATGGAAGCTTTAATACACAATGCAGACAGACTTCAAAATCTGACAAACCAAGCACAATCAACAGAAGAGAAAACAGACAACTGGGAACCACTAAGAATCAAACACTTTTGCTCATCCAAAGACTTCATCAAAAGAAAAGACCACCTACAGAATGGGAAAAAATATTTGGCAACTATATGTCAGACCAATGTCTGATCTTCATAATCGATAAGGTATTACAAAATATCAACAAGAAAAGGATAAATAATCTAATTAACCTATGGCGAAAGAGATAGACAGACATTTCTCCAAAGAGGATGTCCAGGCAGCTGAAAGACACATGCAGAACTGCTCATGATCATTAGCTATTAAAGAAATTCAAATCAAAACTACAATGAGATACCATCTCACCCCAACAAGGTTCGCCATGATTCAAAAACCCCAAAACAACAAATGCTGGAGAGGCTGTGGAGAGATTGGACCTCTCCTACACTGCTGGTGGGATTGCAAAATGGTACAACCTCTTTGGAAAGCAATTTGGTGCTTCCTTAAAAAGCTGGAAATAGATATACCATTTGATTCAGTAATCCTACTTCTCAGAATATATCCTACAGAAACAAAGGCTGTCAGATGACTAGATACATGCACATGAATGTTTATTGCAGCACAGTCCACAATAGCAAAAAGATGGAATCAGCCTAGATGCCCATCAACAGGTGAATGAATAAACTATGGTACATGTACTCAGTGGAACACTATGCAGTGATAAAGAACAATGATGATTTTAGGGAGCATCTCATAACCTGGTTTCAATTGGAAGACATTGTTCTGAGTGAAATCAGCCAGCAGTAAAAGGACAAAAACTGTATGAGATCCCTGCTATGAGGACTTAAAAATAGACTTATGTACCGAAGAAAAGACTTTATTTAACAGCTGTAAGGGCAGAGAGAGAGGTAGAGGGTTTGTTATAGATAGATAGTTGACAGAAATTTGTTAGGTGAAAGCAGTGAGAGCACTCAATAGAAAGCAGATTAACTTAACTAGACTTCCCCATAAACTAAAAGCTCTTTTAATCTCAGCCCAATATTGGAAGGATGGGGTAGCAGGGGTAGAGGCCTGGGGATGATGCTTTTGGGGGATACTGAAGGTAATTGGCATAACTAGCCTATTGCTAAGAGAGTCTTCTGCACCCCATATTGGTGAATGGCATCTGAGGTCTTAAAAGCTAGCAAACTGCATCTGAGGTACACCAAATGGTCCCAACTCATCCGGAACAGATGATCACCAAGAACAACAAGCCAAGCCAAGTGCCGTCGAGTAGGATCCGACTCATCACGACCAAGACAAGGAAAAAAGAGCTCAGGAGATAGAAGGACACATGTGAATGGAGACTGTATCAACATGTGACCAGAAGAACCAGATTATGCCCTGCCACCACCAAAAACATCGGTGCTGGGGCACATAGTGTTAAGTCTCTGTGGCAACACAAGAAAAAGAGGGGTGCAGCTCAAGAACTCTTCTAAAAGACCACAATTCATGGTCCGAAGGCATGAGGGGTCTGCTGGGAGCATGGCCTCTAGACCTGCTGCTGTCACTGATCAGAAAACACTACTGAGGTCAACTTTGTGGACAGAGATGGACTGGACTCGGGAACACAGTGTGACCATACAGGTTTGTGTACTTTATGGTTCTATGCATTAATACGATGCCACCCTAGTGGTCTCTTTCTAGATGGGAGAGAAGAGGGTAGAGAGGAGGGGACAGAAGCTTGTTAAAAGGATACTACACATTTAGAATGAAAAGGAAGAGTGTACTGTCATCAGGCAAGGAGAGCAGAAGGAGCTGTAGACAGGTGGGCATGCAAAATTAATTTGGATTGTGTACTTTCACTTAACCACAATTAGAAAAAGAGAAAATGAAAATTATAAAGATCATAAAAGAAAAAGTAAGGACAACTCTAGGGGCCCTCATATGTGGTATAAATAGAATACCAAGCATAACTAAAAATGCACAAATAGCAGAAGATAAACTATCTAAGTGGGACCTCCAAAAAACTAAGTACACATGCTTATCAAAAGACTTCTCCAAATAAGTATGAAGAGAACCTACAGACTGGAAACGTTTTTTTTGGCTACAATGTATCTGACAAAGGTCAGATCTCTAAAAGTTATAGAAATATCAGTACCTCAACAACAAAAAGGCAAATAGCCCAGTTAAAAATGGGGAAAGAATATGAATAGACACTTTGCCAAAGGAGACATTGATAAGGCTAACAAACACATGAAGAAACACTTGCCATTATTAGCCAGTGGAGAGATGCAAAGTCAAAACTACGGAGAGATACCATCCCACTCTGACACTACTGGCACTAATCATAAAACAGAAAACAGTGATGGACAGTTGTGGAGTGACTGGAACTGTTATGCCCTGTTGGTGGGAGTGTAAAATGCAAAACGGTACAACCACTGTGTGAAATGGTATGGTCTTTCTTAAAATACTAGACATAGAAATACTATATGACCCACCAATCACATTCCTAGACATACACTCTCCAGAAATAAGAGATGAGACACGAATAGACATATGCACATCTATTTTCATTGCAGCATTATTCACAATAGCAAATAGATGGAAGCAACACACCCACTGAAGATACAGGTTTGGTGGTAGATAGTTCTGTGAAGATAACTGTCGGTGCTGCTTATATATTAATATAAACAATTGAATACCCAAAGGCCACATTCAGGGCAACTTCATAGACATGAGTGTCCATCAGTGGATGAATAGAAAACTGAGGTAACACACAAAATGGAATGATAAAAAACTATGATGAATCTGCAAAACAACTCACAACTTGGATAAATTTGGAAGACATTATGCTCAGTTAATCAAGACAATCACAAAAATACAAATATTGTGTGAGATCCCTGTTATAAAAAACAAAGAAAAATTTTATACACAGAAAAAATCATTCTGTATATACCAGAGATGGGAGGAGAGAGGGGGAAAATTATCAGCTAGTTAGAAGACATGTGTTGACATTGGTTAAGGGGAAGGCAATGCACAATATTGAGGAAGTCAGCAACACATGACCAAAGCTTGTCATGGCGTGCGAGGAGTGCAAGAACAAAGGGCAACAACATAATTATCATAGCATATAAAATCCTGCAGTAATAGCATTAGCAGACACTAATTTATGAATGGATACATAGGTAGACAGGTAACCCAAGTGTAAGAGATTGTAAGGGAGCACACCCACCTGTAGATAGAGGTTTAATGGTGGATATTTCTACAAATGTAAATGTTGGTACTGCTTATATATTAATATGAAAGACCACAATCAGGGAAACTTCTTAGACATCAGCAAATACCTTGCAAGATGAAGTTCCTAGTCTTGAAGGTAAAGGACTACAGACTACAAGACATCTACAATCAATCAGCACGACATAGTTTATAAGAAAGCATTCTGCTTTCATGTGTTGTATCTTGGGTCTTAAAAGCTTGCAAGTGGTTATCTAAGACACAGCTATTGGTTTCTTACTGTTCAGAGCAAAGGAAAGTGAATAAAATGAAAGACTCAAAGGATAAATTCATCCAAAAGACTAACGAACCACAGTTTATACAATCCCGAGACCAGAAGAAGTAGATGGTATCCAGCTACCACTACTGACTACTCTAACTGGGATCACAACAGAGGGTGGTGGACTGAGTAGGAAAAAGAATTGTAGAATAAAAAGTTATCTTCACAGAGGGCAGAGTCAAGCTGGCAGACTAGACACATGTCTCCTTAATTCCCTCTGAAAACAAAGGCCTGGACTGATAATTAAATGGAGTTTTTCTGAACACTCAGTGAGCTCTAGGATACTGCATAGGGCTTTCCATTTGGACTACACACCACTGAATGGGAAATTTCTTCTCTTTTGTTGACCCCCACTGTCACTGAATGGCTGGTTCCTGTGGACTGAAGGTAACTGACGTTTTAACTTGTTTTTCTTTTTGTTGGCCAGCATGCAGGGGATGGGCTTAACTTGCAGCAAAGCTGAGCTGCACACTGAAATGATCACCAGGTGGAATAGCCACAATTTAAGAGCCTGGCTCTGGACTCAGAGCACCACAGACCCTCTGCCCTCTCTTTTGGGACCTCTGCCATAGATTTGGCTATTTCACAGCAGGTGGGACAGCTTATCTGCGATGCCCGCTTGTTCAACTGGGAGGAAGATTTACCCAAATGGAGGCCTCAGCAGGGCCTAATTTCCAGACTGGGAGACAGTTCCAGCCCGGGAGTGCTTTTTCAGCAAAAAAGCTGTGTTTAGCACAGTGTAGCCTTATGGGTGGGGCCCGGCAGGGGATGACAGCAGGGTAATAGCCTGTCCATAATTTGATCTACTTCATAACATCTTGGGACAGCTGACAGCTGACATCTGTTGTCAGCTGGAAGGAGAGGCTTGCACATCTGACAGCCTGACTGATTTTGGAAGAAGTCAGATAGCTTTTACCTTTCAAAATAAGACTGCCTAGAGAAATAACTGAGGTGCAGCCTGATGGCATCACTTCCAGCCTTTACTGACCCCACATCATAGAGTTGGCTGATGGCCCCCCAGTGATTCCATAATTTGGGCCATGTCTTTGCCAGCTAGGAGGTGGAGCCTGCTACTCCAGAGATTCTACTGGGCCAGTCACTGGACTACATAGAGGTGGCTGGTGATCAACTTCCTTCTCAGAACTGCACTTCAGCTCCTATTAAGTCAACACCAGAGAAAATAAACAGCCCCTAGATGTCCTGAAAGCAACAAACCCTAGCCAAACATTTAAAGAACAATCCACCCATGGCTTCAGAAAACTCCTAAAATAAAGAACCAAAGAACTTCCCAGATGAAGAAACTTTTCTGAAACTATCAGAGGTCAAGTACAAAAGAATTATATATAGAGTCCTCCTAGACATTATACAAAATGCAGCAGAGCAAAACAAAAAATTCAGCAACCTGTTTGAACTGATGGAAAACTGGCATGCTGAAATCTGACAGGTCAATAACAAAATTACAGAATTAGACAATTCAATTCAAAGCCCAAAGAGCAGAATTGAACAACTAGATATTAGACTTACTAACTATGAAGACAAAGCTACTGACACCAGCATTTGTGAGGAGAAATCAGAGAAAAGAAACAAGAAAAATGAAGAAGCATTAAGAAACATGTGGGACTCTATCAAGAGGAATAATCTACAGTTAGGTGGAGTCCTTGAACAGGGAGGGATATCTGAAAACACAGAGTATTGTTGTTGAGTTGCTGACGGAAAACTTCCCTGAAATTATGAAAGAAGAGACCATAGATATTTAAGATGTGTATTGAATGCCACAAAAAAAATAGACCCTAAAAGAAAGACAGCAAGACATAATATAATGAAACTTAACAAAATGAAACATAAGCAGAATCTCTTAAAGGCAGTGAGACTCAAAGCAAAGCTAACATTCAGAGGGAGACCCTGTAGGCTTTCATCTGACTTCTTGGCAGAAGAGATGATGGCACAGAGGCAGTGAGGTGACACATTCAAAACCTTGAAAGGGAAAAACTTACAACCAAGAATTATGTATCCTGAAAAACTGTCCTTCAAATACGAAGATGAAATTAAGACATTCACAGATAAACAGAAACATACAGACTTTGTAAAAACAAAATCAAAGCTACAAGAAACACTGAAAGAAGCTCTTTGCTTAGAAAAACAAAACCATTAACTCCATATTTAATGAGCAAATGCAGGGCACAACATCCAGAAACCTACTCAGTGAGGGAAGGCACAAAACTTAACCAAAGCTATAATATTAAAAGAAGTGTTCCAGTGATCATATGAAAACTATGATACCATCACATTAAAAAGAGGGATATATTGCAATAGCATAGTCCTTCCAGATGGAGAGTAAGTTAATAACATATGTAGAAGTTAAAATTGGGTTTAAACTTAGATTATTAAGGAAGATTTTAAGGGTAGCCTCAAAGCACAATGAAGATGCAACATATCAAAACAAGAAATGTAACACAGGAGACTCATCAAAAACAAAGCCAACACTGAAAAGGGTGAAAAATCAAAAGAAGAACGACCCAGGACAGAATATTAAGGGCAACAGAGAAAAAACCACCAATGCTGAAATAAATACATCAAAATGACAGCACTAAACACATACCTATCAATAATTTCACCGAATGTAACTGACTGAACACTCTAGTAAGAGACAGTGAGTGACATCTGGGATCAAAGGATACAACATGCCTCTATGTTGCTTGCAAGAAACTCACCTTAGACTTAAAGACAGGAACACATTGAAAATTAAAGGATGTAATAATGTATACCAAGCTAACAATATAGAAAAAGCAGGTGTGGCAATTCTAGTCTGGGATAAAATAGATTTTAATGTAAAATCCACCATTGTGGACAAGTATGGTCACTATTTATTGCTAAAAGTTTCAGTACACAAGCAGGACTTAACAATATTGAATATTTATGCATACAATACTAGAGCATCTAAATACATCAAACAACGACTGACTACACTGAAAATGAGATAGATCACTCCACGCTAATAGTGGGAGACTTCAACACTCCACTTTCAGTATTGGACAGATTTAGAGAAAAGCTCAGTAAAGACACCGAAGATCTTATTGATGCAATTAATGAACTAGACCTCATTGACATATATAAAGCTTTTTATCCATCAACAAATAACTACATATTTTTCTCCAGTACACTTGGAACATTTTCGAGAATAGACCTTGTGTTAGGACATAAAGCAAATCTCAACAAAATCCAAATCACTGAATTATTGCAAAGCATCTTCTCAGAACATAAAGCCATAAAAGTCAAAATCACTAGCATAAAAAACGTAAGTAGAAATTGGAACTCATGGAAACTGAACAACATCTTGCTCAAAAAGCCATGGGTTATACAAGAAATAGAAATTTATGGATTCAAATGAAATGAAAACACTTCCTACCAGAACCTATGGGATACAGCCAAAGCAATGCTCAGAGGTCAATTTATCTGTATAAATACACAATCTGGAAGGCAGAAAGGACCTAAATAGAAGAATTAACCCTACAGCTTGAACAAGTAGAAAGAGAGCAACAGAGGAACCCCTCAGGCACCAGATGAAAACGAATAATAAGGATTAGAGCAGAACTAAGTAAGTTAGAGAATAGAGGAACAACTGAAAACAATTGATAGGACCAAAAGCTGACTTTTTGAAAAAAATCAACAAAACTGACAAACTATTGGATAAACTTACTAAAGAAAAACAGGAAAGGAAACAAATAACCCAAATAAGAAACAAGATGGGAGATGTCACAACAGATCCAACAGAAATCAAAAGTATCATAACAGAATACTACGAAAGACTGTAGTCTAACAGATTTGATAACCCAGTGGACTTGGAAAAATTCATAGATTTATATCACCTACCAAAATTATCACAAGGAGTAGTAGAACAACTTAATAAACCCATCACAAAGGAAGAGATTGAAAAAGTCATCAAAAAAAACTAGCAACCAAAAAAAGCCCTGGCCCAGATGGCTTCACTGCAGAACTCTAGCAAGCTTTTAGAGAAAACTTAACTCCAATACTACTGAGAGTATTTCACAGAATAGAAAGGGATGAAATACTCTCAGTTTCACTCTATAAAGCCAGCATAACCCTGATACCAAAGCCAGGGAAAGTCCCAACAAACAAGGAGAACCACAGACCAATATCATTCATGAACCTAGATGCAAAAAGTTCAACAAAATCCTAGTCAATAGAATTTAACATAAAAAGAAAATAATTCATCACAACCAAGGTGGATTCATACCAGGGATGCAAGGCTGGTTCAACATCAGAAAAACAATTAATGTGATCAACCACATAAATAACACAAAAGATAGATATCACCTGATTTTTTCAATTGATGCAGAAAAGGCATTTGACAAAGTCCAACACCCATTCATGCTAAAAACTCTCAGCAAAATAGGAGTAGAAGGTAAATTCCTCAGTGCAGTAAGGACCGTCTACACAAAGCCAACTGCCTACCTCATCCTGAATGGAAATAGACTGCAAGAATTCCCCTTGAGAATGGGAATTAGAAAAGGATGCCCTCTCTCACTTCTCCTATTCAACATTGTACTAGAAGTTCTGGCCAGAGCAATCAAAGACAAAGAAATAAAGGACATCTGTATTGGCAAAGAAGAAGTAAAAGTCTTCCTATCTGCAGATAATATGATTGTATATGCAGAGAATCCTCAAGAACCCATAAAGAAACTACTCAAACTAATAGAGGAATTCAGCAAAGTATCAGAGTACAAGATAAACATAAGTAGGACTCCTTTATACCAACAAAGAGATTATTCAAAAGTAAATTACCAAATCACTACCATTTACTATAGCCCCCAAGCAGATAAAACACCTATGAATAAATCTAACTAGAGAAATAAGAGACCTATACAAAGAGAACCAGAAGACCTTACTGCAAGAAACTAAGAGAGACTTACATAAATGGAGAAACCTACCCTGCTCACGGATAGGAAGACTCAATATTGTGAAAACGTCTATTTTACCCAAAGTGATCTACATATTCAATGCAATCCCAATGCAAATTCCAGTGACATTTTTTAATAAGATGGAGAAACAAATCACCAACTTTGGAAAGGGAAGAAACCCCAGATAAGCAAAGCACTACTGAAGAAGAACACAATAGGAGGCCTCTCACAACTTGACTTTGGAACCTATTACACTTCCACATTAGTCAACACAGCCTGCTACTGGTACAAAAAGAGACATATAGATCAATGGAACAGAATGGAGACCTCAGAGATGCCACCATCCTCCTATGAACAGCTGATATTCAACAAAGGCCCTAAAATTTTGAACTGGGGTAAAAACTGTCTCTTTAACAAATGTTGGCAAAATTGGATATACATCTGCAAAAAATTGAAACATGACTCATATCTCACACCTTACACAAAAACCAACTCAAATTGCATAAAAGACCTAAATGTCAAACCTAAAACAATACAGATCATGCAAGAAAAAATACGATCAACAATGGAAGTTTTAATATACAACTTAGCCAGACTTCAAAATCTGACAAAGCACAATTAACAGAAGAGAAAATAGATAAATGGGAACTACTAAGAATCAACACTTTTGCTCATCCAAAGACTTTATCAAAAGAATTAAAAGACCACCTACAGAATGGGAAAAAATATTTGGTGAAGATATGTCAGACTGATGTCTGACCTCCATAATTCTACGAGGTACAGCAAAATATCAACAAGGACAAATAATCCAATTAAGCACTGGGTAAAGGAGATGGACAGACACTTCTCTAAAGAGGATATCCAGGCATCCAAAAGACACATCCAAAAATGCACACAATCATCAGCTATTAAAGAAATCCAAATCAAAAATATGATGAGATATCACGTCATCCCAACAAGGTTGGCTGTGATCCAAAAAACACAAAACAAATGCTGGAGAGGCTGTGGAGAGATTGGAACTCTCTTACACTGCTAGTGGGATTGAAAAATGGTACAACCTCTTCAGAAAGCAATCTGATGCTTCCTTAAAAAGACAGAAATAGATATACCATTTGACCCAGTAATCCCACTGCTTGGAACATATCCTACAGAAGCAAGTACAGTCACATGACCAGATACATGCACATGAATGTTTATTTCAGCACAGTCCACAATAGCCAAAAGATGGAATCAATCCAGATGCCCAACGACAGATGAATGGATAAACAAACTATGGTATATATACTCAAGGGAACACTACATAAAGAACACTGATAAAGAACAATGATGATTTTAGGAAGCGTCTCATAACCTGGTTTCAGTTGGGAGATATTATGTTGAGTGAAACTAGTCAGTGGCACAAGGAGATCCCTACTACAGGGACTTAAAAACAGACTCATGTACAAAAGAAACAACTCGTTGATGGCTGCAAGGAAGGGGAGTGACGGAGGGAGAGTGTTGGTTATATATTAAATAGTTGGTAGAAATTTGGTTGAGTGAAAACAGTGACAGCACACATTAGAAAGGACATCAATTTAACTGGACTTTAACATAAGCTGAGAACTCTTCTAATCTCAACTCAACATAGCAAGGATAGAGTAGCAGGGGCGGGGCTCCAGGGAACAATACTCTCAGGAGACATTGAGGCCAATGGGCATAACTAGCCTATTGCTAAGGGAGTTTTCTGCATTCCATATTGGTGAGTAGCAGTACAGAACCTTAAAAGCTAGCAAGCTGTCATCTGAGTACACCAAATAGTCCCATCTCAGCCCAATCAGATGATCACCAAAGACAACAAAGACGTGAGGGAAAAAGAGCCCAGAAGACAGAAGGATCCACATGTATGGATGATTTATAGCAACATGTGACCAGAAGAACCAGATGGTGCCCAGCCACCACCAATGACAGCCATGATGGGGCTCACAATGTTGAGTCTCAGTGGCAATATGAGAAAAAAGGAATCACCATAAGAACTCCGCTAAAAGACTGCAATTGATGTTCCGAAGGCCGGGGAGTTCCTCTGGGAACATAGCTCATAGACCTGATACTGCCCTTAACCGTAGATCATTACAGAGGTCAACTATTCAGATAGGAATGGGTTGGACTTGGGGACCCAGAGTGACTATATTGTATGTGCACTTTATGGTTCTATGCATCTACAGGATGTCATCCTACTGGCCTCTTAATAGAGGGGAGTGGAGATGGTGGAGAGGAGGGGACAGGAGATTGCTAAGTGGATATGACATGTATGATACAGAAAGGAGGAGTGTGCTGTCATCAGGCAAGGAGAGCAGTGGGAGCTGCAGGTAGGTGGGCATGCAAATTTGAATTCTACTGTAAACTTTCACTCAATCACAATAAAAAATTTATATTGACAATAAAGACCGAGTTTACTCATCTGATGGAGACCGGAGGAATCCTCAAGACTATAGTCCTAAGACACCCTTCTGAACTATAAATTAAGCCATTCCCAGACACCACCTTTCAGTCAAACCACAGACATGCCTATGAAAGAAACAACACTCGTGAGGAACATACTTCTTAGAATAATCAATTATATGAGATCAAAAAGGCAACATTTGCCCTGATTCACAGACACCCATGGACATTAAGAGTAGAACAAGGCTCCAGAGGGCTTTTGATGGTTGATTTATCAGAAATGAATCACCAGATCTTTCTTTCAAGATGCATTTGGGTTGACTTAACTGTCAACATTTTGGTTAGCAACAATAGTACTTTAATTGTTTACATCAACCAGGGATTCTTTCAGGCACATAGCAAATGCTTAATGAGCTATGACTGTCCACTAGACTGTAAGATGAAAATGCAGGAAGGGGTAGATAATCAGGATGAAAGAATACAGGGAACTAGGATGGAAATGGGGAGAGTGCTGATCCATTGTGGGAAATGAAACTAACGTCATAGAACACTTCATGTGCAAAATACTGAATGGGAAATTTATTTGCTATGTAACCATATACCTAACACACAATAAAAATGAAGTTAAAAAAGAGGTCTTTTGCAGCAGATTTTCCAAAGGCAATATGCCGTTTGATTTCTTGAGTGCCACTTCCATGGGCATTGACTATGGATCCAAGTTAAAATGAAATCCTCGACATCATCAATCCTTTCTCCATTTATCATGATGTTGTTTTGGCCCAGAGTGAGAATTTTTTTTTTTTTTTTTTTTTATGTTGAGAAGCAATTTATACTGAAAGCTGCAGTTTTTGATGTTTATCAGCAAGTATCTGAAGGACTCAAAATGCTAGCTAGGTTCAAATTCCAGCTCAGCTAGGTGTTAAGTGAACTTGGTTAAGTTCCTTAAGTTTTCTGGATCTCAGCTTCCTTATCTGTGAAATGAGCTTTCACAGGCCTTTTGTGCAGATAATACAGGGAAAACACTTGGCAGAATTTCCAGCACATGCAACCAACCAACCAGCTGCTGTCAAATTTGCTTTGACTCATGCAGACCCCATGTGTATCAGAGTAGAAATGTGCTCTGTAGGATTTCAATGGCTAATTTTTCAGTAGTTCACCAGGTCTTTCTTCTGTGATGCCTCTGGGTTGACCTGAACTGACAACCTTTTGGTTACCAATCTAGTACATTAATTGTGTGTACCACCCAGGACTCTTTCTGGCAAAAACCAAACCCATGATGAGCTATGATTGTCCACTAGAAAGTAAACATCAATGGGACAAGAATCTTATCCATACTGACCACCTCAGCATCCCCAGTGCAAGAGGTTGGCCTATGCATTGAAGAATCTCATTGAATGTTTGTTGAACGAATAAATGTTCATCTAGAAAGTAAAGATCATAAGGATTAATAATGTCAGAGCTATGATGAGCTATGGCTGGCAACCACAATGTCAGCAATTCAAATACACAAGCTTCTCCGTAGAAACATTATGGGGCAGTTCTATTCTGTCCCATAGGGTCTGTATGAGTTGGAATCGATTCAATGGCAACTTTTTTATTTTTCTTTTTAAATCAGTCAAGATACCCTGTATACAATAGATGCTTAATAATTAATAATCAATTTTAATGTCAAGCATCCTTAAAATCTTGGAGGATATATATATTAAAGAGTACTTAACATGTCTCATCTGACTCTACGGCACTTGGCTTGGCCAACATGTCTCAACCAAACAATGCCCATATGAACGTTTTTCAATCTTCCTGACCTTCTCACAATTCTCTAGTGTGTTTACCTCCCCTAGAATTCAGCTGCATGCTCCATTGAAAGCTGTTGTGGTAATGGTTTCACTGTGTAATCCTGGGTAAGATGTTCCCCAACACTTGAGTGTGAATTTTCACATCTATAATGTGAGAGGGTTGGTCTGTATAGGTTTCCAGGATTCTTTCAGTTTCAGCTTTGTAGGATTCTGAATTTAGGATACCAGGATCCCATCAAAACTTAACCTGTGGCTTATATATGATTCTGCCCCTCCTTCCTCTGGAATAAGGACCCAGAAGCATTCTTTGACTTTACATTACTTAAGGGCAAACCAACTGAACCCATAAAAAGTTGGAGGAGGTGTTACGGGGGAAAGGGCTCATTTTGTCCATCCTCGGTCTGAAGGAAAGGAGAGAGTCTGAGGGGACAGTGCTGTAGCCCAGTGTCCTTTTGATTTGGGGGTAATGGTCAGGGTAATTTATAGCAAGAGTCTTATTTTTGGAACTCTTTAACCTAGTGCCCGGGGTACCAGTGAAAGATTTTCAAACCCAGAACCTCTTAGGCCATTCCTTACTCCCAAGAGGTAGTTGGAGCTGGAGCCTGATGGAGGGGTGTGTGTAGGGGTACAGGATGAAGTGATTTAAGGATGTGAAAGACAAGAACCAGAACTTCTATTTCCTCTGTTCCAGTCACCTGCTGCCAAGGGATCATTTTCTGTGCAATAGGGATCTCACTGGAAAAGACTTAGTAGAATCCATTAAAAACAAAACAACCAAACCAAATCAAACCAAACCAGAAACAATAACAACAGAAAAACATTTTTACCAGTACTGTCTACTGCACTACAAAGCTTGTGTGCAGTCCTTTGACCAGGTATGACCTTCCTAGTACTGGAGTCTGGGAAACAAAGGACACGCTCGCTCTGGAGGCTGGTGCCTTGTTGCCTGCACATTCTGCAGAAAAGACATCTGTTATCTCAATTCTCCTGGGACATCCTGTCTAAACCCTCAATTATGCATCCCAGAGGATGGCTCTGTTGCTGAGCTTTCGGCTCTCCCAGTCCCCTGGGGACTTCTGTGTCCTGTATGATGGGGCAGCTGTGGCTGCTAACCCCAAAGTCAGCAGTTCAAATCCACCAGGTGCTCCTTGGAAACCCTATGGGGCAGTTCTACTCTGTCTATAGGGTCACTATGAATCAGAATCGACTCAATGGCAGTTAGTACGATGGGACAGCTGGAAGCTTGAGAGTGATGTTTAGCACTCTGAATGCCTAGCCTCCCGCGTAGGTTCTGCTGTGTGACATTGGGAAAGTCACCTTTCTAAGCCTGTTGTTAAGAGCGGATAAGATAATGAAGATAGAAAGGGTGTTGCAAGCTGTAAAGTTCTGGATCACAGGGGACTGAGGTAAGCAGTGTGGCCTCAGGTACAGGTCCCTTTGAAGAGACCAACTCAGGCCCACAAAGCTTATTATTCTGCCAAAGCAGCTCCTTGACTGCGACTCCCCACTCCAACTACTCTGTGACTGTGTAACCCAGTGACGTGAAAGAGCACTGGATGAGGCAAGAAACTTATCAAAGGGGGGAAAAGAGCCTTGTACCACTTTACTTCCTGCACATTTGCCCTTTCAAATCCTTGCAGATAATTCCATTTCTGCACTAGGATCATGACTTGGATTTTGCACGAGTTAATTCCAATTTACGGCAACCCTAGAGGACAGATTAGAACAGCACCACAATGTTTCCAAGGAGCATCTGGTGAATTGGAACTGTAGGTCTTTTGGTTAGCAGCCAAACATTTAACCACTATGCCACCAGGACTCCTAAGAGGGAGACTGAGGGAGGCAGTAGGGAAGGAAGGGCTGTAGGCCAGAGACTGGGAAGAGTTGAGGGTGTTGAAGGGCTAGGAGTGGACTAGTTGAAGGCTATCCAGGCAGGAGAGGCTGTGACACTGTCAGAGAGCAGCAGGGCAAAGATGGTAAGGGTGAATAGGGCCATTGTTCATTTGAGGGGAGAGCTTGCTGAGAAAAGGAGGGGTGGTGATGCCAGACAATTGTAGCCACTCTGCATCCCAGAGACCAGGAGGCAGACTGCCCTGGATCCAGCTTTCTAATACATCACTTCCTGCACAGAAGTCAGTGTAATCCCCTTCTCAGAATACTCTGCCCCTTGAAGGGGAGATGCGGGTCTAGGGGCATAGGGCTGATCAGGAATTTTTACAGAAGGATCCAGCCCACCCTGATGCAGAAAAGGCAGAGTGTCCAGGGCAAGGAAGTAGGGCCTATGTAAATTGGCAGAAGAACAGGACTGAGTGGAGTTGGCAGAGTGACAAGAGGGGAGCCATATCTATTACATGGTGTGTGCTATTTAACCTACTGTGATCGAGTCAATTCTGACACATAGAGACCCTATAGGACAGAGTAGAATTGCCCATCGAGTTTCCAAGGAGCATCTGGTAGATTCAAACCACTGTTCTTTTGGTTACCAGCCACAGTTCTTAACTACCACAACACCAGGGCTTCCAGATGCCATTTATGAACAACAACAACAAATCCATCCTCCAAAAAAATTCTATCTCATTTCATGATGGAAGCAACAGTGGAGTGGAGAGATTTATTATAAGCGAGTAGAGTAGGCTAAGCCTTAGATGTTAGGAGATAAAGTGGCCGGCAGAGAGGCTGGGCCAGGCAGGGGCAGATAAGCATTGTTGGGTAGATAGTGGCTGGAGATGAATGTGAAGCTCCATACCAAGAGAGCACATTGTTCACTGTGGGAGTAGACTTGTGTGTTCACACACCATTCATTCATGCACTCAGCAGCATGACAGTAGAGAAATGAAGCACAGCTCTCCCTCTGCCCTTGAAGAGCTTGAAATTTGGGGGAGAAGGCAGAAGGACATATAGATGAATATAATATGGGGCAGCAAGTTAGTGCTGGAAGGCAAGGTGCTTACAGACTGTTGTGGGAATCCTTGGAGAAAGCTATTGATTAATTTTCTGATAATGGGAAGCTGTCAGAAAAGGCATTGTTCTTGTTTAGAGATTGATTTTATGGTATTGATATACATGAAAAGATGGACAATGAAGAAGGAAGACCAAAGAAGAACTGATGCCCTTAAACTAGGATATCATGAAGAATATTCAATAAACCACAACCTGCCAGAAGAATGAACACATCTGTCTTGGAAGAAATACACCAGAATATTCCTTAGAAGTAAGGATAGGAAGACTTTGTGTTATATACTTCGGACATGTTATCAAGAGGGTCCAGTCACTGGAGAAGGACATTGTCATGGGCTGATTTGTGTCCCCCCAAAATATATGCAGCCATGTGGCGTGATTCCCAATATTTTATGATTGTCCTCTATTTTGTGCTTTTCCTATGCTGTATGTTAAGGGATTTGGGTGGGGCTGTAAATCCCTTCATAGGATCACTTCCTTGCTCCATTATATAGGGAGTTTCCCTAGAGTATGGCTTGTACAATCCTTAATCCTTTCATCCTACAAGAGATAAAAGGAAAGGGAAGCAAGTAGAGATTTGGGAACCTCACACCATCAAGAAAGCAGCACCAGGAGAAGAGCGCGTCCTTCAGACCTGAGGTTCCTGCACCAAGGTGCTCCCTGGACAAAGACTGATGCAATACCAGACTTTCCTCCAGTGCCGACAAGGGGGAAGCCTTCCCTTAGAGCAGACATCCTGAATTTGGTCTTGTAGTCCACTGGACTGTGTAAGAATAAACCTTCCTTTGTTAAAGCCATCCACTCTGTGGTATTTCTGTCAGAACAGCACTAGCTGACTAAAACAGGCATCGTGGTTGGTAAAGCAGAGGGTCAGTGAAAAAGAGAAAGATCCTCAAAGAGGTGGACTGACACAGTAGCTACAACAATGAGCTCAGATACAGCATCAATTCTGAAGACGGAGCAGGACCAGGCAGTGTTTTGCTCTGTTGTAAATAGGGTCCCTATGAAAACCAACTAGATGATGCCTAACAACACAACAACATGTAACTTACTAATTTTTTAGAAGAAAAGAGATGTCTGCATTGTACTTCAAGGAGCCCTGGTGGTACAGCAGCTGCTAACTGAAAGGAACCCACCTAGCGACTCTGTGGGAGAAAACACTTGACGATTACCAAACGCCCAACCAAGTCTGTTGCCTTTGAGTTGACTCTGATTCACAGAGACCCTCTAGCACAAAGTAAAACTGCTGTATACGGTTTCCAAGGAGCAGCTGGTGGATTAGAACTGTCAAACTTTTCATTTGCAGCTGTACCTCTTAACCACTGTGCTTCCAGGACTGCCCTGTAATGATTACAGCCTAGGAAACCCTATGGGGTAATTGTACTCTGTTCTGTAGGTTTGCTGTGAGTTAGCGTCCATTTGACGGCACACAGCAATGCCCTGTGCTTCACTATTTTATCACATTTAATTTCCACAGTAGTCTGTGAGTCATTATCCTTACCCCCATTTCACAAAGGGAAAAATTGAGGTTTGCCTAAAGAAACATAGACTGTGCATTTTCCACAGTCTCAGTCTATTCACTCAGAGGGCTTGGTTCATAGGCCCTTTTGCCTGACAGTACCTTGATTACCAACAAAGGCATTGTGGCAAGCAAGAAAAACATTAGCACCTTGGACAGAGCTGGTCAAGATCCCAGATTCAAATGTTGGAGCTGAGCGCTACAGAGTTGATTTGTATTCATAAATTAGCTGCCTAGTTTTTGACAGAGCAGAACTGCCAGTAGGCTTTCCACTGCTGTAGTCTCTACCAGAGGAGACTACCAAATCTTTTCTCCCTCAGAGCCACTGACAGGATGGAACCACTGACTTTTCACTTAGCAGCTGAGTGCCTAACCATTGTGCCACGACGCTCTAAGTCTCAAATAAGCAGATGGATTCAAGGGATCATAGCCATAAAGTACTTTTACCAAACCCAGGGATCCATGGAGTGTATCCTAACATAGCTAAGATAGTGAAATTTGGGATATAAATAAACCCCAAGCTAACAGACAACTGGGCTGGGCTGTAACTGGCGTGTTGGGAGACAAGTCTGCTCAAGCAGAGTGGGCTGAAAAATGTTCTTCTGAGGGGCTTCAGGGCATTTTGTCCCTACCTTCTTAAATGTTGGAGATAATACCTTGGAAAGCCTGAGATAAGCTTAAAAGGCCCTGTGAAATGCAAATTTACTGAGAGATGTAGTACATTAGATACATTTGGATGTAAGGTGTCTTAGTCACCTGGTACTGCTCCAAAGAAAATACCGTGAGTGGAGGCCTTCATGAAGAGAAATTTTTATTGTCATAGTCCGGTAAGCCACAAATCCATTTACAGATTGTAAGTCCATGCAGTAAAAGAATTTATCACAGTCCCATAGGCTGAGTCCAAATCCAGTGACAACATCTTGGCACAGGAACCTCAGGTCCAAAAGATGTGCTCTGCTCTTGGTCCTGCTTTCTTGGTGGTATCAGGTTATCAGCTTCCTCTGCTCTCCCTTCTATCCCACAAGCTTGTAACTTGAGTCCTGCCTCATCAACACAACTGTAGCCCATTCTCCATCATCAGCATCACAGAGGCAGGATTCACAACACATGAGAGGAATGGCACCATGTTGGGACTCACAGCCAAGTCAAATCAAACATATACATTTTTTGGGGGACACAATTCAATCCATGACAGAAGGAGACGACTGGAAAGGTCTGGAGCAAGGCTACTGCCCAGAGGGAGTGGGCTGGGGGTGTACCGGAGTCAAGGCATCCCGGAAGAAGCATGGCAAAGAGGGCTCATTGAAGACAAGCCTCATGATTTTGCCTCTGGTGAGCACTTGCCCTGGAGATTGGGGTGGGATGGAGAACTGTTGGCAAGAGGGGTCACATGAAGATGCACTATGCAAACATATACGGAACAGTGCACGTGCATATACACATCAGTAACCTGCAGAAATGCAGTTAGATGTCTACACAGGGTGACAGCTGGTTATTGCAAGGCAGTATCCAAAGGCCAAGAATGATGAAGGTAATGATTTCCAGCCGGCTAAGACTTGTGACACCTCCCAACACATGAGGCTGCAATGAATTATAAATGACTTTATGGCAATGGTGTTGTTTTTTTGGTTTGAACAACCTGGTAAAGTAGAAAATGTTCTTTCTATTTCTCAGGGGAGAAGATAGAGGTATAGGGAGAGTTAAACCACTTACCCAAAGTAATACTGTTAGTAGGAGCTGAACCGTGGCTTGTGGACTCAGATCTCCTAATTTCAGGTCAAGAATCACTTCTGCTGCCTCTCAGATAAAGCCAGCAGTCCCGAAAGCCCAGGATCCTAGGGCCTAAACCTACTTTTCCTAAATGGAAAATCAGGCAAATGAATGTCAGGTTAATGCATTTGGGAAGGTTTTGGTAAAGGACACAGGTGTTGCGATGTTGGTACCTCCTCTTATAACTGTGATCTTGAGCAAATTAGCTTTCCCAAGCCCACATTTCCTCAGCTGGAATGGGGATAACAGAATCTTCCCAGCCCACAAATTGTAAGCAATAAGAGAGGAAACATATGAATGGCCTTACTCAGTGCATATAATTACAGAGAACACTGTTTGCCCTGACTTTCCAGAACCTGTTCTGCTCTGTGAGGTAGAAGGAGTACAGGGCAGGCAGTGATGAGGGGCAGTGACAGGCCCTTCCTTACAGGACTGTTAGTGAAAGATGGGGGTCAAGGGATCCACGTGGGAGGCTGACCTCTTTCAAACCTGGAGGCTCAGCCCCTGCGGATGTAAGGGAGGCCCTAATGGAGATGTCCCTCGGGGCTGAGGCCTGTTCCTTTAGGCAGTACCAGGGTTTGCAGGGGGTGGTCTGATGGGGCTTGAGGTCCAGAACCTTGGGGTAGGGGAGGAGACCCCATCCAGGTTCTGCATGGGGCTCTGTCTGCAGTTCCTTGCCATCAGCAGGCAAGACACGGGGCTGCAGTGTGGGCATCAGTGCATGCGAGGTGATTACCCCTTTAATGTTTAATGTGCTGATAAACCACTGGACCCCGAAATAGACAAGTTCTCGGTTGGTAACTTTAATTATTGTTAAGACTTGGTCACGCCTGCTTGTTAGCAATTATGCATGGCATCTCCCAGGGTGCTATGGACCTTACCCTTTTCTTTCTTCTCCAGGGGAGACCAGGCTTTTGGAAGCTGCCTTCAAGAGGCTAGAGAAACAGTACCGACCACACAGGCAGCTTGTGTTGCTCTCTTCTGTGGCAGGCTTTGCTTAGGACCAGAAGGTTGTCTGCATCTTCTCAGAGGAGAAACTTGGGAAGGCCCTTTCAGCATAAACTGTGAGGACCTGAGTGGGGCTAACCACACAGCACATGATGCTTTTTACAAAGCACTTTTCTTTCCATGTCATCATTTCCTTCTATCACCACCCCATTTTATGTTAAGGAGACAGAACCTTAGAAAAGCTCAGTAATAGCAGTCACCTCTTAGAGTGCCTTCTTCACCTCCCACTCCTTAGACAATTGCCCTCTACTACTGAAGCCATGAAGAAGCCACATGACCTCAACCTTGCCTCACCCCTCACCCCATCTCCAGAGCTGCCCAGATCAGGGTGTACCATGTGCAATGAAAAACCAGTCTCTACAGAGAGACACTAGAAATGGATGCAGAGAGAGACCAAAGCAGAGACACAGACAGAAAGAAAGGAACACCTCTGGTTCCTGACTCTCTACTCGCTTTTGAGATCTGGCTGTACTCTTTACCTTCAGGTTGCAGGAGACATTCCCATATCCTGCCAACAAAATCCTTTTCTGGCTTAAGATAGTTTCTTGTCCCAAGTGCATTAGTAGAACTCTGGCTGAACCATTTGGCGGCCAGCCTTGGTGACCAGCAGAGAGAATGCCAGCCAAAGCAAGTGCCATCGAGTCGGATCTGACTCATGGCAGAGAGAATAGGGCTCCTATAACTTTCTAGACTTCAGGGCCAAGGGGACAGCAGTAGGAACAGTGGGCATGGCTCTAGGATTCCAGGTTGGACCAAGGGGGAGAAGGGAAGTGGCGCCTCATCACAGACCACAGGTTATGTCCATCATCCCCTGGGGAATCTTCCTGAAGGTCTACTGCTATCTCCTACCAGCCCTTGTCCAACCCGGAAAATGCCATATTTGTGCACTGGCAGATTCAGGCTGTATGTGTTGCAGCCTTGCCTCTGGCCCTGAGCTTTAAGAAAGGGAGGGGGGGAGATAGGGGGAAAAAAAATGAACATGAGTAATGGACCTGGAATGAGGCATCCGAGATAACACTGAATAATAACATGTCAGAAACAACAAGATGTATTTTTTTTATTTCCCAGTGGAGTTTCCATTGCGCTAATCCATCACTGTAGAGCAAGCAAGATTATGCTTCCCCCCCAAAACTCTGGGAGATAAATGTGAGTAAATTAAGGTTTATTATATTATTTGGGGTGATATAATTTCCAAGCGGGCCCTTATTAAATTACTTCCTCTGGCGCTGACACCTCCTGCCTCGTGGTCTTTGCACCTTCACTGCAGTTTCCAGTCTGAAGCTGCTTTGTATTTTAATGTCTCTCATCATTTCTTAGTGGGAGCGAGGTACCAAAGGAGGCCAGAAGAAAGAGCTGGAATGGAATGCTGAGTCACTGCTGCGAGGCTGAGTTACTTCTTGCCTACATTTCTGTGGTCTCAGAACCACGGATCTGTACAACATCTACACTGGAAAAAATACGGTGATACCTAGTTACACCCTTATTTTGTAGATGGGGAAACTGAGGCCCAAGAAAGACAAATGACTTGACTTTGATCATACAATGGGGTAGAAGCAGAGTTCTGTAAACACTGGGACTAACTCTGAGGCAAGCAGTTATTCTGTCTGCTTAGGGTCTTATTTTGCCTGTCTTTTTGCCCTCAGGGCAACTTTGAGGACAACAGTAGAACCCCATAGAATTCAAAGATCTTGGTTGTCCAGTATGAGAGATCTTCCCAGTGACCCCAACAGAAATGAGAAAGAAGACTCCTGATCCAGTCTTGGCTTGACCACAAAAAAATCTGTGTGAGTTTAGGCAAGTGACTTCACCACTCTGAGCCTTAGCTTCACCGTATTTACAGGAAAAGGAATTGGAACAGATCAGTGGTTTTCAGACTATTCTTTTAGTGGTAGAGTTCCCTTTTAAAATGAAGTCTTCTTGAGAGGTGTAACATACAAAATGATTAAAAGAAGAGGCACTCTGATTGAAGCAAGAGGATTGAGGCTGGGAGGCCCTAGTCCCACAGGTTACCGCTCCTTATTTCCTTATACAATTTGAAACTACCTGTCAGGTGGCTGAGGTGGACTGGGGAATTGCCCAGGAAAAATTTAAAAATGATCCTTGTATGCAGAAGGTAGGGACAGGTTCAAGAAAGTGACAGACCACTCTAGGTTGAATAAGTAGCCTATGATTTATTATAGGGAAAACTTGCATACAAGACCGGGACCTGGGTGGCAGCTGGATGAATAGATCTGGGAGCTACTGTCCCAAGTTCTAGAGATCATGTAGATGAGCTCATGTAGGTTTGTCATCTGATGCCCTCCCTTCCCTCAAATCCCAAATGCCCAGATGTTACCATTTGGCTCTGGGTTCATTCAAGGATGGTATGTTTGTTGTGTCAAGAATGTTATGTCCCTAGGCCTCCCACTTGTTTTGGGGGAGTGGAGTGCTTGCTAAAACTGTGGTCAGCTTCAGGTCTGGAGGCAGTGCTCAGCCCTGGATTGGTCATTTCTTATTTGTTCTCCCAACATTACTAGGTCCATCTGACCCTGACTTCGCTGTGAAATGTCCTTCTCTCATCCTTACTGAGGAAACTCTGTGGTGTAGCGGTTACGTGCTACAGTTGCTAATCAAAAGGTTGGCCGTTCAAATCCTCCAGGCACTCCTTGGAAACTCTACGGGGCAATCCTACTCTGTCTGTAGAGTTGCTATGAGTAGGAATTGGATTGATGGCTTGGTTTTAGCTGGGTCCTCATTGATGCTGTTTTTAGTTGCCATTGAATCAATTTAGATTTATAGTGACTCCAATATTTATCAGAGTAGATCTATCTCCTCTCTATGATTTTCTTGGCTATAATCATTTTTTTAAATTATTATTATTATGATTGAATGAAAATGTACATTCTCATACAAATTCGCATGCTCACCTATACGCAGCTCCGAGTGCTCTCTCTACCTGGTGACAGCGCACTCCTCCTCTCTGCTCCATACATGTCCTATCCTCACAGCAGTTTCCTATCCCCTCCTCTCCACCCACTTCTCTTCCTCCAGCAAGAGGTCAGCAGAATGACATCCTATGGATGCATAGAACTATAAAATTCCCACAAGATACGGTTATCCTGAGTTGCCAAGTCCAATTCGCTGCTGTCTGAAAAGTTGACCTTCATTATGATTCATGGGCAGGGGCAGCATCAAGGCTAGAGGCCATGTTCCCAGGGGAACCCGGAAGACCCTGGACCATCAATTGTGGTCTTTTATTGGAGATCTCAGGGTACACCCCTATTTATTCTCTTGTTGCCAGTGAGACTCAACTTTGTGAGCTCCATTGCAGCTATCACTGGTGGTGGCCGGGCACCATCTGGTTCTTCTGGTCATGAGTTGATGCAGAGACCCACTCACGTGGGTCTCTCTGTCTTCTGGGTTCTCTTTTTCCCATGTCGTTCTTGTCATCGGTGATCATCCGTTCCTGTTGAGGTGGGACCATTTGCTGTACCCTCAGATGGCAGCTTGGCAGCTTTTAAGACCCCAGATGCCACTCACCAATGTGGGCTTTGGCTATAATCTTTATGGAAGTAGCGCACCAGGTCATTCTTCTGCCCAATTTCCAAAGATTAGTGTCAATATTTCTCTAGTGATGACAATGTTTGAGTGGAGTTCATAGAATCCATCCACACAGCCTTTCTCTCTGGGTCCCAAGAGAAGAGTAATTCAGCGGAATTCAGCCTAGCAGATAAGAACATGGTTTTGCCATTTACTAGTGATGTGACTTTGTTCAAGCTTTTTCTTTTTTTAAATTTTCTGAATTTGCTTCACTATCCATAAAATGAGATAATAATATTTATTTTACCTTATAAAGTTGTAAGATTTAAATGAGAAAATGCACATGAAACACTTCGCATGCTGTCTCAAGTACTTCCCACCACATATGTCAGAGGAGAACTGTCTTAATTGTTTTCAGTCGCAGATTTTTTAGAAGCAGGTTCCCGAGGCCTTTCGTCCAACATGCCACTGGGTGGACATGAACTGCCAACCTTTGGGTTAGTGTTCAAGTATTTTAACTATTTGCACCACACTGGGTCTAACACGCTGTAAATTATAGTTATGATTATTTCTTCATGAAAATTATCACACGGGTAATTTTTATGAGGCTTGTATCAGACAAGAGGTTATATAATGCACAATGGACATTTAACAAACTGATAATAGTTATTTTTATAAACTGTTACCATAATAGTCATGAAGGGGAAGCCCCACACTCTGCTTGCCCACTCAGTCATGAGCACACACCCTAATGCTTAAGTTTGTGCTTCATAAGAGGGTAGAGAGCTGTGGGCTCCTAGAGGACAAGTTTATGAGCTCCAAGATAGGCTGTCAGTGAAGGCTTCAGAGGGAGTGCACCCCTTCTCTATTGCTGCACAACAAATCACCACAACTGCACCTGGCAAAAACCAAAGCCAAACCCAACTCAGTGCTGTTGAGTCAATTCTGACTCATAGTGACCTGATAGAACAGAGTAAAACTGCTCTATATAGTCTCCAAGGATTGCCCCGCTCATATGAACAGCCAACTGTCAGAAGCTCAGCGTGTTTCAGGGGACATCTACATCAATTGGCATAACTAAGATTTTCTTTTTAAGAAAATGATCTGCAACCTACATTGGTGAGTGGCATCTAGGGTCTTAAAAGCTAGCAAGCTGCCGTCTAAGGAGCATCAGCGGGTCTCAATCCATCTGGAACAGAGGAGAATGAAGGATATCAAAGACAGGAGGGAAATGTGAGCCCAGGAGACAGAAAGGGCCAAATGAGCTAGAATCTACACCAGCCTAAGACTGCAAGAACTAGATAGTGCCTGGCCACCTCCAGTATCTGCCTTGAGAGGCAACACAATGTCAGACTCCTTGAAGTAGGGGTAACAATAGGGGTGTAGATCTAGATTTCTGTTAGAAGACCAGATTTGATGGTCTGGCACCCTGGAGTGTCATCTGAGAGCACGGTTCTGGTCTCACTCCTACCTCAGAGCTGAAACCAGCCATGAAGACAATCCTTTAGACAAAAATTGGACTGTAAGCCATGTAGCTGTCAGAGAAGCTCCCTTATACTGATGAGATGAGAGGGTGGAGAGGAGGGCACAGAACTGGGTTGAATGAATACAGGAAGTACAGAGTGGAAAGAAGAAACGTACTGTCAAAGCATTGAGATAGCACATGGAGTTGCATAGGAGTCTCTGCATGGGGTTTAATATGGCAAATTGCCTTTGTAAACTTTCACTTAACAACAATAAAATACTATTTTAAAAAAGTCCAGCATGGCTCACAGTATTGCAAGGCTAAAATCAAGATGATGGCCAGGCTGAGTTCTCCTTTGGAAGCTCTGGAAAAAAGTCCATCCTAAGCTCATCCAGGTTGTCGGTGTAGGATGGGAAGTCCTCATTTCCTTGCTGGCTGCTCAGGAACTAGAGGCCACCGCTAGATCTATTCTCCATAGTGCCTCCGTCTTCAAGGCAGCAATGGTATGCCAAATCCCTTGAGTCAGGGTCTCTCTGACATCCCTTCTGCAACCAGAGGGAGAAAACTGTACTCTTAAAGGGCTCATGTGATTAGGTCAGGCCCACCCAGATAATCTCTGTATCTTAAATTCAACTGGCTTGAGATTTAAAATACTGTAAAACTGTAAAATCCTTTCTCAGTAGTATCTAAATTAGTGTTTGAATAACCAGGTGCAGAGACTCCAGGGAGACTGTGTGAGAATTCTGTCTGCCACAGGAGAAATTCTCAGAAAGGGGATGGAAAGAGAAATTAGGTTGAAAGGGTGGGCAGGAAAAGGGCCTTCCAGGTAGAGAGCCCAGCACAGGAAAGGGAATGCCTAACAGTATGGGGAGAGTGCTAGACACTGACACAGGGAGCCTAAAGGTCTCTGTAAACACCTTTCAAGTCAACAGTGTGACTGAAACTACAAACCTGGTTAACAGAAGAGCGTTTAATCACGAACCCATGAGGGTTGCCACAAATAGGTAGTAGAGGGTGAAACGAACCAAGGGTTAACCATATCCTGGAACACTGATAAGTCACTCAAATGACTGTGTTAAACTTCCTCAGAGATACTTTTTAGAAGGAACCGGATGAAATCAGCTCCAGGGACAGGCACAGAAAATTCAACTTTGGCTACTTTCTGTCCTTCCGATGGGGGCGCCAGAGAGCTACAGACCCAAGGATTCAAACCAAGGGAGCAATAATCTGCGCAGGTGCAACACCCCATAATAAATCCTACTACAAGTTCCAGAAGCCTTGTGCACATGCACTGCACTACCCTGGCTCCATCTTCCTCCCTGCCCCTTATAATAAATAGTCACGATTTCTTCCTTTCAGCCTCGAAATCTTTAAAAACTTGGACAAGCCCTTTGTTCAGTGAGGTGAAACTTATCATTGCCCAGGCTTGCTCCATCTCTGCCTGCTAGTGAGTCAGAATCAACTTGACAGCACTGGATTTGGTTTTAGTTTAGTGTGGGAAGATTCTTTGTGCCTTACCTGTTAATTCTTGGTAGGTAAAGGACAAAAACGGCATGAGGTCTGTGGTGCCTGCGTGCCTGCTAACAAAATTACAAGCCGGAGGAGGCTGAACTGAAGCATGTGATGGGAGATGAGGTAGGAGTGGAGAGAATGTGAGATGCTGACGCTCCCTGCCTAGGGGAATGGTGGCCTCTGAAGGTGCTGAAGAATAGGAATGACCACATGGGATAGTTTGAGAAGAAAGAGGGACCAGCCATACTCTTGGGGTCATTTTGGATCAGAGCAGTCTGGGTAAAGACAGTCATGTTCTTTGTCTTGTAGAAAGGTAGCATGGGTCCTTTCTTCTGTTATTCTATTCCTCTTCATCCATTCAATAAATATTATTGACTGCCTAAGGTGTGCCAGCCTCTTGCTAGATTCCACGGACACAGTGGTGAAGAGGTGGACATGATCCTTCCCCTCATGTGGCTTAGCATCTTGTAGGGGAGAGAGATTCCCAAGAGAAGATTCCTGTATGGAGGTGTTGCAGTGACAGAGCAGGCACTGGGTGCTAAGGGAACCCTAAGGACAACGCTTAATCCAAGGTCCCAAGGCCCCACCCCAATCACTGCCTGAGAGTGGAGGAATTCAGCTTCTTGGCAACAAAGTCTCCACCAGTGCCCAGTCTTCCATTTGCTCAGGAAGGGGCATGAGCTGGGGCTAGAACCCAAGACTTGTCTCAAGAGCAGAGGAAGGACTTAATACCCCATTCTGGGGGAACTGAGGAAGCAGAAGAAAGCACAAAACTGTCTGACCAGTGTCTAGCCACCGGGAAGGAGCCAAGTGTCTTTTTGCTGGTGACTGCAGCAAAAGGTGCAATCATTAGAAGCTGGCATTTTGCATTCAAATTGTTCCCATCAGCCAGTGACATTTTCTTGTTCTTTCTGGTCAGGAGACCTTTCAATGCTGCTGATTCAAATGACTCTGGCATCAGAATTTCTTTCTCCCTGGGGGAGAAACACAGACTAGTCACTCTGGGGTGGACACACACATTAGCTGGGATTAGGAAAACAGATGAACTAGTGAGCACAGCATGTGTGTGTGAGCAAAGCAGGACACAGGAGGAAACCAAAGTGTACACCTGTGTTCTGTGCATTAGAGCCATCAGTGGCTGTGAGAATGGAAAGTCCTGGGGATCGGGCCCAGAACACGCGCGCCTTGCAAGTGCATTCATTTGTGTGGAAAGCAAGACTGTATGAATATATGAAAAGTGAGCAGGTGTGCCCGAGAGTGAGGGCAACTGTTTGTGCTGGTGGGCACCTGTTTGCGTCTGGGCGTGCATGAGGCTGGTCTGCCTGGATGGTGGGTACAATCATCCCTCACTAATTTCTACTTGCCAATCTTTCCCATTTCCCACCACCCACCCATCTGTCAAATCCCAAACCCAGAGCTTTGCTATTCTTCCCTTTACTTCATCTCCGGTTCACATGTGTCCTCTGCAGATGGACTTCTGACCATGGCAACGTAAATAGCTCCCCACCTCTCCATGAATACTTTCTATTTTACTATACGCTTCCTTTCCTCTATAGTACTAGTCTCTAGTGGAAATGACCTTGCATAGGTAATTATTTATATGTGTGTTGCCATCCCAACCCCTCCAGAATAAAGCTCTTTGAGAGCAGGCATCATCTTCTACATCCCATACAAAACTTTGAACCACTTTAGTCTCCTTGCGTCCTAGCCCTGCCTCTATGCGTTTGTCTATTCTAGATATCTTACAGAAGTAGCGTTATACAATATTTGTCCTTTTGTGACTGACTTGTTTCAGTCAGCATCATATTTTCAATGTTTAGTCATGTCAAAGTACATATTAAAGCTTCATTTCTCTTTATGGCTGTATATATCCATCACAGGTATGCAGTAAGCACTCAGTAAATGCTTTGAAGAATGAGTGAGTTAGTGGCTTGTTTCCTTGTGCTTCCCCGAGGTTGCTTTCGGTTTAGGAGCAGAGATATTGTCGCAGTCTTAAAGAAACTGACACAGAACGGACTGGCTTACGGTGGAGTGAGTTCCTTGTAGCAGGAGACGTTCAGATAGAGACTGAATTAGTACTGTTAACTTCCCACGTGTACTGGTTACCACCAGAGCACCACATTGCGGGGTAGATGCAAGGATCGTTAAAACAGAGCCTATTTTCCCTCTTCCACTTTACCCTCTTCTCTGTTTCCTAAGCGTAACTATTTTCACTGTATCGCCGTTTCACAGTTTCCTGTCCACACGTGTCATTGTCATGGACTGGAAAGCTTTCTCCTCTTGTGTGACTAGAAACTCATTCCCATTCTTCCAGCTTGTGCTTCAGTACTCAAGCTCTACGAAATCTTCCCTGACTCCCCAGGCAGACCGAGTCCTCCTGTGACCGTGCTCCTGGGGCCCTCTGGTGGGCCTCCTACCTCTGACCATAGTGGTTATGTTTGCTCGTGGATCCCCTGGAAAAGACCCAAACCTCTCACAGCCAAGGATTAATCCTAATCATTTTAGTACCCCCAGGGCCTAGCATGGGGATGCCAAGCTACCCCATAGATGCCTGGCAATTATTTGGCAATTATTTGCAGCAGGCACAGGACAGGAGGCCTGGCAGAAAGGTAAAAGCTGAGGCTCCAATAATAAAACTTTGCACTCACTGTGCACTCCTCTTGTCCTTTCAGATTTTGGTGACTCGAGCTTAGCTTGAGACCCTCTGACTCCCCTAGGTGAAGACATTAAAGGGGCGAGCCCAAGTACCAGCTTGTCCAAACTGGCCTGTAAGCCAAAGACGGTAGCGTACCTTACCCAAGCCTGGGCAGCTGGGGAGAGGGACACAAGGCTTTTGAGATTCCTTCCCCTCAGGGCCCAGATGAATTGCTAAGGGGAAGACCCCCAGGAGGAGGCAATACTTTCTGGGAGGCCAGGGCTGGGGGTGAGGATGAATAAGCTGACCTCCCCAAATCTCCCTTCAGTCTGCATTCCATCAGAGATAAACTGGGAACAGATGTGAGAGTGTGTTGGTGGGAGGAAGGGCTCCTATAGTGCGTCAGACACTGGACTGGTACATGCTGATGGTTCAGGGCAGCTCCGGCCACTGAAGGATGGGATACTGGTCTTGGGGCAGGCTGGGTACACACCCAGAGCAGAGAGAATCAGAAAAGTTCTGCTGGGCAGCATTGTAAGACTGAAGTTGGAAATTACAGGTTCTAGTCTGGCTGCGCTGCTTCCTAGGCACATGGTCTTCTGTAAGAGACTCAGTTTCTTCAAAGTTTTAGTTTTGTTATCTACAGATGAGGTGTCTAGATAATAAGCACCTGTCATGTGCTATGCATCATCTCATTTCCTCTTCAAAGCATCTCAGTGAGATAAGGATGAATATAACTCCCATCTTACAGATCTCAAAACTGAAGCTTAACCCAAGTAACTTGCACCTAACCCTGGTGGCTTAGTGGCTTAAGTGCCACATCTGCTAACCAAAAGATCAGGAGTTCAAATCCACCAGGCAGTTCTTGCAAACTCTATGGGACAGTTCTACTCTGACCTGTAAGACTGCTATGAGACGGACTTGACGATGGTGGTGGGTTTGGTGTTTTGGTTGGCCGCACAGCTAGCCAGTGCTGGGAATTGAACCTTAGCTCTGTCTAGCTCATTCTCAGCCTCCACTTCACATTGTCTTGCAATTCTGGGAAGGCCGAGTTCCCAGGGGTGATGGGAAAATCTGAAGAGATGACTAAACGTAAGGTGTGGGGGACTCATAACAGTTATGTGTAGGACCACATGGGTGGAGGCATGGCATGGGGCCTAGGACTTCCAATCTCCCTGGCAGTGTATACCTTGCTGCCCAGCTGAGGAAGGGCTGCCCCTACGGGCAGGCGTTGTCTGCTCTCCTCTCCACCCGCTTCTGCTGTGCTAAACTTTACACTAGGCTCTGTCATTAGCCTAACGACAAGCTCCCTGTTTGACTAGCCCTGTCCAAATTTGCTCGCTGCAAGCAGGAGCCTCTGGTAAGTAAATGGTTTTCTGTTGGTGTTTGAGCACTAATGAAGAGGTAGCGAGCAGGGCCCATTAATAACTGAGGGGATGATTGTGTTTGCAGAAGGCCTGTATACAGCTTGTCAGGCTGCCCAGGCAGGGCCCTTATTGATTTCCCAATAAGCTGCAGTGGCGAGAAGGCTGCGTCTCTCTGTGAAATCCTAGGGTTTAACGTCCTTTCTCTGGGTTCTGGGACCCTGCAGAGGCACCCAGCCTGGACCACGGATGAGGATGGGGGTTTATTCATTCAATGTGTGTGAATGGAGCATCTTTTACTCATAGGGCACTCTGCCAACAGCCAGTCCCTGTGCTCCCCTAGGAGATCCTGGGTGGTCTAAGGGATTGACATACTTGGGTGCTAAACAAAAGGTTGGAGCATCAAGTCCACACGGAGGCACCTCAAAACAAAGGCCTGGCAATCTGCTTTGGAAAAATCAGCCACTGAAAACCCTATGACACACAGTTCTAGTCTGAAACACACGGTGTTGCCATGAGTTGGAAGTGACTCAACAGTAATTAGTTTTTCTTTACTTAGAAGCAGAGGCCACTTTTGACCTCTGTGGGTAGCTGAGTCACTGGCTCATACTTCTGAGCAGACGTGTACATGGGCAGAAGACAACTTCTAAACATGTACCAGCTGGTACTCTGTTAGCTTACAGAGCCCACCAGGAACCCTGACCTTCATTTTGAACTGGCCATTTACTTTTTTTTTTTTTTTTTTACAAGACATGACTCTCTGGTTAACACTAGGGGATAGAATCTTGCCTCCCCATGTTGTCCTTTAGTACTGGGATCCAGGCTTAGCTCGGAAACTTCTGTTACTGGATGGTGTGGTCAGCTATGGAATTCCTGGTGGCATAGTAGATAAGTGCTACAGCTGCTAACCAAAAGGTCGGCAGTTGAAATCCATCAGTCACTCATGGGGTGGTTCTACTCTGTCCTCTAGTGTTGCTGTGAGTCAGAATCTACTTGATGGCAGTGGGTTGGGTTTGGTCTTTCGGTCCAGTCAGTGGGAGGCCCCTCATCTTCCACACTTCCAGATCCTGAGCTCTCCAGAGAGATGCCCAGGTCCAGGACCAAGGCTCCAGGAATGCTGCCCATGACTCCAGCTGGATCTAATTTGGGATAATTTCTGACCTGCGTTTAGGGGCTCACCAGTATGTCCAAGAAAATATCTTATTTCAGGTAACGTCGGTCTGTAGATGAAGCAGACTTATAAGCAAACAACTGGAGAAAACAAAATAATAATGTGTTGACAGGTGTGAATGCAGGGCTGTCGCTGCAAAGAAGTGTGTTAGAGGCAGGGAGGGCTTCTTCTCAGAGGAGGTGACTATCAAGATGGTTGAGGGGTTAACAGAAGCCATAGTGACCATTCCCTGTGGGGAGGCAGGGAGAAGAATGGCCTTTGCCATTGACTGAAGCTTCACAAAGAGACTCAGACTTGTGTCTCCTGGCCATGGTGAGCTTTAGGGGAGAGGGCTTGGGACTTTGGGGTTGGGGCTGTGTGTGTATGGAGAAACATTCTCTTGGGCTGGGGGTTGGCATTCTTTTCCACTCTTCACAGTGCTCTTGAGAAAAGATAAAGGGAGGTGCGGAGGTGGGGTGAGGTGACTCAGACTCCCTCTCTAGCCTGTCTTAACAGAAAGCTATTTTACTTCTTTGTTTCCTTTATTTGTAGAATGGAGCTAATATGTACCTCAGGGCCTTCCTGGAGGAGCCACTTGGGATACTAGAATAAAAAGTTCTCTAAAGAAAAACAGCACTCCTCTGAGAGTCTGCCATTACCTCCAAGAAACACACCCGAGCAGCTGTAGGTAACTTTGGTCCTTAAGTGGAAGTAGACACGCCTCCCACACCTGGTTCCTTCAGCGTTAATGCCTCTTCTCCATACATCCCCAGGGTGAGGACTCATTAGCAGATGACTGAGAAGAAACTGCATTTGCAGGATCCCAGAAACAGACTGTAATGCTGGGGACACAAGAAGAATGAGAAGATGGGTGAAGACCCCTGACTGGCCCTAAGGAAGCCAGCCTTGAGCTGTATCTGCTGTCCCTAGACACAGGGCCCTGCAGCAAGTCTGCTGGTCTGAGTGTCCTCTAACAGAGGGCCTTTAGCTACTGGAATCAGGACAAATAGAATTGCCTTGGGGACTAGAGGTACTCTGAGAAGGGAGAGTGTAGCTATCAGACTTCTACTTTGGCCTTTTGTTCTGACCTGTCTTCCAATTTCAGGAAGCCTGCCAGAGGTTACAGAGAAGCAGCCCTCTGGCTGGGCAGTAATCCCCAAGCCAGTAGTGTCTCCTTGCCTAGATTCTGATGGGCGAAGAGGCAGGGGGGGAGGGAGTGTTGGCAGTAGGGACTTTTCTGCCGTCCTCATTGCCATAATGCCTTGCACTCGTCACTGCCTCCCACTGATGGCAGCATCTACCCCAGTGTCCCACACTGACGCCTGCCCCACTGCTCCAGGTCTGCACAGCCGTCTGAACTGGAAGGTGCTCAGTCATGCATCTAGACCCCCTTTCCAGAGTGGGTACAGGTCTCTGTACTGGGGCTCTATATCCAGTGAGGAGGATGTTGGGTAAGACGGAAAAAAGTGAGAGAGACTCTATTGTCAATAACAGTGCATTTCAGCTATGCCATGAGTGGTGGTCAACACTGGTGCAGTGGTTCTCAAACCTGGTTGTCTTTGGAATCACCTGGAAAGTCCAGGTGATGCCTGGACCTTACCATAGGCCTGCCAAGTGAAAATCTCCGTGGTTGATCCCAGGCAGCTTTATTCCTAAAAAGTTGCCTTAGTGACTTTGAGGCCGAGTGAGAGCTGAGAACCCCTGAGCTAGAGAAGGTCTATCTTCCTAAGGATTAGTTCCCTCATCCTACATGCAAGACTTTCAGGACCTGAAGCCTCTTTGGAAGGGGAAAGTGGCATGGCACCTATTATCTGAGTACTTGAGCTAGAGGCCAGGTGAAGAAGTGGTTGGACCCCAGGAGGGAAACAGAGAGGTCTCAAGTCTGAGGGAGCAGAGGAGTGGATCTCCAGATAGCAGGCAGGGGGGACCTGGAAGAGAGAAAGTAGAGGACTGTTCTGCACTATCCCGGAGACTGTGTGTCTGTGCTTGACGGCATGATGAGATTTATTATGTGGATTAACTTTTCTGTGCTTCCAGCTGATGAAACTGTAGTGAAGGGCAACATCTGGGAAGTCACCCTTTGGAATTTGGACCTAATGTGTGACGCCCTGCTGCACTGCAGACTAATGCCATTTGTATGAGGACCTGTTTTCACTGTGACTGTCTAAATACCAGACTCAGGGTTAGGGTTGGAGGTCAAGTCAGCATGAGCTGTGAAATTCCACCAGACAGCCACAAGAACAGAGTGCAATCGCAGAGACTAGATTTGCAACCTGGGGGAGGGGGAAAGTTATTTGATGATCCAGGTGAAGAACCAGATTTCCGGGTCATTAAGTGAAAGCACTAAAGAGAAAAGCTCTAGAAAAATTCCTTGATGAATTTAATACCTAGAAATTTAAAACAGAAAAAAGGAAAAAAGCCCTTTAAAGAATACCTAATCGTTTTATTTTTGTTTTTTTTAAGGGGAGAGGAGGTCAGAGCAGAACTTCAGGAACTTGGTCTTGGCTGTTGCCCTGGACCACCATCTGAAACCGGATCTTCTGGATGCAGGACTAGAAACTGGGGCTCAGTCCAGCTCTGAAATCAGTGGTAGTAATCACTTCCTTCTGGAAACAGGAGAAGGATGCTAGAAGCTGAGTACTGAGAAGAGAAGGAAAAGTTTTGAGCCATAGTTACATCTGCACCAGAACGGTACAAGGTGACCAAGCTTGAAAGTGGATGGTGCTGTTGATGACACACAGAACTAATATGGCCTTCACAAGAGAGCTGTTTGTGGTTCTGAAGCCATAAAGCCTGTCACATCTGTGGTTAGAACAAGCCTCTGACAATATGGGAGGTATCACTATCTCCCTGGCTCAGCATTTTACCCCGGCCCATTCTGTAGGAACTCCAGCCTCTTTGAAGACAATGGTAAGAGCTGTCTCTGCTTCCCACCTCCCGCCCCATGCCCTGAGTCCCTCCCTCTCTCCAAAGGAAGGAGGAAGGATTTACCAGGTTAATCAATGTCTTCATTATCTAGTGCTGTTATAACAGAAATACCACAAGTGGATAACATTATCAAGCAGACGTTTATTCTCTCACAGTATAGCAGGCTAGAAGTTTGAATTCAGGGCACCAGCTCCAGAGGAAAGCTTTCTGTCTCTGTTGGCCCTGGGAAAAAGGTCCTTGTCATCAATCTTCTCTGGTCTAGGAGCTTCTCAGCACCTGGATTCCAAGCCTAACAACTGTCCTATGTTCCTGGAACTTGGTGATATCTGTTCCCCATGTTTCTCTGCTTCCTTCTCTCTTTCAATTTGTGTCTCAAAAGAGACTGATTTAAGACATGGACACATAGAGAACCACCTGCTTCATCACTGAGCTGGCTGGATTGGCCAGCATGGTTTGTCAACAACCTAATCTTGTAAATTGAGTCCTGCCTCATTAACATCATGAAAATCCTGGTGATGTAGTGGTCAAGGACTATGGCTGCTAACCAAAAGTTTTGGCAGTTTGAATCCACCAGGCACTCCTCAGAAACCCTGGGGGGCAGTGCTACTCTGCCTTACAGGGTCAACTGTGAGTCGGTATTCACTCTATGACAATGGCTTTCTACGAGTTTCCTTAACATCATAGAAGTAGGATTTAAAACATACAAGAAAATCACATCAGATCACAAAATGGTGAACAATCAGACAATACTGGAATTCATGGGCTAGCCAAGTGGACACATTTTGGGAGGGACACAATTCAGTCCATGACAATCAGATAGGAGAAGGAGACTGCAATAGAGTGGCCTGGGCACCCTTGCTCTCTTTCCTGTCAAGGCTGCCCTGCCCACAAGAAGCCTGAATGCCGCACCTCCTCAAGGGTGCAAAGCCTTCGCTGGTAGGGCAAAAACCTGTAATTCTGAGTGTGAAGTTCAATTCCAAGCTCATCTATAGATGTAGCCGAAAGCATGTGGGCTTTTGCAGCCCTCTCAGCAATCAAGTGGTTTTCTCTGTGTCCATAGAAAGAACTGATTCTTGAACCAGACAGCAAAGAATGGCTAAATTGGGTTGAGGTAGAGAAAGCATTGCAGGAAGCCAAGGTGGCATGAGGGAAGCAGTGGCAGTTCCCAGAGGAGAGAACTAGCATGCAATGTTGTGAGGATGGGCTGGTGCAGATCAGAGAGGACCTTGGATGCTTTACTGAACAGCTAAGTGTGGAGCCTCTACTCTCTGTTTACATCTTGGCACACTAACAATCAGAACTGTAGAAACCAGAAAACTGGCCACTGACTAGATGGGAAGAACAAGAGAGAGTAAGGTGTTGAGGAACTCCAGGGTTTCAAATCTGGTTTCATGGGAGATGTGGATGGCATTCTGAGAAGCTAGAAAGTAAAGAGGCACTGGATAGAGCAGGGAGAAGACAATGATTTGGGTGCCAGGCATTTGGGACCTGAGCTATTGTAGCACAACCGGAGAGAAGGATCCATAAGAATGCCCAAGAAGGGTGACTGGAATTTTTTCCAGAGTTGGTGGGTCTGGGGATTTGGATGTGAGTCATATAAGAACAAGGCCACTGAGAGAGGTGGTAGTGAGAGGACAAGACTGGAGAAAGAGTAATGAGAACTCTCATAATGAGGCTCAGAGGACAAAGAAGTCTGTGGCAGGAGATAGGAAATGGTCAGAAGGGCAGGGGAACCAGAAAGGAGCAGTGCACTACGCAGAAGTCAAGCATTAGAGTGCTTTGCATGCAGCAAGGGTTGGACACGCTGAATTGACCTTAATAAGATGGGGGTTGCCAATAGTGTGAAATGCTGCTCAGAAGTCAAGGAAGATGAAGACTGAGAACCGGCCTGAAGTGTGGTCGGTCGGAGGGAGGGCATTGGTGGCCTCAGCCACTTTAGTAACCTTGTTGGGTGAAACCAAGCTGCAAGAGATTAAGAGGTGAACAGTGGTGCCGAAGTAGAGGTGCCTGGGCACACCCCTTTTGGAGGTGCAGAAGTGAAGGAGAGAGGATCGAGCTCAGTAATCCCAGGGAGAAGCAGGTGTGAAGGAGGCTCTGGTGTGTTTGTAGGAGGGACCCGGGGGAGGAGGGTGAGCTGAGGAGGGATGAGTGGTTCAAGGTCTCCTCAGCGGACCCTTACGTGGGAAGTGGAGGTTTTGCCTCTTCCTGCTGGGGGGGGAGTTGCTGCCTTACAAGGGCAGTGGTGAAGACAGCAGCTACCTATTATCTAACAGGGTTGCTGATTGCCCAGTGGGCAGGGTGATAATGAGACTTATTAGGAAACAATCTGCTTGTTCCAGGCCTATTTTTGTCTCTGACTGTGGGGTAGTGGTGGTGATGATTTCCTTTGTGGGTGCTGGGAGGGGACTGGGTTCAGCCTCTCCTATCCACTGCCCTTGCTCTATGACTCACAGTGAGGTAGGAATCAGAGCTTTTCACCTGCTACTGCTGTTTAAACTCCCCAAAAAGTATTGTTGGTGAGACGCTTCCAATTCATGGTGACCTCGCGTGTGTCACAGTAGAATTGCATGCAACAGGATTTTCAGTGGCTGATTTTTTGGCAGTAGATCACCAGGCTTTTCTTCTGAGGCAACTTTGAGTGGACTTCAGCCTCAGACCTTTTGGTAAGTGACCCAGGACATTAAATATTTGTACCACCTACGTACAAGGAAAGAACTTGTATAAAATTAAACACATTTTCAAAGAGACGTGAACAATAAATTTTTTCCAGGGTTGCTGTGTGGAGTGAGGGGAAAGCGAAGGAGAAGGGATTCAGAAAAGTGAGGCCCCAGAGAGGTTCCCACCTCCCAGCATTTGATGATGAAAGTTTCAAGCATACAGAAAATCGGAGTTGTAGAGAATACCCAGCTCACCACTTCATTCTATGACCCTTGTATTATACCCTTGTATTATACTTGTTTATCACAAATCTGTCTAGTTCTCCCTCTTTTCATTCATTCATCAGCTTTACTGATTAATGGTTTCACTGAGATATAATATTCATGTAACAAAAGTTACTCATTGTAAGTGTACAGTTGAATGGTTCTCAGCGAGTTTATACATTTGCATCTCTCCCCACTATCCAGTCTTAGAATACTGCCATCAGCCCCCAAGGGTTCCCTTATGCCTGTTTTCTGCCAGTTACTGATCCTGCCCGCTGCCCCATGCAGTAACTGGGCTGCTTTCAGCTTCTGTGGCTTTGTCTTTTCTGGAAATTTCATGTAATGGAACCATATAATACATGGTCTTGTGTGTCTGACTTCTTTCAGTTAGCATAATGCTTCTGAAGTTCATTCTTGTTGTGTAGCAATAGTTTGTTCCTTCCTAGTGCTGATTTGTATTCCACTGTATGGATATACCATGCTTTACTTACCTGTTCATCCACTGATGGACATTTGGCTATTTCTACCTTTTGGATATTATGAATAATGTGTCTATAAACATTCCTGTACATGTCCTTCTGTAGCCCTATGTTTTATTTGCAAGATTTCAAAGGCTAAAATAGAAGCTGACCACTTTGTTAGAGAGAGAAGGATGCATTAACATGATATGTACAACTACCCAGAAGATTCAAGTGGCTCATGCATGCAGGGATGACAGTAGTCTAGTATCATATTTAATATTATATGCAAGAGAAGAAAGAGTGTCAGGGACAAGGCTATAGAGAAAGGCAGGGACAGGATCACCACAGCTGAGGCAGAATGTTCTGTGTGGGTGTATATGTATTTGTATGTGTGTATGTATATCTATGTGTTTATATATGGGTGTACATATGTGTACATGTATACATGAATTTATGTATGTGTGTCATTATGAATTTGTATGCATTTACATGGAGCCCTGATGGCACAGTGGTTAAGTGCTATGGCTGTTTATCAAAAGATCGGCAGTTCTAATCTGCAGCCACCTCAGCAACCCTGTGGGACAGTTCTACTCTGTTCTGTTGCTATGAGTCAGCATTGATTCAATAGCAACAGGTTTCGTGTGTGTATATGTATGTATTTACATTTGTGTATATATTTGTGTGTGTGTAATGTATCCTGAAGGCTCTGAGGCAACTTGGAGAGATTTTACAGGAATCAACACCATCAGATGTGCTTTGAATTACGTCACAACGGTAGAAAGGCATTATAATTGTCAGTTGAGGGATACAGGGTCTCACACCTGTTCTTGGATTTGTAGAGAGAGGATGAGGATTAGCTACCTTGAGACTCTGTGTATGTGTCATTGGGGAGGAGAGGACATGGGGAGAGGTGAAAAGCAGCAAAGTGCTTCAACTTTGCCTGCAGCCCTCGGACACCCCTTCTCCAGCATAGAGGGCCCCCAGCTCTTTTCTGAACCTGTGTGTGGCTCTCAAGGTTGGCGCCATGGGGGTCAGTGCTGTTTAAATGTTGATTACAGAGACGGTGAGAGCTGCTCAGATTTCTAATTAAGATTAAAGAATGTACCGGCTTATAAGTGGTTCTCAGGAATGTATAATTTGATTAGCCTGTTTTCTTTGGGCATTTTAATTTCTGGATTAGTGAACACGGCCTCTGACAACAGGTGGGTCTGTTGACCACGCCGAGTTTGGAACCAGCAGGGCAGTGGGGAAGGGGAGCAGACGGGCAGTAGGAGGAAAGGGAGCCCTCGGGAAATGGGCCAGGTCAGAGTGCTGTTTGTCCTCTTCTGTCCCTCCTCTTCCTCTCCACTTCTGAAGAAGCAGGAATATCCAGCTCGGGATCAAAGTGCCCACAACACTGACTACACAGTCAGTGTGCTCACCTAGGTCTCATTTACACTTGTTTATTGCTCTTCAAGGGCTCAGAGATCTGGTTCTGCCACTCCTGAATCCAGTCCTCTTTCGGTCCTTTCTAAATGTTTCCAGCCCTGTCTGTGGGGCCAGCATCACTTTAGGGAGCATTGCTGGGGGTGGGCAGAGGGGGCATCAAGGAGCGCTCCGGTCATAATTACCAGGACAACTCTATGGCCGGATCAGGAGCCATCCCTGCCTCAGTGCCCTGGACACCGGGAAAGGCTAGGAGCAGCTCTGTAGCCACAGGAAACGGGGTAGGGTTGCTGCCTGTGAAAAGTCTCCTAGGCTCCAGGGCAGTCACTTTCCACCTTCTTCAACTTCTCCCTTCTCCTGCTGAGGTTGCATTATAACTGTCTTAGGCCCTAGGCACTTTTGTCTGTGTGGACCATTTCTTCCATAAAAAATTATTTAAAAATTCTATTTTATGACTATATTGGTATAAAGGTGACTATTAATATTATATATTAAGACACTTCATTCTACTTGAAAGCTCATTTATTTTCTTCTGATTTTTAAAGAAACGAATGCTTTCATAAGCCCCTAGTAGCGTTGTGGGCCCTAGGCACTGTGCAAGGAACCTGGTGTGCAGTGGTTAAGCAGCTTAGAAGTTAACCAAAAGGTTGGCAGTTTGAACCTACCGGACTTGCTGCAGGAGAAAGGTGTAGCTAGCTTGCTTCTGTAAAGATTACAGCCTTGGCAACCCTATGGGGGCAGTTTTGTTCTGTCCTATAGGGTCACTATGAGTTGGAATCAAGTTCACGGCAATGTGGGGAATGTGGAGGCTCTGCCTACCACGACTAATAGATAAGGCAGTGCTGTTGGGTCCCCAAAGCTCCTGATCACAGCACACTTGCTCCCATTGACCTAGTGACCAGTGGCAGGTCTCATGGGTCTGCAACCCAAATGTCTCTCCTCTCTGCAGAAGGCCACAGAGACAGCCTGTATTACCTCTGTCCCCAGAAAGCTGGTGGTGTAGTGGTTAAGTACTAACCAAAAGATTGGTAGTTCAAATCCACTAGGCATTCCTTGGAGACCCTATGGCTATGAGTCAGAATCGACTCAGTGGCAATGGGTGTGGTTTTTTTACGTTGTTCAGGTGGTTTACACTAGCACCTAGAGGGCAAGTGTCTCCCTTTTCACTGCTTCCCCAATCTTGTCACTGTTACCTTCTGCAGAGTCAGTCCCTGACTCATGGCAATCACAAGCACAAGAGAACAAAATGATGTCTGGTCCTGGGTCATCCCGACGACTAGTTGCAGATCAGAGGATTGTGATTCACAGAGTTTTTATTAGCTGATCTTTGGAAACAGACCTCCAGGCATTTCTTCTTAGTTTATCTCAGTCTACAAGCTCTGCCATGAGTCGGATCCGACTCGACGGCACTTGGCTTTTGGCTTACAAGCTCTGCAGAAACAGGTTCAGCATCATAGCAATACACAAATCTCCACTGACAGACACTTACCAGGGTGGTTAAGGAGGGCCAAGTGCTTTTTACTCCTCACCAGGTCCAATTTCAAGGAAGCAGCAGTGAGCAACAGTGTAGACAAGAATTGCAAGCCTTTTACCACAGACTGCCAGAAGAACAAATAAATCAATTTGAGAAGAAATACAACCAGAACACTCCTGCAAAGTCAGGATAGTGAGATTTCATCTTCCTTACTACGGATATGTCATCAGGAAAGACCAATTGCTGCAAAGGGGCTTCATGGCTCGCAAAGTAAATGGTCAGAGAAAATGAGAGAAACTCTCAATGAGACAGATTGACACAATAACCAAAGCAATAGACTAAAATATATCAACCATCATGAAGATAGTAGAGGATCAGACAATTCTGTGCTCTGTTAGATGTGAGGTCACCACGAGTTGAAGCCAACTGGACCGCATCTAACAAGAACAGAGTCAATGAAATACACTTCAGCCATTTGAAGAGGGTGGGCTGGAGAGTACTTCACAGGGTCGGGAGACGAAAGCCCAGGCTCTTGTCCCAGTGTTGCAACTGACCAGTGAGCAGTGTGACCTTGGGCAAATTTTCTGACATCTCTGAGCCTCAGCAGTTCTTTAGGACCCGTGGAGACAAGCATAGGAATGCATTTTGTAAAATGTGCCTACTCTGCACATCACTGTTATTTTTTTGCTAGAAAGGGTTCTAAAGGGCTGTAGCTATTTTTAAGGGGTAGCAAGGTGTGCTCACTGAGCACTGGAAGAGGAGTCTGGAGACAGACCATGGTTCAGGTCTGCTTTCAACTGGCTGGGTGATCTGAAGACATTCAGTTCCTCATCCCTAATAAGGCGGGAAAAGAGACTAGATAATAATCACATCTCTTCCAGTTTTAAGTCTCAGCTTTCCAGGGTAGCTTCGTTTTGAGAGAAAGGCCCACATCTGTTAGAACTGACCCTAGGAAAATCAGAATCCGCTCTGAGCTCGGGTGTGCATCCCCAGGAGCCCTGGTGGAGGCAGGGATCGGGTAATGAGACTGAGGAAAAAGAGGATTTGGTTCCATGGGCAACCGGGGAGAGAGTGGGCAAGGGGGGGAAATTCTGGGAGACTTAAAAAGAGGAGCTGCTTCGGTCAGTCTAGCATCAGTACTTGGAGACTCCTCTCTTTTTGTCCCTCTGAGAACTCTCATCCTTCTGAAATGTGGGCTGCCTCTTCGGTGAAGTCTTCCTGTATATCTCCTCCGCCCCTCCCCGGGTACACGGATAGTTGGATCGTGTAGCCGCCCCCTCTCTCCTCACTCTTGTCTTTGCGTTCCTCCAGAGGGGCCAGGAGACCGAGTAGGACCCCGGAGGAGGGAGGAATGTGTTTCTTGGCTGGGGTCTCCGCGCCAGCCCAGACCGCTTCAGCGCAGGCTAGGGAGGGAGCACGCTGCACTTCCGGTGTTGTGCGGAGGCGCACAGGGACAGGGCTAATGATAATTAACACTTGGGGCGCGTTTTGTCTTCAAAGTGCTTTACAAACACGACCTAATTAGCCCGCGGGGAGGAGCGTTGCCACTGAATAGCTTGCTTTATGATTCATTTCTTTACCGTCTATAGCTAGAAGCCTGTGCACGCAGAGAGTAAAGGAGAGGATGCACAAACCGGGATGTATTTCTCCAGCCCCGCCGGCTCTGAGTGTGCAGAGCCAGGAGGGAGCAAGGGCTGCGAGGAGGCCGTATCGCACTTCTCAGCCGTTTCTCAAGCATCAGGGCAATTTGAAAGAGAAGTTGCCGGGATCACAGAGGTTAAGTGACATGTCCAAGATCACACAGCTGATTGGAGGCTCCGTGACTCAATTGCGGTCCTAAACTGTGAAGCTCTAGCACTTTGGCACCTCCTGGGGCGCCTCTCTAGTTCAGCGCAGCGAGGCTTGAGGCGGCTCGTTCGCTGCATCCCTGCGCCTCTGCAAAGGCTGGTGGAGCCGAGCGATGGCAGGCTGCAGGCAGCAGTGCGCGCGCGCGCTCTCGGGCGGGTCGAAACTGTTGCCAGAGAAAAGCTCACGGCTACACCTGAGCGGGGGACAGATGTGCATCAATATTTATTCGGAACTCCCTGGAAACCTGGATGAAGTGTAATTATCTCAGCTCAATCAACTCGAATTAGCATAACATCAAGTCACCCATCAGACGGTGGGTTTGATTTGGGGGATCAAAGCGCCGTGCTGTAGCCGCTGATTAATCGGGGAGAAGAGAGCGGCGAGAAGAAAGTGGCGCCGGCTTCCCGAGCCACAGCTGCACCGCTTTGATGCGCCAATTGTGCCAAGTTAACTTTCCTGGTCCGCTTGCCGCCCCCACTCCGGGGCCTTGGACTTGAGCGCCGCTGCTTGGGTGAAGGGCCTAGAAAGCATAGACCCACTACCCCAGCCAACCCTTGCACTGTGCTGGGGTTGTGGTCTTGCAGATGGATTTTCTGCTCCGAGGCGGAAGGGGCGCTGAGAGGCTCATCAGGGATGGGGTGGGAGTGGGCAGTGGGGTTCCTGGTTAGGCATTGGTGAGGAAGGCCGAGTTCTCGCATTTCTGTGAGTCGTGCATCTATAAACGTGCTCTGCAAGCTGTTCCCGGGGCTGGATGAAGGCGTGAATTGTCTGCGTTCAAGGCCTTCCCCGAGCAGATTCCACTCAACCTTTGCGTCTCGCACATTCTCTTACCACGCAAAGATGACTCAGGTTTCCTTAACTTGCCCTGCTTCCTCGGTTCTGTACCTCTGTGCAGACTGTTCCCCTTTATCTGGGATGCTGCATCCCCTTCTGTCCCTAACTTGGACATCAAACGGCTTCCTGTCCTGGTACAGCCTGCCCTTGTCCTTCCTGGGCTGTTTTTCCCAGTAAGGGAGGCTCCAGGGTGGCTCTGTTATCGTTTTTTGTGTACTCCCCTTTTTCCCAGTAAACACTGTAGACTGCTGAGGGCCCAGAAGCCCCTGGAGTACTGGTTTGGCTCTGAATTCCCCTCTTCCCCGGAGAAAGGGGATCAACAGTGAGGTTAGATTTGTATCCCTAATAGATGTAGCTGTCCTGCTGACCAGAAGACACCCTTCTGTATTTGTACTGGCTTCTCCTTCCTGCATCATTAGAAACCCTGTGGCATAGTGGTTAAGTGCTACAGCTCCTTGGAAACTCTATGGAGCTGATCTTCTGTATTCTGTAGGGTCACTATGAGTCAGAATTGACTGGATGGCAGTGGGTTTCTCCTACCTCATCAGCTGTGCTGAGGATGGGTACTTAGCCGTGAACAGTCCTTGGCACAGGCAGTGTGGATTCTAGTTCTTGCTCTTTGCTGTTTACCTGACCTACCAGGAACCCAGGCAGTTGGTCAGCAAAGGTCTTGGTGGCCAACCTGTACTGTGTTCTGTGATCTTCCTTCTAGCCACTGTTCAGATAAGCTGCCCCCAGGGAAGAGTGATCCAGTAGATGCCAGAGAATCCCAGAAGCTCAGGGTTCAAAGGAAGCTCTTTGACTCTTCATCAGCCTCCTGCCAACTATTCTTCATTCTCCCCCTGAGGAGGTGGGAGGGTTGAGGGGACATCCTGAGAACTGACTTTGGAGCTGACTCCACTTGGGGCCTTGCCCAGCAAAGTGGGTGGAGGACAACCGTGAAAGAGTAACATGGCCACTTTTCAGGGCTGTCTTCCGCTGATAGGATGGAAGGCCTGAGATCTTCCTTCCCAGCCTTCCGTCTCACTCAGGAAACCAGACTATCGATTGTCCATGTGGATGTCTAAGTGGGAGAATAATAGTCCTTCCCAGTGCCTGCTGCCCAAGCAATTGACCTGATCAAAAGAAATACATTTGAATTCCAAAGCTTCTGCTTTGCAGACTATCTAGCTCAATTTCGCACCTTAGATTTCCTTCTAGTTGCTTGAAAAGTGTCTCTTCCTTTAATGTCAATGGTCTTCACTGTAGCCCCTTGAGGTCACCATAAAAATGACATGCATGTATACGGCATGTGACTGTATACAAAGCCTCTCTAGCCATTGTCATATCTTCCCAGCAATCTTTGAAAGGTAGAAAGCAAAGATGATTGTCTCTACTGGACAGATGAGGGGACAAAAACTGTAAGCGACAGAGCGATGGGCTCAAGGACACAGAGCCAGGTGGAGCCAGGATTGACTGTAGGTCTCTTGGTGGTCAAGGCTGGGGATTTTGCTACCATGCTGGGAAACAGCATGCTTTCATTTTAGTGAAGATTGATCGAGACCCCAAGAGGTAGAAGGAGTTATTCAAGGTCTTAGGCTAAGTCAGTTGCCCATTAAGGTCTCGAGGTCTAGCGTAGTGTTCTACCAAGTCTTTCTGTCCTCGATGCCATCACCTAAGGTGTCTGTGTACTGTCATTTTCTCCTTAGTTGAGGCTGAAGGGCAGTGGGGACCAGGTGGTATCAATGCTGAGAAATTTATGTATCTATTAATATTCCTCCCTGGAGTGGAAACGTCGTGAAAGTAGGCATGATCTCTATTTTATTTCCTACTTGTGCTCTAGCATCTCAGCTCAGTGTCTGACACATAAGCAACAAAACAAAACAACAACCAAAAGAAACAAGACCTGTTGCCACTGAAGCAATTCCAACTCATAGCCACCCTATAGGACAGAGCAGAACTGCCCCATAGAGTTTCCAAGGAGCTCTTGGATCCAAAGTGCTGACCTTTTGGTTAGCAGCCATACCGGTTAAGCAAAGTGCCACCTCAGTTAATAGATGCAGAATAAATGAATGAAGAAAGCAAGGAAGGAAGAAAGGGTGGGAGGGAGGAAGAAAGGTTGCAAGGCCTAGCAGGGGACTGAGTCTTTAGAGTGGGTGGGCATGTGCCCAGTACTGGCAGAAAGATGATTTATCTCCTTTCCAAATCTCTACAACACTGTGGATTTTTCTCTCCCCTTTAATTAAGAACTAAATATAGATCTTAATTAAGACACTGATGAATTTAATTTAGAGTGGCGTTAGGGCCTTAACTTGCAGAGCTCAATGCCATATTTGTATAATGTGGGGTATAAGCTAAATGAGTGCTTGCTTGTTACCACCATAAATAATTTCCTTGCAAATCCCTTCCAAAGCATCAGTAACACTAATCCTCCCCCACCCAGAGGCCATTCTTGGAGTCCCACTGGTGCATTCCTCTTCATTTGTCTGCATCACACAGTGATCCTCTCTTGCCCTTATGCTCTAGCCAGACTGGAATCCTCATTTTCCCACTACAGCTGCCTCACCCACTTCGGAGTCTTTGTTCACCAAAAGTGCCCTGTTGGGATTGCCTTTTCCTCACTTCCTGCTCTACATCTACAGAAGAACTTCCTTTCCTTCAGGTTCCAACCCAGCTGCTTGGATTTGACAAGCCCTCTCTGGTTCTCTCTCCCTGTCTCCTGATCCCTACGCATACCTGATATAAATTCCAATTGTCTTCAAGCACTAATTTCTGTTATTCAAGCACATTCTGTTATTATTTTCTGCCTGTCTTTTCCCCCTGGCTCGAGTTGAGTTGTGAAGGCCAAGCCCAGGCCTATATGCTAAGGAGATCAGCGAGACAGAGTCACTTCAGCTTTCGTATGTGGAACTCCAATCTCCCCCTTTCAGACCAGTTCAAAAACATCTGTTGAGCACCAACTGTGTGCCAGGGGCTCTGCTAGACCTTGGAAACCCTTACAGATTTCACAGTGGGTCAGGGACTATAGATGCATGAGGAGGGCAGGCATGCTATCCCATTTCATTCATAGTCCAAGCCCCCTGACAACGTGGTAGTTAAGGGCCATGGCTGTAGCATCTGAGGCTAGATGCAATTACCTCTTCTGCAAAATGGGGTTACTGGAGGCTAAATGAGATCTTCCTCTTAGTGTAGGGCATGACACATAACACGTGCTCAGTAGATGATGGTGATGTTGATGGTGGCATTCAGTTGACATGCTCACCTAGTTGGTGACTGGGCAGCTTTCAGCTAATGGAGAGCAGAAGATATCATTCATATGTCATACAGAGGAAAATTAGGGTGCAGAGAAGTGATTGGCCCCTTCAGGAGATCCATGCTTTTGATCCACATTGTGACTCTGGGCCCTTCTGCCTTTTGTACTTCTCACCTGTCAGATGAGAAAGTGGGATGTAGTTGTTTCATCCTTCCTTTGCATAGTCAAAAACTGTGGTGGAGTAGTAGTTGAGTGCTATGGCTGCTAACCAAAAGATAGGCAGTTTGAATCCACCAAACACTCCTTGGAAACTCTATGAGGTAGTTCTACCCTGTCCTACAGGGTCATTGTTAGTAAGAATTGACTGGACAGCAATGGATCTGCACAATCCCTCTACTATTCATAGGTAGTTCAGTCCCTGGCTACTAACCTCACATCAGTGCAGTTTTATTACAAGTGTCTGGAAAGTGGATGTCTTAGGCTGAGTTCTTTAGAGAAGCAAAACCAGTCAAGTCTGTATATGAATGTGTGTGTGTGTGTGTGTGTGTGTGTATACACACACACATATATATGTATGTATGTATGTACACACACACACACACACACACACACACACACACACACACACGAGGACTTGCCAGTGAAGTTGGTGAACTCATCCCAGAAACAGTGCTATGCACCTCATTGCTGAATATCATCTTTGAAGTGCTCCACTTTGGAAGCTATGCACCAATGCCAGGGCCCAGTGTGCACTTCAGAGCAGTTTTGGAACTCTTTTTTGGGAATGGCCATCAGAGCTGTCAGCATTATTACTCTTGATGTCCTGAATGTCAACAAAATGTCTTTCTTTTGATATTTCCTTTATCTTTGGGTAAAGAAAAAAGTCACTGGGGGCCAGATCAGATGAGTAGGGAGGGTGTTTCAATATGGTTATTTGTTTACTGGCTAAAAACTCCCTCACAGACAATTAACTATACAATTAAGTTTCTGAACTTGCCAACTTGCCACCATTTGCAACGGCCATTCCAAAAGAAGAGTTCCAAAATTACTTTGAAGGGTAGACTAGGTGCTGGCATTGGTGCATAGTTTCCCAAGGGGGGTACTTTGAAGGTGACCATAGTGATATTCAGCAATGAGGAACATAAAAGTTCATGGATTTATTGTCAGACCTTGTTTTCTCTTTTCATATGTGGGTATATAAAAAGAGAGAGATTTAGATTTAGCTCAAAGAAATGGCTCACATGGTTGCAGAGTCTGGCATGTCCCAAGTCTGTGGGTCTGGCATCAGGCTGGAGGCTTCTCTTAACTCCTGTGGCTACAGGTGCTGATGAACCCAAGATTAGCAGATCAGATAGTAGACCTCTGGCTCACAGGCTGTAGAGCCAGAGGTCAGGAGATGGTGAGTCAGATGCAGGGTCCAGAGTGAAGAAAAGCTAGTGAGCTTTTCCAGAACATCATATCATATCATATCATATCATATCATATCATATCATATCATGGAGATGATTAAATTATATCACAAAAGAAGGATAACTGTATCATTACATGAACTACCAAATTACATTATTACGTAACTGCCAAACCACTGAAAATCATGGCCCAGCCAAGCTGACACACAGCCTTAACCATCACAGTGAGACTATTTCTCAAGCATGCTCCCCTATAGGTCTTTCATGGGGCAAGCAGGAACACTCTGTGATCTGAAGGAATTACCTAGCTACAGTATTTTTGTTCTAGACACTGAACAAGAGTGTACATTTTGAAACTTAACAAATTCAGGTCGTCCCCCATCTTTCTCTCAAACATCATCAATGAGTTATTAGGCCAGGGTTTCTCAGCCTTGGCAGTATTGACATTTGGGGCTGAAGATTTCCAGCCCCAAATGGTGGGAGGTTGTCTTGTACGTTTGTAGGATGTTTAGCAGCTTCCCTGGACTCTACCTGTTAGTAGCACCCACTACTTCAGATGAAACAACTAAAAAAGTCTCCAGAAACTGACAAATATCCCCTTTTGGGAGAAGGAGGGGAAAACTGTCCCTACTTGGTAACAGCTTCTATATACTGAGATGAAAAAAACAAACAAACAAACCTGTTGCCATTGAGTCAATTCCAACTCACAGTGACCCTATGAGGACAGAAGAGAATTGCTCCCAAGGAGTGGTTGGTGAGTTTGAACTGCTGAGCTTTTTTGGTTAGCCAGGCTCTTAGCCATTACGTAACTAGGGCTTCGTGCTAAGATACGCCACAGGTATTGTTTTATTTATCTACCCAACAAACTTGTGATACAGATACTATTGTGATACTCATTTTGCAAGTGAGGAAACAAATTGAGCAAGGCTTTGGGAATCAGGCAAATCCTCTGTTCAAATCTGGGCCCTGCCAGCAACTGATTGTGTAGTCCTGGGTAGATCAGTGTTCTTTAGCCTCAACTTCTCACCTTTATATATCCATAATCATATCTCTCTCAAAGGAAGGAAATTCTGGTCATCTTTCTGCTCAAACTCAGCATTCCTCTAGCTTAGAAATTATTTGCAAAGTATTATGTATTAGGACTTATCAAGTTCTTAGCACAGTGCTTGGAAACGCTGATGGTGTAGTGGTTAGGTGCTACAGCTGCTGACCAAAAGATCAGCAGTTCACATCTACCAAGCACTGCTTGGAAACTCTATGGGGCAGTTCTGCTCTGTCCTATATAGTCACTGTGAGTTGGAATTGACATGATGGCAATAAGTTTGGTTGGTTTGTTTGTTTTTCTTAGCATGATGCTTAACACTTGATGTTTTAGTCAGCTAGGGCTGCTCTAACAGAAATACCATAGAGTGAATGGCTTTAACAAAGAAAGATTTATTCTTACACAGTCCGGTAGGTTGCAAGTCCATATTCAGGGTGTCCGTTCCAGGGAAAGACTTTCCCCTTGTGGGCTCTGGAGGAAAGTCCGGTATTGCATCAGTCTTTGTCCAGGGAGCGTCCTCACGCAAGAACCTCTGGTCTGAACGACGTGCTCTGCTCCCGGTGCTGCTTGCTTGATGGTAGCGAGGTTCTCAAATTGTCCTTTGTCTCTTTTTCCTTTTATTCCTTGCAAGCTAAAAGCATTAAGGGTGGGGCAAGCCATACTCCATGGAAACTCCCCCTACAGCAGGAATTCACGGCCCCACCCTAATCCTTTAACATACAGGTTAGCAAAACCACCCAATGGAGGACAGTCCCAAGATACTGGGAACCATATCCCAGCCACATGGCTGCACACATTTTTGGGGGGACACAATTCCAACCATGACACTTGGCAAGTGTTCAAGCAATACTAACAAATACTCTTGCAGATGCACATTCAGACTCAACAAACATTTTTGAATGCCTATTATACGACAGTAATAGTAACAGTTACTATTTATTGAATGTTCACTATATATCAAATACTGTTTTAATTAATATGAACTTATTTCATCCTCACAGGAATCTTATGTGCTAAATGTTAATCTTGGCATTCAGATGAGGAATAGAGGCACAGAGCGGTTAAGTGACTTGCTAGTAACTTGAGATATTTGAACCCAAGACAATGTGGTATGGATTCAGAGCCAGTGCTCTTGATTACTACACCAAACACTTAGTAGGTTCTTTGACATTTCATTTACCAGGCACAACCCCATCTCTATGAAGAGTTCATTCTAGAACTGTACTGTGCAATTTGATAGCCACCAGCCTCATGCTCAATGGCTTCATGTAGTCAGTGGTTGCCACATAGGGTAGCACAGAAATAGAACATGTCCTCGCAGCTACTTCTTCTATTGGATAGCACGGTTCTAGACTCTGGGAAATAATATTCCTCCTTTAAGAGTTTTCTGATGTCTCTTTAGATAACTGATGTCAGCCATCAGCACTAGACCCAGCATTGTATAGATAGTAGAGTATTTTGTTCGTGCAACAACTGTTACTATGTCCCCACAAAGCATCTGGAGGAAATCCCAGCGGCATAGTGGTAAATGTTCTACAGCTGCTAATCAAAAGATGTGCAATTTGAATCCACCATGTGCTCCTTGGAAACTCAATGAGGCAGTTCTACTCTATCCTATAGGGTTAGTGTGAGTTGTAATTGGTTCAAAAGCAACAGGTTTTTTTTTAAGCATCTGGAACAGTATTTGAGACTGGAAATATAAGGATAAATAAATATGGTCCCTGCTAATAAATGTAGTTTATAATGTATTAGGATGTTAACTTGAAGAGCCCAATGTTGCATTTATATCACCTGGCCTATGAGCTAAATGGGTATGGTAGATACTAAATTTGTATAATGAGCCAGTGTCGTGGTTTCCAGTTAAGGGGTTGATTAATTCCCTCGGAGAGCTGGTTAGGAGTGCCTTGTGGAGGAGAGGATTGTGAAAGATGTGAAGTAGGCCATGAGCAGGCAGAGACTGGTTGATGCTGTCTTGTCCCAGGGACCCTCAGACTCTTAGGCTGGAATTTCTGCTGTAGAAACGTGCAGCAAAGAGGGTAGAGATGCTAGGACAGGTCAATTTTATTTAAAAGAGGTTTTGCTGGCTGGTAAAGAAACTACAACCCAGGTGAATCCAAAGTCAAAGAGAGGAAGTGAGACAGGGAATACAGAGATAAAAACTATTAGTGTATCGCTTCCAGAGAACCCAGTGTCCTCTTACTTTCCTAATATCAAGCTGAGTCCATCCTGCCTCCCTGTAGTTCTCAACCCCCTGCTCTCTACCATGTCAGCTGACCCTGCCCAATTGCCCATCTTCCTGCTTCAGTTCATCACTCTCCTAGCTTAGAAATTGCTTGGTGAGATCAGGAACAATGAGGCCTGACTCTGTTGGTTCAGAGCAAAATGGCTTTTTTTTTTTTTTTAAGGGTATTGCATTCCCAGCAATGTATAGACAAATTAAGAGAGCAGAAGGGAAGATGGGGCAGGAGGGGACAGTGGAGGTGGCTACTGCTGCTGACCCACGGGATCCTCATCGTGCACAGCAGGGCCTTGGCTGAGAGGAAACACCCTAGGTGGGGTGAATGGATGAAGCCATCGGGGCTCTGCCAGTGAGCCAGGGACAGCAAAGGGCTTCTTCTGGGTGCAGAGGCGGGAAAGATCCGATTTAGCTTCCTTCTCGTCCTTTTTGTTTTAGCACAAGAGTAAGGCAGTCAGTGTGTAAAGTGATGATGGACTAAAGATGAGATGGGCTAAGGTGAGAATGTTTCCTCATTTCACAGGGACCACACTGAGACCCAGAAAGTGCAGGGGATTTGCCTAAGGTTTACAGGTAGGCTGGTGGCTCTGTCCCTAGGACCTGGGGATTTTCAAGTGGCTTCTTTTCAGAATTTTCTGGAGATCTCTCCTCTTGCTTCTCTGGTTCACATCACACTTAGTCATGAGACTTCTCAGAATCCAGGCCCTATGGGGAGCACCCCATGGGGTGCAGGAGCAGCCTGCAGGAGAATCTGAGTGCCCAGTTGCTAGCTGGATGGTTGGTGATTCCAACCCACTTAATGGCTCTGTGAGAGAAAGAGCTGGTGGTCTGCTTCTGTAAAGATTACCGCCAGGAATAGCCTCTGAGGCTGTCCAATCTGTAGCGCATGAAGTCACCGGGAATCAATTAAATGGCCACCAACAACAGCAATTGCTGGAACTGGAAGATCAGCCCCCTTCTACTGGCTGAGGTGTGACCTCAAGACGGCTTGTTCCAGGCCCTGTTTGGGGATGAGAAAGAGCAGAGGAGGAAAAAGGGTAACTTTGTCAACTATGCCAGCTCTGGGGCCCTTTTCTAACCCCAAGGCCCTTCAAGGGCCCGAGCACTCTGCTCCTTTACAACCAAGCTTAGAAACCAGCTGCCAGGACTTCTCCCTCCTGGTGCCAACGGCTCAGCCTGGGGCTGCCTCCTGGCTTGCAGCCTTTCCCTCTGAGTCCCACTTTCATTTCTAAACTGACAGGAAAATAAGCAATTGATTTTTGGATATTACATAAGCTGGGCAAGGGAAACTTTAATAAGGTAAAAGAGCAGAGGGAGGGGCCTTAGCATCTTAGCATCAAAACTACAGAAAGCTCACTATTTCCAGACCAAACTGAGACACCTACAGACCTACTATGACCAGAGACAATGCAAGTGGCTCCAGGCCCCTGGAAGAAGATGGGCTCAGCCAACCAGGGCTCTCTGCCTTGTCCCATTTGGAGGTGGCGCCCATGCCAATCTTTTCTCCCGCTTGCCACTTCAACTTCCAAGGTCCTGTTTCCATCTCTCAGACCATTCTGAGCCCCCACAGTCACACTTGCCTTTGACCTTCAGAACCCTTGGAGGCAGACTGGACCTTCAGAGAGATACAGATGAGAGGGTGGGCAGTTGACCAAAGTCAATCCCCCTCATTTTGCAGTTATGAGAACTGGGGATGACAGTGTGCTGTTGGTGACTACTACAACTTGGGTTTCTAGGTGCCAAGGCAGTGCTCATTCCATTTTTCTTAAGTGGGATGATAACTGCTTCAAGTTTTCCAGGGTGTCTGTGATCAATGAATGATAGTTACTTATTATATGCAACCTAGTTGAGGAAACTGAGCCTTAGACAGGTGGCTCCCCCTTACCAAGGACTTTGGCTCCTGGCACAGGGCCCAGTGTTATTGACCATTCCATGTTGTCTTTATGCTCCTGGCTATCTTCATTGAGCTCATTGCAGGCTGGGTAGACTGTTCAGATCTGGTTGTTGGGGTGCGTGCATGTATATATGTGCTTGTATGTGTATATAGACATGTGTGCATATATTTATATGTGCATGTGCGTGTATGATGGGAAAGACAAGGATAATGGGCAGAAACTGTAGAGGGTGAGTAGGGCTTGGGAGGAGAAGGGTGGAAGGTTAGAAAAGGCCTCATGGATCCTCAGATGCATTTGACTGTATGTTGGCCTCTCAGGCTTGGAAGAGCCTCATTTAGAAGCTGTGGTCCTTAGTAAACCACAAGGATGCTGGAATAACCCTCTGCACATCTCTACTTCTCAGCCCTCTCCTCCTGTCCCCGCTCCTTCTGTACCCCTTCCTCCTGTACCTCCTCATCTAGAGTCTGAAGAATGCTGAGAGGACCACAGATTCCGCATCTCCTTCATATATCTGGAGTCCTCTGAACAAGAATCCTAGAGGGCTTGGAAGGGTGGATGTGCACTGTCATGGATTGAACGGTGTCCGCCCAATAATGTATGTAGTCATGTGGCTCGGCCATAATTCCCAATATTTTATGATTGTCCTCCTTTTTGTGATTCTCCTATGCTGTATGTTAGAGGATTGGGGTGAGACTGTAAATCCTTTCATAAGATCTCCTCCCTGCTCCACTGTAAAGGGAATTTCCCTGGAGTGTGGCTTGCACCACCCTTTATCCTTTCACACTACAAGAGATAAAATGAAAGGCAAACAAGCAGAGAATTGAGAACCTCACACCATCAAGAAAGCAGCACCAGTAGAAAAGCGGGTCCTTCAGACCTGAGGTTCCTGTGCCAAGATGCTCCCCAGTCAAAGACTGATGCAACATAAGGACCTTCCTCCAGAGCTGACAGAGGGAAAGACTTCCCCTGGAGCAGACACCCCAAATTCGGACTTCTAGCCTAGTGGACTGTGTAAGACTAAACTTTCCTTTGTTAAAGCCATCCACTTGGTGGTATTACTGTTAGAGCAATACCAGTTGACAAAAACAGGTACCTTCCCTCATGGCCCTTTGTTTACGTGCTTTGCGATTCTCAGCTGGTTTGGGTTTTGGAACCAATGACTAAGAGGAACTCCCCTTCCACTGACCACAACCAAAGAATCATCTAGCCTGTTTGATGCTAGTGTGCTTTTACAGCAGTTAAGTCCTATCTAGTCCCTTTGACCTTCTTTAAGAAAAAATTTGGAAACGTGAAAAAGCAGGAGACTTGGTGACTATCTTTCACTGGGCTGAGGTGAGGCATTGTGGTCCTTGTCCCCAGTTGTTCACGATTGTAGAAGATGATGCAACGATGTATAGGAAGTCAGTATGGTAAGAGATAGACTGTGGTTACACACCCCAGGGGAGGTACCAAGTGCTGTGTGAGAGCAGAGGCAAGGGAGACCCCTTGTGGTGTGGACCTGAGTGGAGAGAGTGGACATTTGAACTGGATCCTGCAGAATAAGTAGGAATTTGAAGTATGGCTAGATGTACAAAAGGAAAGTTAAAGGAACATGAGCAGAGGTTTAGCCAAGTGGTGGAGGATCTTGAATGCTGAGTGAAGGAATTTGGGCTTAACTGAATTTTCAATGCGGAGCCTCAGGGATTTTTGAACCGGGGAGGGCATGATCAGGTGTTGCTTTATGAAGGTTAATTTAGCAGAGCTGCAAGGGGTGCACATGAGCAGTGACTAGGTGCTGCCCTGATCAAGGCACAGGTGCTGGGGGCCTGAGATAGAGACTGACCTGCAGAGGAATGAGGGGTCCAGTGGGGAATCTCAGAGGAAGGAAAGACATGGCTGTCACCTGTAAGCTTAGCTTATGCATCAACAAATGGAAGAAAGCTATAGGAAGGAAGGTTGTTTTTAAAAAATTTATTTATTTATTATTATGATTGAATGAAAATGTACATTCCCATATAAATTTGAGTGCTCACCTATGTGCGGCTTCCAGTGCTCTCCCTGACCAGGGACAGCACACTCTTCCTCTTTGCTCCATACGTGTCCTATCCTCCCAACAGTCTCTTATCTCCTCCTCTCCACCCACTCCCTTCAGGAAGGAAGGTTTTTAATGACTTACCAGATTGGGCATTTGATATGGAGCCCGGCTGGCAAACTAGTTAAGAGTTTAGGCTGCTAACTAAAAGTCAGCGGTTCAAATCCACCAACCGCTCCTTGGAAACCCCATGAGGCAGTTCAGAATCAACTCGATAGCGTACAACAAAAACAGCTAATTGTGTAACGTTAATGATCAAAGTAATGTATTTTGGGCTGATGGGAAGGGATGTATCAAGAGGGGCTGGAACAGAAGGAAGAAGCATTCTGGGACCAGGATGAACTTGAGCAGCTTCTTGAAGACAGGGAGATTTGTGTAGGAGAAAGGGAGTGAGTTAAGAGAGGGTCTCTGGTAAGAACAGAGTGAGAGGTAAGAGATTAGATCCTGAAGCAGGAAGTGGGGCAGACTGAGCTCAGCCTAATCGTGTTATCTCTAGATAAAGTATAATATTAAACTCTGGACACCTGGGGTCCTTGGGAAGACCCAGGTGAAGGTCTCTAGCTGCTGTTGTTTGAAAGGCTCTTGATTGCTAGGCCCTCCAGGGTAGGCCCTCCACAAAGTCTTAGGGAGGCAGGCCTAATCTTTTCTGGCCTGTCAAAATCCAAGACACTCACCCCATCCTTTATGTTTAAGTCTGGTTGCTTCTATGGGAATCACAGCAGAGAGCTCAGGGAAGGAATATTGGCTTTGAGAAAACAGGTTGGGATGTAGGAGTCAATGAAAAAGTTATGCTTTTGAGATCTTACCTGGTTTCCCTTACCAGGTCCCAGGCTTCCTGGGTGCCCAGCAGAAGGTCCCCAGATTTCTAAAAAATTCTTCACTTTGGTACCCGTGAGAGGGGACAGTTCTCCCTGGCATCCTACCTTCTGCCCCACTCTGCCTTTGGTGGTCTCATAGGAGATTTCTCTTTTGAGGTCCCATTTGGTTATTTCTGAAATGGGACTTCATGGGATGTGGAGAAGAGCAAGACTGAATTCAATGCTGTAGTCCTGGCTGATCCTGTAGTCCCAGGCACTAGGCAGGAGAGATAGAAGCCATTCCTGATGGGCGCCCATCTCCTCTGACACCTTACACATGCTGTCATCCCTCTGAGGCAATGGGGTAGCCTCTGTTAACACTCACATGTGGAGGCCTGGTAGACTCCACTTCCTTCCAGAAATCCAACTCTTGATTTGGGGCAGCTGCAAATGTATAGTGGCAACACCAGTTTTGATTCTGTGGTGAATCCAGGAGAGGCAAAGGAATAAGTCCTTTGAACCAGGCACTTTGACCTGTATGTCTCCCTCTTACCCTTTACATTTATCCAGGTGACTGGTGAAGGCTAAGTCACTGGTGAGTGCCTCTTGGGAGGGGAACTTGAGGGACTAATGAGGGACCTGTAGCCTGAGAGGAGAGGACAGGAGCAACGTCAAGGCCTCATACCATGTATGATGCTATTTGAGAGAAGCCTCTGCCCTGTACAGCCCACCTAATAGTCAGGCAATGACCACTAGAACTGATTCCGGTGTGATGTGTATCTTGGCACCACTTCAGGACTTTATCTCTCTGCCCTGGGGTTTGCCAACATTTTTATGCTACCTTCAGCCCACAGCTCATTGTCAGGTGACTCCCATGCTATTTACACACAAGTGAAGTCTTGACACTTATAAAAAACTGGCACTTAGGCTTAGATACTCTGGGACCAAATCCTAGCCCTGACAATTAAAAGCAAGGAGGAGAAACCGGTGGATCCCATCCTGGCTCCTCAGGGTGGGAGTGAAAACTCAGGAGGGCTGTGCTTTGCCCATCAGGTAATTCTGGTAAGGTAGCTCTGTCGGGGGTGGGCCTGGAACTTCAAACAGGAGAACTCCTCAGACCTGAGCTGGGAGACTGCCATTTGCATCCTGGATACCAGCCCAGCGTTTCTGCATTCCCTGTGCAACCTGGGAGATGAAAGAGTGCACAGACTGCCAGCCCTCTGGCCCCTGTGCCTCTGAACTGAGAAAATGGCTAAATAATGAATGAGGCCAGAGCGCTTCAGAGAGGTGGCCCTGGGGACTGTGAGGGTGTGGGGAGGGGCATGGACAGGCTGGGAGGAGGACCTGGCTGGTGGAGAGGGGCCAAGGGACCAGTGAGATCTGTGGCTGTGGCTGCCGTGGCAGCTCAGAGCTCTGATTCCCACTAAGCAAAGTGGCTGCAAGAGCTTGCCTGTGGGCTGTGTTACAAATGGCTGTCCCTATTTTACCTCTGTCACAGAGCCCCAACCAAGAAAAGGTCCTTGTGGTCTTCACTGAGGTAGTTTGTAGAGCTGGATTTAGGTTAGATCTGGGGACCCCTTCTTAAGACAAGGCCTGTAGGTCAGGAGACTGACTTGGAAGCATTTTAAGAAGTGCAAGATTAGCCAGGAGGGTAGTTGTGGTACCTGTGATTGCTGGGCAGGAACAATGTTACAGGTTCAGCTGTGTCCCCCTGAAAGTTATGTTCATGTCCTAATTCCTGTACTTGTGAATATAACCTTGTTTAGAAATAGAGGTTTTGTTTTATATTAATGAGGTCATACCAGAGGAGACTGGGTCCTAAACCTAATCACTTTTGAGAGATGTTTTATAAGAAGCACAGAATAGACACAGATACTTACAAGTGGAAGATAGACACATGTATGATGAAGGCAGATGAATTGAGAAGCCCAGAAATGCCAAGGATAGCAGTAGCTACCAAAATCTGAAAGAAACACAAAAGGACCTCCTCCTTGAGCCACACTCTGAATTGGACTTCTAGCCTGTTCTTTAATGCCACCCCCCCATTGTGAGTATTTTTGTGCAGTAGCACCAGATAACTAAGATAGGCAACCTGCAGGGTAGCCACCAGAGAGGATGGAAAGTCCTCAGTGACATCTCTAGGGGATACTTGTTTGCTTCCGGTGACGAAGTGCTCTCTTCTCACGAGGCTCCCCTTTCTATTAGTCAGGCCAGTTAAGCGTATGACCTGGGGGTCCCTTGTTACCTCCATGGGCACAACCTGTCCTTTTAGTTCCTGCCAGACCTAGCAGGAGGCTCCTAAAACTCAGCCTGAAGAAATAAAAAGAATCAAACTTTGCTGAGTGGTGCTGGCTATATGTCAGGTGCTCTCCAACACTGAGTCCACACAACAGTTCATAGATACAAGTACTAGTATCTCTTCCTTTGAAAAGGAAGAAGTGGAAGTACAGAGAGGCTGAGTAACTTGGTCCAAATCACACAGCTAATGAGCAGGTAAACTGGGATCAAGTGGTCAAGCTGGAATTTGAGCTCCAGTCTCTTTCTATGTCAAAATAAAACTTCTGGAGGTTCTCATTCTTCTGTTGGGTATCTTAAGGATTTGCTGTCAGACCCTATACTTGGCCAACTTCTTAGGAGCTTTCCTCTCTCAAGCTCTACTTGACAGAGAACAGCTACTAGAACATGCTTGATCTTGGATCCCCTTCCTAGGAACCTTTTACTCCTTCTTTGCACAGTCTGGTTCAATCAAGGAGATGGGAGATAGCCTGTGCTCTCTAGGTTTCTCCCCTACCACCTCTCTGCCCTTCTCCCTGGTCTTATTGCAGGGATATTGTCTCAGTTACCTAGTGCTGCTGTAACAAAAAATATCACAAGGAGTTGGCTTTAAATAACAGGAATTTGTTGTCTTATGCTTTTGAAAGCTAAAAGTCCAAATTCAGAGTCAGCAGGGCTAGGCTCTCTCTCAGTTAGCTCTAGGGGAAAATCCTTATCTCTTTCAGCCTCTGTAGTCCTGGGCACTTCTTGATGTTTCTAGGCTGCTCGTAGACGTAGACACAGAGGTATAGGGAGGAGGGTCAGAGGGTCAGAGGGTGGGCATTTGTCCCCAGGTACAAGAAGTCCAAGGGAGCACCAGATGCTGCTGGCCAGTGAATCATTCCCCTAACCTGTCTGTGAAGCTGATGGGAGGGGAGGGCACCAGGGTAAAGAGGGCTCCTGGGTGCTCATTATACAGCTGTACCTCATCTTCACATGATACCCGACATCCTCCTTGTGTGTTTGTGTCTCTTCTGCTCTTTTCGTAAGACTCCCCTCAGAAGGCATTAGGTTTAAGGCCCATCTTATTCTAGTATGACCTCACTAACATAGGAAAAGAAAATCCCTATTTCTAGACAGTGTCATATCTACAAGGATATGGGTTAGGATTTCCAAGAAACTTTTTTTAGGGGGGCACAAAACTCAATCCATAACAGTTTCCTGGGCGTTCTCTTTGCCAACACCAGGCATATGAACCGCTAAAACAAAGTAGAGGGCCACTCCTACCACCTGTCCACTCAGAGCTGTGGGCCCATGCCTACCCTGTCACCCATCCCTCAGGCAGGGGCGGCACCATGGGCTCTGATTGACCCATGGCCTTTCTGTACCACCAGCCTATCATCCTGCACTGTTCTCTCCCAGGGCTGCCCCAGCTGTGTGCAGCAAATGTTGACCAAGATCAAAGGCCAGCTAAAGCTGAGGTAGGCAGAATAGGCTGTGGGGAACTGTACAATGGAAACCCTATAGAAAACACAGTACCTCTTTTCAGTCAACTGTCGGGAGGAAGACAGGGAACCTGAGGACCTCTGCAGACAGTGACCAAAACTGTCAGTAAGCAGCAAGGATAAAAGATCCTATGAGTGGCTACATTCTGGGACACTGAGATAAGTCCCCAAACAATTGTGTAAACCTCCTCAAAGTTGTTTTTCAGATGGAACCAATTCCAGGGACATGTGCAGAAAGTCCCACTTCAACTGCTACATGTCCTCCCAATGGGCAGGAGAGTGGGGGGAGATCAGAGACCTACAATCAGGACCAGGCAACTAAACCAAGGGCTCAAGAAATCGTGCATGTACAACACCCCGTAATAAGTCCTACTACGAGTTCCAGAAGCTTCCCCTCCACCTCCCCATCCCCCCAGCATGGAAGGAGCCTTGAAGTCTGTATGCTCTGGGCATAAGCAGTCTAGAAACAAGCAGCTGCCTGACAAAAAAGAAAAAAACTTCAGATCCCCGTCACTGATTTGTTGTCTCTAGCTATACCCTGAGCCTAGATGGGCTATAAAAATCCAACCTTGAACTTGCTCAGTGGCACACTGTTAAGCACTCTGCTGCCATTCCTCTTTGAAATGCTTTCATTTTCCAATAAATATTTCTGTCATGGATCAGCCAAATCTGCCCAAGTAATCCTTTTTCACAGGTCTGACAAGAACTCTTGAGGGTCTTCAGACTGGTAACATTACCAGCCTGAATCATCAGAGAGCTGGGGCCAGCTTGGGAAGCAGTTCTCCATCCGTACAACACACAGGGGCTGGAGGTAGAGGAAAGCGGGAGAGATGGGGGAACAGGGCCCCTCCAACATCAGGGCTCCTCTCAAGGAAGTTTTGTGGAATGTTTGAAGCCATCCTACCTCAAACTCAAGAGCTGTGCCGGAAGTACCACCCTCACTCTGCTGCTAGCCAGGACTTGCGCCTCCATAGCTCCTCATGGCTGATCACTGGGACCTGGGCTCCTGGCCTTGGTTCTGATATCCTGTGCACACCAGGAGGCACCCCTGGACAAGGCCATGTTAGAAGAATCTACCATCCCTGGAGATTCCCTTCAACTCAAATGTACTTGTTACTCCATCTCACAACAAATTTCACTGTCGTTCAAGTTTTATTAGTATAAGTGCCTTAAAAGCAGATCAGAGATTCAACTAATTTGCTCATTAGCAAAAGGATATTAACCACTTGAGATCTGTTCTAATAAAATTAGCTTGTTGACAAATGCTTTGTTGCCGTGTTTATTAGATTACCATACTCCCTGCATTTTAAAGGCCAGAGCAGTCATCAGCAACCCTTGAGGGTATTCTTATAACTTCTCTCTTCCTCTTTTTTGTTCTTCCTTTCAGGTCTGTGAGGAGTTTTTCACTTTCAAAGCTAATTGAGAAAGCCTGACTCAAGTCTGACCCAAGGCTGACTAAAAGCCTAACCAAAGCCTGATCCGAGCGTTGCATTCACACAATTCCACAAGCCCCACTCCCCACTTGAGAGAGCACCATTCCTCTCTCCTCCCCTCCTTTCCATCTTCCTTCCCATTTCCACACCCTGTCCCTTCATGATTTCTATGTTGCTGGCCCTTTAAATAATCCAGCATCTCCCAAGTCTAGCCAAAGGCAGACAGCCGCAGCCCCTTCCCATCCACCACTGCTTCCAGGTAGACTCTGTCCACTGATAGTCTCCCTGTCCAATAGAACCTTCTGGTTTAGACTTCAGTTTGACTCCCCTCAGAACACATGCCTGGCTTGACCCAGTGTTTTGTTCCTATTTCCCTGTAAATGACTCACCCCACTAGTGGTCACGTTCCACATTTGCCTCTATCCTGTGTGTACTTGGCTGTCTGGGGCTTGACTGATGTGTGCAGAAACTTCCCAAAGCATCCCATTACACCTCAAGATGCCTGGAGGGGTGCCATGTGTGTCTGAGGCCAGGGAGAGGAGGTGTGGATAGGCTTCAGGAAATTCCTAAGTAAGCGAGTGCTCCCCAATATTGTCACAGCAGTCTGCTGGCACTTGTAGTGATGCATCATCCTGCCTGATGGAGGGTTTGCACAGGCACTGGGGCTGTGTGTCTTAGTCTCCTATAGCTTCCAAAATAAAATATCACACAGTGGGTGTTTTAACCAAAAACCCATTGCTGTCGAAGGGATGTTGACTCATAGCAACCCTATAGAACACAGCAGAACTGCTCCACAGAGTTTCCAAGGAGTGCCTGGTGGATTTGGACTGTGAACTTTTTGATTAGCAGCCATGGCGTGTGAAGAAGAGAAATTTCTTGTCTCTCAGTTCTAGAGGCTGGAAGACTGAATTCTGGGTGTCAGCAGAGTTAGTCTCTGTCTCTGTGTCCACTCTAAGGGAAGATGTTGCCTTCTCTCTCAGCTTCTGGTAGCCCTGAGGTTTCAGGGCATTCTTTGGCTTATGGGCAGACCCATACATGGTATCCTCCCCCGTATGTGACTGTTTCTGTGTCAGTTCTCTCACAAAACACCACTGCAAAGGGGTTAGATTTAGGATCCACTCTACTCTGGATTGACACCCCCTCCATTAATTTAACTAAATACTAAAGAAAAATCCTATTTCCAAACAGGAAACTCTGGTATCACAGTGGTTAAGTGCTACGTCTACTAGCCGAGAGCTGGCATTTCGAATCCCTAGGCACTCCTTGAAAACTCTATGGAGCAGTTCTACTCTGTCCTACAGGGTCACTATGAGTCAGAATTGACTCAACAGCAATGGATTTGGTTTTAGTATTTCCAAACAAGGTCATGTCCACAGATACAGAGATGAAGACTTCGTATCTTTTGCAGGGAGACACAACTGAATCCATTATGGATTGACCAGCGCTTTAATGTATCATTTTATTTCTCTTCCAGATAACATTAGGAGGCAGACCACTGCTATTCCCATTTTAAAGATGTAGGGGTTGACTTTTGAGATGTGTACTAAAGTCATCCTCCTAGTAAGCTGCAGAGTTAGAATCTGCATTTCCGATGCCCCTGACTCTAACCATTAGTCTACACTGTGTGTTCAGGTAGATGCCTGCTGTCTACACTGGAGTGTGCAGTGGGAGGCACGCAGGATCCACGCAGGATCCACTGAGCTGTTAGGTAGATAGCCGAGGGACTGTCAGGCAGAATAAGGGACTCCAGACTGGGCGAAGAGGAACGAGGCGGGTCCTGCAGACCTGGAGCCTTTTCCTTCTATCCCTTTGCTGCCAGCAGCCTGAGACCCAGCCTTTCCTCTTGCTCCTAGTCCCTTCTCTTTGCTAGAAATCATTGGCTCAGACAACAGAGAAGTGTTTATCTCACAGGATGTGACTCTGAATATTAGAATGTCAAAAGCAACTACCTTTGCAATAAGTTGCTGTCAAATAGGAAATAAAAGGGGAGTTGCAGTTATTTAATTTGGAGTGTGCAGGCGACAGACTGGACCCGAGGACTGGCTGCTATCTTCCCAGCAGCCAGTGCATTAAACCCTGCAGGACCCTGCCCTGAGTCTGGGGGCCCGTTACTCCTTCCTCCACGCGTGCCACATCTGGTGCCACCACTGAGTCTGTGCTCATGCTCTTTCCTGACCTCCACTTCAAAGGCTGTCCGCATCTCTCTTTTTTTCCTTTTTATTGTGAATTAGGAACAATTTTACAAAATGCCAGCTGCTCACTGCCCACCCCCCCCCCCCCGTGACAGCACACTTCCCCTTTGGTTCAGAACTTCCTATGACTTTTTGATAAAGTTCTGGCCTTCCTCACCCATCAACTTGGCTCCAGCAAAGTGTCCCTCGGACAACCCCGTGTACATTTTTACATATTTGTTCGCCTCCAATATCACCCTCTGTTTTGTATGGTCCAGGTTAGCCTTTGTCTGGTGAGCTTGCCCCGGTGCTGGAGGCAGTTCGGGGTTAACCCCCCTGGCCTCACTGACCTTCAAGTCCCAATCACGTATGTTCTTGGGGTCCCTTCCTTCTCCCCAGCTGTTTTCTCCAGCCTTGCTTTCTACTGGCACTTTTACTGTATTTGTTGTGTTGTTGTTAGCTGCCGTTGGGTTAGCCCTGACACATTGCAGCCCCATGCACAACTGGTCCAGTGCTAGACTCTGGGACTATCCAGATGAAGGAGTTGCAAAATTTGTGCACTCACGTTGGACAAGAGCTGATGCCCTCCAAAGCCCTTGTTTACCAGGGGAGGGGAATTCCCAGGAAGGGTTAACAAGCCAGGAGAGAGGGCTGTGGTTGGGACCGACTTGAATGGTAAATACAAGCCTGACAAGTCTTTGAACTTAACTGTTGTATGTGCTACATAACTCATTGCTCAATATCACTATGGTCACCTTCAAAGTACTCTCCTTGGGAAGCTAGGTACTACTGATTCTAACATCTGCTCCACTCTTCAGAGCAATTTTGGAACTCTTTCTGGAATGGCCATTGTGGGAAGTTCATCAACTTAATTGTATAGTTGTCTGTGAGATAGTTTTTAGCCAGTAAACAAATATCTGTATTGGAACACCCTCCGTGCTCACCTGGTCTGGCCTCCAGTGACTTTTGTCTTTACCGGAAGATAAAGGAAATATTGCAAGGAAGACATTTTGATGACATTTAGGACATTAAGTGTAATATGAGGACAGCCCTGCTGGCCATTCCAGAAAAAGAGTTCAAAATTGCTTTAAAGGGTGGACTAGGTGCTAGTGTGAGTGCATAGCATACCAAGTCGAGTCTTTCAAAGGTGACCATAGTAACTAACACTCAGCAAAGAGGTACATAGCACTTTTTCTAGGATGAGTTCATGAACTTCGTTATCAGTCTTTGTATTTGGGATCTGAATCCTGCTGCTAGTAATGGCAGTTCAATCTCTTTTCTCTGGTTCTGGCCTTGACCACATGCTGGACTGTGGGCACAGAATGGACAAAGGAGTGGGAGAAGTACACAGCTGAGACCTGGGAGCCAGAAGCCTTTTTTGATGGTGACATCATCCCACTTTTCAGCTTGGGGCTTCAGGTATGGAGCACATACTAGTCCCAGCCCCCTCAAGAGAGGAATTTGGGGTGAGTATTTGCAGCAAGTTGTACTAGAATTCTACTCAGGCTTTGGAGTCAGTCTCACTGGGGTGCAAATCCAGGCTCACCAGCTGTGTAACAGTAGGCAAAGTGTTAGCTAGCTTTAGAGTTCTCTTCTAATATCTACTTTCCAGGAGAGCTCTGAGGATGGATGGCTACATGGGTACAAAAGTGATCTGCAAGCAGAGTGTAGAGATTTAGAGAGTGATGCTGACCCCTAATGTTTAGGCCCAGCTTTTTTTAGACACTGGAAGGAGGATGCTGGACTGGACTGGAGGGACTATATAGGTTTAGTTGAAGCTCTTAGGGATCCTGAGGCTACCTGGAATCAGCTTCTGTCCAGCACCTGCTGTCAGTCTGATGAGTCAGCCCCCAGAAGGAGGCCATGGCAGAGGAGGCAGCCAGGGAGGAGTGGGACAGCCCATTTTGGCTGGAGGCCTACCTCTCTGAGAAAATAGGAGAGGGTCCTGTAGGTTCCAGGACACCTCTATACTTGCCCTACATTTTGCAGTTGATTCTCTTTGAGCCTGCTTTAGTTAGCTAGTGCTGCTCTAACAGAAATACCAAGAGTAGATGGCTTTAGCAAAGGAAGGTTTATTCTTACACAGTCCGGTAGGCTACAAGTCCAAATTTAGGATGTCTGCTCCCAGAGAAAGCTTTCCCCCTTGTTGGCTCTAGAAGAAAGTCCAGTATTGCATCAGTCTTCGTCCAGGAAGCATCTTGGTGCAGGAATCTCAGGTTTGAAAGATGTGCTTTTCTCCTGGTGCTGTTTTCTTGCTGGCGTAAAGTTCCCAATTCTGTGCTTGCTTCACTTACCTTTTATCTCTTGTAGGGTAAAAGGATTAAGGGTGGTGCAAGCCATACTCCAGGGAAACTCCATTTACAGTGGAGCAGGGAGGTGATCTTATAAAGGGATTTACAGTCCCACGCTAATCCTTTAACGTACCCAGCATAGGAAAATCACAAAATGGAGGACAATTATAAAATATGGGGAATCACGGCCCAACCACTTTGGATGGATTTTGGAGGCACACAATTCAATCCATGACAGAGCCCCAGACTCCCACTTAACACTGTTCTTTTGTCTGAAGCTACATCTGTCCTTCCCCAACCTAGAACCTGAAGGAGACCCCACTGCTGGCCCTACAGGAACATGACACTGTGGATGAAGCAGCAGCAGGATGTGGTGTTAAAGGGGTGAAGAAGCAGAGAGATGGGTTCCAGCCCCAGCCTGGCCTCTTGCCAGCTTTGGGACCTAAGCAATTTCTTTACCTCTCTAAACCCCTTCTGTGTCTTGAGATACAGATTGCTGTTGGGGGCCAGTGGAAAGACTTATGGGAAATTCTGGCATGGTGCCCAGCACACAGAAGGTGCCGTTTCTTTTTCCTGAGTAGGTAAACACCCACAGTCTTCCACAGATGACTGCCTTCCATATTCTGTTCCTCAAATCCAAAACAACATGGTGAAGAGGACTTCAAAGTTAGAGACTTGTTTTGATTCTTCAAATGTTTTTCCTCCTCGTTTCCCTCCATCCCCTTCTTCTGTGTTTCTTATTACAAGTACGTTGGTACAAATAAGGTTGTCCTACAGATCTCTTCATTCCTCTTTAGCAGTTTATCTTTGTTTCTTAGGTTGAGTAATTTCTTTTGAAATTATCTTCAACTTTACAAATTCCTTTTTCTGATATCTGAGATCTGTTCTTGAACCCATCTGGTGAATTTTTCATTTCTATTATTGTTCTTTGCAACTCTAGAATTTCCATTTGTTTCTTTTGATTATTTATAATTTTTATTTCTTTATTGAGATTCCCTATGTGTTGAGTCATTGTCCAATAGTCCTTTAATTTTTTAAAAATTGCTTCCTTTAACTCTTTAAATGCATTTATAGCAGTTGCATTGAAGTCTTTACCTGCTAAATCCAATGTCTGGGCTCACTCAGAGTTGGTTTCTATTGACTTTATTTTTTTATTTTTCCCTTCTGGATATAGATTACACTTCCCTGTTTTCTCTGAGGTGGAGGGGATGTTGCTTCCTGAGACATCCGCAGTCCTCACTGCTTCCAGGATCCTGCTGTCTTTGGAGTAGCAAGCTTTGTTCTCATTTGTCTTTCTAAAACACAGCTCTGATTTGTCATGTCCCTGCTTAATAACCTTCTTGACTTGGCACTTCCTATTTGATAAAGTCTAAACCTTCTAGCCCGGCACTCAAAATCCTTCATGAGCTGGTCTTGAACTCATCTTTCTAGCATTAGCTCTCATCACTACTCCTCACCCTCTATTCTTCAACACAGCAGAATTATTTGCTGTTTATTGAATAAACCATGCTCATTCATACCTCTGCACCTTTGCATATATTGTTACATCTACCTACAATGCTTTTCTTTCTTTTTCGACCTGGTAAGTTCCTCTCTTAAGACCCAGGTGTGTTGTTTTCTGTTAAGCTCTCCTAGATGCCACTGGGCAGATTAGCTGTCTTCTCCTCTGTCTTTTCAGGGCACTTTGTTTTGGAATGACTGTGACATAGTGGTTAAATGCTATGGCTACTAACCAAGAGGTCAGCAGTTCGAATCCACCAGGTGCTCCTTAGAAACTCTATGAGGCAGTTCTATTCTGTACTACAGGGACACTATAAGTTGAAATCGACTCTGTGGTAACGGGTTTAGATTTTTTTGGTTTTCTTTATACTTAAATTATCCCATCATATTGCCATTGCTTGTTCACATGTCTCCTTGTCTCTCTAGTCTGTGAATATCTTGAGGGCAGGAGTTGTCTTTAGCTCGCCTACATATCCTATGTTTTCCAAAATGCTCAGCACATGGCAGATTCATAATAAATGTTTGGTAGTGGATATAGAAATGACCTTTCCATAATCTGTTCTGCCAGAAGTGAGTTCTCTTGATGACACAGTCTAGGTTTTAAAGTCTTTGGTATATGAGTTATAATCTGATTATATTCAAATGCAAGATTCACATGACAACATTCAATTAAATTCAATTTTTGAATCATTTTGAGTGGCTTTAACTTATTAACTATTCATAGCTAGTAGCCTTGGGAGCCTCCCCTCCCCACTTTCCCATCTCTGAGTTCTGACTCTAATTACTTAATTTGGTTTTGTCCATCTGTTATGAATAGCTGTCTTTAGAGCCTAAATAAGCACCCTCTCCCCCTGAGCTCACCTTGAGATTGAGAGTCCTTATTGTTTGTTGCTGCCACCATAGACTTTGCTGGGATAGCTGGTGTATGAGTGTGTGCATGTGTGCGTATAAGAGCTTTTGTCTTTAGGAGGAGGGAACCTCATCAAATGGTATGGGATCAGCTTGTTATTTTATTATTTCTGTTTTTAATAACCAAATTATGGATGCTGGCAAGTATTAAAGATTAATCCTGTAAATTCCTCTCTGAGCTGCAGAGATCCACTTAAACAGGCCTTTTCCTTAATAGAATACATTCCAGGAGGGAGGCATCAGAGTGAAACTTTCCTTTGTTAATGGAATCTGTAACTTGAAGCTCTTGAGCTGACACCCAACCTCCCACCCCATTTGGCCTATGGAAGGGAGCAGTGGGATGTTGGTTAGGACCTTCTTCCCCTCTCCTTCCTCTAAGCTGACAGAGAAATGATGAAACCACTGATAATCATACCTATGGTTTAAAGGAAGGAAAATCTAGGGCAAATGCTTTGGAGAAATTTGGCTAGCAGAAGTTGAGGACTCCTGGGGTTATAGACGTTTAAGTGGCTCATATAAATCATTACCCAAATTCTAAAGAGGTCCCAATCCAAAGAATCCCTAATAGAGAACATTTGTGACTGAGCATAATGATGATTTGAATGAAAGATATCCTATCTGGGTCCTCAGTTCTCAGAGAGAGATGGACAGAGTCCCCTGTGACACGTCAAGGCCTTTCTTAGCAGTTCCACCTCACTGGGCCTCTATGTCTACGCATGTCTGACTCCCACTGAACTGAGGATTCCTTGGGGCAGAAACTGTCATCTTTGTATCTTTGTACCTTGCACTGTACTTTGAACATAGAATGGGCTCATTGGAGATCTTTGGAAAGAAAGAAAGAGTGGGTGGTTTAGAGGAACAGAGTTATGGCCGGGGGGGGGGGTGGTGAGACAAGAGGGCCTTGACTCTGTAAGATAATTGAGCATTGGCTTCAGTATCTGAATGCTGACTTTATTAGGAGGACACTTAGTGTCTGCCTTTTTACTGCTAGGTGCTGTCAAGTTGGTTCCAACTCATAGCTATGATGTCCATGCTGTCATCCCACAATTTATCTCATCTGCTGTCATTACCATTCAATGTGTCAAATCTATTCCTGTGGTAGTCTCTAAATTCTGGTGGGATAGATTTCTCCTACTTTTCTTCAGCTTCAGCTTGACTTTGCATATGAGCAATTGGTGGTCTGTTCTGCAGTCAGTACCAGACATTGTTCTGACTGATACTACTGAACTTCTCAACTGTCTCCTTCCACAGATGGAGTTGATTTGATTTCTGCATATTCCATGTAGCGAGGTCAGTGTGTATGGTCACTATTCATGTTGAAAGAATGTATTTGGAATGAAGAAAAGTGTTGGTCTTATAAAATTCTATCATGTGGATCTCTGGTGTTGCTGCTATAACCAAGGTCATGTTTTCCAACTACTGAGATCCTTTTTCTTAGTTTTCAACTTTCACATTTCAATCACTAGTAATTATCGATGCATCTCGATTGTGTGTTTGATCAATTCTGGATTGCAGAAGTTGGTAAAAATCTTTGATTTCTTCATCTTTGACCTTAATGGTTGGTTTATAAATTTGAATAATGGTCATGTTAACTGGTCTTCCTTGTAGACATATGGATATTATCTTATCACTAACAGTGTTGTATTTCAGGATAGATCTTGACATGTTCGTTTTGCTGATGAATGAGGTACTATTCCTTTTCATTTTATCATTTCTGGCATAGTAGACCATATAACTGTCCAGTTCAAAATGGCCAATTCCAGTCCCTTTTAGCTTGTTAATTCCTAGGACATTGATCTTTATGCATGCCATTTCATTTTTGATGACTTCTAATTTTCCTAGATTCATACTTTGTACATTTCACATTTCATTTATTAATGGATTTTACAGCTGTTTCTTCTCTTTTTCATTCATGCTGCATCAGCAAATGAAAGTCCTCAAAGCATCACTCTGTTCACATCATTTAAGTCCATTCTACTTTGAGGAGGCAGTTTTTCTCAAATTGTATTTTGAGTGCCTTCCAACCTTCTAGCACTGTGTTCCACTGCTATTCATAAGTTTTTACTGGCCATTTCTTTTAGTGGTAGATTGTCTGTCCAGTTTCTAGTCTGTCTTAGTCTGGAAGCTCCACTGAAACCAATCCACTATAGATGACGCTGCTGGTATTTGAAATACAGTGACATGGCTTCCAGCATTACAGCAACACACAAGCCACCATAGCAAACAGACAGATGAGTGGCGCGTGCCCTCCCTAAGGTCCCGTAAGTACTCTCCTGTATACTCGGTTTATACAGGCCTCACAGCAGCTTAGGTCAGAGAACAAGATTCCTGATTGGTCTTAGGCTGAATGGTGGACCGAGTCAGAGTATAAGCAAGAAGAAGCTGGCTCACTTCAAAGGGATAATTAAAGACGGTTTAATGAAATGGCTATTTGCAGAAGTATAGAGAGGGTTTAGGGAAACCAGAGCATACCTAAGGTGGCAATGCTGTTACCATTCTAGGCCTATAAGGCTCAAGGAAAAAGCAGTTACTACCAAGTGTTAGCTGTAGCTGTAGGAGTTGTGGCCTTAGGTAGAGATTGGGTAGAGAGGGAGCTAAGGAATAAATACGCCAATCTCTCTTTCCTTCCATTCTCCAATCTCTTTCTAGCCTGCCCCTAGTGAACGCAAATGAAACTGAGAGGGCAAGGGAGCTTTGGTAGTACAGTCTGTAGATATGAGCCCCTGTGACACCCTAGGGTCGGGGAGGGTGCAAATCAGGCAGTGGAGAAGGAAACTGATAATATCCTGTGCAGAGAGTATGGGATGCGCTTAGAGAGTGTGGCTGTTTGTGGCCTCATCTTATTGCTGTCTTCCATACAGCATGTGGGACACAATAGAGGTGGGCACGTGTGGCCCTTGAGTCTCTGTATCAGAAATGCACAACTATAGACCCAACTTGTCTAGCTGCTCACTCCACCTTCCCCTCTGACCTTTGATTCCGTGATTCAACAGTCTTTTTCTCTTCTGACATGTAATACAGTGGTTGAGAACTGGGCTGCTATTGAAAATGTTGGCCATTTGAATCCATCAGCCAATCTTTTCCTTGGAAACCCTGTAGGGCAGTTCTACTCTGAGTTGGAACTGACTCTAAGGTGACAGGTTTTTTTTTTCTTCTTTTGGAGCCCCAGGCAGTAGAGCTAGCTGACTGTCAATGAAATACCAATAGCCATGTACTGTCCTAATCAATATTGGAATGTAGAACAAAACCATTAGTGGCTTTTTGTCTTCTAAGGAGTGGGCTATTTTTTGTGCAGGGCAGAGGTAGAGGAGACACAGCTGGTAACACTGAAGGGCTTCATAAATCAAAAGCTAGTTATTTCTGGATCCTGTGGGATTTTAAGGCTGGGATGTTGATGGACATTTGCAGGACTAATGTCAGGGTTGGATTAGAGACTGAGAGTGGGAGGGGAGATGACCTGGAGATCTTTGTCCTAAGGAGGATGTTTGGAGTTGAGAGAATGAGAAAGACATACAGTTCCAGGGACTGACCTCGTGATCCTTACTATTATAATTGAAATACCAGAAGTGAATGGCTTTAACAAATAGAAGTTTATTCTTCCTCAGTCTAGTAAGGTACAAGTTGAAATTCAGGATGCCAGCTCCAAGGAAAGGCTTTCTCTCTGTGTTTGTTCTGGAGGAAGGTCATTGTCATCAACCTTCTCCTGGTGTAGGAGCTTTTCTACACAGGAACCTCAGGTCCAAAAGATACGCTCAACTTCCAGCATTGCTTTGTTGGTGGTGTGAAGTTTTCTGTCTCTCTGCTTACATCTCTCTTTTATATCTCAGAAGAGATGGATATTAGACAAACTCTAATCTTACAGGAGTCCTGCCTCATTAACATAATTTCCCCTAATCTCTCTTCACTAACATCATGGGGTTAGGATTTACAACTCAAAGGAAAATCATATCAGATAACAAAATGGTGGACAACTACACAGTACTGGGAATTATGGCAGAGCTAAACTGACATATATTTTTTGGGACACAATTCAATCCATGACAGGTAACTATTAGCCTACTTGAGACTTGCCCTTGAGTCCTCAGTCCTAGAGTCTAGGACCTGAGGGCTTGAAAATCTTTGGGATCTTATGGACAGACCCCTCAGTTTGCAGAGGGAGAAACTGGCATGTCAAGAATGAAATAGCTTTTCCAGGGTCACACAGGGGTCTATAATAACCCTACACATTATGTCATGAAATAATATTAACAAGCCTATGAGGTTGAGTTTATCTACTGTGTTTTACATCTGAGAAGACAGAAGCTCAGAGAGATTAAGTAACTGGTTCAAGGTCATGCAGTCAGTGAGTAGAGGAACCCAGCTCTATCCCTTGGAAACTCTATGGGGCAGTTCTGCTCTGACCTCTAGAGTTGCTATAAGTCAGAATCGACTTGACGACACTGGGGTTTGTAGGGTGGAGATCTGGCCCCAAAGTCCCTGCCTTTCCGCCAAGCTGCTGAGACAGGCTTGCCAGACCCACCTGAGGCCATCTCCTCACCTCACATCCCCTGAGCAGAACATTAATGCTTTATTTTGACAACGTCAATGCCTTCAATCATTAATTGCTCTTGTCTGTCTAAAGTGCCACCACTCAGTGTTTGGATGACGCATGAGGGTTGACCTGGGGATAATTTATGGGATCCACTCTCCTTTCTCCTGCTCAGTTGAACTCAATTTGGGTGATTTTTATTAGTACATCTGGAGGTGTTATCCCTGGCAGGGTCAGGAAGCTATTGGCACAGTCATACCCTGGGGTCACCTAGGTCTTCTGCAGCTTGGCAAATGGGTTTTCCTAGGTCATCATTACGGGGGTTGGCTAAGGTAGGAGTCCCTGCTCTCCAAGGAGTAAAAGGAAGTCCATGATCGGCCTGTTCTGGGAAACTGCTTGTGTGCTTGGAGCAGCTGTGTTCTCTTCTCCTGCCACCACCCCCCATTCTCCTTGGAGGCCTACAATCTTGGAGGCTCTGAATGCAAGAGGTCAACTTGCCTTCTAATATTGGAATCTTATCTGCAGCTCCCTTTCTCCCCCAAACCCTCACTCAGTCTTTGGTTGTATTCCTTCAAATGGCAGGTAGCTCACTACCAGAGCTTTTTGGGTGGTAGTGTGTACATTTTGTGAATCCTCCCACATAGGGCTGCCCCTGGGGCTGGGGAGGTCAGAGTCTCATCATTGGTCACCTCTGGCGGTGAGTAACTGTGGCCATTCCTTCTCTCCACTAAGCTATGCAAATACTCTCATTGGTTGTGTGTGCTGGGATGTGAAAAAGTCTGGGAAGCGTAGCTGTGTGACATGATTGCCAGCCCCAATTTCTGTCTCCCCATACTGGTCTCAAATGGCTTTTCCCTGCAGTTTCTGACAACAGTCTGAATTTGGTTCCTGATAGGCCAAATGATCAAGTGCTTTGCATGACAGCTCTTTAAATATTTAATAGTCTGTCTCTGTGAGTTTTCTATAGGTTAAACATGCCAATTCAGAAACTAGGGAGAGAGATCCATGTTCTTTGGTCTTCAGAGAATATTCTGAGCCTTGGTCAGTGGCCGTGTCAGGTGCCCTCTGCTAGCTCATTCTATACAGTGGAACTGAGTTAGACAGATATACATCTCAGCCTCAGTTTTAGTGTCTGTAGTATGGGGAGATATAATTTACACCTGCTAGAGCTGATGTGGAAACCGTGATGGAGTAGTAGTTAAGTGTTACTGCTGCTAACCAAAAGGTCAACAGTTCATATCCATGGGGTGCTTCTTGGAAACTCTGTGGGGCAGTTCTACTCTGTTCTATAGGGTCATTTATGAGTCAGAATAGATTCAACAGCAATGAGTTACAGCTGATGTGAAAGTGAACTAGATAACATGTGGCCTGGTGTTGAAGTAACATGATGTGAACAGACTTGCCAGACCCACCTGAGGCCATCTCCTCACCTCACATCCCCTGAGCAGAGCATTAATGCTTTATTTTGACAACATCAATGCCTCCAATCATTAGTTGCTATTGTCTGTCTGAAGTGCCACCACTCTGTTTGGGATGATGCATAAGAGTTGACCTGAGGATAATTTATGGGATCCATTCTCCTTTCTCCTGCTCAGTCGAACTCATTTGGCACAACCACTTTTTTTCATTTGACTGTTTCTGCTGACGATGAGATGAACACTTTGTAGGGTGAGAAACTTGAACCAAAAGGGGTTGACTTGGGGTGGTTGGTAGTGCCTGTCCCACAGGCTTCCCCTCTCAGGGCTGAGGCCTGTCAAGCTGGGAAACTGGAGTGTTCTCTGAGAGAGTGGCTGCTTCTGGCGTTCCAGGTCCCACAAGAGCTGGACTCTGCCCCCAGGCTCCAGTGACACTGCAGGTAAACAGCAGTTGTCAGAGTCAATTTAATGTTGATATTTTTATCACATGTCAGGGCCTGGTGCCCTGGCAAGGAATGACAGAAGCAGAATGTTAAATAATTTCTCTAAATAATGTAAGCTCCTAGAGCTAGCTGGAGAGAGGAGGAGCCCAGGGAGGGTGGGGACTCAGTGCTTTGTTTTCAGAATATGTGTGTGGGGGTGGGGTGGGGGAGGAGGAGAACACATGTTTGGTCTCTCTTTCCCCAGGGTCTTGCTGCTGACAGGCTCTTGTGGGCTTGCTGCGGGCTGAGAGAGACCACCACAGGGCAGCGGGGAAGGGTGGTGGAGAGAGAGAGAGGAGAGAGAGAGATTCAGACTCAGTAAATACTTGTTGATTTGATCTGAAAGGAGAGAGAGAGAAGGAAAGGGAGGGACAAAGAGGGAAAGGGAGTCTGAGAGTCCTGGCCAGAGACAGAGGAGAAGGAAGCCTGGATGGAGTGAGGCAGAGGGAGCAGGGAAACCAGGAAGGAAAGAGGGAGGGGGGGGAAGTAGAGGAGTCACGTAAATGTGAGGGAACCTGCTTGAGGGAGAGCCACCGTGGGAAAGACAGGAGAGCAGGCTTGGGGAGGAGGCTGGGGAGGTGGGCAGGGATGAGGCAGGAGGGCCCGGGGGGGGGGGCCGGAGATCTGGGGCAGGAAGGCAGGCCAGGCAAGAGCCTCAGAAGCTTGAAAACCTGTCATGTGCAAACCTCGACCACTCAACTTGCACTCTCCCATGAGCCCCAGTTTCCTTGTGGGCACTGAGTCATTCTTCTAGGCTTTGGGGGAGGCAGGGAAGCTGAGGCCGCACAGGTTCAAAGCCATAAGCAACACTGACTGAAATATCCCTGAGGGGAGCAGGATAGGCTCAAGGCTGATAGACTTAGGACATCAGGCTCATAGACCTCAGACTGGAGATAGTTTAGTCTCAGTGAGTATCTGAACCCGGAGAAAGCTTTGGTCCAAACCCCATTTAATAATTGAGGTGGGGGAGGGAAAGCAGTTGGGGTAGGTGGGGCCAAGTCCTTCCAGAAAAGTCTTCCTCTTTTTCTTCCTACCTTCCCACTTTCTCTCTTTCCCATCAAACTTCTCCGCACATCTCTCCCGTTCAGCTAACACTTGACCAATATTGCATCTAATTCTAGAAAACTGGTGGCTAGCTAAATCTCACCATTGCTCTCATTCATGCATCTGAGGTTACCACAGAGATCAGGTTATGCTACAGCAGTAATAAAGCCCAAATCTCTGTGACTGATCACAATAGAGGTCTATTTCTTGTTTGTATCACCACCTCACACAGGTCAGGTGGCTCTTCTCGTAAGTTCTTCTTCAAGGGATGACTTAAGGATTCATGCTCCTTTCAGTTTGTAGCACTGCCGTATTGACATGGGATTTCCAGAGGAGTCTTGGAAGTGGAAGAGAGCATGAATAGGCATAGGGATGGGGATGGTTATGGACAAGCTAGCAAGTGGCATGTATCACTTCTGCCCACATGCCATCAGCCAGAACCATGTCCAACAGTTCCAGCTGAAGTTCAAGGTACACTGGGAAATGTAGTTTTTCTATACATACAGGGAGAAGTAGGTGGCATGGGATTTGATAAACACATAAGGTTGTCTCCAGCACCCCACCTGAGCCCTCATCTCCTGGTGTTATCTTTTCTTTGGCATGCCCTACCTATACTTCTCTGTGAGGTCTTTTCCTGGCTCCCCTCCTTCTACAATCCTGCCTCCAAACCATTTGTGCTGTTCTTTGGTATCCCCGTTCCATGGTATACAACTCCTCCTATAGCCTGAACTTTTTCTCTGAATGCTTCTGCACCCTCCTAGCCCTGACGGAAAGCTGTCTGTCAGTGTGTCATGCCACAGTGGCTTGCACACTGCTGTGATGTAGAAGCTATGCTACAGATATTTTAAACATCAACAGGGTCACCCATGGTGACAGGTTTCAGCAGTCTCTAGCCTAAGACACACTAGGAAGAAAGGCTTGGCAATCTACTGTGGAAAACTAGCTTATGAAAACCCTACAGCTCACAACAGAATAGTGTCCAGCATAGTTCTGGAAGATGAGCCCTCTTGGGCTGAAGGCCCTCAAAATACACGGCAACCATAACAACAGACTCAAGTGTGCCAGCGACTGTGAAGATAACACAGGACTTCGCAATGTTTTGTTCTTTTGTCTGTTAGGTTACCACAATTTGGAGCTCATATGACAATAGCTAAGAACAACCAACTTTTCCTGCAACTCTCAATGCCGGCTGCCAGCCATGCATGTCACAACAGGTGGCGGGGTTGGTGTCCTCTCCACTCACCAATGACTACTCTAGACTTGATCCTTTCGTCAGAAATTTCCCTCCACTTGGTTGATGTCACACGGCTGTACCTTTCTCCTTCTGTCCTCACGTGGACATCTCCCGGCCTCTGGGTAACTCTTCCTCATTCACTGAGCATGTGGCATCTGCCTTAGTCTTTGTGCTCATGCTGAGGCTACCCAGGATCCCAGGTACTTCTGTGCCAATGTGGGAACTCATCTAAAGTCCTTGCCTCTTTGTCTTCTGATCTCTTCACATACAGGTACCACAATTAAGTCTGCTAACTCAGTTGTTCCAAGTGCTGCATACCTCCTTGCTGAATATTACTGTGGTCACTTTTGAAGTACTCCCCTTGGGAAACTATGCACCAGTGCTAGCACCTAATCTATCCTTCAAAGCAGTTTTGGAGCTCTTTCTGGAATGATCATTGTGCACCGTGGCAAGGTGGCAAGTTTGAAAATTTAATTGTATAGTTGCCTGTGAGGGAGTTTTTAGCCACTAAACCAATAACTATGTTGGAACACCTTCCCTACTCACCAGCTCTGGCTGCCATTGATTTTTTTCTTTACTCAAAGATAAAGGAAATATTGAAAGGAAGACATTTTGGTGACATTCAGGGCACCAAGGATAATATAAAAACAGCTCTGATGGCTGTTTCAGAAAAAGAGTTCCAAAATTGCTTTGAAGGCTAAACTAGGCACTGGCACCAGGGCATAGCTTCCCAAAGTACTTTGACGGTGACCACAGTGATTTTGAGCAATGAAGTATGTAGCGGTTTTTCTAGGATGAGTTTGTGAACTTAATTGGCGGTCCTCATAATAGATTAGCTTTTCACTTTGCTGTACTTCTCTTAGCCACTTCCACAGTGATACCTGAATTGTTCCCTTCTGAAGCCGTCAATTCAAACACCCCACACTTTAACCACAAGATCCTATCAACTCAGTTTTCTTGTTCAGTTTCTTCCAGCAGGTGCATTTTTCACTTTCACAGGGTATGAGTGTTCAGCTCACTAATCCATTGCGCTGTTTCCAGTCTTGCCTCTTCCAACCCATCATCTCTAGTCAAACCAGATTGTTCTCGTGATTCTACTGCCTCAGACTCTTTTGTAGACCCCCACTGCCTTCAGGCTCCCAGGTCCCCAAATATATCCACCTTCCAGATATTGCTGCATCTCTGTTTTCTCCTGTACAATCAGGCTTCTGAAAAAGGTACCGTAATCTGCTATTTTTTCCCCCTCATACACTCCCAAGCATCACCTTTCATCCCCACACCATGCTAAGACTCTATGACCCATGTGTTGCTAAATATAATGGGCAGAGTTACCTGCTGTCCCACTTGACTTTTCCAGATCGTTAGATATGGCTGAACACTCTTGAAAATTTCTCTCTTCCTTAGTTTTTCTGATGTGACTTTCTTAAGTTTCTCTGTCACCTACCCAAGTGTTTCTCCATGGTCTCCACTCTAGGCGCCTTTTCTTCTCTCTTTGTATGTTTGACATCTCTCGATGTTCACTTCTTTAATTTTTCTTTACAAAATTCTTTCTGAGTGCTTGAATCCAATCCCATGGCTTCAATTATTACCTCTATGCTGATAACTCCAGCATCTTACCTCTGCCCAGGACACCTGTGTATCCTACTCTTTTGCACAACTCCAAAGTTTAACTCATCATCCTCACCTTTAAAAAAGTCTTTTGCTCCTCCTCTGTATTCCTTCTGTTGGTAAATTAATTCTTTCAGCAAGTAAAGACTGAGCACCTGCTGTCTGCCAGGCAGTGCTCTTGACTCTGGACACCCTCTACCTGGCTGCCCAAGCCGGAAACCTTGAAGTCAGCTTGGACTTCTCCTTTACTCTCTATTTCCTAAAAGTAAAAAATCCTGCAAAATCTACCTTTTAAGTCCTTTATTGTCTCTCCATTCCTACTGCTTCCTGGATTACTACCTCTGCTTCAAAATCCACCTTCTTGTTTCTGGTCATACCCCCTGTAGCCCCTTGTCTACAGGCAGGCCAAATTGTTCTTATTATTCTACTGCTCCAAACCCACTGCCTTCAGGGCGCTAAGTGCCTGGGTGCTCACCTGCCTCTGCACTGTTCTGCTTGTTTCTTCAGCCTCCTCTCTCGTAGTTTGCTCCTGTCCTGGTCTGTGCTACATGCAGGATGAAACACTTGCAGACCAGTCATGCTGCTCTGATCCTTCTTCCTGCAGTCTGATTCCTTGTCCTCTTTGCCTGGCAAACATTCCATAGGTCAATAACATCTTGGAAGTCCTTTTTCTCAAGACTTTTAGCTCTTCCCAAGACCAATTCAAGTATATGGATCTAAATGCTCTGAATCATTATATGCTTGCCTTGTCATGAAAACAAACACAGTGTGATTTCACAGCCCCGCTTCCACCCCACATGAAATTCCTTTTAGGAGGGACTGTGTGTGGTTCATCGTTTGTATTCTCATCACTTTGCAGAGTGTCTGGTACATAGTAGGTGTTCAATAAAATATGTGTTAATTAAAAGAGTGTATAAGGCAATGAGAGATGAGACAGGATAATTGACCTGGATCCTAGCCAGGACCACAAAGAGACAAGGGCATCTAAGGGCAAGAAGAGTATGGTGGGCAGATGAGACATCATCACAAATAAATGTCTGTTATATGCTTGACTGCACTGATGATGTGGAAACAGTGCTGAGCTTCGTGTCGGAGAACCTGGATTTACGTTCTGTTTCTGCTATATCCTAGCTATTGATGACTTACGGCAATTCCTTTTGCTTTCCAAGCACTTTGATTTCTCATTTGTTAAATGGGGACACAAATGCTGTCCTCATAATATTGTTGTCAGGATTGAATGAAGTGAAGGCTGTTGGAAGCCTATATATTTTTATGAGAGTGAGGAAGGTCTCTTGAGCCTCAGTCAGGGATATAGGTGAATGGCTATGTTAGAGACACTTGGTCTGGTCAGATACAGGCTATGCCAGGGTCTGTGTTCCCTCGGGCCTGGGGATGGGGTCTCAGCAGGACAGAGTGCCTGCTGCTCTGAAGGTCCTGGGAGATCCACATCAGAGAGGGGACACAACCTGCCCTCTGCTCCTGCAGAGACCCAGGTCCCCTGCTTGCAAGGAGGCTGCAATCTGAGATGACCCTTTCCTAGAAACGGACATCTCAGTGGACATCTCAACTGCTCTCAGGACAGAGGAGCTCCCAGACTTCCTTTCCAGTACTGCTTCTTCCTGGGGCTGCACCTGTCCCTCCCCTGAATCTGTGCCCAGGGCCCCAGGGATACTACCTCTGAGCCCAAAAAAGCATCTGGGAGGAAGGACATAAAGAAGTGAAGAGTATAGGTTCCAGTTCTAGCTCTGCCGCATGATAGCTCTGTGACCTGAACAGTTGCTTGTGGGCTTTTTCTGCATCTCAAGAGTGGAATTATAGGACCACCACTAAAGCTGTTGTAAGGGCCAGTAGGATAAAAAATGTGAAACTACTCTGTGGATTATAATGCTATGCAGATATGAAGATGTATCAGAGAGACAACTCGACAGTACCTAGCAACAACAGCACCAGAGAGACCATGCTTTGTGAAGGCCTAGATGAGCTCAGTGTACCAATCAAAAGATGAGTCCCAGTGAGACTTTTTAAATCTCAGCCACATCTGGGAAATGTGTGATAAAGCTTTGTTGAGAAAGTGTTTCTAAAAAGGAAATTTCCTCTCATACCTGTTCTCCAGTATTGGAATTTCCTGGACTATGCCTGTGGGGAATTAGCCCTCCTGGTACAGTGGTACAGCCCTCTGCTGCTGACCAAAAGATCAGCTCTAACCCACCAGCCACTTGGTAGGAGAAAGATGTAGCAGTCTACTTCTGTATAGATGTATGGGGCAGTTACATTCTGTCCTACAGGTTAGCTGTGGACTTGATCATGAGTTGGAAGTAATTTAGTGGCAGTGGATATTTGGTTCTGGTTTTTTTGGCCTGGGGTCAGGGGGCTGCCAGGCAGTTACAGTAAGTAGGTGACGAGGGAGATGGCTCTGATCATAAGAGTCCTCCAAGGAGGCCTGGGCCCTCAATAGTTCCTAGGAGGTCTAGAGGATAGGCCCTCTAAGACTGGCTGGGCTGAGGTGGGAACTTGGAGACACACTGGAGTTGTAAACCGATTGCTTATAGTTGAATGTTTAAAGCAGTTTGCCCATAGTGCCAACTTATCTTGGATGGTTTTCTCTAAATGTTTTATGGCTTCTACTTGTGTGACCAGAGGCAGTTTTGTCTGATGGGAGCACTTCTGTCACCTGTCAATGTGAATGACTAGTGAGGGAAGTGGGAGGAGGGGAGGGAACAGAAGAGGAGGATGCTGTGTCTTCTGGGGCCATGGGAGGTCTGTGTGCTCCGTTAGTCAGCAGGCACATTGTCCATTAGTTCAGGCCACCTGACTGGCTGAGAAGCCTGGAAATCCCTGAGTGATGGGAGTGCCTGAGAAATAAGTGCTGGCATCTTGTAATTGAATGGTGGGTCTCTGTCTCTGTCACACACACATATACACACATACTTGCACATGTGCACACGGACCAACAAGCACAGAAAAAGCTTGAGTGTAAGCTGAACTTACCAGTGAGTGGTTTGGGGAAATTCTCTACTATAAACCTTTCCTTTATCCTATTACCAAAGTACCTGGAATTCATGTTCCTGTCGGGAACTCCTGTGGCTCTCCTCAAGTCAGCCACTTAGAGACCAAGGCAGGTGCTGTGAGAACAGAGGTCTAACCTGGGAAATGAACAGGCTCCTGGCCCTGGGCTCCTCTCTCTTTGACTGCTGACTTGGCTGCTTGGTGCCTGCTTGGGTCTCAGAGGACTGATTCAACCAAAGGCGTGGGTTATGTTTGGTTTGTTCAGTGCCTAGAATGCTGCTATTGTTGGGACTTAGGAAATATTTGTTACATAAGTGATTGAGCACCTTTCAGGGCTTCAGTGTCAAGGTTTTTCTTTCTGAGCCCACTGTTTTAAAGTGCAGATGCTCTCACTTTGGTGAGTGGCATTTGGGGTCTTAAAAGCTAGCAAGTGGCCCATCTAAGTAGCATCACTGGTCTTAACCCATCTGGAACAGAAGAGAATGAAGGACGTCAAGAACATATGGAAAATATGAGCCCAAGAGACACAAAAGGCCACATAATCCAGGGACACAGCACAAGACCAGAACTAGACAGTGCCTGCCTACTACCAATGACGGCCTGATAGGGGACACATCATAGAGCCCCTAATGTAGTGGGAGAAAAATGGCTGTACAGAATGCAAACTCTATTAAAAAAAAATACACACAAAAACAACAACCCAGACTTGATAGTCTGTCGGGCTGAAGGGTCCCCAGAAGACATGGCCCTCAGACTCTCTGTTAGCCCAGAACTAAAACCATTCCTTAGAAAAAGACTGGACTGGATTATAAGACATACAATGGTACTGGCAAAGAATGTGCTTTCTGGCTTAAGTAGATACATGAGGCTAACTGGGGAGCTGCTGTCCAGTGGTGAGATGAGAGGGCAGAGGGGGACAGGAGCTGGTTGAATAGACATGGAAAATACAGGGTGGAAAGGAGTACGCAGTCACAGTGTGAGAAGAAGAGCTAGAATTGCAGTGTGTATGTGAGTTTTTGTATGACAAATTGAGTTAGATTATAAACTTTCACTTAAAGCACAATAAAATACTAAAAAAATAAAGTGCAGATGCCCCCAGTAGAGACAGGGTACTGAACTGCCCTGAGTATTTGCAAGTGCACTGTTTTTCTGTCCGACAGGTCCTGGTTAGAATCTCAACTCTGCCAGTGAAAAGAGTGTGACTTCAGTTTCCTCATCCGTAAAATGGCTATAATAACATCCACCTCAGGGTCATGAGATATGTTAAATGTGTAAACATATGCAAATGAGGAGTGAGAGAAGGGATCAGAAGTCCCAGCAGAAGTGAGACTGGAAAGAAAGAGGCTAAACTTTCGTAATTAGCTAGTGAGTATGTTGCTGAGAGCTGGCTTGGCAAGAAATCCCTGAGGTGGGACCTTCACACCTCTGGCTGGCTTGGGGAGCCAAATCCAGTTTGAAGGTTTCAGTTCTGTCATAGCAGGGGATCTGGTGTTCACCAGGCAAGTGCTCATTGTCTTAGCTGGGACTATTTACTCCTGTTTTTCATCCAAAGTTGTGGCCCTCACTACGACAGTCTTTATGAAGACCTCATTGGGGCCAGACTTAAAGGCAAGCCTGTCTCCACTTCTTATACCCTTTTTAACCAATCTGGGAAAAAAACTACCTTCTTTAGTCTGAGGAAATGTGTGTAGCTCGAGGGAGCTAAACTCAGTGACATGAGATGGCATGTGAAGGGCCCAGCACAGAGCCCGACTCAGAGATGGGATAATTTTTCCGTTATCAGTCAATGCCACCTGGCTATGCATGAGTTTATAAGAGCTCCCTTGCTTTTCTGCCTTATGAGATAGGGGTTTTGATGAAGTGTCAAAGAGGAAGAGGAATTATTTTGTAGAATGGAAGCGATGCCTGAGGAGGCCAGGACTAAACAGGGTGCCACAAACTGGGGCAAGAGCATAAAAAGCAGATCTCTGGAGATCTATCTAACCCTAGACACACTTGTTTGTGAACTAGGAAATAAAAAAAAAAACAACATGTTATTACCCACACTGTTGCTATTTGGGTGCCCGTGAGTCGATATGGACTCGTGGCACCTTGTATGACAGAACAGAACTGCCCCACAGAGTTTTCTAGGCTGTAATCTTTTTCTTTTCTTGTTTTTCTAAATACTTTACTGTGATTAAGTGCAAGTTTACAATCCAAGTCAATATGCCATATAAAACCCTGTATATACATCTGTATACAACTCTAGCTGCTCTCCCAACCCTGTGACAGTACACTCCTTTTTTCCACTCTGTACTTCCCATATTCATTCAAGCAACTCTTGTCCTGTCCTCTCTACCCTCCGTTCTCATTGCTATAGGGGAGCTGCTCTGACAACCTCATGTCTTACCGTCCAGTAAAGCTTTTATCTGAAGAGTTGTCTTTGCTGCTGGTTTCATTTCTGGGCTAGGAGCAAGTCCAGAGGCCATGACTCTGGGAGACCCTCCAAGATGTTGGACCATCATGTCTGGTCTTTTAACAGAATACTAGATCTGCACACTCATTTCTCTTCCCCTATGTCAGGGAATCTATGTTGCATTGCCTGTCAAGGTGGACATTGGAGGCAGCTGGGCACCATCTAGTTTTTCTGGTCTCATGCTGGTGTAGTCTCTTCATTGTTTGGCCCTTCTGTCTTCTGGGCTCACATTTTCTTCCTATGTTTGATGTTTTTGGTTCTCTTCTGTTCTGGATGTGGACCAATTGATTCCCTTTAGTTTGCTAGCATTTAAGACCCCAGATGCCACTCACTGACTTGGGATGCAGACCATTTTCTTGAAAAAAAAAAAAAAACAGCCTTAGTTATGCCAGTTAGACTTAGATGTCCCTTGGAAGTGTGGTCCTTAGACTCCCACCCTTGCTATTTGACCTTCAAACTGTTGGGTTGTAATTAGGAAGCCTTTTAGCTGTTAGTATAGTCCAACAGTATTGACCTCCCTTCTACTGTGTGCTATCACTTCCTTTGCTTAATTCAGTTCCTGTCTGTATTAGTCAGCTAGTGTTGTTCTAACAAAAATATCACAGAGTGGATGGCTTTAACAAAGGAAGGCTTATTTTTACACAGTCTGGTAGGCTACAAGTCCAAATTCAGAATGTACCCCTCAGGGGAAGGCTTTCCCCCCTTATTGGCTCTGGAGGAAAGCCTGGTGTTGCATCAGTCTTTGTCCAAGAAGTATCTTGGAGCAGGAACCTCAGGTCTGAAGGACACTGTCTTCTCTTGGTGCTGCTTTCTTGATGATGTGAGGTTACTAATTCTCTGCTTGCTTCTCTTTCCTTTTATCTCTTGTAAGACAAAAGGATTAAGGGTGGGGCAAGCCATACTCCAGGGAAACTCCCTTTACAGTGGAGCAGGGAGGTAATCCTATGAAGGTATTTGTAGTCCCACCCTAAGCCTTTGACATACAACACAGGAAAATCACAAAATGGAGGACAATCACAAAATATTGGGAATCATGGTCCAGCCACATGGCTACACATTATTTTTTAGGGGACCCAGTTCAACCCATGACACTGTCTAACATCAAATCTGTGAAAACCCTCTTGCTATACCTCAACCAGCCGAGATTATTTTCTTCTGTGCTTAGCCCATTTCTTCAGACCTCATAATAATAGTCTTATATGGAATTTGTCCTTTTGTGACTAACTGATCTCACTCAGTGTAATGTATTCCAGATGACTCCATGTTATCAGGTGTTTCCCAGGATTATCATTGTTCTTTATCATTGCCTAGTATTCCATTGTGTGAATATACCATTAGTTTGTTTATCCTTTCTTCTGTTGATGGGCACCTCGGTTGATTCCATCTTTTGCCTGTTGTAAACAGTGCTGCAATGAACATTGGTGTGCATGTATCTGTTTGTGTGATAGCCTTTATTTCTTTAGGATATATTCTAAACAGTAGGATTGCTGGATTGTATGCTATTTGTATTTCCAACTTTTGAGGAAATCATCAAATCATTCTCCAGAGTAGTTGTAACATTTTATATTCCCACCAGCAATGCAGAAGGGTTCCAGTTTCTCTACAGCCTCTCCAACATTTGTTGTTTTGTGTATTTTGTATTAACTCCAGCCTTGTTGAGGTGAGATGGTATCTCATTGTAGTTTTGATTTGGATTTCTCTAATGGTTAACAACTGTGAGCATTTCCTCATGTATCTGTTAGCTGCTTGGATGTCTTCTTTGGTGAAGCTAGGCTGTAATCTTTTTTGGGAGAAGATCACCAGCTCTTTTCTCCTGCAGAGCCACTGAGTGGGTTTGAACTACCAACCTTGTGGTTTGTGGATGAGTGCTTAACTGTTGTACCACCAGGTCTGGCTCCTATTATGCACATAGTGCTTTATGAACCGATATGATTCCTCCTAATCTCCACAAAGGCTCAGAGATTTTGGTGAAGGATATTATCTTCTCATTTTAAAGATGTTAAAACTGATAATTAGAGAATGAAAGGAAATGATGTAGATCAGCTTACTTTGTCAATGCCCTTCAATCCCTGGAACATTCATTTCTTGGCTGAAGGGACTGGACTGGAAAGCTAAAATCACCAAAGGCCATTTGGAGCTTTGGTCCTGGAGAAGCTAGTTCCTTTTAGATTGGTTAAAAGGTTATAAAGCGGGGAGAGATGGAGTCAAGATGGTGGACTAAACACACATCTCCCTAAATCCCTCCAGAAACCAAGACCTGAATTGATAATTAAATGGAGCCTTCTGGACACCTAGTGAGACCTAGGACGTGGCATAGGGCTGTTAATTTTGACTTCATACCACTGAGCAGAAAGCTTGTTCTCTTTTGCTGACCCCCTCACTCTTGGTGAGCACTGGCTTTCACAGACTGAGGGTAACTTGCCATTTTAACTTTGCTTTCATCTGTCTTGGCAGGCTGCAGATCTGGGACTTGACTGGTGGCTGGTATTGGATGCACTGCTGGTGGGATTGGTGAGCAAGATTGCCATATTTTGAGAGCCTGGCTTTGGATTCTGTGCATCTTGGCGCCTTTGGCCTCTCTTTCTGCCTCCACCATTGACTGGCCTGTGCTGGGGCAGATGGTGGGCTTGTGCAGGATGCCATCTTCTTCCACTGGGAGGGGGAAATACCCATATGGAGGCCTCAGCGGGACCTAATTTCTAGGCTGGGAGGCAGCGCCTGCCAAGAGGAAAGCACATGTCCAGCAGCAAAGCAGTATTCTACATAGTGTCATCTATGGCTGGGGACTGACAGCAGAGGCCAGCAAGGCAGTAGCCTTTCTGTGTTTTTAGCTAGTTTTAACATCTGGGCTTGGATATAGAGGTGCTTTGCCAGCTTGGAAGAGGGACTTGTACACCTACAACCTGACTGACTTTGGAAGTTGTCGGATATCTTTTACCTTTCATTTTAAGATGGCCTAGAGAAACAACTGTGGTCCATCCTCACAGCACCTCTCCCAGCCTCTGTTGACTCACATGATGCCCCCAAAGCAACAAACTCTGGAGAAATGTGTAACCAAGAAATCACCCATGGCTTCAGAAGGCCCCCAAAAGAAACAACCAAAGAACGTCCCAGATGAAGAAACCTTTCTGAAATTATCAAAAGGTGAATACAAAAGGATTATATAGAGGGCCCTCCTAGACCTTATACAAAATGCAGCAGAGCAAAATGAAAAATTAAGCAAGCTGTTCGACCTGATGGAACACCAGTACTCTGAAATCAGCAGATCAAGAACAAAATCAAAGACATAGAAATTTCAGTTCAAAGCCAAGAAAACAGAATGGAACAAATGGAAAAGGGACTTTATGACTTGGAAGACAGAGCTACTGGCTCCAGCACCTATGAGGAGAAATTAGAAAAAAGAAACAAGAAAAATGAAGAAGGATGTGGGAGTCTATCAAGAGGAACAATCTATGATTAATTGGAGTTTCTGAACAGGGCAAGACACCTGAAAACACAGAGAGTACTGTTGCTGAGCTACTGACAGAGAACTTCCCATAAATTATGAAAGAAGAGAATATAGATAACCAAGATGCATATCGAACACCACTCAATATAGATCTCAAAAGAAAGACTCTAAGACATATTATAATCAAGCTTAACAAAACGAAACATAAGAAGAAACTCTTAAAGGCAGCAAGAATCAAACCAAAGCTAACATTCAGAGAGAAACCCTGTAGGCTTTTCTTAGATTTCTCAGCAGAAACAATGCTGGCACAGAGACAGTGGTAGGACACATTCAAAGCCTTGGAGGAGAAGAACTTCCAACCAAGAATTCTATATCCTGCAAAACCATCTTTCAGATATGAAAATGAAATTAAGACTTTCACAGATGAACAGAAACTCAGAAACTTTGTAAAAACCAAATCAAAACTACAAAAAATACTGAAAGAATCTCTTGGCTTTGGATTAGGAGAACAAAACCACTAACTTTACATTTTAGAAGCAAATACAGGACACATTACCCAGAGTCCTACTCAGTTAGGGAAGGCTCCAAACTCAATCAAAGCTATAATAGTGAAAGAAATGATCCAGTGATTATATCATGAAAACTATGATGTCATCAAACTAAAAGAGAGATGTAGTACAGTTGTTACAGTTCTTGCAGATGGACAGGAAGTTGATAAGACTGGCAGTAATTAAAACTGTGTTTATGCATAATTTATTAAGGGGCATCATAGGGGCAGTCATAAAGCACAATAAAGACACAATATATCAAATCAAGAAACATAAAACAGGAGTTTCAGCAATGATAAAACCAAACCTGAAAAGGTTATAAAGGGGGCAGGTTCATCTTGAACTCTGCCAGCTATGTGGGGCAGCTGATGATCACTGTGGGTAGAATGTGGCTCCTGGGAAGATGCTGAAGGAGCTGGAGTCAGATCCTGTCAGTATTGCCACCAGGCCCAACTGTCTCCATGCCTGTGATGGCCTGAGGCTAGGAAGAGGTGATGGGAGTCATCCCAACTCTGAGACTCAGGGTTTGGGATCAGATTCATCTTCTGTCCCTTGCTGAATGTGTGACCCATGGTACAACCCTCGGAGACCCCATCTGTAACATGTCAGAGTCTCTGGAAACAACTTTTGTCAGAAAGTGAGGCTGGAAAGGCAACAGGGTAAGAGAGGACCTTTTCTTATCACAAAGATGTTTTGATGATAGATTGTAGGTGAACTTTCCAAAGTGAGCCCCAGGCCAAACAAATGCAAAAAGAACTACTTGTAGAATTGAAATGAGTATCTTAGACAGGACCACCTCCCTCCCCCACATCACACAGTGCAAAATAAAAATGTGGGGCACATTGTTGGAAAAATTAAGAATTTTAAGACAATGGCAGTAGAGTATGATACAAAGAATGGATGCTACCTAACAGGGGGCTCTGTGTAATTGTGCAGGTTCTACAGCCATGAAACTGGCTCTGATCTTGATCTTGGACCACTTCATGGCTGGAGGGTGGGGCTGAGGGCTGAACCAGTTGAAGAGGGGCTCTCCCTCTCTCCTGGAGGAGCTTGGATTTGATCTGCAAGTCCTCTGTTTTGGGGGGCCAGGGAAGGTTAGGAAACACAGTCCTTGCAGACCACATCCCTGGTGGGGTCTAGGGCCTGGAGTGGAAACAGAGGAATGAGTTGTGGAGGGAGGCGGATGCTTCTGAACTGAGCAGACTGCTGACTGAAGTCCCCTATGCATTCTAGCACTGTTCTGTCCCCACTCCAAAGCCAGCCCAAGGTAATAGTTTTCGACACATTTCATTGAAATATAATAAAATATTTGCATGGCGTTATTAGATAAATAAGAGTTGACTTGAGGCAGTGCTTATTGGGAAATGTGATATGAAAATTCATTTAATATGAAAGGATGTGAAAGCTTAAGTTTTATGGTAATGGATTGATTGCAGATAGTATCTAATAACTCCATACAAATATATTTCAATCATAATATCCATTGGGTTGGTCCTTGGCTCCAGAGGCATGATTGTATGCCTGACCTCTCTTCTGGGCCAGATTAGAATTAATTAATTGCTAATATTGTGACATTACTTTTGTAATTAAGAAACCCCGTGATTTCTAGTGGTGGTGAGAATGAGAAGTGTTTATTATTGTCTCTGAAGAGGCTGGGGAAGGATAGAATGCAGAGATGTAATAGCAGAGAGAGAGAAATCCAGAGAGGGAGAAGGTGTCACTCATTCTCTTTGTCTTGGGGTTCTCTGTCTTGCCTGGAGAGTGTGGCACCCCAGATAAGAGTCAGGGTCTCAGGGGTGGGCAAGCTTAGGGGCACTGATGCAAAGGCAGAAAGTCAAGGATGACTTCTGTCTTAGACTTGCTGATCTTGCTGGGTCTGATGAACCAGCTGGGTGAGGGGCTCTAGTGTAACACTGTGGTTGTGACCAGAGTAGTGACATCAGGGACCAAAGTTGGGTCATGGTTGATGAGTCAGTGACACACCCCTTCCTCCTCTGATAAACTGTGAAATCCATTTGTCCTTGGCTGAAATGAATGCACCGAGGCAATTGCTGTCACTTTGGGGCACTGCAGAGGGACTGGAGAAGTAAGAGGAGAGACACCACCTGAGGCCTGTATGCTGGCCTTGGTCCCAGTGTATGACCCTGGGAGTTTGCTTGTCTTTCTGCTTTTTCCTCTTCTGGGGATAAAATGGAAATAATTTCCTTCGAAAGTTGACATTTCCTAATCTGGCTCCCGGCCTTGGCTGACAGCAGGATTGGTGTGTGCAGGCTGCCAGGACTGCCTGGTCATACGCATGCATCTCCTGGGGTAGGAGGCTGCAGTGGCCAGCGCCAGCCCCTTGCCTGGCACCCATCCCAGCCCAGTCTCAGTTGCCTCCTCTGTGGGCATACAGGAAGCTGATGAGCAAGAAGCCTGCTTGAGCCCTTTCCTGACTGCGTGGTAGGGGCTTTTTACACCCACCAGAAGCTGTGGTTGTGGTAGGTGAGTGGAAAGCGTATCTGTCAGGGACCTGGAGGGTTGGGTTCAGGTCTTGGCACAGCACTGTATCCACTCTGTGACCCAGGGCTCTTGGTGTCCCCTCTCAGAGATTTAGTCTCCTAGTCTTCAAAAGGAGAGGGCTGTGTTAGATCATTCCTAGTTGTCTGCTTCCAGCAGCCTCTGACTCTTTAGTCTTCATCAAAGCTCTTCTGTTAACAGTAAGAGTCATCTGAAATCATAGAAAATCTGCAGTTGTTACTACTTGAAGCATTCTTCAAGGACAGCCACTGCTTCTTCTCTCCCTCCGTGTCTCTGTCTCCTCAAGTGCCCAGTACTGAGGCTCGGCATGTGGGCTCTTTCCTCCGTCAATGTGCTAGACCAATAGCACCTCAATCCCTGCTGCCACTAGGGGCCAAGTGTATTGGAATACATTTTACTGAAACCTCGCAACAATCTGACAGGTTGTTTTTGTTGCCTGTTGGCGTCGGATCATGGTGGCCTCATGTACATAACAGAACCAAAACGTTGCCCAGTGCTGCACCATCACCATCCTCGCTGACGCATGTGAGTTCATTGTTGTGGTTACTGTGTCAGTCTGTCTCACAGAGGGGCTCGCTTGTTTTTGCTGACCTCCTGCTCTAAGAGCATGATGTCCTTTTCTAGCGACTTGTCTTTCCTGACGATACGTTCAAAGTAAGTGAGCCGAAGTCTTGCCACCTTTACGTCTAGGGAACATGCTGGTTGTATTTCTTCCAGATTGATCTCTGTTTTTCTGGCCATGGTAATGTCAATATTGTCTTCTCCCTCTTTTACAATGATGAAGACATTGAGCTTCCAAGAAGTGAAGCAACTTGCTCACATTATTAGCCTTACCTGATTTGAACCCACAGTGGACCCACTGCAATCTCTCGGGCCTTCTGGGCTGCCTCTGAGATGTGACTTATGATCTACCTTTCCCTACCCCACACTGTCCCCCTGTCAAGCCCATAAACTCTGGCAGGGCTGCGAGCCTGAGGCTACCTTGACTGTGAGTGTAATATTTATTTTCATGTTTTGCAGTAGTGGTTGGGACACTTTCTACAGGGAGTGATCTACTGTGCGTCTCACCTCTGCAGTCTGAATTAGCTATGGTGATCTGCAAGCCTAGGGTCTTTGGAGGTGTCCCCAGACACAAAATGCCTGATCAGAAGGCTACATCCCCGGATCAAGATGACAGTGGAACATTCAGATTAGATAGCATGGCAGACATGATCATACAAGGAGATCTAAGCAGTTTTGCTGTGATGGAGTGTTTTGGGGGTATGTTGCTGGAGACTTCCTTGACCTTTGAGATCAAGATGGCCTGGGCTTTCAGCTGTGAATCAACAAGTAAAGATGGGAAGCAGTGAGGTGTAGTAAGGACAGGTCCAACCTGGAAGACCCTGGTGCCTCTGGGAGGAGTTTTCTTCCCTCCCCAGGACCTCTGTTTTTAAGTCAGTGAAACAGGCTTGGCTTGGGTCTAAGACTCTAGGGTCTCTCCCAAGCACTTAGTGCCCAATGCCAGTCATAGATGGATTCTGAGGGTTATCCTTCTTCTTCCCCTTGACTCCCCTTTATGCTGATATTGTAACAAGTGGTTTAAAAATTTAAGAGCATTTGATCCAGGGGGCTGGGGTGCTGGTGGCAGAAACGAGCAGGGGGAGCTGAAGGGAGTTGCTTAACGGCACAAGGAAAGAGTGTACACAGTCAGCTCATTTCAGCCCTCCTCTTCCAATCTCCAAAGCAAACAGCCCACAAACAAGCTCCCGTTCTGACCTGAAAGAACACTTCCAGCAACTGGGCACAGATTGGAAGGCAGACAGTTTGGTCATCAAATGCCCTTCTGGGAAAGTGTATTTGTGAGACACTAGAGTAATAATTCTGAAAACAACATCTAAACACAATGGGCCTGGGAGATGTGGGTCCACCAGGGCCACACCGACTCCAGTCCCACAGTGGAGCTTTACCTTGTCTGCTTCTTTTGGGTCCAGGAAGTTTAGTCCCACTCCACACCTTTGTCTCTGTTGCTCTCTGTGTCTTTCTGTCTGGCACTGTATCTTTGTCTTCCTTGCTTTGTCTCATGGCTGGTCCTTTCTTCTCTGTGTTGGTCTCCCTGTCTTGGAATCTCTGCCTCTCCCGGTTCTCTCTCCACCTCTTGGGGCCCCATTCTGATTCTCTCCCACCCTGATCGATCTCTGACCTCTGCTTTAGCATTCACAACCTCTGGCACCAGCCACTTAGGCCAGAAAGACAGCTTCTTGGAAACACAATTGAAGTATCTTTATAAATGACCAGCGGAGTTTGAGTGACATGCCTTTCTTAGGCTAAATAAAATTAAAGTTAAACCTTCTAAAAAATGCATGATCCAAACATCCTCTGCACGTTTCATTATGCAAATACAGCTGTCCAGAGCTGCACAAATTAGCCCTCTTTTTGAAATCTGCCGCTATTTCTTCCCTTCCCTTTGCTTGCCTCTCTTTTTTTCTTTGGTTTTGAGTGAAAAGGCTTTGTGATTTTAGGCCGACAGCTGGATTCTCCAGGAGAGGCAGGAGGCAGGGATGGTAGGAGGACCCACTAATTCCTTTTGGCTTTTGCTTCATTCTGTTTCTTCCCTCTCTTTGGGGTAAAAGCAATGAAAAAAACAATAAGCACAGGGAGGCATCCTCCCGCTTCTTTTCAAGCTGCTGTGCACATCTGGCCAGGAGAGGTCAGTCTGTGGTTGAGAATGGGCTCCCCAGAGTTGGGGCTTGAAGCCCTGCTGGAGTGACTAACAGAGTAAACTCACCTCATCCAAGTCCAGGCACTCTTCTCAAGGTCTCACACACACAATAAAGGATGCCTTTTCTCTACTGCTTGAAACCCAGGTGACAATTGGAAATTTTGAGCGATGTGATTGTGCCCAACCTGCCATATCTGGGAGTGTTTGATTTCATGCAGGGAGGAGAGGGTCACAGTCCTTGAGATGGGACCAGGGAGGGAGGAGCTTTGAGAGATTGGAGTAGCCAGCCTCCCAAGGTCAGCTGACAGCTGAGTGGAGCAGCCTACAACCCCCTGTTGTCATTTAGGGACCTTATGATTCTTGGAAGAGGTGGTTCAGTGGTACACCTCTCACTCTGTTCTGGGAAGAGCCAGGTTCAATTTCACACCAATACACCTCATGCACAGTTACCACACATCTGCCTTAGGGAGGCTTGTGTGTTGCTGTAATACTGAACAGGCTTCTGCAGAGCTTCCAGGTTAAGATGGACTGGGAAGAAAGGCCTGGTGATTTATTTCTGAAAATCAGCCAGTGAAAACCGTATGAATAACAACAGTCTGATATATAACCAACCATGGCCATGGCTTGGAACCAGGCACCATTTTGTTCCACTGAGCACGGGATTACTGCATAGCAGGGATTTACTAAGTAACAAATGGTCTTTAGAATCTTCCTTGGACATGTATTGCCAAAGTGCCTGAAACATCATCATTTGAATAACTTTTTTGTGCCCCTTCTAAAGGTAAGTGTAGAAATGGGAACAAAATAAATGACAGTAGAGTATAAACAACTCTTAGAATCTCAGCATTCAGCTATGTCTTAGAAAGCTTTGTAATATAGGTATGGGGATTAAGATCAAAACATAAGCAGTGACTTGGCAAGACCACAGTCTGATTAGTGGTAGAGCTGGGCTGGAAATCAGTCTCCTGGCTCCCAGTTCAGGCTGTTCTTCAAGCAGAGATGTCCAAGGCAGAACACAGAAAGAAGAGGAAAATGGGTCCAGGGCAGAAAGCACTGAGATAAAGGCTAACTGACCCCTTCTGCATCCTCAGGTACGGTCCTACTCCAACCCCTTGGACATGAGACAGTATGTGGCCTTATGTCCAGGATGTTTATAGATATGTCATTAATCCACTGTGATGGTTAGTTCAACGTGTCTACTTTAGTAGGTCATGATCCTCAATGGTTTGGATAAGCACTAGACTAGTTACTCTTTTATAGTTCAGTGTAATGCAATCACCTTCCATAATGTAATCTAAGGTCATATAATCAATCAACTAGTTGAAAGGAGAGTTTTCTTAAGGTGTGCTCTGCCTCCAGACTATAAAGTATTTTGGCAGAACTTGGTCTCTCTCTCTCTTCACTACTCATTCTTTCCATTGTCTGATCTATGGTTGTAGGTTTGTAGGAGACTCTAGTCTGTCATCTGACCTAGGGATTTGGGACTTGCTAGACCCTACAATCATATGAGACAATCCCTGAAAGTAAATCTTTCTCTCTGTCTACATATATGTATTGCTGTTGTTAGGTGCTGTCAAGTCAGTCCTGACTCATAGTGACCTTATGCACAACGGAATAAAGTACTACCCTGTCTAGTGCTACACACACAATTGTTTTTATGCTTAAGCCCATTGTTGCAGCCACTGGGTCAATCTATCTCATTGACGGTCTTCCTCTTTTTCACTGATCCTCCACTGTATCAAACAATCCCTGTCCTTCTCTAGAGGCTAATGCTTCCTAACAACGTGTCCAAAGTACGTAAGACACAGTCTCACCATCTTTGCTTCCAAGGAACACTCTGGCTGTACTTCTTGCACATCAGATCTGTTTGTTCTTTTGGCAATCCAAGGTACATTCAATATTCTTCTCCAACACCATAATTTAAAGATAGTATATATGTAGATGTGTATGTATAGATATGTATGTATACTTATACCTGTATGTATATCTATCTCACTGGTTCTGTTTCTCTAGGGAATCCTGAATAGGACTCCACTCTGGACATCTTAGGACTGTTGTTAAATTCCAGTCTGGATTTCTGCTCCTACTCCTGGACCTTAACAATTCTGGTCTAGTCCACGGAGTCTGAGTTCATGGAGTCCATGTTGCCCTTGCTGTCCTGCTAGTCATCTCCCTTTCTGAATTTTAGCTGTAGGATGCAGTGCAGGGGAGGGATGAAGGCGGCAGAGGTAAAGCGGCAGATGAGATTAACTCAGTTTACTACGCATTTCACAGTGGATGGAGACCTACAATAGCATTTTTCCATTCCAGCCTCCCTAGTCTAGATACCTCTTGTCCCTCAACCTAATTTACTCCCACCCTCATCTACTCTTCCCCAGCTGCTAGTGAGAGTCCTCTTCTGGCTCGCTAACTTTTATCAGTCACTTTCTTGCCAAAAACTTCAAATGTCCAATCTGGTGTGAATGAACGTTTACTGGTCTCTGCTATGGTCCAGGCGTAGAGCTAGGCACCAGGAGGCATAGAAAGACATAGACAGACACTCTCCATCCTCATGGAGCTTATAATCTAGTTGGGAAAACAGGTATGGGTGTGTGGAAGGAAGCAGTGAGGAGCAAATACGTGGTACTACAGAGGCTTGACTGGAAGCCCTTGCTGAGAACGTAGAACACTGCAGCAAACACTGGCCAGTTGTTTATCAACCCTCTGTCCTGGGACAGAGACTGCATTTCCTAATCTCCCTTGCAGTTTGCTATAGCCTAGGACTCTAACTGTTAGCTTCTCAAAGTATTGTTTCTTGGATACGAAGGTCAATTGTCACCTAGGAGCTTATTACAAATGCAAATTATCAGACCTCCCACCAAACCCATTAAATCAGAATCTCTGGGAGTGGGACTCAGGAATCTGTGCTTTATCAAGGTTAAAGTCTGAGTAGCACTGTGTTGGCCAACAGAGTGAGCAGAGTTGCCACTCTGAGGAAGTCCAGTGATTCCAAGTGGTTGAATTATTTTTCCTTCTATTTATCAGGCGACAAATGTGTAGAATTGTGTTACTTCTATCCCACAGTACCTGACAACTATCACTGGTGTACGGAAGTCTGTTTTGTTTCATTATTTCCTTTCATTGCACTCCCTACCCCCACTTCCCTATTCCTATGGTATGTATAGAATTGTTGTATTTGATTTTTTTTCCTTCACTCAACTCTGTTGAGTGACAGTTCATGCTGCTCTATGTACATCTATTTCCCTACTTCTGGCTGCTGCATAGTATTTTACCTCCTGTACCACGAGATGTTGCTTTGGATTCTCCTAGTGATGGACATCCAGGCTGCTTAAAAATTCTTGCCACTATGAACATTATGAAGCATGTAGTCTTTTGGATCACCGTGAACTTCTATTTGAGATACGCCCAGGAGAGGCCTTGTCAGGATACAGGATATACACATAATCAGTTTCACTGCCAGGTTGCTCTCAGCATCATCTCTGTTCACGGACATGCCCCCTAGCCAGTGCCTGTGACTCTCGTTTCCCCAGAGGATTTCCTATACTTGGCATCATCTGGGTTTCTAGTTGTTGCCGGTCTGATGAACACAAAGGATATCTCAGTTGTTTTTTTACATTTTTCTGATTGCTATGTGCTCGCATATCTCTTCATGTATCTGTTACATGGAAAGCTTTTATTTTTTCAAACATTTCCTTATTTGGACGGCCTAGTCATCTCTTCACCCCTTTACATTTTCCCATTGTGTTTATTGACATTTTCTTGTTGACTTGCAGGCTATGTGCCAGGCATACACATATTCTCTGCTTTAGTTATTATAGATATCTTATTCCTGGTTGACCACCTGCCTGTTAACCTTACTTACAGTGCCCTTCAGTGACCAGCACTCCTCAACTTTATTCTAGTCAAATGTATCCTTCCATTTTTGCCTCATGGTTTGTATCTCTAGGGTTCTTATTTAGGAGATCTATTCACACCAGGGTCATGACAATGTTCTTATATATTTTCTCCTTTAGCTTTGTTGTTTTATGTATTACATTTATTGTCTTCATCTTCCAGAGTTCACCATTTTTCGATAACAGAGGGAGACATTCAAAGTTGATGGTTTATTGTATGGTAGGCCAATCTTCCCATCATGACACATGAAGAGAAGCACCTTTTCCCCAGTGCTTTGTAATTTCATCTGTATCATATAGATGGGTAAATAAATACATTAAGAAAAGAAAAGCCAAACCCATTGCTGTCAAGTTGACTCCAATTCACAGTGACCTCATAGTACAGAGTAGATCTGCCTCACAGGATTTCCAAGGCTGCAGTCTTGATGAAAGCAGCCTGTCACATCTTTCTTCTGTGCAGCTATGGTGGGTTTGAACTGGTGACCCTTTGGTTAGCAGTCAAGCTCTTAACCATGGCACTATCAGGGCTCCTTGAGAGACAGATAGACAGATAGCTGCGGTTGAGATGATGCTAACTCAGGGTGACCTTATGTACAACAGAATGAAGTGCTGCCTGGTCTTGCCTCATCCTTGAGATCACCAGTGGGTTTGAGCCTGTCTCTGTGGCTACTGTACAAGTCCATTTCATCAAGGGTCTCCCTTACCCCTGCTGGCTCTCTATGTCACCAAATATTATGTCCTTCTATAGCAGTTGATTCCTCCTGATGGTGTGTCCGCATCAAGTGAGGCAGACTGCGTTCTATTGTGATTCATAGGTTTTCATTGGCTAATTTGGGAGCAGAGTGCCAGATCTTCCTTCCTAGTCTGCCTGAGTCTGGAAACTCCATTGAAACCTGTCCACCCCTGGTGATCCTGCTGGTGTTTGAAATATTGGTGATGTCGCTTTCAACATCACAGCAACACATGAGCTACCACAGTGTAAGAGAATGACCCCCAAATCCATTGCCATCATGTCAATTCTGACTCATAGAGACCCTATAGGGCAGAGTAGGCCTGCCCCACAGAGTTTCCAGGGAGCACCTGGTGGATTCAAACTGTAAGTCTTTTTGTTAATAGCCATACCTCTTAACCACTATACTGGCAGGGTCTCCCATTCGAGTATATCCACTGACATCAACTGACTCATAGTGACCCTCTAGACAGAGTAGGACTGTCCCGTAGAGTTTCCTAGGGGTGCCTGGTGAATTCAAACTGCTGACCTTTGGGTTAACAGCCATAGCACCTAATTACCACGCCACCAAAGATTCTGAGAAACTGACCACACCAATCACGTGCCTAGTTTAAGCGCGTAGATACATAGATCCACACACACACACATATGACATTTTTTTCTAGTTTTATCTTTTGCTTCATTGGTGTTGTTTGTCTCTCCCTGTGCTAGTATTACAGGTTTGTTTTGTTTTGCTTTAAATTACCATGATAGTCATGAGGACTGTTCATAAAAAGTCTGGCTCTCATCTCTTTCAGGAAAATGGTAGGATTGTTTTCCCTGTCCACTAGCAGCTAGATGTGTCTATGTGACTTGATTTGGTCGATGCATTGTGAGTTTAAGTGACACACGTCACTTCTGGGAGGAAGTTCTAAAAGCCAGTATGTAATTCACTACGTACACTTTCTGCTGCCTTGACAACCTGCAGTGTACCAGGTCCTGTGGGTTCTGTCAGCTTGGATGCTGGGGTGAAGAGAGAAGGGGCTCGTCTCCCACGCAGACCACCCTGGACAGGTAACTCGAGTGAAAAACAAACATGTGTTGTTTGAATTCTTGAGCTTTGTGGTATTATTTCTAACCTATCCTGACTAAACCAGGTACCATGGCTCTGTACTAGTTCCACCAGCTAATACAGTGAGTCTCACCTTTGTGCTCTCTTAGAAATTTACTCAGTTTTCTGTGGCATTTTCTTCTTCTACTTTAGAATTTATTTGTCACTCACTGAGAAATTCCAGCTGGAAGCAGTCACCCATACAAGCAGTTCTGAGACAGAGTGTGACAGTGGAGAAGTTTGTGTTGCTGACACGTGAAGAAATGCAGTGGTCAAGAACTTGGCTGCTAACCAATGGGCTAGCTACTCCTTGGAAATTCTATGGGGCAGCTCTACTTTGTCCTGTAGGGTCACCGTAAATTGAAATAAACTCAATGGCAGTGAGTTGTTGTTGTTGTTGTTGTTTTTGTGATGCAGAGAAATGTAGTTTTCATCCCAGGAATCACCTTCTGAAGTATGTGTATTGATACTGCATCTCTGACATACTTCCCTGATCATCAACTCATCCCAACTTCTTTCTCCTTTTCCTTAACTTCTTGACTTGATTTCCGCTCTCTCTCACCCTTACTTTAATGTGGAAACCCAAAAATTTCTCCAGAATCTCCTGCAAAGCTGCTTCCTGTTCATTCAATGTTTTTTTTGACATTGTCACTCAGGCCTTCAGGGGCTCATCTTTTATCCCACATGTATCGGGAGAGTCTTCCAAACAATGACACTTGTCTCCTAAGAATTCTGATGGCAGCTGTTAAGATAATACAAAGTTATTCACCTTGTTACAGATAAAAGATATTGAGAAAAATTACATAGGTAAGTGGGTGGAAGAGGGAGACATACATTTATGTATCATGTATATCATAAAAGAATACATTTCCGATGCACAAAGAAATTAGTTATAAAAAATTCAACTACAGAAAAATAGAAAAAATACTTGATCTCCATTTCTAAGCTTAAATTTAACACAAAAGGTCACGTGCATGTAAATTGACAGGTGGAACTACATAAAACGTAAAAACTCTAAATGTCCAAACAGTATAAGCAAAACAAAGAACCATCCATAAGTCTGGAGACACTGCTATAAATGCAACAGGAAAAATTAGTACCTTTAAAACATAAAGCACTAATTAAATCAATAAGAAAAGCCAGCAACACTCTTACAAAAGAAGGCAATCATACAGATAGGCAATTCCTTAAGGAAGAAAAACAAAAACACGCAAACAAAAGTATTTAAAATCATTCTTAATAATTCTTAATAAACTAAAACCAATTTTAAAACATGCTGAATTGTCTTTGGAATTGTATTGTGTTCAGAAATTAATTGGGGCGTAATTGGTCTTCTGTTATATTATTTAATAGTTTCTGATTTTTCTTGGCAGCATTTTTTGCATTTTTGTTATTATTGGTTACTATCATCTCAGCTCCAGTTCACGGTGACTCAAGTGGAATGAAATGAAATAATGCCATCTTCTACATCAGCATTGTAATCACTAGTATGTTCAAGTCTGTTGTTGTGGTCACTGTGTATTTTGAGTGTCTTCCAACCAGGGGCTTTGTCTTCTTGCGCTATATTGGGCAATGTTCTATTGTGATCCATGAGATTTTCATTGGCTGATTTTTATAAGTAGATCACCAGGCCTTTCTTCCTAGTCTGTCTTAGTCTGGAAGCCCTGCCGACACATGTCCATCATGGGTGACCCTGCTGGTATTTGAAATACTGATGGCACAACCTCTAGCATTGTAGCAGTATGCAAGCCACCACAGTACAAGCTGACAGATGGATATTTTCAGGTAGGTTAATTCACCTATACTTCATATTTTTTTGTTTGTTCTGTGTTACTAAATCCGTTACTGTTGTGTAGACTGTGACTCATAGTGACCCTATAGGACAGAGTAGAACCATCCCACAGTGTTTCCAAGGAGTGTCTGGTGGCTTTGAATGGCTGATCTTTTGGTTAGCAGTTGTGGTGCCTAACCACTGCTCCACTAGGGTTTCCATAGTGTGACAAGGTATTTATTTTCTAGTTGGATGTTGAAGTAGGTGGTCCCAGCTGCCTGCCTTTGGAGTGGAAGATGAGTTTAGCTTCTTTTCTTTCTCTAGCTCACTTCTTCCCCAGTTGCTGCTGCTCCACCTGGTTTCTCTGGTGTTGGAGCGCAGCGAGGCAGGACAGGAAAGGGAGGAAGTCCTCATTTGAATCCCACTGTCATAAGATAGCTCTGGTGGTTTTGTACTTTGTCAACTTAGCTTACCTAGAATAAAGTTTCCCAGAGTTTTCTGCTGTGGATTAAGAATGGCAGTAAGAAAATTTGGGCAAGACCCAAAAAACAGAAAGAAAGCAGCTGTCATTACTCTGGGAAGATCAGTGAAGGGACCCAAGTGTCAATGTAGCTTGCTCACTAGGGCCAGCCCATAGTTCCTCCAGCCCCCAAGGGAGCTCTTCTTCGAGCTTCTCTGAGTTCTGGGCCAGGTGTGGGTACACTACTGCAGACCACCCGCTGGTCTAGCCTGGCAGCAGTGAGACAAGTACAGGCACCAGTTTACCATCTCCTCTGTCTGGCTTCATGAGCTGTAGTGACTTCAGGTCCAACATGCTGGCAACGGTGTGCCTCGTCTTCCTCAGCAGCTCACACAGTTGTGTGAGGTCTAATCCCTGAGGTAGGTGTGTGCTCTTCCCTCCTTGTAGCACTTCTGTTTCCCTGAGCAAACCCTAATTCACACAATGGTTCAGCGCTTTCTGGGCTTGGTAGGTGTATGGGCTCATTCTCAAAGGCCTCTCTCAGAGCTGTTGCCTGAGTGACCCTCCAACTGTCACTGGTATCTATGATGGTTAAGGTCATGAGTCAACTTTGCTGGCTCATAATTCTCAGTAGTTTGATAGTCCTGTGATAGTGTGATCACTTCTATGATAAGATTTGATGTTATGCGGTCACCTCCATGATGGGATCTGCTGAGAGTAGCCAACTGGTTGAAAGAGAGTTTCCTTGGACATGTGGATTGTGTTGAATACAAGCGGATATTCTGGCAAGTCGTGTGGGCTTTTGTTTATTCTGTATCCTACTTCTGGCTCTTGTTCTTTTAACCTCTGGTTCTTGGGATTTGACTTAGAAGCTTATGCTTCATCTTGCCTTTCAGTCTTTGGAATTTGTCAGTCTTCACAGGCTGTGAACAACAGCCTTGCTCTCTGACCTGCCAATCTTGGCTTGACCAGCTGCTGTGGCTGCATACATCAGGAGAAACTTTATCCTGACCCACAGACTTGTGACACTCCAGTTTCTACCACTGAGTAAGACATTTCTCAGCTGTAAATCTCTCTCTACATGTATATTTATACACTTTATTGGTTTTGCTTCTCTAGGGAACTTGGCCCAAGACAGTGTTTCCATATTGCTTTATGTCTTTTTTTTCTCTGAGATCAGTGATTTGTATTAGGTTAAATTCTATATATCTTATCTTCTGTTGCTATTATAAATAGATTTTTTTCCATTGTATCTTTTCACTGGTTATTATTTGTATATATATTTTGCTATGTTAATATTGTAACAAGCCAACTTAAGCTTTCTTTTAGTTTGTAACATTTTTTAGTCCATTATCTAGAGTTTTCCAAGTAAACAATCACATCAACTGAAAAGGTTGACAATTTTACCTTATCCTTTCCAATTCTTATATCACTGGAACAATGTGAAATAATAGTGATAATATTGTATGTTGTGGTCTTGTTCCTGACTTCAGGGAAAATGCTCATAGCATTTCCTCATTAAACATTATTGTGGGTATTATGTAAAAATACCTGCTATTGTATTACAGAAGTATCCATCCATTCCTATTTTATAAGAGGCTTAAAAATTTTTCAAAATGTCTTTCCAGCATCTATGATGGTGATCATACGTAGACTTTCTGTTTTGTTCTACTAAAATGCTAAGTTATATAAAGGATTTTTAAGTATTAAATCATTCTTGAATTCTTGGAGTCATTATTTTCATAATGTGTCATTGATTGCAATTTGCTAATATTTTATACCTCTGTTGTTTCTGTAATATTCATATGTGACATCGGGCTATAATTTCTTTTTGTGTTCTTTGTCACATTTTGCTGTCATTGTTATGCTTCTTTGATATAAAAGCCTTCTAAGTTGTTATTGCTTTCCTTTTGGATACTCTTAGAGAGTTTACACAGCATGCCTGTCACCCGAGCCTTAAAGGTTTGTTAGAAATATGAGCCCAAGACACAGAAAGGGCTCCATAAAGCAGAGACTACATCAACAAGAAACCAGAAGAACTAGATGGTGCCTGGCTACCACCAATGACTGCTCTTACCAAGAACTCAACAAAGAGTCCCTGATAGAGTGGGAAAAACACGGGCTGCAGAACCAGACTTGATGTTCTGATAGAGTAGAAGGGCTCCAGAAGACATGACCCTAGACTCTCTATTAGGCCAACACCGAAACCATTCCCAAAGCCCACTCCTCACAAAGATTGAACTGGCCTGTAAGACATAAAACAGTACTGGTGAAGAGTGTGATTCTTGGCTTAAGTAGATACAGGAGACAAACTGGGCAGCTCCTTTGCAGAGGCAACATGAGAAGAAAGAAGGGGACAACAGCTGATTCAATAGACATGGAAAATTTGGAGTAGAGGGGAGGAATGTAGTATCACAGTGTGGGAAGAACAGCTAAGATTACGTAGCAAAGTGTGTGTAAGGTTTTACATGAGAAACTTAACTCCGATCGTAAACCTTCACATAAAACACACACACACAGTTTGTTAGAGTTCTTCTGGGATACTGCGGGAACTGGATGCTTTTATAGCAGTAAAGTGGAGGGCTCTTTGATAAAGAGTTCTATAGCAAATGATCTGTCAGACTGCCTAACAGTCCTGTGGTTAGTTTTAGCAATAAATATTTTCCTTTAAAATTATCCCTGTTTAAATCCAGATTCTAAAGTTATTTTCACAAAGAATAACAAAATAGTGTCAACTTATTCCTTGAATTGATCCATTTCTGTGGTTACTTTCCTTTTAAAATTCTTATTCGGGGTAGTTTTGCTTTTTCTCTTTGACTTGATAAGGTTAGCTAATGGTTTACTTCATTGCTTTAAAGAAAAAGAGAATCAGCTCTTGAATTTACATATTATAATTCTCTAATTCTTTAATTATCTTCTCTGCTGTTAAATTACTAATTCCTTATTTCTGTTTTCCTTAGCTTTATTTGTTATATTTTTTCTGATTTCTTAAGTTACATGCTTAAATTTCATTTTCAGCTACCAATATTCTTTTGGCACAAGTTCGGAAGTAAACATTCATTATGATTATTTTAAATCCATTTTTCAGTTTCAGTTTTGATTTCCTCTTTGCTCCCAGTGGTGTTTAAGAGAATTAAAATTTATGAGTGATAAAGATTTTGTTTCAATATTCTAATTTTATGACATTGTCATCCTAGCATATGGTTTCTTGTCATTTCTACTTTATGGTGTATATTGAGATAGTTTTTGTTCCCTACCATTTTTAGTTTTTTCTTTTCTGTTTTCAAGGCTTTCAGCTAAATGCATATTTGTTAGATAACTTTATTAATCAGATTATATTTGGTCCTGTGTATCCTGATTTTGTTTACTTGGTCTGTCATAGACTGGGTGTTCAGCTGTTATCTCTGACAGTTACTAAGATATTTCTATTTCTTCTGTAAATCCTGTAGTTTTATGTTGAGACTGTTGATATGATAATATTTAAAGTATAAATATTCATAATTGCTAGATCCTCATTGAAGATACTGCTGTTTGTCATGACAAAGCTTCCTTTTTTTCTGGTCTAAGGCTCTTCCACACCTACCTTCTGCTCCCAAATTTAATAATGTTTTGTTGGCCTTTAAGTTTCATCTGGTCCTCACATTTGATATCTGATCTTTGCCTTCTTTTTCTTTGTGTTTACATGTTACATCTTTGCTCATCCTTTTGTTTCAACCTTTCTAAGTGGTTATGTTTTAAGATATATAAGATTTGGCCTTTATGTTGTGATCCAGTTGGAGAGTAAATATTTTCATAGGTAAAATGACCCCATTAGCATAAATTAATATGACAGACATATTTGGTCTTAGCTTTTGAAAATAAAACATGTTTTATGTTAATTTTCTGTTTTTATAGCTGCTTCATTTATTGTTTTCAATTTTTAACCCACATATTCTAGGTTTTATTTTTTAAATTTTTTTACGTGCATGTTTCCTTCAATAATTTGAAAGGTTTGCATTTTTCCTCTAGTGGTTACCTTTTACATATATATATGTGTGTATACACACACATGTGTACATGCACACGTAAGTATATATATATACACATACATTCATATGTAACAGGTAATTGGTGTGTGTGTGTATACATGTATCTGCACATGAGACCATCATAAGTCAGTATCTATTTGACAACATTGGTTTGGATTTTTTGGTTTTGGTGTGTGTGTGTGTGTGTGTGTGTGTGTATATATGTACATATATATATATATACACACATATACATATACATATATATGTATATATATGCCATGAGTTGGATCTGACTAGACGGCGCTCGGCTTTTAGCTTGGCTATATATATGTATACACTTTTCTTATTATGATTGATGATGTTTTATGAACATGACAAAATTAACATATTTCCACTAAATGCAACCTCTTCCACCACTTTGTTAGTTAATTATATTACTGGTTTTCTTTGTCCTTTTTATACCTCTAAATATAAATGTGCAATATATCTGTCATCGACTTTATTAGCTTTAAATGATCTTTGACATACAGCTATAAACAACAGCAAAAAGCAATTCAGCATAATTCCACTACTTTCTGCCTTCTTTTATGTCTTTCACCCAAATTTTGTTAGAATTCCTGCATTATCGAGGTTTAGAATCTTTATGTTTAGTTCTGAAAAATCTGCACATTGTTTAGTCTTCATGTTTGTCTCAGTTACATGGACTTAGTGCCACTCCAGTTCTTCTGTAGTCTCTCCCATTTATATTTTGATTGGCTTGAAAATTATTCTTTTTAAACTCACAGGAACACTATTCTCATGTTCTTGAATGTTCCTGAATATTGCCTTTATACTCAATAGATAGTTTGCCTGAATAAGGTAAACTGCTATTTTCCTCTCTCCTTTTTAAACCTCTTGTTAATTTCTACCATTTTTTAAAACTTTTGTCAATCCTATTCTCTTTTTTCCTATACTTTCTTTTTAAATTATTTTATTGTGCTTTAAGTGAAAGTTTACAATCCAAATTAATTTTCCACATAAAACTCTAAATGCACATCACTGTGCAACTCTAACTGCTCCCCCTGCCACTCCAACACATCCTGTGACAGCACACTCTTCCTTTCCACCCTGTCACCCCCATATCCATTTAACCAACTGATGTGGCCCTTCTTGGTCTCATTTTGTCTCTGGACAAGAGCTGCTCAGACACCTCATGTATATATTTATGCCATGAACAAATTTCTTTCCCAGTATCACTGGATGTCTTACAGTCCGCTCACACTTTTGTCTGAAGAATTGGCTTCTGCATTAGTTTTAGCTCTGGGCTAATAGAGAGTCCAGGGAACATGTCCTCTTGGAACCCACGAGTCTCACAGACATTGACTGTGGTCTTTTAATAGATTTCTAGTTCAGCACACCTGTTTTTTCTCCTGCTGCATAAGGGACTTTACGTCGTGTTCCTTGTCAGAGCAGTCGTTGGTGGTGGCTGGGTACCATCTAGTCCTGGTCTCGTGCTGATGTAGTCTCTGAGTCATACGGCTAGCACCTTCCATCTGTTGGTCTCATATTTTCTTCATTGTCTTCATTTCTTTATTGTCCTTTGTTCTCCTCTGCTCCATGTATATTAGGAACAACTGATGCTACTTAAGTGGCTGCTTGGTAGCTTTTAAGACCCCAGATGCCACTCGCCAAGGTGATATGCAGAACATTTTCTTAAAACAATTTATGCCAGTTAGCCTAGATGTCCCCTGAAACCATGGTCCCCAGGCCCCTGTCCCTGCTACTCTGTCCTTCAAAATGTTGGCTTGTAGTTAAGAAACCTTTTAGCTTTCAGTGTAGTCCAGTTGTACTAATCTCTGTTCTGCTGTATGTTGTGACTCCCTTCACCTAACCTAATTCCTTTCTATTGTCTAATCTGTGGATGCCCCTCTCTCTCCTTCCCCGTCATTGTAACCATCAAAGGTGATTTTCTTCTGTGTTTTATTCTTAAGTCCTTATGATAGTAGTGTCATACAATATTTGTCCTTTTATAGCTGACTAATTTCACTCAGCACAATGTCTTCCAAATGACTGCATGTTATGTTTCCTAAGATCATGTTCTTTATCATTGCATAGTGTTCCATTATGTGATTGTACCATACTTTGTTTATCTTTTCATTTGTTGATGGGCACTGAGGTTGATTTCATCATTTTGCTATTGTGCACAGTGCTACAATAAACATAGGTGTGCATGTGTCTGTTTACATGACAGCCTTTATTTCTCTAGGATGTATTCTAAGCAGTGGGATTTCTGGATCACATAATATTTCTATTTCTAGCTTTGTGAGAAAGGTGCCAAATAGATTTCCAGAGTGGTTGTACCATTTTACATTCCCACTTGCAGTGTAGAAGAGTACCAGTCTACCTACAACCTCTCCAGCATTTTATTATTTTGTGTTTTTTGGATTAATGGTGGCCTCGTCGGGGTGAGATGGTGTCTCATTGTAGTTTTGATTTGGATTTCTCTAATGGCTAATGATTATGAGCACTTCCTCACACATCTGTTAGCATCTTGGATGTCTTCTTCGGTGAAGTGTCTGTTCATATATCCTTTGTCCATTTTTTGATTGGATTATTTGTCTTTTTCTTGTTGAGGTTTTGCAGTATCTTGTAGGCTATGGAGATTACATGCTGACTGGATTTGTGGTAGTCAAAAACTCCTTCACGGTCTGTAGGTAATCTTTTTATCCTTTCAGTGAAGTCTTTGGATGAGCATAAGTTTGATTTTTTAGGAGTCCCCCAGTTATCTATTTTCTCTTCTGATGTTTCTGCATTGTTAGTAATATTTTGTAGTCTGTTTATGTCATGTATTAAGGCTCCCAGTGTTGTCCCATTTTTTTTTTCCATGATCTCTATTGTTTTAGATTTTATATTTAAGTCTTTGATCCATTTTGAGTTACTTTTTGTGCATGGTGTGAAATGTGGGTCTTGTTTCATTTTTTTTTCAATTGTATATCCACTAATGCCAACACCGTTTGTTAGAAACTGTCTTTTTTCCAGTTTATGGACTTTGGAACTTTGTCAAATATCAGCTGCCCATAGGTAGCTAGTGTTATATCTGGATTCTCAGTTCTGTTTCATTGATCTATGTATCTATTTTTGTACCAGTACAAGGCTGTTTTGACTACTGTGGCAGTGTAATGGGTTCTAAAGTCAGGTAGTGTGAGGCCTCTCACTTTGTCCTTTTTCACTAATGCTTTACTCTTCCAGGGCTTCTTCCCTTTCTGCATGAAGTTGGTGGTTTATTTCCCCACATCATTAAACGGTGCCATTAGAATCTGTATCAGTTCTCAATGTACGCATAGATTGCTTTGGGTAGTATAGACATCTTCATGATGTTAATTCTTTCTATCCATGAGCAAAGTAGGTTTCTCCATTTATGTTGGTCTCTTGCAGTAGACTCTTGTAATTTTCTTTGTACAGGTCCTTTGTGTCTCTGGTTAGATGTATTCCTGTGTATTTTATCTTCCTGGGGGTAAATGATACTGATTTGGTAATTTTCTCTTTGATGGTCTCTATTAGTGTAAGTGAACTCAACTGATTTATGTATGTTTATCTTGTATCCTAATACTTTGCTGAACTCTTTTATTAGTTTTGGTAGTATTTTTGTGGATTCTTTAGGGTTTTCTGTTTATAAGATCATGTCTGTACCAATTTGAATGGCCTTTACTTCTTTGTCTTTCCTGATTGCTCTGGCTAGAACCTTCAGGACAATATTAAATAAGAGTGATGACAAAGGGCATCCTTGTCTGGTTCCTGTTCTCATGGGTAATGCTTTCAGATTCTCTCCATGTAGGATGATGTTGGCTGTTGGCTGTTGTCTTTGCCTAGATGTCGCTTATTTTGTTCAGGAATTTCCTTTTTATTCCATTCCATTTAACATGAATGGGTGTTGGACTTTATCAAGTTCCTGTTCTGCATTAATTGATAGAATCAAGTGGTTCTTGTCTTTTGTTTTATTTATGAGGTTGATTACATTAGTTGGCTTTCTGGTGTCGTATCATCCCTGAGTCTCTGACACGAATCTTACTTGGTCCTGGTGAATTTATTTATTTACTATTCATTAATGATATGTCTTTGAGTTCTATTGGCTAAAATTTTGTTGTGGATTTACACATTTAAGCCTATGAGAGATATTGGTCTGTAATTTTTCCTCTTTGTGCTGTTTACCCGGTTTTAGTATCAGGGTTATGCTGGCGTCATAGAATGAATTTGAGAGTATTCCATCCTTTAGTAATAGGGGTGTTAAGTTTTCTCTAAAACTTTGGTAGAATTCTCCAGTGAAACCATCTGTGCCAGGGCTTTATTTACTTAGGAGTTTTTAAAACTATCTTTTCAATCTCAGCTTTGGTGATGGGTTTATTTAGTTGTTCAGTGTCTGTGCTAGTTTTGGTAGGTGATGTGTTTCTAGAAATTTGTCCACTTCTTCCAGGTTTTCAAATTTATAGAGTTTAATTTTTGATATGGATGTATTATGCTTCTTTTAATTTCAGTTGGGTCTGTCGTGATATTGCCCATCTCGCTTCTCATTAGTTATTTTCTTCTTCTCCTGTTTTTCCTTTGTCAGTTTGGTCAATGGTTTCTCAGTTTAGTTGCTCTTAAAACAACAGCAACAACAACAGTTTTTGTCTTGTTAACTCTTTGAATCACTTTTCTATTCTCTAACTCATATAGCTCTGCTCTAATTTTTATTATTTGCTTTCTTCTGGTTTCTGAGGGATTCTTTTGTTGTCTCTTTCTACTTGTTCAAGTTGCAGAGTTAATTCTTTGATTTGGGCCCTTTGTCTTCTTGGATGTGTGCATTTATTTAGATAAATTGACACTTCAGCACTACATTTGTTATGTCCTCTAGATTCTGGTAGGCTGTGTTTTCACCCTTATTTGATTCTATGAATTTCTTTATTCCATGCTTGATTTCTTCTGTAACTCAGTTGTTTTGGGGCAAGGTGTTATTCAGTCTCTATGTGTTTGTTTTTTTTTTCCTTTTCTCTATTATTGATTTCTATTTTTAAATGGCTTTATGGTCTGAAAAGATGCTTTGTAATATTTCATTACTTTGAATTTTGTTAAGTATTGCTTTGTGCCCTAATATGTGGTCAATTCTGGAGAATGTTCAATGTGTATTGGAAACGAAAGTGTGCTTGGCTGTTGTTAGGTGTATTATTCTGTATATGCCTATGAGGTCAAGTTGGTTGATTGTGGCATTTAGATCTTCTGTGTCTTTATGGAGTTTTTTTTCCTAGATACTCTGTCCTTCACAGAAGTCTCCTACTATTACTGTGGAGCTGCCCATTTCTGTTTTCAATGCAGTTAGTGTTTGTTTTATGTATTTTGGATCCCTGTCATTGGGTATTTAGATATTTAATATGGTTATGTCCTCCTGGAATATTGATCCCATAATCATTATATGAGGACTACCAATTAAATTCATGAACTTATCCTAGAAAATGTGCTATATATTTCATTGATGAATATCCCTGTAGTCACCTTCAAAGTACTCCCCTTAGGAAGCTATGCACTTACACCAGTGCCTAGTTACCTTTCAAAGCAATTAAGGAACTCTTTTTTTGGAAGGACCATCAGAGCTATCATTTTATTACCCTTGATGTCCTGGATGTCATCAAAGTGTCTTCCTTTCAATATTTCTTTTATCTTCTGGTAAAGAAAAACGTCACTGGGGTCAGATCAGGTGAGCAGGGAGGGTGTTCCAATACAGTTATGTGTTTACTTGCTAAAAGTTCCCTCCCAGACAGCTATAAAATTAAGTTCTTGAACTTGCTATCATGCCACTGTGCACAGTGGCCATTCCAGAAAGAGTTCCAAAATTGCTCTGAAGAGTGAACTAGGCACTGGCATTGGTGCATAGCTTCCCAGGGGGGAATAGTTTGAAGGTGACAATAGTGATATTCAACAATGAGGTATGTAGAACTTAGAACAATTAAGTTCATAGACTTAATGGACTTCGTATAATGTCCTTCCTTATCCAACGTGGTGGATTTTACTTTAAAGTCTTTTGTCAGAGATTAATTTTGCCACTTTTGCTCGTTTTTGAATGTTGTTAGCTTGAAATATATTTTTCCTTCTTTTGAGTTTTAGTTTGTTCATGTCTTTGAGTCTAACGTATGTCTTTTGTAGGCAGCATATAGATGGGTTGTGCTTTTTAATCCAATCTGCCACTCTCTGTCTCTTTGTTGGTGCATTTCATTCATTAACGTTCAGTGTGATTATTGTTAGGTATGAACTTATTTCTGTCATTTTGATGTCTTTCTTTGGTATGTTGTAGATAATTCCTTTGTTTGCTTTAATAGTCTGTGCTGACTCATTTTTATGTGTTTTCTTTTCATCTTTTTTGATGTTGGCTATTTTGTGTTTGCTGAGACTTCTTGTTTTTCTTGCTTTTTATTTTGGTGTGTTGGATTGATAGTTTCCTTTGTGGTTGCCTTAATATTTACCCCCCAGTTTTCTATTTTAAACCAGTCTTTAATTTCTTTATAACATCTTGATTTTCTCTCCATGCAAAAGATTAATGACTACATTTTCAGCTCAATCTACTCCACTGTCTTGGCTTCCAGTAGTGTCTGTTGTATGTTTTATGTTTTTCTTCCACTTATTTTCTACCATAAAGTGATTTATATCCTTTGTTTGTCTTGATATATTTTTTTGAACATTTGTGTCTCCACTTTGTGTTCTTGTTTTATAAATGTAATTATTCATTAACTTTAAAAAATATTTCATGTGTACTATGTTTGTTTACCTCCACAGTGACATTTTTCTAGTCAATGTTCTTTATCTACCATGTAATTTTCCTCTTCATCTCCTTTCTTATTATATTATCTTTATTGTACAGATCCCATATTAGTTCTTTTTTTTTTATTGGTAACTCATCTTTGAATGAAGTGATCGGTTGTTAGCATGAAATTCTGGAGCTAAGGGTGGAGGTAGAACATGGCCATGTTTTAAGCTACCAGAAATTACCTTATAGGAATGTGAGCGTAAGGTCTTTTAAAATTATTTTTCTCTAGATAATTGGTGATGACAGCTGCAGATAAATTCATAATGCAGAGTCTCTCCTATCTCATCTCACTGATAGATTGCTTTCTGCAAATATGACGTCTCTGTATGATTCATCATTCAGTTCCATCTTCACTATTTCTGCTTTATGTCAAATAGGTTCAGGAAAGCTCCCACTGGCAGCTCATATACCTGCTCTCATTATTTCTAAAAAAAGATTATTGTTTCTTTGATTCTAGAATGTGATTCTTCCTTTCGAGAACTATGTTTACCAGCTTTGCCTGAGCTCTGTACCACAACCCTCTCTCAGAGTATCTTTCTGCACCCCAGTGGAACCTCCCCACATTTTCTCATGTTTTGTGGCCTGACTTTGTAGATCTTGCCTAGCTTTGTCAAATAGAAAGTTTGTTTCCTATTCTTTTCTTTGCTTTTAGGTGATTTTCATGAGAAATATTTTCCTCTTAGAGAGGGAAAAGACAAACCAGAAGTTGCATGTGTTATTTCTTTATTTTTGTGGTCTTCTTAGCGTATACTTTCTATCTACTCATATTTTTGTTTACTTAAAGCACTTTAATAACCCTGTTACCTCAATGGCTATCTCTGTGCATCTTATTAGTTTCCACTTTTGCTACCAATGAACTGCTGCTCCTTTCTTCATACTTTCATATTTGAAATTCTGAGACAGTTGGATTGATCTAGCTAATTACCATCATCTTTAGATAGCATATTTATGACAACCTCTCATAGACTTCAGGTTACTCTTTGGGTCAGGTTCCTTCCATTGGTCAAGTAGCTATAAATGAGGGGTCTAAAATATCACAGTAAGATAATCTGGCAGTCTTGGACTGTCTCCTCAGCAGAAGGCCTTGGGTAAGGTGGTTTCTATGGGGAAAAACAGTTCAGGCAATGACCTGGGGTCAGATGTGAGTGTGGAGTGCTTGATAGAACGGAATATGCTAAGGAGCAGAAGATGAGATTGAATGTGTAGACTGAGTGGCAGGTTATGGAAGGTCTTGAAATCAATACTGAGGCATTTAGATTTCAGTGTATAGGTTGTAGGGATTCAATGCAGACTAGAGAGAAGCGACATGACAAAATGAGTATTTTAGGAAAGGTTGTTCTGCCTCATGCTGAAAAGGAGAAAGGAAATAACCAGGATAGAAAGACTGGTACCCTGCAGGGGTGAGTGGGTGGGTAGCAGCTAGAGCATCAGTTCCAAGAAGTCACAGTTAACTTATGTCCTTTCTGGGCAATGTTTGTATCCATGGAGTTCAGCCTGAGCAGTGGTGCTATAGTGGAGTCTTCTGGTAGTAGTAGTAGTAGTAGTAGTAGTAGTAGTAGTAGTAGTAGTAGTAGTAGTAGTAGTCTTCTGGTAGTAGTAGCTTCTAGTAGTCTGGTAAGTACCAGTGCAGGACAACCCATGTAAGTTGATACAAGTCACTGCAGAAGTACGGGGCTGAAGCCCCTGAAGTGAGGGGCTGGTGGTAGTTAGGTAGGTCCAAGTTTCATAGTTGGCGGGGCTGAGGTTCAGATTTAAGTCTTGCCCAGATGAGACTTGGAGGAGAAGCCAGACCCATGGACTTAGTATGAAGGCCTCTGGACCTGGCTCTGTATATTTGTTAGAGGTTAAGTGGGAAGGCTATAGACAAGTTCTCGTGTGGTTACTTTGAGTCTCAATTTTCTTTTTCTTAGCTGTGTTCCCTCTCCAATTCTATACCAATCACTGCTTGAGAGAATAGCAACTCTTATTTGCTCAGGGCCTGGGTGGCACACAGCTGAGTCAGTAGCTTGGTGGGGCCCATGAAGGACAGGGTCTCAGAGTGAGACTGTGCAAAGAAGCAGCGAAGAAAGTGAAGCAGGAGGCAGAGTCCAGTTAGGAGGCTGTGGCTTGGGGTGCAAGCCTTTGGACTTGAGCAAACTTCAGCAATGATGAAGTAGGAGAATTCCAGGACTAAAGTAGGCTTGGAAGTCTCCTGCAGGTGATAGTACATGGTGGACAGAGGAGGGATGGATGCAAGATCCATTTCTAAACCAGAGCTGCAGAACTTAGGTACTAATTGGTAATGTGGCCAAGGGAGAAAGCAATCCAAGATAGTGTCACTGATTGAAACCAGGAAGTAGGAGGAGTGAACTGGGAGAGAGACACAGGGCTTGGGATCAGGTAGGAGGGCAGGTAGACCTTAAAGGGTCATCAACATTGAAGTATTTGCAGTTACAAGACAAATTGGTTTGTTGTTACTGTCAGTATTACAATAAACATCTTCTGTTAGGTGACTGGTAGAAACAGCCTAGGGTGGCACTAATATGGTGTAGCCTCTAGATCTGGGCACATTTGGACTGTGCCTGGGGGTGTACTCTGTATGATAAATGGGGAACTGGCTCATTCTCTCCTACCCCAATCTCCTTCTGACCTCCCTTTGTTCCCAGCTTTTCCCCTGCTCTGCTCCCTATGCCATAATAGAATTAGCAGAGTGTACATTCTGAAAGGCATGAACTGAATTGAAGCAGTTCCTTTTACAGAGGATAAAAATGGGACTAGAGAAGAAACATGACTTTTTTAAAGTCACAGAGAATAGTGCCCCAAGGCCAGCCTTCTGACTTTTGCTGTGGTATCCTTTCCACTCTGCTAGACCACCTCTAATCAGTACATAAGATTTTTTTGACATTAGTGACCTATAATGCATGTGTGTTTGCTTTCTGGATTTGTATGCTGTATTGCACTAGGAGTCCTTAAAAACATTTTAGAGACACTTCCCTAGAGCTGTGGCTCAGCCTCTGATCCTACAAGCATCTGCAAATTCAAGTAAAGTTCTTTCATCCAGCCCTTCGTCATATCCTGTCCACTCTCTCTCTGCATTGCAGCACTCAAAAGCAATCCCGTCCTTTGAGGAGGGATTAGAGTCACTGCTGTGATTCAGGCTGCCATCCCTTCTAGCCCAGAGTACAGCAACAGCATTCTTATTGGTCTCTTTTTCTCCAATCTCTTTCCTGGTAAATCCTTCATTCCCGCTCCAGCAGGAAAGAGCTTTCTGAAATGCAAACTTAACCCCTTGCTCTTCACCGTCTTCAAGACTAAGTTGTGGGATCTGCTACCCTTGCCTCACCTGGCCCTTGTTCACCTCTCTGCCCTTGCCCCTGCTACCCTGAACTCGACCTCGTGTGTTAAGTTCCAGAGACATCCAACAGGCTGTAGTTACCTGAACAGACCATGAGGCTTCACTCAACCAGGTCTTTGCTTGGAGGGCCCTTCAGTTCTCCATCTGCCTGACTAACTCTTGGCTGGCTACAATGTCCACTCAGACATCACCTCTTCCAGGGAGGCATTTTCAATTGCTGCCTCTCCTGTACACCTCTGTGCTGTGTTCATATATTCGGCTCTGCTCGTACCAGTATGATTGTCCCTTGTCACATCCTTTTAGTGAGCAGTGGGTGCCTGGAGGTTTTACTCTTCTTCTCATTCCTGAGCTTAGGCCTGGTGCCAGCCAAGTGCCGTCGAGTTAGATCCGACTCATGGCCTGGTAAGAAGATGCTAAATAAACTTTTTGTGAACTGAATTTTTGACTGATTAGGCCACAGACATCTATCCCAAGGAGAGAACAAAAGAGAGGAACTCAGTTACAGTTGGGCTGTGACTACTCCTGGCATCATCAAGCTGGTCTCCTGATAATTTCTGATCTGCTGCTCTGGAACATACAGCTGGGCTGTGTTTCCATGACTTAACACTGTGCACTGGCTTCACACGTAGCATAGCTGGCTAGGTACATGGCTGTATCCTTCCCGTAGGCTGAGCAGCTCAGGAAAAAGATATTCCTGATTCCCAGCCATGTCTGCCCCAGGGCCCGGCACACTTTATTGAAAGGCCCTGGTGGCCAGGGACGGATTACCCAATAAGCAAGGTAAGCACGTGCTGAGGGCATCAATAAAACAGGGGCACTGGGTGTCCAAAGCAAAGACCCATAGATGCAAAGCAGATGAGACACAAGGAAAAGCAAACACTGTGGTGCCAGGGAACAGGTAGGGCACTAAATGAACTGATGCCAGCTCGAGTACATGAGACTGTGCTGGCTGCAAATAAAGTTCATGCAGGGTCACAAGGGTGTTTGTGCTCAAGATTTAAGTTACAAGGCCCCTACTACCTATGCTTTCAATTGCTAATAGCCACATTTAAGAAGAAATTATTTGATAGATAGCTAAGACACACATATTCAGAAAACACAAACTTTGTTAGATAGAATGTATGGGTAAGCAGGTAAGGGGACAATGCAGATTATCAATGTGTAGGGTCCTCACATGCCTTAACCCAGGCTTGCTGGTGGTGCAGTGGTTAAGAAGTTGGTTGCTACCTGGAGAACTGGTGGTTTGAACCCACCCCATAGCTCTCCTGAGAAAGACCTGGTAATCTAACTTCCATAAAGATTATAGCCAAGAAAACTCTATGGGAAGTTCTACTCTGTTCCATGGGGTTCCTATGAGTCAGAAGCAACCGATGGCACCTAACAACAAAAACAGACAAAGTTACAGGGTGCTTTAAGTACAGAGAGTTGTTGTTACAGATCATTCTGGTTTGAAGCCTGGCTACACTGAATCAGCATCTACAGTTGAACAAGATTCCTAGGTAAATTCTGAGGACCACTGCTCTACTAGTGGCTCTCACCATTACCGTTGCATGGAGAGGCAAATTCTCGGCAAGGGCTGACATCTGAACGAACCCACTGGAAGCCCTGATACAAACCCAAATTGAACCTGCTGCCATCAAGTTGACTCTGGCTCAAGGTGACGTAGTGTGTTACAGAGTAAAATAAAACTGAGTTCTAAAAGGGTTTCTTTAAACTTCAGGGAAACAGATTGTCAGGCCTTTCTTCTGTACAAGAGCGCAGACTAAGCGTACTGTCTCTTGCGTCAAAGGGGTATGGGTTTGAATTGTGGCTCTATAACTTTCTAGATGTGTCCTTCTGGGGCAAGTAACTTTACCTTACTAAGTCACATTTTCCTGATCTGTCACATGGGGATAATAATGTCCACCCCCTAGTGGTGTTCAGAGAATTACCTGCCATAATATCCAGAAAGTATTTCACCCAGCTCCTGGCACATACCAGTGCTCAGTAAATGGTAGTTGAGCTAGCTGAGCAGGGTATATTTTCTTAATTTCCCCCAGCTTCAATAACAGGGCTCAGAAAGAGCAGATATTTTCCAAGGATTTTCAGATTTGTGTCCGGTACCCCTACACCAACCACAGGCATAGAACATCAATAGTAGAATCAGCAACTGCACACTCTGGGAAACTCCTGGTAGCACACAAAATGTTTTCCCATCCACTGTTTCATGATGTGCCGTCAGAAACTCACACAGCTGCATGACTGGGAGACCCAGGCATGAGCATAAGGGGCTGTGAGAGCGGAGGCGGCCCTGGCATCCTGGAGTTCAGTTGCTCCTGCTCTTCTCTGTCACGTCTGCCTGTCATTTTCTAGGGAGAGTGGGAGCCTGGACAGAACAGCCTCTTCCTGAAGCAACTGACTTTTAAAGGTGTTTGACCTTGTTTTTTTTCCTCCCGTAGGGATTGGGGGGAAAGCAGGAAAGGTGGGGCTTGAAACTCTCCCCACCTGTTTGAGAGGAGGTCGGCTCTGCCTGGCAGTCATCCCAGGCAGCCAGCACCTCCTGCATGCCGTTCCAGAGGGCCATGTCCTCATTCACGGACCATTGGGTGCAGGCTGCTACTCTCTGCCTAATTGTTGGTGTCCTTGTTAACACCCTCTATTTGCCTTCATGCCTGACACTCATCCAGCAGCTCTGACTCCCCCCTAACGAGGGCCTCCTCCTTGATGAACAAGATGTAAGTATACAAGTTATTAATCTTCCCACCAAGGCAATTACAGCCCCACAAAGTTCCTCCTTTGCCATAGCAGCTCCACTATGACAACCTTATCAGGTTAGCAATTTCAGATCTGCATTAAGTGTTCAGAAATCAATTTTCAGCTTATTTTGTGTTGCAAAGTTTGCCATGCCTGAAACTGCACTGCTAATTGAACAAGAGCAATTGATGTTTTAGCAGTAATTAAAGATGGTAATTATGACCAAATCTCCCCCATGGCCCTGTCATGTTTGCTTTTGGACCTGTCAGAATGGTAGGCAGGCCAAATCAATCTTAATAAAGTTGGTGCTTCATAAGCCTTCCCAGAAATGGTGTTGTCCTCAGGATGGGGACAGCACCTTTGAAGTCATGGGGGACTGGTGAGTTGGGAAGACAGACAGCCATCAACTTTACCCAGAGTGGCACTTTGGTTGCCCAGCCAGCAGTGAGTCAGGCATGCAGATTTGGTAGGGGGAGAATCCCAAACATATGAACTTTGAGAACACTCTTGCTTGAAATGCTTACAGCATATTTGGGAAAGTATAATGCATGTACATACACAAAGTAATTTCAGAACAATTATTTTGTTTCATAAATTACACAGTGCCTACCTTGTGCTAGACACTGGAGGAATCCCAATCAACCTATAAGCAAGCACAAACGACGATGACTTTAGAATCTGGGAGTTGTGGTCAGTTTGGGCTGCTGAAGGACGTTGGCCTGAAAGTCCGGAGTGGCTCCATCCTTTCTTCCTCCTTCATGTCTCACTGAGGCTCCTCACCTTCAGAGAGGCAGCTGGGAAAATGGAAAGTGTTCTAGGCTGGGTGCCTGAGGGTTCTAGTCCTAGTGTCGCTGTTGCACGCTGTGGCCCTCACAGCACTGGAAGCCTAGAGCTCATGTTGCACATTCAAGAGCCTGAGGATGATCATCAATAGAAACTTTATTCACCCCCTTCAGAAAATCAGTATTATATTTGTACTGCTCCTTAAGTTACTGCGCTCTGAGGGTGTTCCTAGGTTGTTATTCACTCTGCAGCTCATTTATTGCATATCTGTGCCCCAGGCACTGTGATTTGTGCTTGGGGATGCAAAGATGACGTAGAGAACACTTCCAGCAAGTATTACAGGCAGATGGTTAACATGTAGGGATCCCTGTCTTCTGGTGGAAATGCTGGTTGTGTAGTGGGTAAAATGCTATGTCTGCTAACCAAAAGGCCATGCTATCGGCCATAGCCCATGAATTTGGACTTGTAGCCTACTGGACAAACTTTCCCTTGTTAAAGCCGTCCACTCTGTGATATTTCTGTTAGAGCAGTACCAGCTAACTAAAACAGCATGCAAACCATCTGAACTCTGTGCTGGGAATGTGGAGCAGAAGTTATTGAAAGGATAACATGGTCAGGTTTGCTTTTGAGAGAGTTTGCCTTAACAGTTGTGTGCAGGTGGTTGGGCAGGAATAGATGTATCGGAGACGGCTCAGGGACACACTACCTGGCACCTGCTCTTAAGAGGACCTTTATAGGAAATCTAGAGCAGTTTCCTGGACAAATGCTTCCCCTTCTTTGTACCTAGCTTCATGCAGCTGGTCAGTATGCTCCAGTAGAGAGCCTAGCCCATACCCAAATGACCCCCACTGCTCCTGTATGCAGAATTGCTCAATAAAAACCTCTGCTTCAGTAGAGATAGAAAGGGACAGACCTAGGCTGATGGCAGCCTATGTGGCAGTAATATCAGGCCATACTGAGAAATGGACTCTCATGGAGAAAAGAATAAGATTTCTGGCCACAGATACGCTGAGCAGCCCCTCCCTGGTGTGCAGCCCATGCTGGTTATAGGTGTGTTTCAAGGCTGGGCTCTCTATGTACCACTTGTGAGCTTACATGGACTCACCAGGATATGCACGTATACAGGGTCCTGCTTGAACATGCACATGCTGAGCAGCAGAGGCCCACGTGTTTCTAGACACATAATCAGTCATGTATATGATGTGCCTAAAGTGCACTTGTGTACTCACTTAAAACCCAGCCCAAGTGTATGCCATTTTCACACACATCTAGGTACCCAGGGGTGGGTATGTATACATACTCTCAGCCCTGATGGGAACATTTATCCTCTGGTCCAAGTGGTATCAGGTTAAAAAATGAGGTCTTCTGGAATCAGACAGGTCTTTGATCAGACGGTCTAACTCTTCCAGGGAAGGAGGTGGGAGTCAGAGGAAGGGAGTGGGAGAGAAGCTGAGGGCTGGTCTCTGCTGAGGGAAGTCTTTGGTTTCTTCTGCGGGAGCGCACTACAGTTTTCCTAACTGAGCTCCTGGAGGGGGCTGTTTAGGCCCCTCAGGCTGGTCCAGCCAGGTCTTCAGATCTCAAGTTGTCAGTGCCTTCCTGATCAGGGCCTGGGCAGTCTATGTTGATGGCCAAGGAAAGGCTGGAAGCTGTAATGGGAAGATGCTGGTTCCATCTCCACAATAGTTGGGAAATCTAATCAGGGACTTTTTGAATTTTAAGTTCATCTTCTCAACTTCTGCATTGTGAAGATGTATCGGTAGAAGCTCACAGGGAAAAAGTGACTTGTCCAAGGTCACACCATAAGCTGTGTGAAGATGCACTTTACAATTACTCTAAGGCATGTTATTAGCAAACTATTTACCAGGGGCTGACATACACTGTACAGGTTCTGTCCAGCTGAGGCTTAGAGATGCGTGTCAGCTTGAACTCAGATTTTACTGGCCAGAATTATCATACTTACAAGGCACTTTGGTTCAAGCCAAGCCTCAATGTCCTGTGGCTGAGAGTGTGCACACATACCTACCCTAAGCACCTGGATGTGTCTGCAAATGTACACATGTGGGTTGAGTTTCAGTGAGTACACACGGATGCAGGCACATCTGTGTATACGGCTAAGTGTGTGTCTATGAGTGTGTGGGCCTCTGGTACTTGTCACCAGGTACCTCTTTCTTGCCCACCAGAAGGAGTGTACATGAGGGTGCGGACTCCCATTTTAAAAGCTCTTGACTGTGCCAACCTTTCTTTTTTCTCTTCCTTCAGTACTGTCCCGAGTCACATTTACTTTCCTAGTCAAAATCCTTACTTTTGGATGATGACATCCTCTCACCTTCCTCTTAGGTGCTCAATCTTACTACCCTTGTTGCCTGTGACAGCTGAAGATTCTTTTCATTTCAGAAAAAGATAGGCAAGCTGGGGGTTCCTTCCTGATGTTTCATGATATTAATCCTCCAGGCTGGTCCAGTTTACAGATACAAACTTGGCAAGCACCTTCTCATTTCTGAATTCTGGAGGAACCTGAATCAGTGGAGAAGCAAGGTAGGGTGGTGGAGGTCTCAGGAAATGACTGGTTTCTCAGTTCCAGTCCTGGAGTTCATTTCGTCTGTGTCTTTATGGGATGCCAGCCACTTTCCTGGGTTGGGCTGTTGGGGCAAGGCCATGGATGACCCATCTCAACAGGGTTGGGAGGTGGGAGGTCAGGTCGTGACCAAAGCCGGGGCTGGGTTCTCCCGGCTCACCATGTACCCAGCACCCCCTTTCTAGTGCCCACTGAATCTCTCCCACCCCTCTGGGCTCTGAATTCTCTCCAGTTTTTCTCTCTCAGCTGGCCTGTCTAAGTTCCCGGAGCTTCTTCCCTGGATGGGTGATTGATTAATTGATTTACATATTTATTAAAATGTATTTTAGCAGCGTCTTTGCCTTTGATGCCAAATCTCATTTCCTATTGTGGGGCTCCTGACAGCCAGCATAGTAAATGCAAAGACACTTTACAAAACAATTTAAATAGCAATTGCCACCAGCTTAAAAATGAGCAAAACAGAAAAATAAAATACTGATGAGGAAATTGGCAGCTTCAGGACAAGGAAGGCCAGGAGCAGGTAGCCAGCAGCTCGGGGTGCAGGCACAGTAAAAAAGCCATGTAATTGTCTCTTTAGAGTGGTCCAGGTATGAGGTGCGGATGAAGGAAGGTTAACAATTGTTGCTCAGGGGCATTGTCCTTAGACCTGTGCTCAAGAGAGTTTTCTGAGTGGAAGGGACTATTTAGAAAGGAAGCAGCCAGGGCTTAAGCCCTAAATCTTTCCTGCAGTTTAGATGTTCAAAGCTGTGTCTTGCTCTGAGGAGTCCCATAGGTGCTGAGGCTGGCCTATGGAACTGGGAGGCCAGCAGGCAGTTGTCCTTATTCAGGCAGTGGAGTGGGGAAAGTGTGGCCAGGTAATCTGTTCCCTGAATTCACACCCCAGCCTGGCCACCAGCTAGCTGTGACTTTTAGGACAGCCACTTTGTACACATTGTAGTACCAATCCACAAACACTAGTCTGGGGCACTAGAGTCCTGGTTTTGAATCCTATTCTTCAGTCTCTGGCTGTGGGACTTCCAGCAGGTTACATTCCCTCCCTGGGCCTTGATTTTCTCATCTGTGGCATGAGAACACAGGGCGCACAGCTTCTTCATCTTTCCTTCCCTTTCTTTTTTTTGTATTTACGTATTATAAGTGTCCCTGTTTCTATGTGATCCCACTTTTGTGGTAAGAGAGAGAGGAGAAGGTGAAGGGATCTAAAGGAAGAACCTTTAGACCAGGAGGCTAGGGCCAAACCAGAATTTGATGCAGGATGTGATTGTAAGAAAGGGAAGGACATCGTGTTTGGTCAAGTACAGTGTCAGTGCAGATGGGGAACCCTCACTGAGATGAACTGACGCAACAGCTGCAGCAATGGGCTCAAACTCACCAACAGTCGTGAAGATGGCACAGAACTGGGCAACATTTTGTTCCGTTGGACGTGAGGCCACCGCAAGTCAGAGCTGCCTGGACAGCAGGTAGTAATAACGTGATTGCACAGTTCTAGAGAAAGGGTAGAGAAGAAACCTGTTGGAAAATAAGATAAAATCCCCAAAGGTGAGTAGGATTTTGCTCACCCTCATCCTTTTATCCCTCCTGAGCTCCGGCTGCCTCCTGCCTCCTTGGCTGAGCCTTCTCTGGCTCCACTGTTCTGCTTCTCATCCTGCCACTGGTCCTGATGCTGCTTTTTCCTGCTGCTAGGTCTGCTTCCTCCATGAGCTCATTTTACAGCCACCACTCTTTTTCCAAGATGCTCAGATTTTCATTTCCAGCTTTGACCTCTTACCAGGACTCTAGTCTCATAAATCCAGCAGCCTGTAGGACATCTTTCCTTAAATGTCTTGCTGTCACCATAATACGTCTAAAACCAAATCCAGAATTTTTCTCACAAGGTACTGCTCCCACAGTATGACCTCAGCTTCCTTTTTTCATTTGTTCTTTTTCCTTTAGTTTTCTACTGGTTAGCCAGTCTCAAAGGAAACCTCTATGTGGTGTTTACTGTTTTTGAGGTGACTTTTTGTACATGATCACATTTCTTTCAGCAAGTATGTATTGCCAAAACCCCAAACCCACTGTCCTGGAATCAGTTCTGACTCATAGCAACCCCATAGGATTTCCAAGCCTGTAAATCTCTAGAAGAGACTGCCACATCTTTCTTCCATAGAACTGCTGGTGGTTTCAAAGTGCCTATCTTTTGGTTAGTAGTCAGTCACTCTAACCATTGTGCCCCTAGTATTGAGCACCTGTTACATGCCAAGCTCTGTGTCCTCTCTGATCACAGAGGCTGCAGCGAGAAAAAAGAGGACACAGACCCTGCCTTCGTGGGATTTAATTTACTATGGTCACTTTTTCTGCTTTGTGGTCTTCCAAACAGTGCTGTGCTTCTCTTCCTAAGATTTCAGGCACAGATCTGGGCTCCAAGTACACACTCAAGACACCTTTTTCTAAAAAAATTGAGAGAACTTTGCGAGCATGTTGTCAGCTGTCAGTGAGCCCATTTCTGAGTCATGGCAACCTCAGGCACAAAGAGATTGGACCACTGGACCATTACAATCCACTGGTTGATTTTTCAAAAGAACCAGGTCTTTATTCCTAGTTCATCTTAGACTGGAAGGTCTGCTGAAACCTGTTTAACATAATAGCAATAACACACAAACTTCTACTGACAGAAGGGTGGTTTTTTGACTGTGAGGCACCTCGGCTGGGAGTCTGACACTGGTCTCCTGGATGGAAGGTGAAAATTCTACCACACAACCAGTGCTGCCACCTGTGTGAGCGTGGCACTGTACCGATGACAAGGACCCTGCCCTTAGATGGCTTGAAAACTGGAGAAACACTGTATGTACACAGTGAATTAAGTAGCAAACCAAAACATTGAAAGATTTTCACAAGGCAATATTTGTTCATTCATTCGTTTAACAGGTACCTGTTAAAGGCCAAAAATCTGCCAAGCACCGAAACCCACTGCTATTGAGCTGATGTAGACTCATAGCGACCCATCAAACCCAAACCAAATGCATTGCAGATAAGTCGATTCTGACCCACAGTGACCCCACAGTGCTGGGTGAATGCTGAGATAAAAGAAATCATCTTTACCCTGCAGGGGATGAGGACAAGAAAGGTGTCCTGGAGAAGACGATGATGGAACATGCTGCAGTGATGTGTAAACATAGGTCAGGAAAAAGGGGATGAAGGCTGGTGGGAGACAGTGCGTCTTTCAGAGGGCATATCAAGTGTCGTGTGCTTCGTGCATCATGTGTACGCATGCACGGGGACAGCGCCAACCTGTTCCTTTGGCTGTGCCCAGAAGCTCTGCAAGGCTCGAGAAGGTGAAGACAGAAGCAGAGGAGGGCGAAGAAAAGGGCCTGGGAAGGAAGAGCTATGGTGGCTGGAGTGTATATTGAAGGCAACCAGGATGCTTGGAAGGGTTTGCGTCAGCGGAGAGACATAAATAAACCAGTTGCGGAGGCGTTCACTCCCGCTCGTAGTGACCTCATGTGTCACTCCCGCTCGTAGTGACCTCATGCGTGCCAGAGTAAAACTGAGCTTCCAGTGCCTGATTTTTCAGAAGTAGGTCTCCAAGCTCTTCTTCCAAGTCCTGCCTAGGTGAACTCCAATATCCAATCTTTTGATTAGCAGTCAAGCATATTATTTGCAATACTCAGGGTATCTAAGGGACATAGACAATCTTTTACCATCTAGTTGATTCAGACTCACAGTGACTCTATAAAAAACAAAATCTGCTGCTGTCTAGTCAATTGACTCACAGTGACTTTATAGGACAGAGAAGAACTGCTCCATAAGGTTTGTGAGGCTGTAATTTTCATGGAAGCAGACTGCTGCAGCTGTCTTCTGTGGAGAGCTGGGGGTTCCAACTACTAACCTTTCAGCTAGCAGACCAGTGCTTAAACACCGTGTCACTGGGGCTTTTTCTGGCCAGCATATAGAAGAAAGGCTTAAATGTCCAGTCAGCGAGATTGACTGTAAGAGTTGAAGGAATTTAGCAGAGAAGAAAGTTTTGTCTAAGTCAACAAAGGCTTCCTGGAGGAAGCAGGCACTGAACTGCACGTTGAATAGTGAGAAGATGAAGGAGAAAGGCACTTAGCAACCGTGTCTTCCCTTGCCTTATGGCACCCAAGGCCTTCCTCCATGTCTTGGCCCCAGCTGGCCTCTGGCTTTGTTTCCCTGTGTGCCCCTTTGAACCCCACCCCAGGCAAACTGGAGAGCTAGCAACTCCCATTCTTTCCAGTCAGTTGAGGTCCTTTTGTTTAAGCTGTCTCTTTGCTCAAAAGACCCTGCTCCACGTTTCTGGATGCTGGGATCCTAACCTCTCTTTCCTGGGTGGTATAAACATGTAGTGCACTTGGTTGCTAACTAAAACATTGGAGGTTCAAGTATACCCAAAGGCAATTTGGAAAACAGTCCTGGCAATCTTCTTCTAAAATATCGACCTTTGAAAACTATTGTGACATACATGGGGCCACCAAGAATCAGAATTGCTGGGAACTATTTTTATTTTATTTTATTTTTTGGGGGTAATTGTGCTTTAAGTGAAAGCTTAAAATTCAAGCCAATTTGTCATACAAAAACATACCCACATATTGTTATGCAACTCCAGCTGTTCTTCCCACACTATAACAGCACATTCTTTCTTTGTATCGTGTATTTCCCGTGTTCACTCAGCCATCCCCTGTCCCTCTCTACTCTCTTGTCTAGCCTCTGGACAGAAGCTGCCCAGGTGGCTGCGCGTATCTTCTTAAGCCACGAAGCACACTCTTTGCCAGTATCTTTTTATGTCTCACAGTCCAGTCTAATCTTTGTCTCAACAGTTGACTTCAGGAATGGTTTCAGTTCTGGGCTAACAGACAGTCTGGGAGCCATGTCTTCCGTGGACCCTCCAGTCTGTCAGACAATCAACTCTGGTCTTTAATAGAGTTCAAGTTCTGTGCACCCACTTTTCGCCTCCTGTATCAGGAACTCCATGCTGTATTTCCTTCAGGGCAGTCATTGCTGGTGGCCAGGCACCATCTAGCTCTGGTTTCGTGCTGATGTAGTCTCTGGATTAAATGGCCCTTTCTGTCTCTTGGGTTCTAATGGTCGCTGCTCTTCTGTGCAGCTGCCATGTGCTAGCCGCGTCCCAGTTATCCAGGACGTAACTCATCTCTGCTGCTGGTTCGAAGAGCAAGACCTTTGCCAGCCATCCCAGAGGCTCCCTGGGCCTAGTACAAAGTTTGTGCGCAGCTAGTCATGGATGAAAGACAGAAAGCCAGGCTATAGGGGCCAGAATAAGCCACAGTACAGAGGTGGGAGCTAGCCTGGCGTGAAGGGGACTCCATGAGTCTGGATCTTTTGGCTCAGATCTAGAGAGGGAAGGAACCATGTATGAATTGTTACACATGTGTTCATGGATTTTTCTCACATGCCTGGTTACTGCACGGGCAAGAGATTATGCAGGTCAGTGTTAACGAGGAAATTCACCTCTGAGTTTCACCTGACAGGTAAGGGCTTTCCTTGTGTGTGAGTTAGTATCTACCTTCTGACTGTCAGAGGACATAGGTGGCTCTTAGACAGGACTCCAGCCAGTGAGACGGCCCCAGCTGTGCAGGACACTTAGGTGGCACTCTTTGTTGCTGGGTAGAGTCTTAGTTACTCAGCGCTACCGTAACACTAGTAGCACAGCAAGTGGCTTCAGAGAATGGAAGGTTATTTTCTTACAGTCTGGGAGGCTGGAAGTCAGAATTAAGGGCGTAGCTGTAGGAGTTAGCTATCCTTGGAGTTCCTGGGTTTGTAGCTGTCTTCCTCTGTCCCCAGACAGTGTCTGTTTCTACCTCTGCTGCCCAGTTTCCCTGTGGGTGTCTCTGTGTCTAATCTGCTCTTTTCATAACTCAGGTTTGCAGTCCTGAAGCCAACTCTTCAAAGACTGGACTGCACTCTAAGACCTAAAATGGTAAAAGGCATGCTTCTTGGTTTAAGTACATACAGGTGTCTAACTGGGCCGCTCTTGTCCCGAGGTGAGATGAAAGGGCAGAGTGGGACAGGGGGTGGTGGAATGGACACAGGAAATACAGGAAGGAAAGGAGGAGTGTGCTGTCACACAGTGGGGAGAGCCGCCAGAGTTACACAGCAGTGGGTGTGCAAGGTTTTGTATGACAAATTGACTTGGATTGTAAACATCCATTTAAAGCGCAAGTAAAAAATTTTTTTGCCATAGAAATGGTTAGGTTTGGATCCCCTCTACACAGTTTTGACCTCATTAACATAACATTAACAAAACATTTCCAAATAAGACTACATTTAAACAAACCAACCAACCAACCCACTGCCACTGAGTTGATTCTGATTCACAGCAACCCTATAGGATGAAATAGAACTACCCCACAGGGTTTCCAAGGGGCAGCTGGTAGATTCAGCCACTGACAGATCGGTTAACAGCTCATCTCTTAACCATTACACCACCAGGGCTCCTTTACAGGTGCAGAGGTTAGGGTTTTAATACATATTTTGGGAGGACCCAGCTCCACTATAACAGATAGTAAGCCGGCAAGCTCTTGATTCATTCATTTATTCTTTTATGTCTTCCGTAATTGATCAGCGATGACCCTCAGGCACTGCGGTGCAGTGGGAACTAAGGCATTGTCAGCCATTTATGTTTCCTGTCCTTGATGACTTTTTGTTTTTCCTGCATATTTAGAGAAGTCTTTTGAAAATGCCAGCCTGTCTCAGCTGTGCCAGGGAGAGGAGATTTGGGTCTAAACTTTGGCTGGAGTTTTAAGCACAAGACTGCACCATGGGCACTGGTGGGCTGGAAGCAGGAGAATCCAAGGGAAGTGGGCACTCCAAGGGGAGGCGGCCCTTGGAAGGACAGAGCTAGACTTCATTGTTGGCTGGTCCTCTTGCTTGAGATTATCCTTTGCCAAACCTCTAGTCACTCTGGGTTTGTTTTTAACAAACCCCTCCCTTTTGTTGAGGCAGTGTGGTGGAGTTAAAAAGCAGCCACTGGAGGTAGCACACCTGGGTTTGCTTCTTCCGCTGAACCAATTTCTTACCTTCTCTGAGATGGCACCTCCCTCAGGGTGAGCGTAAACCCACCAAAACCCACTGCCGTTGAGTTGATTCTGACTCTTAGCAACACTAGAGGATAGAGTAGAACTGCTCCATAGAGTTTCCAAGGAGCATCTGGTGGATTTGAACTACTGACCTTTCAGTTAGCAGATGTAGCACTTAACTGCCATGCCACCAGGGGTAGGTGTAAGAATTACAAAGACGTGCGTGTGATGCATTGACCTAGTGCGAGCCTCGTAGAAAGTCTTAATTGAGCAATACCGTCCTCTCTCTTTGTTGTTACATAGAAGAGAAAAAGATAAATTTTCTATTGTCAAGGAGAAAGAAGTGAAAAAAAATTGAAGTGCTGTGGTCTTTTATTCTTATAATAAGACCTCGTTCTTATAAAAGGTGGGTCTGCGTGCTGTTGCAGGTACTTTCTTGGCCTATACCTGGTGGCCTTAATCACACATAGCTTGGTTAGGTTGAAGAGCTCAGCCTGGGTCCCTGAACCCAGTCAAAGGCCAACACCCAACAGAAGCATTGAACTCCCAACCTTGGTGTTGTTGGAACTGTACACATAGAGCGGGTAGGCAGCCCTGGACATCATCTAGATGCACAGACCTCTGTGCGAACAGGACCCTCCAAAGGGCACCTGAGAGACGGCTGGCATTTCAGATGCCTTGTCTGCTGGGCCACCCTACCGCCCTGTCTCTAGCTTCCCAGGAGGGTGGAGATCTGATGTTTCTACAGCTACTTTCTGTTCCTTTCCCTAGAAGCACTATCCCTGGCTATCCCCATGGAAACTGCAGCAGGGACCCTGAGAGGGGATAAGAGAGGCACAAGGAGGGAAAATCATCAAGAATTATTTCTTTGGTGAAAGAGAAAAAAGAGGGAGGGGAAGGGAGAACAAGGAGAAGGAAAGGGGAGAGAGAGAAAGGAGAGACAGAGAGAGAGAGAGGGAGAAAGAGATGACGAGTCTTTTCTTTGGGGAAAAATGGAAATTTAATCAGATCAGTTTTTATAGTGCAAATAGAAAATCAGTTTTAATAAAGCCAAAAGGAAATGGAAAACAGCCGCTTGAGATGGAGATTGTGTTAAACAGACAGCTCTTTAGGAGTAGCCGAGTCTGGGATGTTTATTGTGCACAGAGCAAGGAGGGGGACTTCTGGATGAATTTCAAACAGGCATTTGATTTGGCGTTGGGGCCGTGATGAGCCCCTCTTTTCTCCATATTCCCCACCCACTCCAGCACCCATCTGTCCAGGGAAGGAGCTCCCCCCATTTGAGGAGGAAAGAGAACAGAGAGTGGGGACAACAGCAGATACCTCCCTGCCAAGGGGCTCTGGAAGGCACCCTCTTCTTCCTCTGTAGTAAGTCTCCCATCAAGCTCCTCATGGTGCCCAGGACTCTCAGCTCTTCTTGCCCACGGCTTGCCACATGCCTGAGACTGGACCCTGCTCTCCGCTGGCATACCCACTGTTTTCAGCTCCTGATTCTTAATTATAGTTCTGGCCAAGCTCTTGGTTTTATTGCTTTCATTTATTGTAAAAAGACCAGTGTCTGTTTTTGGAACGGCTATCTGGTCAAATCACGGTTGATAAGAAACACTGAGCTGTCTTTTTAAGACAGGCCAAATTTATCACACTTAAACACACACACACACACACACATACACACATGCTTTCGATGGCCTATTAGAAAACTTCCCATCCCCTTTTTCCCACAGTGACATTTTAGTAAAAGGCTTTATTTTTCCCCTCAGCTTTCACGGAGCCATTGCCTTGAAAGAGAGAGGGGAGAGGGAGAGGGAGGCAACAAAGCACTTCTGAGGCTGTTCCATAAAATATATGAAGAGGGCATAGATGCTAACAGGATCTGTCCTAATGGGGCTGTTAGCTCAGGAGGAAAAGAGGGGGCCTCTGGCAAATGTTTGTCAGCTGTTATTTTTGTGATTAGGAGAGAAACTGCACTTTACGTTTTGGAAACCCAGCTATTTGAGCCTCCAAGAAACAGAAAGATAGGTTGGGAGGGGCTGGGATGGGAAGGTGGGTGAGGCGGGCCTGGCGGCTCCTGGGGTGGGGCTCCCCTGGCATCTTGGAAGCTGGCTGGAAACTGGAGGAGCTGCAAAGCCACGTCAAGTCATTCCCCTGTCCCTGCTGGGCCACTGTCACCACTCATATTTCTACAAATGGGATGAAGTTAGGCAGCTGGGCCACAGGGCTGCTAGTAGTGTTGGGGAGAAGGGAAGCAGGGGCCAGGCAGATAACTTCTGCAACAGTGGAAGCCACTGACCATCTGCTGGGTCTCAGATGAGAGCTGGGTTGAGGGCACGTCTCAGGTTCAGCTAGAAACAAATGTTCCTCACTTGCTGCGAGCAGATCTGGCTCTAGAAGAGAGGTTGGTGAGATGACGATGAGTGCCTGCTCCTCCTGGAGTGGTTGGGAGCATTCTTCAGAACACAGCTGGTGTCTATTTCATTCATACATAGGCAGCATACAGAGGAGATGGTGGAAGGGATGCTGGCTGGTGGAAACCAGAAGGAGGCAGGAGCCTCATTCTCCTGGTTACTTGTGACCTTCATCTTCTCCCAGTAAACTGGAGTAGTGGGGGGTGTCTGACCTCTTCTAACTTCACAAAGAGAAAGGAGATCAATAGCCCAAGACTGATGGTTTGAGGCAGAGACCAGACATGACTCCACCCTCCAATTTTTTTATTTTTTATTTTTAACCTATTCTGACACCAACTGTCCTTCCCAAGGCAGTCTCTACTTCTTTGCTGAGTTGGATAATTTGTTGGAGTGGCCATACAAAACTCACAGAAAATATTCATGATTAGGGCTTTATTGGGGAAGTAATGGTACAATTCAGGTTCAGAAACAACTCAAAATACAGTTCTTATCAGGACAGCATGTTCTCAGACAAGTTTTAAGAAGCTGTTTCAGTTCTGCAGATATGTGCCTGGAGGCACTCCACTCCAGCCAGGATGCCGCTGGCTGGAAGGTGCTTAGCCTTCCTGCTGTGTCAGCCAGGAAGCCCAGTGTAGGACAGCCCCCTGCCTCTGGGGTGTCATTTCTCTGCTGCTGCATCTGTCCATCTTTAGTGTTATAGTTGTCTCTCGGTCTCCTAGTTCTAGGACCTTCTCAGCACAGGGATCCCACATCCAAAGGACATGTTTCACTCCTGACTCTTCTTTCTTGGTGGTGGTGAGATCCTTCCTTCCCATCTCTGGAATGGTTCATTTTAAGCCTAGCGACATATCAAAACTGGCCAAACCCCTCATTAGCGTTCCATACACCTTATTTGTATAGCCCCACCCCACAAAAGTGCCCTACACCAAATTTATATTATTAGCAAGCTATCCAGTCCCTTTGGTGGGCCAGCGCACTTGAGTCACATAGTCCTACCCAGTTGCTTGGTGAGAGTTACAAGTACTGACTAGAAGAGCCATATTTAAGTAATTCGTTCCATGAAGTCTGCTCCACTTTGCCTTTGCTTTTCCTTTCATACTTCCTCTCCCCAACAATAATTCTCTACATCTGATTCTGAACAGGCATCCCTGGGTGGTACAAATTGTTAAGCACTTGACTATTGGTAGGAAGGTTGGCAGTTCAGAACCCCTTGAGACATCTCAGAAGGCAGCTCTGGAGATCTGCTCCTGAAACGTCACAGCCTTGAAAACCCTATGGGGCAGTTCTGCCCTGCATACATGGGTCACCATGAGTCAGAATAACAACTAACAACAACAATTCTGAACAAGATAGCTTTAATTTTTACACAGCTAACTCCCTTTTTCCTCCTCGGAGACCTTGGTTTCTAAGGAGTGTTGCAGACAGTAGCCTTCTCCCCACATTGCTTCTCCCCCTTCTTTTCTAGGGCGTATGCCCTCTGCATTGTGTCACCAAGCATCTTCCTCCCCTTTCCAACTGCTTGCACTTGATTTAGCAGCAATAGTGCATCTGACATCTGAGTCCCCTGAGATCCAAGGAAAGCTAGATTTGGAGGCATCTGGACCACAGCTATTAAGGGGCTGGGGATATAAGACTTGGGCTCTGCAGTCAGAGAGATTTGGGTTTGAAACCCAGCACCACCACTTGCTGGGTGAGCTTCAGAAAAGTATTTGATTTCTCCCAACCTTACTTTTCTCATCTGCAAAATGTTGGGAGGATTAAGTAAAAGAATGAATGTAAATTTGTGGCCAGGACTTAGTAACTGCTAGTTTCCCTCTCCTGCCAGGATAGGAGGCAGGTGTGGTATGTCTACCTGACTCATTCTGCATCTCGTGGGCAATGGTATGGTGGTGCAGTGGAGGCAAGACTAGATATGAGGCCTGGGACACCCAGTTCTTTCTGTTATCCCTTTCAATCTTCTAGTGCCACCTTGGGTGGACTACTCAATCTCTCTAGTCCCCAGTTTCCACATTCTAGGTGACCTCCATGTTTTTCTAGACACCTAACAAGTAAAATCATTTGAATCCATTCTGAAACTCTCTGCCTCCTTAGACTTGTGCGGTTGAAACCATTCCTAGAGGCTGGATAGCCAAGTTGTGTTATATCCTCCCCTGAAGACATCAAGGTGTTGGACAACTGAGCCTTGATTATAGATCTTTTATGATCTGAGAGCTGCAGCCATTAGTTCCAAGTGAAGGAGGCACAGTAGGCGCCACTACCAGCAACTGCCTTGATTTGCCTGGGACTGAGAACAGGACGTTTCATGTAACATGAAACTGGGTAAGTGCTGGATATGAGTTGGTCACCCTAAGTCAGGGCTTCCATTCAGTTCTATATATGTTGTATGGTGTCCTACTGTGAGTTGGACACTGTATCATGTATTAAGAATCAACAATGACAGAATCAGACTTTACCTTGAAGCTAGACAGAACACAGAAGACGGGTAGCTATGGAGACAGATTAACTGCCCTATTGTGTGTACAGGGCAATTAAGCCTTGGTAAGGAAGCCTAGAGGAGGACAGGTAAATTCTAGTTTGGTAGCGGTGGTGGGGGTAATCAGGAAGGCTTGTCAGAGGAGATGATAGCTGAAATGAGTTTTGAAGACTGAATAGATGTTTGCAAAGCAAAATGAAGGGAGGGCTGGGAACTGAGCCTCCGAGGCCTGGGTCAACACAACTAAGCTCCAGAGTAATGGGGGTGAGAAGGCAAGACACTGAAGAAGCTAGAGGTTAAGCTTTCGCTTTCCCTGCTTTGTGGAAACGGAATGTGGTTTGGAAGGAAGATCTCAGAGCCAGTGAAATGCTGGGAGGCCCTCCCCAAATCAAGATGGAGACATTATTTCTATAGAGTGCCCTGTTTCTGTCTCAGCCTTTGAAGGCCTATGAAAATGTTACAGGGCTTCTCCATGCCAGGCCTGCTTGGCTCCCTGGCATGGCTGGGTGCCTGGCCTGTGGCTGAAGGCCAGTGGCCCCGAGCCCAGGGAAAACAGCTGGTGACAGGATAGAGTTGTTCTGGCTTTAGCCAGCAGATCGGTGGGCTCTGACCCAGGCTGTGATCCCTTCAGGAACTTTCTCAGAGATATTCAGCTCTGCAGAGCCAGAGATAGTGGCCAGCTCTGCTGACAGTGTCCCCTTGTTCTGTACTCCTTTACCTCAGTCATTAGCACAGGGAGTCAGAGCACCCAGACTCTTTGGAGTAGGGTCGAGCTAAGTGACCTGGCTAATGTTAAAGCTACCTTCCATAGGCCCAGCAATCAGAGGACCTCGGGCCATAAAGGAGTGTGGACAGAGTCACAGATGAGCCCTGGACCTGGTATGGACTCTCAAATGAGCAGGGCAATAACTGGCTTATGGGCAAGCAAAATGTATTCCTCCGGTCCCAGCAGAAGACAGTGCATTGTCTTGGCCCATTTCAAGCTCTTTTTGGGATAAAATGGGGCATTAAAAACAACTAACCAGTCAATCAACCAATCTGTCAACAATGAAAACTTCACCAGAAGCTTCAAGGCAGCAATATCCCACAGGAGGGAAGCCCCGAGACCAGGATGTAAGAAACCAGCCATCTGGCTTCTAGTTCTCAACCGTCATCTCCCTTTATGGAGTCCTTCAGAGCCCTGGCAGCACAGTAGTTAAGAGCTTGGCAGTTTGAATCCACCAGCCATTCCTTGGAAACCCTACGGGGCAGTTTTAGCTTGTCCTGTAGGGTCCCTATACATCAGAATCAAATGGGTGGCAATGGGTTTTTGAGTGATGCATACAGTTACCAATTCTTGGCTGCACGCTAAAAGGTTGGAACTTGTGTCCACCCAGAGGTGCCTCTGAAGAAAGCTCTGGTGATCTACTTCTGAAAGATCATCCACTGAAAACCCTGTGGAGGAGTTCTACTCTCACACACAAGGTCATCAGGAATCAGAATCTACTCCAGGATAACTGTCTTTTATAAATCTCCTTTTTTTATGGTTGCCAGTAAACTTGGCCTTGAGAGATTTACTGGTGTCAGACTCCCAAACTCTTCCCTTGATGCACAACTGTTTATCAGTAAGTAATTTTTTTGGATCCAAGACTTAGAAAGCATTAATATAGGTGCTTCAAAAAACAGAGATGAGCTCAAGACAATAATGACCATATGATAATGTGGGAGAAAAGCACACACTTTGGGCTTGATCCTGTCCCCGCACGTGCAGCCACAGGCAGGTTGCTTTGGCCTCTTTGAGCCTTGGCCCTTCCTCTGTGAAGTGGAACACCTGTCTCAAGGCATTTAATAGTTTTCTGTTCACTTAAGATCTCTTCCTCCCCCTTGACTGAATTTCTTGAGGAGTAAAGTCTCCTTTTCTTCTTATCTTTATATCCCCTGGGCCAGACACAAAGTAGAAACTCAATAAATGTTAGTGGAATGAATGAATAAACGTTTGAATAACAAAAATATCTGCTCCACCGACCTCTCTCCCATTATTGGGAGGATCAAATGAGATAATGCACATGAAGGCACTTTGTAAATTGTAGAGCACCATACAGATGCAAATTATCCACAGCTTTGGTGGAAGCTATTATTCAAATTATTATTTTCCCTGTGAAGGAAGATAGGAACGAGGGAGCAGTGGCCCCAGACCCTAAAGAGGAGCACGGGAAGCGGCAGCCGGCAGCTGGGGCCACACTTCCCAGTCTGTCTCCAGCCCTTTGAAATCATCCCTCAGCCGACTGACCCTACTAAGGTGGGATTGGCAGCAGCTGCCTGGCTCAGGGCAGAAGTTGCTGTTGGAATCCTGCCCAGTGCCGGGACGGAAGCTACAAGCCCATCTTATCCTGAACAACATGAATTGAACGCCAGGCTCTAAATGAATAAGGTTTTCTGTTCTCTACCTTATTTTATTTTATTTTTAATTGAGAAAAGTGGCGTGCTAGTAATGGGATGATGACAGACAGAGAGAAAGCCGCTCCCCCCACAGCACCCATAAATCCGAGCTCCTGCCCATCTCCAGAGACTGGGCTCATTTTTCCTCGCTATTATCCTGCCTCTTCAGCTTTTGGCCTGCATGAGGGAGGGCGAGCCGGCTGGGCAGCCATGAGATACCGGGCAAAGGCGTGATTGATAATTGACGACTGTAATTCTATAATTCATCTCCCGGCACCGCAGTGAAATTAAAAGAGTTTAGGTTCCCAAGCATAATGATCATCAATTAAACGCCGGGGAGATTTAGTGTCCTCATTTGAATTTTGTTTTATTTATTTAAATATGTCTCTTTACGGGGAGGGAAGTGTCAGAGTGGTGGCAGGCGGAGGAGTGAGGGCTGGAGCCGCCTGCAGGCGGGCTCCGGGACTGGGGTGTCCGAAAAGCTGGGTCGAGCCGGGCCCCCGGGGAGCTGCGGTGGGTGGAGCACGGGCCGCCGGGAGGAGAGCTTTCGGAGACAGGGGATCTGTCATCCCGGTCCGAATCGGTTAATACTGATAAACTGCCAGCAATAACTGCCAATTGCGCCGCAGTTCTGGAGCTGCCAGTTCATTCATTTAGGGAGTGCGGCGGCCAGGCGAGGGGAGCCGCGCCGCCCCCGCCTCGGGCGCCAGTCTCGGCTCGGGGTGGGCGGGGCCGCAGCTGGCGCGGGCAGACGGCCACCGCGGCCCTCCCCGGCTGGAGAGAGGGAACGCTGTGCAGCTTGAGAGGCGGCAGTGTCCCCGAGGGCTGCGGGAACTAGTCTGAGTGGGGGGGTGGGGACAGATGTGACACTTGCCTTTAGGATGAGTCAGAAGAAAACGTTCCCAGCCAAGCTGTGGGATCCCCTTCCTCAGGGTCAGAGAAAAAGGAGCGGGCGACGTCTTGCGGCCTCGCCACTGCGGGCAGCAGTGAAACTTGGATTTCCTCCTCTGAAAGCTAGGGGGCTGGGCTAAGCTGGCGCCCTTCTAGCTAGGGGGCTTTACTGAAGTGGCCGCTTCTGCGCTGCCCGCAGGTGGGGGGGCTGACACACCCTTCACCAGGCTTCCCCTAAGCGGAGAAAGCTGGGGCTTCAGGATGTCTCCACTCCCCCTCTCCACTGCCACCAGGAGCGCCTGCACTCTGCCGTGGCGCTGTCCATTTTTCTGGGTTGGTTACTGCCGCAGTTTCCCAGCATTCTCGGACTCAACTTCTCACTTGCAATCAAGAAACTAAAAATAGAGCATAAGGAGCTCTCCGAGGGGCTGGGCGGGGTGGGCAGAGGACAAAAAAAGTGTTCCAGTTCCCTGTGGGAATACGACCTCATCAGCTCTACATAGGGAGTTAGAAATCCAATCCAGACCATTGGCAAGGGGCGGGCGGGCCGCTTGATCACCAAGTGCAGGGCTTCAGAAGAAAACTGTTCATGCGTGTTGGGGCTGGGGGTGGGGGGGGAGGAAGGGTTACGGAGAAGACGGATGGGGAGACAGCCCAGGGCCCCTTAGTGCCTGTTTTAGGTACTTGTGAATGAGGCCCCTAGTGTGCCTTGCCCTGTGCAATCACTTATCTGCCAAGAGGGGAGATCCTTGTTCTAATTTTAATAAAGAAGTCGGTGGTGAAATGGCTTGTGAGGACTGGTGGGCTTGTAGACAAATAGGACCCCTGTCAGGGATTTCCTCTTTAGTACTTCAGAAATAGTGTTATTCTGGATTGTAAGGAATGGACGTGTTTCAGCTTGATGCAATAAAATGCACAACTTGGAGGCAGGGGGACTGGGTATCTGCCCACTGGAGCTGCGGGTAAAGGTGGTCTGGGCAGGCTTCCAGCCAGCCATTCTCAGCACGCAGGGGAACCCTCTCCAAGGAAAGACCTCCTCAGAGTTCAGAAAGGTGACTAAAATTAGATACTAGGTAGGAGGGAATCTGGTCTGGAGTCTAGAGACTCTTGAGCATGCCACATGTTTGCTTTGTGCCTCAGTTTCTTCTCCTGTTTAATAGGATGTATCACATGCAAGCTCTGTGGCACAAGGTCACTTTGTAATGCTGAGGGTTGTGGTTATAGCTTTTATCTCTTGTGCATAGAAATAGGCAACAGTCAACCTGATCTTCTAAGGGGCAGTGCGGAGGGAAGACTTTATCTCTGCCGTTCTGTGGGGCTGCCTCCCGGGCCCTTTTTCTCACAAAGGACTATCTTTAGGACCCATGATGCTTCATCTCCTGGGGGACCAGGGGAATAGGCTGATATTAGAACCCAGAGACTTGCCTATTTTGTACTACTGATTCAAATCAAGATACTGTCTCTAGTCTCCTCTCCATCTTGCTGAACTCATTCCAGTTCCCTTACCAAGCCGATCTGTATCGAGACAGTCAGTCCTTGAAAATGTGGTGATTTTCTCCAAAGAAGGCTGGGCTGTGTGAAGCCAGGCCCTCCTGGGCCAGCCACCTTCACACTGATGAACCCACCACCAGCTCTGCAGGGTCATCTGTCCCCTATCAGTGTTTGAAAGAGCCCTGTCATTGCACCTTCTCTCAGGAAGTCTGAATGATTTCCAGATTGATCAGAGGAGAGATGAAGGTGGCACCCGCCTCCCTGTCGTTGCTGCATCTCGTCTTGTCTTGCTTGCTCCTGGGGCCATTCACCTTGGGGTGTCTTTGCTTTTCTGACTGGTTTGGTGTTCAGGGCTGTTCTGTGACTCCCCACAAACATTTTAGGCTCACTGAGCGTATCATGGGTGTGTTCAGGATGGGAGCTCTGAGGGCCAAGGACTCGGTGATTCTCTGTGTAGAATTCACAAGAGCACCATGCGCAAATGGGCATAAAGCCCAACAAGGCCTTTTTAAAAAGTACCATTTTCTGTCCTTTTCTCTGATTACAAAAGTAATACATATTCATGGTCAAAAATTTGGAAAATACAGTAAAGCACAAAGAAAAAAATTAATCCATATTCCATGACCTAGAAGACATCATTGTTAATATTTGCAGTATATCACCTTTCTGTCCTTTCTCTTCCTTTGTTTCTTTATCTCTGTCTTTTCATGAGAGTCTCACATAGTAATGCTGTTTTGTCTCCTACTTCCTAGTGGTGTATCAGGAGCATTTTCCCACACCATGAAAGCCGTTTGATGAATATAGCCAGGTGTTTGGTCTGGGCAGTTGGGAGAGCCAGCTGTCTAGAAGGACTCAGCTCTGAGAGATCCCAGCTCTCTCCAGTTTCCAGTGGAGAAGGGGGACCACACAACCCATTGGACGGAGGGGTCGTCTGCAAGGCAGGACAGCATGCAATCCGGTGTCTGTGGGATACTTCGGGAGTTGTGCCATGTTGCTCCTGCTCCATTGCCAGAGGTCCCAATCACCTCTTCAGCTTTCTTCCCCCTTGGGCTCTTTAGACCTGTTGGGAGAGGAGATGCAAGGGGTCCCAATCCCTTGGAGGTTCAAATAGCACTAAGAATGGGAAGGACTGACCCAGAAGTTGCTTGGGATGGAAGTGGAGGTTGAGAGCCTGGCCCCGAAAGGACATGCTTGAGGGAAACAGTAACCAGGGAGCTGGGTTTGCTTCAATTGCAGCTCTTCCGCTTACTTAGCTGGAGTTCTGCGATGATCTAAATGGTTAGTGTCCATGAGTCAAATTCCTGCTCGTAGTGACCCCCTGTGTGTCAGGGTTAGAACTGTGCTCCAGAGGATTTTTTAATGACTATGATCTTTCACTGTAAATTGCCAGTCCTTTCTTTCAAGACACCTGTGGAAGGACTCATTTTTCCCCCAACTGTATTTGCTTTGTTTTTGTTGAGAATATCCACAGCAAAACATACACTAATCCAGCAGTTTCTACATGTACCGTTTAGTGGCACTGATTACATTCTTTGAGTTGTGCAACCATTCTCACCTTCTTTTCCTGAGTTGTTCCTTTTCATCAACACAAACTCACTGTCCTCCGAGGTTCCTGTGTAATATTTCAAGCTGCTATTATTGTCAAGGACTCAAACATTTTTACGTGAACATGCAGGCAGTGAGACTGGGGAGTGAAGAGGCTCTGGAGGCCCAGTCTTGAGTTAGAGTTAGGCCTAAGGAAAGCATGGTTTGGATCTTTCAGAGGTTTTGGACTGCAAAATGTTCAAAGACACGAACCTGAGTCACCTGGGACATTTACCTGTTTTACTTTTCATTAAAACTCCTAGAGAAGCTAATTCAGGAACATAGATCAGTATCTTACAACTCTTCAGTGAAGCAAGTTTGTCCTGACCCCACCCCTCCGTCCTTGCAGCAATGATGTAAACTTCGTCTCTGCCGAAGAAGGCACAGTCTCTTGCCACCACGTGTCTCTGGCTCTTTTCAAAAAATTCCTTTAGGAGAATAAAGACACCTTACATTGCCAGCCAAGCCAAGTGCCTTGAATCTTACATTAGGTATCTGTAATTTGCCCTTTGCGGGGTGGTTTCTCTGCTAAATTAATTGTCTGCCTCTCTTCTAAAGCAATCTTTTCCCCCAGTTCATGTTCTGTTTTTGACCTAACAGGACCACTCTTGGCCTTGTGAATGGGATTTGCTTCTAGTCGGGAATTAAATTTCCATAGCAACGCTGGCAGCCATGTTAAACGTGCTCTGCCCGGTCCTATTTCAATCCTTCGCCGCCCTTCGCAGCTGATTTGCCTGGTTATAAGCCACGTGTGTATTTATTCTTGTTTCAGTCAGGGCGGACAACAGCAGTGGCAACTCTAACTGCTGACACGAGGAACAAAATTACATAAGGGAGTCTGCCTGCTTTCAGCTTCTGGGGGCCCTGGGCCCTGAGGAACACTGCTATTTACTTTTTAGCTTCATAGCATTTTTCTTTTTTTAAAAAAACAACAACTGGGGATTGGAGTTTTTTATCTTATTTCTGAGTCACCAGGGCACCCTGTTAAACTAGAAGGAGAAAAGCCTAGGTCCTAGCTTTTGGGATTTGTCTGTTTAAAGTTGATGATTTATGGCTGTTTTTAAGTAAATAAGAAATGTGAGGGTTCTTTCTCTTTCAAACATGCCACTTACCTTTGTACCAGAAATTCTAAAGAGATCTCGGTTGTCTATATAATCAAGTCCAAACCCTATAAAATGATACCCAAGACTCTCAATTTGTTGGCCTCAACCTGCCTATTCAGGCTACAAAACAAACAAACCAAAAATGGGGTTGCCATGGAGTTAACTCTGACTCATGGTGACCCCATGTGTGTCAGAATATAACTGTGCTGTGTAAGATTTTCAAAGAGAGATTATTTTGGGAGCAGATCACCAGGCCTTTCTTCCAAGGCATCTCTAGGAGCTATCGAACTTCTAACCTTTCAGTTAGCAGTCCAGCATTTAACCATTTGGGTCACCCAGAGATTCCTCAGTCTCCCTTTCTCCCTGCTGTGTCTCCTACCCTGCTGTAACACATTATTTGCATGTTGTCAGCATGTACCTCCATGTGTTCCGTGTGCCTGTGAATCTAGTGCCTGCATCACCCTTCCTCCCTACACACCTGTTGAAGGTCTGCCTCTTCTTTAAGGCAAGGCTTCCCACCTGGTGTGTCGTGAAGTAGGTTAACCCACCAATTGTCAGTGAGTTCATTCAAACTCATGGTGGCCTCATGAGTGTCAGAGTAGAAAGATCCTCCTTTGGATTTTCAATGGCTAATCTTTCAGAAGTCCATCACCAGAACTTTCTGCCAGGAGTCCTCTGGGTGGCCTTGAACCATCAGCCTTTAGGTTAGCAGCTGAAACTGTTAACTGTTTTTAACACCCAGGGCTCTGATGAAGTATAGAAGAATTAACTCTCCTTATCCCTGAGTGCCGCCCAAAAGGGCTGGAGCCACCACAACCCTTCCCAGTCAGTTTTTGGGTAGCCTTTTCCTTTTGTTTCAGTGAGCTGTTCAGATATTATTGTTTTCAGCATATGTCAGGTCTTGAAAAGACTGGAAACCACTCCTTTAGGGCCCAGCTCAGTGATGTCAGCTCCACAAAACATCTTCCAAATTATCCAGTGAGGAGGCTCAACCCCTTACTTGGATGCCTCCCACAATCCTTCTGGAGTGTCTCATGATCTGCTTTGTGTCATGAGTATTTGTTGCTTTTCTATAAGCATTCTCTCTCCTTCCCTTCCTTCCTCCACCTACCCCTGTCCTCTTTTCCTCTCCTTAGGGATTGGGAGGTCTTTAAGAATTTTGTTTTCCTTTAGTTACATACAGAGCCCAGAGCTAAATCTTGCATGTAATTGAGACTTGTTAAATGCCTGTTGATTGGAAATCTAGAGCTTGTATAACCATAGATTGTTCTCTAAAGGGAACTCCTATTCATATACTGTACTGAATGGAATGTACCCACCACTGCTGAAAACATTTCTTTTCTGGAATTACTTTCAGAGAAGTTTTGTGAGCTGAAGGATAAAGCTAGTGTCTTTTATTTAGCTTCAAACAACACATATTTAATTTTCATTTTGTTGTCACTTTTAGTCAACAAATATTTATTGAGCCCCAGGCACATGGTTATGTTTTAAAAATTTAATAGAAACAACTTGTTTATCTTATTGGTATGAGTTAGCTCTGAATAAGTTTGGTCTTTTCCCAGAAGTTGAGTCTATCTTCAAACCACTGAAGGTTTACTATCTTGGAGAAGATTCACAACAATGAAAACAAGGAATACGAAACTGTAACAAAAATGGACACCCTAGCATTGTACTGGTTAAGTGTTATGGCTGCTAACTGAAACGTCAGCAGTTTGAATCCTCCGGGTGCTCTTTGGAAACACTATGGGGCAGTTCTACTCTGTCCTATAGGGTCCCTATGAGTCAGAATTGATTCAAAGGCAGCAGGCTTAACAAACAAAGAATAATAGCATATCTCTGGAATAAGTGCAGTGCCTCCTACAGTTCTACCTTACAAGGGGTAACACTAACTTGGGTTCATGAACTCTGGAGTATTAGCTAAAAAGGTGCACAACTCTAGACTTATTATCATACCTTGCACATTCCCGAGTTGTTTAGAGAACTACGGGACATCAAATGTGGTCTATACCTTTGAGGGGATTATACTGTAAAAGGAGACATAATTCAGACAATAACTTTTGTGAGACATCTTCCTTAAGATCGCGTTGACATCTGAGAAAATCTCCAAATTCATGAGACAATGTAACGTGTGATTATGATTATGTCATCTGAAGCCAATTTATGAGATTTATGTCTTTGCTATGTTTCTGCCAGGTGGGCTACCTTGTATAATTATTTAAATTCTCTGAATCTCAGTTTACTCACCTGTATAATGGAAGAATGGCTTCTATAAGACTTTTGTAAAGATGATCATTGACTCTGGTACACAGCTGTTCTGAATTCAAGGAAAATATCTACAAACATTTTGGATTATTAGGTAACCCCTCCCACCACCAGAAAATAGAAGGCTGTGGAATAAATTGCTACCTTCATGCTTTTGGAGACTTATATTGCAAAGTGGCTTTTAAGATGTTCTCTGACTCCTCTGAAGAAATAGAAGACCTGGTGTTTGGTTGCTATAGAAGTAATAGGAGGTGGATATCATGAAGAACTTCCCTTGAAGATGGTTAGATAGAGGAATGGGTAGATAAAGAAGACTAATGACTTACTGAGAAGCAGGGTACTAGCTTGGCTAAAGGCATTAGTTTCTGCTTTCTTTCATCAGAGTACCTGCTTGCAAGACAGTTGGGGCTATCTTCTAGCCTGCGAGCCTTTCTTTAGAATGCAGTCTACACTCACCTGCCAGTTCTATAGGCACTCAACTCGTAGAACCTGGGGAGGAAAGTTCAAATCCTCTAGAAAATTTCCAAACAAACGGGATTTTGCCAATCGACAGGATCACTGTCTATGTGCCAGGTATTGTTCTAGGCATTTCACATGTAACAACTTACTTAAACCCAGGAGTTAGGTACTTGTTTTACAGATGGGGAAACAAAGGTCAGGAGAGGTAAACAGATGGACTAAGGCCACATAGCTACTTAGTGGCTCAGTCAGGATTTGAACTCAGACAGTTTGGCTAAAAGGACCACTACCATGCACTGTCCTAACATCCTAGTTGCCTCTTCACCCCTTGGCTCAAGCTGCTGTAAGAATTTACAGATTAGTCTAAATGAATGAATTACTTCTTTAGCATGCATATTTTTTGTCTCCCCTCTGCCGGTTTCAAGGAGCTGTGATATTTTGAAATTTTTTTATTCTTTTTGATTTAACTGCAGAATCCTTATGACCTAGAGCAGTGGAAGCAAATCAGAGATGCTTGAGAAATAATTGAGTAAATGAACTTCACATACTCCTTTCTTGTAGACTTTTTTTTTTAAGTGTACTGCTTTTTGGGAGTTCTGACTTGTGTGTTCCTGGGCCTTCTGACAGCCCTGTGTTACGCAGGCAGATTTCAGTCAGTGTTACTGGTCAACATATCAACTTTTTTCCAGAGCAAACTGTATTCCCGGTCTGACCCTTGTTTTCTGGGGGCACTTTTCTCAGTTAAAGCCAATCATAAAGTTCAGTGTTTTGTGGCACATAGGGTTGTTATGAGTTGGAACGGACCCAACTGGCACCTACCAATGGTCAGTTTAAGAGTTATAATGGTAGACAAGGCCTGCAGGCACGGCTGTTTGCTGTTTCTTAATTTTGTTTTGAAGTTGAATGCCTTCCGGTAGTGTCTTAGTCACCTGGCACTGCTCCACTAGAGAAGACTGTGAGTGGAAGGCTTTGTAAAGAGAAATTTTATTGTCAGTCCAGTAAGCCGTAAATCCATTTACAAGTTGCAAGTCCATTCAATAAGAGAAGTTATCACAGTCCAGTAGGCTAAGTCCAAGTTCAAGGAGAGCATTTCAGCACAGGAACCTCAGGTCCAAAGGACATACTCTGCTCTTGGTCATGCTCTCTTGGTGGTGTGAGGTTCCCAGCTTACTCTGCTCATTTCTTCCCCTTATTACCCCCAAACTTGTAGCTTGAGTCCTGCCTCACCAACACAACTGCAGCCTATTCATCAATATTACAGAGGCAGGATTCACAACATTGGAGGAATAATACCATATTGGGACTCCTAGCCAAGTCAAATTAACATACATTTTGGGGAAGACATGATTCAATCCATGACATCCCACCCTTTGGCAGCCCCAAAATCATATTATTATAACATACAAAATATACCCATTGAATTTTGACTCAGCCCACTGGACTGTGATAACCTGTTGAGTGAACTCGTAACTTGTTAATGGATTTGTGGCTTACCAGACTGTGGCAATAAAAGTTTCTCTTCGTGAAGCCTTCCACTCGTGGTATTTTCTGTTGGAGCAGTACTAGGTGACTAAGACAGGTAGGGATGTGTTTTTCTCTTTGCCACAGTCCCCTGCCTTCCCTGATGCTGACTTCGGTAGTTTCCCTCCTGGTCCCTGTTTGGGGCTGCATGACTTTACTCCAGTCTCATCATTTTACAGCTGAGGAAGCTGAGACTCAGAGATAAAAAGTAACTTGTCTTGGTTATGTAGTTGGCAGAGCCTGGAATTAAGCTCCTGGTCCAGTGGGCTTCCCCTACACCGTGTTCTCTGGGCAGGAATGTTTTGTCTGAATAGGAAAGAAAATGGATGTCATTGGTCCAGGGGACAGGGAGTTTGGGACGAAGGGGCAAAGGAGATGAGTTCAACGGTGATGAGCAAATCTCCTTGTTCTCCCATATAAAATAACCATTGCGCTCACTGGCAACCCCTTCAAATGATGGTATTTTCTGCAAATGGGAGGGCAGTCGTTCTTCTCTTTCCCTCCCCCCACACCTCCCATTGTAATTAGTTGTCAAAAAATTTTAGATGGAAGGGGGAATGTTCAGGTCCTGATGAGATGATACAGCAAAGATTTCATTTCATCTTCAATTTGACATTAAACTTTAATAGTCTCAAGGACAAGAAGCCAAGAGATATCAGATGTAATGAGATAAAGCAAAGTTTCTCTGACAGCAAATTTGATCACAAATGGGCTCCGAGATTGCTTCTTTGATATAAATGAAACATAATTCATCTTTCCAGCACCTCGAATGGGCTTTCAGGCTGGGGATGAAGCTGGTATCTCTCTTGCCTGGTTCTGACAAGTGAGAGTGTAGGGAGGAGGTGGAGGTCCCGCTGAACCTGCCTGGCAGTCCCAGCTGTTCTTTAGGTAAGAGATGGAATGAGCTGCTGCAGGGAATTGGGAGCCTGAGGGTGGTGAAGACAGTGGTTGGATAGACACCTTCTGCTCTGAGCCACAGTTTAGAACTGGGGACATTTCCTTCAAACCCAGAATGATGAAGAATGTCACACTGAGTGGAACTCCTCTAGAGGTCTGGACTCCGGGAAACTGGACCCTGGGAAAACTGTTTATCTTAGTCATCTAGTGCTACTATAACAAGTATCCCAAGTGGGTAACTTTAACAAACAGAAGTTTATTCTCTCACAGTATAGGAGGCTGGAATTCCAAATTGAGGGTGCCAGCTCCAGGGGAAGGCTTTCTCCTTCTGTTGGCTTTTGGGGAAGGTCCTTGTCATCAATCTTCCCCTGGTATAGGACATTCTCAGCACAGGGGCCCTGGGTCCACATGCTGTGTGTACTCCTGGCGTTTCCTTCTTGTGGTATGAGAGCCAACTCTCTCTCTGCTCATGTCTCTTTTTTATATCTCAAAAGAGACTGAGTCCTGCCACCAACCCTATTTCATTAACATCACAGAGGTAGGATTTACAACACATGAAAATCACATGACAAAATGGTAGACAATTAGACAATCCTGGGAATCAAGGATTAGCCAAGTTGACACACATTTTGGGGGGGACACAGTTTAATCCATAACACTACTCTTTTGATAATTTGCTGGTTTGTGGTGAGAGAGACACCCGGCTTAATCTTGAACACTGTGTTCTTTCTCCGAAATGTGTTCTTAAAACAGTTCCTTCCTTTCTACACCTCCTGTTGTGTTGTTGTTGTTAGCTGCCATCAAATTGGCCTCCAAGTCATGGAAATTCCATGCATAAGGGAATGAAATGCTACTGATCTTGCGTCATGTCTACAATTAGTGGCATACCAAACTGATATGGTCCACAGGGTTAATACTGGCTGATTTTCAAAAGTAAACCACCAGGCTTTTCCTCCTAGTCTATTATAGTCTGGAAGCTCTGCTGAAACATGTTCAGCACATAGAAACATGGAATTCTTTGCTGACAGGTAGATAGTGGCTGCGTATGAGATATACTGGGCAGGATTTCAACCCATGTCTCCTGAGTGAAAGGTGAGAAGTCTACCACTGGACCACTACTTCACCCTGTCACTGTCTAGTAGGGTAGGATTTGAACAGAGGGCTCTAGCTTCCCCAGGGTCATTTGATTTCTTTCTTCCTTTTTTTTTCTTGGTTATGATTGAATTAAAATGTACATTTCCATATAAATTTGCATGCCCACCTACATGCAGCTGCCACTGCTCTCCCTGCCAGGTGACAGCACACTCTTCCCCTCTGCTCCATACGTGTCTTATCCTCCCAACAATCTTGTATCCCCTCCTCTCCACCTACTCCTCTTCCTCCAGTAAGAGGTTAGCGGGATGACATCCTATAGATGCATAGAGCCATAAAGTGCACGCATGATGCGGTCACTCTGTGTCACCAGGTCCAATCCATTCTTGTCCAAGAGTTGACCTCCATTGTGATTTATGGACAGGGGCAGCATCAGGGCCAGGGGCCATGCTCTCAGGGGAACTCTGAGGCCCGTGGACCATCAGTTGTAGTCTTAATAGAGATCTCAGTGTGTACCCCTTTTTACTCTTGTGTTGCCAGTGAAACTCAACTTTGTGAGCTCCATCACTGCTATCACTGGTGGTGGCCGGGCACCATGCGGTTCTTCTGGTCACAGTCAATGTAGACACCCACTCACGTGGGTCTCTGTCTTCTGAGTTCTCTTTCCCCAATGTCATTTTGGTCCTTGGTGATCATCTGTTCCTGCTGAGTTGGGACCATTTCCTGTACCCTCAGACGGCAGCTTGGCAGCTTTTAAGACCCCAGATGCCACTCACCAATGTGGGGTACAGAGGGCTCTCTTAGCAAAAGGCTAGTTGCGCCAATTGGTCTCCATTTCCCCTGTGAGCATGGTCCCCAGTCCCCCAACCCCAGTTGCTCCATCCTGATAATATTTGATTAAGTTGGGAGGAGTAATCATGTTATGGTGAAGTCCAGTTAATATTGATCTTCTTTCTTTCTAATTTGTGCTGTCCCAGATTTCACCCAACCAAGTTTCTATCAACTATCTAACCTAAACCCTCTCCCTCTTGCCCCCTCAGCTGTCAAAGAGTCTTTTCTTCTATGCATGAGTCTAAGTTCTTATCATAGGGGTCTCATACAATATTTGTCCTTTTGTTGCTGACTGCTTTCACTCAATGTAATGTCCTCCACTTGAAACCAGGTTACAAGTTGTTTATTGTAATCATCGTTGTTCTTTATTATTGCATAGTGTTCCATTGAGTATATACACCACAGTTTACCTATCTATTCCTCTGTTGTTGGGCATCTGGGTTGATTCCATGTTTTCGCTACTATGGACTGTGCTGCGATAAACATTCATGTGCATATGTCAGTTGGTGTGAATGACCTTGATTCTGTAGTATGTTTTTCAAGCAGTGGAATTACTGGGTCAAATGGTATATGTAGATCCAGCTTTGTAAGGAAGTGCTAGATTGCTTTCCAAAGAGGTTGAACCATTTTGCAATCCCACCAACAGTGTAGGAGAGTTCCAATTTCTCCACAGCCTCTCCAGCATTTGTTGCTTTGTACTTTTTGGATTGTGGCCAACCTTGTTGGGGTGCAATGGTATCTCATTGTTGTTTTGATTTGAATTTCTTTAAGAGCTAATGATAGTGAGCCTGTCTGCATGTGTTTTTTGGCTGCCTGGATCTCCTCTTTGGAGAAGTGTCTGCCCATCTCCTTTGCCCATCGCTTAATTGGATGATTTATCTTTTTATTATTGACATTTTGTAGTACCTTACGGATTATGGAGATCAGGCATCGGTCTGACATAGAGTTGTAAAATATTTTTTCTCATTCTATAGGCAGCCTTTTAATTCTATTAATAAAGTCTTTGGATGAGCAAAAGTGTTTGATTCTTAATAGTTTCCACTTATCTATTTTCTCTTTTGTTGTTTGTGGTCAGTTTGACAGATTTCAAAGTCTGTCTATGCTGTGTGTTATAACTTTCATTGTTGTTCTGACTTTTTCTTGGGTGAGCTTTATCATTTTAGATTTGATATTTAGATGTTTTATCCAGTTTGAGTTGATTTTTGTATAAGGTGTAAGATATGGGTCTTGTTTCAATTTATTGCAGATAGATATCCAATTTTGCCAGCACCATTTGTTGAAGAGATTGTTTTTACCCCAGTTTAATGTCACAGGACCTTTGTCGAATATCAACTGTTCGTAGGAAGATGGTGTCTTCTCTGGGGTCTCAATTCTGTTCCATTGATCTATCTGTATCTTTTTATACCTGTACCAGGCTGTTTTGAGTACTGTGGCAGTGTACTAGGTTCTAAAGTCAGGTAGTGAGAGGTCTCCCAGTGTGTTCTTCTTCTAGGTAGTGCTTTACTTATCCGGGGTTTCTTTCCTTTCCCAATAAAGTTGGTAATTTATTTCCCCATCTCATTAAAAAATGTCACTGGCATTTGTATTGGGATTGCATTATATAAGTAGATTGCTTTAGGTAAAATAGACACTATGTTAATTCTTCCTGCCCATGAGCAGGGAAGGTTTCTCCATTTAGTTTCTTGTAGTAAGGGTTTGTAGTTCCCTTTGTAAAAGACTGTTATTCCTCTGATTAGATTTATTTCTAGGTACTTTATCTTCTTAGGGGCTATAGTAAATGATATTGATTTGGTGATTTCTTCATTAGTAATCTCACTGTTGGTGTAAAGGAATCCTACTGATTTACTCATGTTTATCTAGAATCCTGAGACTTTGCTGAACTCTTTTTATCAGTTTAAGTGGTTTACTTATGGATTCTTTAGGATTCTCTGCATATACAATCATATCATCTGCACATAGAGAGATTTTTACTTCTTCTTTGCTGATGTAAATGTCCTTCATTTTTTGGTCTTGTTTAATTGTTCTGGCTAGAATTTCTAGTACAATGTTGAATAGGAGAGGTGAGAATGAGCATCCTTGTCTAGTTCCTGTTCTCAGGGGAAACTGTTTCAGTCTCTCTCCCTTTAGGATGACGTAGGCAGTTGGCTTTGTATAAATGTGCAACTAATTGCACTGAGGAGTTTCTAGTCTACTTATTTTGCTGAGAGTTTTTAGCATGACTGGGTGTTGGACTTTATCAAATGCCTTTTCTACATCAATAGACAAAATCAAGTGATTCTTGTCTTTTGTGATATTTATGTGGTTGATCACATGAATTGTTTTTCTGATGTTGAACCAGACTTTCATCCCTAGTATGAATCCAACTTGGTCAGGATGGATTATTTTTTTTGATATTTTGTTGCATTCTATTAGCAAGAATTTTGTTGAAGATTCTTACATCTAGATTCATGAGTGATATTGGTCTGTAGTTCTCCTTTTTTGCTGGGTCTTTCCCTGGCTTTGGTACCAGGGTTATGCTGGCTTCATAGAATGAATTTGGGAGTATTCCATCCCTTTCTATATTGTCAAATAGTCTCAGTAGTATTGGAGATAACTCTTCTCTAAAAGCTTGGTAGAATTCTCTGGTAAAGCCATCTAGGCCCAGGCTTTTTTTCGTTGGTAGATTTTTGATGACTTTTTCAATCTCTTCCTCTGTGATGGGTTTATTAAGTTGTTCTGCTTCACCTTGTGATAATTTTTGTAGGTGATATGAATCAAGGAATTTATTTCCTCTAGGTTTTCAAATTTGGTAGAGTACAGACTTTTGTTGTAGTATTTTGATATTTTTCATTTCTGATGGATCTATTGTGACACCCCCCCACCCCCCATTTCTTATCTGTGTTATTTGCTTCTTTTCCTGTTTTTCTTTGGTAAATTTAGTCAGTGATTTGTCAATTTTGTTGATCTTTTCAAAGAACCAGCTTTTGGTCTTTTCGATGTTTTCAATTGTTTGTCTATCTCTAATTCATTTAGTTCTACTCCAGTCTTTACAAATTGTTTTCTTCTGATTCCTGAAGTGCTCCTCTGTTGTTCTCTCTCTACTTGTTCAAGCTGTAGGGTTAGTTCTTTGGTTTGTTTTCTTTCTTCCTTCCAGATGTGTGCATTTATGGAGATAAACTGACCTCTGAGCACTGCTTTGGCTATATCCCATAGGTTCTGGTAGGAAGTGTTTTCATTCTCATTGGAATCCATAAATTTCTTTATTTCATCCTTGATTTCTTCTATAACCCATGGCTTTTTGAGCAAGATGTTGTTCAATTTCCATGAGTTCAACTTTCTATCTATGTTTTTTCTGCTATTGATTTTGACTTTTATGGCTTTATGATCCAAGAAGACACTTTGCATTAATTCAATGGTATGGATTTTGTTGAGAATTGTTTTATGTCCTAACACATGGTCTATTCTGGAGAATGTTCCCTGTGCACTGGAGAAGGTGATATATTTAGTTATCTGCCAATGGATAGAAAGTCATTTATATGTCAATGAGGTCTAGTTGGTTAATTGTGGCAATAATATCTTCTGTGTCTTTATTGAGCTTTTTTCTAGATGATCTGTCCAATATTGAGAATGGAATGTTGAAGTCTCCTATGATTATTGTGAAGTGATCTATCTCCTTTTTGAGTATAGTCAGTGTTTCTTCAATGTATCTAGGTGCTCTAATATTAGGTACATAAATATTTAATATTGTTAAGTCCTGTTTGTGTATTGAACCTTTTAGCAATAAATAGTGTCTATTCTTGTCCACAAGGGTGGATTTTACATTAGAATCTATTTTATCTGAGATTAGCATTGCCACACCTGCTCTTCTTTGTTCATTGTTAGCTTGATATATATTCTTCCATCCTTTAATTTTCAGTTTGTTCCTATCTTTCAGTCTAAGGTGAGTTTCTTGTAAGCAATATATGGATGGGTCATGTCTTTTGATCCAAGATGTCACTCGATGTCTCTTTACTGCAGCATTCAGTCCATTCACATTCAATGTGATTATTGATAGGTATGTGTTCAGTGCTGCCATTGTAATATGCTTATTTTGTGTTGATGTTTTCTCTGTTCTTATTAACTTGTTCTGGGCCATTCTTCTTTGTGAGTTTATTTTTCACCTTTTTCAGGGTTGGTGTTGTGGTTGTTGAGACTCCTGTATTATGTTTCTTGATTTGATATGATGCATCTTTATTGTGCTTTATGGCTACCCTTAAGATACCCCTTAATAAACTATGTATAAACTAAATTTCAGTTACTACCATTCTTATCAAATTCCTCTCCATCTGGAAGGACTATATCTATTGTAGTGCATCTGTCTTTTTAATATGATGGCATCATAGTTTTCATGATATGGTCACTGGATTATTTCTTCCACTGTTATAGCTTTGATTGAGTCTGGAGCCTTCCCTAACTGAGTAGGACTCTCGGTGATGTGTCCTGTAATTGCTTCTAAAATATAAAGTTAGTGGTTTTGTTCTTCTAAGCTGAGATTCTTTCAGTATTTCTTGCAGCTTTGGTTTGGTTTTTACAAAGTCCCTGAGTTTCTGCTTATCTGCGAATATCTTAACTTCATTTTGATATTTGAAAGATAGGTTTGCAGGATATATAATTCTTGGTTGGAAGTTCTTCTCCTTCAAGGCTTTGAATGTGTCATGCCACTGTCTCTGAGCCAACATTGTTTCTGCTGGGAAATCTGATGAAAGCCTGTAGGGTTTCCCTCTGAATGTTAGCTTTGGTTTGAATCTTGCTGCTTTTAAGAGTTTCTGCTTCTGTTTCGTTTTGCTAAGCTTGATTATAATATGTCTTAGAGTCTTTCTTTTGAGATCTATATTGAGTGGTGTTTGATATGCATCTTGGATATCTATATTCTCTTCTTTCATAATTTCTGGGAACTTTTCTGTCAGCAGCTCAGCAGTAATATTCTCTGTGTTCTCAGGTGTCTTGCCATGTTCAGGAACTCTAGTTAATTGTAGATTGTTCATCTTAATAGAGTCCTACATGCTTCTTATTGCTTCTTCATTTTTCTTGTTTCTTCTTACTGATTTCTCCTCATAGATGCTGGAGTCAATAGCTCTGTCTTCCAAGTCAGAAAGCTTATTTTTGATTTGTTCCATTCTGTTTTCTTGGCTTTGAATTGAAGTTTCTATGTCTTTGATTTTGTTCTTGATCTGTTGCATTCCAGAGTACTGGTGCTCCATCAGATGGACAGCTTGCTTAATTTTTCATTTTGTTCTGCTGCATTTTGTATAAGGTCTATGAAGGCTCTATATATAATCCTTTTGTGGTCACCTTCTGATAGTTTCAGAGAAGCTTCATCTGGGAATTTCTGAGGTGTTCTCTTTTGGGGGCCTTCTGAAGCCATGGGTGATTTCTTGGTTATGGTTTTCTCCAGAGTTTGTTGCTTTTGGGGCATCATGTGAGTCAATAGAGGCTGGGAGAGTTGGTGTGAGGATGGACTGAAGTTGTTTCTCTAGGCTGTCTTAAAATGAGAAGACAAAAGTATCTGACAACTTCCAACATCAGTCAGTTTTTCAGGTGTATATGTTCCTCTTCCCAGCTGGCAAAGTAGGCATCTCTGTGTTGACCCACAGATGTTAGAAACTAACTCAAAATACAGAAAGGCTACTGCTCTGCTGACCTCTGACATCAGCCTCAGCTGTAGGCGATGGTGTATAGAATTCTGCTTTTCTGCTAGAAAAGTGCTCTCCTCCAGGCAGATGCTGCCTCTCTGCCCAGGAATTAGATCCAGCTGAGGCTTTCTTATGGGTATCCCTGCCTCCCAGTGGAACAGATGGTGTCCTGCACAAGGTCGCCACCTGGCTGGGACCAGGCTACTGGATGAAAGGGAGGCGAAAGGTGCCAAGATACTCAGAGCCCACAGTCTCTGTTGCTGGGCCCCAGCCACAGGTGACACTGTGCAAAACACTGCCTCTCTGCCAGAAAAGCCCTCTCCCCTAGGCAGGCGTTGCCTCCCAGCCTAGGAACTAAGTCCAGTTGGGCCCTCTGTGTGGGTGTGTCTGTCTCCCAACGGATCAAGATGGTGTCCCTCACAAGCTTTCCACCACCTCCCTATGGCTACTATATGGCAGAAGTAGAAAGATAGGCCAAAGGTGCTGAGATGCACAGAGTCCAAAGCCAGGGCCTCAGAATATGGCAATTGCACTTGCCGATCACACCAGCAGTGCGTCTGACGTTAGTGGCTAGTCAATTCCCAGCTCTGCCAGCTGGCAATTGGCATTGAGTCAATTCCAATTCATGGTGACCTCACTTGTGTCAAAGTAAAACTGTGCTCCACAGACTTGTCAGTGGTTGACTTTTTGGATCACCAGGCCCTTTTCTGAGATGTCTCTGTGTGTACTCAAACTTTGGTTAGCAACCAAGTGCATGAGACATTTTTGCACCACCGAAGGACTCCTCCATGGCAACTAGAAAAGACTGCTGTGGGCAGTAAATTCCCAGCCACTGGGCTGGCGGGAGTAGGTAGTTTCCATTTGGTTTCTTAATCTTGCATCAATTACCATGTTAACGTCTTCAAGGCCTGCTTACTGACAAGACTGCTGCCTTCAAGACTTTTCAAACAAGTTCTGCAGATGCTGCTGGTTTGGATCCTAAGGGTTTGAGGTCCAGCTATGCCAGATCCTACCACTGAGCTTCCAGACTTTGTCATTCTGAATTTCTCTTCAACAGGCTACAAACATATAGCTATTTTAGGGTAGGTACCTGATGCTCCAAGGCCTCCAGAATCCTGTCTCCTTGTGCCTTTCTAGCCCCATCCTCCACAATATCCTCCCAAGCAGAGGGAGAGCAACCACACCCTTTTCTGCGTTCTTATGTTCATTCTGAGAGACTTTACCTTCTGGTCAAGCTGTCCTTCTTCAAGACTCATCTCTAAGGTCACATCTTCTGAGATGTTATAGATGGAATTATCCTCCCCAAAGACATATTGAAGTCCTAACTGTCGGTAACTGTAACTGTGACCTTGTCTGTAAATAGGATCTTTGCAGATGTTATCAGTTAACATGAAGTCATTCAGTACAGTGGGTCTCAGTCCAATATGAGTGATGTCTATGTAAAAGAGAAGAGACACACAGAGTGTTTCAGTCAGCTAGTGCTACTCTAACAGAAATACCACCAAGTGGACGGCTTTAAAAAGAGAAGGGTTTACTCTCACATAGTCCAGTTGGCTACAAGTCCAAATATAGGAAGTCTGCTCCAGGGGAAGACTTTCCACTTTGTCATCTCTGGAAGAAAGTCCTTATATTGCATCAGTCTTTGTTCAGGGAGCATCTTGGCCCAGGAACCTCAGATCTGAAGGATGCTCTCTTCTCCTAGTGCTGCATTCTTGATGGTGTGAGGTTCCCAATGGTCTCTACCAGACTTTTTTCCTTTATATCTCAAGAGACCTCCACAAGGAACAAAACAAACTTACACATTAAATCTTGCTCTACCAACACAACTGCTGCCCATCCATCCTTATTAACATCATAGAGGCAGGAATTCCAACATGGAGGAATATCGCATAATACCAGGAATTATGGCACAGCCAAATTGTTACAGATTTTTTAGGGAACACGTTCAATCCATGACACGGAGGTAGGACAGCCACAGAACAATGGAGGCAGAGATGGCAATGCCTGGTGCTGCCAGAATTTGGGAGAGACAAGAAAGGCCATTCCCCTACCACCTCAAGAAAGAGTACATATGACTTGGCTGTCACCTTGAATTCAGACTGCTAGCACCAGAACTGTTAGACAATACACTTTTGTCATTTTAAGCTACCCAGTTTGTGCTGCTTTGTTATGGCAGCCCTGGGAAGCTAATACACTTTCCTTGCCAGCTGCTGGAAGGCAGCTTATCTCCTCTGTGTTCCCATTCCACTTTGTAACTCAAGGTCCATCTTTTCATCTTAGTGCTATCCCTGATGTATATGCTACCTTTTCTAGGCTGTAAGCTCTTTAGGCTGTGTCTTGTTGGTCTTTGTATATCCCTGGCTATATCCCATATATCATATTACCCCACATGGAGCAGGTACCCAGTGAGAATATGTTAGACGAAATTGAATTCTGGACCACAGCTTTGGCCTTCTGGGATGTGCCAGGCTGAGTTTAACAGACAACCGTTCTTCAGAGTCAAGAGGTTCAGAATGCATGAACATTGATCTCTCTGCCTAAGTAGAACAAATACAAGTATGCCAGATACAATAGTTCAAGCTAAATAACTCTGTTGCATTATCCCCAACTGAAAGTTGGATTTGTAAAATTGAGACCAGATTTGAAAACATGATCTGGTGACAATTATCTTCTCTGCAAGGCCAGAGTCAGGGCTCAGGTTAAAACTCTACATGTTTCTCAGCTAGAGACACCCTGGACACCTGGGGAGTGAGTATTGACTTTTGCATTACTTGGTTGGAACAAAGGTGCTGTGGCTGGAATGTGCTAGGGTAGGGTATGCACGAGAGATAGCTAGGCCCAACCTGGGAGTCAGAATCAGGACTGGGAAGCAAGGACTGACGTACACATTCAAGCAGTAACTGTGTTTGAAATCTCTAGGCCTAAACAGAAACGTATGTCTAGCTCAAGGTCCATCACAGATGAATGGATAAACACACAATTGTGACACATAGATACAATGGAATATTATTCAGCCAGAAGAAGGATGTACCGATATATGCTGCATGTAACTTAATTTTCCAAAACTATAACCCTTAGCAAACCAAGAAATCTGTGTTTCTGAAATGACTATCATCTCTATTTCCAAGTATCAACTCAAAAGAAATGAAAATATATATTCACACAAAAACATGTTCACTAGTGTTCGCAGCAGAATTATTCACAATAGTCAAAAGGTACAAACAATCCAAATGTCTATCAATGGATAGATAAACAAATCGTGGCCCATCATATGATGGAATATTATTCAGTTATATAAAGAAATGTCTTTAATGCCTGCTTCAACATGAATGAATTTCAAAAATGTGGTAAGTCAAAAAACTAGATACAAAGATTGCGTATTGTGTGATTGCATTTGTATAAAATATTCAGAATTAGTAAATCCATAGGGATGGAGAACAGATTGGTGGTCATCAGGAACTGGGGTTGGGGGAAGTGAAAGAAAGAGTGACTGCTTAATCAGTAAATGGGCATGGTGTTTCTTGTTGGGATGATTGAAATGTTTTGGAATTAGAGTTGGTGGCTGCACAACATTGTGAATGTACTAGATACCACTGAATAGTTTAAAATGGTTGATTTCATATTATATGAATTTAACTTAAGAAACAAAAAGAAAGAAATGTAGGTTTAGTCCTGAGCAATCTGGATAAATTCTACCTGGATGTCTTTCTTGTGTTTTTGAAGCTGTCCGTACATATGTGTGGGTGTCTATCAGGGTTGCAACTCTGCACAGTTTCAGGTGACACCATTAATGTGATGGTCATGTGAAGGAGCATGGTAGGCCTTGTGTCCAGTTTGGGGCCACTGGGCCTCTGGCCAAGATAGGAGTATGGCAGAGGCTCTAAGCTATCCTCTTCCATCTACCTCTTCTGCTTTGAGAGTCATGATGTGATTCATTTTCTCTGCTGCAGCTGCCAACCAAAAAGACTGACCACTGACAGTCAGGATCGGTGGGTGGAAAGATGGTCTCCCTCTGTGGCATCTTTTCTATCCCTGCTGTCCTTCATGTCTCCTAGCACAGCGGTCTTTTCCAGTGCTCTTGAGATACAGTAGTAGAGGGAGGAGAAGACCCTAGGTGATGACAGAAGAGACCCAAAGTCATTATTTTAATGGAGCCATTGGCTGTGCTTCCAAATCTCCTTATCAAAGTCATTAGAATTAATTTGATTGCATGCCACCCCTCTTTTCTCTCTCTCTCTCTCCTTATCACAAATGACTTTCCTCAGGGATATGTTGCTCTAGTTTCCAGGTGTTGGGACCCTTAAAGTGATGATGAAAATATACATACAGCCTGCTCCTTCAGATAAACTGGCTGCAGACAACACTGGCTATTCTTGCTCCCTAGGTCCGGGGGATCATAAAGGGCCTATAGTCTTTCAAATGGTACCTCCCTCCTCCCTAGAGAACTAAGAAGATCTGTGTCTTGCACAGTGACTAAACTTAGGACTAATAACTCTAGAGAATTTTGCTTTATTTCTTACTGTAGAGTTCCTTACTTACAGAGACTTCTCAACTCTGGTAGCAGACTCCTCTTCCCACCCCTTCCAGGCTTTCATAGACCAGAAGCTTATGAGGCGTTGTGAGGTGATTTGTATATCGTTGACCGGTAGAGGTAGGTGTCAGCAGGTATTATGGGCCTTGAATACTGTGCCAGTGGGCTGGAGAAGGATCTGTAAGTGACAGTGAAGATGCCTTTGCACTGACAGTTTATTTGTCTAGTACGTGAAGCATTCAATGGTTCCTATCACCGCGCCCTCAAAGCTGGCCTCTCTGAGGCTACAAGATAGACAGGGAGAGTTCGAGATTCTGTGTAAACTCCTACTTTCCACATTAACACAGACTGCTTTGGGCTGACTTAGAAGCCTGCCACAACTTGTCCTGGAAAGGCCCCAGGGAAAGGTCCCTAAATTGCCAGTTTGGATTGCAACAGGGCTGGAGACAAGGAGTATGTGGCAGCTGCAAACAGCGCATAATTTAACTCTTTGGCTGCTCTTCTGTGATCACTTGCCTGGCCTCATGGTCTTTGCAAAATTAATCTAGCAGGCATCCTATGGTTTATAAATCCAGAGGAATGACTTAGAGATGGGCATCTCCTCTGTATTTTCCAAGGACTCAAAGTTGTGCTTTGCGGAGATGGACAGGGAAAACTAGATTCTGTGGCAGTGTAGTGTTTGGCTAGACCCTGAAGAGCAAGTGAGAAACGTGTTTGAGCCTTGCCACAGCCACTATCTAGCTTTGTGACCTTGGTCAGTCGCTTCTCTTTAACTGAAAAATGAAGGCTGAACTTAGAGTCCGTCGTGGAACTTCCACAATACTGTGTGGTACATCAGAAACTTTGTCCTTGTTCCCCCCACCCCCCGTCGGTATAAAAAAAGAAAATCTGAATACCCAAGCAGAGAAGAATAAGGAGTTTTCATCAGTGGGTGGAAAACTTTAAGAATCTTCTGGGAAGCTGACTAAAATTGCAACCTTCTGGTCCTACAACCAGAGATTCTGATTTAAGAGGATTGGGTGGGCTCCAAGGATCTGTGTTTTCCTAAGTTTCCCAGGTAATTTCTCATGCAAAACTTCAACTTGAAAAGTAACACTTTACCTCTTGGTCCACAGACTTAGGTACTACCCTCACCTTGGTGGAGTGAAGTAAAGGGCTGGAGGAAGAGCAAATCCATCTGAACAGAGCTTTTAGCCTTTTAGGTCTATTGTTCAACTCTTGGTTACTGTCCAGCACAGAAAGAGCCAGGGCAGATGAGACTCCCCAGATGCTTACCATCTTGGGCCTTCTCTCAGTTCCTCGGGAGAGAATTACTGCAATGTGGAGGCAGCAGGGGCTGGAGAGAGAAGTGGGTAGCCCCCATTACCTCGAGGCCAGTGAGAAACACCTTCATGGCCAACAAGAAGAAAGTCACATTTTTCAGTTTCAGGTAACTTTTCTTTATTAGTAAGATGGAGCTGATTTATTTGTTAATTAGCAAGTAGAGGTACCTGCAGCAATCTAGTTTATTTTATTTATATTGGAGTGATGGGTTTCTGGAAACCCTGTGGTTTGTGCATTTCTGGAGCAGCAGCGGAGGACACAGAAACTGCCTGAAAAAGAGGATGAGATTAACTGTCGTGTGGTGGAAGGTGGATCACCCTTCTGGGTATACCCTGAGGCGTATACGTGTTTTTCCAGGTATATCCCAACATTCCTCACCTGATCAGAAATCAGTGTCACTTCTCCAAGAGGTTATTAAACTTGTTTGGTCAGGTGAAAAACTGAAGGTTTTATTCATTAGAAAGCTCAATTTTTCTTTCCTTCCTTCCATTGTTTCTTTGTTCCCTTCTTGCACAAGTGTTGAATGTCTACTATGTGTCTATTGTATTTCACACTGAAAAGCCATGGTATTACCAATTGCCTCATATGCATGTGAGAGCTGGACAGTAATAAAGAAGACTGAGAAAGAATTAATGCCTTTGAATTATGGCATTGGCAAAGAATATTCAGTATACTGTAGATAGCCAGAAGAATGAACAAATCTGTCTTGGAAGAATTACAGCTAGAATGCTCCTTAGAAGGAGGGATGGTAAGATGTTGCCTCACATACTTTGAGAATGTTATTGGGAGGGACTAGTTCCTGGAGAAAGACATCATGCTTAATACAGTAGAGGATCAGCAAAAAGGGAAAAAACCCTCAATGAAATGGAGTGACACAGTCACTGCCACAAAGGACTCAAGCATAACAACAATTGTGAGGGTGGTGTAGGACCAGGCACTGTTTCACTCTGTTGTACATGAGGTGGCTATGAGTCAGAAACAACTTGACAATACCTAACAACAACAACTTTGTGCCTATGGACTCAAATATATTAATAATCATGAAAATGACAGAGGACCAGGCAACAGTTCATTCTGTTTTATATAAGGTTGCCATGAGCAACCAGCTCAATGACAACTAGCAACAGTAGTAACAACTGTGTGCCAGGCACTGTGCTATGTGTTGGGCAACCAACCGTGAACACACACAGTCCTTGCCTTTAGAGATCAACTGCCCAGGTCCATGGAGTGATCTTTGTTCACTCTATTTCTCCACACTCAGAATGAAGGAAATAATAAGCAATGACTATAGGGTCGCCGACGGCACTTGGCTTGGCTATAGGATACTTTGCAGCAACTCAGTTCTAAGCGTGACCTAGACACACTGGATACTTTGTACGTGCTTCATCTGGGCTAGACAGATCCTCTGGGAGAGAGTTAGGCCAGTATAATGCATAACTTTTTTCTTGGGGCACTTGGATAGGGACAGAAATCTGGCCCTGTCAGAGCTCAGGGGTGTTTGCAAGCCCCTAACCAGGGATGTGGATGTTCTTGAGACACGCCTATCTCCCTGCTACCCTAGGCTCCTGCCTCTTAAATGCCAGGACCAGGACTTCAAGATGTCCCTCCCCTTTGTTCTATAGTTCTAATTCTTAATGATTTTGGCTGGTAGATGGTTATGTCTGGGGTACATATCAGATGCTAGCCAGTATCTGCATATTTTTTACCTTAAAACATTTGTTGGGTTTCCTAGCTGGCTTGGCATTAGATAATGCCTCAGCACGTTTAACTTTCATAACAAGCATATAAGGTAGGTGTTATAATCATCGTCATTTTACAGAGGAGAAAATGGAGGTGCGAGAGATGAAGGTTTCCCAAGGTCTCCCAGCAGGTGTGGAGTAGAGCTGGGCAGCTAGTGCTCTTAACCACCTCTGTTACCAACTCCTAGGTTAGTGTGAGCCTTGTCACTAGCCAGGTTCATATCTACACCCCTATCTATATTTACCTTCTCTCTACAAATCACATACACGTGCTCATACCCAGATGAGTGCCAGGACACAGTTTGGGCTCGTAGTCAACTGAAGTGGAATGCTGGATTTACCTCTTAATTAGCTATCTGCCCTTGCCACTCTACCTTACTGTTTCCCTTTCTCTATTACAGAGGGGAATATTGACATTTTGAGATCCATTGAATAAAAAGAAGGATATCTTTCAGAAAAAAAAGTCATAGACGGACAGAATAATGGCTGTGAGCTTAGGCTCAGGAGCCAGACTACCTGTGTTCATGCTCCTGACTTTGGTACATACCAGTTACGGGACCTTGGACAAGTTACTTAACCTCTTTGGGCCTCGATTTCTTCTTTGGTCAAATGAGGATTATAGTAGTAGCTGCCTCGTAGAGCTATCGCAGGGATCAAATTAGTTAAAGCTCATATAAAGTACTTACCACAATTACTGGTAGAGAAAGCTATGAATAAATGGTGATGATGACGACTGTCATGGATTGACCTGTGTTTCCACAAAAATCTGTGTAGCAATTTAGCTAGGCCACGATTCATGGTATTGTGTGATGTTCCTCCATGCTGTAATCCTGCCTTTACGATGTTGGCACGGCTGGGCAGGGAACAGCTGTGTTGATGGGGCAGAATTCTGTGTAAGGTTGTTTTGTGCCTCAAGGCAGTCTCATGAGATATAAAGGAAAGAAGCTAGCAGAAATATCCGGGGACCTCATACCACCGAGAAGACGTCCTGGAAGCTGAGAGTGTCCCTGGTATCTGTGCCTCAGAAGCGTCCAGTCCAGAGGAAGAGTGACAATAAGTATCGTCCTCCAGATCCAGGAAAGAAAGCCTTCCCTGAAGTTAACACCCTGAATTTGTACTTCAGGTTATTGGATGGTGAAAAGTAAAACTTTTCTTTTTAAAGCCATCCATTTGTGGTATTTCTGTTAAAGCACACTGAATGACTAAGACAGTGATGGTAATGATGATAATGTTGACAAAGAAAATGATAATGTTGACAAAGACGACGAGGATGATGAAGATGATGTTGATGAAGATGAAGATGATGATGTTATTGATGAAGGTAATGTTGATGCAGGTGATGATGATAAAGAAGCAGGTGATAACTATGATGATGTCAAAGTCATGGCTAGTATAAAGATCCTTTTACATGTCCTCACCTCTAACTTTGGGAAAATGTACTAATCTTTCTGGCCCAGAAGAATCACCCTGATACTATAGAAGAAGTGTGTCTTGGCAGACATGCATAAACTGGAGGGATTTCAAAGTGCTGTATTCCCCTTGTGGGGATCAATTGCCTGTCCACACACATGCTCACTCCCCACCAGTCTGGAAGCATTCCAACAGTGAGCCATGCCAGAGTTGCCATGCCAGTTTCCAACTCCCTCTATTTAGTACTGCAGAACACTTTGCTTTAGCCTATAAAAATAGGTGATATAAGTAGTCTTGCTACAAATCCCAAGAAGGTCTGCCAAGTGAGGTGCCCCAGTGAGGTGTCAGGGCTTCCAGGCAGCAGCCAAAGTAGTCTTATTGGTCACACTGCATCTGTCCACGTCTTACTAATTTCCAAAGTGATCCCCATCTCACTCAGGAAAAACATCAAAGCCTTACAATAGCCTATAAGGCCCTGTGACCTCTGACCTCATTTCCTGCTACTCCTCCCTTTGCTCTAACTGCTGCAGCCACACCAGTCTTCTCCGCACATTGTACATGCCAGGTAATCTCCTACTTCAGGGCCTTTGCACTGGCTCTTGTCTCTTCTTGGAATGTTCTTCTACCCATGACTCACTTATTCACTTCTTTTTCTTTTTTTTTAAATTGTGATTAAGTGAAAGTATACAATCCAAATTAACTTTGCATGCTCGCCTATCTGCAGCTCCTTCTGCTCTCCTTGCCCGGTGATATCATTGTCCACCTTTTCATTCTATACATGACATATCTTCGTAGCAATCTCCTGTCCCCTCCTCTCTACCCTCTTCTCTCCCATCTAGAAAGAGATAGCCTCCTATAAGTGCACAGAACCATAAAGTACATACACCATATGGTCACACTGTGTCCTCGAGTCCAGTCCATTTTTGTCCGAAGAGTTGACCTCAGTAATTTCTGAATAGGGACAGCAGCAGTTCTAGGGGCCATGCTCCCTGGGAACCTCCAGGCCATTGGACCATCAACTGTACTCCTTCAGAAGAGTTCTTGAGGTGCACTGCCTTTTTCTCATGTTACCACAGGGACTCAACATTGTGTGCCTCATCACAGCTGTCTTTGGTGATGGCCGGGCACCATCTTGTTCTGGTTACAGCCACCCATTCACGTGGGACCTTCTGTCTCCTGGGCTCTTTTTTTTCTTGTGTCTTTGTGTTCTCAGTGATTATCTGTTCTGGTTGAGTTGGGACCATTTAGAGTGCCTCAGATGGCAGCTTGCTAGCTTTCAAGAACTCAGATGCCACCCATCAATATGGGATGCAGAACACTCTCTTATCAATATGATAGGCTAGTTATGCCAATTGGCCTTGACATCCTCCGAGAGCATGGTCCCCAGAGACCACCCCTGCTACTCTATCTTTGCAATATTGGATTAAGACTAAAAGTTTTAAATTTATGTTGAAGTCCAGTTAAGTTTATTTACTTTCTACTGTGTGCTTTCACCCCAAATTCTATCAACTATCTAAGACCACACCTCTCCCTCCCTCCCTTCCCACTCTTGCAGCCCTAAGAGTCTTTTCTTCTGTGTGTAAGTCTGTTTTTAAGTCCTTATAGTAGGGGTCTCATACAATATTTGTGCTCTTGCCACTGACTTATTTCACTCAGCTAAATGTCTTCCAGTTGAAACCAGGTTATGAGATGCTTCCTAAAATCATCATTGTTCATTATCATTGCATAGTATTCCATTGAGTATACGTACCATAGTTTGTTTATCCATTCATCTGTTGATGGGTATCTCAGCTGATTCCATCTTTTTGCTATTGTGGACTGTGCTGCAATAAACATTCCTACGCTTGTATCTGTTTGTGTGACAGCCTTTGTTTCTGTGGGATATATTCCGAGAAGTGGGATTACTGGATCAGATGGTATATGTATTTCCAGCTTTTCAAGGACATGCCAAATTGCTTTCCAACGAGGTTGTACCATTTTGGAATCCCAACAGCAGTTTGGAAGAGTTCTGATCCCTATATAGCCTCTCCAGCATTGGCTGTTCTGTGTATTTGGATCATAATCAACCTTGATGAAGTGAAATGATATCTCATTGTAGTTTTGATTTGGATTTCTTTAATAGCTAATAATTGTGAGCATTTCTTTATATGTCTTTTGGCTGCCTGGATGTCCTCTTTGGTGAAATGGCTGTCCATCTTCTTTGCCCATTACTTAATTGAGTTACTTACATTTTATGGTTGATAATTTGTAGTACCTTGTGGATTATGGAGATCAGATGTTGGTCCGACATGTAGTTGCCAAATATTTTTTCCCATTTTGTAGGTGGTCTTTTAACTCTTGATATAGTCTTTGGATGAGCAAAGATGTTTGATTACTGTAGATCCCATTTATCTATTTTCTCTTCTGTTGATCATGCTTTGTTTCTCAGATTTTGAAGTCTGTTTGAGCTGTGTATTTAAACTTCGATTGTTGACTCTATATTTTCTTGCATGATCTTTATTGTTTTAGGTTTGATATTTAGGTCTTTCATCCATTTTGAGTTAGTTTTTGTGTAAGGTGTGAGACATGGGTCTTGTTTCAATTTTTTGCAGATGGAGATCCAATTTTGCCAGTACCATTTGTTAAAGAGACTGTTTTTACCCCAGTTTACAATCTTAGGGTTTTTGTCAAGTATCAACTGTTCATAAGAAGATGATGGCATCTCCAGGCTCTCAACTCTGTTCCATTGGTCTGTATGTCTCTTTTTGTACCAGTACCAGGTTGTTTTGAACACTGTGGTAGTGTAATAAGTTCTAAGGCTGGATAGTGTAGGGCCTCCCATTGTGTTCCTCTTCTTAAGTAGTGGTTTACTTATCTGGAGTTTTTTCCCTTTCCAAACAAAGTTGGTGATTAGTTTCTCCATCTCATTTAAAAATGTCACTGGAATTTGTATTGGGAATGCATTATACATGTAGGTCGCTTTGGGTAAGATGAGTCAACAGCACTTAGCTGGCTTGAGTAGAAGAGACATTTTTTCAATGTTAAGTCTTTCTGTTCATGAGCAGGATAGGTTTCTCCATTTATGTAAATCTTTCTTGGTTTATTGTAGTAGGGTCTTGTAGTTCTCTCTGTATAGGTCTCTTATTTTTCTGGATGATCTGTCCATTACAGAGAGTGGAGTGTTGAGGTCTCTAAATGTTATTCTGGAGTGATCTGTTTCATTTTTCAATGTAGGCAGTGTTTGTTCTATGTATTTCAATGCTCTGGTATTGGGTGCATAATTATTTAATATTGTTAAGTCCTGTTTGTGTATTGAACCTTTCAGCAATAAATAGTGACCATTCTTGTCCATGATGGTGGATTTTACATTAAAGTCTATTTTATCTGAGATTAGTATCGCCTCATCTGCTCTTCTTTGTATGTTGTTAGCTTGGTATATATTACTCCATCCTTTAATTTTCAGTTTGTTCTTATCTTTGAGTCTACAGTGTGTTTCTTGTAAAGCAACATATTGACAGATCATGTCTTTTGATCCAGGATGTCACTTTCTGTCTCTTTATTGGAGCACTCAGTCCATTTACATTCGATGTAATTGTTGATAGGTATGTGTTTAGTGCTGTCATTTTGATATCTTTATTTTTGTGTTGATGTTTTCTAGGTTGCTCTTAATATTCTGTTCTGGGTCACTCTTCTTTATGGCTTGACTGTTCATCTTTTTCAGTGTTGATTTTGTGTTTGTTGAGACTCCTGTATTATGTTTCTTGTTTTGATATGTCACATTGTTAGTTTGCTTTGCAACTACTCTTATGATCCCCCTTAATATTTTAAGTTTAAACCAGACTTTAACTTCTGAATATCTTTTTAATTTCCTCTCCATCTGAAAGAACTGTATAACTACTGTAATACAGCCCTCTTTCTAGTGTGATGTCATGGTTTTCGTGTTAAGATTACTGTTTCCCTTCTTTTAATATTGCAGCTTTGAATGAGCGTTATGACTTTCCTGATTAGGATTCTGGATGCTGTGTCCTGCATTGCCTCCTTAAATGTACAAGAAGCAAAGAGCTTCTTTCAGTATTTCTCACAGTTTGGGTTTGGTTTTTACAGTCTGTAAGCCTCTGTTTCTCTGAAAATGTCTCAATTTCACCTTCATATTTGAGAGACAATTTTGCAGGATATGTGAATCTTGGCTGAAAGTTTTTCTCCTTCAAGGCTTTAAATGTGTCATTCCACTACCTCCTTGCCAACATTGTTTCTGCCAAGAAGTCAGATGAAAGCCTACAGGGCTTTGCTGTAAATGTTAGCTTTGATTTAAGCCTTGCTGCCTTTAAGAGCCTCTCTTTATGTTTCATTCTATTAAGCTTGATTATAATATCTCTTGGTGTCTTTCTTTTGGGGTCTATTCTTTGTAGTATTTGATATGCATCTTATAAATCTATGTTCTCTTCTTTCATAATTTCAGGGAAGTTTTCTGTCAGCAACTCTATAGTACTCTCTGTATTTCAGCTATCCTTCCATGTTCACAAACTCCAATTATTTGTGTATTATTTCTCTTACTAGAGTCTCACATGTTTCTTAATGCTTCTTTGTTTTTCTTCTTTTTTTCTGATTTCTGCTCATAAATGCTGGTGTCAGTTGTTCTGTCTGCAGGCTCACCAACTCTGGCTTCCGTTTCCTCAGTTCTGCTCTTTTGGCTCTGGATTTAATTGTCTAATTCTGTAATTTCGTTACTGATCTACCACATTTCAGATCATTGATGTTCCATCAGTTCAGATAGCTTGCTTAATTTTTCATTTTGTTCTGCTGTATTTTGTGTAATCTCTAGGAGGGCTCTACATGTGATTCTTTTGTACTCAGCCTATGGTAGTTTCAAAAAGACTTCTTCATCTGGGAAGTTTTTTGACTGTTCATTTTTGGAGTTTTCTGGACCTATGGTGGACTGTTTCTTTAAATGATTAGCAACTGATTGTTGCCTATGAACCACCTAGAGGCTGTTCAGTTTTTCTGATGTTACATCAACGGGAGCTGAAGTGTAGTTCTAAGAAGGGAGTTGTTTACCAGCCGCCTCTGTGTACTCTAGTGACTGGCCCCAGGAGGACTCTCCAGGGTTGCAAGCTCCATCTCCTGGCTGACAAAGAAGGTGCCCTGCTTAGGGAGTCACTGGGGGACATCAGCTGATGCTGTGATGTGGATCACTGAAGGGTGGGAGGTACTTTACTACCAGGCAATGAGCTGTCCAACGGCTGCAGAAATCAGTCAGGACCTCAGATGTGGCAGGCCCTGCCTTCCTGCCAACAGTGAAAGCATCTCAGTAGGCTGTCCCCTGATGCTATGATGTAGTTTAAAGTAAGGAAGGGTTATGGCCTTGCTGCTCTCCTCTGCTGGGCCTCACCCATAAGATACCAGTGACCTAAACACAGTTTTTCTACTGGATAAGTGCTTTCCAGACAGGCACTACTTCCCAACTTGGTAATAAGACCCCACTGAAACCTCCAGTTGGGTGACTCCACCTCCCTGCTGACCAAGATGATATCTCACCCAAGCTGCCCTTCCAACCACAAAATGGAATAATCTATGGTACACCTCAGAAAAGAGAGGTTGGAGGGGCAGTGGTGTCATCAGCCAGTAGCTCGGCTCTCAGAAAGTGGCTATCCCAAGCATAGTCTCTCTGCTGTGCTGTACCCTGTTTACCTACGCACTGCAGTTCATCACGTTAGCCGGCTCATGCCAAGTTCCCACCTCCCAGATAACAAAGAAAGCGTCAGTACCTGCAGTGATCCCAAATGGTGAATCAGTAGAGGTTGGACCACTGCTTGGTCTTTGAGAGAGGTTGTTATCCTCTTAGTGGCAGCTGGTACAGTCTGACAACTCTATGCCAGATCCTAGGGCTCTCCGGATGTCCATGCTGCTGAATTCAATCATCATTCCAGACCTTAGTTCTCAGAAGGAATTGAGGAAACATATGTCTAGGCTGTCTTGGCCCCGCCTCTCTTCACTCCTTAAGTAATTGTTCAAATGTCTTTGCCTGTGAGGTCTGACAATGAAGTCCATGAACTTAATTTGTTCTCAATGTTACTTATGTCATTGCTAAATATCACTATGGTTACCTTCAAAGTACTCCCCTTGGGAAGCTATACACCAATTTCAGTGCCTAGTCCACCCTTCAAAGAACCTTTGGAACTCTTTCTGGAATGGCCATTGTACATGGCGGCATGGTGGGAAGTTTGAAAACTTAACTGAGTTTTTAGCCAGTAAGCAAATAACTATATTGGAACACCCTCCCTACTCACATGATCTGGCTCCTACTGACTTCTTTCTTTTCCTGAAGATGAAGGAAATATTTAAAGCAAAACATTTTTTAAAATTGTGATTAAGTGAAAGTATATAATCCAAATCAATTTTGCATGCCTGCCTATCTGCAACTCCATCTGTTCTCACCCGGTGACAGCACATTCCTCCTTTCACTCTGTGTTCCTAGTAGCCTCTTAATGAGCACCTGTCTCCTCCCCTGCACCCCTTTCTTCCCCATCTAGAAACAAATGAGTAGGACAGCCTCCTATAAATGTATAGTACCATAAAGTACACATATTATATGGTCACACTGTATCCCCAAGTCCAATCCATCCTTGTCTGAAGAGTTGACCTCAGTACTGCTTTAGTAAGGGCCAGCAGCAGGTTTAGGGGCCATATTCTCAGGTGACTGAAAGAAAAACATTTTGATGACATTGAGGACATCAAGAGTAATATGATGACAGCTATTATGGCCATTCCAGAAAAAGAGTTCTAAAATTGCTTTGGAGGGTAGACTAGGCACTGTCATTGGTGCATAGCTTCCCAAGGGAAGTACTTTGAAGGTGACCACAGTGATGTTCAGCAATGAAGTATGTAGCACTTTTTCTAGGATGAGTTCACGAACTTAACTGGCAGTCCTCCTATTTACCACCTTGACTACTTCAATTTAAGCTGTATACTTTTAGTCAGCCAGTGCTGCCATAACAGAAGTATCACAGACTGGATGGCTTTAACAAAGGAAAGTTTATTCTTACACAGTCCGGTGTGCTACAGGTCCAAGTTCAGGATGTCTGCTTCAGGGGAAGGCTTTCCCCCTTGTTGGCTCTGGAGAAAAGTCCAGTATTGCATTAGTTTTGTCCAGGGAGCATCTTGGTGCAGAAACCTCAGGTTTGAAGGATGCACTTTTCTCCCGGTGCTGCTTTCTTGATAGTGTGAGGTTCCCAATTCTCTGCTTGCTTCTCTTTCCTTTTATCTCTTGCAGGATGAAAGGATTAAGGGTGGAGCAAGCCATACTCCAGGGAAACTCTCTTTACAGTGGAGCAGGGAGGTAATCCTATGAAGGGATTTATAGTCCCACTCTAATACTTTAACATACAGCACAAGAAAATCACAAAATGGATGACTATCACAAAATACTGAGAATCATAGCCCAGCTATATGGCTACACATATTTTGGTGGGGGACAGAGTTAAATCCATGACAATACACTTTCCCACTTCATTCTTCCTTACTTTGCTCTGTTTTGCCTCCCAAACACTTTCTTCTAATATATTACATAGTTGTCTAACTCATTATGCCTTTTCTCCCCTCTTGTCCACTAGAATATAAACTCTATGAGGACAGAATTTTTTTTTCAATCTGTTTTACTTAATGATGTAGCCCTAGTGCCTAAATTAGTCTCTGGTGCCTAGTGGAAGCTCCATAAACATTTACTGAAGGATGAATAAGTTCTTTATATGCATTCTCTTGCTTAATACTTACAATAAACCTACAGGATAGGTATTATTACTATTGTAGTGCTATCAATGAGAAAACTAAGGCCCAGAAAACTTCAGTCACTTTTCAAGCCCGTATAGCTAAATAATAGGTTTGGAATCTAATATCACTTTAGACTCTATTCTAGTGTTAATTAGATTTTGTTGCTTTGTCCATCCGCCTGTCCGCTCACCAACTCACTCACTCACCCACCCACCCATCAATCCACTTTGCCAGTCTCTCTTTCTCTGCAAAATCTACTTTTCTTTTGTTTTTTAAACCAAGCACTGTGATGGGCTCTGTGAATTCAGAGAAGAAATGACACATAAGTAGATAAACATTGCCTTCAAGGAGTTTATGATACAGCAAGGCAGTCCTCCAAGTAGATAAGTTCAAGTGTGTGAGAAAGGAGGTTGGTTCTAAGCATGACTAAGCTGAAACACTTGATTTGATTTTCTCTGAGTTCTGCTCTTAGTAATATTAATTTATTTTCATCTTGTCTGTTTACCACAATGTCCACAAACTCTGTCACAGATCTCTATATAGGCAGGCAGAAGTCTCATCCGAATATTTTTCTTGGTGTCTGACCTGATGTCAATCTGCTTAAAGGTCTTGACAGAAATTACATGAGATGGGAGTTATTTATGATGCTGCTTTAGCTAAAAACAGTGCTGGATGAAAAGACACAACAAGGAAAACAATAATGCAGTTGTTCTAGTTATGTGAAATCCCAAAGGCTAAAGGTTAGTTTTTTGAGTCTTAATCAGTAAAGCGTCCATATGAGAGGATAATTGAAACTGGTTTCTTGGTATGAGATACAAGTATTGCGAAATCTTTCCTATTAGTGAAATGTAAACACAATTGCATTTACTCTTACTGTAATAATTATTTCCAGGAATAATAGCTAACATTTGTTGAGCATAAACTCTGTGCCAGGATTATGCTAAGTGCTTTACACATATTGTTTAATGCTCACAATACCCCCAATGGGTAAGTAAGATTAGCTTTATTTCCTATAGAAGTAAACAGATTTTTAAAAATAACATGTTTTAATTTAGTCCAATGTCTCGTATACAACGGGTGTTCAAACGATGTTAGTCCCCTTCTTGGCTATTCTCCTTAATAGTACAGTATGGTTGTAGAAACCTTGAACTTTCCTAGACACACTTGGAGTCCATTAGTATTTGCTGCCTATACCACCTCTTGGGTTAATGAGTTTTATAAGCTGACAACCAGCTGTGCGAAGCAGTAGTTCTTCCTTTCATTTGTTTTAAACTACCTATTTCAGGCTTCAAGTGGTGCCTCTGTAGATCCAGTGATTCAGGAGTTGATGAGTACATTCATGTTCATCTTTGATAGCCTTTAATCTTGTAGCCATTTATTGTATACCTGCTATGTGCCAGGCATTGTGCTACTCTCTGTGGATACAAAGAAGAAATCTTCCCTGATCTTGAAGAGCTCTAGCTTAAAAGACTTTGATTGCTGCGCTTTATAATAGAGTTGTGAGGAAAATGGACTTGGGAATGGAGCAAACAGGAGTGCTGTATGTAGGCATAGGTTGGGCACTGCCAAACACCAGGTGGTGCCATCTACATAGAATACAGTGATGCACTGTGGAGTTGTGCAGTGCACAACCTTCATTTATGCACACAGTGACCTTATAGCTGGGGACCACAAGCAAGTTATTAATATTTCCTTTAAACTTGTGTTCTCAGCTGCAAAAAGGACAAGTATTGTGTGAGATCTCTGCTATAAGGGTTTAAAAATAGAATTATGTACAGAGGAAAAGATTCTGATGGCTACAAGTCTGGTGAGGGAGGGAAAGGGTTGGCCATAGGTTAGATAGTTGGTAGGAATTTGGTTAGGTGCAAGCAGTGACAGCACACAGTAGAGAGCAGGTCAACTTAACCAGACTACACCATAAACTGAAAGGCTTTCTAAACTCAATATTTCAAAGGATAGAGTAGCAGGGACTGGGTTCTGGGAACCATGTTTTCAGAGGACATTGAGGTCAATTGGCATAACTAGTCTTTTGCAAGGAGAGTCTTCTGGACCCCGTATTGCTGAGTGGTGTCTGGGGTCTTAGAAGCTATCGAGTTGCCATCTGAGGGACCAAATGGTCCCAACCCATGGGAGCAGATGATGACTGAGAACATCAAAGAGAAGAGAAGAAAATAAGCCCAGGAGACAGGAGGACCTGTGTGAATGGGGGACTGTATCAAAATGAACCAGAAGAACCAGATGGTGACTGGCCACCACCAAAGGCAGCTGTGATGGGGCACACAATGTAGAGGCCCTGAGGTAATACAAGAAAAAAAGACAGGCAGTTCAAGAATTCTGCTAAAAGACCAGAAATGATGCTCCCACAGACCATAATTGATGCTCCCACAGCCTTAAGATTCCCCTAGGAACACGGCCCCTAGACTGCTGCTGATCCTGACTGGAAATCAGTACTGAGATCAACTCTTCAGACAAGAATGGACTGGACTGGGAGACGCAGTGTGACCATATGGTGTATATACTTTATGACTTTATATATTTATGGGAGGCTGGCCTACTGGTTTCTTTCTAGATGGGAAAGAAGAAGGTGGAGAAGAGGGGACAGGTGCTTGTTAAAAGGCTACTAGAAATACAGAGTGAAAAGGAGGAATGTGCTGTCACTAGGTAAGGAGAGCAGATGCAGCTGCAGACAGGCAAGCATGCAAAACAATTAAAAAGTGAAAACTTATGTTCTCTTACCTGCCCAATGGCAATGATCCTACCTTTCTCACAGGGTTGGATTGAGGATTAAAAGAGATTGTGAATGCAGTATGTAGATATAACAATGGCTGACACACAGGGGCTGTCAAGTAAACAGTGCCTCTGTCATCTTGACTTACCACACTCAAGAGCACACTTTGCTGTGGCGTTAGCTCTGGACAGGTCTGACCTTATTCCAGGAGGGCTCAATCCTAAAGTCCCACCTGAGAATATGCAAATGGATTATGAAGACCTTGGCAGTAATAAAAATCATGTTCTCAGCTGTTGCTGGAAGTTTAGGAACCTCTTCCGGGATCCTAATGGTGAATTGCCTACATAGTGTTCTCTCCATCCTTTCCTTGCAAAGCTCAGATAAGATAATAAAAATATTGTTATTATTATTTAACAGATGTTTGACATTATGATCTGACAAAATCTTTGAATATTTCTGTAGATTTGGGTAAGTATACCAAATTTAGGTGATTCTCCCTTAAGTACAAGCTAAAAGACTTGCATCATCTGACTCTTTTGCAGCTAAAGCATGGGACTGATGTTCAGCCAATCACATTCTTCCATACAGACTGGTGTTTAACCGATTACACTGATCTGTTTAGTGAGCAAACTGTGCAGAGGCTGCTGGGCAGAGAAAAACTGGTTTTCTCGCTGGTGCAGTGGTGGAGATGTTTGGTTTTCTGAGGGCAAGAGTGGTAGAGCATCCCACATTAGATCCTGAGCATGAGAGAAGCCAGACAGAAATGGTGCTTTCAGAATAGTGCACCTGCAGTGAGATTAGGCATTAGATCTGAACACAGGACTACAGACACTGGCTCTGACTTGCTGGGAGCTGTCTAATATCCTTTAATATCTGTCTTTTTTTTTTAAGACCTGTCCAGAGTGGATTGGATTGTTTATCTGTAAGAAGCCTGACTAATGCTGTGGTAATGATAATAATATTTAAAATATTATAACTATAAGCTCCCTCTCATCACCTTTGGCAAGAGTGGTCTGGGATTCCAGAACTATTGGTGCTCCTGGAAAGAACCCTCACCGAGACACTCGACTCTCCTCTCCTCTCAACACTCACAGTGTTACCACTACTGTGCCTTAGTCTGTGAGAGCTGTATCCCTACACCTTTTATGATTTAAGTGAGTTATACAAGCAGCTCAGAACTCCTGGGTTACCCCTTTGATCCCACAGTAGGCTCTGCATGTCTCTTTTCTGACAATTTCCAGTCCCTCCCTATCATTGCACTTGCCCTCTAGAACTCATAGTCAGTCATCAGGAAAATCTCCCATTTTCTTGTTCTCCTTTCTGAACATTCCCTGGTTCTTCCATAAGGGCAGTGTTTCTGGTGAGCTCTCTTCATTGGTGGCTATTTCTACTCTCGCAACATCCAGTCACTGGGCCTGGAAGTGGAGTAGGGAATGTCCTTGCTCTTTACTGCTGATTCTGTACTATTCTCGGGACCCTCTCAAGGAGCCTTCAGCTTTGAAACCCATGTCATCAGCAGTTATGGGTACCTAAGGATGCTTGCCGTCATTTCCTCAAAATTTTAGCTCCTAGCTCTCTCGCAGTATTCTGAATGCTACTTTCCTAATAGTTCTTGGTGATTTCAATATCCACAATCCTTCCGGTACCTCTCAGTTCTTCCTTCTCCAATACTGTTTTCCATCACACCCTAGCCACCCATTCTCACAGTTATTCCCTAGCCTTTGTCATTGTCTGTAACTGCTACACCTCTGAGATGTTAAGCCACCCATTTTCTGACTTCTACTTTTATCCTTGTAGATCATAAGCTCTGGCATCTTGACTCCAAAAGTCTCTCTCCTCTATTGAAACATTTATCAATCTCTTGATCCAAATACTACTTGGTGGTTCATCCCCCTTCCAAATACTCCCTTTCACCTTTACCCAGTTTAAATTCTGTAGTCCATTCTTAGAATCACACTTTTGCATACTTCTGAACTCTTCCTTATATATTTGAGCAACGAAACTCCAACCTTGATTAAATCCAACTCTCTGTTGACTTTGTGCTCCTAGTTGAACAAGGCTGGAGAAAAGCATATCCTCATCTGAATGATGTGACTTCAGATTCATTAGCCAGACTTCCAGCAGGCTTGCAGGCTGCCTAGTGAGCCTACTGTATTGCAGGACCCATACCTCTCACTCCTTGGAAACCCTAGTGGCATAGTGGTAAAATGCGGTGGGTGCTAACCCAAAGGTCAGCAGTTTGAATCTACCAGATGCTCCTCAGAAACCCTACGGGGCAGTTCTACTTTGTCTTATCAGGTGGCTATGTCTTATCAGGTGGCTATGAGTCAGAATTGACTCGGTGGCAGTGGGTTTTTTTGCACTTCCCACTCTCCCTCTCCTCCATGACCATCTCATTCCTTTCCCTACTTCTCTGAGTTTCAGCATTCCTCCCTTCTCTCAGCTGATGACTCTGTCTCCTGTCTCACCACCACTGCATCCACCCATCTGGGGGTGCATTAATCAGTACGCAAGGTATACACAGGCTCACTTGTGCTTACTTTGCAACATGTAGTGAAGAATTTCACCTGGATTGTACTGTCACTTTCTTACTACAGATGAGTAAGTAAGTAAGCCTCTGCATACCTTGTACCTTGTGTAATCTGTCCCTGCATCCACACACCCACCCATGTACCTGCTCCCACATACTTGCTTGTCTCTGGTTACCTAGGTGAGTCGCCCATGCTCGTGGTCTGGGTCAGTACTTGCATGTATACACTCAATCTCACACACTATCAGGTTCTCAAAGACATCTCTCTGCAATCCTCTCTACTCTGTCCCATGTCATCATTTCTTCCTGCTCTGTTGTAGCATTTCTTTGAGCATAAAACATGCTATTTCTCCAACTTTTAATAGAATTCTCAGAGGGAACATAAATAATGTCACTGAATCCTACACCTAAATATGGTTGAAGTAGCAAATAATTCGTTATATATATTTTAGCACAATTAAAAAAATTTCTATCTTGACTTATTTCTCTTTGGCAAAACCCCTCAAAAGAGTGAAGTATGCCTCCTGTTCTTTTCATTCCATTATCTGCTGACCTTGCTCCAATTAAGCTTTAACCCCTATCTCTCGACTGAAACTGCTATTGTCAAGGTCACAAATAAATCCAGTGATCAGATCATTGCCTTTACCCAGCTTGACTCTTCACTGGAATTTGACAGAGATGTTGACTTTTTCCTCCTCAAAACATTGTCTTCACCTGGCTGTCAGGACATCACACTTTCTTGGTTTTCCTCTTTCATTGCCAGCTGTTAACTCCCTGTCTGAATGCTGGAATGTCTGGGGTTCAGTCCTTGGACCTCTTCTCTGACTACCCCAAGTGATCTCAACCCATCCCATAGCCGTAAGTTCATAGCAGATAAAATGACTCTCAAATTTATATCTTCAGCAGTCTCCTCCCCTAAACTCTAGGTTCATCCACAATAGCTTATCTGACATTTCTGCTTGGATGTTTACTTAAAACCCAAAAACCAAACCTACTGCTGTTGAGTTAATATGGGCTTATAGCAGCAACCCTACAGGTTAGAGTAGAACTGCCCTGTAGGGTTTCCAAGGAGCAGCTGGTGGATTTGAACTGTCCACATTTGGTTAGCAACTGAACTCTCAGCCACTCCACTGCCAGGGCAGGCATTTGAAACATGGTGTCTAAAAATGAGCAATCAATCCTCTGCTCCAACCTCTTCTTCTCACATTGTCCTACTTGACAAGTAGCAGTACCATTCTTCAGGTCATGAACCTTGGAATGATCAGTGACTTCTCACTTTCTTACACTCATCAGCAGATACTATTGGTTGTATCTTCTAAATACAAGGTCTGCGAATTAAGTTTGTGAACCCATCCTAGAAAAAGTGCTGCATACCTCACTGATGGATATCACTCTGCTTATCTTTGAAGTACTCCCCTTGGGAAGCTATGCACCAATGCCAGCGACTAGTACACCCTTCAGAGCAGTTTTGGAACTCTTTCTGGAATGGCCATCAGAGCTGTTGTTGCATTACCCTTGATGTCCTGAATGTCATAAAAATGTCTGCCTTTCAATATTTCCTTTATCTTCGGGTAAAGACAAAAGTCACTGGGGGCCAGATCAGGTGAGTAGGGAGGATGTTCCAATACTGTTATTTATTTAGTGGCTAAAAACTCCCTCACGGATAACTATACAATTGAGTTTGCAAACTTGTCACCATACCACCGTGCACAATGGCTATTCCAGAAAGAGTTCTAAAATTGATTTGAAGGGTGAGCTAGGTACTGGGACTGACACATAGCTTCCAAAGGGGAGTACTTCAAAGGTGACCATAGTGATATACAGCGGTTAAGTTACGTAGCACTTAGAACAGTTAAGTTTGTGGACTTAGTTGTCGAACCTTGTATATTCAGAATCCAAACACATCTTGTCGCTTTCACCTCTTTGACCTAAGCCACTATCTTTTATCATTTTTTTCAGTACAACAGTCTTTTATCCAGTCTCCTTGTTCTGTCTGTACCCTCGTTTAGCAGCCTGGGTAATCCTTTACAGATTGAACTTGTGTCTCTCTTCTATTCTCAGGTCCATATCACACACAGTATAAAGCCAATGACCTTGAAGACATTATGTGGCTGTGTTCCCCATTACCTCCTTGGACTCCTCTCTTACTATTCCCTTTTCCCCCTCTGCTTCAGTCACTCTGACCTCCTGGCTTGTCCTGCCTCAGGGTCCTTGCGCTTGCTGTTCTGTCTGCTTAGAATGCTCTTTCCTTGGATAACTGCCTGACTCACACCTGATGTCCCCATCTTTAGACCTTAGTCCAAATATCCCCTTCTCTGTGAGGTCTTCCCACCAACCTATGTAGAATTGTAACCACCTTGTCATCACTCTGTATATGTGTCCCCCTGACCACTTTATTTTCTTTGGAGCATTAAGCTTCATCTGATATACTGAATATTTCACCTGTTTATTTCTTGTCAGTCTCCCCTACTAGAATGCATGATCTTTGGGGACTAGGGTATTTTTCTGTTTTCTTCACTGCTGTGCTTACAATAGGATTGACACTTAGCAGTGGTCGGGAAATATATGTACAAGGAGTTCATGACATGAATAAAATTAATAATGATGCACTGACAGTGATTTGAAGTTCTTAAAGTATTTTTGCTCTTGGCAAGGTGTGACTGAGTTGGTTCTAACTCATAATGACACCACGAACAGTGACCCCATGGATAGCAGAATGAAACACTGCTGGGTCCTATGCCATCCTCACGATCTTTGTTATGCTTGGCCCTGTTGTTATAGAAACTGTGTCAGTCCATTTCACTGAGGGTCTTCCTGTATTTCCAACCGACCCTCTACTTTACCAAGTATGAAGTCCCTCTCCAGGGCCTGGTTCTTCCTGATAAGATGTCCAAAGCACGTGAGACGTAGTCTTGGCATCCTTTCTTCTAAGAATGTCAAAATACGGTTATCGCTTTATTTTTCCAGTAGCCCAGGGAAGTAGATCTTCTTGTCCTTATTTTGCAGCCAGGGAAACTAGAGTTTACTGTGATTGAGTGATGTGTCCGAGGCCATGTTGCTAGTAAGTAACAAAGCAAGAACTCAACTTTGGAATCAGGTCATTCAGGTTCAAATCTTCATCCTACCTTTTTCTATGTAGGTGTCCTTGAGTATTTTTCATACTCTCGTTAAGCTTCAGTCTTTTTCTATTAAACGGGGAAAATAATAGTCAACGTTTCATAGCAGCATTGGGAAAATTAAATGCAATAATTCTGGAGAAGTGCCTGGTAAGTAGTAAGCACTTGATAAACATTAGTTTTTACTATTGTTGCAGCTGTCCTTCTGTTTATTATGGTGGTTGTCCCCAACTGATGAAGAAAGAAATTAAACTATGGAGAAGGGATTTTTTTTGAGAACTTTATCTTTCTTTCATTACCAGCCCAGGATCCAGCTTTACATTTCTCCTGAGACCTGGGATTGTAGGGCTTTAAAAAACGCTGCACAATCTGTGTCCAGTGTCCATAACTGGACGTTAGTATGTATGCATGTGAGTTCATGTTGCTTGTGCCTGTATGTCTTTATCTTCCATTTACCTCTAAAATTGATAGACTTCCAATTTAGAGCACAGTGGGGAACAGAAGGGGGAAGGAAAATGGAGCTGCCCATCAAAATTAGCAGTGAAGTGGGTAAAGGTCGTTTGATCACAGCTCGGCTGCGCTCTGAATTAACCTGCAAACAGAGACTTGTTGAGTTTGCAGCTCTTTAAGGTGTGTATTAACACCAGGAGTGAGGCAAGGAGGCAGCTGGAGAGAAGGTCATTTGTGACCACTCACACTGGCAGGGCTCCTAGAGAAACTTGGCGGGAGAAGCCAGTTTGGGGCTGAGAGGGTGAGAAGCAAAGAAAGAAAGCCTGGTCTACAGAGGTCTGGGGGCCCTCCCAGGGAGGCAGCCTCTGAAGTCTGGCTATCCCTGCAAGAGCCTGGGGTTGGAGCTGGGGGGGACTTCTGCAAAGCTGGAAAGCAAATGGAAAGAGAATTAAAGAGAAGCACTCATGACATCCAGTGACAACTGCTGCTTCATTAATCGTCTCCAAAAAGAATGGGAGGCATTTGTATGACAAAGATGCTGAGAAATTAGACTGAACAGCAGGGCTGTTTACTGTTTTTATTTTATTTTTATTGTCATTAAATTGCTTCAAGTCACCTGTAATTTTCCTTCACTGTCACATTCATAAATCTTTGAGGGTTACACAAGGTACATGGTCAGAAAGGTGTAATTTAAACTTTCAAAGGTCTGACGTCCTCTGTTCTTTTTCATTACCTCCCTGGCAGTTGGCTCTGATGGGTTGAATGAGATGACCTCCAAGGCAGGTTTCAGCCCTTAAACTCTGTGACTGTACCACTAACTTGGAGGCATGGTACCCTGGAGGGAAGAGGCAGGACCCGGATCAACGACCTTCTTGCCAGTTTCTCTTTGCTGGGGGTAAGTCACTTGCTGTCCTTCTGTCTCAGTCTCCCATTTATAATGTGGGGATATTGACACATAATTTATAAGACTGTGGTTTGCCTTATGCAAGATTATGGCTCAGTTTCCTGCCAAGTTGCCCTAAAACCAAACCTGTTGATGTTGATTTGATTTCAACTCATGGCAACACTACAGGGCAGAATAGAACTACCCCATAAGAGTTTCTAAGAAGCAGCTGGTAGATTCAAACTACAGACCTTTTGGTTAGCAATCAGACTCTTAACCACTGTGCTGCTAGAGCTGCATTCACAGGTATACCAAAAAGCCAAATAAAACTGTTTGCCATCGAAATGATTCCAATATACAGTGATCTGATAGGACAGAGTAGAACTGCCCTATAGAGTTTCCAAGAAGTGGTTAGTGGATTCAAATTGCCAACCTTTTGTTTAGCAGCAGAATTCTTAAGCACTGCAGCACCATGCCTCCCCAAATCACACTAACCAAAACAAAACCCAGTGCTATTGAGTCTATTCCAACTCACAGTGGCCCTATAGACAGAGTAGAACTGCCCCATAGAGTTTTCAAGGAGCTTCTGGAGGATTTGAACTGCCAGCCTTCAGGCTAGCAGCTGCAGCACTTAACTACTATGTCACCAGAATTTTCAAATCATCCTAGAGTATGTTAAAAGTTTAACTGCTAGCGTCTGGCCTTTCAGGTAACTCTGATATAACTGGTGTGAGTTAGGATCCAAAAATCTGCCTTTTTACCAGTCTTCCCGATGATGCTGATGCTGGTGGTCTAGGGATCACACTTTGAGGAATGCTGACGTATGATAATATACAGTGATTCACGTGAAATTGCTCTGAAAATTGTTACACTCTCCACAAACAGACATTATCATGAGGCCTGATGCTTCCTTTCATTGTATCTGATTGGGGGATGCGTTTTAAGTGTAACGTTATTAAATATTAAAGTTGAAGGAGGCTTAAAGGCCTTTCGGAATCAAGTCTACTGGAATTATAGATAGCTTTTATTGTTGTTGTTAGCCTCTGTTGAGTTGACCACAGGCTTTTGGTGACTCCAGGCACAATGAAACAAAATGAAACACTGCCTGGTCTTGCACTACCCCTATGACTGATTGCAGAGTGGACCACTGTGATCCATAGAGTTTTCAGTGTTTTTAGAAGCAGATCTCCAGGACTTTCTTCCTAACCTATCAGTCTGGAAATTCCACTGAAACCTGTTCAGCATCATAGCAACATACAAGCTTCCACTGATAGATAAATGGTACAGATGAGTGGTGGCTACCTACAAGGTGTATTTTGTTGAAAATCAAACCCAGGTTTCCTTCATGGAAAACGAAAATTCTACCATTGAACAACTGTTCTGTGGCAAAGTCCACTTTCCTATGTCTTGAATCGACTTTCTTCTTGCCCTCTCCAGGTTGTGGTTATTTGTATATGCATCTTAACTTTTGAGATTGTTAGCTCCTTGAAGACAAGTAACAACATCAGTAACAGCATGTCCAATGATAAGGACTACAATAATTGATTGTGCACCTGGGAAACATACTAAAGATTTCATAGACTGTATTTTTAAAGTATGAAACCACATGCCAAGTTAGCTTTACCTCCATTTTAGAGATACAGAAACTGAGGCTTAGAAAAGTAAAAGCCAAAAGATTGACCATAGGCAGAGATCAGATTCAAACACAGACATTCTCCAAAACCTACTCTCTTTCTACTGTACAACAGGGTTCTGAAGGCAAAGAGAAAACTGTATTTATTTATTGAGAAAACTGTATTTATTGAGCAATATTATGTGCCAGTGTTGGCAGCTTCCAAAACCAAGCAAGACAGTCCCATGAAATACTATACAACCAGGTGACCAGCATGGTGCCTGGTATATATCAGGTGCTCAGTCAGTGCTAACTGAGAGATGGATGGACTCAAGGTCTACTGCCTTTGAGGGCAGAGGCTGTATTCTACCATGAGCCACTATGCAAGGAGCCCTGGGGCATGTGATCTAATTCTGGCTCAGCCAAATGCTGTCCTAATAATCTTGAGCTTGCCTCCAAGCTTCTCCAAACCTCATTATCCTCACAGTGAAATGAAGAATCTGGATGACTTTATTTCTATGGTACTTTCAACTCTAATAGGTGAGGGGACTTGAGGTTAATGAGTTGTAAATAGCGAAGCAAAGGCAAACAGAAGTGATCATTTCACTATGTTAGACTCTCCCTGCAACAGGATAATTCTCTTTTCAGAGACCAAGTTTATGAGGTCCAAACCCCCTAGTCCTCCTGGACCAGCAGGGACAGACATGGGGAGGAGGACAAATGGCCATCACTCGTTGCTTGGGACACTGCTTGGGGACCCCTCCTGCCTGATGAGGTACTGAGTTCCATGAGATTTGGCCATGCTTGGCACAGAGCTAATCAATGTCTGCAGGGCAAGTGAGCAGATAGAGCAATGCTTTGATTAAAGAAGGGTGAGCATTCCCTTAAATAAAACAGAGAAGGCATAGGAAATCATCCATTTGGCTTGCTATTGCTGAAGCCAACTGCCTTGGCCTTTCTCTGTCCTGTCCTCTCCAGGTGTGTCTTCACAAAATGAGCTCCTCTCCCCAGTTACACTATAAATGAACCCTTGTTTGTGTGGTTATTATAGATACAGGGATTGATACCAATATAGGTTTCATGAATGTGAATTTGGAACAGAGCTGCTAATTACCAGGAAGACGTGATGGATGGTGGAGCTGCCAGAACACTGGGGCAGAGTCCAGTGAAAGACGCACAGGAACACCCTCAACAGGAAGTCGAGCTGACCCTTGTGAGGGCTGCATGTGCTGGAGCTACTCTAAGCTCTTCAGCATTTTCTTATTTAATCTCCACAACCTGGGGGCAGAGGCGTGACTTTTTTAGCTCAGGTTACACGGCTTGTGAGTAGTGTTGGGATTTTAACACAGTCTCTCTTTGGTGATGAAGTTATGACCTGTTACAGTAGACCTCTTCACATGGGAAAGGCATAATTGCCCACATTTTGCAGATGAGGGTACTGAGGCTCAGGCATGGCAATTAATGTGCCTAAGGTCACATAACTAGTAAGTGGTGAACCATGGATTCCAAGGCAAATGGAATTCAAGGAAAACCAGTTGCCATTGAGTTGACTCTGATTCCTGGAGACCCCATATGTGTCAGAGTAGAACTGTGCTCCATAGGGTTTTCAACGGCTGATTTTTTGGAAGTAGATCATCAGATCTTTATTTCAAGGTATCTCTAGATAGAATCCAACCTCCAACCTTTCAGTTAGCAGCTAAGTGCACTAACTGGACCACCCAGAGACTGACTCCAGAACGCAAGGAGGACGGAAAATACCAAGGAGAGAAGGAAAAAGTGGCTGAGAACAGTGAGCTTAGGAGGAGAAAGAACAGAACTAACAGTTGTTGCACTTATCCAATGTGGGAGGCATGGTGCCAAGGAGCATTCCATGTACCAGCTCATTTGACCCTCACAGTGACTGCATGCTGGAGGTATGAGTTCACAAGGGAGGACATTGAACTTGGAGAAGATAAGCACTTTGTGTAAGGTCAAGCAGCTAGAGAGAACAGCCAGAATTTATACCCAGGTCTTGTCTGACTCTAGATGCTTCTTCTACTGCTTAGCACTGCCTCTCTCTTTGCAAAATATCAAGAAATGCTGAGAAAACTGGACTAACCCCAAAGATCAGAAATTTCTTAAGCATAACCAAATACTTTGAAGGACAGAATAGCAGGGGCAGGGGTCTGGGGACCATGGTTTCAGGGGACATCTGAGTCACTTGGCCTAACAGTTTATTTAAAGAAAATGTTCTGTATCTCACTTTGGAGAGTGTTCTGTGGGGCTTAAAAGCTAGCAAGTAGCCACCTAACAAGCATCATTTGGTCCCAACCTACCTGGAGTAGAGGATAATGAAAGACTTCAAAGATACCTGGAAAATATGATCCCAAGAGACAGAAAGGATTACGTAATGCAGAGACGATATCAGCACAAGACTGAAAGGACTAGATGGTACCTGGCTACCCCTAGTGACTGTCCGGACAGGGAACACAATTAAGAGTCCCTGACAAAGCAGGAGAAAAATGAGGTACAGAACTTGAACCCTATGGAAGAGACCAGACTTGATGGTGGGACACAGGGGAAAGTCACCCAAAGACATACCCTCAGACTCTCTGTTAGCCCAGAACTGAAACCATGCCTGAAACCAACTCTTCAGACAAAGATTGGCTGGACTATAACACTTAAAATGATATGGCAAAGAGTATGTTTCTTGGCTTAAGTAGATACGTGAGACTAACTGGGCAGCTCCTGTCCAGTGGAAAGTTGAGAGGGCTGAGGGGGCCAGGAAACAGAGGGTGGAAAACAGTGGGCTGTCACAGGACAGAGACAGCAGCTGGACTTACACAGTAATGTCTGTAAATTTTTGTATGGTAAATTGGGTTGTAAACTTTCACTTAAAGCACAATAAACTATTTTTAAAAATTAAAAAAAGAAGTACTGAGAACTTAAGTGTCAAATGGTGGCATAAAGTCCACTCGTAAGAGGGAAGAGGGAGAAAAAGGGGAAGGAAGGAGAAGAAATGAGAAGGTGACACGTCAAAGTACTTCAAAGCCCTGCCATTTGGCTAGGCACTCCACATGCGTTATGTTGTTTGCTCTCATTTAATTCTCACAACACTCTGATAGGAAAGGTGTAATTGCCCATGTTTTGCAGATGAGTACACTGAGGCTCAGGGAAGGCCACTGATTTGTCTAAATTCACAGAGCCAGTAAGTGGTGGACCAAGGATTCCTCTCCAGATGGGCCTGACTTCAAAGCTGGGGCTAATTAAAAATGTAATTTTGGACTACATCAAGCGACATCTCACGTAAGATTCTATTAAAGGCAAATAGTAACACAAACTACCACTTAAAAATAAATTTATAGTTGAAAAATTCACAATGATGGCAATCATCAATTAACTTTTTTCCTGGGAATAGAGAAAGGCCTGCTATTATTCAGTGTCAGCTGTGGAAGAATCTGGAGTCTCATTTAAGAACCGTGGAGTATGTTCAATGAAAGAGGAGTTAAAAGAGATCAGGGAAGCTGACCCAGGCTGGATGCCCAGAAGGGGACGTGTTCAAGCACTTTCTGGGCATGGAGAACAGGCAGAAGACTGAGCCAGGTTAGGAGCTGCTTGGAAGAGTGGTTTTGGCTTCAGTCTAGGCTATACATAGTCCTGGCCAGAAAGGATCATATGTTGTCAAAAAACAGGGGCCAGGAGCAAACTAATTTGCACATTTATCTTATCTGCTCAATGACCTTCAATGACTCCCCCTTGTATCCTGACTAAACCCCATAAACCTTTCCTAGACATTCAAAGCTTGGCGCAATCTGGTCCTAATATACTTTCCCAGTCTTATCTCCCCGTATAATCTTCATGCTCAAGTTAAAGAGGTACACTTTTTATACCATGAACCCAGTTCTTGGTTTGCATCTTTCCCACTTCCCTTCTTTCCCCTCTAAATCTGCCTAGTAAAATCCTCCTTCTCCAAAGTCCTTTCCCTGGTGAGCTCCTCAATATAGTCTTCTCTGATTGCCTGTCCAGGCTCACCCTATATTTGTCTTGCACACATGGCCCTGGTGGCCTGTTGTCTTGAACTGAGAGTAGTTACGTGCATGTCTCATCTGTCCTGTGAGGAACAACCTCCTTGTGAACACAGGTAATAATGTCACACCTTGTGGATGTGTGAATTAACCAGTAACTAATGAGCTAAAGAAGTTCTCACTTGCCTACTAACTGAAAGGTTGGAAGTTTGAGTCCATTCAGAGGTACCTTGAAGGAAAGACCTGGTGGTTCCCTTTTGAAAAATCAGTCTTTTGAAAAATTCTATGCAGCCCATTTCTACTTTGACACATGTGGGGTCACAGGTTAATGTCTTATCTATGATGTCATTACAGTTAAAGTCTCTAATGGTCAAAGTTTAAATTCAGCAGTTTGAAACCACTTGGCCCAACCTTGCTTAAATATGTTAGAGTTTATAAATGGTAAATAATTATTCCATCATTCAATCACTCAGCATTCTCAGTGTGAAATACTTTTTGTCTCCTGAAAATCTTTTTTGGGAGCCCGAGAGCGCAGGTGCCCAAATGGATAGAGTCTATTGAAAACTAGAGATGCTGCAGTTGGGCTGCCAGTTTCCACTTACACAGTCCCGCTCTGCCACTCATCACATTACAGGCTTGACAACATGATTCTGTTAATGGCTGCAGAGAGTGGCCTTTTGACCAAGACTCAAGGCTTGTCGGGCGTATGTCTTCTGCAGCCAGGTCAAGCCAGCAGAGAGACTGAAGGATGCTGCCATTCAACATGCTTGGTAATAAGCCAAGTAATTCCTCTCATTTTCAGCTCCCATGTTACACCCTGCTAATGTCTAGAAGGAATAGAAATTCCCAACCAGGTAGTAACTCTTGCCAGTTTACACAGCAGCCCTGGCACCCACCTCGTCTCTAGTACATTTGTAAGTTTGCCCAATAAGTCAGGAATATTCTGGTTTGGATCCATCACATCTGTTAGGAAGGCAGCCGTATTGACTCCTGCTCAAAGCAAAACACTTTTCAGTTTTGTCATTGACAAATCTTAATTTCCCTGGATCAAAAAATATAGTTATTCCTTTTGGCTCTCTCCTTTTTGGCAAGCTGTAGGACCTTCTCATTTTCAGCAGTGACTAAGATGACTTTTGCTCTCCTTGCTACGTCGAGAGGCAGTATACAGAGTCACTTGGAATTCTGGGCTTTGGGGTCAGTACAGATCTCAGCCATCATTTGTTAGCTGAGAGTTTTGTGGTGGTGGTGAGGGTGAAGTTTCCTGACCTCTCTGCATCTTTGTTTCCTCATCTATAAAACAGTTCTTGGGAAACCCTGGTTGCATAGTGATTAAGAGCTATAACTGCTAATCAAAAGGATAGCTGTTCAAATCCATCAGGCACACCTTGGAAACTATATGGGGTAGTTCTACTTTGACCTATAAGGTCATTGTTAGTCAGAATTGACTTGACAATAGTGGCTTTGTGTTTTTTTGGTATGTTTGTTTTTTGGAACAGTTCTTCATAGCTTTTTGGGAGAATTAGCTGAGCTCCACTTAGTGCTGTACAGAGGAAGCGCTCAATGAGTATTAACTATTGTATTTCAACAGCCAGCAGTTCACCTGATCTGCACAAACTACCTTGCCTCTAAAGACAGAAGCCTTGTTTCTTTGCTTTCTCCCTTCAACCTAAATTCTCCTTTAGGGCTCTCGTTTTAGCTGTTGTCTGATCAAGACACTTAGTGACCCCATCCACCATGGAATGAAATGTTGCAAGGCCCGACATAATTCTCCTGGCTGTTTGTGGATCAGACTGTTATGATCCATAGGATTTCAGAATGAGATCACCAGGCCTTTCTTCTTAGTCCATCTTAGTGTGGAAGCTCCAGTGAACCCTATGCAGCATCATAGCAACATGCAAGCCTCTAATGACAGAGAAGTCACCGCTATCTACAGAGTACATTGGCTAGGATGCTAATTCAAATTTATGCTATAAACATGCACTCACTGCTTTCTTTCAGTGAGGTGCTGTGGGAGGTTTCAGAGATGAAAAGATAGTGGAAACACCATCCTTGCCCTCAGAGAGCTTACAGTCTTGTAGTGCTGAAAGATAGGCAGTTGACTTCCAAAAAAACCAAACCCACTGCCATTGAGATGATTCTGTCTCATAGGGACCCTATAGGTCAGAGTAGAACTGCCCCACAGAATTTTCAAGGAACACCTGGCATATTTGAACTGCTGACCTGATGGTTAGCAGATGTAGCACTTAACCACTATGCCACCAGGGTTTCCAGTTGACTTCCAGACTTATAAAAACTACCATAAAGTGTGGAACCTTGAAAATAAGATGCAAACCTGATGACTAAATTTTATGAGTCCGAATCCACTTGACAGCAGTGGATTTGGCTTGAAGTGTGCTCATGTCCCACCTAATTTTAATGATTGTTTCCCTTTCCTGCTATCATTGAGTTATACAATCTTTGACTGGTAGTACAGCAACACTGTTACACTGTCATTGTTGAAAATTGTGTGGAAAGAATAAATTGTTTTCAGGGAAAGTTTCAAGTAAATTTATGAGCTTATGGACACTTGGGCTGCTACTGCTTTCAAAAAGAAAAATTAAATGCTAAGTCAATTTACTAATTTGCAACCTTCAAAGAACACTAAATCATGTGTCTGAAGCATTAAGGTTTATAAATCTTGCTGCCCCCTTTTTCCCTCTGAGTGTTTAAAATGAGGCTATGAAGAAGGGAAGGGACATGCTCCGTCACGGCTTAGAGAAGCAGATAGAAGCTTCAGAAGGTCAAGTGTCTTGCTTCTGTTCACCCACTGAGGGGGACTGGCAAGGTTTGGAAACCCAGGAACTCTGACTTCAAATCCTAAGCTCTTTGTGCTGCTTTGCTCTGCAGTCAACTACCATAGTTATGCATCATTTAACTAACGTTTAATTAGCAAAAAGTGGAAACAGATAACCTTGAAATGAATTCCAGTTAATGTGAAATGTTGCTAAGTTTTTATTAGTTGGATGTTTCCATTAACTTTTCCAGTGGCTGCTTTCTTGTACCCCTAACAGCAGTAAACAAAATTGAGTAAGTGCTCAATATGTATTTACTGAATAAAGAAGCAGCTTAGCTGGCCTGGTTTGGCAGCAGGGAGGCGGGTTAGAAGGTTGAATCACTGACGACAAAGTTGAGCATTTAATTTATCCTTTCATTTGTCAACTATTTATAAGTCTCTACAGTCTCTGCAACACACTATGAAGTAGAATGTTGCAAACCCATGGCCCTGGGCAAATTATTTAACCTCTGAAAGCTTCAGTTTCCTTGGCTTTAAAAACAAAGAGCAATAATAGCACCTCACTCACAGGATTAGTGTTCTGATAAAACATGCCAGTTACTATTGAGTACACACTGATCACAGTGACTCTGTATGTCAGAAGAGAACTGTGCTCCACAGAGCTTTCAATGGATGAGTTTTTCAAGTGGAGCACTGGGCTTTTCTTCTGAGGTGACTCTGGGTAGATTCGCATCTTCAGCCTTTCGGTTTGCAGCAGAGCATAGCAATCCTCTGGATTACCCAGGGGCACAGAGGCTACTGCACAGTGTTGAGTGTACAAGAAATGGTAAAGACAGTCACCATCATTCTCCACACTTATATATGCTGTTCATACTCCAGCATTCCAGGGGTTACAACAAAGTGGTTTCTTGCATTCTGAATAGCAGCCAGAGGATGAGACAAATGGTTAGTTTCAGAGCAAAGGAGGGGGACTCACGCAAGCTATGGAAGCAGAGTTGGGTTCCTAAGGTCTTGACTGAAGGAAGGGCTCTCTCCTTCATCCCAAGTGGTGACAGAGGAAGGGAACCAGATAGCTTGTGTGCTGGTCACTGGTCACACACAATGTGGGGCCTCCACTCAGCATCCTTCAGAAATTCTGGACCCTTGGACTCCTTAGCAACTGCTTAGGTTAGATGTGAGTACAGTGATACGGGGTTGGGGCCTGTGATGCAGGAACCATACTGGCTTCCTGTCATAGCAGAACAGTGCCTGTCACAAAGCTAGCAAGGCATGGCACAGAGAGGTTAGATCATCTTCTCAGATTCTGTATCCTTCCTCTACAGTGGCAGGAAATAGTCCTGCCTCATTCCTCCCTTTAGGCAGCACTCGTCTTTGTTGAGCCCTAGGAGGGCAAGGGAGCGGCCCTGGTGCTTCCCTTTGCCTGCCTGGCTGGGCGGGGTGAGTATAGGCATACAGAGAGGCCCTCCATTTCAACACCTGCAGCCCTGCCATCGGGGCATAAAGCGCTATACTGAGTTGCTGTAATGAATGAAGCCACTGGTGAACACATTTACAGTCTGACGTTCACACTGGTGGTGCTGTAGCTGCCTCTCCCCTTGCTGGGAAAGCCACTTAAGAAGACAACAAAGCAGCCTGCCACCTATCTATTAGCAATTGGCTTCAGTTAGGGATAGGATGGCTGTGGAGGCAGGAGGGGGCAGGGTGAAAGAAGGGAAATGGGACAAACTCAGCTCTGTCAACAATGTAATCTTACTGGGTTTCTAAATCCCAAAGGGATTCCGAGGAACACTTTCGTAGACTGGGACTAGGACACGGCTGTTGCGTTCTTCAAGGCAGCAGCTGGGTTATGAGATGTCTTCACCCTTTCCTTCCATAGAGGGGAAAAGCCAACTTGTTGAGTGAGCTTGCAGGAGTGTATTGGGTTTATCATACGTTGTTTTGTCCACCCCCCCCATGTTTATTTATCTGTCCCTGGTATGTCAGATCTGTTTATTCCCGCATCTCAAGGTCTCCTAAGATTTCGCATCCACCCTGTGTTTTCCTTTCCTAGTTGTGATCTGAGTGTTGGCTCCAACTGTGTAGATGACATTGCACCCTAGACAGGCAGTGCTTGGAAGTGTGTGGGGTTTGGGTTGTTTTAACAATGAAGTGATGCAACCATCTATCAACAATCAGTGGGTAGTGACCAGGAGTGCTACATGTCCTGCAATGAGTACAACTGTCCCCCTCAACAAAGAAAGACTCATCCTACCCCAAATGCTTATAGTGGCTCCATTAAAAGGATAGAAAGGGAGGATTAAGACATTTAGAAACAACTGGGCCCAAGAAGGTGGGGAGACTGACTTCTGCTAACCAGACTCACAAAAGACTGCCAGAGAAGCATTGAATGAAATAATTTATGAAGCAACTGTTCTTTTCCAATGGACAGAAGACTTTGATCTGTTGTCTGGAACATCTTCTCATATCAAGACCCGTGGGAAAGAGAACAAACAGTCCAGAGGTGAGCATAGATTGGGGGTCAGTGGAGGTTAGTAAATGGGGAGGTCTAAGGAACTAATGACTTCTCCTTCACTCCACAAATGCCTTATCTCTCTAGAGCCCCGAGTACCCAAATCAGTCTGTGTCTCTTTTTCAGCCAGTGCTGGATCCATCTTAACAAACACTTCCTTTTGGGGCCGGTACTACCCTTAAACTTAGGTAATAATAGAATCTCTGTCCTGGGTCTGGGCTATAGAGAGTCCTCTCTAGCCGTCTTCCTTCCTGGGACACTGAAATTACTTGCCTAAGCAGCCTCAAATGCACTTTCAGCTTTCACAGTCTTCTTTCCAGGTCCATGATTGGAATGATCATCCCAAGGCCCCAGGATGACCAAGAAGTAGTTGTTTTGCAGGTGACAGTGAGACAGAGCTTGCACATGTGGTCCAGAGTCTGGTTGGAAAAAGAATGGGACAGGGTCCTCTTCCTCCAGACCCGACCACTATTAGGGATGTGCTTGCATTTCTAGAATCCAAATCTGGCACCTACTTCTATGATTTAACCAGTAACTACACCAAGCGCATTGCCACTGAGTTGATTCCAACTCATAGTGACCCTATAGGACAGAGTAGAGCTGCCCCTTAGAGTTTCTAAAGAGTGCCGGGTGGATTTGGACTGCCAACCATTCAGTTAGCAGTTGTAGCACTTAACCACTACATCACCAGGGTTTCCCTTCTGTGATTACAACTCATTTTTAATTGATTCACATTCTACTCTTCCTGGAAAGATCTGTGTCACCTGATTGCACCTGGAACCGTTTATTCTTCATTCACATTGTTATACCCAGTTCTTGGATTGCTCAGTTATTTTGTGTAAGGTAAATCACATACATTTTGTTGGCTTTCTACAAGAAGCCACATCACTTCCATGTTTTTTTTTTTTTTTTTTTTTTGTGGCCAGTGAAGGGGTAAGGTGGGAGTGGGCTTCCTGTAATTTCCTGCACAATTGCTATACCTCTGTGACATCAGCTGCATTGTCAACTACTCTCAGCTCTGCTCTTATTATATTTGTTCCTGTGTCTATTTTCTCAGGGTTTCATTTACTCTATTTTCTTAAAAAATTTCTAACTTTTGAAGACCAGGGCCAACAGCCATAAACTTAACCCATCAAGCTATAAATTTGCCGGGTCAGTATAACTTCCATATAAACATTAGAGGGTTTGATGCTTCAGGCTACAGTTCTAGCAGTTTCTTTGATCTTTTGCTGACCAGTAAATTATTTATTGGGTCTGCCATAAAGATAAACCAAAGCCTATAAACTATATTTATAGTATCACAAAAATCTCCCCTCCCACCTGACATCTTCAGACCCTGACTATGGTCTCCTGAGCATCCAAGGCTGGATCAGCACTAGTGGCTGATCCACGCTTTTTATTTTCACCCTCTCTTCTTGCGTTTCTTTTGAGGTGTTTTCCTTGTTTCCAGGATTTTGCTTCATTTTCCTTGCCCCCTTTTCTTTTCTGGGTGCACAACTGAGATTTTGTGAAGGTCATTGTTAAGGTTTCATTTTCCTGCCCCAGACGCTTGGTGACCACAAGCCTTCTCTGCTTGAATCCCAGGCCAACCTCAGCTTCCCCCAGAGAAACCTGACAACTCCAGGCCCCAGCCTCCAACAGCAGGCCCATCAGCTAATTCATTCCCATGCAATCCATCTGCCTTGAAGGCCTAGCACAGCTGTCAGCCCCTGGGAAATGAACTGTTCCCTATCAATGGCCAGTTCCAACTGACACTTCAGGTTGTCAGGAGAGCAGTTCATTCCAGTGTGTGTGTGTGTGTGTGTGTGTGTGTGTGAGAGAGAGAGAGAGCATGTGAAAGGATGTGTGCCAGCCATTAAACACTTCCTTTCATTTTATTTTTCCTTTGGCTTTTAACTAGCATCTTCTGCAATTAAAATGACAATGCAAAGCAGACAAGGAAATCGGTGGATCTCTTCCCAAACATCAATAAAACAAATTTCTCTCTGAGATACCTATTTGTTATTTGGATATCAGACTGACTATAATCTGTTTCCATTTTCCTACTTGCGCCCGCCAGAAGCTAGAGGCTCAACAGAGGGTATCCCGCTGTTTCCATTTGGCTGAAACGAGGGGATAGATTAAGTTCCTATTTGCTATGCGGATGCTGCCATCTGATATTCATTAGATGTGTCAGGAAGATCATGGAAAATGTGTCTCCCTTAGTATTTTGGGTGTGGTGGGGCAGGACAGCAGTGAGGAGCTCTTGGAAGAAGTCATCAGCTTCGTTAAAGATACCATCGTGGCTTTCTTTCTCCCTCTGCTTGGTAATAAATTGCAGCCCAATTTATTTCTATTCCAAGAGATACGGATAGCAGGGGCCATTCCTGACTGCTACAAAAGAAAAAGCCAGACCCTAGCTGAAAGAAGGGCAGAGTGCCTTTATGCAGCATTCTAGAAAACCTAGGGTCCGAAGTGCTCTCTTGTACAGACGAGCAAAATGAGGCCTGGAGACGTCAACTATGTTTTTTCCCAAGTACCCTCAACCCCAGTCTTCGCCTTTTCTTTTTGCTGCTGCAAATTCTGTTGATGAGTGTCCTCCAACCAGCCACTCCCATGAACCTGGTGAAGTCAGGCACAAATGTGTCCTTAATTTGCACACCAGAATTTTCCATATCTTTAAGTTCTGTTTCCATTCTGCACAGTTCATTTTTAAGTCTCTTTCCTCTCTCATTTTAGTATAAGAGGCAAGGAGAAACCACATGACCCCTTTACTGTCTGGCTTAGCAATATTGTCAGGCAGATATCCTAGTTCATTACTCACAGGTTCTACCTTCCACAAACATTTGAGCATAATTCAGACAAGTTCTTTACCACTGTATAAAAAGCATCACCCTTCTTCCATTGTCCAATCATATGTTTATCATTTTCTTTTAAAGCCTCTCCAGAAGCACATTTAATGCCCACATTTCTGGTGACATTCTGTTGCTGGAGCCACGTGTATTCTCCTCACTTTCTTTTAAGTCCTCACTAGAATTGTCTTTGATGTCCATATTTCTACCAACAGTCTCCTCAAAGTAATCTAGACTTTTACTGTCAGGAAAGTTAAAACTCTTCCAGGCTTCACCTGTTACCCAATTCTAAAACCACTTCTGCGTTGTAAATGTTTGTTAGAGTAACACCTCATTCCTGGTACCAAATTCTGTTATCTGGAGCTGCCATGTAGAAATGCCACAAGTGAGAGGCTTTAACAAATAAAAATCTATTTTCTCATAATTTAGGAAGCTAGAAGTCTGAATTTAGGGAGCTGGCTTTGGGGAATGCTCTCTCTCTCAGTTGGCTTTGGGAAAAGTTCCCTGTCTCTAAATTTCTGCTCCTGGGCAATCTTCATGTGGCTTGGCACCTTTCTCCCTCATCTCTGCTTGCTAGCTAGCTTGTTTGATCTTTTTATATTTCAAAAGAGATTGACTCAAGATATACCGGCCTCGCTAACATAACAAAGAAAAGCCATTCCCACGTGGGATTATAACCACAAGCATAGACGTTAGGATTTACAAATCATATTTTGTGGGGATGCAATTGAATCCAGAATAGCCTTTGACCACTTATTTAGTTCTGGCCCTCCTGTAGCCCCCTCTTACCAGTTACTGAGGTACAAGTGTCCCTGCTACAGGGGGATGGCTCCTGTATAAAGAGAGTACTGTTTCCTGGGACACTGACAATCCTTCAGAACTGAGATCTCTCTGTTACCCAGCTCTCAACCTGGGCCTAAGTGACTTGTCATCTTCTCTTGTCAATTGCCAGCTTGGAGGAGCTCCTGCCCCTCCCTCCCCACTGGAGCCATAATCCTCCCTTTGATATCACAATTGTCTCCATGACACTGAGCGGCCTCACCACTCTGAAGGAGCTTTCAGCCCCGGGAGAGAGATGGAAATAACAGCAACAAAGACCCTCTTAAGAAAATAATAATGTCCATCTCCAGGTCTGCTTACATCTCCTTGCCTCTTCCTCCTCCCCAGAAAAGATTTTTAGTAGAGAAGATACACAGTTAATGGGAGAAGGGCAGACAGCTCACAGACAGCAGGTTCTGTTTGCCACTGCTGTTCCAAGCGGCGTTAGTTATCTCTCTATTTAGACAGCACACTGAGGGAGCTGGCTCCAGCCCTGGTGCAGGACAGGCTCAACTCATGGAAGCTAGGAGAAACAGCCAGGCCTCCAGGAGGCCTCATCATTACTCATCCTTAAGACACCAAAGGATTCTGCTCCAGGGGGCAGTGAACCAGGGAGCGCTGAATGCTCACGGCTTATCATGGAATAGGCCACAGTCCCTCAAGTCAGCCCCCAGTGTTTTGCATCTTGTGGGGCTCTGCTTGATTCCTTCACCTCCAGTCAGGGCGAGGCTGAAGGTAGATCTCCTTTTCTCCCTCCGTCCTTCATTCCCCCATGTTTTCCTCTCCTACTGTTACCCTAGAACACAGGTTCAAGCCACCTGCAACAAAGCCACCACTGAGACAGGGGTAAAGTAAATGATCAGGAGGTTTATTTGCAAGCCAGCGTGCAAAGGACAAGGGGAGTTTGGGTCCTCAGAGCCTGTCTGACTTTTCCAGTCAATCCAGGAGCTTATGCTGGGTAGATAATGGTAAACATTAGGTGTGAGGGAAGAAAGAAAGTGGGAAATTGGTGAAGTGGGGGCATCAGCCCAGAGGCAGGCCTCTGGGGTCTGGAGGTTCTTAGTGGTCATTTGGGCAGGGGATTGGTGACTGGTGCCTCCATTGTTTGATGATTCTAAGAAAAAGGCTGTAAAGTCTGAAAAGATTTTATCTTGGTGGCTCCTACAGGATTAATGTGTGATTTCCAGGGCCAGGTTGTGCTAGGAAGCCAGGACTTTTAAAAAAACCGGTCAAGAAACGGAGTGAGTCATGACTGCCTACTTCACTACCTTCCCTTTACTGACTTCCTTTCCTGCCTCCCTCCCTCCTCCTCCATCCTTCTGTGTCTCTGGCTGTGTGGTGCACCATGCCAAGGGCAGTGGGCTAGCACTAAGTGCCTTGGGTTCTACTCACAGCTTAGCTGTTTGCTTCTCTTGTGCAGAGAGAAGACCAAAACCCCCAAAAAGAACCCACTGCCATTGAGTCAGGTCTAACTCACAGTGACCCTATAGGCCAGAGTAGAACTGCCCCCATAGAATTTATAAGGAGTGCCTGGCAGGTTTGAACTGCTGACCTTTTGGTTAGCAGATGTAGCACTTAACCCTCTGTGCCACCGGGGTTTCTGCAGAGAGATTATGGTAAAACAATAAATAAATAAATACAAGAAGTGAACTCTACTTACTGGGGGTGAGCCCTCAGACAAAGATTTCTACCCTTCATGATATTCTAATAGCCTTATATTTTGTGATCATCATACAATCTATGTAAAAACATAGCATTAGGAAAACAGAAAGTTCTTAATAAACGCAGTTGTGTCTATCATGTTTTAGAAGAGTCTTTACCTTCTCAGTTCTCAGTTTCCTAGTCTACGAAGTGGAGGGTGATACTACCTACTCTGCTGACTCACGTGAGTGAGGGAACTCTGTCCCTGGATTTTGGAGAGCTATAGCATAAGCCATCTCTCCCTGCTGTTACCCCAAAACAGCCCACAGGAATTTGACCACAAACAAAACTTTACCTCTATACTCCTAATCAAAGCTCTTCCCTTATCAAACCTTGACCATAAACAAACCTAACCCTCACCCCCTTCCAATAAATACTTCTTCCTTATCAGACCATAAATCCCCTTACCGGAATTTCTTGCCACTCCCTCTTCTCTTAATTAAACATTCTTTCCTTACTGACTTGAGGGCACTTGGCTTTGGCTTCCTTATCAAACCGTAAGTGCCCTCAGCCAACACTACCAAGTTGGAATTTTAAAACTATGGAAAACTTGCCATATTGGCCAAGGGTGGGCTAAACCACCTCTCCACTCAGACCCCATTCTCTTTCTGTTCAAATAAACTTTACTGGGCCTTTGGGCTGGTATGTCTCTGTCCCTATTTTGTGCCATTCTGTCCCCAACATTCTGGGGCAAAATCCAGGACAGAAGTGAAGGAGACCACCAGCTTCAGGGTCCTCCCTCCCTTCAGGCCTTGCCACAGCACTCTGAAAAACCAACAGCATACTAACAGACCTCTAAACCCATAAATCAGAGAACGAGACTTCCTTCGCCTGTGAAGCCTTGCTGTATCTCTCTCTCTCATCTCTACAAAGCCCAGCACTGGATCAAGGCTTGCCTTGGGGCATGGAACACTGGTTCCTTGTCCCTCCCTCCTTTACTCTCTGGGGACACCTGGGCAGTGAGTTGAGTCTACCAGAACCCAGTCCCCAGTGAGATGCATGGACACCTGCCTCTCCTTGGTGGGACTAATCTTTCTCTTCTCTCTTCTTCCTACTAACTCTCCACACTATGCAGACTAGTCAATCTAAACCCCCTAAAGACATCCCATTGGGCTACTTCCTAAAAAAATCTAGGGGCCCTAGGACTCTGGGGTCAAATATGGCCTGATCAATATTCTTTTACAAACATGTAGACAAATTCATCACCCACAACAGCAAGTGGTCTGAGGTTCCTTAGGTCCAAGCCTTCTTTCTCCTTTATAATTGCCAAGCTCTCTGCCAGTCTTGTACCACTTTACAAATCTCCTCCTTGATGAAAAACCTCGTCTGTCTAAACCACTACTTCCTAAACCTGATTTTGATCTTTCTGATCATGCCTCTCCATCTCCTTACACTTTCCCTTTACCCTCTGCTCTGGAAAACTCTCCCTCCTCTTCTGAAACTCCACTTTCTCCTTCTACACCAACCTGCCTACCCTTTCATTCATTCCATGATCTACCACCCATCAGAGGTCCATCTGCAACCCCTTTGCCAACCCCCTTAGCCCCCACACACTAGGTCTAGGGGACAAATCCCTGAACCTGTTCTACCCCTCTGAGAAGTAGCAGGAGCTGAAGACATCATCCAGGTACATGTTCCTTCAATCTGACTGCCCTATCACAAGTCAAAGATTGGCTCAGGTGCTTTTCATATGATCCCTCTCATTTTCAAAAAGAATTCCAGTATTTAACCAAAGCAATCTACTTATATAATGCAATCCCAATACAAGTTCCAGTGACATTTTTTAACGAGATGGAGAAACAAATCACCAATTTTGTTTGGAAAGGGAAGAATCCCTGGATAAGTAAAGCACTACTGAAGAAAAAGAACACACTGGGAGGCCTCTCACTACCCGACTTTAGAACCTATTACACTGCCACAGTAGTGAAAACATCCTGGTACTGGTACAAAAATAGACAGAAAGATCAATGGCACAGAATCGAGACCCCAGAGATGACACCATCTACTTGTGAACAGTTGACATTCGACAAAGGTCCTAAGACATTAAACTGGGGTAAAAACAATATCTTCAACAAATGGTGCTAGCAAAATTGGATATCCTTCTGCAATAAATTGAAACAAGACCAATATCTTACACCTTATACAAAAACCAATTCAAACTTGATGCCAAGCTGGATAAAAGACCTAAATATCAAATCTAAAACAATAAAGTTCATCCAAGAAAAAGTCAGAACAACAATGAAAGTTTTAATACACAACATAAACAGACTTCAAAATCTCTCAAACAAACCACAATCAACAGAAAATAGATAAATGGGAAGTATTTAAAAATCAAACACTTTTGCTCAACCAAAGACTTTACTAATAGAATTAAAAGGCCACCTACAGAATGGGAAAAAATATTTGGCAACTATATGTCAGACAGACGCCTGATCTCCATAATCTATAAGGTACTACAAAATATCAACAAGAAGAACATAAATCATCCAATTAAGCAATGGGTAAAGGAGACAGACAGACACTTGTCTAAAGTGGGGATCCAGGAAGCCAAAAAACACGTGCGGACATGCTGATGATCTTTGGCTATCAAAGAAGTTCAAATGAAAACTACAATGAGATACCAGCTCACCCCAACAAGGTTGACCATGATCCAAAAAATGCAAAACAACAAATGCTGGAGAGGCTATTGAGAAAGTGGAACTCTCCTACACTGTTGATGGGATTGCAAAATTGTGCAACCTCTTTGGAAAGAAATCTGGCACTCCCTTAAAAAGCTGGATCTAGATATATCATTTGACCTAGTAATTCCACTGCTTGGAATATATCCTACGGAATCAAGGCCATTCACACTAACTGATACATGCACACAAGTGTTTATCGCAGCACAGTCCACAGTAACAAAAAGATGGAATCAATCTAGGTGCCCAACAACAGAGGAAAGGATAGGTAAACTATGGTATATATACTCAGTGGAACACTATGCAATGATAAAAAACAATGATGATTTCAGGAAACATCTCATAACCTGGTTTCAACTGGAGGACATTATGTTGAGTGAAAGTAGTCAGCCACAAAAGGACAAATATTGCATGAGACCCCTACAATAAGAACTCAAAAACAGATTTATGCATAGAAGAAAAGACTCTTGGATGGCTGCAAGGGAGGGGAGGGAAGGAGGGCAAGGGGGGGAGGGCTTAGACTAGATAGTTGTTAGAAATTTGGTTGGATGAAATCGGAGAGAGCACACATTAGAAAGAAAAACAATATTATGTGGACTTCAACATAACTTGAGTACTTCTTCCATCTTAAGCTAATATTGCAAGGACAGAGTAGTTGGGGTGGGGGGCCAGGGACGGTGCTCTCAGGGGAAATTGAGGCCAACTGGCACAACTAGTGTTTTTCTAAGAGGGCTCTCTGCACCCCACATTGCTGAGTGACGTCTGGGGTTTTAAAAGCTGCCAAGTTGCCATCCGAGGGTACAGGAAATGGTCCCAACTCAGCAGGAACAGATGATCACTGATGACCAAAATGACATGGAGGAAAGAGAACCCAGAGGACACAGAGACCCACATAAATGGGTATCTACATCGACTCATGACTGGAAGAACGAGATGGTGCCCGGCCACCACCAGTGACAGCTGCAATGGAGCTCACAAGGTTGAGTCTCCCTGGCAACACAAGAATAAAAGGGGGTGCACCCTGAGATCTCCACTAAAAGACCACAGTTGATGGTCCGGTGTCTCTGGGGTTCCCCTGGGAGCATGGCCCCTAGCCCTGATGCTTCCCCTGCCCATGAATCGTAATGAAGTTCCTCGGACAGGAATGAATTGGACTTGGCAACACAGAGTGATCATATCTTGGGTGTGCTTTATGGTTCTATACATCTATAAGATGTTATCCTGCTCACCTCTTACTGGAGGAAGGGGAGTGGATGGAGTGGAGGGGAAAGGAGACTGTTGGGAATATGGGACATGTGTGGAGCAGAGAGGAATAGTTTGCTGTTACCGGGCAGGGAGAGCAGTGGAAGATGCATATAGGTGGGCATGCAAGTTTATATGGGAATGTACATTTTCATTCAATCATAAAAAACAAAAACAAAAACAAAACTTAACTAACCAACCTGGAATAAAAATGAATTCTGCTTTACTCTGACAGAAAAAAGAAAGAATTCCAGTATCTTACAATCTCGTGTGACAGGACCTTTAAGTTACACTCTCTTCCACACTACTGTGGAGGGAAAGGCTTGCACTGGATCCACAGGCAGAGCCTTAGCTGCTTCACTTCATGTCTAAAACCCTAAGTGTCACCTCCCTGGGGCAACAGCGATGGCCTACACAGACCCTAAGTGGAACTATCAATCTGACTCACCTGACAGCCCCACTTCAACCCATCTTATCACCTGCCTCCTAAAGACAATACACAAAGCAGTGAATTACAACACAGTGAAAGAAGTCACCTAAAAGGTTACTTAAATAGACTCATAGAAACTTTATTCAAACACACTAATACAGACCTCACTTCTGAGGTGGGATGATTCTGCTTAAATACCCACTTTATTTCCCACTCCAGAAGTCTGAGGGTGGTCTGCATATTCCCCAAAGGGATCTTTTAAAACTAGCCTTCAGAGTCTTTAATAACTGAGGGGAACAGACTGCCTGGAAAAAACAGGTAAAATACCAAATGCTGGCCTCAGCCCTTCGAGGAAAAAGTGTGGACTGCCTGGCAACCTATAAAAACCCCAGTGTAGCTCCTCACAGCCTCCAGGCCCTTGCTTCAAATCTGGAAAAGAAGGCCACTAGGCCTACTCCTGCCCAAACCCTTGAGTTCACCCAAGCTGTGCCTAGCTTGTGGTGTACAAGGCCACTGGAAGAGTGAGTGTCCTCGGACTTCTGGGTCTGGGGCCACCCCTTCAAAGATGGTGACTGAGCCAGGGTTTACCATGCCAGATCTCCTCAGACTGGCCACCAGAGACTGAGGAGACCCAGTCTCTAAGGCCTCCGCCATCAGCATCTCAGTGATGGAACCTTGGGTTTGTCTTCAGGTCACTGGTAAGCAAATCTCCTTTCTACTAGATACAGGGGGCCACTTATTTGGTATTGCCTGAATTTTCAGGGAAGCTTCCCCTTATTCCATTTCTACTGCTGGTGTGGATGGAATCCTATCATACTATCTTAAACTTCCTTTTAACTTGTCAGATCACTTAAATTTTCCCACAGCTTTCTAGTAATCCTTAAATGCCCTACTCCCTTATTAGGCAGAGATCTTCTTAACAACTTCCAGACAAACTTCGTGCTATATCTACTGTTGAAATGAGGAAGGGCGCAGCAAAAATTCTAGGTATTAAAGAAAGCCCCAGGAAACAACTCAATAGCAGAATATATCATAGAATAATCTCACTTTTGTCTTACAAAACATCTGTCACAAGACAAGCCTGGGGGCAGCCTTGCAAGTGACCCCTAGACCTTGACCACATTTTACAACTAACAGGAATTCCAGGTGGCCTTAACCAATCAATGTAAAAGTCAGTTTCCCCTCCCTGCTTTGTAATCTCATGACTTAAATATGGGGTGCTGAGGATGCTCGTCACCCCCCACTCTGTGTAGTTTGGGGTGCGTCCCTGGTGCACCAGTATTTTTCCTATTGGGCATATTTTTTTTAATAAAATTTAACCTTTAAAGTAACAGCGTCCCATCTTGAAAATCACGGACCCTAACACTACCAAACCGGGATGAACATATTTAACTCCTGACACTTCTACTTCTATCCCCTTCTAACCCTAGAGGAACTCCTAACCCAAAACAAGCCCCATACCTTCCCTCCCACATACTCTCTAGGAACACTCTATGACCCAACCTGAAACTTACTTCCACCCAACCCACTGGAAAATCCTGAAACTTTACTTTCTCTTGCCTGGGACTGTACTTACAGGGGGAATTCACTGATTATTCATGGCAGGAAATCTCTTAGTGGTTAGAAACAGGTCTCCCTACTCCCTTGTAATCACCTGCTTCTTCATAGCTCTCTCTCTACCAAAGTGTCCACACATATCCCTCTCTACCTACTTAACACCCTTAACTAATTCTCTCCTAAGCCACATCATTAGCTATCAGAGGTACTGGATCTGTCTGTCCTTCTCCCCAAAACACACCATACTTCTGGCCCCTAGAGAAACATGGACTCAGACCACTGTCCACCTGACACATACTAAGGGTAAAGAGTCCCCCTTTCTTGATAAAACTGACACTCTTCTAGGAAATTACCCAACCACCTTGGCCAGTCGAGCCACACTACTGTTCCAAACCTTTGTCCAGTGCATACAATCCCTCCCCCACGTCCCCAGCCAAATCTCAGGACCAATAGCCCCAAACTTAACTCTCTTAAGGTGAGCACCCTTCTGCGTGCAATGAATAGATAAAGACCCAAACCTAGAACATCTAGGGTCTGAACTCCAACAATGCTATCAGAATACTGCCCCACCCCCTACGGGACCCAAAGTCAAAGGGTAGACCTCTCCTTTTCCCCCTCAGCCAATGGTGTGTTTCTTCGACCAGTACATTTCTCAGGACACCCCAGCTCCAAGGTGTGTCCTCTGGAATGTGTATTGCACCAAGCCAAAGCCTCTTTCCCTGGATTAATACCCTCCCCTGCTCCTGATAACCTTCCAAAATAAGCCCCCCCTTTTAGAGGGAGACCTTACCAACACCTTTTCACCCTGGAGTAATGAGGCGTACACTAGGTGGGGATCATATGATTTCCTCCGCTTCTCTCTACATGTCAGCATATGTCTCCTAGAACATAGTCTGTTCTTTTGTGGGGACAGTACATATTCCTGCCTAACCACGACTGGATGGTAACACATGCTCTGATCACTTATCCCCAACATTGGTATCACCCCTCCTAACCAATGCTTGCTAGTACCTGTACAGGCCTCAGTCAGGCCAAAGAGGACACCCATCCTTATACCTCTTCTGGCTGCCGTGGGGGTCACTGTAGGTGCTGGTAACAGAATAAGAGGGTTAAGCACCTCATTGTATTTCCACTTCCTCTCACAAAACCTACAGGATACCATGGAAGACATATCCAAAGGACTGGTAAAAATACAGGACCAAATAGATTCTCTAGCTGCTGTCACCTTACAGAACAGGTGTATCCCGGATCTGTTAACTGCAGAAAAGGGTGGTGCTTGTCATTCTTTCTAGATGAAGAATGCTGTTTCTGTGTTAACCAATCGGGCCTGGACCAAGAGGCAGCTAAAAATCTTTCAGAGAGCAGCCAAGTTATGAAAACAGCAAGGAGGTGACTGGTATACTTGGCTATATTCACAAAAATGGTTTCCCTGGCTTCTTCTGTTTATAACACCTCTTGTCTTACTCATTTTAGGGTTCTTTCTCAGCCTGGTCCTATTTAGAGCCACAATGCAACTGATCCAGCAGTTGGTCCACACCCTTACCCACCAAGTGAACCAGATTCTACTCCTCCAAAAGACTTGACAAGAACAATTCCAAAATATCTCTAAAAACAACTAACAGACCTCTAGCTTTACAGAATGCCAGGAGACCAGAGCCCCCTCCCCTGACTTCCCATATACACTACAACAAGTCAATGATCCTTGTCAGCAGGAAGTAGCTAGAAGGATAAAAATGCCCCTCTGTCCCTAAACCAAAAAGTCAGACATGGAGAGGACACTGTCCCTGTTTCAGAGAGGTTTAACATAAGCCATCTTCCCCTACCGTGTCCCTGGATATCAGACAGATTTTATCATAAGCCGCGACCCATCAACAGACCACAGGAATTTGAATCACAAATAAAACTTTGTGCTTGTACCCTCACCCTCCTAAGCAAAGCTTTTCCCTTATCAAAGACCATAAACAAATCTTACCTCCTTTCTTTTCTGATGAACACTTCTTCCTTATCAGACCATAAATCCCCTTACCAGAATTTCTTCCTACCCCCTCTTCTCTTTTTAACATTTTTTCCTTATCAAACCATAAAATCCCTCACTCCACACCACCACTTTGGATCTTTAAAACTATAAAAAAAACTTGCCCTACTGACCCTGGGGTGGTGGTGGAGCCACCTCTTTGCTCATTCCCTACTCTCTTTCCTTTCAAATGAACCTAGCCACTCTCAGCTCTTATCCCACTCTCTTTGTCTTTGAATAAACGTCACTGGACCATTGGACTGGTGTGTCTCTGCCCCTGTTTTGTGACATTTGCTCCCCAACAGATTTACTTAATGAAATATATCATTTGATGACATAACCCTAATCAACCTGAACTTTGATATGTTAGAAAGTTCCATGCTTACTCTGGATTCCAGACTTTTGCATATGCTGTTTTCCTTGACCGGTAACTCCTACTCATCCCTCCAGTCTCAGCTTAACTTCCACTTCCTCCAGGTAGCCTTTTTGCATCAGGCTAGGGCCCCCTGGACCCCTGGTGGCACAGTAGTTAACAGATCAGGCTGTAAACAGAAGATTGACAGTTCAAATCCACTAGCCAGTCCTTGAAAACCCTATGGAGCAGTTCTACTCTGCATTATAGGGTTGCTACAGTTGGAATTGGGTGAGGTCCTCCTATTCAGAGCTCCCTCAGTGAGTCTTTTGTCTCATCTACTATAGCTGACTCCTTGTTTCTTTGTATTTTCTACCTAACCGTAAACTCCATCAGAGAAGATGTCATGCCTGTTTTGCTTATTAGGATTCTCCCAGCACCCAGCACAGCACCTGGTACTGTAGGCTTGTCGAGCACAAAAAAATGAGTTGAGCTCTGACCTAGTACCTTTGCCCGGCACTGCTGGACTCACTGAATATCTATTAAGTGCTTCTGGTGAGCTGGATGGTCTGCTGCGTACAGGGAACTGCAGACCTGCCTGTGGAGGCCTGGAGAGACTGAATAGGCAGATATCACGCAGAGCAGGAAGAAGCAGGACCAGGCAGTTCTGGGCAGAGCCCACTATACTCTAGGCCTGAGCCCAGGTACCCACCCCGAACTCTTCTCCTTAAGCCTAGCTACCTAACTGTCCCAAGGCCTATCTACCCTTGATTGCTCCAGCAGGTATTTCTACCCCACCCTAGACCTTTGCCTGATTTCCATTTGCGCCTCATCTGTGGGTTTCTCAGGCTGAGCAGGATCGGTGTAGGAGAGAGTTAGGATGTGGCCCAGCTAAAGAGCAAAAGCTCCAGCCCAGCTCTGGGAAAGAAGTCCTGTTGCAAGAGTAACATGCCAGGGAGGAAGCCAGGGATTACATTTTAGACTTGCAAATGGATTTGGTAAACAGGCTTTGCTGAGAGGTGGGACAGACAGCTGGACTGAGCTAGTGACAACAGTGAGCAGCCACACGCCGTGATTAAGGAGGAGATTTGCACCTGTAGAACACGCACCCTCCAGGGGCTGCTTCCTGGGGAGGGGACCCTTTATAGGAGTTTGTTTTGACGGTTTTTGTCTTCCTTCAGAGTAGAAGTCCCTAGGTATTGTTTTTGCTCTCTTTCTCTCTCTGTGAGGACCAGAGTCAAATCATCGTGATGAAAATGGTAGAGGTGTACACACTCGTGTTCTTCATGGGTGCCTGTTGAAAAATCTATCCGTCTAGTCATTCATTTAATTAACACTGTACAGCCATTTTGTGACAGACACAGATGGTTAATTTTATGTGTCCACTTGGCTAGGATATGTTGCCCAGTTGTTTGTCAAACCCTAGACTAGATGCTATAGGTGACATTGCTACATGTGACTACATCAGCTGGCCTTCAGTAAAGTGGATTACCTTTACAATGTTTCATCCAACTAGCTGACGGCCAAAAGAGCAAGAAAGAGAGTTTTCACAAGGATGTATTCAGCCTCCAGACTATAAAGAGGTGTTTCATTGGCACTCCTCCATTCTTTTCTTTCCAATGCCAGATCTATGGATTTTGGTATGCAAGACCATGGGGATCTTCAGCCTGTTACCTGAACTATGGGCTTTGGACTTTCTAGCCTCCGATAATCAAATGAGTCAGTTTCTCAGGATAACACATTCTCTTTCTCTGGAGAATCCTGACGAAGCTAGGCATCTTGCTGGGTTCTGGGGACAGAGGCTTGAGCAAGGCATTCATTTCCCATTCTTTCCTCCCTGCCACCTTTAACCACCCGGTCAGTGCGTGCTAGAGATCGGAACATACTCAGCAACTCAGTTTTCCTTTATCAGACCCAGTTCACTTTTCTATCCTAAACCAAAGCCAGCACAGCGGAAATGCCACACGGACACAGGATGGGATGTCTGGCTCAATGACTGTCTTTATATTCCAACATACGTTCTCTAAAGGCGGGTAGGTACTCTGTGCGGGGGAAGCACATGCTCTGGGTGTTGCAGCATTGTGGCGGGGCTAGTTCATATGGCACCTAGTGTCAATTAGAAACGTGCTCCTTCCTCAAGACACCTTGCTGCCATCTGCTAGAAAACTGTCCCAATAAATATACAACTACATGTGATGACAGCGGGAATGGCGCTCCCCTAGATTTGTCTAATGCGTCACCTGCCTAGCCTGGTGGTCTTGGTGTGTTGTTTGGTTGTGGTAAAACCTCAGGGTCCACTTGGGCAGTGGTTACTGTCAAACATCTCAAAGGAGCAGTCTGTGCATAGCCCTCCTAGCACCTAACAAGTCAAAATTCATCTTTACTTGATATTATTAGCACCCACTTCTAAAGCTCTATTAGATTGAGGGTGCTTGAGGGTAGAAATGTACAAAATTCCACACTAAATAAGAGACTCTAATGATTAGGAAGAAAGTTATCTAAAAGGGCCTAATTTTTAGTTCCTTTTTCCTGTCTATATCTCTTAACCTGATTCCAAGCTGGGGACAGATAGCACTGCCACTCAGGCAAATGCAAAGTACCTGGCCAAAAGCAATCCACAACTCTTTGGCTTCTAATACTCACACATTCTTCGGAGGAATGCTTGTAGTAGGTTTTTTTTTTTTTAAGTCTTGTCTTTTAGCTTAATTTAAAGGATAAATCTCTGGCCTCAACCTTTTTTCCACAGAAGAGGTAGATAAGCAAAGCAGTGGATTTAATCAACAAAAATTGATACCCTGGATTTCTTTTGAAGAATACTGAGGGTCTCTATTTCCAGTCCCTTGAGGGCAGTGCACACAAGCACACACAATACACATGCACACACAAACACACATACACATGCTGTGTCTATGTGAGCAATGACTGGGTATAGATGAACTAGTGCTATTCCTTAGCCTGGTGCCTTTTCCACTGGGCTCAATGAATAGTGGCTGAGGAAGTCATTAATGGTGGTGGCATTAATGACTGGACCCTTATCTCTTTGAGCTTTAGGTTCCTTGTGAATTAAACAAAGATGTTGTCTCTGCGTGGCTTCATTGCCTCCCCTGACTCTAACGGTTCTGTGAAAAGGATAGGTGAGGGTCCAGGAGCAAGAACATTCCAGGGGTCTGGTGCCTCCAGCTGCAAAGGTAGACACCAAGTCTAAATGGCAGAAAAAGGCTGATCTAGCAGCCTGCATCAGACATTGAACACATTCCCAGGTAGATGATCTTTGCCCTGCCTTCCCCCCTGCAGCAGGAATTTGGAACTTGATTCCACTACCGTTCAATGGCAGCCAGCTTCCTGCCCTGAAGTATCTGTCCTGTCCCTTCCCTATACCCTCTCTTCCTTAGAGCTCAAGCCCTAACGGAAAGCAGGCTGGCCATCGACATCAGTTGGAGTCAACACTGCTCTGGGGCAGTGCTGCTGGCTGTCTTAGCTGTGAACCATGATACCAGACTGGGCTCCAGGGTCTCTGGGGAGGACTAGTGTATTAGGGGTCAAGAGCTTGAGGACACTTTATCAGGTCATGGCTGTGTCCTTTGATCCATGCAGGTGTTAAATAAACACTCACTAAGCAACTTGTGTATAGGCTCTGCGTTATTATAGGCTCTAAGACCATCACCATCATTAAAATAAGGCCAAGCCAAGCCAAACCCATTATCTCCCGCAGCATGTTTGTAATCCATCCCTCCTGTTCTCTCAAACCTCCTCTGTTTCTTCTTGCCCAGGCTTCCCAGAGGCAACCACTCATTTGCTTTCTGTCACTGTAGACAAATTTGCATTTTCTAGAATTTTATGCAAATGAGACCATGTGGTATATAATCTGCCTAAGAGATTCACCCACACTGTGGTATGGATCAGTAGTTCATTTCTTTTTTATGAATAAGTAGTTTTCCATTGTATGGATATGGTTTATCCATTTCCTAGTTGATGGGCATTTGAACTGTTTCCATATTTGGCTATGACAAATAAAAGTACCATGAACATAGGTGTAGAGGTCTTCGTATGGGCATATGCTCTCATTTCTCTTGGGTTAATATCTGAGAATGGCTGGATTATGTGGTAAAAGACCCACTGCCATCGAGTTGATTCTAACTCGTAATGGCCCTATAGGATGAAGTAGTTTCCAAGGAGTGTCTGGTGGAGTCACACTACTGACCTTTTACTTAACAACTGTAGCTCTTAACCACTATGTTACCAGAATTATGTAGTAGGTGTATGTTTAACATTCTCTTCAGCAGGTTTTGAAAGTTCTTTATTAACACTTGATCTAGTCAGTGTCCTGCAGGTTAGCTAGTCACTGGAATCAGTGTGAAGTGGTACTACAGGTTTTAATTCACATTTCAGTAGTGACTAGTGATGTTAAGCTTTTTTTCCTATGTACTTATTTTCCATCCATGTATCTCCTTTGATGAAATGTCTGTTCAAATCTTTTCCTCATTAAAAAAAAACAACTGTGTTGCTTTCCTATTCTTGAGTTTTGTAAACTGTTATGGATCTAAGTCCTGTATCAGGTATAGACAAAGATTTTTCATTGATGGCTTATCTTTTCATTCAACAGAGTCTTTTGAGAGCAGAAGTTTTTAATCTTGAAGTTCAACTTATCAGTTTGTTCTCTTACCTACTGTGCTTTTAATATACCTAAAAAATCTTTCCTCAACCCAAGGGTACAAAGATTTTTCTTCTAGCAATTTTATTGTTTTAGGTTTTACATTTAGAACCATCATCCATTTGGAGTTAATTTTTGTGTATGGGAGGTATGGATCAAAGTAAATTTTAAAAGATGTGGCCATCATATTGTTCCAGCACCATTTGTTAAAAAGATTGTCCTTTCTGTACTGAATTGTGTGTACACATTTGCCAAAAATTTATCATCCATTTATATGTGAATGCTTACAAAAATTTTTACATACTTTTTCAGGTATAGAATAAATTACATGTTTAAGGTTGTTCTAGAAGTTCTAAGACTATTTTCAACACGTCAAAGTCAACAAATGCTCATAAATGAACAGAACAAACCTACCTGACAGCTACTTGTGTCAATATACATACAGGTGCTATTGCTTGCAATTATTAACACATTGACTGGAACAAGCCGTGCAAATCTAGCTGAGGCATGGAAAAATGTACCTTAGTGGTTTGTGTGGTGAAATTTTACTACACACTTTAGGGCCTTTCCAGTTCCTTTAACCCTGTCGTTTCTCCATCTCTATGTTGAGGTGCAAGGCAGGCTTTCTCTATGCACTGCCCTTAGGGTAGAGACCATACAGGGAGAATAAAGAGTCCTTGTCCCGGGTTTTGAGCTCTTACGTAGCCTTCTGGAAATCAACTGTCAAGACAAAGGTATTGAGAGCCAAGCATTTCAGTTGTAAGTGTGTATACTACTCCAGAGAAAAAACAGTGTTTTTGAACTTCAAAAGCTTGGCTTTAAATATCAAAAGCCAAAGCCAGAGGGCTTAGGACATAGATTTTATATCATAAATCAGACTGTGGAGGAGAATAGTCTCTTTCTCAACCCAAAAGGAAGTAAGATTTCAACTAAGGTATAGGTGGAAAGAAGGAAGGAAAATTGGGTGGAGGCGGACTTGATTTAAAAGATTAGAAGTTCAAGTCCACCCAGAGACACTTCAAAAGAAAGTCCTGGCAATCTACTTCTAGAAAAATCAGGCTTTGAAAACCCTCAGGAACATAGTTCTACGGATTCCCATGAATCAGAATTGCCTTGATGGCAACTGGTAGCCATGAATTGGAATCAACTTGAAAGCAAATGGTAGCAGATAGGTTTGGGGATCCTGGAGGAGAGGGACAATAAGGAGCGAGGAGGGGGGTGGTTTATGATACAGTCTTGCTTCCACCAGAGTCATAGCTAAGTAGTGTGGGAATTGAGTTTTAAGATGTGTGGACGTGTTGCGTCTGAGGCAGCCCCTCAGAGTCCTTATACCCCAGTATAGTGTGGGGAAAGGAGCCTAGAGCTCCTGCATATTCTGAGACAGGCCTGGAGGTGACTGAGAGGACTGGTGGCCTGGAAGGAATATCCCCAAATGGCAGATGAGGGTCTGTGGAGCTGACCAAGGAATACAATTGCTAGAATATAAGAAAGAAGATCATCATCCCTCTCCCTCGATGCAAGCAGTCCAGAGGCAGCAGGATCTTGCTGGAGTTGAGGAAACGGTTTAACATCCAATGAAATACTGAACCTTCATATTTCTGAACTAAGACTGTGTTTACGTATTAAAGTGCCAGTAGCCTTTTCAGGGTGGTGTAGATGTTTGTGCACCATTACTGTACTAACCTAAAGAAGGTTGATGGTTAGAAGCCACCCCTCAGGGATGCAGAAGAAAGTCTAGTGATCTCCTTTCATAAACATTACGTCAAGAAAACCTTATGGAGCAGCTCTATTGTGTAGCACATGGAATCAGCTTGTAAGCAACAAGTAGGATTTTTTATTTATAAATCTGTTGCTGGGTAGCATCTCAGACAAAGAATCTTTCCACATGAGTAAGGTTTACTAGAGAAGCTTGCAAGCAGAGACAGAAGGCTGAGGCAATGCTTGCCTCCTTCTTTCTGAATAAAAGAATTATCCAAGCTTTTGAAGAGTTTTAGGCGGGAAAGGGATCATAACTATTCATTACAATGTGGAGAAAAATGTGGGGCCAGGGTAATGAAGTGTGCCTGAAAGCAGACATCAAAATTGTTACCAGAAAAGCCCCAGAGTTTGGCTACCTGCCACTAAAGCCAGTCTCGGAGATGGGAGATTAGGTGAATGATCAAAGATTTTTATTTCTGTGCTTCTGGCAACACAGGGAACAGATAGCATTCTTGCCCTCATAGCCTGTCCACAGTTGTCAGGCAAGGTCGGGGTATTTAAAACAGAGAAGACACATGCAGATGCAGAGAGCAATATGAGTAATTGGGGGGCATGTGTGTGAGTTGACTGGGTGGAGGTTGACTAGGTGGAGGTCATCTGCTTCATAATCTCACAGGCTATCACCACCCATCGAGGAAAACAAAGTGGTGCTAAACACCATCTGGCCAGCAGTCTGAAAGAAGAATGCTCAAACACAAATTGCTTCCCTGTCCTTCCTGGCTTCTTGTTTAAATCTTTTATCGTTGGTTACAGACCAGTTATCAAGATTAGAGTTGTCATTCACAGCCTATAGTTTTACTAGATCTGTGGTGGTACCTCTGAGACCCCAGCCCTAGCATTGCCATCTAGGGGCCATGGAATGTAGAGGTCATGTTTCCCCTATGGGTTGGGGGTGATCTAAAACAATGCCTATCAGGCCCTTGGTCTGAAGACTGCCTCTGCACCTGCTGTGGTTTTTCAGCCTTGGGTTTCAAGACAGCTTCTATAGCAGGAGCTTCTGGGACTGGTAGCAGTACTAGTAACAGGGTGTTGCATCTGTGCAGTTTCTTGCCCCTTTGGTTTGATTCCCCAGTCCTGACTGCAGCTGTCTAGTACCCAGGTTGGAAGGACATACAGTGGTCAAAGTTGGATTTTCTGTGTGTGTCCCCAAAACTGATTTCATCTAGCTCCTTCTGAAAAATAACTCTGACAAAATTTACACAATTATCTGGGTGACTTATCTCAACAACCTAGACACGGCTAATCATTGGGTCTTTTTACCCTCTATCACCTATTTGTAGTTTTGGTCACATTGTTTACTGGAAGGTATTTACAGAGATCTCTAGGCCCTAGGGTCGCCATGAGTCGGATCCGACTCGACGGCACTTGGCTGGCTGGCTAGGCTCCTTGTCTCAAAACTTCTCAACAGCTGGGACTAGACGTTGATCCCCTCATTAAATTGGTGTTTTGAGGCCTTATAGTCCCCATGGGAGTTGCTTCTAGCCTTGGGTAGCATTGTCCATTTACCTCAGAGTGTTGTATAAATCTATAATTTTCTTTGTGCTTTGAGGAGAAGAATGTTGGGAAGGTACTGTTTTTGTTTTCTATTGCTGTCTAACATTATCATACTTAGTGGTTTAAAACAATTATTTATTCTCTCACAATTCCAGGGGGTCAGAAGACCAGATGTGGTATTGCTGAGTTATCTCATCAGACTCTCATCAGCCTGAAATCAAAGTGTCCTCAGGTTGTGTTCTCATATGGAGTTTAAGGTCTTTTTCTAAACTGTTGGCAGAATTCACTTTCTGTGGTTGCAAGACTGAGGTCTCCATTTCCTTGCTGGCTTGTTGAAATGAGACATAAGTGACTCCATTTTGAGGAAGGGTGCAGTGAAAATTCAGGGTATTAAAGTGAAAGGCTCCAGGAACAAGCTCAGCAGGAAATAACAGAAAATACCATATAGTAATCTCACCATTGTCTTGCAAAACATCTGTCTGTCACAAGACAAAGCCTGGAGACAGCCTTGCAAATGACCCTAGACCTTGACCACAGTCTACTAAAACATTTACTAACGACCACATTTTACAACTAACAGGAATTCCTGGTGGCCTCAACCAATCAATGTAAAGGTCAGCTCCTCCTCCCTACTTTGTGGTTTCATAGCTTAAATACTACACGCTAGAGAAGCCTGGGGTTGCCTCCACTCTGTGTAGTTTGGAGTGCATCCCTGGTGCACCAGTCTTTTTACTATTGGGCACATTTTTTAATAAAACGTAACTTTTAAAAGGAAACTGTGTCGTGTCTTGAAATCCAGACCCTAACAGGTTGTCCACTAAGACTTCTCAGCTATGCAGCCAATTCACAAACGGTGATCCTCAAAGGCAGCAGAAGAATCTCTATCCATTCGGCTATGAATGAGCCTCATATGATATAACACAATCAGGGGAGTAGCTAACATACTCACACATCCTTGCTCTGCTGCTCAGCAAAAGGTTGGTGGTTTGAGTCCACCTAGAAATAACTTGAAAGAAAGCCCTGGTAATCTAATTCCCAAAATTCAACTGCCTGTCATGGGGTTTCCATGATTTGGATTCCACAGAAGTGGGCCACATTCAAGGTAAGAGGGTCATACAGGGTGTGTGTACTGGGAGAGGGGGCCATGGCAAGAGTCTTGAGGACCATCTTAGAACTCTGCCTATTGTAGCTATGAGTAGCTATGAAACCTGGCTGGAACAGGCAGAGTGAAATGAGTGGCTGCATCTTAAACATAACCGGCACCATTTTCTTTCTTAGTTCTGTCTCCAAGCATAAGTTTATTGTTTCCCTTAGTATCTCTCAAGGTTAAGAACTAATCTATACACTGTTTAAAACTGAACCAAGCCCATTGCCATCAAGTTGATTCTGACTCATACGAACTCTGTAGGATAGAGTAGAGTTTCTGCATAGGTTTTCCAAGGAGTGCCTGGTTTATTAGAACTGCTGACTTTTGGTTAGCAGATGCAGCTGTCAACCACTATGCCACCGGGGTTTCACTATATGTTCTCTTTAGGAATGTGGAAAAACAAGTGATGATAATCTAAAAACTATAAAAGAAAAGTAAAGGAATACGCCTGTGACAGACCACCACTGAGCCCCAAACACCAATTAAGACATCAACATGTCTGTAACCATAGTGACCACCTAAAAAAGATTAACATACCTCAGATTTCTAGGACTTACAAAACCTTCAAAACCTTATCTCTTTCTCCTGTAAAAGCTCCAGCTAGTCTCCATTTCAGGGTGATAGACTTGGGAGGAATCTATCTCCTGTGTCTGTTTGTGTGTGCTGGTATGCAATAAAACACCTTGCTTCTTGTCTTAGTCACCTGGTACTGTTCCAACAGAAAATAGCACAAGTGGAAAGCTTCACAAGGAGAAGCTTTTATTGTCACAATCCAGTAAGCTGCAAATCCATTAACAAGTTACAAGTCCATTTAAGATGAGAAATCATCACAGTCCAATAGGATAAGTCCAAGTCCAGTGACAGCATCTTGGCACAGGAACCTCAGGTCCAAAGCACATGCTCTGCTCTCAGTGCTTCTCTCTTGGTGGTATGAGGTTCCCAGCTTCCTCTGCTTACTTCTCTCCCTTATATTCTACAAGCTGTTAGCTGGAGTCCCGCCTCACCAACACAACTGTTGCCCTTTCTCCATCATCAGTTGTCACAGAGGCAGGATTCACAATACATGGGAGGAATGGCAGCATGGGACTCATAGCCAAGTCAAATCAACACATACATTTTTGGGGGGACACAATTCAATCCACGTCACTTCTTATTTCACCCCATCTCAAAGATTGGCTGTTTGCAGCAAGGAGCACCAGCTATGCCTAGGTTTGCAGTAACACAGACAGGACAAAGATTGTTATTAGGCAAAGAGAAAACTGCCCCTACCAAACAAATCCTAATGCAATAGTGGGAAACAACATGTTATATTGTGATTACATCCTGTGAATTATTCTTGTTCAGTGATCTAGTTAATGCAGATTGAACATTTTCACTTGTGTTTGGTTTTCAGGAGATCATTCCAGCCAGTGGTGAATCACGAGTTTTCCGGAATCCTGTGAAAACAATGTGGTTGCAGAGTTTCTCTCTTGAGTGGGCTCAAGGGAGGCAATTTTGTTGACATGAATGAATAGGAAACTTAAATCACAGACTTTTTTACTTAGAAGACATGAATATTTGGGGTGCCATTGGAAATCATGGAAGGCGTTAAAGCCATCTCTAAGTCACCTTTTGGCCTCCATACCTGTGAATATCATACTTGGCTGAACTTTGGATGCCTTTATACCCATAGATTGAGTTCTGGGTATCCTGGTAAGCAATATTACTGAAGCTGACTTGATGATTTAGTGGCAAATACATTGGAATGAGAAGCCCTGGCTTCTAGTTCTAGCTCTTTTTGCCTGTAACCAGTTGTATGGCTTTGGGCAACTTGTTCTCCCTCTCTGAGGCTCTGTAAAATAAGAGGTTGGGATGAAATGTTCTCCAAGGGCCTTTTAGATTCTTCCCTACATTTCTGGCAATGAAAGCATCCCTGGATTTTCCAAAAATCTGAAACACCCATGTGTCAGAGATACCCTAGGCTGTTAGGCCATCTGACTTTCACTGTCACTTAACAAGTCAGTAATTGCCCTAACCTAGGCCAACTATTTTTGTTTGTTTTTTAATTTATTTTTATTTTTATACGCGTCTCTACAAGAATAAAATGCTGGAGTCCAAGATGGCAGACTAGACACATGTTTCCTCAATTCCCTCTGAGAACTGAGGCCTGGATCGATAACTGAATGGAGCATTCTGGATACCCATGAAGCCCTAGGATACAACATAGGGTTGTCAGATTGGAGTATGCACCACTATATGGCAAACTACCTCCCCCTAACATGAGGCAGCACACACTGAGCCCTACTCCTGCTGACTCACAGGTTGGTGGTTTGCAGGTACTGACACCTTCTTTGTTATACAGGAAGTAGGGGATGGGCATGAGCTGGCAAGTATGCTGAAATATAGTGCTAAAGTAAACAGTGTGTAGTGCATCAGAGAGACAGTGTGTGGGATAGCCACCTTTTGAGAACCCAGCTGCTGACTGAGGGTACTACTGTCCCTCCACCCTCTCTTTTCTGAGTTCTGCCATAGATGTTGCTGTTTCACAGCAGGAAGGGCAGCTCAGCCTGGCCACCACCTTGGTTAGCTGGGAGGTAGAGTCACCCAACCAGAGGGCTCAGCAGGGACGAATTCCCAAGTTGAGAAGAAGCACCAGTCCAGAAAGCACTTTTCCAGAAGAAAGGTTATGTTTAGTACAGTGCTACCTTGCACGTGGGGCCCAGTTGAGGATGGCAGCAAGGCTGTAACACCTCCATACTTTGAACTACATCATAGCATCTATGGATGGCTGAAGAGGTGCTTCCATTATCAGCCGGAAAGCAAGGTGGGACCTACCATACATGATGGCCTGAATGATTTTGGCAACTGTTAGACAGCTCCCAGCTTTTTAAAATAAGACTGCTTGGAGAAATAATTGCAGAGTGGCTCAGCAATATGCATATATACATATTACATGTATATATATGTGTGTATGTATATAATTTCACTCAGCATAATGTCTTCCAATTAAAACCAAATTATGAGATGCTTCCAAAAATCATCATTGTTCTTTATCATTGCATAGTGTTTCACTGAGTATATATACCATAGTTTATCCATTCATCTGTTGTTGGGCATCTGGGTTGAGTCCATCTTTTAGCTATTGCGGGCTGTGCTGCTATAAACACTCGTGTGCATGTATCTATTCATGCAAATGCCCTTGATTCTGTAGGACATATTCTGCGGAGTGGAATTACTGGGTCCATTTATCTATTTCCAGCTTTTTAAGGAAGTGCCTCATTAACAACCTGCATTATGCAGATGACACCACCTTACTTGCTGGAACCAAAAAAGATTTGAGGCATTGAGGCATGATGAAGATCAAGGACCACAGCCTTCAGTATGGATTGCACCTGAACATCAGGAAAACAAAAATCTTTGCAATTGGATCAGAAAGCAACATTGTCATAAATGGAGAAAGGACTGAGGTTGTCAAAGATTTCATTTTATTTGGGTCCACAATGAATGCCCGTGGAAGCAGCATTCTAGAAATCAAAAGACACATTGCACTGGGAAAATATGCTGCAAAGGACCTCTTCAAAGTATTTGAAAGTAAGGATGTCACCTTGAAAACTAAAACGTGCGTGACCCAAGCCACGGTATTTTCAATCACATCTTATGCATGTGAAAGCTGGACTATGGGAAAGAGGACAGAAGAAGAATTTATGGCTTTGAATTTGTGGTGTTGGAGAAGAATGGTTAATGTACTATGGACCACCAAAAGGACAAACAGGTCTGTTCTGGAAGAGTATAACCAGAATGCTCCTTGGAAGCAAAGATGACAAGACTGCATCTTACATACTTTGGACATGTTGTCAGGAAAGATCAGTCTGGAGAAGGACATCATGCTTGATAGAGTGGAGGGTCAGCGAAAAAGAGGAAGACCTTCAATTAGATGGATTGACACAGTGGGGGCAACAATGGGTTTAAGCATAAAAACAATTGTGGACGCGGCGCAAGACCAGGTAGTTTTGTTCTGCTGTTTACAGGATCGTTATAAGTTGGAACTTACTTGATGGCATCTAACAACAACAACAACAACGAAGTGCCAGATTGCTTTCCAAAGAGGTTGCACCAATTTGCAATCCCACCAGCAGTGTAGGAGAGTTCCAATTTCTCCACAGCCTTTCCAGCATTTGTTGTTTTGTGTTTTTTGGGTCATGGCTTATCTTGTTGTGGTGAGATGATATGAATTTGAATTTCTTTAATAGCTAATGATTGTGAGCATTTCTGTGTGTTTTTTGGCTGCCTGGATATCCTCTTTAGAGAAGTATCTATCTATCTCTCTCACCCATTGCTTAATTGGATTATTTATCCTTTTCTTATTGGTATTGTGTAGTACCGTATAGATTATGGAGATCAGACGTAGGTTTGACATATAGTTGCCAGATATTTTTTCCCCTTCTGTAGGTGGTCTTTTAATTCTTTTGATAAAGTCTTTGGATGAGCAAAAGTGTTTGATTCTTAGTAGTTTCCGTTGATCTATTTTCTCTTCTGTTGATTGTGCTTTGTCAGATTTTGAAGTCTGTCTACTTTGTGTATTAAAACTTCCATTGTTGATACTATTTTTTTCTTGGATGAGCTTTATCATTTTAGGTTTGATATTTAGGTCTTTTATCCAGTTTAGTCAGTTTTTGTATAAGGCGTGAGATATGGGTCTTGTTTCAATATATTGCAGAGGGATATCCAATTTTGCCAGCACCATTTGTTAAAGAGACTGCTTTAACCCCAGTTTACAATCTCAGGGTCTTTGTCAAATATCAACTGTTCATAGGAGGATGGTGGCATCTCTGGGTCTCAACTCTGTTCCATTGGTCTATATGTCTCTTTTTGTACCAGGGCCAGGCTGTTTTGACAACTGTGGCAGTGTAATAGGTTCTAAAGTCAGGTAGTCAGAGGCCTCCCAGTGTGTTCTTCTTCAGTAGTGCTTTACTTATCCAGGGTTTCTTCCCTTTCCAAACAAAGCTGGTGATTTATTTCTCCATCTTATTAAAAAATGTCTCTGGAATTTGTATTAGGATTGCGTTATTTACGTAGATTGTTGGGGTAAAATTGACATTTTCACAATGTTAAGTCTTCCCATCCATGAGCAGGGAGGTTTCTCCATGTATGTAAGTCTCCCTCAGTTTCTTGTAGTAAGGTCTTGTAGTTCTCTTTTAAAGGTCTCTTGTTTCTCTAGTTAGATTTATTCCCAGGTATTTTATCTTCTTGCGGGCTATAGTAAATGATATTCGTTCGGTGATATCTTCCTTAATAATCTCTTTGTTGGTATAAAGGAATCCTACTGATTTACTTATGTTTATCTGGTAGCCTGAGACTTTGCTGAACTCTTTTATCAGTTGCAGTAGTTTACTTATAGATTCTTTAGGATTCTCTGCGTATACAATCATATCATCTGGAAATAGGGAGATTTTTACTTCTTCTTTCCTGATGCAGATGCCCTTTATTCCTTGTTCTTGTCTAATTGCTCTGGCTAGAACCTCTAGTACTGTGTCCAATAGGAGAAGTGAGAGTGGGCATCCTTGTATAGTTCCTGTTCTCAAGAGGAATGATTTCAGTCTCTCTCCATTCAGGATGACATAGGCAGTTGGCTTTGTATAAATGGCCCTAGTTGCACTGAGGAATTTGTAGTCTATTCCTATTTTGCTGAGAGTTTTTAGCATGAATGGGTGTTAGACTTTATCAAATGCCTTTCCTTTATCAATAGACAAAATCAGGTGATTCTTGTCTTTTGTGGTGTTTATGTGGTTGATCACATTAATTGTTTTTCTGATGTTGAACCAGCCTTGCACCCCTGGTATGAATCCAACTTGGTCAGGATGGATTAGTTTTTTGATATTTTGTTGTACCCTATTGGCAAGAATTTTGTTGAAGGTTTTTGCATCTAGATTCATAAGCTGTACCAGTCTGTAGTTCTCCTTTTTGGTTGGGTCTTTCCCTGGCTTTTGTATCAGGGTTATGCTGGCTTCATAGAATGAATTTGGGAGTATTCCATCCCTTTCTATACTGTGAAATAGTCTAAGTAGTACTGGAGATAACTCTTCTCTAAAAGCTTAGTAGAATTCCGTGGTGAAGCCATCTGGGCCCAGGCTTTTTTTGGTTGGCAGTTTTTTGGTGACTTTTTCAATCTCTTCTTTTGTGATGGGTTTATTAAGTTCTGCTTAACCTTGTGATAATTTTGGTAGGTGATATGAATCAAGGAATTTGTCCATTTCCTCTAGGTTTCCCACTTTGTTAGAGTACAGTATTTCACAGAATTCAACCATGATATTTTTGATTTCTGTTGGATCTGTGGTAACAACTCCCCTCTCATTTCTTGTTTAGGTTATTTGTTTCCTTTCCTGTTTTTCTTTAGTAAGTTTAGCCAATGGTTTGTCAATTCTGTTGATCTTTTCAAAAAACCTGCTTTTGGTCTTGTCAATTTTTGCAATTGTTCTTCTATTCTCTAATTTGTTTAGTTCTGCTCTAATCTTTATGGTGTGTTTTTTTCTGGTACCTGAGGGGTTCCTCTGTTGTTCTCTCTCTATTTGTTTAAGCTGTAGGGTCAGTTCTTTGATTTGGTTTCTCTCTTCCTTGCAGATGTGTGCATTTATGGATATAAACTGACCTCTGAGCACTGCTTTGGCTGTATCCCATAGGTTCTGGTAGGAAGTGTTTTCATTCTCATTGGAATCTATAAATTTCTTTATTTCATCCTTGATTTCTTCTATAACCCATGGTTTTTTGAGGAAGATGTTTTTCAGTTTCCTTGAGTTCCACTTTCTAAGTTTTTTCTGCTATTGCTTTTGACTTTCATGGATTTATGATCTGAGAAGATGCTTTGCATTAATTCAGTGGTGTGGATTTTGTTCAGAATTGCTGTATGTCCTAACACATGGTATATTCTGGAGAATGTTCCATGTGCACTGGAGAAGAAGGTGTAGTTTTCCGCTGATGGATGGAAAGTTCTGTATATGTTGATGAGGTCTAGTTGGTTAATTGTGGCAATAAGGTCCTCTGTGTCTTTATGGAGCTTTTTTTGGATGACCTGTCCAATCCTACTACAATTGTGGATTGACCTATTCCCTGTTTGATTGTAGTCAGTGTTTCCTTGACGTATTCAGGTGCTCTAATATTAGGTACAGAAATATTTAATATTGTTAAGTCCTGCTTGTGTATTGAATCTTTTAGCGATAGTGCTTATCCTTGTCCATGATGGTGGATTTTACATTAAAATGGATTTTATCTGAGATTAGAATTGCCACACCTGCTTTTCTTTGTTCATTGTTAGCTTGGTATATATTCTTACATCCCTTAACTTTCAGTTTGTTCCTATCTTTATGTCTAAGGTGAGTTTCTTGTAGGCAACATATAGGTGGGTCATGTCTTTTGATCCAAGATGCCACTCATGTCTCTTTACTGGAGGGTTCAGTCCACTCACATTCAATGTAACTATTGATAGGTATGGGTTCAGTGCTGCCACTGTGATACGTTTATTTTTGTGTTGATGTATTCTCTGTTGTTCTTATTAATCTGTTCTGTGACCCTCTTTGTGGGTTGATTTTTCACTTTTTTCAGAGTTGGTTTTGTGGTTTTTGAGACTCCTGTTTTACATTTATTGATATGGTATGTTGCTTTTTTATTATTCTTTACAGCTACCCTTATGATCACACTTATTACAGTATATGTAAACTTTGATCGCTACCAGTCTTGTGAACTTCCTCTCCATCTGTAAGGACTGTAACGACTGTAGTACATCCCTGTTTTAAATATGATGATATCACATTTTATGTGATATGATCACTAGATCGTTTCTTTCATTATTACAGCTTTGATTGTGTTTGGAGCCTTCCCTAACTGAGTAGGATTCTGGATAATGTGTCCTTCTAAAATACAAAGTTAGCAGTTTTGTTCTCCAAAGCCAAGAGATTCTTTCAGTATTTCTTGCAGCTTTGGTTTGGTTTTTACAAAGTCTCCGAGTTTCTGTTTATCTGTGAATGCCTTAATTTCATTTTCATATTTGAAAGACAGTTTTGCAGGATATACAATTTTCGATTGGAAGTTTCCCTCCTTCAGGGCTTTGAATGTGTCATCCCATTGCCTTTGTGTCAGCATCATTTCTGGTATGAGGTCAGATGAAATCCTAAAGGGTGTTAGCTTTGCTTTGAGTCTCACTGCCTTTAATAGTTTCTGTTTATGCTTCATTTTGTTAAGCTGATTATAATATATCTTGGTGTCTTTGTTTTGGCATCTATATTGTATGGCATTCAATATCCACTTTGGATATCTATATTCTCTTTCATAATTTCAGGCAAGTCAGCATCTCAACAACAATAGTCTCTGTGTTTTCAGGTGTCCCTCCCTATTCGGGAAATCTAATTAATCATAGATTGTTCCTCTTGGTAGGGTCTCACATGCTTCTTCATTTTTCTTGTTTCTTTTTCTGATTTCTCCTCGTAAATGCTGGAGTCAGTAGCTCTGTCTTCCAAGTCAGAAAGTCTATTTTCTATTTCTTCCATTCTGTTTTCTTGGCTTGAGGTTGAATTTTCTATTTCTTTTCTTTTGTTGTTGTTATTGATCTGTCAGATTTCAGAATGCTGGTGTTCCACCAGTACAAACAGGTTGCTTAATTTTTCATTTTGCTCTGCTGCATTTTCTATAATGTCTAGGAGGGCTCTCTGTATAATCCTTTTGTACTCAAACTCTGATGGTTTCAGAAAGGCTTCTTCATCTGGGGAGTTCTTTGGTTCTTTCTTTTGGGGGATTTCTGGAACCATGGGTGGATTTTTCTTAAAATTTCTGGCCAAAGTTTGTTGCTTTTTGACCATCTAGAGGTTGTTTTGTTTCTCTGGTGTTACCTTAACAGTATATGAAGCACGGTCTGAGAAGGAAGGTGATCACAACTCACCTCTGTGTACTCCAGTGACTGGGCCCAGTGGAAGGTCTAGGGTAGCAGCCTCCAACTCCTGGTTGACAAAGGTACTGCCCTACTATGGTATCACTGGGGGGCCATCAGCTGACCCTACGATGTAAGTCAGTGAATACTGGAAGAGATGCTGTCAGGCACTGCAGTTATTTCTCTAGGTAGTCTTATTATAAAAGGTAAAGGCTATCTGACAGCTTCCAAAATCTTTCAGGCCGTCAGGTGTGCAAGCCCCTCTTTCCAGCTGGCAATGTAAGCACCTCTATAGCCAATCCCAGATGCTGTAAACTAGTACAAAGTATGGAAAGGCTACTGCCCTGCTGTCATCTGCTGCCAGGCCCCACCCATAAGGCCATACTGCACTAACCATAGCTTTTGGCGGAGGTCCGCCATCAGCCTTGTAGACAAAGTCACGAGCTCCTGCAAATGACGGGCTGAAGCATCCCACCTGTGACATGTTTTTTAGCCTACTGCCCTTGGTATTAATTGGCTTCCTAATTAAATTTTCTTCAAAAAGATACCCCCTCCTCTCCTGGCACAAGGATCAGGGGAGATGCCTTCTGAGAGGGGCCCTTTACTACCCCCTTGGTTTATGAAATAATATTGGGAAAACCTGTACAGGAATCTCTGGAGAAAGAGCTCAGAGGAATGATTTCTAACACAGCCAGCTTGAGAGCAGCAAGGCCAGTCCAACCTCTGCTGACTTCCCCCAACTGCACATCCCCACCCATGTGAAAGGAATTATCCTCTTTAGAACAGCTTGAGAAGGACATAGGGTGGGGGACGGTAGATGTTTACTATCCCCGCAGGAGGAGATAAAGAGCAAAGTAGGAACAAATAGAGATCATAAACTTTAGACCCTTCCTCGTGAACCTTTTAACCTTGAGGTATAAGTAGGGCTGATTGAGCTCGAGGCATCCATAGGCCATTATCTAAAAAGCTTTAACAGTTAAAAGGATCACCAGGTTTCAGTTAACTAATAGCTCATGTGGCAGAGTAAAAAATTACATCACCTCAAGACCACGAGGTTTTTGGTTTCAAATTTGCCAACCACGAGGTTTTGGTTTTAAACTAGCCAATAGATTGTGTGGTCAGTGGGCAGGTAAAATTCACGTCACTCTTACTATAAAAACAATAAAGACAGACAGCCTTCTCTCTTGCTCTCTGGGTCGGGCTGCCTTAAACCAGAAAAGTCTTTTCTGTCTCCTTGATTCATTTCCCGCCGTGCCTCTCCCTCCCTCCGTGCGGGACCCTGTAAAGTGTCGGGGCTGGCCCCCGGCAGCTTTTCTGATGGGAAAGTTCTTGTGGGCTGGCACTGCCTCCCAGCCTGGGAATTAGCCCTTGCTGAGGCCTCTATTGGGGAATCTCTGCCTTCTAGTCAAATAAGATGGTGTCCCACACAAGGTCTCCTGCCTGCTGTGAAATAACCAAATCAATGGCAGAGGTTCAGAAAGAGAGAGTGGAGGGTCCAAGGTGCACAGAGTCCAGAGCCAGGGTGTCAAAATGTGGCTATTCTGCCTGCTGATCCTGTCAGCAGTGCAGCTGAGCTTTGCTGCCAGTTAAGCCCAAGCCCCACCTGCCAGCTACGACAGAGAAAAAAAGTTAAAATTGCAAGTTACCTTCAGTCCTCAAAAGCCAGTGTTCAGCAAGGACAGGGGTCAGTGAAAGAAAAGAAGTTTCTCGCTGAGTGACATGTAGTCCAAATTCACAGCCCTATGCTGTGTCCTAGGGCTCACTGGATGTCCAGAAGGATCTGTTTAGCTATCAATCCAGGCCTTAGTTTTCAGAGGGAATTAAGAAGACATGTGTCTAGTCTGCCGTCTTGACTCCATCCACCAGCACCCACAGTCTTTTTAATGCTTAAGACCATTGTTGTAGCCACTGGGTCAATTCATCTTGTTGAAGGTCTTCCTCTGTTTTGCTGATTCTCCACTCTATCAAGCCTGATGTCTTTCTCCAGAGACTAATCCCTCCTGACAACATGTCCAAAGTATATGAGACATAGTCTCACTATCTTTGCTTCCAAGTATCACTCTGGTACTTCTTCAAGAATACGTTTGTTTGTTCTTATGGCATTCCATGGTGCATTCAACATTTTTTTCTAATACCACAATTCAAAGACATCATTTCTTCTTTTGTCTTCCTTATTCATCATCTAGCTTTTGTATGCATCTGGTGCAGTTGAACATACTGTAGCTTAGGTCAGGCAAACGTTTGTCTTCAAGTTGGCATCTTTACTTTTCAACACTTTAAAGAGGTCCTTTACAGCAGATTTTCCCAGTGCAACACGTCTTTTGATTTCTTATCTGCTGTTTCCACGGGCATTGACTGTGGAACCAAGTAAAATCAAATCCTTGACAACCTCAGTCTTTTCTCTGTTTGTCACGATATTGCTTACTGGTCCAGTTGTGAGGTGATGCAACTTGATTCAGGGTGTTGGTCATGCAGATTCTCTCCTTGTTGTTAACTCTGGGCATTTCTTGGTGTTCCTTACTCATATTTTTGTGTCTAAGACATCTCTGGCATGACCTCACTAACATAGCACATGAAAATGCCTATTTCCAAGTAGGGTCAAATTTATAGGCACAGTGTCCAGGATTTCAATTTATACTTTGGGGTAACAAAATTCAATCCATAACACCTCCTTTCAAAGATAAGAAATTATCTTGTGCAAATAATATTAACAGCTACTATCTGTTGCATTTCTAGTCAGACAATACCCAAAATTCCATTGCCATTGAATTGATTCTGATGCATAGTGACCTTATAGGGCAGGGTAAAACTGGTCCATAGAATTTCCTGGTGCACTTGGTGAATTCTAGCAGTTAGAATTTTCTGATCTTTTGGTTAGCAGCAGTAGAACTTGACCACTATACCTGACTAGGATTTCTAGTCAGGTAGTAGGTGATGCATTTTATGTGAAACCTCACAACTCACAACTATACAATGAGTTATGCATCCTTAACCACAATCACAGAGGCTTACCAGAGAAACCAAACCCACTGCCATCGAGTCATTTCTGATTTACAGCATCCCTTTAAGACAGAATAGGACTGCTTCATGGAGTTTCCAAGGAGTACCTGGAAGATCTGAACTGCTGACCTTTTGGTGAGCAGCTATAGCACTTAACCACTATGCCACCAGAGTTTACTGCTGAGGCTTACAGAATTTAAAAAATGTTCTTTGTATGGATTAAATTATGTCTCCCAAAGAGAATATGTTCAAGACCTAAACCCTAGTACCTGTGAATATAATCTTGTTTGGAAATGGGGTTTTAGAAGATGTTATCAACTGAGTTGACATGAGGTCATACCGGGGTACTTTAGGGCCTAACCCAGTCTGACTGAGGTTCTTACAAAAGAAGGTGGGGAAGTACAGACATAGTTACAGAGAGAAGAGGGCTATGTGAGACTGGAGTGATGCATCTACAAGCCAAAGGATGCCAAGGACTGTCAGGAACCACTGGAAGTTAAGAAGATGCAAGGAAGAATATCATTTTAGAGCCTTTGGAGAAAGCATGGCCCTAGGAAGCTAATATAACTCCCAGAGTTACACAGCTAAAATCCATTGTGGATCTCTTCTCATCACTTACAGAGCCAAGGCCAATCTCTTTGGCTGGCCACATAGGCCCCTCCAGGACTTACCTCCACCTCTCTCTTGAGCAGTGTTGCAGATAAACCCTTGTTTTGCAGCTTTTGCTTCAGCAACAATGAACAGCTGCTGTTCCTCAGAAATACTATTGGCAAGACTGTGTCCTGAGTGAGGCAAGTGAGATGCTTAGCGTGCAAAGGCTTCGCTATGAGCATCTTACATGTGAAGGGTCATTACCTGAGAGTGAATGCCTCTTGGCCTTACCCCAGTCCTGTTAATTGGATACCCTTGTACCATGGACTACTTACTTGAGGTTCTTGTCCTTTAACCTATCAAGGTACAAATAATCTTTCTACATGAGCAAGGTTCGTTAGAGAAAAGCCTGCAGGCAAAGAGGGAGAGGGCCTTGGCAATGCTAGCTTCTATCTTGCTGAACAAAGGGCTTGTCCAAGTTTTTTAAAAAATTTGAGGTGGGAAGAGGAGTCATGAGTATTCGTTAGAAAGGGTGAGGTGAAGGCTTCTGAGACTTGTAGTGGGACTTATGATGGGGTTTTCTGCTTGGGCAGTATCTTGCTCCACTGGTTAGATTGTAGCCTGCTGACCAAAACTGGAATTTCTGTGCATGTCCCTGGAACTGGTTTCACCTGATTCCTTCTGAAAAATAACTCTGAGAAATTTTACACAATCATTTGAGTGACTTGAGTGTCCCAGGATGTGGTTAATCATTTGATCTTTTATCCTTTACCACCTCTTTGTAGTTTAGGTAGCACTGTTTACTTAAAGATATTGATAGAGGACTCTAGGCTTCCTGTCTCATATCACCTACGTATGGGTTTTGGTCATACTGTTTATTTGAAAAGTATTTTACAGAGTCCTCTAGGCTCCTTGTTTCAGTCTAAGCACCTCTTGCTTCTTCTCTCGGTAGCATTTTCTCTTCTCACTCCACCCAACCTCAATTTAATAGACAGCTCCTCGAAAAAGCCTTCCCAACTACCTCCCACCCCTTATAACCCATCTTAGTAGTCATATGACACCAGGCTTAGGCATCTATTATTGCACTCCACAAAAGAGTACCATTATTCAATTCTGTGTCTATTTCCCCCATTATTCTGTGAGTCCACTGAAGGTAATCATAATCTTCTCTGTGTCTCCATTGCTTAGGACACTGCCTGGTATTCAGAAGTTGATTATTAAATGTTTGAATTAACCAACCAACCCACTAACTTTAGGTCTCCAAAGTCATGCATGTTCTTCATTTCTTTAATTGTTCTCTATCTTAGTGGGTAGAGGTGGTTCAGAGGCAGAATTCTCACCTTCTATGCAGGAGACTGGGGTTGGAATCCCAGCCAATGCACCTCACGCATAGGTAGCCACCACTCATCTGTTAGTGGAGGCTTGTGTGTTACAAGGATGCTGAACAAATTTCAGTGGAGCTTACAGTCTATGCGTAAGTTGGACTAAGTCGAAAGACTTGGTGATCTACTTCTGAAAATCAGTCAGTGAAAACCCTATAGTTCACAACAGTCTGATCTATAACAAATCATGAGGATGGTGCAGGACCAGGCAGCTATACATGGGGTCACCATGAGTTGGAAGCTGACAAGACAGCAGCTAAACAGCTGCAACATTTATTGTTAGCTAGTATGTACTGTCTCCATAATCAGTTGTCAACTTCCTAGGGGAAAGAAGTACACATCTGTATTTCTTTTCCATAGAACTCAGCCCTTTATTGTTCGTCTAGTTAGCATTTAAAGAAAGCTTCTAATTTTTATGCTGTTCAGAAGAGGAGACAGTGCCCATCTATTCACTGGTACCAGTATTCCAGCCTCCTTTGATAAAAACCAAGCCAAGCTGTAGAGGTTGGTGCCTTACTAGTTTCAGGAAGCCCTTACCTTGAGTAAACCCAAGGTCTCACCTCACACACACTCAAGGTGTCAGGGAGGCAGGCCCCAGTGGTCTTCAACCTTGGCCTCCAGAACCTGATGGCCTGGAAGAGTGAGATGCATCTGTTTTCTTCCAGTAAAAGACTTCATGACGTGGGACTGTTATACCTCGGTGTTTCACAGATTCCCCACTATTCATTTATTCAGAACTACTTATCGAGGGCCTATTGTGTGCCAGGCACTGTTTCAGGCACTAGAGATACCGAGGTGAGCAAGGAGAATCAGGAAGTCTCCCGGCAAGTGATCATGTTCTAGTAGAATCAAGATTTGTGTGATCATCACCTTTCTAATAAAAAGCACAGCTCAGACATTTACAAAGCGTGTTCATTAGCTCATTTGATCTTCTTGAAAACTCTGTGCAGTAAGAATTATTATTATCACATTTCATAGATTTTCTCAGACACATTTTTTTCTTATGCTAGCATCTCTGACATTAGTGTGGGTCTCACAATTGATGGCATGTCGTAGTTTAATTGGTAGCAGTTGTTTTCTTTTTTGGTGGTGAATAAAAGAATGGGGGGTGTCTTACAATCATTGCTTTCTTAGGTTTACTAAAATACAGATTTACTCTCATTTCACAGATAATGAAGTGAGAGTTCAGAGAGATTCAGTGATTTTTCAAGGTTACATGTCCACATTACCATCTGTGTAGGCTGGAGGAGACCTGGGCTGTGCAAACAGGGTTGTGCAAAAAGCTGCATTATCTCTGGCCAAAACCTCCTTTCTCAGCTGCTCCCTGGGGATTTGTTTTCCAAGTATATCACAGCTTGCAACTCACATTTTTCTACAGGGAGAGGAAGCTCTATCCTGTCCCAGGATGCACTTCAAAGGGAATGTGGTTTCCCCTGGCACCATCCCATCAGGAGAACAGCAGGAGGGTGGCTAAGACCAGAGTTAAACAGTCTGGGATCAAAAGAGGCCCCATCACTGCAGAGCCTCCAGGGGGCTTGAGGGAGCTCCCTCTTCCATCTGCCCTGAATGATCAGTTGACAAAATACATCTGGGGAAGGAGGAGGCCCCTGTGATCAGCTGTCATCTCCCCTAAACACCCCTGATGCATTTTCTTTTTTCATTACCCGTGAGGTGTCAACCGTTCACCTGCAGTGATCTAATCCAACACGCAGCTTCCCTGGGGCTGGAAGACAGTTGTGCTGCTGATGGGTGGGGTCCATGGAGGCTTGGGAGCTGGGGGAGAAGCATGAAGGCATCTTAATTTGCAAAAAAGAAGAGAAGAGGAGAAAAAGAAGGAGGGAAGGATGAGAATTGGAAGTTTACTTGTCATTATTTCACATCTAATCCCCAAAGCTGAGTCCCTGAGCCAAAGCCAGCTGTGGGGTGACCCCAGTGAGCAGGAGCACAATGTGTCTCCTTCTCCAACACCTTATCTTACACACACACACACACACACACACACACACACACACACACACACACCCTCTGACTGGATCAACCTCTTTCCAACCTGAAACTCTCTGCCTGATTAGCTACCACCCATGACAGGTTTGTTCCTCTCACCTCAGATCTTCCATTGGTGATATGAGACTCCAAGAGGCTATTTTGTCCTTATCTATTCCCTCAGTTCAGTCACTGATGCTAGAGTTCCTCCAAAAGAATTTCCAAATTCTTTATACTGATAGCCAACTCCTCTTATGATATAGCTCCAGTACTATGTAACCTAAATAATATACTCCCAGCAAAACACATTTCCCAACTGGACCAGAACAAATCTAACCAAAACTAAACTCATTGCTGTTGAGTTGATTGTGACTCACAGCAACCCTATAGGACACAGTAGAGCTGTCCCTTAGAGTTTCCATGGAGGAGCTGGTGTATTCAAACTGCCAAACTTTTGTTTAGCAGCCATAGCCAAAAGTCTCCCACCTGTGCATTTTTTCCCACTGTATTACCCAGCCAATAATCCTCTCTGCATCCTTTAGGGTCATGCTTGGGACCAGCCTCTGTTTGGTCTTGGTTGTGGATGGACTGCTTGCCTCTCACCTGAAAGAGGAGCTACTTCCTTGCACCCAAGACCAGAGTAAGTCAGTGAGTGAGGTGAGTTGTTCCAAAGTGACCTAGAGGGAAGTCAGCTCACCTTCTTTGTTGACTCCACATAGATGCAATGACCAGTTCTGATGAGTCTGGTTATGGACTTGAATTCCCCTTCTAGCAATGACCTTTGAGCCATGTCCTTTGCGCCCATGAATCTCCATTCTAGAGAGTGAATCCTAGTCCTTACAAGTCTCCCAAGGATCACTTGCTCTATACTGTCTTCGAACTCTGTCACTCTGGGTGTCTTAGGCACCTGGTATTACTCTAACAGAAATACCACAAGTGGACAGCTTTACAAAGTCCAGTAGGCTAGAAGTCCGAATTCAGGATGTTGATTCCAGGGGAACACACTCTTGGTTCTGAAGGAAGGCCCTTGTGCTGCATCAGTCTTTCTTTGGTCTGAGAGTATTTTGGTGCTGGAACCTCAGACTCAAAGGACACTCTGCTCTTGGTGTTACTTTATAGTATGAAGTTCTCAACTCTGCTTGCTTCTCTTTCCTTTCATCTCTTGTAGGATAAAAGGTGGTGTAAGCCACGCTCCAGGGAAACTCCCTTTTCATTGGAGCAGGGAGTTGCCCTTAGGAAGTGTGTTACAATCCCACCCTAATCCTCTTTAACATAACCCAATCTATTATAACCTATTAATCACAGACAGAGATTAGGATTTATATCACAGGAGGATCACAAAATGGCAGACAATAAGAAAATATTAGGAATCATGGCCCAGCCAAATTGTTACACTTTTTTTTGAGGGATGCGATTCAATCTAGGACACTCATCTGAGATTGAAAATAACCAGATCTGTTACAGTCGAGTAGATTCCTCATGGCAATCCTATAAGACAGAGTTGTTGCATAGGCTTTCCAAGGAGGGACTGGTGAATTTGAGCTGCCAGTCTTTTGACTAGCAGCTGTGATGACTTCACCATTGCATCAAGGCAGATATTTCCCGTGACTACCTGCTCATTCTCCAGACAGAGCTCCTGCTGTCATTGTCCTCAGCCAGTTCAGCTCCTTCAAAACCTAGCCCACACTAAGGTCAAGTAGGTGCCAGCTCCCAGTCTTGCTGTTTTCCATTCTGCTGTCAGAGACTAGAGCTGCTCTGTCCAGTTCTGAGAGCCCCTGAGGCCTTACAACTGCTGTAGTCCATGAGTTGCCTCCACACCTTTCTCTTACTTCTTATCAGATGATCATGAGAAATAGCGCTCTTTTTGTACATATATATCCTATTCCCATGTTTTTTGTGGACATTCCTTGAGATCAGAGATCTTCTTACATTTATGTGAATTTTCTACCTCGTACATATTGGGTACAGTTAATGCTTATTGACCAATGTTGTAATCCTCAGGAAGTCCTTGCTGTTAATCTCACTTAAGCCTTCCTGTTACAATGACTCTATTTTCTCCCTTTAGCTTTCATCTGTCTTTTTCTTTCTAGGCTTCTTTTTTCCTTTCTCCCAGTCATTGAACATTAAATGTTAATGGATTAGGTAGAGAATTTCTCTAGGGCAGGGACTCTGGCTTCGGTGTGTCTATATTCTTTAGTCTAGCGTGGAACTTGTCATCCATGTAGCTATATAGATTAGGATTGTGGGAATGAGCTCAGTGAACATTTCTGGAGTACCTATGTGTATGAAGCACTGTACTAAGTATCTTAGGTTCCAGAAAAAAACCAGAGCCAAAGAAGGAAACTGGACAATGGCAATAATAGATATTCTCAATTAATTACAAATATATAAATGCCGTATGAGTGGCAGGTTCCTTTTAGATGAGGGTTTATCAATCACTGAGAGAGAGAGATTATAGCCACAGAGGGACATGAAATCTCTTAAGGATTATTAGGACATTAAGAGAATTCCTCATGAACATCAGCCTTAGTGAAATTCAAGTGTCATGATTGAATCGTGTCTACCCCTGCTAAAAAATAAAATAAAAGTCATGAAGAAATCCTAACTTCTTGTACCTGTGAATATGACCTTGTTTGGAAATACAAAAAAAAAAAAAAAAACCCCAGTCAATCCCACTGCCAATGAGTCAATGCTGACTCATAGCAACTGTATAGACAGACTAGAACTGCCCCATGGAGTTTCCAAGGAACACCGGGTGGATTTGACTGCCAGCCATAAGCACTACATCATCAGGGTTGCCTGTTTGGAAATACGGTCTTTGAAATTATTATTGTTACCAGAAAACCAATCTGACTCAAAGGGTCCTTATCTCTCCTGAGTAAGAATACATAAGAAAGACCAGAATTGGTTTCACTTTAGTGAACTATTTTACTTGTGGCAAGTAAAAGGAGTCATCAGCGGTCTACACCTCTCCAAAGTCCACACCAACACTTGAAAAAAGTGATTGCAAGCTTTCAAGGCCAAGCAGGCAGCTATGATTATTTAGGGGTTTCCCCAGAAAGGGGCATAGTTTCTAGAGAACCTCACAGGAACAGGATAACCAGGCTGTATGCACAGCTGGGCACCATGAAGTATTCTGCAGCAAAGATTTTTGGGTCCTGGAGTAGGACTTATGATAGATTGTTCTATTTGGGTGGTTTTTCTCCCTCTGTTTGAATCCCCAGACTAGGTTCTCAGGCACTCCCAGTGGCAGGTGAGACAGCAGTCAAGAGGTTTCCCTTTATGCATGCTTAGCAAACTGTTTCTAGCTGGCCAGTTTCTGCAAAGCTATCTCAAGGATACTAGTTCGCTACTTTGAGTAATTTATTTTATCTTTCCAGAATGTGGCTAGGCCAAAGCAGTGTTGCTTTTTTGTCAGTTATGTCACCTTGCATGTTTCACATTGTGTTTGGTTTACACGAGTCACGCAGTCTCATTTCCCTTTCTCATTATCATTTGAGTCTGTACTGAGTAAGGTGGGTCCCAATCCCACCTAGGTGTTATAACAGAGGTGATGAGATTTAGAGAGATACACAGAACAGAAGAATGATCGTGTTAAGATGCATCTACCAGCTTAGGAGTGCTTAGGCTACCAGAGACTGGAGAGACAAGGAAGGATCTCCTCCTAAAGACTTTGAAGAGCATGACTCAGCCAACATGTTAATTTGGACTTCTACCTTCCAGTATTATGAAACAATGTATTTCTGTTCTTACATGTCACCTAGGTAGTGGGATTTTGTTAGGCAGCCTTAGGAAACAAATATCAGATTTTCAGTACTGTGACTGGTAGAACTAGGTTAGGTAAAGGCCAAGAGCCATAAGACTTGGAGGATCAGCCCTGCTGATCCACTGAGCTCCAAGCTCTTCCTTATCCCTTGGGTAAAGAGTGAGGGGTCTGATGGTCAGTAGCTGCCTTAATGACAGTAGGCAATCTTGTTAGCTATTATCCTGCTGCACTAATCCTCGAACCCAAGCTCCTCCTGTTTGATCTGCCTGAGACTGCAGGAGACAGTCAAATGCTTTTGGCTATTATCATATGCATGCATAATTAGATGGCAGCAATTACCATCCAGGTTCCCACACTTGTTCCAACACCCAAGCCTTGGGCAAGGAGCTGGTGGGAGTGAGGCATTGAGGCCTTCCCCACCCTGTCTGTCCTCTGTCAGCCTCTCAGAGAGCAGATTGGAAGCATGGAGTCTGGGAGCACAGCCCTGTGGAAGGACAATGATGCTCAGTGAGAAGTGACAACGGGCAGGTGGCAGAAGGAATCGAGCCATGACAGTGTCTGTGCCAGCTCCTGATTTGGCATGACATTACAGGCTGGGTGCATTGCCACGGGCATGAGGGATGAAGGCTTGTGGGTGGTCCTTGTGTCAGAGTGGAAGCCAAAAGTAGGTTTGAGGGTTCTCAGAGTAGTGACGGGGTTGATAAGTTGCCATCTGCCCCACCCCTGGCACCAGGATCTTCCATCTCCTGACTGTTGGCCCTCCCTTCAGGTGCCAATGACACAAGCATATGCTTTGGCTAGATCTGGTTTGCATTTTCCCTAAGCTGGCGCTCAAGCTTCCTGGCTGCAAAGGGGAGGTGGAAATCAAAGGCATCCAGGCAGCCTGGGGGAGGGTTTTCTGATGCATAGGAGGCTGACAAGAGTGAACAAACATGGACCCCAACACAAGAGGCATTTCATTATTTCATATACTTCTGCCTAGGGAGGGTCCCGTGGGCCTTGCTATCGGCCGGCACTTGCGGGCTTGCTATTGCCTGTGCCTGTGCCTGTGTTTTAACGGGTCAGTGCAGGTGGAGGCCCAGCAGCTCCTGTCTGGTGGCAGTGAGGCAGCACGTGTGTGTGTTTGTGCATGTGTGCAAGTGTGCTTCTGTGTGTATAGTGATTCTTACATCATGAGCTTTGGAGTAGACGAGGCCAGGTTTGAATCCCAGCTCTGCATTTCCCAGTCCAATGGCCTAAGTCAAGTTAACTAATCTATTACTCCTTCTGCAATCTGTAAGATTGTGTTGTACCCTGATGGCAATCTCTTGGGATATAGAGAAAAGGAAACCAGCAGAGAGTGGGTGACCTCTTACCATCAACAAAGAAGCAGTGCTGGGAGCAGAGCACATCTTTTGGACCTGGGGTCTCTATGCCTCAGAAGCTCCCAGTCCAGGGAAAGACTAATGACAAGGACCTTCCTCCAGAGCACTAGGTGACTAAGACATGCTGGTGCCTAAGAGGTACTCAGTAAAGTGGTGGCTACAATGACTAGACTTAATGATGTGGGTGAGCTGGGAGTAAACTTGACTGGAACCCCAAACCTGTGGCCTATGACATGAAACTTCACTGTGATTTCTTGAGCTTCCTTGCTTGTTTCTTCATGTTTCTCTCTGATGTCCTGTTCCCGGAATGTCTCTATCGGCTCCATCACTGGTGAGTTTTCTGTGGCAGGAATTGAAGTAATGGTTCAGTTCACTTTGTGAGACACAATTTTTGGTCATCTTTCCAGTTCTTCGTGTTTTTTTCTCCAATGTCCTTCCTTCTTTAGAGTACAAAGCAAATTTTAATCCTTCTCTCACGCAGAACAGCTATGCTTGCATCCATGTCTCTTGGAGACTCTCCTTCTTTTGTAGAAATGCATAAATTATTCTTCTTAAGGAGAATTCTGTAGAATGAAGATAAACAAAATTGACAAACCATTGGCTAAACTTAGAAAAGAAAAACAGCAGAAGATACAGATAACCTGATTAAGAAATGAGTTGGGAGATATTACAACAGACCCAACTGAAATAAAATATATCATAACAGAATACTATGAAAAACTATACTCTAACAGGTTTGAAGACCTAGGGGAAATGGACAAATTTCTAGATTCATATGTCTCACCAAGACTATCACAAGGAGAAATAGATCAACTTAATAAATCTATCACAAAGGAAGAGATTGAGAAAGTTATCAAAAATCTATCAACCAAAAAAAGTCCATCTGGCTACTTCATTATTATCTGAGTTAATGATCAGGCTGGCTCCTGGGGAGGACCACTAGATGCTTCATTCATAGGTCCAAGGAGACTTGAGTTGACTTCAGGGTTTATTTGCGTGGATGTTAACAGTGAGTGGGGTGGGGCATACCACTAGGACTTCAGGAGTTGTTACTGTGGGAAATCAGGTGGGTATTAGTTTTTTGAATACAGATGGTTAATCTGGTCAGTAGAGGGACCCTGGCAGTAAATAGGAGTTCCAGGAAATTGTGTCCAGATTTTTGCACAGACCAGGAAGGTGCCAACTTCTGGGCAGGAATGCATTAGGTTTCTGGTCAGGCAAGGCTTTAACTGCTACAGGGCACTGGACTAGCCAGGAGAGAGTCCAGGCTAAGAACCGAGTCTTCAGGTGGCCTAGGCCCCCTAGGACTGGGAAAATAATGCTTAGTTTTTTATTTTATTTTATTGTGTTTTTTTTTTACTGTGATATCTATATCCTAACCTAAATCTGAACATTTGCCATTTCAATCGATTTTGCATATATAATTCAGTGACATAAATTGTGTTCATTATTTTATGCAACTACTACCACTGTTTCCAAATTTTTCCACCATGCTTAACAGAATTTCTGTGGTTCTTAAGCAGTGAGTTCCCCTTTTCCACTCCTTGCCTCCTGCTCCTGGTAACTACTGATGAATTTTGGTCTCTATACACTTGTGTATTTGAGATATTTTGTGTAAGTGCCATTATACATACCTTTTTGTGACTGACCTCTTTCATTCAGCATAATGTCTTCAAGGAGTCATGCTAGCCTTTTGACTTCAGATGCGTATATTTTTTGTACATGGGTAAGACTGAGGGTTGCTTCCTGATATAATTATGATACTGAAGCTGCCAGATCGAGTGGGTAGATGTGAGCTCTACAGAAGCTATCTGGTGGATATTCCTTGTTTTAATTATTCATCAAGAGGTAAGTTCTGGGACAAAACCTAGAGCTCAGGAGGCAGGTCTTAGGTTGAAAGGTAAATCCCACCTCATTTGCTTGGATCTGGACCTCCAGGATTCTGGATGAGCTGGAAACAGCCTGTGTCAAAGGGCACAAGCCATGGGCCATCTTGGTGGGGAGCCGATCTGCTGAGGGCTTCGGGTTGAATATGAATCAACATCTTAAAGCTGATTATCCAGTTTTTTGTTCTGCTGCATTCTCCCCTTTTGTTTCTTCCAATTGTTAGTAAAGTTTTATTTAAACATTCCAGTTTAATCTCAGCTACACTGTGAAGAATAAAGAAAACAGTTCATGTCCACACTTGGAACTGAGTGGTAAAGTGTGGAGCATCTGCACCCTGGGTTGTGGTCATTCTCAAAGGGTGGGATCCAGCTTCCCCTTTGGGCATAAGAGTTCTCCTTGTTGCACTTGTGGAGGTGCAGAGTTTTAGTGCGATGAGGAAGATGGCCATTTCTTGATCTTTGATGGTGCTGAGGCACTGTCTCAACAGTGCTTGAACACAGCATTTATTGAATTTATTGACAATGAAAATGAGCCTTGAGTGGCACAACAGGTAAGTGCTCAACTACTAACTGAAAGGCTGGTGGTTCCAATCCATCCAGCGGCTCTGTGGGAAAAGAGTCTAATAATCATCATCTTTTAAGATTACAGCCTAGAAAACTGTATAGGAGCAGTTCTGCTTGGTCACACGAGTTTGCTACTAGTCAAAATAGATTTGACAGTACCTAACAAAAACAGGCTCCAGAACAACAACACAGACAATGAAAAAGGAAGACAAAAGAAGAAATGATACATCCACATTGCTGTGTCAGGAAAAGATACTGAACATACTGTGGATTTCCAGAATGTATAAATCAATCTTAGAAGAAACACAACCAAATGCTTCTTAGAAGTGAGGATGGAAAGACTCTGTCTGACTTGCTTTGGACATATCCTCAGGAAAGACCAATCACTAGAACAGAACGTCATATCTGGTAAAGTCAAGGGCACTGAAAATGAGAGAAACCATCTGTGAGATGGACAGATATCGGTGACCGTGAAGATGACACAGGGCCATGTACTGACTCAATAGCAGCTAACAACAGCAGCATTTCAACCTAATTTGAATCCATCTCTTTGTGAACCAAAGTCCCTAAAGCTCCTTGTGCCCAGATATGGCTTATTTTTAAAACTTGGGGGGTGCTGGGTCTGCTGTTAAAAGGCCTCAGACAGGGTTGGGGCAGTCAGGGGACATAGAATCCCACCTTCCGTCTTTTCCTTGGCTGTTCTAAATTCGGTTCCCAACAGACTGGCTGTCTACCATTCTCCAAGGCTGGGTCCCTGCTCTCTGCCTGCACTGAGAGACCTCACAAAGAACCTTCTATTATCTCCTGGCCAGCAGTGTGCCCCAGAAGCCTACATCAGCTCAGCCAGAGCTGGCCTGGAGTGTCAGGGGGCCAAGGAGATGACTCTGCTGCCCAAAGCCCTTTCTAAAGAGTTTCTCACAACTTTTTATCCAATTAGGGAGAGCACGATGGATGAGACAATGGCCCAAGCCCCTTGCTAAATAACATCCCTGATTGATGGCAGGGATGACACAGCAGCTTAGAAACCAGCTCAGATTGTGTTTTTAAAATTCTGCCTTCTCCTGGGCTGCCTGCCAGAACTACATGGCATAGCTCTTCAGGAGAACAAAGGAGGCTTTGAAACTGTTTCTACCCCCTCCTTCAAATGCTTACCTGAAAGGACATCTTTTCCCCTTAGTTGCTGAAATCATAAAAGCACAGGTGATAAACTGCTTCTTCATAATCATCAATGGAGAAGGTTTTCTACTCCTGAAAAGCAGAAATTGCAGCCACAGTGGCAACAAGGAGAGACCACCTCTGCACCAACACTGATGCCTATGGAGTCTCCAGGAAGGAGAGGGAGAGGGAAAATAAACTTCATTCTGAGACAACTTTTATCTCTGGGTCTTAGGCTACTGAAATGTCAAGCCAGGGCTTGATAGAGTCTCCTGACAGTGGCTCCTGCCTAGATCCATCTGACAGAGGGCTGGTGGCAGGTGGAGGAAGTCCTGGGAATCCGCTGAACACATCTGAAATTCTTGCAGATAGATTGGGGTCTGGGTGGAGCTATTTCTAGAAAGGAAAGCAAAGGCTGAAGGAATTAACCCTTGGATCCAGTCTCTGCAATGACCTCATGAGGCCATCTCCCAAAGGACGGTGCTTGTCTTAGGTTAACCAGTGCTGCTGTAAAAGAAATACTGCAAGTGTGTGGCTTGAAAAAGCAGAAATTTATTTCTCACAGTGCTGGAGGCTAAAAGTCCAAATTAGGTTCTCAGCTATGGCAATTCTTTGTGTGGGCCTCTCTGTTAGTTTCTGGGGTCTGCTGGCAATTCTTGGCATTCCTGGTGTCCTGGGGCATCTGTCTTCCTCTTGCGTGCCTACTCTGCTCTTTGATAACTCAGAAGTGATGAGGTTTAGAACCCTTTGTCACGGATTAAATTGTGTTCCCCTAAATAGGTGTGTTGTCGTTTAGCAAGGCCATGGTTACTGGTATTGTGTGAAGCTCATGTCCTCTATAAACCCTGCCTCTATGATGTTCATGAGGGAGGATGGCAGTGGTTGTGTTAGTTAGGCAGGACTCAACATCTAGGACTGTATTGTGCCTTGAAGCAATCTCTTGAGATATAAACGAAAGAGAAGTAAGTGAAACTTGGAGGCCTCATAGCACCAAGAAAGCAGTGCTGGGGGAAGGTGAGGAAAGCAGAGTACAGACTTTGGAAAGTACCCTGAGTCCTTAAGCCTCAGATGCTCATAATCCATAGGAAGACTGACAACAAGAACTTTCCTCCAGAGCCAACCCCTGGAACAGATGCCATCAATTTAGACTTGTAGCATGCTGAACTGTAATAAAATCAGTATCTTTTTGTCAAAACCATCCACTTGTGGTGTTTCTGATACAGCAGTGTTAGACGACTAAGACACTGCCCAACTCTGGTATGACCTCAGTGATGTACCATAAGAAAACTCCTCTTTCCAAACAACATCATATTTATAGGTCACAGGGTTAGAATTTTTTGACACAATTTGGGGAGGGACACAATTCATTCCATAATAGTACCTAAACCATTTTAGAGGAGAGTCTCTCCAGCTTTAAGCTCCCTAGATATGAAATTGTAGAAGTCAGTAGTTAGCCATGGGGTTTGAGCTGAGTTCTAGATTCCTGGAGTTCTAGATTCTAGTTCCCACTTGAGATCTGTCTTCCTTCAAGGTCATGCTCTGCCTCCCCCACATAGTTCACAGCTTGCCTGCTAAGCCTCACTCTCTGCCCTGTAATACAGAGAACACCTACACACCAACTTGTACATCTCCCAGCTTGATGTGAAGTGCTGTGAAGTCTATTGGTAGCATCTTTAATAGTTAAGAGGAACAATCCAAGCTTAGCTTAATTCAGTATCTTTTAAGGTTTTCAAAGCTGGAGATGATACTGAACTGGCCACTTATTAAAAAATTCACACAGCGCCTACTATGTAGATGCTGCTCTAAGTACATTACACTTATTAACTCATTTTGTTGTCATAATAACCCTATGAAATAGTTGAGGAAATTGAAGTACCAAGCAATTAACTATTTGCCTAAGATCACATAGTGATTGGTGGAACCAGGATTCAAACTCAGGAACACTGAGCTTGTACTTTTAACTACTACACTATGCTGGCTTTCTAGAGAAAACTGGACATTGAAGGATGAATGGGAGTTTTCTAGTTACTTAGAAAGGGAAAGGGGACTGGCATCTTTTTAGCACCTATTTTGTGTCAGTCACTGTGTAAAGCATTTCATACAATTATTATTTTATGGGGACTGATATCTTTTTAGCACCTATCTTGTGTAAGTCACTGTGTAAAGCATTTCATACAATTATTATTTTATTTTCAGGTTAACCCTGTGAAGTAACTGAACACAATTTTGTCTTGTTACTTAAGTTCAATATTTATGATTGCCAGTGGACTGGATGCTCATGAGGACAGTGTCCTCTTCTGTCTTATTCGCCGATGTTTCCCCAAAGCCCAACATGGTACGGGCACAAGGTAGGGTTACAAATGTTTCTTAATTAATGAATGGAAAATGAAAATTGTGTTGTAACTAGGTCCCCACTTCTCCCTTTTCCCAACATAACAATAAAATAAAGTAACAAAAAAAGAAAAGAAAACCAAACCTGTTGCTATCCGATCGATTCCAACTCATAGAGACCTTATAGGCTAGAACAGAATGGCTGCATGAGGTTTCCAAGGAGCAGCTGATGGATTTGAACTGCAGATCTTTTAGTTTGTAGCTGGAGCTCTTAACCACTGTGCCTCTAGGGCTCCTTTCCCAACATACATGCTAATATTTTGCTAAGCAGGATTCCAGGACTCATTGCCAATTTCTACATCACTACAGATAAGGCTATGACATGAAGCCACTGTGGTTGTGGTCACCATTGTCAACATACCAACGACTAAGAGGTGCTTTGACTGGAAAGAGGGCCGGGCCTCACAGAATAGCCATGGTCCTGTTTGCTTGGGATAGTCCAAGCTGTCAATCTGTTGTCCTGTTGAACTATTAGTAGTGTCCATTTTACTTTCCAAAGAGCCCCACTTTGCATGATAGATTATATCATGACCCTAGGTTAGTGTGTGTCCACAAAGAGCCTCTGTGCTCCCTCGCACTGGCCAACTCTGTTGAGAAAGAGAACCCAAATGAAGCTTGATTGCTAGGAGCTCCTAGAAAATTCCAGTGCGTGTCCCTTTCCTTTTCTCAAATCACCCATCTTCTCCCTTCAGACTGGCCCTTGTTGGGGTGGACACGGAAAACTTGTTCTGGTGGAAGGGAGATGGCTTGGTTAGAATCAACTTTACAGGCAATAGTTTTGGTTTTGTGACTTTGTACCAGATGCTGGGGGCCCAGCTTTGAATGAAACAGGCTTTTGTTAGAGAATGGGGGTCTTTCTGTGGTACAAATAGTCAATGTGTTTGGCTACTGTTATGGTTTGAATTGCGTCTCTCAAAATGTATGTCTATTTGGCTAGGCCATGATTCCCAGTACTGCGTGTTTGTCTTCCATTTTGTGACCTGATGTGATTATCCTATGTGCTGTGAATCCTAACCTCTATGACATTAGTAAGGAAGAATTAAAGGCAGTTGTGTTAATGAGGCAGGATCTAATCTAAAGCATTAGGTTGTATCTTAAAGTCAATCTCTTTTGAGATATAGAAAAGAGAAGCGAAGGAAGAGGAGAGGGATCTCATGCTGCCAAGAAAGAAGTGCTGGGAGCTGAGCATGTCCTTTAGACCAAGGATCCTTGTACTGAGAAGGGGAAGGTGACAAGATGACAAGGACTTACCCCTGAACAAACAGAGAGATGAAGCCTTCTCCTGGAGTTGGCACTCAGAATTTGGATTTGTAGCCTCTTAAACTGTTGGAGAATAGATTCCTATTTGTTAAAGCCATCCACTTATGGTAAAGCAGAAGTATAGTTTACTAAGACAGCTGCTAACTGAACAACTGGCAATTCAAGTTCACCCAGATGTACCTTGGAGAAGAGGCCTGGCCAACTACTTCTGAATTTAGGTTGAAAAATATCTATGATTCAGATTTGACTTGACAGCAACTGATGGTGTATGTCAGAGAGTGTCAGTCCACTGAGTGTCAGGTTTATGCCTCATTTACCTTCTGCTCCATCACCCATCTATGCTTACTTGGGAGACCTAGGTTTTGGAGTTGGGGCTGACTGCAGGAAAGGACTGGGCCAGAAGCCACTGATAGCAGAAAGATGAGCTGAAGAGCCTGTCAGGGCTTGGGAACTTGAGTGGAGCACCTTGCACGTTATAGTTGGGGCACCTCTCCAGAGGAACAGACTGTGAAGGTAGACTCTTTTGCTATGTGGAACTACTACTCTTTTTCCTCCAGGCCTCTCCTCCCATCCAGCTGTCCTTTGAGAGGCTCTGTCACCTCCTCTGCCTTCTGGATGTCCTTTCTGGCATTTCAAGCCCTTGAAAGCTCTGGAAGAGGTGATTTCACTCGAGTAAGACTACTCTCTATCTCTGTCTTTCACCTCCAGTCATATCTCTCTTTAACCTCTGCATTCTCAGACTCTAGCTGGGACCCCAGGGAACCCAGGGGAGTGAAAGCCTGATTCCAGGAGTCTAGAGGGGTCTGGACTCAGAAAAGGTGGGAAAGAGGGAACATTGTTGGTGAGTATGGCAGTCTGCTGAGATCTGAGAAACTCCAGAAATTTTGTGGTGCCTTGCTGTGAATGCCAGCCCCTGTGAAGGATCACCTTCTCTGAACCCAGCTGTGGAGCTTTTGACAAGAATCCAGCAGGGATTCCAGACCCAAGGATGTATGTCTGTGGACACTGTCTGGCTCTCTTTCCACCAAGGCTTTCCCATCTTTTAGGCCCTTGAAGAGAAATTCCGCTCACACTAAAAATGTGTGTGCATAACAGGAAACTCACGAGACTGGGCTTTTTTCCTTCACCAGACTCTACAGTTTTGTGTCCTAATGTTGCAGATGTGACTTCGGGAGAACACAGCAAAAGTGGCTGGCAGATGCTCTGCAGGTAGCCCTGAGTACCTGGGCAGGTGGTCTGGGTGCACATGTGGCCCCAGTTGGGCAGGGACCTGGCTTTGGGTAACTTGGGCAGCTGTAACTGTAGTGGTGTCTCCCTGAGGAGAGTCACTTTGGATGTCTCTGGCAGCTGAGAATTGCTATTCTCTTTGCAAAACCTTCAGTGACTCTTTTCATTAGTACTAGAGACTCATTTGCATGTCATTTGCATGTTATTTTTACACCAAACCATTTAATGTTCAGAAACCACTGAGATTTCTTCCAAACCCCTGCTTCTTCCTCTCCTCAGGTTGTTTCTCTCTCTCCTCCCTGCATCCCGTGGCTGGTCCAGCTGGACAAGCTTGGCTGTTTGCACTCAGCCTCATTGGTTCAGCTTGTCCCAGGTAACCACTCATTGGTTGTGGCCAGAGGAGGAGCCAAAGAAGCTAAGGGCCGTCACAGGCAGATCACCAGCTCAGCTTGAATGAGTCAACCTGATACCATCCTGTCTAGACCCCTGGCCCTTCCCAGGCCTTGGGATTTCTAGAGCTTTCCCTCAGATACTTGAGACTCTTCAGCTGCTGGCAGAGAGTGGGAGAAGAGAGCTGGCTGTGTGTGAGCCGAGGATGGGTTTGCCATGCCCTAGGGAGGAAAAGGAAAACAATTAAAGAATTGATAGTTCTGTTTTATTTTGTAACCTACAGGCTCCTGAGGACCTCTGCTGAGAAAACACTGGCTTGGGAGCTGGAGAGAAATCTCTACCAGGGAACTCCAAACAGCCATAGGAGACACTGGGTGAATCAACATTGTATTGTTAAGAGGGAAACATCCCCTGCCTCTCCCTCCCTCATGCCTCATCCATCCCTAGAAGCGGAGAGCTTAGCAGCCAGTTGGTAGAAGACAGATGACGGCCTGCAGGCAGTACCAAGTTTTGTTTTTGTGACTGCTGCTGCTGCCACCTTCTGAGTTCAAAGAGAAGCCTCATGTTCAGAGCCTCAGCAACTTAAAAGCTCCCACCTCCCCAAGTTTGCAGGAAAGAGTGGAGGCACCTGAGGCTGGCCAGAAGCCAGACTGGGACTGGAGCCCTCATCTGGAGCCCCTAGGCTTTAGAAAACCTTCAGACTGTCAAGAATATAGAGACAAAGTCCAAATGAAACTAGCTTACCTTGTCTCCTCTAAGTGGGGCAGGAGATGGATAAAAGGCAGCTAATAGTGTGATCCAGGCTGCACCCCTCCTCTCAGCCAGGCTGGGTAGTAACTGATTCCTACTCCATCTCTCCTAGGTCACTTCTCTGACATCAGTTGATTTCGTGGAGCTGTGAGAAATGAAATTTAAAACGGTGAGTAGCAGAAGTCAAGATGGAGGACTAGACATAATCTCTTTAATTCCCTCTGAAAACTAAGGCCTGGATTGATAATTAAATGGAGACTTCTGGACATCCAGTGTGCCATAGGACACAGCACAAGCTGTCAATTTAGACTACATTTCATGGAACGAAAAAACTTCTCTTTTGCTGACCACCACCCTTGTTGAATAGCTGGCTCTTGCAGACTGAAAGTAACTGGAGTTTCTAACTTTTATTCTTTGTGTTAGTTGGCAGGCAGGGGTTGGGCTTAACTGGCAGCAAAGCCCAGCTGCACTGCTGACATAATGAGCAGAGGGAATAGCCACATTCTGAGAGCCTGGCTCTGGATTTAGAGCACCATGGCCCCTCCACCCTCTCTTTCTGAACCTCTGCCATTGATTCGACTATTTTGCAATGTACAAGATAGCTTGTGCAGAATGCCATTTTGTTTGACTGGGAAGCAGAATTATCCAAATGGAGGCCCCAACAGGGGCTAATTAATAGGCTGGGAGGCAGTGCTAGCCGGAGGAACACTTTCCCAGTAGAAAAGCTACGTTTATCACAGTGTAGCCTTATGGGTGGGGCCCATCACCATATGACAGCAGGGCAGTAGCCTGTCCATACTTTGAACTAGATCACAGCATCTGGGGACAGGTATAGAAGTGCTTCCATTGCCAGCTGGAAAGTAGGCCTTGAACACCTGACAGTCTAACTGATTTTGGAAGCTGTCAGGTAGCTTTGACCTTTCAAAAAAAGACTACCTAGAGAAATAACTGCAGTGAAGCCTGACAGCATCTCTTCCAGACTTTACTGACCCACGTCATAGGATCAGCTGATGGCCCCCTAGTGACTCTGTAAGTAAGGCCGTATCTTTACCTGCTAGGAGATGGAGCCTGCTATTCCAGAGATTCCAGTGGGCCCAGCCACTGGAGTACATAGAAGTGACTGGTAATCAGTTTTCTTCTTGGACTGCGCCTCAGCACCTGTTAAGGCAACATCAGAGAAACTAAACAATCTCTAGATTCCCCAAAAGCAGCAAACTGTGGCCAGTCACTTAAAGAAAAGTCTACCCATGGATATAGAAAGCTCCCAAAAGAAAGAACCAAAGACATTCCCACATGAAGAAACCTTTCTGAGGTCGAGTATGCAAGAATTATGTGTAGAGCCCTCCTAGAAATTATACAAAATGCAGCAGAGCAAAATGAAAAATTAAGCAAGCTGTTGAAACAGATGAAACACTATCATTCTGAAATACTACAGATTAATATCTATTTTAAAGAAACAGAAAATTCAATTCAAAGCCAAGAGAACAGAATTGAACAACTGGAAAATAGACTTTCAGATTTGGAAGGCATAGCTACTGACACCAGCATTTACAAGGAGAAATTAGAAAAAGAAACAAGAAAAGTGGAGAAGCATTAAGAAACATGTGGGACTCTAACAAGAGGAACAATCTGTGATTAATTGGAGTTCCCGAAAAGAGAGGAAGACCTGAAAACATAGAGAATATTATTGTTGAGTTGCTGACAGAAAACTTCTCTGAAATTATGAAAAAGAATATAGATATCCAAGATGTGTATCAAATGCAAGACAATATAGATCCCAAAGGAAAGACACCAAGGCATATAATCAAGCCTAACAAAATGAAAAATAAGCAGAAACTCTTAAAGGCAGTGAGACTAAAAGCAAAGCTAACTTTCAAAGGGAAACCCTGTAGACTTAGGTCTGAATTCTCAACAGAAGCGATACTGGCACAGAGGCAGTGAGATGACACATTCAAAGCCTTGAAGGGGAAGAACTTCAACCAAGAATTGTATATCCTGCAAAACTGTCTTTCAAATACGAAAATGAAATTAAGACATTCGCAGATAAACAGAAACTCAGAGACTTAATAAAAACTAAACCAAAGCTACAAGAAATACTGAAAGAAGCTCTTGGCTTAGAAAAACAAAACTATTAGCTCTCTATTTTAGGAGGCAATGTGGGACACATCATCCAGAAACCTACTCAGTTGTGAAGGCACAAAACTCAATCAAAGCTATAATATTAAAAGAAAGGATCCAATGATCATGTCATGAAAAAGATAATACCATCACATTAAAAAGAGGGATATACTACAGTAGTCATCATCCTTCCAGATGGAGAGGAAGTTAATAAGATATATAGAAGTTAAAATTGGGTTTAAACATAGATTATTTGTGGCTAGTGCAATAAAAATGCAACATATCAAAACAAGAAACATAATACAGGAGTCTCAACTAGCACAACACCAACACTGAAAAGGGTGAAAAATCAACCCATAAAGTAGAATGACTCAGAACAGAATAGTATGAGCAACCTAGAAAACATCAACACAAACATAAATATATCAAAAGGACAGTAGTAAACACATACCTATCCATAATTACACTGAAAGTTAATGGACTGAATGCTCCAGTGAAGAGACAATGAGTGACATCATGGATCAAAAGACATGACCCATCTGTATGTTGCTTACAAGAAACTCACCCTAGACTTAAGAATATGAACAAACTGAAAATTAAAGGATGGAAGAATATATACCAAGCCAACAATATACAAAGAAGGGCAGGTGTGGTAATACTAATCTCAGATAAAATCGATTTTAATGTAAAATCCATCATCATGGACAAGGGTGGACACTATTTATTGCTGAAAGGTTCAATACACAACCAGGACTTAACAATGTTAATATTTATGCATCTAATATTAGAGCATGTAAATACATCAAAGAAATACTGACTACATTAAAAAAATGGGATAGATCACTCCACAACAATAAGGGGAGACTTCACACTCCACTTTTAGAATTAGACAGATCTTCTAGAAAAAAAAGTCAATAAATACACAGAAGATCTTATTGTGACAATTAACCAACTATACCTCATTGACACATGCAGAACTTTCTATCCATCAGCAGATAACTAACTATACCTTCTCCAGTGCACAGGGAACATGTTCCAGAATAGACCATGTGTTAGGACATAAAGCAAATCTCAACAAAATGCACACCACTGAATTATTGCAAAGCATGTTCTTGGACCATAAAGCTATAAAAGTCAAAATCAATAGCAGAAAAAACATAGATAGAAATTGGAACTCATGGAAGCTGAACAACATCTTGCTCAAAAAGCGATGGGTTATAGAAGAAATCAAGGATGAAATAAAGACATTTATAGATTCCAATGAGAATGAAAACACTTCCTACTAGAACCTATAGGATACAGCCAAAGCAGTGCTCAGAGGTCAATATAGCTCCATAAATGCACACCTCTGGAAGGAAGAAAGAACCCAAACCAAAGAATTAACCCTACAGCTTGAACAAGTAGAAAGAGAGCAACAGAGGAACCCCTCAGGCACCAGAAGAAAACAAGTCATGAAGATTAGAGCAGAACTAAATGAATTAGAGAACAGAAGAACAATTGGAAAAATTGATCAGATCAAAAGCTGTTCTTTTGAAAAGATCAACAAAATTGAGAAACCATTGGCTAAAGTTACTAAAGAAAAACAGGAAAGGAAACAAATAACTCAAACAAGAAATAAGAGGGGAGTTGTCACAACAGATCCCACAGGAAAAAAAAATATCATAACAAATACTACAAAAGACTGTACTCTAACAGATTTGAAAACCTAAAGGAAATGGACAAATTCCTAGATTCATATCACCTACCCAAATTATCACAAGGTGAAGCAGAACAACTTAATAAACTCGTCACAAAGGAAGAGATTGAAAACGTCATGCAAAAACTACCAGCCAACGAAAGCTCTGGCCCTGATGGCTTCACCATGGAATTCTACCAAGCTTTTAGAAAACAGTTAACTCCAATACTACTGAGACTATTTCACAACATAGAAAAGGATGGAATACTCCCAAATTCATTCTAGGAAGCCAGGATAATCCTGATACCAAAGCCAGAAAAAGATCCCAAAACAAGGAGAATTACAGGCCAATATCACTCATCAACCTACATGCAAAAATCCTTGCCAAGAGAATTCAACAACATGCCAAAATAATAATTCATCATAACCAAGTTGGATTCATACCAGGGATGCAAGGCTAGTTCAACATCAGGAAAACAATTAATGTGATCGACCACATAAATAACACAAAAGACAAGAATCACCTGATTTTGACTATTGATGCAGAAAAGGCATTTTATCAAGTCCAACACCCATTCCTGGTAAAAACTCTCAGCAAATAGGAATAGAAGGGAAATTCCTTCACACAGTAAGGGGCATCTACACAAAGCCAACCACCTACATTATCATGAATGGAGAGAGACTGAAAGAATTCCTCTTGAGAACAGGAACTGGACAAGGATGCCCACTCTCACCTCTCCTATTCAACATTGTACTAGAAGTTCTAGTCAGAGCAGTTAGGCAAGAACAAGAAATAAAGGGCATCTGCATCGGCAAAGAAGAAGTAAAAATCTCCATATTTGCAGATGATATGATTGTATATGCAGAGAATCCTAAAGAATCCATAAGAAAACTACTCAAACTGATAGAAGAGTCCAGCAAAGTCTCAGGCTACAAGATAAACATAAGTAAGTCAGTAGGATTCCTTTATACCAACAAAGAGATCATTAAAGAAGAAATCACCAAATCAATACCATTTACTATAGCCCCCAAGAAGATAAAATAAACACCTAGGAATAAATCTAACTAGAGAAATAAGAGACCTTTACAAAGAGAACTACAAGACCTTACTATAAGAAACTGAGGGAGACTTACATAAATGGAGAAGCCTACCCTGTTCATGGATAGGAAGACTTAACATTGTGAAAATGTCTATTTTACCCAAAGCAATCTACATATATAATGCAATCCCAATATGAGTTCCAGTGACACTTTTTAATGAGATGGAGAAACAAATTGCCAACTTTGTTTGGAAGGGGAAGAAATCCTGGATAACTAAGAATATACTGGGAGTCCTCTCACTACCTGACTTTAGAATCTATTACACTGCCACAGTTGTCAAAACAGCTTGGTACTGGTACAAAAAGAGACATACAGACCAATGGAAAGAAGTTGAAACGTCAGAGGTGCCACTATCCTCCTATGATCAGCTAATACTCGAGAAAGGCCCTAAGATTTTAAAAGTCTGTTTAACAAATGGCGCTAGCAAAATTGGATATGTATCTGCAAAAAATTCAAACAAGACCAACATCTCACACCTTACACAAAAACCAACTCAAACTGGATCCAAGCCAAGCCAAGTGCCATTGAGTCTGACCTAAATATCATACCTAAAAACGATAAAGATTGTCCGGTAAAAAATAGGATCAACAATGAAAGTTTTAACACACAATGTAGACAGACTTCATAATCTGACAAAGCGTGATCAACAGAAGAGAAAATATATCAGTGGGAACTACTAAGAATCAAACACTTTTGCTCATCCAAAGACTTTATCAAAATGATTAAAAGACCACCTACAGAAAGAAAAAAAATATTTGGCGACTATGTGTCAGACCGATGTCTGATCTCCATAATCTATATGATACTACACAATGCCAATAAGAGAAGGATGAATAACCCAGTTAAGCAATGCGTGAAAGAGATAGATATCTCTAAAGAGGAGATCCAGGCAGCCAAAAAACACATGCGAAAATGCTCACAATCATTACCTATTAAAGAAATTCAAATCAAATAAAAAACAGGAGATACCATCTCACCCCAACAAGGCTGGCCATGATCCAGAAAACACAAAACAACAAATGCTGAAGAGGCTGTGGAGAAACTGGGACTCTCCTACACTGTTGGTGGGATTGCAAAATGGTACAACCTCTTTGGAAAGCAATCTGGCACTTCCTTAAAAAGCTGGAAATACATATACCATTTGACCCAGTAATCCCACTGCTCAGAATATATGCTACAGAATCAAGGGCAGTCAGACGAACAGATACATGCACATGAATGTTTATTTCAGCATAGTCCACAATAGCCAAAAAATGGACTCAATTCAGATGCCTAACAACAGATGAATGGATAAATAAAACTATGGTATATATACTCAGTGGAACACTATGCAATGATAAAGAACAATGATGATTTTAGGAAACATCTCACAACTTGATTTCAACTGGAAGACGTTATGTTGAGTGAAATTAGTCGGTGGCACAAGGACAAATATTGTGTGAGACCCTTACCATAAGGACTTAAAAACAGACTCAAAGAAAAGACTCTTTGATGGCTGCAAGGTAACAGAGGGAGGGAGGGAAGGAGAGGGCTGGTTATAGATTAGATAGCTGATGGAAATTTGGTTAGATGAAATCAGTGACAACACACCTTAGAAAGAAGATCAATTTAACTGGACTTCAACATAACCTGAAAACTCTTCCAGTCGGAACCCAGTATTGCAAGGACAGATTAGCAGGGTGAGAGTCTGGGGACCATGCTCTCAGGGGACATCGAGGCCAATTGGCATAATTAGCCTGTTACTAAGAGAGTCTTCTACACCCCATATTGGTGAGTGGTGTCTGGGGTCCTAAAAGCTAGCAAGCTGCCACCTGTGGTACACCAAATGGTCCCAATTCAGCGGGAACAGGTGATCACCAAGGACCGCAACAACATGGGGGAAAAGAGAACCCGGAAGACAGAAAGACCCACGTGAATGGGTGACTATATCAACATGTGAACACGTGAACCAGATGGTGCCCAGCCACCACCAGTGACAGCCATGATGGGGCTCACAAAGTTGAGTCCCAGTGAAAACATGAGAATAAAAGTGGGTGTACCCTGAGAACTCCACTAGAAGACTGCAGCTGTTGGTCGGAAGGCCTGGGGATTCCTCTTGGAGGAGGGCCCCTAGTCCTGATGCTGCCCTTGTTCATAAATCGTTACTGAGGTCAGCTCCTCAGACAGGAACGGACTGGACTCAGTGGGACAGAGAGACCATATCGGGTGTGCACTTTATGGTTCTGTGCATCTATAGGATATTGTCCTACTGGCCTCTTACTAGAGGGGAGTGGAGAGAGTGGAGAAGAGGGGACAGAAGATTGTTAACAGGATATGACATGTACAGAACATAAAGGCCAAGTGTGCGGTAACGGGGTAAGGAGAGCAGTAGGAGCTGCACGTAAGTGGGCATGCAAATTTAAACTGGATTATACACTTTCATTCCATCACAATAAAAAAAAAAATCAAAATGGCCCATCTGCAGAACAAAGGCCAAGATAAGAAGTTACTAGTTAACCTAAAAGAAGGGGTGAATGGGGAGGGGGGCAGGGCGGGGCGGGGGGAGGAGGAAACCTGTTCTGAGAAACAGGAGATACAACCACAAAAGAAAACGGAAATGTTAAGACCTAGGCGACTTCTGGGAGAGACTATTCATCCCATAGTATTCAGCTAATGAGGAACTAGGGGAGAGATTCGTGAGTTAGAAGGTAAAAACGGCTTGTAAGGAACTGTTGGGTGCACCCTCTCTGACCAGCCTGCTTTGTTGGCTCAGGAGCCCACTTTTGCAGGATCTGCTAATAAATCCTAGCTCTCGCTAACTGGATTTGAATTGGATTTCTTGAGCGTTCGTCTGAAAAAGCACCAGTAACTGCCTATTGGTGACCTCATAAGGGATAAGATGGCCTGCCTGGACCATTGAGGCATGGTCCTAGCCAGGGGGTTTATACTGGCCCACCAGTTTCCTCCTGACGGGTGCCATGGGCACGTGGCACCACCAGGGTCCCCTATAGCTTTCATCTGACTGGCTGAGGTGCCTCAGTTTCCCCATGTGTGAGGACATTAGGTTCTTGGGACTCAGTTCACATCCATGGGGACATAAACTTCCTGCCTTGTGGGTGATTTTCTTTTACTGCTTATTCCAAGAGCTGGAGATGGAAGTGCAGGGAGCTGAGAATAAGGGATCGGTGGGTAGAGTTGAGAGATAGGGGAAGGGGGAGCTTGGGATGAGGAAGAGAACTCGGCATAGAATGGGAGAACTAGGTATGGGGAAACTAGGTATGGAGGAAGGGGAGCTGGGTATGGGAGAGAGGGGACTGGGCATGGGGGAGGGGAACTGGCCATGCTGGAAGGGGAACTGGGTATGAAGGAGGGAGAACTGGGTATGGGAGAGGGGGGACTGGGCATAGGGGAAGGGATCTGGGTATGGAGGAGAGAACTGGGTATGGGGGAAGGAGATCTGGGCATGGAGGAGGGAAAATGGGGTATAGGGGAAGGGGAGCTGGGTATAAGGAAGGAAGAAGTGGGTATAAGAGGAAACTGGGTACGGAGAGGGGAAACTGAGCATGGGGGAAGGGGAACTGAGTGTGCAGGAGGAGAACTGGATATAAGGTAGGGGGTTTTAGGGATGGGGGAGGGGAGGTTGGGGCTAGCAGGATGACTGGTTGGCCCCAGATCTGCCCTGAGTCGAAGCGTAGGCATACCACACCAAGGCTCCTTTGGGCTCCCTGCCTGGTTATGAGTGAGTGCTGTACCTGTGTGAGCCATTTGAGCAGCTGTCAGGCAGAGCTCATTATATGATATAATGTGAGCCAAGTGACATGGAATATCTGTTCTCTCCTCACTATTACACTTGTCACTTGCTTGCTTCCTCTTGCAGGTGAGCGAAGAGGTTTGATTGCCTGTGTGTCGGATCTCTCCGTAACAACTGGGCAAACGAGACAATCTGGCTGCTCTGATGCAGGTCCCAGTGAAATCTGGGATTGGTTCCTGTCCTGGTGGACAGCTCCAGCACCCTCACGCCTGCACCCCCCCCATCCCCCAGGGACTGCATGATAGTCAGGACACTTTCCTAATGACTCAGAATGCTTCAGAGATCCTGGTGGCAGAATTCTCCCTGCCTCTTCTTCAACAGCTGTTCTGTATCCTGATGAAGGCTAATAACCAGAGGGCTAGGAGCTCTCTGGCTCATACATGGCCTGGAAGATTTCCGAAGGGTAGGAGCAGATCTGGAAGGTCCTAGACTCCTTAGGCAGCTGGGCTCCAGAACTGTCTGTGGTGCTTATTAAGGATGAGGAGCCTACCCCCACCCCGGAGATCAAATCACGTCTCTGGGAATGGGATCCAGAAATCTGTATTTTAATGGTCTCACAGGTGAGTTTGAGACACAGCCAGATTTGAGGACTGTTGATCTGGCTGTGTCCCCACATCCACAGAGTGGTGCGGTGACTTATCAGATGTGTGGCAGGGCAGATTGAGAGTGCCAGTGTGTCTGCACAATATCCTCTGGGAAGGTGTTGTGAGAGCCTTGTAGTGTAGCGCTGACAGCATAGACAGCGCCCAGCCTGGAGGGCAGAGTGGAAGCCAGAAATGGGATCCAGAAGGCTCCTGGTTGGAAGTTCAACCGTAAGGGCTGGTTGGGGGAATATGAAGATTCAGCTGGCCACATAGGATACAGGTCAGGTGAGACTGTTTACTGGGAACAAAGACCCTAAAACAACAACTGGCAAAAGATCCAGGGTTTTGGATTCACTTAGGGTTAATTGAGTTCATGGGCTCCCCAAACAAGAGATAATCTCCTCAGATTTTACATTGCCAGAGAGGAGAAGGGATGTGAAACCAGGTTACTAAGGTTTTGAACAGAAGCCTGTAGAGAACAGGAAGAAGGTAGTTAAGTAGCAAAAGCTCTTCTCCTCTAGACCCAAAAGGGTCTGATGATTGTGGCTTAGCCTAAGCCTGGGGGTGAGAGTGATGGGAAGATAAAGGGAAGGGTATTGAAGCCAGAAGGTAACTGAGCATCTGCCTTCCAGACCACGCAGCGCTGGTGACAGATACTCAGGTCAACTCTGCTTCGAAAAATCTTGAGTCTCCAACAGTCTCTCAGAAAGCTTGATGATGAGATTGATAAGGATAGTGGGTGCTGATGGGAATATAGCCCCTTGAACTGAAAAAGTACAAAGTTCTCATGTGGAAGAAGATGAAGCCTTATGAGCCTTCATTCCCTTATTCTAAGCCAACTGTTCTCTAACACTTGATGCGTCATAGGCAGAATTGTAAGAATTCCCAACGATTCTCACTTTTCTAAAAATCCCTTCCTCTTTGGGTGTGAATATGAGCTGTAAATATGACATCACTCTTGTGATTATGCAAACCCTGACAGCGTAGTAGCTAAGGGCTACATCCACTAGCCCAAAGGTCAGCACTTCCCCTGGAAACTATGGAGCAGTTCTACTCTGTCCTATAGGGTCGCAATGAGTAGGAATCTACTTGACGACACTGGGCTTGGTTTTTTGTTTTCTTGTAATTATGTTATTTTTATGGCATGGTTAACCTAACTTGGAGAGATGATTGGGATGGATCTGTTCTTTAAAAGCAGTTTTCTCTGGCTCTTGGCAGAAGGGGAAGTCACTAGGAAGGATCGGATGTGCCACTGTTGTCTTGAAAATAGAAGAGCCACATGATGAGGAATGCAGGAGACCTTAAGGAGTGGAGGACAGGCCTTAGCTCACACCCAGCAAGGATGGGGACCATGGCCCTGTCATTGCAAATAACTGAATTGTACCGACAACCTGAGTGATCTTGGAAGTGGATTCTTCCCTAGAACTTCTATTTAGGAGCCCACCCTTCATGGCATCTTGATTTTGACTCTGTGAGTCCCTAATTAGAGAATTCTATTAAACCTGCCCAGACTTTTGACCTATGGACTGTGAGATAATAAATGGGTCTTGTTTTGACTTCTAAGTTTGTGGTGATTTGTTACATGACCAAGGGCAACTGATATGCTAACATCCAGTAAGAGTTGCTGGGTAATGCAAATGCTTAATGTGCATGGTTGTTAACTGGAAGTTTGGAGGTCTAAGTCTGCCCAAAGGCAGCTCAGAAAAAAGATCCGCTGAGTTGCTTCCAAAAAAATCAACAATTACAACACTGTGGAGTACAGTTTCACCTTGACACACATGGAATCACCATAAATTGCAATCAACTCAGTGGCAACTGGTTTTGACATACAGTCACCTGGCCCGGAATTTTTACCGATTTCTGGCCTCACATGCCAGGTAAAAGCTGGTTCCCTATTAACGGAGAGCAGATTCACCGAGTACCCATCTGGACCTTTTCAAATCTTCCAGACATCCCAGAGACTTCCTATACTTTGAAAGAATTCTGACCTAGGGACTGAAGGTTAGTTGCCTACAGTTGCTACCTTGTTGTAAGAAAGGCCATTAAGACACAGCTCAAACCTCAAGAATAATCTGGCCTAGCTGGCTCCCAACCTTTTCACTCCACTAGCAACTCTATGGGGCAGTTCTACTCTGACCTCTAGGATTGCTATGAGTTGGACCCGACTTGACAGCAGTGGTTTGATTATGTGTCAGACAGTAAGGTAAGTTTTCTGTATTATCTCATTGAAATCTCCCTGTAATGCTACAAGATGGGTTTTATATGAATTCCATTTTTGCAGAGAGGTTTCAAGGGAAAGGTTAAGAGACTAAAGCATTTTGCAGTTACTAGGTGCTAAAACCAGGCTAGGAATCTGAGTATCTGTCTCCAAAGCCTATCTTCTTAACAGTCATACACTCTCTTCTTCCTCTGTACCATGTGACCCATATTTTTAAAGATTTCTGTCTCCCAAACAAACTGCATTTATCAAGCAATAATTTGTTTTCCTGTTTTTTAGTAATCAGAGCAGTATTTCACTGCCAATCAGGGATTCAGATCAGCATGAGATTAGCAGTGTTATCACACTGAGCTGATGTAATTCCAGCCAAAGGCAAAGACATGATGTCTCAGTTTAATGTGTCATTTCTGTGAGGCAGAGAGACATATTGCAAATAGCCTGTGAACCCCTGTTACTACCTGTGCGAACCTGTAGGGGACTGAGGACTGCAGACTGGGGCCTAGTCTAGATCTTCCAGACCCTCCTTATCTCGTCTGCTCAGGCCTCACTGTCTATCTGCAACACACTCAGCCCTCAGAAAGGAGGCAGATAAATAATCTCTTCTCCCAGCCAGGAAACCCTGGTGGTGTAGTGGTTAAGAGCTACAGCTGCTAACCAAAACCTTGGCATTTCGACTCCACTAGGTGTTCCTTGGAAATTCTATGAAGTAGTTCCACCCTGTCCTCTGTGGTCACTATGAGTTGGGGTTGACTCTACAGCAGTGGATTTGCTTTTCTGGTTTCCCCCCAGCCGCCATCACTGCGAGGGAGAGCAAATAGCACAATATCGACTCCTTGACTCCTCCTCTCAATGTGTACATACTGGCCCCATAACCCCTCACACCACAAGAACTGCACCAACAGTACCAGGCATGTGGTCTTTTTATATGGCCTCTGTCATGGGTTGAATTGTGTCCCCCCAAAAATATGTGCAGCCGTGTGGCTGGGACATGATTCCCAGCATCTTGGGACTGTCCTCCATTGCGTGGTTTCACTAAACTGTATGTTACAGGGGCTGTAAATTCCTGCATAGAATTACTTCCTTGCTCTGCAGTAGGGGGAGTTTCCCTGGAGTGTGGCTTGCCCCACCCTTAATGCTTTCAGCTTGCAAGGGATAAAAGTAAAGGGAAACAAAGAGAATTAGGAGCCTCGCACCATCAGAGAATTAGGAGCCTCGCACCATCAAGAAATGTGCACTGGGAGAAGAGCTTGTCCTTCAGACCTGAGGTTCCTGCGCCAAGATGCTTCCTGGACAAAGACTGATGCAATACCAGACTTTCCTCCAGAGCCAACAAGGGGAAATCCTTTCCCTGGAGTGGACACCCTGAATATGGACTTGCAACCTACTGGACTGTGTAAGAATAAATCTTCCTTTGTTAAAGCCATCCACTCTGTGGTAATTCTGTTAGAGCAGCCCTAGCTGACTAAAACAGCCTCCTTCCCCAATTCTTTTCCTGCTCCCAACTCACCTCTCACTCACCCTTGCATCCCCTGGTTTTCAAATGGTTAAAGTACTGGGCTGCTATCCAAAAATTTGTTGTTATTGTTAGGTGCTGACAAGTTGGTTCTGATTCATAGCCAGCCTGTAGGTCAGAGTAGAACTGCCCCACAGAGCTTCCAAGGAGCACCTGCTGGATTTGAACCACTGACCCCTTGGTTAGCAGCTACACCACCAGGGTTTCTATCCAAAGGTAAGCAATTCAAACTCCATGCGAGAGATGTAGTAGTCTGCTTCCTTCGAGATTACAGCCTTAGAAACACTATGGGGCATTTCTGCTCTGTCTTGTAGGGTTGCTATGAGTTGGAATTGACTTGATGGCATTGGCTATATGCTTGGTATTGCATTAGGCCCTGAGGACTGTTTATAAACAAGGGAGATACAACTTCTGCTCTACAGAGCTTTCTGTTGAGGGATGGGAACCACTTGAAGCAATCAGTGCATTCAGTACAGTGAATGCTTTGGAGGGAAGTGGAAATTCTGTATCAGGGGCTGCACTCAAGTTGTAGTGCTGAATAGCTTGGAGAGGTGAAGACCTTCATGATGAGTATAAGTTAGCCAGGTGGGGAGAACAGAGGGGAGTGTGCAAGGCAAGGGACCTCAAGGGGGAGAAAGCCAGACCAAAGACTTTGGGGTCTCCTGGGAGGTAGAGTGCCTGGGTTAAGATTCTCTGATAACTTATGTCTGAAGTGGTGAGCCGTGTCTGAGGAACAGGATTATTGACTGGGGTTAACAGAGAGGGTTTGATTGTTTGATGTCAATCACATGGCTTGCTAACTCACAACCCTACTCCCTCTTCCTCCACCACAGGGACCCTGCGCCATGTTCTTACAGAGGAAGGTTAAGATAAACTGCAGCAATCAGTCCAGCTACAGATGGCATCTGTTTTTGTAGCTCCATAAGAAGACAGCTCACTAGTGGGGGAGAGCTGTCCTCTACCTTGGTAAGGACAGCATTCATGGGGCCAGTAGGGGAGGATGACTAGAGGAGGATAGCAGCTAGGAGAGTGGTCAGGCCACCACAGGCCAAAAAGACATGATGTCTCCCGACAGCCCAGAATCAGGCTGAGATGCAGGCAACTGTGGCTGAGGGAACAGGATCCTCAAGCCAGCCAGGGATGTGAGCAGAAACGCTGGGGCCCCAGGATCATCAGCTTAACTAGAAGCAAGGGAGACTAATGCCTTGGGCCTGTAATCTCTGTGGACTTCTAATATCTTTCAGGGTATTTTTCTGGGTTCCTCTCCTTAATTGTCCTCTCTGAGCCTCTCCACTTAGCCAGAGCTCTAGAGATTTCACAGGTGAGAACTCTCTCACCTGGTAGTACCTATTATCAGACCCCAAAACATCCGTGTACTGGCCTGCAGTTGTTGGAGGCACTAGTGGAGGTCTCAAGCCGGGAATGCCAATGGACCAGTAGGGTCAGGGGACCAGTTTGGATGGGAGAAGTGTTTCACTTGCTGTTAAGCATGAGTGGGGACTGTGACCTCCGTGGATGAGAGAAATAGTAGACACACGTGCTCTGTGTCATCATGATAAAAATAACCACTGCAGCACGTATAGCTCACTCTAGAGATACTACAGTATTTCACAGACAGGATCTGATGCAAATCTCCCAACAAATCTGCAAAGCCAACTGGACAGACACCGTCCATGCTCATTTCACAGGTACGGTCCAGAGAGGGTAAGCACTCATGTAAGAGAACACAGCTGGTAAGTAGAGAAACAAGACTGGGACCAACCCTGTGTTCTTCCTAGAAGACTCAGCATGCCAGGCAAACGTGAGACAGGCTGGCCTGAGGGCTGAGAGGATCCACCTATGAAAGACCAAACTGGGAACAGAGTAGAAGTGCTGCATGTGGTTCCCAAGGAGCAGCTTGTGGATTTGAACTGCCGAGCTTTTGGTTAGCAGCTGTAGTTCTTAACCACTGTGCTCCAGGGCTCCCATAGTTTGGATGGAGGGCTTATATTAGGGCTGCTTCAACAGTCCACTACAAAATAAGTTACTTAAAACAACAGAAATTTATTCTCACTGTTTTGGGGAATAGAAGTTCAAAAATCAAGGTGTTGGCAGGGTTAGTTTTTCTGGGTGCTCTGAGGGAGAATTTGTTCTATGCCTTTTCCTATCTTCCGGTGGCTGCTGGCATCCTTGGCTTGCAATGGCATCACTTCATTCTCTGCCTGCATCATTATGCATCTGTCTTCCCTCTGTGTGTCTCTATGTCTGTATTTCCTTCTGTTTATAAGGACATTTGGAGACCTGGTAGTGAGGTGGATAATTGGTGGGCAGCTAACCAAAAGACTAACCAAATCTACCAGTCTCTCTTTAGAAACTTTATGGGCAGTTCTTCTCTATCCTGTAGGGTCGCCGTGAGTCGAAATCGACTTGATGGTAATGAATTTGGCTTTGTTTTGCTATAACAACACAGACATTAGATTTAGGGCCCACCCTAATCCAGCATGACTTCATCCTATTCTGATGCATCTGTAGAGATCCTATTTCCAAATATGGACATATTTGCAGGTTTCAGGTGGACACAACTTTTCAGGGGACACAATTCAATTCATGGAGGAGACCTGGTGGCTTTGTGGTTAAGCATTAAGCTACTAACTGAAGGACTGTTGGTTCAAACCCACCTGCTGCTTCTAGGGAGAAAGATGCAGCAGTCTGTCATTGTAAAGATTTACGGCTTTGGAAACTCTGTAGAGCAGTTCTTTTTTTTTTAATGAAATTCTTTATTATTATAAGTGAATAAAAGTTCTAACATTTATTAACTATCTCATCTATGATAAACCCTAACGTATCCTGCCCTTGTAGCCATCAAAGAGTTTTTTCTTCTGTAGATAATTCTATTTTTAAGTCCTTATAACAGGGGTCTCTTACAGTACTTGTCCTTTTGCCACCAACTGATTTCGCTCAACATAGTATCTTCCAGCTGAAACCGTGTTATGAGATGTTTTCTAAAATTATCATTGTTTTTTTTACCATAGAATAATGTTCTATTAAGTATATGCACCATAGTTTGTTTAGCCATTCATCTGTTGATGGGCACTGGGGATGATTCCATCTTTTTGCTGTTGTGTACTGTACTGCAATAAACATTCTTGTGCATGTGTCCATGTGACAGCCTTTGTTACTGAAGGATAAATTCCAAGTAGTGAAATTACTGGATTAAATGGTGTATCTGTTTCCAGCTTTTTAAGGAAGTGACAGATTGCTTTCCAAAGAGGTTGCACCATTTTGCAATCCCACCAGCAGTGTAGAAAAGTTCCAATTTCTCCACAGCTTCCCCAGCATTTGTTGTTTTGTGTTTTTTGGATCGTGGCCAATCTTGTTAGGGTGAAACAGTATCTCATTGTAGTTTGAGTTTGGGTTTCTATGAGTTAATGATCATAAGCATTTCTTTGTTTTTCTTTTGGCTGTCTGGATGTCCTCTCTAGTGAAATGTCTGCCCATCTACTTTGCTCATTACTTAATTGGATTATTTATCTTGTTCTTGTTGATATTTTGCAGAACTTTATAGATTAATTAGATCAGATGATGATCTGACACGTAGTTGTGGAATATTTTTTCCCATTCTGTAGATAGTCTTTTACCACTTTTGGTAAAGTCTTCAGCTGAGCATAAGTGTTTGATTCTTAGTAATTCCCATTTATCTGTTTTCTCTTCTGCTGATCGTGCTTTATTTGTTAGATTTTGAAGTGTCTAAGTTGTGTATTAGAATGTCTGTTGTTGACTCTGTTTCTTTCTTGTATGATCTTTATTGTTTTAAGTTTGATATATAGGTCTTTGATCCACTTTGAGTTAGTTTTTGTGTCAGGGGTGAGACACGGATCTTGTTTCAGTTTTCTGCAGATGGATATCCAGTTTTGCCAACACCATTTGTTAAAGAGACTGTTTTTACCCCAGTTTACAATCTTAGGGCCTTAGTCACATATCAACTGTTTATAAGAGGATGGTGGCATCTCTGGGGTCTGTGAAGCAGTCCTAATCTGTCTTACAGGGTCACCATAAGTTGGAATAAGTTTTATTGAACCAAGTAGGAGTTCCCGGGTGGTGCACATGGTTAAGTACCTAATGAGTAGCTGAAAGTTTAACGGTTGGAACTCACCAAAAGGAATCTCAGAAAGCAGGCTGGGTGATCTGTTTCCGAAAGGTCACAGCCTTATCCTAGGGGCAGTTTTACTCTATCCACATAGAGTCACTGTGAGTCCCAATCGAATTGATGATGACTAACCTCCATGTGGTATGGGGACCTGTCATGAATTGAATTGTGTCCCCCCAAATATATGTGTAATAATTTGGCTTGGCCAGGATTTCTTGTATTCTGTGATTGCCCTACATTTTGTGATTTTCTGATGCTGTAAATCCTAATCTCTGCTTGTGGTTAACAGAATGGATCATGTTAGAGAGGATTAGGGTAGAATGGTAAATCCCTTCCTGAAGCCACCTCCCTGCTCCATTGTAAAGGGAGTTTCCCTGGAGTGTAGCTTGCACTACCTTTTATCCTTTCATCCTACCAGAGAAAAGGTGTAGTTATCTGCTGATTGATAGAAAGTTCTGTATATGTTGATGAGTTCTATTTGGTTAATTGTGGCAATAAGATCTTCTCTGTCTTTATTGAACTTTTTTTTCTAGAAGATCTGTCCAATACTGAGAATGGAGTGTTGAAGTCTCCCACTATTATTGTGGAGTGAGCTATCTCATTTTTGAATGTAGTGTTTCTTTGATATATTTAGTTGCTCTGGTATTGCTTGATAAATATTTAATATTGTTAAGTCGTGGTTATGTATTGAATCTTTCAGCAATAAATAGTGTCCATCACTGTCGATGATGGTGGATTTTACATTAAAATCTATTTTATGTGAGATTAGTATTGCCACACCTTCCCTTCTTTGTATATTGTTGGCTTGGTATATATTTTTCCATCTTTAATTTTCAGTTTGTTCATATCTTTAAGTCTAAGTTGAGTTTCTTGTAAGCAACATATAGATAGGTTGTGTCTTTTGATACAAGTTGTCACTCATTGTCTCTTAACTGGAGCATTTAGTCCATTTACATTCAACGTAATTATTGATAGGTATGTGTTTGGTTAGCACTAAATATTGTGATGTGTTTATTTTTGTGTTGATATTTTCTCTGTTGCATTTGCTATTCTGTTCTGGGACATTTTCCTTTGTGGGTTGATTTTTCACCCTTTTCAGTGTTGGTATTCTGTTTGTTGATTGAGACTCCTGTATTATGTTTCTTGTTTTGATATGTTGCATCTTTATTGTGCTTTATCATAGGCTACCTCTATGATCCCCCTTAATAATCTATGTTTCAACCCAATTTTAACTTCTATATATCTTACTAACTTCTTCTCCATCCGGAAGGACTACAACTACTGTAGTACATCCCTCTTTTTAATGTGATGATATCATAGTTTTCATGATATGATCACTGGATCCCTTCTTTTAATATTATGGCTCTGATTGAGTTTTGTGCCTTCACGAATCAGTAGGTTTCTGGATGATATGTCCTGGATTGTCTCCTAAAATACAGAGTTAATGGTTTTGTTTTCTAAGCAAAGAGCTTCTTTCAGTATTTCTTATAGCTTTGGTTTGTTTTTTACAAAGTCTCTGAGTTTCTGTTTATCTGTGAATATCTGAATTTCATTTTCATATTTGAAAGACAGTTTGTTGGATATATAATTCTTGGTTGGAAGTTTTTCTCCTTCAAGGCTTTGAATGTGTCATCCCATTGCCTCCATGCCAGCATCGTTTCTGCTGAAAAGTCAGACAGAAGCCTACAAGGTTTACCTCTGAATGTTAGCTTTGATTTGAGTCTCGCTGCCTTTAAGAGTTTCTGCTTACGTTTCATTTTGTTAGGCTTGATTATAATATGACTTGGTGTCTTTTTTTGGGTGGGTCTATATTGTGTGGTGTTCAGTATGCATCTTGGATATCCATATTCTCTTCTTTCATAATTTCAGGGAAGTTTTCTGTCAGCAGCTCAGAAACAATACTCTCTGTGTTTTCAGGTGTCTCTCCCAGTTCAGGAACTCCAATTAATTGTAGATTGCTCCTCTTGATACAGTCCCACATGCTTCTTATGCTTCTTTATTTTTCTTGTCTCTTTTCTCTGATGTCTCCTCACAGATGCTGGAGTCAGTAGCTCTGTCTTCTAAGTCAGAAAGTCTAATTTTCCATTTGTTCCATTCTATTTTCTTGGCTTTGAATTGAATTTTCTATTTCTTTGATTTTATTATTGATCTGTAGGATTTCAGAATGCTGGTGTTCTGTCAGTTTGAACAGCTTGCTGAATTTTTCATTTTGCTCTGCTGAATTTTGTGTATTGTCTATGAGGGCTCTCTATATAATCCTTTTGTACTCAACCTCAGATTGTTTCAGAAAGGCTTCTTCATCTGGAGAGTTCTTTGGTTGTTTCTTTTGGGGACTTTCTGGAGCCATGGGTGAATTTTTTTTTTAAGTTTTTGGCCAAGGTTTGTTTCTTTTGGCCATCTAGAGGTTGTTTAGTTTCTCTGGTGTTACCTTAACAGGATCTAAAGCACAGTCTCAGAAGGAAGATAATCATCAGTCACCTCCATGTACTCCAGTGACTGGGTCCAGTGGAATCTCTAGGGTAACAGCCTTCACCTCCTGATTGACAAAGATACAGCCCTATTTATGGAGTAACTGAGGGGCTGTCAGGTGACCCTTTGATGTAGATCAGTAAAGACTAGGAGAGATGCTGTCAGGACGCACCACAGTTATTTCTCTAGATAGTCTTATTTTAAAAGATAAAGGCTATTGGACAGCTTCCAAAACTAGTAAAAAGTACGGAAAGGCTACTGCCCTCCTATCATCTGGTGCCAGGCCCCACCTGTAAGGCCACACTGGGATAAACACAGCTCTTCTGCTGGGAATGCACTCCCTGGAATGGCAATGCCTCCCTGGCTGGGAATTAGACACTGTTGAGGCCTCTGTTTGAGTATTCCACTTCCCAGTCGAACAAGATAGTGTCCCGCGCAAGCTCTCCCACCTGCTGTGAAGTAGGCAAATCAATGGCAGAGGTTTGGGAAGAGACGGTGGAGGAGCCAAGGTGCACAGAGTCCAGAGCTGAGCTCTCAAAATGTGGCTATTCTGCCTGATGATCCCATCAACCGTGCAGCTGAGTTTTACTGCCAGCTAAGCCCAAGCCCCGCCTACTGGCTAAGACAGAGAAAAAAAAGTTAAAATTGCAAGTTACCTTCAGTCCTTGAGAGCCAGCATTCAACAAGAGTAGGAGTCAGTGAAAGAGAAGAAGTTTCCCAGTCAGTGGCGCATAGTCCAAATTGACAGTCCTATGCTGGGTCCTAGAGCTCACTGGGGGTCCAGAAGGCCCCATTTAATTATTGATACAGGACTTAGTCTGCAGAGGGAATTAAGGAGACATGTGTCTAGTCCACCATCTTGACCCCACCCCCTACAAGAGATAAAAAGAGAAGGAAGCAAGCAAGCAGAGAGCTGTGAACCTGATACCATCAAGAAAGTAGCATTGGGAAAAGAGTGCATCTTCAGACCCGAGGCCCCTGTGCCAAGATGCTCCCTGAACAAAGACTAATGCAACACAAGGACTTTTCTCCAGAACTGACAAGAGGGAAAGCCTTCTCCTGGAACAGTTATCTTGAATTTGCACTTGTAGCATACTGGATTATGTAAGAAAAAATTTTCTTTTGTTCAAGCCATTCACTCCTAGTGTTTGTTAGAGCAGTACCAGATGACTAAAACAGGGCCTATGTGTGCTCCCATGTGGGGAGGGAGATTTTGCTAGCTGGGAGCAAGAAGATGGCATGCCGGAGAGAGGCCCAGGTTTAGATTGACCTCAGGTCTCATCCTTTTCCCCTGGCTCAGGAGAACTGGATGAGAGAAGAAGGAAATTGCACATCCTTTCCATTCCCACCCCCGCCCCCACCTTGCTGATCATCAGCTCTGCCCTTCTGACCCTTGCTGCTCTTCAACATCCCAGCTCATATTCACAAACAGGATGTGCAAAAGTGCTTGATAAAGTAATAATACAATATCACAATATCACAGCTGTAATTTCTTGAGCTTGTACCACTTGCCAGAAGCTGTACATACAGCTTTATGCACACTATCTAACTGTCACCATAAGGCTGTGACATAAGAACAACTATTATCCACATTTGGCACTTGAAGTGACAGAGGCCTCAAAAATTAATGTGCCAGGGGACAGGTGTAGTAGGTGGTGTGGATAGGATTCCAGCCCAGCCCTGTCTGACCTCCAAGTTCAGGGCTTATGCTAGGGAGAGCTGGGAACCTGATACCATCAAGAAAGTAGCATTGGAAAAAGAGTGTGTCTTCAGACCTGAGGCTCCTGTGCCAAGATGCTCTCTGAACAAAGACTGATGTAACACAAGGACTTTTCTCTAGCTTAAGGTAACTTGCAGTTTTCTCCTGGTGCTCTCCCTCCATCCCTCGTCTATTTCCCAGGTTGCTGAGCATGATCTGGGAGTAGTGTGGAGACCCCCCCAAAAGGAAGGGATGGAGAATGGGAAAATTTTCACTCTCAAGGTGGAAGAATCCCCCTTTTATAATAGGAGGATGGGGAAGTGAGATCCTGTGTGCCAAAAGGCACTGAGGTATTTCCAGCCAATCAAACTGGTCTCTTCCTTCTCTCTTTCATTTGGGTTGATTGGGGCCACAAAGAGGAGAAAATAAGGCTTGTGAGCTGCTGTGTCTGTGGGGCCTGGAGTGGTTCCCAACCCGATTTGCAAGGCCATAAATAATCAAGATGTATTACTCAGGGATTGCCATGGTAACATCTTCAGGTTACCAGGGATGCAAGATTCAAACAAAAGTAGTTGATTAAATATTTCTGGCCACTGCGAGAATCCCAATAGTTAATATAGTGACGTGGGGATGTGGATAGGGATGGACAAGGGGCTGATTGCTTCCTCCTCGGGAAATAATGGCTCTGCTGTGAGGGTCGTCTCTCATGCTTCCTTATTCCTGGGATCTCTTCCTGCTCTTGAGATACTGGTTTCCCGCCTCCAACCCATATCTCCAACATATAACCAGTCCCTTGAAGCTGGCTGTAAATGAGGTGGCTCCCAGCTCTCTCAATAAACACATTCTCTTCTAATTGGGTTAGGATAGGGATGAACATCCAGTTATACATTGTTCTCACATACACCATTCTTCTGAAATATAATCAGCAAGCCTACAAGCTGGCTTTTCCCAGACCCCAGATGCATGCTATGGGCATGGAGTTCTGGCAGCTGCACAGAGAAGAGACAAGACACAATGGCTTGAGGCTGGGGCAGCATGCTGTCCTGGAGAGCTGCAGGGGGCCGCTCAAGGGGTGATTCTCCCTGAAGACCCAGCCCAGGAGTGAATCTTTCTCCACTGTTAGAGCTGTACAAAATCAAAAAATCAAACCCCCTACCATCGAGTAGTGTCCAGAGCAGCACAGCTACTGTAAGTATTGTTCTATTAACCAAGTGTTGTTTGGTTAACATAAACTCCCTATGGCCTCCAGTGTAGCCCGAGAAACTGCCAAGTTAAACAGAGTTTAGGTTTAATTTAAAGTTGTCCTGGCAAGCTTGATGTGGAGGCTGGTGAGAGGATAAATCTATCACCCAGCCATGATTCCATCCCTTAAAAGGTTAGAGCTGGAAAGGATCTCAGAGATCTAGTCCATGGCCTTTGTTGTCAGAGAAGGGACAGAGTGAGGCAGGCATGGGTTGCCTTACCTAAGATCACCCCTCTGGTGTCTCTACTCTTTCTAAGAGTGAATTTTCTGACCCCTGCTTCTTCTCTTTCTGGGACTCCAGTCCTGGAGGGGTCTTAATGGGTTCAGTCTGAGAATCTGGAGAAGGGGGCAGACTGGAGAGCGGACACTCAGGCAGCTTCCAGATCTGTTGGTGGTACACCTGGCCCACCCAGCCTGGGTGATGTCTGGGCCTCAGCACAGCCAGAGGTGTAAACACAACCCTGCTGTGCTCTGATAGCTCCAGAGGGTCAATATGTATTCCTTGAGAAGGCTTTTTCAAAGAGCAGTATTTTCCTTATCTGATGCCATTGTTCCACCCAAGTGCACACAGGGTTTACATGACCACCCAAGGTGAGAGGGTGTTGGACCTGCCTGGGGCCAGATGCTGGCCACCTCCTCTGCCACCTGCCTGCTCCCACCCCACTGGGTGGTAGCATCTCATGCATTGTTTGTGAAGCATTTGTCCAGGTCTCGAAGTTAGCCAAGGAATCAGGGAGGTAAATAAATAAATAATCTTAAGCAGTCAAGAACACAGGGGCTTGGAGGGGGGGGTGGCAGCGGTTGTTTACCTTGGGATCATGCATATTTTATCACTGTATAATCTTGGGACCCTTTTTCTCCTCTGCTGTCTTCCAATGTTGCTGTGGTGAGAGTTTGTGAGTCTGTTTACAGCTCAGGCATCTTTGATTTGCATAGGAGAGAGATGGGCCATCTCCAGATTAAATTGGAAATAAATTGGTTGTTAAATAAAGCCCCGCTCTGGGATGTGACAGTGATAAATGAGGGGGGGACTTCTGGGAGAGGGAGTAGGGCCTTCTCTGAACAGAGATAGTTGCATTGAGCTTGGGTGGGAGCCTGAGCTAAGCTGGGGGCTGAGTGCAGCGCAAAGATGGAAAGGACAGGCATGAGTAATGTGGGTGCTGGGGCACACTTATAGAGGAAGATCAGGGGTCGGATATATGAGTCACATTTTATTTCTGACTGACTTCCGAAGTTCTTTTACAATGGTTGCTATTACTCTGACTCATGCTCTCCATATGGTTTTCAATGACTGTAATCTTACAGAAGCAGATCAACAGGCTTTCTTCTGTGGTACCATTGTGAATCTGAACTGCTAACTTCTTAGTAGCCAAGTATGAATGGTTCATAGCACACAAAACCAAACCACTTGCTCTTGCCTTGATTCTGTCTCATATTGACCTGTCAGGATGGAGTAGAAGCGCCCTACAGAGTTTCCAAGGCAGGGACCTGTATATACTACTTTACAGATGAGGAAACTGTAGTGCCTGACTTGCCTGTGACCATGCAGTTACACGAAGCCCTGGTAGGACCTGAAGTCAGTACTTGAGACTCCCAAACCTCTTATGTCATTATATTTTTTATCTGCTTACCTCTTTTGTACCTGAATCTTATATTTTAGTCTCCATCCTAGGTATATTAAAATAAAGAAGCAACAACAGCTTAAACTGTAACTCTTCTCAGGAGTGTTTGTATTTGACTAGGGGACAAAGATTTAGGTTTTGGAATCTAAAGAGGATATGCTTTCCAGGGTTAAAAATCAGTTCCCATCCAGTCAGCCTTGAACTCATGGCAGCCTTGAGCATGTCAGAGTAAACTGTGCTCCAAAGAGTTTTCAGTGGCTGCTTTTCAGAAGCAGATTGCCAGGACTTTCTTCTAAAGCATCTCCAAAACCAAAAAAACCAAACCCGTTGCTGTCGAGTCAATTCTGACTTATTGTGACCATATAAAGTAGACTGAAAACTCCAACCCTTTAGTAGCAGTTGAGTCTTTAACTGCACCATCCAAGGATGGCCTTCCAGGGTTAACTTGTCCTGATTTCTCTTTTCTTTCATTGAAATCATTGTGCTGCTTCCACCTGGGAGGGATAATGGGTGGTTGCAGAATATAGTCAATGATGAGAAGCTGATTGATAACAGATCATTGAATCAAAGATTCTCAGCACTGGAAAAGACTTTATATAGTATCTGGCACAATGTTTCATTAGACAGCTGGGAAAACTGAGGCCGAAGTACGAGCTAGACTGGAAAATAAATACAAGTCATCTACTCCAGTATGGAGGCACTGGAGTAGACACACATCTTTTTCTAGGTTCCTCCATCTGACTCAACGGCACTTGGCTTTGGCTTGGCCCATCAGTCACTTCAGTTATCACTTCAATGGGAGTAAGATTCACTTTATCATGCTTTCTCAAAAAGTCTAGGTGCCTCCAACTCTATTCCTCCTGGATTGTATACATACAGAACCCAGGAACCTGGATTTAATCAAGATTCTCAAGAGAATCTTTGAGTCTCCGCAGGCTGTTATTGTGCTCAGTTGTTGACTGAAAGGTCGGAGTTTCCAGTTCAGGCAGGGACTCCTTGGAGGAAGGGCCTGACAACCTACTTCCAAACAATCAGCCATGGAAAACCCTAGGAAACGTAGTTCTACTTTGACACACAAAGGGTTCCCATGAGTAGAAGTAAACTTGATGGCAACTGGTTTTACTTGTCTGAGCACTGCATGTTTGGGGAACACTAGTTGAGGCCATGGCAGAGTCTTGAAACAAGATGGACAAAGGACTCCAAGAGGTTCTGCCAGTCTGCGCAACTAACAATTGGTGGATTCATCTGAGGGTGTTAGACAAGTTTGGAGGGGGCGAGTGGTCGGGAGGAGGTGGCAGTAGTGAGTGACCTTTGTTTCTCACACCCAGTTGGTGCAGAAAGTCAGGGTAGCCTTTTCCCTTTCTCCTGTCTGCTTCTGCTGCCACCACAGAGACAGAACCTGGGGGGAGAGGAGGGGTTCTTCAGAGGAATTAAAGACTCTCTTAAAAGGTAACAGATTCCTTACTAATTATGCAATTATTTTCTTGTACAGCCCTAATGAAAAAAAAAATACATATCACTCAAAGCCTATAAAGAAGGTTGTAGCTAGGATTTATCCAGTTTAGTAAGACTTCTCCATTCCCAGTTATTTCCCTGATTGTTTTTAATACAAGTCTAGAGAAGAGTTGTGGGGAGAGTCTGTCCCTGGCTGTTGGTAGGGGCAGGGGTGGGCCCATAAAGGGAGAGACTAAGATGTTGCTTGCCAAGGCCCACCACCCCAGCCCACTGGCACTCTCTAAGTGGGTATGAGGCACTTGCACAAGAGCTCTTCTAGACTCCACCTCTCACCTTCCACTGCCAGTGCTTGAGTAGTTGTGAGGAGAGAGTGGAGGACAGGTTTCATCACGACTTCCTCAGTTGAATTTCAGCTTTGGGTGCTTTCTCCTCACAATGCCTCATTTTCTGCCTGCGGCTTGGCTTTGCTCCAGTTGACTTTCTATTTCCGCAGCCTTCCTCCCAACTAGCAGTGAAAGCCCTATCAACCCACGGTTTATAGCTAGATGGGGTTAGATGATAAAATGTGGATACGTTACCACACAGATTTGAATCAGATAGACGTAGGATACGATTTTGGCTTAGCTAAGGACTGGTCCATGAACCTGGGAAAACTACCTAAACTTTCTGAGTCTCTGCTTTTTCATCCATGAAATGAATCCTGATGGCGTAGTGGTTAAGTGCTACAGCTGCTAACCAAAAGGTTGGCAGTTTGAGCCCACCATGTGCTCTGTGAAGACCCTATGGAGTGGTTGTACTCTGTCCTATAGGGTCACTGAGTCAGAATTGACTCAACAGCAGTGGGTGATACCTTGTTCACTAGGGATGTTGCATGGATGAAAGGAGATAAAAGTCCTAAAGGGTTTAGCCCAAAGCTTGAGGTCATAGCTTACTTCTGTGTTCCCCATTCCCCACCTCTACCTTCTTGAAAGCCTTAAGGTGGGTGTCTGAAGACGGCATTCATATTGGTGGGGAGATTTTTGGGGTAGCGGGGACTTCTTTGGCTTCTCTGAATTTCTCTCACTTCGTCCCTCTGATGGAAACCCTGGTGTCATAGTGGTTAAGTCAAAAAAGCTGACACCTTGAATTCACCAACTACCCTATGGGGCAGTTCTACTCTGTCCTATAAGATTGCTATGAGTTGTAATTGACATGACAGCTATGGGTGTTTTCTCCTCCTCTGACAGTTTTGTGGTAGTACTTCCAAACTAAAGGCTTAGATTCTAGAGGAGGCTGAAGTTTGGAGTGGTCAGGAAGAACCTGGGAAATAATCTTGTTTCTCTGTCCCCAGCAGAAGGGCTGATCCACCACTATCACTATGGAGATGCCTGCAGCCTAAATCTCTCCCTCTTCATTCTGACAGGCAAAACCAACCATATTTCCTCTGGCAGGATGCTGGCTGCATCCTGCGCTCTGCTTGTCCAGCACCACCTGCTATGGAGCACTGAGGCAGTGTGAGAAGGGTGCACCCACCTGGCTGGATTCCCATCCTAGTCTTGGATCTCTGCCTACCTCTCTGTACTTTTATTCAGGGTATCCTAACTTGCACAGGAGAGGGAATTGATGGTTCAGTGATGAAACTGTCACTTTCCACTCTGGAGACCAGGGTTCAATTCTTAACCAGTGCACCTCATGAGCAGCCACCACATGTCTGTCAGTGGAGGACTATGCGTTACTCTGATGCTGCAACGGTGGGCCCTGACACACCAGTGACTGTGAGGCTGGTACACGATTGGGTAGTGCTTCCTCCTGCTGTACACAAACAGATGTGCTATGAGTCAGAGTTGATTCAGTGGCAACTAACACCGTGATGCTGAATAGGTTTCAGCTGAGCTTCCAGACTACGACAGACTAGGGAGAAAGCGCTGATGATTTACTTCTGAAAATTAGCCACTGAAAACCCCGTGAATCACAACAGCCCAATCTGCAGCTGGTCTAGGGGCCATGTTTCCAGGGAATCCTACAGGCTGTCAGATCATCACTTCAGGTCTTTTAGTAGACTGCTTGGGTTGCACACCTCTTTTTCTTGTGTTGCCTTGGGGACTCTACATTGTGTCCTCTGTCACGGCTGACTTTGGTGGTGACTGGGCACCATCTGGTCCTTCTGGTCTCATGTTGATACAGTCTTCCAGTCATATGGATCCTTCTGTTTCCTGGGCTCTTTTTTCCTCCCAGCATTGTTGTTCTCAGTGATCATCGGTTCCACATGGGTTAGACTATTTGGTGTACCTGAGATGGCAGCTTGCTAGCTTTTAAGACCCCAGATGCCACTCACCAATACGGGGTACAGAAGATTCTCTTAGGCTAATTATGCCAGTTGGCCTCAATGTCCCTTGAATACATGGTTACCAGACCCCCATCACTGCTGCTCTATCCTCTGAAATATTAGGTTGAGTTTAGAAAACCTTTCAATCCATAGGGATATCAAGTTGATCGAGTCTCTGCTGTGTGCTGTCACTGCTTTCACCTAACCAAATTTCAAACAACTGTCTAATCTATGACCAACCATCTCCCCGCCTTTCCACCTTTGTAGCCATCAAAGAATATTTTCTTCTGTGCATAAGTCTGTTTTTTAATCCTTATAGCAGTGATCTCATACAAAATTTGTCCTTGTGCTGCTGACTGATTTCACTCATCATAATGTCTTTCTATTGAAACCAGGTTGTGAGATGTTTCCTGAAATCATCATTGTTCATTATCATTGAATCGTGTTCCACTGAGTAGCTGTACCATAGTTTATCTATTCATTTGTTGATGGGCCTCTAGGTTGCTTCTATCTTTTTGCTATTGTGGACAGTGCTACAATAAACATTGATGTGCATATATCTGTTCATGTGACCACCTTTATTTCAGTAAAATACATTCCAAGCAGTGGGATTGCCGAATCAAATGGTATTTATATTTCAGCTTTTTAAGGAAGTGCCAAACTGGGGGACACAGTTAATCTATGACATCCATTGTGACAGAAACCAGCATCCTCCCTTTCTCAAGAAAGTCACTTATACTTTTACAGTTATTCTACTATTATAGTTATCACTTTAGTAAAATTTAAAGGCAAAAAAACTGCAAGAGTATTTATTGTCAGGAGTGTATTTTATGACTACGGCTTTAAATAAACAAAAATAGAGGATGAAGAGTGGGTAGAGAGGAGGGGAAAGGAGACTGTTGAGAGGATGAGAAATGGAGCAGAGAGGAATAGTGTGCTGTCACTGACAGGGAGAGCAGTGGAAGGTGCTTATGGGTGGGCATATGAATTTATACAGGAATGTACATTTTCACTCAGTCATATTAAATAAAATATTTTAAAAAACCCAAAAACCAAAAAAAAAAAAGTAGTTCAATTAGTACCTGAAAGTCTTAATAGTACTGTATAGTTGTACAGAACTTTTACTGATATGGTAACTGTGTGCCACAGAGACAATAAACACCCAATTGAAGATGAATTATTGGCAGGCTGGTGGACAAGGAGACAATACATCACTCTTGCAGAGCCACCTGGAAATTGAGGTAGATAAGTTTTTACTGTTTAGAGAACTATACTTACTTGTTTACAGAGGATTATGGGTTGGTAGAAAGATCATGGTCTTTATACCAGACGAATCTTGTTGAAATACTTGCTTGGTAGGTCCAGCTGTGGAAAGCTGAGCAATTTGCTTAATTCTACCAATTTGTGAGGATTAAAAATGACATTGAAGGGACAGGTTAAATTTCTAAACTATGTGTTGCAGAAATTCCTGTCTGTCTTGTTTTCTACTTTATCGCGAGTGCTACCTGAGTGCCTGGTATGTAATAGATTTCTTAACTGTAGCAATTATTGCACTGGGTTTTGTCAGTAGTTAGCATTCTTGACTGTTAACCACCAAGTTGGAGGTCTGAGGTACCTAGGAAGAAAGGTCTGGTGATCTAGTTATAAAAATGAGCCACTGAAAACCCTGTGGAGTACAGTTCTGCCCTGACACAAATGGGGTTGCCATGAGCCTCAATTGATTCCATGGCAACTTGTTGTAGGAGTCTCTGAATGGCATAAATAGCTTTTCTTTCTAAGTTCTCATCAGTTAATTAAAAAAAAAAACCCAAAGCAAATCTGTTTTGATTTTGTCATTACCAGGCTCTCTTCTAACGGAAAGGTTGTGGGTTTGAGGCTACTCAGATGCACCTCAGTGGACAGGCAGGATGACATGCTTCCAAAAATCAGTCACTGGAAAGCTTACGCAGCACAGTTCTGCTCTTTACACATGTGGGGTTGCCGTGAGTTAGAATCAGCTTGACAGCAACTGATTTGGTTTTCGATTATTATTGTACTATTTCTGTTGTAGTAAGTTCTCATTATGATTTTTACATCACTGGTAAGTAATCAAAGGCCTTCGATTTAATTAATCCACCTGTCTCCTTTACCAGGTGAACCAGCAACCCACTCTCACACTCCAGTGGCCTAGAACCCAAAAGAACTGCAGGGTAGCCAATGGGGAAATCAAAAAGAGACTTGAATTACAAAGAAAAAATTACAAGGGCTTTTCTACCAACCCATGAGATTGATGAGCTAAGAGTATGTATATTTTAACCTTTCATCAAAACATTTCTGAAGCAAATTACAATATTTGACTTAATAGCGAGATTCCCAGATACAAGCATGTCTCAGGGAGCCCAAGGATTTGTTGGTTGATTTACTGGAGATAGTTTTAGTGTAAATGTTTATTAGAATCAAGTTCTTTTTAAAAGATGAAATATGGCATTATTATACATTAGCGTGAAAATTAGTATCCTCAGATCTCACACACTGTACCCCATCAGAAGCTTCACATTTTCTACGCCTTGGCACACTGCTTCCCAACCATCTCACCCAGTGTCATGTACAGTTCTTTATCAACTTTATGTCCTTGATTGTCACATGTGGGCAGATCCAGTCAAGCATTAAAAGTTTTTGGTCTGCAAGTGAAAAGGCACCTTTTGGCATTGTAAATGACCTCTGCTGTGTGAATTGTTAATCATTTTTCTTGGAGAGGCTTGAGCTGAAGCAACCAACAAGGGAATATAAGACAGGCATCAGGGGCTCGGGGGTGGGGCAGGGCTTTGAACTTGGGTAAGTTAGTTTCGTCCCCTCTCCAGGCTTCAGTTACCTTACCTATAAAATGAAGTGTGAAGATAGCATGTTCCCAGCCACTACTTTGCCTCATAAATACAATTACCCCATTTCATTTTTCTTTGTAGCTTCAGTGCTATTCATAATACTTGACACCGAGTAAGGCTCACCAAACAATTTTTGATGAAGGCACAAATGATAGTCTAAGGGACACTTGGAGTGATAATGACCTGTATAGCTTGCTGCTGGTTTGTAGAGGCATTGGTGGTTACTTGTAGAGTTCTCACCTTCCATGCGGGAGACCTGAGTTTGATTCTCGGCAAATGGACCTCGTGTCCAGCCATCAAGTCTGTCAGTGGAGGTTTACAGGATGCTATGATACTGAATGGAAGCCCTGGTGGTACAGTGAGTGGTTAAGTACCGTGTCTGCTACCTGAAAGGCTCGCAGTTCAAATCCTCCTGGAGCTCCTTGGGAACTCTATGAGAAGCAGTTCTCTGTCCTCCAGGGTTGCTGTGAGTCAGAATTGGCTCAATGACAGGTTTTTTTTTTTTTTTTTTCATGATGCTGAACAAGTTTCAGAAAATGTCCCAGACTAAACCAGACATGGAAGAAAGGACTGATGATCTACCTCTGAAAACCAGGACCCAGCAGCATTTCGTTCTGGTGTGTGTAAGGCCTCTGTGAATCAGTGTCTCCAGGAGCTGAGGGCCAACTTGAGGGTGGCTTAAAATAACAGACATTTAGAAAAGAGGATTCTATTCAATTTCAGTAAAACTCATTTCTCTTTCCCCTACTTGGACCCTTCTTCAGAGAGCTCCAACTCAGTTAGCTTCTGAACCTTGATGCTGCTGGTGGGATTCAGCTGCTGCCCTACACCTCACCAGGCTGGCCCCATTGTCTGCCTCCTCCGTACCCCCGTTCTTTGTGGATGGAGTTGGCAAACACTCCATAATTATATTGGAAATCACAGTTTGCAGTGACTGGGGAGTAATTACGCTTAATAGGAATAAAATGAATTCCCAGTTGCCCTCTTCGGGGTGGATGGCAGTCCGACCCTATATTTACCTTGTAATGATATAGCAATTACAATCTAATAATTACCCTGGCACTGGCTGGCACATGCCCAGCCATTAATTGGTTAATGGTCATTGTGCCACATGGGGAATTGAGAAATATGCCTGCTTCCTAATTTCCATAACTTAAAATCTTCAGCAGACTGGGGAGGCTCTGAGGAGAGAGTCACGTGGGCAAATGCATGGAATAGTGCTGCCTGTAAAAGAATCAGGGTCCTTGACTGAGGGCCTTTTCCCACACATGAGGCAAATCCAGGCCCCTGGGAGAGGTGCAGGTGCAGGCGGGAGCCACAGAAGGAGAAAAGTTCACCAAGCTCAGAATGACCCTCCTCACTCCCACTCTTATGGCAATGAAAGGACCCAAGATGTTGGGGTGACTTGTAGTTAAAGACCAAATTAAATCCCACCTCATCCCTTAAGCATTAATTAAATCAATCAGTTATTCATCCCATCTGTTTGTTGAGCTCACATGTAAAGCAGTGCATTTCCAACCTGCTGGATGTACCTTGACCATGCCTTTCTCTGAACTCCCTTGAGCTCTTGTTAAATCTGTCTTTGAGTGGTCTCCTTATGGTTCCCAAGATCTCAATCTTACCTTTGAAAGTAGACTTGGGAATTGCTGAGGGCAACATATGTATAACTCATAGTCAACAAGCCGATTCTGACTCATATCAGCCCTGTAGGACAGAGTAGAACTGCCCCACAGAGTTTCCCAGGAGTGGCTGGTGGATTCAAATTACCAACCTTTTGATTAACAGCCAACCTCTTGACCACTGTACCAGCAGGCCTACTTTATGTATAAACAATCCTTTATATTATCTCTATGATGAGTGCAGAGCAGACACCTAAAATACTTGCTAAATGAATCATGTTTAGCAAGACAGTGGCATAGAGGAAAAGTACATGAGCTCTGGGGTCAGCTAGACCTGGGTTCAAAGCCTAGTTTTTCCACTCATTAGTTGTGTGATGTTGGACAAGTCAGTTATCTTCTGTAAGACTTTGTTACCCTACTTGGAAAATGAGAATAGTGATAATTAGTACCTAGTGCTCATCAAGTGCAGAGTAACCAGTGAGCAAGGTATGCCCAGGCTTGTTTGTGTTTACCTACTCATCTGTAGTGCGTAATTTCACACAAGTTTCACCACCATGAAAGGAGAGGCCAGCAGGAGAGGCCAGCAGCAGATATCCGGTGTCAGGACAAAGCATGGTGAGTTTCCGGGCCCATGGAGACAGAAAGCTCAGTGCCTTTGGGTAGAGACCGAAGGCAAGGAGAGGCATGCCTGGGGACACAGCTGGGGAAAGGCTGTCCTCGCAGAGGAACTATCCTGAGAGTCCCTGAGCCTGAGTTGTACTGTTACTTCCCTAATAGCTCCCACACTCCTCAATGTGGTCTGTGAGTTTCGTGCAGTCATTGCAAGGAATTGTTGAACTCAGTAGGAAGTAGCGAATGCTGTGGGAGGAACAGTTGGTGTCAGAATTAGTGAAGGCGGCAGACAGAGGAGGCTTGTCTGACCCCCCAACTCAAGGAAATCAGCCTTACGCTGTTGATCTTGATTTTCCTTCTCCTCTGTGGGGCTGGAGAAGGTCCGATACTTTCTTCAAGACCTTTTTCTCTGATGTGGTGAAAAACAGGTGAAATTGTCCACTGCAGATTGGCACTGAAGCACAAGTAAACCTGTGCATCACTTACTTATTGGGTAATCCATCCCTAGATCACACAATATGTGGGTGACATCAAAATGGTTCCTAATACTGTTGTGCGTATACTAAGTATTGTATTTATATATGAATGCACATCATATATGAAAATAATAAACACAGGGTAGCATTTTCTTCTCTTTTTCATGGGAGCAGAGGCAGTAGCAGATTAGAGTTCTGAGTAGTTATGATTATGTTTTATGGTTAATTTTTCTCTGACCTGTGAATAGACCAATGTTGTTATTAGTTGCCATCAAGTAAATTCCAATTGATAGTGACCCCATGTGTACAGAGTATAAGTGTACACCAGAAAATTTTCAAGCCTCTGATCTTTAGGAGGCAGATCACCAGGTCTATCTCCTGAGGAGCCTGTAGGTTGGTTGAAACTGCCATTTTGTTTTGGCTGGTAGTCAAGGGCTTAATCATTTGGGTCACCCAGAGACTCCATGAGTAGACCAATACTCTGCCTCAATTTGGAGAGTCACTGGAGAACATTCAAATCCCATGGAGGAAAAAACTGCACTGAAGGTGTTGGCCAAGACAATTTTCACACATGCCATTTTGCTGAATCCTCACATGAACTCTGGGAGGGGAAAAATGCTGTAAAAGACACAATGTACAAGTAAGAAGATAATTTCATTCAGTCTATTAGCAACAAGGGCATGCTCATTGATGGAAGCATCACAAAGAAAAAAAGTCCTGGGGTTCAGAGGGTTTAGAGAGGCAGGTAAACAAGGGTGTCATCAGCAAGTCTCCCAGGAGTTATGAAGAAGGCAGGAGATGTGTCTTATCTCAGCATGTGGAGATCAGAGAGTTCCTCTGAGGTTAGCTGTTTCTCCAAATGCAAAGGGGCGGGGGAACTTCTCAATCTGCAGGAGCATGGGACTCAGACAAAGTTTACTGTTGTCACTGTTATCCTGATGTTTGTAGCTGAGCGAAGTAAAGACGAGAGAGTTGAAGTCACTTGTTCAACTTCTCGCTGCAGTTTGAAGTAGAATAGTTTTCTGATCCCTGGCCTCTCTGCCTTCCAAGCTGCCTTCCTGCAGCAGATGTGATGGGCTTCTTCTTTATTCACTGAGTCATTCAACTGATATTAATTGAGACCCTTCTATGTGTCAGAAAGTGTCATAGGTGCCGGGGAAACTTGAATGAAGAGATAACAAGAGCCCAGATTTTACGGAAATTGCGTTTGAACGGAGTGGATGTTCAACAACCTCATGAGTCAATAAAGAAGATAATTTTGGGTAGGAATTAAAAAAGAGGGATGTGACAGAAAGTGACCCAGTGTCGGGAGATTCTGTCCCACTGTGGTCGGAAAAGCTTTGTGGAGGATATAACAGTTGAACAGTTGAACAGAGGCCTGAATAGTGAGAAGTAACCGACCACATAGACAGCTCAGGAGTAAACGCGGGGGAGAATATTCTAGCAAGAGAAGACATCAAGTGCAAAGACCAGTGGGAATGAGCTTGAATTGTTTGAAAACAGAACTCGCTGAGGCAGCGTGAACGTGGAAAGGGATACAACCGAGATCAGAAAGTTAGCAAAGTATCAGATCAAAAAGAACCTTGTAGGTGGCCTAATGATTAAGTGCTGCGTCTGCTAACCCAAAGATTGGCAGTTCAAATCCACCAGGCACCCCTTGGAAACTCTGTGGGGCAGTTCTACTCTGATCAATAGGGTCGCTATAAGTTGGAACTGACTCAACGGCAGTAGCTAGCTAGCTAGGCCCCAGTGGGAGCTCCTGGCTGGTGCAAGTGGTTAATGCTATCGACTGCTAACTGAAAGTCTGGAGGTTCAAGTCTACTTTAAGGCACCTCACAAAAAAGGCCTGGTTATCTTAAAAGTCAGCCATTGAAAATCTTGTGGAGTACAGCTCTGCTCTGACAGATATGAAGTTACCCTAAGTGAGAGCTGACTCAATAGCAACTGGTTTTAGGCCCTAGCAAGGTAGAATTTCAGTCCAAATATATTCGGGGAAGCTACCAGCAAACAACAGGAATCACTGGACAATGTTGGGAGAACAGTCAAATTCTGAGCACTTGGCAAAGACCAGCAAAGGGTGCTACCGGCCCACCTGCAGATGGGCCAGCCTGGAAACCACATGCTGCCTCTGCCCCATGCAAGCCTGCTGCTGACTGCCAGGGCAGGAAATAGTTAACCTGTCTGCTCACAAGCTGAGGCCCATGGCCGGCCTCCTACAGGGGTACTTTGTAAGCTTTGCTGGGCATCTTTCTCCTGTACCACACATGAAAATATTTAAGCAGGTTTGTGTTGCTGTTGTTAGGTTCTGTTGAGTCAGTTTTGATTTATAGTGACCCCTTGCAAGAGAATAGAATGACCCCATACAGTTTTCTAGGCTATAATTTTTATGGGAGCAGATTACTTTTTCTTCTCTCTCAGAGCTGCTGGGTGGCTTTGCAATGCTAACTTTTTGGTTGGCAGCAGAGCACTAAACCATTTTGCCACCTGGCCTCCTACCCGAGTGGGATTACCACTGCTGTTTATCCTCATTTTGCCCTCTGTGGTGGGTGTAAAAAAAAAAACAAAGCAAATAAACATCAGTTGCCAGCAAGTCAGAGTAGAACTATGTGCCACATGGTTTTCAAGGCTGTGACATTTTAGAAACAGATGGCCAGACCTTTCTTGTGAGGCACCTCTGGGTGAGCTTGAACTTTCAAGCTTTCAGTCAGATGCCTAACCATTTGGATCACTCAGGGACTGTGTGTGGTGGTGGAGCTGGGCTTACGACTCTTCTCTCTTAGGCATGAGGAAGCCTAGGGAGTAAGTGGTGTGTTTAAGGTCCTGTAGCTGGTTGAAGACGGAACTTAAACTGGAAGTCAGGTTTTGTGACTGCTGGGCTTGGTATATTCTCCCCCACCAATCCACCCCCTCCAGCAGCTGGACTACAGAGACTTCAGGACAGGGTAGCCCAGGGTGTCCTAAAGCCATTTAGAATAATGCTCTGTACTAGTAATCTTTTAGGTCACATCCTGTGAGCTATCAACTGTGATCTATAGCCAGCCACTCTCTGTTATCTGCTATTAGTGCTGCCCTCTGTTACCAGCTATTATCACTTCCCAACTATTAGCCACCATTAGCTACTATTATCACCTGGCTGCTATTATCCATTGTTAGCTACTGTTATCAACTAGCTACTATTATCTACTATTCAGCTTCTATTATCCTCAACCATTATCCAGTATCTTCCATTTGTTATCTGCGATCTACTGTTGCTACTATCTATTACCTATTATGTGCTAAAACTATGAGCTACTTTTTATTCTCTGCTATCTATAGTTGGCTACTATCTATTATTTAAACACCCATCAACCACCATCCAGCTATCATTCTCCATCTTTCCTCTCTACCTAAGCCCACGTACAGCATTTAGTAGCCATTAGAAATCTTAAGCCAGAACTTTGCCTGCAGATATCCTTCTGGGCTGAGGCCTTCATCTCTGCCACCCTAAGTTTTCAGTGGCACTCTTCATGGTGGGTTCCTATGTATTTAGGGAGGCGTTGGGCCTTCCAAAGAGCCCTGCTGGCTCAGTAGTGAAGAGCTTGGCCGCTAACTGAAAGGTTGGCAGTTCAAAGCTACTCTTTAGAAACCCTATGAGGCAGTTCTACGCTGCCCTATAGCATCACCGTGATTTAGAACTGACTCAGCAGCAGTGGGCTTGAGTTTGGGGTGGGTATTCTAGATTCCTCCCAGCACCCATAGCTAAGTACCTCAGTGAGACTCTTGGTTAACAGATCACATGTCCGGGGGTGGGGTGGGGTGGGGTCAGGTTTAGTGGGGAGTCTTTAACAGGACAAGCCGAAGTTCCAACCTTGGGACTGGAAGAAAGGTAAAGCTTTAATGATACATAACCTGTTTGTCAAATTAAAAATTGTATTTGGCAGAAAGGTAGAATATCTGCTCCCATGGGAATAAGAATTCAGAGAGATACTGATAGATAAGACAGATCAAAATGGACTGACTTACCTGTTCTTCATCCCCAAACAAGGAGCTCTGGGGATGCAATGGTTAAGGGCGCCACTGCTAACCAAAACCCACCAGCCACTCTGTGGGAGAAAGACTTGGTGATCTGCTCCTGTAATGATTACAGCTCTACCTTGTCACAGGGTTGCTATGAGTCAGAGTTGACTTACCAGCATCCAACAACAACATACCCAAACATCTATGTGATTCAGGTGTGCACAGACATCGGAGAGAGACTGGGGAGCAGGTACTGAAAGCCAGCGAGAACGTGCACAGAGCTGGAATTAGAAGGGCCAGGAAAAAAGCTCAGAATTGACTCAATGGTTTGAGAGCTTCCAGAAGGGTGGGGCAGAGAGCAGTCTTCCCAGGATGCAAGACAATGAGGGACCACAGGATGCGTTGCTCAGCAGGCAGCCGGCAGCCCATCTTTGCAGCCAGCGTGTGCAGACTGAGATCCCTACCACACCTACTCGTGCTGTGACCTTGAGTAAGTCATTTCACTTCAAGCATTTATGAAGGTAACATGCACACATATGAAACAGGTTGTCAGGAGAAACATTCTGGAAATGGGAGAGGATAGAGCGCAGCAGGCAGAAGGTGCCTACCCATCCCCAGGAGAGCTAGGGTGTGACAGGCCAGGCAGATGCTACACCAGGCCTGGGCGGGTGGGGCCACTGTGCAGTTCCTATCAGCCTGTTATGTCCACTAACACTTATGGCAAACCCTGAAGTTGTACTTCTGTTCAAACATCTAACACCCCTCTTTTAGATGATTTTTTCGTAACATCGGCTCAGAAACACAAGTTACGCAAGTTAATTTTTTAATTAACACGTACCAAGCTTGAGGAAGGAGGCTGGGCTGTAGCAGGTTAATAGAAACTGCTGAGTGATGCCATATGCCCAAGATCTGTCTGACACCGTAGATATACCACTGGCAGAAGGCTAAACAGAGTCACTGAGTGTCACTGAGAGCATCTAGAACGGGAGTTTTCAAACTGTGAGTCATGACCCATTAGGGTGGTAACACCAATTAATTGGGCTGTGACCAGCATTAAAACACAATAAAAAGAGAATAAAATAGAAAACCACATTTAGTAAGAACAAGCTTTGTTTTATGAAATATAGATAATCTATATAGTAATAACTAATACATAATCTGTCCCTAAATTTGTTGCTTTTGAGTCAGTTTCTCACTCATAGCAACCCTGTAGAACACAGTAGAACTGACTATAGGATTTCTAAGGAGTAGCTGGTGGATTCCAACTACTGACATATTTTGGTTAGTGGCTGTGGTTCTTAACCACTGTGCTACCAGGGGTGTGACACCATATTCAACACGTTCTGTGAAACAGACATTATCTGAGTTGGATGTTGTGATCACACCATATTGTATACCGGACAGAGTCACATAGGACAGCCACCAGGAGGGCACAGGAGCTGCCCTACCATCACTGTCGCCACTGCCACACCAGCGTGGTTGCCACCTGGTCTGCCACCTGCCTGCAGTGGGTATTCTCTTTCTTTTCTTTCTCCCTGCCTGTCTTGCCTGGCCCATCTAATGGCTAAAGCCTTAAAGTCTTCCATTCCCTGCAGCCCTTTCTTCCACCTCCACTGCCCCACTCCCACCGCCACTTTTCCTGCTTCTCTGCCCTCTGCCACAGTCTGAGCCATTCTGCTGCCACCTTAAGAAGAGCGGTGGCAGACGACACGCACGGGCAACCTAGGCCAGGTGTTGCTGAAGTCTCAGGTGGCTCTGAGGTGAGTGCAGTGGGACAAACAGCCACGGATGGGCACTAGAATCTCCTCCACATCTCACCCCAGGGCTCAGTTAGACTGGAGTCTCAAAGAGCCAGTGAGAGACAGATTGTCTCCGTACTTAGTAAAGTACATCTGCTACGTCCTGTTCTCCAATAGAGATTTCTGAAGTCCGTCATAATTTTATGAGACCTCGAACACACATATGGTTGAATGTTGCCAGAACTGACATTAAGTGATACATACTGGTTTATATCTGCAACAGTGGACTCAAACATACCAATAATCATGAAGATTGTGCAGAATTGAACAACAGTTGTGCTGTGTTACACGTAATGTCGGGGCCCTTAAGGTATAGTGGTTAAGGCACTTACTGTGTAACCGAAAGGTCAGTGGTTCAAATGCACCAACTGCTCCTTAGGAGAAAGATGCAAAGATAGTTCTTACACAAATAGGTCAGTAAAGTAAATATCTTTAATACTTCTATGTGTGTATGGAAAGGAGTCAACGTCCTTCACTAAGACAGTGATGATACATAGAGATTTCATCAGACAAACTGAGACACCTCCAGAATTTTCTAGTGTCCCTGATGTCAAGAGGACTGAATGCCCTCGGGCTGCCTTCCAGAAGGCTGAGATGGAGGCCAGGCTGGGGAGACTCACCTTGATCCCTACTAAAACCACTGACCAGTCACACCTACTTCCTCCCCCCCCAAGCCATTTAAAAAAGGGATTCTGTTATCTCCCTCAAGAGAAATTCCAGCTACTTACTCACAGTTTCCTCTATGAAAAAAAGCATGTATGTTCCCTTGGGGTGTCTTTCTTGCTTGATAACTTCATAACCAGATTGTACAGGAATACAGATCAAGAGGCTTGTTACTTTATTTCTCTCAGGTGTGAAGACGAACGGATGAAGACAGGCTTCACATATTTCGAATGCAGGTAGCTCAGGCTTTAGCTAGCTTTTAGGATAGGCTGATTCCTATGTGAGTTCCCTGTTTAGGTGATGCTGCTCTTTGGACAGTGACAGCAGCCCCACAGTTTGGCCCCAGAGCCAAAAGCTTTTAGAAGCAGACCAGCCACAAGCTCTAGAATTTCCTTCTTGAACCTTCAGACAGAAGGTTACTGGAGTCTGGGGATCGCTAAGTAGGTCTGCTCTCCTGTAATTTGCTCTGCTGTCCTCTGAGTGCATTTGCTTGGGCTCCGTTTTGTGGTTGAAAATCATGGACACTGTTGTCATGTCCTTTCCTCTTGCCAAATTCGTTCCCCCAATCTCACTTGCCTCAGAGAGTACACTCCAAAAGAGACTCCTTTCTTCCTCTAGGAAGCTCTGGTCAGACTTGTGTAATGATACAGGCTGCTGAGTTACAGTGCTGTTCTATATGTAATCAGTATATCTGGGAGCTCAGCTAATTCTGTGTGAACACAAACTCAAAGCACAGGCTCCTGCAGCTGAAGATCTGTCTCCCGTCTCCAGGGTGGCTTCACTGGGTAGAGCTGAACAACTCTGCACAGCAGATGTCTCCACCCCCTCCTTAGCTTTGTTGAGGTGTAATTTACATACCATAGAATTCACTCATTTTGAATACACAACTCAATGAGTTTTAGTATATTTACAGGGATACCATTGATATAACTATTTCTATTAATGTAACTTAATTTTAGAGCATTTTCATTACTCCATAAAGAAACCTGGAACTCTTAGCCCTCACCTCCATCATCCTCATCCCCCAGATCTAGGCAATCATGAATTCACTTTCTGATTCTGTGGATTTGCCTGTTTGGGGCTTTTCATTTAAATGGAATCACACAACATATGGTCCTTTGTGACTGATTTCTCTTACTGAGCATAATGTTTCTGAAGTTCATGAATGCTATAGCGTGCATTAATATTTTAGTACTTATTTTTTATTGTCTTCTGCAAAAGACCTCTTTAAAACGTTAAAAAGTGAAGACGTCACTTTAAGGACTAAGGTGAGTGTGACACAAGCCATGACGTTTTCAATCACTTTATATGCCTATGAAAACTGGACAATGCATAAGGAAGAGTAAAGAAGAATTGATGCCTTTGAATTATGGTGTTGGCGAGCAAATGGAATATACCATAAATTGCCAGAGGAACAAACAAACCTGTCTTGAAAGAAGTACAGCCAGAGTGCTCCTTAGAAGCGAGGATGAGAAGACTTCATCTTACTTACGTTGGACACATTATCAGAGGGAAAAGTCCCTGGAAAAGGACATTATGCTTGGTAAAGTAGAGGGTCAGTGAAAAAGAGGAAGACCTTCAAAAAGATGGGTTGACACAGTGGCTATGACAATGGGCTCAAGCATAACAACAATTGTGAGGATGGCACCAGACCAAGAAGTGTTTCATTCTGTTGTGCATAGGGTCACTGTCAGTTGGAACTGACCAATGGCACCTGACAACAACATTATTTGTTACTTTATTTATTCAGTAGTCAATGGGCCGTTGAGTTGTTTCTACCTTTTTAGCAATTACAAAGAATGCTACTGTGAACACTGGTGTATAAATCACACATGTAGACATATCCTTTCATTTCTCTTCCGTATGTAGTTAAGAGCAGAATTTGTGGGTCATATGGTAACTGTAAATGCTAAGATGTCACCTTGAGGACAAAGGTATACCTGACCCAAGCCACAGCATTTTCAATTGCCTTGTATGTTTGCAAACACTGGACAATAAATAAAGAACAGCAAGAAAGAATCAATGCCTTTGAATTGTAGTGCTGACTAAGAATATTGAATATACAATAGACTGCCAAAAGAACGAATAGATCTACCTTGGAATAAGTACAATGAAAAAGCTCCTTAGAAGCAAGGATAGCAACGCTGTGTCTAACATGCTTTGGACTTGTTATCAGAAGGGATAAGTCCCTGGAGAATGACATCATGCTTAGTAGAGAGTCAGTGAAAACAAGAAGATTGTTAATAAGATGAACTGACACAGTGGCTACAAACATGGTCTCAAGCACAGCAGCAACTACAAGGATTGCACAGGACCAGGCAGTGTTTTGTTCTGTTGTGTATAATAGGGGTCACTGTGAGTCTGAACCAACTTGATTGTACCTAAAAACAATAAGATGGTAACTCTGAAGTTTCTGGGTGGTGTAAATGGTTAACACAGTTGGCTGCTAACCGAAAGGTCAGAGATTTGTGTCTACTCAGAGAGAGGGATCTTGGAAGAAAGGACAATTAATCTACTTCCAAAAAAATCAGTCTTTGAAAACTCTAAGGAACACATTTCTACTCTGACACATGCAGAGTTGCTATGAGCTCGAGTAGACTTGATGGCAACTGGTTTTATAGTAACTCTGTGTTAAACATTAAAAACAACAACAAAACTGCCAAACTGTTTTCCAACGTGGCTGCATCATTTTACATTACCATCAATAATACATAAACATTCTAGTTTCTCCACATCACTACCAGCACTGTCAGAGAGACAGAGAGAAAAAAAAGAGAAACTTTTGGTGGTTCTTACAAGAAAGACAATACTCTTTCCCCTCAACACTACCAGCAAATATCTTCTCAGACCTCACCAGGACCAATAATTGCCCATCTCAGAATCAATCACTGCAGCCAGAAGATGAGGCCACTGGAATTTGGAACTGGGTGGTTATCTATCAAAATGCATAGTCGATCAGTTCAGATCCTGGTAAGAAGGGAGAAAGATATTTACCTGTATGGACATACCAGTCTTAGTCATCTAGTGCTACTGTAACAGAGATAATACAAGTGGATGGCTTTAAAAAGAAAATCTATTTCCTCATAGTAAAGTAGGCTAAGAGTCCAAATTCAGAGTATCAGCTCCTGATGGGAAAGGCTTTTTCCGTTGGCTCTGCAAGGGAAGGTCCTTGTCATCAGTCTTTTCCTGTACTGGGATTTTCTTTTCCAAAGAATGCATTCTTCTCCCAGCACTTCTTAAAAAAGAAAAGAAAAAACCACTGACCTCAAGTCAATTCCAACTCTTACCCTGTAGGACAGAGTAGAACTGCCTCATAAAAGCACTCTAAGGAGTGCCTGATGGATTTGAGCTGCCAAACTTTTGATTAATAGCTGTAGCACTTAACCACTACAGCAGCAGGGCTTCCCCTAGTGGTATAAGGTCCCAAATAGCTTTGCTGGCTTCTTTCTTTTATAGCTCAAGAGATTTCCTCCAGGCACAATACAATCTTACAGCTTGAGTCCTGCCCCACCAACTGGAGGGAGGATGCTGCCCATCCTCCCTCATTAGCATCACAGAGGCAGGGTTTATACCGTATGGTAACACCGCACAATACTAGGAATCATGGCCTAGCCAAATGGCTCTACATGTTTGGGAGGGGGGGCAGTGGCATACAATTCAATCCATGACATTGAAAGAAGGCATTCACCCTGTGTATGCATATCCTTGTTTCTGTACATATACTTGAACAAATGCTCAGCCTATAGAGAACACTTCATTCTACCTCTGAAGAGAACAACTCTGTATCACTCAGTTTCTGTATCAGGCTCTAAGTTCTGTTAGTGAAGTCAGTCTTCTCCATCAGGGCCAGACCTAGAGCCTCATGGTCTGGTGATCTAAGTGATGCATTAACCAGCTGCCATCATTTTACGATGGTGGGAGAAATTAGGATAACTTCAATACAAATGCCCTTGTGGAAGGGGGAGAATGGGGTAGAGCAAAGAGTGGTTCCTGGGCCGCAGCTCATATGACAAAGCAGCTGAGCAGGAAAAGCATGGACTTCCGGCTTAATTCTTGTCCATGGCCCTTGGTTCTGTTCTCTACAACTTTTCTCTTACTGCTGCTAGCAACCCTAGAGGTCAGAGTAGAATTGTCCCATAGAGTTTCCAAGGAGCACCTGGCAGATTTGAACTGTTGACCTTTTGGTTAGCAGATGTAGCATTTAGCCCACTGCACTACCAGGGTTTCCATATTTTAACTAGGAGGTAAAAAATCTTTTTCTTAGGCAGACAATACTCAGCAGGTGTACTTGACAGAGACAGGATTAGACTTCTCCTGGGTCCTATTCTGTCTTCTGTATTTCTTACTTCCTGCCTCTACTTACAGGGAATCAAGCTTGGTGTAGAGGATGTGGCTTCTCCAATTTTGTAAAGCTATTAATTGCCAGATCTCTGTGAGGAATATATTGGAGACCACAAACTAAAAGGCCCTTGTCATGGACTGAACTGTGTCCCCTCCAAAAAATGTGTGTAGAAATTTGGTTAGGCCACTGAAGCGCCTATGTGCTGTAAACCCTGCCTCTACAACGTTAACGAGGGAACATGGGGTGTAAGACTGAATTGTGCCCTGAGTCAATCTTTCAAGAAATGAAAGAAAAAAAGCTAGCAGACAGAGTTGGGTACCTGTACCACCAAGAAGCAGTGCCAGGAGCAGAATGACTTTTGGAAAGGACTCTGGGTCCCTGTGCATCCAAAGCTGACAGTTCAGAGGAAGAATGCCAACAAGGACTTTCCTCCAGAGCCAATAGAGAGAGCCTTCTCCTGGAGGTGGTAACTCTGAATTTGGACTTCCAGCCTACTGGGCTGTGACAAAATAAAATTTCTCTTTTTAAAGTCATTCACTTGTGATATTTCTGTTATAGTGGCAGCACTTGATGGCTCAGACAGCCCTGTTGTAGCAAATTCATACTTTCTTTTCTATTTATTTTAAGGTGGCCAGCTTGAAGTTTTCCTGGAGGCTTAAATTCTTAGATTTGACTATCAAATTTTGGGACATTGCAGTCTCAGCAAATATATAGTCTAAGTCTTATGATAAAAAGTTTAGTGAGCTGTTTTGCTAACTCTGAACAAGGATTACCAACCTCTTATCCCTGAATAGTGGAGCCTTCATTGGTCTCTCCTTTATCTCCTCAGTTCAGTCGGCTGTATGTTTAAGGACTGTGATTTTAAAAACTACTGTTGATACCATGTTGTATGTGTACTGCAAGTGAGAGAACACTCAAGTCAAACCAGCTTAAGCAAAAAAGAATTATTTCTTCATAAACTAATGAAGTCCAGAGGTGATGGGAGATTTCAGGTATGGCTCCATCCAGGAAGACAAAATTCCTAAGATTTTTCTGTTTCTCTGGTCCGCCTACTGTCGTGCTGGCTTCCCCTAAACCTGGGTTCCCACAGGATTACAATATACTTGTGATGACTTTAAGGTGAGGTAGACCTTGTGCCTGAGAGCTTTAAAAACTGCCATTGCCTGAATCCTGCTCCCAGAGACTTGAATTTAATTGATCTGGAGTGTAGCCTGAACATGAAGAGTATTAAAAGCTCTTCAGATGTTTATAACGTGCTGCCAAAGTAGAGAATCAAGACTCATCTGAGGAGTAAAAAAAAAATATAACAAGAAATGTAGCTCTAAAAGAACTGGTACTAAAAGTGAAATAAAAACATTTTGAGATTTACTCTATTTCACTGACTTAAGATGACAGTGATTGAAAGACACACCTTATTTTATGCATTGCTAAGAAAGAAAAAATGTTGTCAACTAAACTACAACCCTTCACCAACTTCTTTTGAATCCTGATTTCAGACACAAGCTGTGGGGGAGGGGAAAAGTATGCCTCTGAATCCTTGCAATAAGGTATGTATCTTAAGGAGAACTACGCTTGAAAGTAGTCGGCTTGGAAGGATTAATTTTCTACAGATTCCTTTTAAGTTATTTAATGCAGAACACCTGTGGAATGTTTCAAATTTGCCTTCGGAATCTATTTTCTGTTTATACCAGAAAATCACTGTGTATTGGAGCTGAAAAGAGACATTAGAGACCATCCAGACCAATCCCTAGATCGACTGAATTATAGCTGCACCTTGTTTTAGATGAGAAGTGGTATTTCCTAGCTTTAATCTCTAATTTTGTTCACCATTCTTCTCTCAAGAGATCTTTGGGTGTTTTCCAACAGTCACATTCCCCTTCCTTGGATGAAGATTTGCCATCAATGAGGCAAATTAAAAGTATTCAAAGTAAGGCTTTGAACCAGTTCAAACTGGTTCAAGCATGGCTGATGAAGCAAAACCAGAGCAGATCCAAACGTTTAAAAATTGGGGTGATCCAGAATGATAATCAGAACAGGAAAAACTGTGAGTCAAAACCTTGGAAGAGGAGACTTGACAGAGAAGTAGTGGGCCCTTTCAGGAGCCTGATTCAGGAGACTGGGGTACTGTCAGGGCTGTGGAGAGCAGTGCGTGCTTAAAGTGGGGCGGCTGACCGCCAGGCCCTGCTGTTCTGACTCTGCTCAGAATCTGGCGGGCAACAGATCTGGTTACTATGTAACACATATACTGCCCTTGTCTTTTGAAAGGGAGGTTACGTTTCCCCAGGGCTTTAATCCATAATTATTATTGTTCCGGTTATCATTGCATCTCACCCAAATTTTGAAAACTGGAGTCTGCTCTCAGTTCACCTCTTTCGCCATGATTGGACCAGGTGAACTTGTTTGAAGCCTTGATTTAAAGTAACATACCACAGGGTCTTGCAGTTCTCAGAGCAGGTTGTGTGATGGAACCATATTTGAAATATGCCCCTATACTCACCATGATGTTTAAGTTACATTATCCCAAAAACTGTAGCATTTTTTCCCAGGGAGTGAAGATGCTAAGAACGGAATTTTAGGGCACTAGGAATATGCACACACCAAATGAGACATGTATGATATTAACCCCTACCTACCGGTTCTTTCTCCTTCATGTGTAGCAAACCTAATAGTGAACGAAGGGTAGTTTTTAAACAGGCTTTTAAATGACATAGCTTACGATTTCATTGTAGGGAAACCAGCCAGGATTACTTTGCCTATTTTATAGAGATAGAAATGAAGATCCAGAGACAGCAGCTGACTGGGCCAGGGTCTCTGTAAGTCGGGGATGAGCCCAAGGCCGAACCCGGACTCTTGATTTCTAGCCCAGGGCACTCCTAAACTGGCCTCTGGCCTTTGTTGATGCCTCTGAGCATTTACGCGGCTCAGCAGCTGAGGAGGTGCTTCAGCTAGGAATAAGGCAGCAGGCCAAGCTAGGGGGCTGGCTTTCCAGGCTTAGAGCACGTGGGACCTGTGCTCTAAGTGGGACCTGAGTTTACACAGCACACTCTACTTGCCAGCCAGACTTTCCACTCAGACCTAGTATGCCTGGAGCTCCAGTAGAGAACACGGACCCAGGATCAAAGGCATATAAAGCTCTTGCCCCGGGGTCTCCAGGAAGTCATCCAAATCAAATATTCTTTTTCATTTGTAGTGCAGGGGAGATGGTGAACTTGGGCAGGGTAGGTTGTTGAGGGTGGAGGATAAAGTGACTGAGCCAGTGATTTATGTAAATCTTCTACCTGAGTGAAAATGGGCCAGGGAGCTCTCGTGAAAACCTTCCACAGTAGTGTGGAAAGGCAAAGATGGAGCAAACCAGGTCTTACTGGGGCTGTCTCCTTCACATACCAGTGCAGTGGTGACTCCCAGTTAGGGTGTCCCTTCGCTTACTCGAGATCCCTTCTGTTATCCTCACTGTAGCTTGTTCTCCACCCCTCTTTCTTTTCACAATATGAGATTATACTGTTTTATAGTTTGTTATAAGGTACATTAGTTTGCATTTCCAACAAGCCTCTAGGTGATGGTATTGCTGCCACTCCAGGAACCATGCTTTGGGTAGCCTTGGCCTAGGCAGTGGTTCTCTAAGTATGGCACCTGACCAGCAGCATCAGCATCACCTTGGAATTTGTCAGAAATGCAAATTCTCAGCCCCTACTCTGGGCATACTGAATCATAAATTCTGGGGACAGGACTCAGCAATTTGTGTTTTAATAATCCTCTAAGTGATTCTGATACAACAAGCTAAGTGGTTTTCAAACCACTGAGCTATTATTGTTTTTCAGCCAGGGCTCTGAGCTCTTCATTCTAGTTCAAACTCCTGCTGAGAATTTGTATTTCCAACAAGTTCCCAGCTATGCTATTATCGATGGTTAGGGACAAATTCTGAGAAGCACTAGTAGAGGCCAACCATGTCGACTCTGTTGCCATAGAGTTAATTCTGACTTGTGATAGATTAAAACCACCCCATAGAATTTCCAAGGAGCAACTGGAGGATTTGAACTGCCAACCATTTGGGGTTAGCAACCTAAGCTCTTAACCAATGTGCCCCCAGGGCTCCTCTAGTAGAGCACTGGTTCTCAAATTTTATTACATATAAGAATCATCAGGGATCTTCTTAAACTGTAGATTCTGATTCAGTATGTCTGGGGTGAAAATGCAAATCACCAGTAGGGATTCAAGTTGGAATAAACCAGTTTGAAGCTCTGTTTTCAACTCCTGTTAAACTTTAGAATCATCTAGTGAGTTTGATAACACATTGGTGGCCTCCCTTCTTGTTGTTGGTTGTCACCAAGTTGGCTCCAACACATGGTGACCTCATGTACAAAAGAAGGAACTGTTGCCCAGTCCTGTCGTCTTCAGTCACTGGTCTCACTCTTCCCGAGTCGTATGTTCTGTCTTATAACCTAGGAGATTAATCTTCTGGTGCTATATTATATAGTATTCTCTTCTAATCCATAATATTTTCATTGGCTAATTTTTGGAAGTAGATTGCCAGGCCTTTATTACTAGTTTGTCTTAGTCTGGAAGCTCTTTTGAAATCTGTTCACCGTGGGTGACCTTGCTGACCCTTAAAATACTGGTAATATAGTTCCTAGTATCATAGCAACTTGAAAACCACCAGACAGGTGGGTGGTGCTCCTCCTACTCATCAAGTAAGTCAAGATTTCCAGGAGTGGGGCTCAGGCAACTACATTTTTAAAGCTTTGCCATTGACCTATCATTATTATTATTTTTTAACATTTTAAGTGAAAGTTTCAGCTCAAGTTAATTTCTCATTCAAAAATTCACATACATATTGTTTTGTGTCATTGGCTGTGATCCCCACAATGTGACAATACGCTTCCCCTTTCTACCCTGGGTTCCCTGTGTCCATTCCTCCAGCTCCTGTCCCTTCCTGCCTTCTCTTCTTGCTTTTGGGCAGGGGTTGCCCATTTGGTCTTGTATATTTGATTGAACTAAGAAGCACATTCCTCACATGTGGTTTTTCCTTTTTCCTTTTCCTTTCTTAGGTCTGTCTCATCCTTGTCTGACAGGGTGTTACAGGAGTGGTTTCAGTTCTGAGTTAGCAGACTGTCCAGGCTCAAGGTCTCTGTCAGACCAGTATGTCTGGTCTTTTTTCCCATGAGTTTGAATTTTCTTCTGCATTTTTCTCCCATTCTGTCTAGGACTGTTGTAATCCTTGTCAGAGCTGCCATGGTGGTAGGTGGGTACCATTTTGTTCTCCTGGTCTCAGGCTGGTAGAATGTTGTTCATGTGATCCTTGAGTCCTTTGGGCTAGTGTTTTCCTTGGGTCTTTTGTTTCCTTCATTCCCTTTTGCTCCAAATGTGATGAAACCAGTAAATGTGTCTTAGATGGCCACTTGAAAGCTTTTAAGACCCCAGAAGCTCCTCACCAAAGTAGAAATGTGGAACATTTTCTTAATATAGTATATTATACCACTGGACCTAGATTTCTCTTGAAACTGTGGACCTCGGCCTTCAGTCCCAGCTACTTGGTCCTTTGAAGTATTTGGATATGTCCAGGGAACTTCTATGCTTTCGCTTTGGCCCAGTTGTGTTGACTTCCCCTATATTGTGTGTTGTCTTATCCTTTACCATAGTTGATACTTCTCTACTATTTAGTCAGTGATCTTCCCTCCTGCTCTCTTCCCCAACAACCATCAAAAAATTTCTTTTTTCTGCGGAGGCAGAGTCAAGATGGCGGACTAAGCACACGTCTCCTTATATCCCTCTGGAAACCAAGACCTGAAGTGATAATGAAATGGAGCCTTCTGATCACCTACTCAGCCCCAGGACACGGCACAGGGCTGTTACTTTGGACTTCACACTACTGAGCGAAAAACCTCCTCTCCCACGCATGACTATCCCTGGCTCTCACAGACTGAAGGTAAGCACACTATTTTGACTTTTTTTTCCCTCTGTCTTGGCCAGCGGGCAGAGCTGGGTCTTGCCTAGCAGGTAGACTCAGACACGCTGCTGGGGGGACAGGCAGATGAAATTCCCATATTTTGAGAGCCAGGCTTGGGACTCTGTTAATCTAGCCACTTTGAGCCTTTCGTTTTATGTCTGCCTCAGCGGCGTTTGTATGGAGTTTCGCAGTCAGTGTGCAGGATGCCATGTTGGATACAGAGATTCTAGCAGGACCTGATTCTTAGCCTGGGAGCCAGCGCCTGCAAACAGGACAGTGCTTCTCTGACAGAAAAGCAGTAATTTACCTAGTGCCACCTGCTTTGGGGGCCCTGCAACAGAATCAGAAGAATCACTACCTCTTGGAACCTTTAGCCCTTCTGTTGGCTGCCTGTGTGGAGGGCACCATCTTGGATACGGTGGCCGCAGCTGGACCTAATTCTTAGCTTGGGAGCCAGAGCCTGCCCACAAGAGAGCGCTTTTCTATCACAAAAGCAGTACTCTATGCAGTGTCCTCTAAGGCTAGGCCCTGGCAGCAGAGGCCAACAGGGCAGTAGCATTGCTGTATTCTGAACTAGTTTGTATCATCTGGATTGGATATAGTGGCGCTTACTTTGCCAGGTGAGAAGAGGGACTTCTACACCTGAAAACCTAACTGACTTGTGAAGTGGTCAGATATCTTTTGCTTTACATTTCAAGATAGCCTAGAGAAACATCTGCAGTCCATCCTCACAGTACCCCTTCCAGCCTCTACATACTCACATGGGTCCCCCAAAGCAACAGACACTTGTGGCATACAAGAAATCAGCCATGGCTTCAGAAGGCTCCCAAACAAAGCAACCAAGGAGTTTTCCAGTTGAAGAAACTTTTATGAAAGCATCAGAAAGTGAATATAAAATGATTATATACAGAGCCCTCCTAGACCATATACAAAATGCAGGAGAACAAAATGAAAAATTAAGTAAGATGTTCGATCTGATGGAACACCAGTACTCTGAAATCCAACAGATCAAGAACAAAATCAAAGATATAGAAACTTCAATGCAAAGCCAAGAAAAAGGAATGGAACAAATAGAAAAAAGAATTTCTGACTTGGAAGACAGAGCTACTGATGCCAGCATCTATGAGCAGAAATCAGAAAAAAGAAACAAGAAAATTGAAGAAACATTAAGTATGTGGGACTCTATTAAGAGGAACAACCTTTGATTAATTGGAGTCTCTGAACAGGGTGAGACATCTGAGAACACAGAGAGTATCATTGTGGAGCGGCTGACAGAAAACTTCCCAGAAATCATGAAGGAAGAGAATATAGACATCTCAGATGCATATCGTACGCCACCCAATGTAGATCTCAAAAGAAATACTCCAAGACATATTATAACCAAGCTCAACAAAATGAAACATAAGCAGCAACTCTTAAAGGCAGCAAGACTCAAGGCAAAGCTAACTTTCAGAGGGAAACCCTGTAGGCTCTCTTCAGATTGCTCAGCAGAAACCATACTGGCACGGAGACAGTGGCATGACACATTCAAGGTCTTGAAGGAGAAGAACTTCCAACCAAGAATTATATATCCTGCAAAACTATCTTTCAAATATGAAAATGAAATTAAGACATTCCCAGATAAACAGAAACTCAGAGACTTTGTAAAAACCAAACCAAAACTACGAGAAATATTTAAAGAAGTTCTTGGCTCTGGCTTAGAAGAACAAAACCACTAACTTTATATTTTAAAACAACTTTACTATTCAAAACTCTACTCAGTTAGGGAAGGCCCCAAAGCCCATCACAGCTTTGGTAAGGAAAGAAGAAATCCAGTGATCATCATGAAAACTATGGTGCCATCATATTAAAAAGAGGGATGTACATCCTTCCAGATGGAGAGGAAGATGACAACACTGGTAGTAATTAAAATTGGGTTTATATATAGTTTATTAAAGGGGATCATAAGGGCAGCTGTAAAGCACAACAAAGATGTATCATATCATTTCAAGAAATGTAACACAGGAGTCTCAACAACCACAAAACCAGCTCTGAAAAAGATGAAGAATCAACTCACAAAAAAGAACATCCCAGAATAGACTAATAAGAACAACAAAGAAAACATCAACATAAAAATAAACACATCACAATGGCAGCACTGAACACATATCTATCAATAATTACATTAAATGTGAATGGACTGAATGCTCCAGTAAAGAGACATCGAGGGACATCTTGGATCAAAAGACATGACCCATCCATATGTTGTCTATAAGAAACTCACTTGAGACCTAAAGATAGGAACAAACTGAAAATTAAAGGTTGGAAGAATATATATCAAGCTAACAATGAACAAAGAAGAGCAGGGGTGGCAATTCTAATCTCAGACAAAATCAATTTTAATGTCAAATCCACAATCGTGGACAAAGATGGACACTATTTATTGCTGAAAGGTTCAGTACACAAGCAAGACTTAACTATATTAAATATTTATGAACCTAATATCAGAGCACCTAAATATGTTGAAGAAACACTGACTACACTCATAAGAGAGTTAGATGACTCCACCATAATAGTGAGAGACTTCAACACTCCACTCTCAATATTGGACAGATCATCTAGAAAAAAACTCAGTAAAGATACAGAAGACCTCATTGCCACAATTAACCAACTAAACTTCATTGATACATACAGAACTTTCCACCCATCTGCAGACAACTACACCTTCTTCTCCAGTGCACATGGAACATTTTCCAGAATTGACCACGTGATAGGCCATAATTCAATGCTCAACAAAATCCATACCATTGAATTGCTGCAAAGCATCTTCTCAGATCGTAAAGCCATAAAAGTTGAAATCAATAGCAGAAAAAACATAGATAGAAAGTGGAACTCTTGGAAACTGAACAACACCTTGCTCAAAAAAAACATGGGTTATAGAGGAAATCAAGGATGAATTAAAGAAATTCATGGATTCCAATGAGAACGCAAACACTTCCTACCAGAACCTATGGGATACAGCCAAAGCAGTGCTCAGAGGTCTGTTTATCTCCGTAAATGCACACATCTGGAAGGAAGAAAGAAACCAAATCAAGGAACTAACCCTACAGCTTGAACAAGTAGAAAGAGAACAACAGAGGAACCCCTCAGGCACCAGAAGAAACGAGATCATAAAGATTAGAGCGAGCTAAATGAATTAGAGAATAGAAAAACAATTGAAAAAATTGAAAAGACCAAAAGCTGTTTTTTTGAGAAGATCAACAAAATTGCCAAACCACTGGCTAAACTTACTAAAGAAAAGCAGGAAAGGAAACAAGTAACCCAAATTAGTAATGAGAGGGGGGTTGTCACCACAGATCCAACAGAAATAAAAAATATCATAACAGAATACTATGAAAGACTATACACTAACAAATTTGAAAACCTAGGGGAAATGGACCAATTCCTTGACTCATACCACCTACCCAAATTATCACAACGTGAAGCAGAACAACTTAATAAATCCATTACAAAGGAAGAGATTGAAAAGGTCATCAAAACACGGCCAACCAAAAAAAGTCTGGGTCCAGATGGCTTCACTGCAGAATTCTACCAAGCATTTACAGAAGAGTTATCTCCAATACTACTGAAACTATTTCACAGTATATAAAGGGATGGAGTACTCCCAAACTCATTCTATGAAGCCAGCATAACACTGACACCCAAGCCAGGGAAAGACCCAACAAAGAAAGAGAACTACAGACTGATATCACTCATAAATCTAGATGCAAAAATCTTCAACAAAATTCTTGCCAGTAGAATACAACAACATATCAAGAAAATAATCCATCATGACCAAGTGGGATTCATACCAGGGATGCAAGGCTGGCTCAACATTAGAAAACAAATTAATGTGATTAACCACATAAATAACACAAAAGACAAGGATCACCTGATTTTGTCAATTGATACCGAAAAGGCATTTGATAAAGTCCAATACCCATTCATGCTAAAAACTCTTAGCAAAATGTGCATAGACGGCAAATTCCTCAACACAATAAGGGCCATTTATACAAAGCCAATTGCCCACGTCATCCTGAATGGAGAGAGACTGAAAGACTTTCCCTTGAGATCAGGAACTAGACAAGGATGCCCACTCTCACCTCTTCTGTACAACATTGTGCTAGAAGTTCTAGCCAGAGCAATTAGACAAGACCAAAAAATAAAGGGCATCTGCATTGGCAAAGAGGAAGTTAAAATCTCCCTGTTCTCAGATGATATGATTGTACATGCAGAGAATCCCAAGGAATCTATACATGCACTACTCAAACTGATAGAAGAGTTCAGCAAAGTCTCAGGATACAAGATAAACATAAGTAAATCAGTAGGATTCCTTTATACCAACGAGACTGTTAAGGAGGAAATTATCAAATCAATACCATTTACGATAGCCCCTAAGAGGATAAAGTACCTAGGAATTAATCTAACCAGAGAAATAACAGGCCTTTACAAAGAGAAGTACAAGCCCTTACTACAAGAAACTAAGAGAGACTTAGATAAATGGAAAAACCTACCCTGCTCATGGATAGAAAGACTTAACATTGTGAAAATGTCTATTTTACCCAAAGCAATCTATTTATATAATGCAATCCCGATACACGTTCCAGTGACATTTTTTAATGAGATGGAGAAACAAATCACCAATTTTGTTTGGAAAGGGAAGAAGCCTCGGGTAAGTAAGGTACTACTAAAGAGGAAGAACACACTGGGAGGACTCTCATTACCTGACTTTAGAGCATATTACATTGCCACAGTAGTCAAAACAGCCTGGTACTGGCATAAGAACAGACAGATCAATCAGTGGAACAGAACTGAGACCTGAGAGATGATACCATCTACCTATGAACAACTGATATTCGACAAAGGCCCTAAGACATTAAACTGGGGTAAAAACAGTATTTTCAACAAATGGTGCTGGCAAAATTGGATATCCATCTGCAAGAAACTGAAACAAGATCCATATCTTACACCTTATACAAAAACCAACTCCAACTGGATAAAAGACCTAAATATCAAACCCAAAACGATAAAGCTCGTCCAAGAAAAGGTAGGAACAACAATGAAAGTTTTAATACACAATATGGACAGACTCCAAAATCTGTCAAACAAACCACAATTATCAGAAGAGAAAATAGATAAGTGGGATCTATTAAGAATTAAACACTTTTGCTCATCTGAAGACTTTAATAATAGAATTAAAAAAACACCTACAGAATGGGAAAAAATACTTGGCAACTCTATGTCAGACCGATGCCTGATCTCCATAATCTATAAGATACCACAAAATATCAACAACAAGAAGATAAACCACCCAATTAAGCGATGGGCAAAGCAGATGGACAGACATTTCACTAAAGAAGAGATCCAGACAGCCAAAAAACACATGCGGACATGTTCACGATCTTTAGTTATTAAAGAAATTCAAATCAAGATGACAATGAGATACCATCTCACCCCAACAAGGTTGGCCATGATCCAGAAAACACAAAACAACAAATGCTGGAGAGGCTGTGGAGAAAGTGGAACCCTCCTATGCTGTTGGTGGAGTTGCAAAATGGTCCAGCCTCTTTGGAAAGCAATCTGGCGCTTCCTTAAAAAAATGGATATCGATATACCATTTGACCCAGTAAATCCACTACTTGGAATATATCCCACAAAATCAAGACCTTTCGCACCAACGGACACATGCACCAGAATGTTTATCGCAGCACAGTCCATGATAGCAAAAAGATTGAATCAACCCAGATGCCCAACAACAGAAGAATGGATAGGTAAACTATGGCACATATACTCAACGGAGCACTACGCAATGATAAAGAACAACGATGACTTCAGGAAACATCTCCTAACCTGGTTTCAACTGGAAGACATTATGTTGAGTGAAAGTAGTCAGCGACAAAAGGACAAATATTGTATGAGACCTCTACGATAAGATCTCAAAAACAGACTTGTGTATAGAAGAAAAGACTCTCTGACAGCTGCAAGGGAGGGGAGGGAGGGAGGGAGGGGTGGAGGGTTTAGATTAGATAGTTGCTAGATATCTGGTTGGGTGAAATCGGTGATAGCACACATTAGAAACAAGAACAATATTAAGTGGACTTAAATATAACACGAGAACTCCTTCCATCTTAACCCAATATTGCAAGGATAGAGTAGCTGGGCCAGGGGGCGGCGGACCATGCTCTTAGGCGAAAGCGAGGCCAATTGGCACAACTAGCGTTTTGCTAAGAGGGCTCTCTGCACCCCACGTTGGTGAGTGGCATCTGGGGTCTTAAAAGCTGCCATCCGAGGACACAGCAAATGGTCCCAGCTCAGCAGGAACGGATGCTCACTGAGGACCAAAATGACATGGGGGAAAGACAACCCAGAAGACAAAGAGACCCACATCAGTGGGTGCCTACATCGACTTGGGACTGGAAGAACTGGATGGTGCCCGGCCACCACCAGTGATCGCCGTGATGGAGCTCACTAAGTTGAGTCTCACTGGCAACACAAGAATAAAAAGGGGTGTACCCTGAGATCCCCACTAAAAGACCTCAATTGATGGTCCAGTTGTTTCAGGGTTCCCCTGGGAGCATGGCCCCTCGCCCTGATGCTGCCCTTGACCATAAATCATAACAAAAGTCCATGCTTTGGACAGGAATGGATTGGACTTGGCGATGCAGTGACCACATATTGGATGAACTTTATGGTTCTACACATCTATAGGATGTCATCCTGCTGACCTCTGGCTGGAGGAAGGAAAGTGGGTGGAGAGGAGGGAAAAAAGAGACTGTTGGGAGAACGAGACATGTATGGAGCAGAGAGGAATAGAGTGCCGTCACCGGGCAGGGAGAGCAGTGGAAGCTGCATATAGGTGGGTATATAAATTTATACGGGAATGTATATTTTCACTCAGTTACATTAAATAAAAAAATTAAAAAAAAATTCTTTTTTCTGTGTGTAAACCTCTTCTCGAGTTATTTTTATTGTGGTCTCATCCAACATTTGTCCTTTTGTGATTGACTTATTTTTCTCAGCATGATGTCCTCCAGATTCATCTGTGTTGTGAGATTCATCATTGTTCTTTATCTTTTCATAGTATCCCATTGTGTTTATGTACCACAACTTGTTTATTCATTCATCTGTTGATGGGCATTTAAGTTGTTTCCATCATTTTGCTGTTGTGAATAGTGTTGCAATGAACATGGGTGTGCATATGTCTATCTGTGTGATGGCTCTTATTTCTCTACAGTATATTATTAGGAGTGGTATCTTAGTTATCTAGTGCTGCTGTAACAGAAATACAGTGGCTTTAACAAAGAGAAATTTATTTTGTCACAGCCCAGTAGGCTAAAAGTCCGAACTCAGGACATTAGCTTCGGGGGAAGTCTTTCTTCACTGGTTCTGGAGGAAGGTCCTTGTAGTTATCTTCCCTTGGTCTGGGAAGTTTAAAAGCCAGGAACCCTGGGTCCTTTTCAAAGGACATACTCTGCTCCCAGCACTGCTTCTTCCTTGATGGTGTGAGGTCCCTAAATCTCTGTTTGCTTCTTTTTCCTTTATATCCCAAAAGACTGCTTCAAGGCACAAAACGATCCTACACATTGAGGCCTGCCCCACCAAAACAACTGCTGACCATACTCCCTAACATAATAGAAGAAGGGTTTAAAACATGGAGGAACATCACACAATATCAGATATCATGGCCTAGTCAAATTGCTACACACACTTTTGGGGGGCACAATTCAATCCATAACAAGTAGTATTGCTGGACTGTGTGATATTTCCTTCCAAGTGATTTTGATGTACAACCCCAAACCAAACCAAACCCCTTGCTGTTTTTGCATTGATTCTGACTCGTAGTGATGCTGCAAGACAGAACAGAACTGCTCCACAGGGTTTCCAAGGAGCAGGTAGTAGACTGAAATTACTCACATTTTGATTAGCAGCCAAATGCTTAACCACAGCACCGCCAGGGCTCCAGATCTGATGCACAAGAAAGGTTGAAAAATCAAGAATCTAGTTTAATGGCATACAGATTAGAAACAGGTTAAGAGAAGGCAAGTGGTTTGTCTAGGTCATGCAGCCAGTGCAAGCCCTCTCCAAATCTTTTCCCTAGTCTCTTCTCTCTAAAGTTGTCAGTGTTTCTGGATACATGAGGGACCAGCACTAAGTCTCTCATAGAATGCACTCACGTATGTAGGCGCACCACTACGATCCCCTTTTCCACCTTTGACTACTTCCTTAAAAGCAGAAAGCCTCACTTGTGTGTTCTGTCAGATGAAGCCTATCCTTGATATCAACATGGAGTCTGTTTTTCTGGACATTGTGCTTTTCAGGCCAGCCTACCTACATGGAAATCTCTCTGAGGAAGGAGATCATTCTTGCTGGGGCATCATTCCTCTTCCTGGCTTCCCTGAGCCCACAGTTGAGGGCTTCCTTGGAAGACACATTGGCAATTCATTCTTAAATTCTCTAAGACCAGTTTTTCCTCTTAGGGTCGTGTTAGGACGGTGTCTCAGTTATCCAGTGCTGCTGTAATAGAAATACCACCAAATGGATGATATTAACCAACAGAAATTTATTCTCTCACAGTCTAGTAGGCTAGAAGTCTGAATTCAGGGTGTCAGCTCCATGGGAATGCTTTCTTTCTCTATCAACTCTGGAGCAAATTCCTGATAATCAATCTTCTCCTGATCTAGGACCTTCTCGTCACAGGGACTCTGGGTCCAAAGGATGTGTTTTCTTCCTGTACTACTTTCTTGGTGGTATGAGATTTCATTGTGTCTCTGTTTACTTCTCTCATTTATATCTCAAAAAAGATTGACTCAAAATACAACCTAATTTTATAGACTGAGTTCTGCCACATTAACAAAACTGCCTCTACTCCTGCCCCATTAACATCAGAGAGGTAGGATTTACAACATGTAGGAAAATCATATCCGATGATAAAATGGTAGACAATCACACAGTATTGGGAGTCATGGCCTAGCCAAGTTGACACACGCTTCTGGGAGATACAATCCAACCCATAGCAGATGCCTACCCATTTGTCTGGTGCAGGTGCTGAGGCTGGAAGAAGCCCACTGTTCTCAGCTCTCAGACTGACCCTCACCTGCTCTCAGAGAGCTCCAGGATCTGTCCCAGTCATTTCTTTACTTTGGCCCAGCATCACCCATTTCAGTAGCCCTCCCATGGTAACTGATACCACAGACAGAACTAGGAGATGGGCTGTCTGGGATCTTGCAGAATCAACTATTGATTGAAGTCTGTCTCCATAGCCAAGATACTCTTGACTTATTTCTGTTCAGATTTAAAATGTGCTGTACCTAAAACACATTGCCACTGAATCAGTTCCAACTCATAGTGACTCTGTAATATAGAATAGAAATGCCCCATTCTGTTTCCAAGGAATTCCTGGTGGATTTGAACTGCCAAACTTTTGGTTAGCAACTGTAGCACTTGACCACTACACCACCAGGGTTTCTGTTGTTATACGTATTGCCTGTTTATTTTTCCTCAGATTATAGAAGACTAAGCTTCTTCATACTATTGCATTTAGTCTAATATTAAAAGAAGTTCCCTGAGCTTACCCAGGGAGTGAGCATGGGGCTCACGAGTGTGGTAACTGGCACCAACACAAGACCCCACAGTTTCCATTAAGTCCCAGCAGCACATGAGTTACCTGCTGCCTGTCTCATCAATTCTGGGCCTTCAGTGTGAATGTGTCAGTGTGTGTGTATGTGTATGTGTAGCAGGCCAGGACACCAGGGCCATTTCTTGGTCTGTCCACCTGCCCCTCACTAATGTTTGATGTCTGTGCTATCAAGGTAGCTGCTTTCTTGGCACCCGCTGCCCAGCAGATGGGCCTTGACCTTTGTAGCAAGTAGCATGGTGTTAGGTAAATAAGACCCCCTGCCCCTTCCACTCTTGGTTCCTGCTGCCAGTTAGTTCTTTTCTTGACAGGCTTACGCCAGGGAGATGGGGAGAGTTGATGGCAGGGGCAGAAGAGATGGCACCTGCTGAATTGGAGGTAAGAGGCAGATGGTAGCTAAAAGCACAGCCTCTCATCCCAGACAGATTTGGTCTGTCTGCAGGAACCAAGCAGCACCCTCCCTCCCCATCCCTAACTGAGCATCTCTGAGGTTGGAGTGAGGGTAGTTAAGGCTGACAGGAGAAAGGGGCAAAACAAAACAAGGGAGATTGGTTCCATAACCACATCTTTGATCAGAGAGAATAGAAACCAGATATCTCTGGAAGATAGGGCCCAGCTGCTTGCAGGAGGGCCAGACACAGTCCCTGGCCCCCTGTTAGTCTGATGGATGGCCAAAGTGCTGCTAATGTGGTTAGGGCAGGCAGCAGCATAAGGGGGCTGGGAGCTTGGAGACGGGCTAATACAAGCCTTGCTGTAATCACATTTGCCCATGCACAGAAGGGTCCCAGATTACCCACCCAGCAGCCCAGAGGACATTAGTTACAGTCATTTAGAAATATTTTTTGTATTAAGGTTTTCTTACCTTATTATTATTTTAAAAAATCCATTTATTGCCCGGGGCATATATACAGAAAGGTGCAGCTCTGAGAATGGATTCTGGAAGAACAGCTGAGGCAGGCTTACTCCTTAGAGCCCTGTGTCTCCAGGTTGGACAGAGTTCTGCAGGTGGGGGTACCCCCCGCTTCTTGCCTAATAAATCACAGAATCTCTTTCTTCCATTTCCCAGGTCTGAGTTGTTTATGCTTTTTAAAAATTTATTTTAATAAACCTTTTGGTTTAGGGGAGTTTTAGTTTTACTGAAAATTTATATAGTATCATCTAGTTTCCCTATACTTCACATCTGACTACCCCGTTTATTAACCTCTTACATTAATATAGTATATTTATTACAACTAATGAACATATACTGATACATTATTAGCTATGATTAATACTTCATTTAGACGTTCTTTGCTTTTCCTGATGTCCTTTTCCTGTTCCAGGACTGTATCCAGGACACCATGTTACTTTCAGTCATGGCTTCTTAGGATCTTCTTCGCTGTGACAGTTCATCAATTATCATTTTCTTCTTTTTTAAATTGAAATATAATTCACAAACCATAGCATTCACTCTTTTAAAGCTACAATACAGTGGTTTTTAGTACACTCACTAAATCTTACAACCATCTTCACTCTCTAAATCCAGAACATTTCCATCATCCAAGAAGAACCCTGTGCCCATTAGCAGTCACTTCCTGGTCTCCCCTCCCCAATCCCTAGCAGTCACTAACCTGCTTTCTGTCTGTATGGATTTGCTTATTCTGAACATTTCATTTAAATGGAATCATGTAGTGCATGGCCTCTTGTACAGAACTGAGTGGCCACACTTACCCATGCTTTAAGAGTTGTAGAAATTTGTTTATTGCGATTAGGTGAAAGTTTACAACCCAAGTCAATTTTCCATATAAGACCTCAAGTACCCACCTCTGTTACTCTATCTGCTTTCCTCACCCTGTGACAGCACACTCTTTTTTGTTCTTTACTTTCAGTATCCACTCAACCAACACCTGTCTTCTCTTATCCACCCTCTCCTCTCCCCTCTAAAACAGTAGGACAGCCTGATGTATATATTAAACCATAAAGTACACACACCATATACATCACTCTGTGTCCCCAAGTCCCAGTTCTTAAAGAATCCAGGTTTACTAGACATGTTGAGGCTTGAGGAGTCCTTGAAACTATAACCCTGAGTCACTCTTCAAACCTTGAATTGAGACTATCCCCTGAAATCACCTTTAAACTAAGTTAACAGTTTAGCTTAAAAAGTAATGATTGTCAGCCTTGAGCATTGCTTCTTTTCAAAGAAATGACTAGAGAAGACCAAGTGGTCAACAGCTATTTTAAAGCACAGGTGAGAAGGTCAGCCAGCAGGGAGTTTACGTTAGCAGGAGTGAAACAAGTAGAACAAAAATAAATGGCAGTGTTGGCACAATGCGAAGAATATGATCAATATCACTGATGATTATGTCTAGAAACTGTGGAGTGGGAGTGAGTTTGCTGTGTATGTTTTCACCAAAAAAGAAAGAAAAAGAAAATAGAAAAAAAAAAGCTATAGTTCTCATCCATAGTCTGAAGATAGGATTTTGGAGAACATGAATTCAAGAGACATAGGTAAGACTTGACTGTGTCCCTATAGTCAAGGAACATAGTCAAATCCAGCTGTTTTGACTCCCAGAACAGAGAGTTTTCTCTTATCTACTTGTTGGATCGCTTATTTGTTTAATGTTTATTTGTGTCCTCCGAGTATCAGCTGCTGGGGGTGCTGAGGAATATAAACCACCTTAGGCCAAATCACAGCTATCTGTCTCAGATTATTGCAATAACTTCTTGCTAGCCTGCATCTACCTTCGCTTTGCTAAAGATAATACTAAACATGCCAGACAGAGTGATCAGGTCACGTCTCAGCTCTGTTCAAAATCATTCATCAGTTTCTTATGTCAATCAGTGTGAGAGTCAGAGTCCTTCCAAATGACTGTTCAGTTTTTATTACCCCTCTGAATTAAACCCTTACTATTCAATCCCATGGTCCCTCTGATTTAGGTACAATGACCTCCACACATAGCTGGTAGGCATGTTCCCACTAAATCAGGACCTTTCTCTGCCTGAAGTATTCTTCCACCAGATATCTGTATGTCTTGTTCTCACACCAACTTCAGATCTTTATGCAAATGTCATCTTAAGAAGACTTCCCTTGACCACTCTATTTAAAATAGCAACTCGCTTTCCAGGTTGTTTATTTTCCTTTCCTGTTTTATTTTTGCTCTTGTCACCATGTGATAAACTATATATTTACTTCTTTATTTGTTTATTACCTCTCTTCTCCCGTTAGAACATAAATTCCATGAGGGAAGGGATTTTTTTTGTCTGTTATACATATTGCTGTATTCCCCAATGCCTATAAAATGTCTGATAAATAACATATGCTCAATAAATACTTGCTATGTGAATTATAAAATGTGTCACTTTCAATCCTTTACAACCTCTAACAAGAAATCTCCCAGGAGTCAGCTTTCTTCTACTGTGTAATGAGACAAGACGATACAGAGAGGAGGTTTGTTCTGTTTGACCCCCAAGAGATAGGAATAAGACTATTGGAAACAAGGGAAATTTAGGAAGAAAGATAACATCGTTTCTTGTGCATTTATTCATTCACAAACTTTTAAAGGAAATAATCTTTATAAAGTAAGTAGTATGTAAGACATTATTAATTAAAATTTAAAATAATTTGTTCATCTAGGTAGTCAGTGGAAGTCCTGGTGGTGTAGTCATTAAGTGCTATGGCTGCTAACCAAAAGATCAGCAGTTCAAACATACTACACATTCCTTGGAAACTCTATGGGGCAGTTCTTTCTGTCCTATAGGATTGCTGTGAGTCCTAATTGACTCAGTGGTAGTGGGTTTGATTTGGTTTTACATAGTCAATAAATATTGATTGAATTTTTATTAATTTACTGGCATCATGCTAGGTGCTGACAGTATAGCAATGGACAAAAAAGGTGCAGTCTATGTTCTTATGGACTTTATATTCCTGTGAAGGAGGCAGACATTGAACAAATTATTACACAAATAACTTTTAAATTATAATCTGTAATATACACTTGAAGAAAAAGCAGACAGCAATGTGAGAAACTCATAACCAGGGAAGTTGATCTGGTATGGAGCTTAGAAAAGATAAGAAAGAGTTTTTTTTTTTTTTTAACATTTAGAATTGTCAAAACTTGAGATAAACTCCTTTGGCTTTAGACCAGAGAGTTTGAGAAGAGGCTGGAAGACGGCTTTTTCTTTTTTTAAGATTCTTGATAGTGGTAATATAAGGTGCATTACGGGTTGGGTAGGGCAGAGTGAGAACTTTCAAGTCCAAAAATTAGAAATTTGGTTTGATTTCCTGGTTGAACTTGCAAGAGGCTGTCTTGGGCTCCTTCAGGAACGTAAGTTTTATCGGTACTTTTGTAGGTTCAAGTACCTACCTTAGCTATCCAAAGTCCCTTTTCAACTGAGTCTACAGGATCCAGGGCTTGAGACTCTGACTGTATTGAGAAGTTGGGGAGACTTATGAACACTAGATCCTAATAATAATAATAACTTCTTTATCTCTGTGGTGCTGGTTAATTTACTAGTATGGTTTCCTACCCTTATCTCATTCAAAACTAATAATGTCTTTTGTGAGCCAGGTTAAGCAGAAGTTGTTAGATAAATTTTCTAATTGAAGGAATAAGCCTCAGAGAAGGTTGTTACAGAATGAATTGTGTCCCCCACCCAAAAATGTCTGTCAACTTGGCTAGGCCATGATTCCCAGTATTGGGTGATTGACCACTGTTTTGTCATCTGATGTGATTTTCCTGTATGTTGTAAAGCCTGTCTCTGTGATATTGATAAACTGGATTATTGGTGGTTATGTAAAAATAAAATAGGATTCAATCTAAAAGACTAGGTTTTGTCTTTATTTACTCCTTTTCAAGACATAAAAGAGAGAAATGAGCAGAGATACAGAGGGACTTCATGCTACCAAAAAACAAGTGTCAGAAAAACTGAACATCCTTTGAAAGTGAGGTTCTTGTACAGAGAAACTCCTTGACTGGAGAAAACAGATGACAAGGACATTTCCCCCGGGATTGGCAGAGAGAGAAAGATTTCCCTTGGAGCTGGCATTCTGAATTTTCGTGTCCAGCCTCCTAGACTGTTACAGCATAAGTTATTCTTTGTTCAAGCCATCCACTTGTGGTATTTTGAAGCAGCACTGAACAACTTAGACAAGGATACTGAACTTCATAAACCATGGTGTTCTGATTTAGAAAAACACAAGTCCAGTATGCTTTCTTCTATGTATTAGGTTGCTATTGCCCAAATAATGGTGGGTAATAAATCCATTTCCCCCAAATCAGTGGTTTAAAACAACAGTCATTTTTCATTTTTCATGCTTCTCCAGGCCAGCTGAGATATAGAAAGTGGACTTGGCTAGATGGTTCTGTTTCTCACTTCAGACATGTGCACAGCTGGAATGGCTCTGCTTCAGGTTGCAGCTACTCTTGTGACTACCCCATATGGCTCTCAGTCTTTTCCAGGGACTGTGTTTATCCAGGGAACTTTTTTTCCATGATGAAAACGGAGGTGCAAGGACTCTTAAGGTATGGCCTGAGAACTGGCCCACTCTCATTTCTGCTTCCTTATATATCCAGAACAATTCACTATTTAAATCCTCCAAAGTCAAGTGGAAAGAAATATATTCAATCCATCTAGTAAGAAGAATTGTAAAGGCACATGAACAGACATGTGGACATAGGGAGTGGTGAAATACTGGGGCTAGTAATGTAACACATCACATTATATTTATTCTTTTGTTCATTTGCTCTTTCACCTATTTACTCACTCAGGCCCTACAAAGCCTAACACTCTTCAAATTGCTGGGGATGAAAAGTTGAATAATGCCATCTTCATAAATAGGCAGTTTCAGCAGAGTATGGAGTGTGCTATGAGAGAAGCAAGCACAGAGCCTTGGGAGCACATAATATAAGAAATAAAAAAGGGTGCATTTGGGTAGGTCTTATTCCTAAAAGAGGAACCAAGAGATGAATCAATGAGGGAACAAAATTGAAGCTAAAAAATTTCAGGCAGTTAATTCAGTTCACATTTTAAGCACCACGGACAGTGCACTATTTCCACACAAAGCCCTGGATGAGCCTTCAAAATCAAAAAAATCATGGCCCTGAAGTAGATTTACATTCAAAGGGACTCTGTAAGACAGAGTCGAAGTGTTCCATGGGGTGTTCAAGTAGGAGCTGGTGGATTCGAACCACTGATCTTTCAGTGAGCAGCTGAGCTCTTAACCACTAAGCCACCAGGGCTCCAGATGAGACTCAACAGTTTAAATTCCAGAATATTAGAGGTGCATCTGAGTAGGAGGGAACCCTGGTGGCACAGTAATTAGGTGCTCTGGCTGCTAACCAAAAGTCAGTTGTTTGAATCCACAAGCCACTCTGCAGAAGAAGCATATGGCAGTCTGCTTCTGTAAAGATTTACAGCTTTGGAAACCATATGGGGCAGTTCTACTCTGTCTTATAGGGTCACTATGAGTTGGAGTTGGCTCAAGGGCAATGAGTTGGGGTTTGGGTATTATTTGAGTAGGTTATTTACAATGTGTCTCTTCATCCTCCTAGAATGTCTTGAGTAAACAGGAGACACTTGCTTTTACTAAGGACTTAATAATGTGTGTTTGTAGAGGCAGCATGGCACGTAAAAGTTTGAAGAGAGGTGCTGGGGAAAAAGCCACATTCCTCTGCATCAGAAAGAGTGAGAGATTTAGGAGGTAAATATTGGAAAAGGAAGAGAAAAGAAGAAACCTGGGAGTAGGTACATACTCAGAAAAGAAGAGTCCTAAGTGGGGACAAGGAAGAGAGAGAACTTGGAGTAAAGAGAGAGGGAAGAACTAGGGAAATGTCAAAAGAAGATTTCAATGGAGTATATGAAATAAGTCATCATTTTCTACCAAATATTGAGTAAGTCAGATACTCTGACTTAGTGCAACTGCGTTTATTTCGGAGCTCGAAGAAAAGGTTGAAAGATACAGTGGGTCTGCATTCTAGAAGTGAACATAAGCAAATTAGCATAACTGGCTCAAAAGCTTTTGCAATTGGGTGTGGTAACGATGAAGTTTCTGAATTTGTCTCCTATTTCAGCTTAGTCTCCATTGATCAGTTTATAACCCTTTGGAGGACAGAGATATTCGTACAAAAACTGTGAGTTTCTCTCTGCTTACAGCCATCTGAGGTGCCTGAATTTCCAGTTTCAAATCATCTTTCCTTCTATCCTATAAGTGTACCTCAACAAGTCAGATAATGTGTTTGAATTTTGGACTTGGAAAAAGTGGGCACTATGCTGGTAAGATCAAAACAGGAATATACAAAGAACAAGAACTAATCTGCTTGTTCCAGGTGGTAGGCAAACTCTTAAACTAATGCCAAGCTGACCTGCCAAGGGCCACATGAGTTAGATAGATGAAGTCTGACTCTGGGTCATCTATTTCCATGGGGACAACTGCTCTTTTATTCTGATTCAGAATTCTTGGTCCTAGAAGTATGGTGAATTTTGTACCTCCTAACAGAACTGCAAATCACCAGGGCCCATGCCTGGGTATTCCCCTCCACCATGGGGGTAGGGTGGTGGTGATGGGATGTGTTCTCAGAGTCCAGTTTGGAACCTCAATGCACTGTCCCACAACAACACTACTGTGAGCCACGGCTAAGGGTGAGTATATTGTTGGTAAAGTTTTTTTTTTTTTTTTTTTTTTGGTGACTACTTTAGGAACCATTTGTGGTAGGTACCATAGATTGAATTGGGTCCTCTCAAAAATGTGTGTAGCCATGTGGCTGGGCCGTGATTCCCAGTATTTTATGATTGTCTTCCATTTTGTGATTTTCCTGTGCTGTACTTTAAAGGATTAGGGTAGCACTGTAAATCCCTTCATAGGATCATCTCTGTGCTCCACTGTAAATGGAGTTTCCTAGAGTATGGCTTGCACCACCTTTTATCTTTTTGTCCTACAAGAGATAAAAGGAAAAGAAAGAAATCAGAGAATTGGGAACCTCACACCATCAAGAAAGCAGCACTGAGAGAAGAGTGTGCCCTTCAGACATGAGGTTTCTGTGCCAAGATGCTCTCCGAACAAAGACTGATACAACATGAGGACTTTCTTCCAGAGCTGAAAGCCTTCTCCTGGAGTGTACATCCTGAATTTGGATTTGTAGCATACTGGACTGTGTAAAAGTAAACTTTCTTTTGTTAAAGCCATCTACCTCATTAGAGCAGCACTAGCTGACTAAAACAGAATTTGGTGCTGGGAGTGGGTGCTGCTCTAAGAAATACCTAAAATGTGGAAGCAGTTTTAAAATTGAATGGATAGAAGACTCAGAAGTAATGGAGAACTGTTAACACCAAAGAAGGTACAGATGGTGAGAAACAACAGCAGCAGACCCAGATTAGTGTGAGACAGCACTGGAGCCAACTCACGGAGCTGAGTGACTGTGCACAGAGATTTCCTGACAGAGTGGAGTGCCTTTGATTACTTGAATTAGTGGAGCTGGCAGTGCTGACCCATGGAGCAAGAGAACCAAGTACCTGTGTGCCTTTCAGGCAGAGCGGGCTGCTTCCTGGCACTTAAACCAGTGAAGCTACAGAGCTTTGGAAAACTTGTCTATGCAGGCTACATGTGGGCCCGAGGCCCAGGCCATGAGGTCATAGGAAGCAGCAGCTGGAGAGACAAAGTTCATGAGAAGCTAAGCTGCCTCCATCTCAAAATGAATGCCCATGACCTTAGAGATTTGAAAGGGTGGAGCCAGGGCTTTCTGTGTTTGTCAGACTAGAATTTCCACTCAGTTGGGCTTAGGATGCACCTAAAGCCGAGAGGGTAGAGTTGCTGTCCAAATGGACGTTTCTGGGCAGAGTTGTAGTACAGTGCTGGGGGTCTCCATTCAGAATCCAGAGAAAGTGGCTTATACCTAGAGTCTGGAAGGCAAAGCTAGTGTACAAATTGTCTCAGAAAGCAGATTATTTTCAAAGCTTTGAGGGCTGATGTAATGTGTTTTGCTGACTTGCTTGTTACCTGTCAATGCCGTCCTTCCCTGTGATTTCTCCCATTTGTAATGGAATGTCTGATTTGTGCCTGTTCTGCCATTGTACCTTTCAAAGCAGATAGCTTGTATTCTCGACTTAATAGACATAAAAGAATTTTTGAATTTTGGACTTGGAACTGATTTAAGACTCCCATCATATAGGATGGACATGATTTTGCTATGATTGGATGAATGTATTACGTGTTTCAAAGATGTGATTTTGGGGATGCCAAAGGGTGGAATGTCAACATTGAATTGTATCCTTCCAAAAATATATGTAGCCATGTGGCTCGAACATGATTCTCAATATTTTATGATTGTCCTCCATTTTGTGATTTTCCTATGCTGTACGTTAAAAGATTAGGGTGGGACTGTAATTGCCTTCATAGGATCATCTGCCTGCTCCACTGTCAAGGGAGTTTCCCTGGAGTATGGCTTGTACCACCCTTTATCCTTTCATCCTACAAGAGATAAAAGGAAAGGAAAGCAAGCAGTGAATTGGGAACCTCAAACCACCAAGAAAGCAGCACTGAGAGAAGAGGGCATCTTTCAGACCTGGGATTCCTGTGCCAAGATGCTCCTTGAACAAAGACCAATACAACATGAGGACTTTCCTGCAGAGTCGACAAGGGGAAATTCTTCCCCTGGAGTGGACATCCTGCTTTTGGACTTGTAGCCTACTGGGCTGTATAAGAGTAAACTTTCTTTTGTTAAAGCCATCCACCTCGTGGTATTTCTGTTAGAACAACACTAGCTGACTAAAACAGTAGGCACAACACGGACAATGTACTGGCTTTGGAGTCTTGTGTGCCTGAGTTTGAGTTTTGGCTCCACTGTTTACTTTATACGTCATCTTGTTATAATACTCTGAGCCCCTGTTTTCTAATTTGTAAAATGAGAGTTTATGATGTTGATACTTACTGAATTACTTAAAATAGGTGACCTTTGGTAACGAAACTCACCAAAATCTCAGTGGCTTAACACATAAAGGTTTATTTGTCACTCATATCACAGTCCCGGGAAACCCTGGTGGTGTAGTGGTTCAGTATTACAGCTGCTAACCAGAAAATGGCTGGCAGTTCAGATCTGCCAGGTGTTCCTTGGAAACTCTATTGGGCAGCTCTACTCTGTCAATAGGGTCACTATGAGTCAGAATTGACTCGATGGCAACGGGGTTTTGTTGTTATCAGTTCAATATGGGTCACTGGAAGGGTTTGGCTCTGGACAATCATACAAGGAGCCCAGGTCTTGAGAGCCTTCTATTAGATCCTCTGCATAAGGGAGGCAGATAGATGGAAGAGGAGAGAGAACATTAAGGACTGAGCAGGAGGTATGTAACCAGGCTAGGAAGTGGTATACATAAGCCACTGTGCACCCATGTTCTATTGTTACATGGCTGCATCTAACACAAGGAAAGCTAGGAAGTAAACATGTGCCTAAGGAGAAACCCTAGTGGTGTAGTATAAGTACTACTTTTGATAACCAAAAGGTTAGCAGTTCGTATCTGCCAGGTGCTCCTTGGAAACCCTATAAAGCAGTTATACTCTGTCCTATAGGGTTGCTATGAATCAGAATCAACTCTACGGTACTGGGTTTTATTTTTGATAAGGGAAAAGGTTTCTGATTTGGTGAACAAGCCAGTGTCTGCCACTTCCACCTTGTAGAGCTGTAGTAAGTTGAGGGTGTAATGGAAAAATGAAGACAAAACACCTTGATTCTATCTAGCACAAAACTCAATCCATTGCTGTTGAGTTGATTCTGACTCATAGCAACCCTGTAGGACAGAGTAGAACTGCCTCATAGTGTTTCCAAGCAGCATCTGGTAGATTCAAAACTGCACAGCTCTTAGCCACTATGCCACCATCACTTAGGGACTCAATAAATGTTACTTCTAGTAGTATTGTTGAGTTTCGAACCCCAGACAGGCAACTTAGAAAGGACTTTAAAGTCTCCATTCATTTGTAAGATGCAGGATGCCTTGCCTCATTTTCTTTGTTTCCTAGAATTCTGATTACTTGGCCATGAGGGGTTAAACTTCCTGGCCTTCATTGATACTTGACAGCTGGGTATCTTTTCAAGGACCTCCAGCACTCTCTTTCACTGCAGTAAATACATCTGGCATTCCCTATTCTGGAAATACAAGCAACTAGCCAATTGAAAAAGGCGTCTGCTGATGGTAGCATGACAAGCAATATCCATAACTGCTTGTAATCTCCTTCAGACATCTGCCTGCTCCCAGCCAGCCCCACTGAGCACAAAGAGGCTCCTATTATCTCAACAGCCTACTGTCGCCAAAAATGCAGATGAACCCTGACCTGATACTCCACTCAACATGCCCTCTGCACAAAGGGCCTTCTTCAAGTGTTTACACTGCCAGAATAGAGATGAGTGGGGCATGGAGAACAAGCTTGCAGGAGGCAGGCAGCTGTGGTGCAGTGGAAACAAGCACAGGTTTGTATCAGAGATTAAAAGGCTCAAATCTGCAACTTGCTAGCCGCATGGTCTTGGAGAAGTCACTTTGCTCTTGCCTCATTTTCCTCAGTAGTATAAAGATAGGTAAAATGCCTGCTTTGTTATAGGAGGTAGTGGGGTTCAACTGATATATCCAGAAAGTGCTTACACAGAGTACATTTCTCATAAAAATAATCCCTAAAAGGAAAGGAAGCATCATGCTCCTAGATGAGGCTGGGATTCAGAAATAAAAAGACAATCATATCTTAGACAAAGATGATCTAGTCTGTTCTCCTGTCTAGGGGCAAGAGGTGACACAGAAGTCTCTTTCTGTAGTTCTGTAGTCCCAGTTACTTACCCTGGACTAACCTGGGTGGGAGAAAGCAAGAATGCACAGGGTTATAGCCTGGTAGAGTAAGCGACTTCTCCTCTCCCAGAAGAGGATCCATGAGAGAAGAAATGGGAAAACAAAAGGCTTTTTCCTTTCAACACCCTCATCCATCCAAACCCAAGAGGGCTTATGTTCCGTGCCTTTGTTCTGATAATGATACCTCTTTACATTAGTACGACATACTAGCATTTACAAAGTTCTATTTTCCCAGAAAGTATTACATATTCACTCCGCACAATCACCTTTAAACCCAGGTATCATGGTCTTGATGAAACTGAGGCTCAGAGATGTGTCATTTGTCCAAAGCAATATAACAAGATCTAATTCCTAAATTGTACTTACTCCCACCATACTGTTTTCTGCCTCTGTGTTCTAGATATACCAAGGGAAAAAGTTTTATCTTCTTCATATAAAACATAGACAGATGTTTGTGTGCCATTTGTTTGTGGATTAGAAACTAGAAACTCTTCTCTGATTTTCAATATTTCTAAAAGGGTGTGGTACACAGCAAAACTAGAGTTGTTTTCAGGTTGATTCCAACTCATGATGACCCAGAATGGTTATAAGATGGTCAGTTAGGAGAATAAACTGGTAGCAAGCAGGGAAAGCTTTAGGTGTTAGATAGAGCTCAGAAATGAATGGTGGATCACTGGTAGACAGTTTGTACTGAAGGAAACGAAGCTTTGGAAGACAGATACAAGAAAGAGTCACAATCAACAGCAGTTTCTTACATTCAGTTTAACATTGGTAAAAACCCAGTGTCCAGCTGTGGGTACACCTTTTCCTAGTGTGAGACAACTCAAACAGGTGACAGAGAAACTTAGAAGGGCTCCCAGTCAAGTGGTCTCTTGGAAGTACCAAGGTGGGATCAAAAGCCCTGCTCAAATGGACCTGGAGGAGGTAGACTTAGAACAGAGGCTGCTTCTAATCCTGCACTTGACACATAAGGGCTGATCAGAATCTGGGCTCAGGCAAAGGAGAACATGAACCTGGGAGCTTTCTGCGGCAGCACCATGGAGAGCAAGTTGGAAGCTTCATGTGGGGTAAGTGGATGGTAAACAGGTAGCAATATGTTCGATGAGAAAGCCTGGGCCCCTTCTCTGGGGAGAGGGATGGAGTCTGGCTTCTGAAACATAATCTAGGGGGGCAGAACTAGAGGACCCTAAAGTAGGCGATGAATGTAGGCAGCAGCTGTAGAGCCAACCTCCACGCAGGCCAGAGAGATCTCACCAAGTCACAGCCCATGCAAGTAATGGCACTGGGGGGTAGAGGGTGAAAGTCTTTGGAGTAAGAAGAGGCTTTCTTTGAGGATGGCCTGGATGAGAAGATCAATTGGCAAGCGGGGAGAGTATGTGCGCATGTGTGCATGTTGTGATGGAGGGATGTCATGCTGAGCCCACTGCAGCAAGAAGTATAAGTTGGGGCCTGGAGGATATCCCAAACATTGCTGGGTGGGGCTGACTCATCTGCTGAGGACATAGAGCAGCAGCCCCAGGATTCCACCAAGGAAGAGGCACAGGACAAGGTTCTGTGCAGTGATCTTTCTCCTTCACTGCTTCCCTTGGTCTGCCTTCTTGGTAGTGTTGGGTGGGTGTGTTGTGCTGCAGGCAATGGCCACCTTGCCCTGAGAGACTCCCAGCCTCAGCCCATCCTCCCTGACGAATGTGACTCGCCATTGAAATCTCATCAGCCGCTAAGACAGAGGAGGTCAGGCCCAGTGGCTGCAGATAGTGGCCTTATCAGCTGCTACTAGTGAGGGTATAAGCAGAGGATTGGATGGTATCTTTCTAATTTACACAGGATTTTGTTTCTTTCCAGGTACTTAGCATGTGGATCTAGGTGATAGCAAAGGGAGAGCGTTATACAATAAGTAGGCTTAACCTCCATCTCACCCACTCTCATCTTTCTGTCTCTTCATTGAGGACAGGTGTAGCTGCAGCTGAGGTTGCCATAGTGACTAATTAGGATTACAGAGATGTTCTTGCAGAGAAAAAAGGGAGTATTGATTTAGCTTTGACAGTGGGGTATCTGGGGACCAGGGGAGCACAGGGTATTCAGCATTAATAGGGAGGCACAGTGTGTCACCCTTAAGACTGTCCTGGGGTTGTGTAGCTTTGGGGCTGACCCTTCTCTGTGGTGTCTGCCTGGAGCTCTGCATCTACACGGTAGTGGTGAAGGGTATGAGAGGGTACTTAAGGAGAGGTGAGAATTATCCCATCCACAGTAGTCTGAGTGACCTTCAAGAAAAGTGAAATTCTTTGCCTCAATTAGCAAAAGACTTTGCTGCCCATACAGGTTCTCCCCTGCCATGAGCTTTCGACCATCAATCAGCAAAGGTCTCTAGGTGTTCTCGTACACCACCTGGAACTGGAGGGTGCCCTTTAGGAGCTTTGAGTAGGACAAAACACTTGGTATCATTAAATGCAAAATAAAGTCTTTCTAACTATTACTACTTTGTTGTTACTTCTTGCTAGGTACCATCGAACTGGTTCTAACTCAGTGACCCTATACACAAAAGAATGGAATACGACCCAGTCCTGTGCCATCCTCAGAATCGTTGGTATTTTTGAGCCTGTTGTTGCATCCACTGTTTCAGTCAATCTCCTTGAAGGTCTTCCTTGTTTTCACTGATCTTCCACTTAACCAAGAATGATGGCTTTCCCCAGGGGCTGGTCTCTCCACATAACATGTCCAAAGTACTTGAGGCAGTCTTACCATCCTTGCTTCTAAGGAACATAATGGCTGTGCTTCTTCCAAGACAGATTTGTTTATTCTCTGGCAGTCCACAGTATATTCAATATTCTTTGCCAACACCCTAATTGAAAGGCATCAATTCTTCTTCAGTCTTCCTTATTCATGTCCAGCTTTCAAAACAGTGTAAGGTGATTGAAAATATCTTCGATTGGGTGAGGCACACCTTGGTCCTCAAAGTGACATCTTTGCATCTTTAACACTTTAAAGAGCTTTCCTACAGCAAATTTGCCTGATGCAATATACCGTTTTGTCTCTTGTCTTCTGCTTCCATGGATACATGGAAACATAAAATGAAATCCCTGACAACACTAATATTTTCTTTGCTTATGATTGGTCTAGTTGTGAGGATTTTTGGTTTCTTTATGTTGAGGTGAAATTGATATTGAAGGCTGTAGTCTTTGATCTCCGTCAGTAATCCCTTCAAGTCCTCTTTACTTCCAGCCGGTCTGTTATCTGCATATTGCAGGTTGTTAATGACTCTTCCTCCAGTCCTGGTGCCATATTCTTCCTCACGTAGTCCATCTTCTTGGATTACTTTCTCAGTAGATAGAGTAAGTATGGTGAAAGGATACAACCCTGACATACACCTTTCCTGGTGTTCCCTTGTACTGCTGTAATGATGGCCTCTTGGTCTGTGTACAGGTTTTGCATGAGCACAAGTAAATGTTCTGGAATTTCAATTTTTGCAATGTTTTATCCACAATTTGTTATGATTTACATAGTCAAATATCTTTGCATAGTCAATAAGACACAGGTGAACATCTTTCTGCTTTCAGCCAAGATCCATTTGCTGTCAGCAATGATATCCCATGTTCTGTGTCCTCTTCTGAATCTGACTTGAATTTTTGGCAGTACCCTGCCCATATACTGTCACAACACTTTTTAAGTTATCTGAGGCAAAAGAATTTACTCCAGTGTGATATTAATGATATTCTGTAATTTTCATGTTCTGTTGGATCACCTTTCCTTGAAATAGGCACAAATATTGATCTCTTCTAATTGGTTGGCCAAGTAGCTCTCTTCCAGAATTTCTTAGTATAGGCTAGTGAAACCTTCCATTGTTGTGTCCACTTGTTAAGATGTCTCTGTCGGTATTCAGTCAATTCCTGGAGCATTGGTTTTCAGCAGTGCCTTCTGTGCATCTTGTACTTCTTCGTTAATTACCATTAGTTCTTGACCATACGCTACCTTCTGAAATGGTTCAATGTTAATTATTTCTTTTTGGTACAGTGTCTCTGTGTACTTCTTCCACCTTCGTTTGATGTTTCATGTGTCATTTGGTATTTTGCCCATAGAATCCTTCAATATTGCAATCTGAGTTTTAAATTTCCTTTTCAGTTGTTTCAGCTTGAGAAATGCCAACTGTGTTCTTTCATTTGACTTTCTAACTCTAGATATTTGCTTATTTCATTACCTTGTCTTCTCTAGCTAACTTTAGAAATTTTCTGTTCAGCTCTTTTCATCACCTTTTTCAGTTTGCTTTAGATACTCTGTGTTCTAGAGCTAGTGTCTTCTGATATTCATTTTGATATTTTTTTCTCTCCTGCCTTTTTAATGACCTTCTGTTTTCTTAACATATGATGTCCTAGATATAACCCCACAACTTGATTAATTAGTGTCCAGTGTGTCAAATCTATTCTTGATATTGCCTCTATATTTAGGTGGGATATAACGGCACTTGGCTGGCATACTCAAGGTTGTACTTTGGCTCTTGTGGATTTCTTTTAATTTTCTTCACCTACAACTTGAACTTACATATGAGCAATTGATGATCTGTTCCTTAGGTTAGCCCCTGGCCTTGTTTTTACTGATGATATTGAGCTATTCAGTTATCTTTGCATAGACGTAGTTGATTTAATTCCTATGTATTCCGTCTGGCGAGGCCCACATATGTGGACCACTCACGTTGTTCAAGAAAGGTGTTTACAGTGAGTCAGTCATTGGTCTTGCAAAATTATGTCAAGGATCCCTGGAATCTTTTCTATCACCAAAGCCATATTTTCTAACTACTAATCCTTTTTTTGTTTCCAGCTTTCAAATTCCAATCACTGCATCTTGATTGCATGTTTGATCAGTTTTAGACTACGGATGTTGGTAAAATCTTGTTTCTTCATCTTTGGCTTTCAGTTTCTTACTACTTTAAACCTGTTGAAAAACCCACTGCTGTTGAGTTGATTCTGACTCCTAGTGCTCTTTGGGACAGAGTAGCACTGCCCCATAGAGTTTCCAAAGAGCACCTGGTGGATTGAGCTGCCATCCTTTCTGTTAGCAGTGGTAGCATGTAACCACTAGGCTACCAAAAAACCAAAGGCCACCTTAAAACCAAAAAAAACTCATTACTGTTGAGTTGATTCTGACTGAGAGTGACCCTGTAGGACAGAGTAGGACTGCCCTATATGGCAGAGTAGAACTGTCCCATAGGGTTTCCAGGGAACACTTGGTGGATTTGAACTGCCAACCTTTTGGTTAGCAGCTGTAGCTCTTAAACACTATGCCACCAGAGTTTCCTCTTACCACCTGTCATGGGTTGAATTGTGTCCCCCCCCAAAACGTCTGTTGAATTGATTTGGTTGTGAGTCCCTGTGTGGTGCCCTTCCTCTCATGTGTTGTGAATCCTGCCTCTGTGAGATTGATGATAAAGAATAAGCAACAGTTGTGTTTGTGAGGCAGGACCCAAGCCACAAGCTTGTGGAATGTAAGGGAGAGAAGTGAGCTGAGGAAGTTGGGAACCTCATACCACCGAGAGAAGCATCGAGAGCAGAGCACGTCCTTTGGACCCGAGGTTCCTGTGCCGAGATGCTCTCACTGGATTTGTACTCAGCCTATCGGACTGTGATGAATTTTTACTGAGTGGACTTACAATTTATAAATGGATTTGCAGCTTACTGGACTGTGACAATCTTCTCATGAAACCTCCCACTTGTGGTATTTTCTGTTAGAGAAGTACCAGGTGACTAAGACACCACCTTAAACAAACAGACAAACTCACTGCTACTGAGTCGATTCCAGCTCATAGTAACCCTATAGAACAGAGTGGAATTGCCCTATAGAGTTTCCAAGGAGTGCTTAGTAGATTCGAATCACCATCCTTTTGATCAGCATCAGTAGCACTTAACTACTGCACCACCAGCATTTCCCTTATCACCTTAGGGCATTCGGAAATGAAGAGGAACACGAGGGCTGGAGGTACCTGGAAGGCCTTTGGGATGGACCTGGGGTTTCAGGTGGATGAGGGAAGAGGCCAATGGTGCCGCTGAGGCTGGCATAACGCAGCTGCTTGGCTATCGACAAATCACGTGATACCACTGAACCTCAGTTTACCCCTTTGTGAGTAAAGGCTCATTACAATCTACTTCATAAAAGGGCTATAAAGATTAGAACTTATGTGGGTAAAATTCCCAGTATGTTCTAAGTATAAGAGGTTGAGTTGAGAGGAACGGATAGTGGGCTACTGGATGAGTGGGGGAGAGAGTGGTGAGAGATGGAGGACTTGACACACTAGGGAGGAACTAGGTGACAAAGGGTCAGAGGAAGGGGGAGGAGGCTAGAGACCAGAGGGCACAGGGCAAGAGCAGGGAGACAGAGGATGAGGACGAAGGGTGTTGTAGGCCATGGCAAGACCCCGGGGGAGCAGAAAGGCCAGGAAGAAAATTCGCAGCATAGAGGGTCTGGAGCCTTGCTTTCACTAGAGGAGGCTACCCCCAATCCATCCCCAAATTCAGAAAAGTATCTAAAGTATTTTGGAAGTAGAAAGGGAGTGAGTCAGAGGAATTCACCAGCAGGTACCTTATCCCCAGAGAGAAAGGTAGCCCTGTTAGGGGCCTGAGAAAGTGTGTCTGGCTGAGGAGTTAAGGAATCAGCTGCTCTAGCCTGTTCTGTCTGGTGAACCTCTAGAATAGGCTGCATTTTTACCCCGCCTCAGCCTTTGGCCGTGAGAAGCCAGGAACAAACGAATGCAGTTCCTGCATCGCAGAGGCCAGTCTGGTGGCTGTCCAGCGGTGTCCCTGCCTCTGCTCCCTCTTTACCCTTCAGGTGGGCCCCAGGGCTCTTCATTAGAGCAGGAGGCAAACAGAATGCAGGAAAACAGAATCTTCCCTCTCCCCAGCCCCATCCCCTGCCTCTGTAGGATTTAATAACTGCCCTCCTTAAAGATCAGGAGACATAATTAATTCTGACTTGAGGATTATTAAAACGCTTCCACTGAGCATCTGGCATTAAAAGTTTTAAATCAATTAATCTGTTGTTTAGGGAAGAGCATTCTCATTAGCAGAGCTGCAAGAAGCCATTCAAGTTGCTGTTGAGATGGGAGAGATTGTCCTAGAGGGAGGGCTCAAGGTCCCCTGAAAGCCCAAGGGACACTTGCTGGGTACTCACTGCGCTCTGGGCACTGCCCACTGGCTCCTGAGCCTAGGTAACTAGCTTGTACATCCAATTTCTAAGTGATTCTCTCTCCCATTACCATCAGGTTGTCAGATAAAATACAAAATTCCCAGTTACATTTGAATTTCAGACAAACAATACTTGTTTTTTAGTATAACTCATGTAATGTTTGGGATAGGCTACAAAAAATATTCCTTATTGATCTGAAATTTAAATTTAAATGGACATCCTATATTTTTATTTGCTGAATCTGGCAGCCTACACTTGTTTTAGTAGGAGACATCAGACTGAAGCAGACTTCCGGGTCTGAGCTTCCCCAGGATGTGCCAAATGTCCCAGGGAGTGTTGATTCTCCTTCCTAGATCAAGTGAGATTCAAACAACCTTGAATTCTGGGAGGTTTATGTATTTGTGGGACCCTTACACAGCGGTTTACAAAATATCCTTTTGGATGATGAAACAGTAATGAAATTTAACACAAAACTTGTTCATGTGGAAAAGTTATATTCCCAACCTATGATCCTGAGATCATACAATGCCTGGCATTGTTTGTAGCCATTGGTTGCTCTGCCCTCTCCTTGGAGTACCCACAACATCTTTCATTTATCCCTGCTGTGGTGCTGTGGGTGGAACTGTGTCCCCCCTACACCCCAAGTACGTGTTAAAATCCTAACCCATACACGTGTAGATGTAATCCTGTTTGGGAATAAGGTTTTATTTGAAATGTTAATCAGGTCGTATCACTGTATAGGATGTATCCTAAACCTTATCCCTTCTGAGTTACGAGGAGTGGCACAGATGCAGAGACATGTAAGCACAAACCACGGAGGGCAGATACCATAAGAAGACCACCAAGAAACTGAGGAACGCTGGGGCTATAGAAGCTGAGATAAGGATCTTTCGCAGAGTTGATAGAAAGAGACCTCCCCCAGTGCTGGAGCGCTGAATTTCTGTTGTAGCTTCCAGAACTCTGCAAAAACAATTTCTGCTCTTTAAGTCATCAACTTGTCATGTTTCTGCTGTAAGCATTGCTAGGAAACTAAGACCCAGGGTCATGCAACCTGAGCTCCTCAACAGTGGCGGCTGGAGCTGGCTCACACTGGTATCCCCCACATCAGCCCAGTGCTACCACGTGGCAGACCCTCAATATAAGGTGATGACATGAATTCATGACCGAAAGCCCTTCCCTGGGCTTTCATCCAGGCTTCTGAGAGCTCAGAGGTATTGTCTGTAAATTACAGAGGGTTGAATATACAGAAGTGGCTCATGGAAGGGTGTCTTGGTCATCCGGTGCTGTTATAACAGAAATGCTACAAGTGGTGGCTTTAACAAAGTGAAGTTTATTCTCTCGCAGTCTAGTAAGCTAAAAAACTGAGTTCAGGGCATCAACTTCAAGGGCATGTTGTCTCTCTATCAGCTCTGGAGGAAGGTCCTCGTCATCAGTCTTCCCCCATGCTCGGAGCATCTCAGTGTAGGAACTCCAGGTTCAAGAGATACACTCTGCTCCCAGCACTGCTTTATCAGTGGCGTGTAGTCCCTACTTTCTGCTCTCTAACCTTTCCTCTTATATCCTGTGAGATAAAAGGTGGTGCAAGCCACACCCCAGGGAAACTCCCTTTACACTGGATCAAGGAGGTGACCTTAGCAGAAGGTGTTACAGTTCCAACCTAATCCTCTTTAATATATTCTAATCTTGTCCCATCAACCACAGGCAGAGACTAGGAATTACAGCATATACAAAAATTGTAGTCATAAAAGAGAGGATGACCACACATTATTGGGAATAATGGCCTAGCCAAATTGATACATGCATTTTTTTCCAGGGGACGTAATCCAATCCACGACAAACGGACACAGGGTTCCAACCAATCTTAAACTCATTGTAGAGAAGGCTTCAGGTCCCTGGGCTCCAACCCTGGTTGCAGGCTCGGCTTTCTGCTACTAATTAACTTACTAGTATCTTGTATCCTTGGATAAGTTATCCCCCCTCTCGGGGCTTTGGTTTCTCATCTGTAAATTGAGGGGGATCTTTACCACTCAGGTATCGGGACATCATTCTATTTATACTGAGCTCTGCAGCTGTGAGGGCATCAGGTGGGTATAATCCGGTTTCCTGAACCTGGTCAGCTCATGCCTGGTTATGTTCTGACAGCAGTGTCCACTGGCCCTTCTTACTGGCACCTGGGGTTTCAGTTGCTTCCCAGTGTAAGGGGGTCAGGGGTTGGTGCTCTTATTTCCTAAGCAAGGAGGGAAGTGGGGAGGAGACTCCACCTTTTCTGGCACTGTGGTTTACCCAAGGGATCTTTTGACTGTGGGCTGTACCTCAGATATTTCTTTTCAGGCTCTGCAGTCAGCTCAGATTTATGCTACCTCCCATCTGTCATGTACAGTGCATCTCCTGACACTTTGCCAGGTTAAATGATTTAACAGCCACGGCAGATAGGAATTAGGGGTCAGGGAGCAAGAGGCAACGCCTGCTTTTCAGATGAGATTGGAAAAGAGATGGAGATCACTGGTGATGATAATCTCTTATTTTAATAATATAAAATAAATGTCCCACTGAATCAAAGTGAGTGATGAATTTTGTGGCCTGGGGTTAGAGAGTCTGGCTAGGGAAGGGAGCCAGGGGCTGTGGGGGCGCCTCCTCTCTTGTGTTCTCTTTTGAAGAAGACTCATGGCAGCCCCCCTGTGGCTCCCTGTGGATCTAGTATCATTAAGAATATGGGTAACAAGTGAATCTGAGGGGGACAGTGGTGGATTTGGGGAGTGTGTGCATGTGCACACATGAGTGTGTGTGTATTAAAGAGACACAGACATACACAGAGAACGAATGAAAATAAATTCAGGTAAACTGAAGGCCACATTTCCTTGGTGATACATTGATGGAGGATACCCCAATCTGTCTAGGGAAAAGGGATACAGCCTCTCTAAAGACAGGGACCTCGACAAGATGACCCCCAGGAAGCATGGGGACTGCTAAATGAGACAGAATCTCAGGAGACTTGACCCTGTCCCCAGCAAAGCTGAGGGGAGTAGTGTCAATAATGTCAATCAGTAACAGCAACAATCAATCAAATGTGGGTACACACTCACTGAACTCCTAGCGTGCGCCTGTCTTTCTGAGACTGGTTAGGCCAGACCGGGGAGTTTCCAAAAGGAGCCAGGTGGGGGGGACCAAACTCCATTGGCACACTTTGGCTCAGCAGGGCTTCCCTTCACAGTGGGCTGCTAATAGCTGAGGAGCTGCTGACCTGTCTTCTTCCCTGGGATTAATTCATTACTCCAGCCTGACTCTGGTTCCGTCAGGTTCAAACATCAGAATTTAATACTCAGCTAATGAGTTGAATGTTCTCTCTATCTCTCCTTTTCAGTTATGTCTCCCTGTCTGGGTCTCCTTCTCTTCCCCTCTTAACTTTCTGCAGAAATTTTAAGTACTGGGGGGTATACAGAGTTGGGGCTGGAGGCTCCTGCTGCCCGAGCAGGTGAGTGGCCTTCCTGCCCTTTCCTCCCTCAGTGACCACGGTCTGCTCTATGGGCTGTCTTGTGGCTGTGCTTGTTCACCGTGAGGGTACTGTACTGCCGCAGGGACTCCAGAGTCAAGACTCCTCTGAGAACAGAGAAGTGAGAAGGATGGGTGAGGGGGAAGGCCTGATTAGCCGCACTGGAAATCTCTTCTCCTCATTAGTCAACAACCAAAGCGTACAAAGATGAACTGACTGCTTCAATTTTTAAAATACATGCTTAGTGAGTGGCTAAAGAGGCGGTCTGTGTAGTCGTTAGGTTTGGAGGATCTGGAGTGACCTACCCTAGTTTGAATCTTCCACTCACTGGCTATGTTCACTCAGGTGCGTTAGTTAATCTTGTCTCTGTTTTCTAATCTGCAAAATGAGAATAAAAAGAATATTACCTTCATGCAGGTGTTATGAGCATTAAATGGACTGCTACGTGTAAACCCATTGCCATTGAGTTGATTCCAATTTATAGTGGCCCCCTGGTGGCACAGTGGTTAAGAGCTCAGCTGCTAACCAACAGGTAGGCAGTTTGCATCCACCAAGAACTCTGTGGAAACCCTATAGGGCAGTTCCATGCTGTCCATGCTGTCCTACTGTCCTATTGGGTTGCCGTGAGTCAGAATTGATTTGATGGCAATATATATATATGTAGTTAAACAGGACAAAGGAGAACTGCCCCATGAGGTTTCCAAATCAGTTATTTTTATGGAATGAGATGCCACATCTTTTTAACCACCCACCTTTCAGTTAGAACCCAGAAACTTTAACCAATGCACCAGCAGGGCTCCTTGAGATATGGAAAGCACTTGCCAAGTGATAAATAACTTTAGTTATTCTTCCTATGTGGTAAAAACTTTCCATATGGAGTCTCTGAGACTAAAACGGAATGAGTCAATACTGAATGGCTGTTTGCTGTATACGAGACAATGTGTTTTATGTGTATTTACTGGTTTCATCCACACAACAACCTTAGAAGGTACGTGTCATTATCATGCTATCATTTTACACAGGAGGAAACGGAGGGTAAGGCCAGCGTTAGGCATTGAATTGTGTTCCCCTAAAAAGATGTGTAGAAGTCTTAAGCCTCGTACCTGTGATTGTGACCCTATTTGGGAACAAGGCTTTTCTTTGTTATGTTAATAAGTCCATACTAGAGTAGGGTGGGTCCTGCTGTTGTTGTTAGGTGCTGTGTGGTTGGTTCCAACTCACAGTGACTCTGAACAACAGAAGGAAACTGCCCAGTCCTGCACCATGCTCCAAATCATTTTGATGCTTAAACCCACTGTTGCAACCACTGTGGCAATCCATCTCCTTGAGGGTCTTCCTCTTTTTGTCTGACCCTCCACTCTACCGAGCATGACGTTCTTCTCCAGGGATTGATCCCTCTTGACAACATGTCCAAAATATGTAAGACTTAGTCTTGCCATCCTTGCTTCCAAGGAGAACTCTGGTTGTATTTCTTCCAGAAAAGATCTGTTTGTTCTTTTGGCAGTCCATGGTGTATTCAGTATTCTTCTCCAACATCACATCACAGTTCAAAGGTGTCACTTCTCCTGCCTTTCTTATTCATTGTCCAGCTTTCCCATGCATATGATGCGATTGAAAGTATCATGACTTGAGTCAGGTGCACCTTAGTCTTCAAGGTGACATCTTTACTTTTCAACATTTTAAAGAGCTCCTTTGCAGCACAGTGGGTCCTAAGCCTAATCTTTTCTAAGTGATATTGCATACAAAAGTGAAAATGGACTTGGAAGGGTATACACCCAGGGGAAAGATGCTATGTGACAATGGAGACGGCTGTATCTACAGGCTTGACAATGCCAAGGATCACTGGCAGCTACTAGAAGCTGAAATAGGCAAAGAAGTACTTCTTTCTAGTGCCCTTGCCCTGAATTTGCACTTCTAGACACCTAAACTATGAAATAGTGAATTCTGTTCTTTATAGCCACCCACCTGTGGTACTTTTGTTACAACACTGCTAGGTAACCAACAATAATCAGGTTTTTCCCAGTTAATAAACAATGGAGCTCAGGTCTGACCTCTGCTCTGTTTGACTCTGGGTTTGACATATTGGCCATAGTTCTGTTACCTGGAGTGACAGAACACATGCAATTATAGAAATGGGTTTGTCCTATAGCACAGATCCAAATACAGTGCTGGGGGAGCCACAGAGAAGGCCATGGCTGCCTCTGTACATGGAGATCAGGGAGGGCTTCCCAGAGCAGGTAGTTTGAGGTAGAAGTTGAATAACCATTGTCTCAGTGGGTAGGATGGGTTAGGCAAGAGACAGAGGGACCAGTGAAGAGCTGGGTTCTTTTGAGGGTACATTTGGAAAACCCATATTTCCCCAAAGGTGTATGATGAGGAGTGCCCAGGGATGAGGCTATGAAGGCAAGTGGGAAAAGCATCATGCAAGACACTGTCAGCCAGGCCAAGGAAGTGAGTTTTATTCTGAGAAGTATGTGTGCTACCAGAAGTCTGGATAGGGAAATGGCACAGATGCACATTGCAGAAAGGTTTTTTTCCCTCCACACTGCGGAATACAGAGTAGGAAGGGGAAGACATGGGAAACGGAGGTACTCGGTTACAATTGTCAACTGGTTGCTCTAAGGAGGCGAACTTTGCTGCCCATCCAGTGAGACTAGAGATGAGTGAAAGGGGGAGTGGGACTTAGAAGCAGAAGGTGATATTGTGCCCAGTTCTGATGCTTGCAAGGTGACAGCATGATTCTGCCAGGGAAGGATGGTTTCAGCTCTTAAGGCTGCCTGGAAGCTGATGAAAATGAGGTGTGGATGGACAAGGGGTGCAGAAGCAGAGCTTGCCTGGGAATAGAATACATTTTAACTAGCAATTAATAAAACCAAACCTTGCCTTCAAGTCAATTCTGATTCATGGTGACCCCATATGTTTACAGAGTGGAACTGCACTCCATAGAGGTTTCTTGGCTGTAATCTTTACGGAAATAGGTCTCTAAGCCTCTCTTCTGTGGTGCCACTGGACGACTTCGAACTGCCAGCATTTTGATTAGTAGTTGGGTACAAACTTTCTGTGTCTTCCAGGGATTTAGTTGTTGTTGTCAAGGGCCCTGGAGTTAATTTTTGACTCATAGTAACCCTGTGTGATAGAGCAGAACCAATCAATAGGATTTTTTAGGCTGTACTCTTTCTTTATGGGAGCAGGTTGCCAGGTTTTCTTACATGGAGTTTCCAGGTAGGTTTGAACCGCCACTCTTTCTGCTGTTGAGGTTCTTTAATTGACAATTAGAGATCAGCAAATCAAGCATGCATAGCAAAGGGGTCAAGATGTGAGAGGACAATTTCAGGCTCACATCAGGAGGGTCTTCAAAATTTCTATTGGGTTAGTGTAAGGAAGCAAGCTGGAACAGGGTCAGAGAGCAGCAGGCCTATTGAACACGCTGTGATGAACAGAACTGGGGTGTTAGAGTAGCAGCTGAAGCACATGGAGTGCCTACAGACCCAACTCAGAGACAGGCAGGTTTGGAACCCACTGAGGTTGCCCAGGACCTGTGAAAAAAAAAGTTGAAAAGAGGAGAAGGGCTGGGACCTTGCAGGCTTTGCCTGACAAGTCAGTATTTTGCTAAATGGTCAATTTGCAATCCCAGACTAGCATCTGAAACCATATTTCTTTTTACAGTTCTTCATATTTCTTTTTGTTTTCCTAGAGAAGTTTTTTTTCCTCTCTGCAGTCCTATTGTGGATGTTTTTGCAGATCTAAGACTGGGAGATCGGCCACAGCAGCTGGGTGGGACAAGCAGCTGTGACCTGTCAGTCAAGAAGTCAGAAGGCCGATGGCCTGGCCATGGAGAGAGATGAAAGCATGAGGTATACAGCCAGGCCAGGAACAGATGGTGACCATTTACTATGTATGCCACTGTTCCATAGATGGATGTCATGGAACTTGATGGGGATTGTCTTATTGGCATGAAGGCCTGTGAAACATCCCTGGTTATCATTTGGCATCGACCTTAGCTGTCTAGACAGAGCTTTTCTAAAAAGGCCTTTGCATCATCCTTAACCTTGTGTCATAATCATGCTTGTATGTGTCTCACCCTCTGCTGCAAGCTCCCTGAGAGCACTGACTTTTACACCCCCCACAGCACCTAACACAGAAACTTGCCTATGGTCAGTGATACGTTGAACAGCCCTGTGAGTGAATTTGCCATACTTCAGTTTTCATCATGGTGAGTTATAGTAGGGGTGGGTGGGTCCCAAAGACAGAGGTCTAGAGGAAGGCAACAGTTAAGAGTTATCCAAACCAAGATTAGAACTCTTAAAAGGCAGGCCATCAGAAGGGGAATCTCCGAAGGGGGCCTGTGGCAGAAGCCCTGTGACTCTACACGGGGGGTTGCAGGTGGAATGGGAACGGCAGGTTCCTGGTGGTAGGAAACAAGTTAGGGGCAGACAAGATGTAAGAGTAGATCTTCCCCTCCTCTTGCAACTACTACCATCATACCACTTTACCCTTCTCTTGCCCAGATGGCTGCAGTAATCTCCCAAATTATCTGTGGTCTTAAGTTTTTCCTTGGTTTCAAGTCTTCAGCCAACAGACTCTCACCCACTACCATGCTCTTTGTTGAAAACCTTCAGAGAATTCCTGTTGACCTAGCAAGAAGTCTGAACTCCAAAGCCGCAATGTATCTTGTTTCCGACTCCGCTCCCTTCACTCTTGCAACACGTATTGTTCAAACTGTAGTTTGTTTACAACTGCCTGGTGATGCAGTGGTTGAGTATGGCTGTTAACCAAATGTTGGCAGTTTGAATCCACCACTTGCTCCATGGAAACCCAACGAGGCAGTTCTACTCTGTCCTACAGGATTTCTACGAGATGGAATCCACTCAAAGGCAATGGGTTTCATTCATTCCCACCATATATGAAGACTACCAAGTAAGTTTGTGAAGTCATTCTAGAAGAAGTACTACATATGTCATTGCTCAATATCACTACGGTCACCTTTGAAGTACTCCCCGTGGGAAGCTATGCACTGATGCCACTGCCTAGTCCACCCTTCAGAGTAATTTTGGAACTCTTTTTCTGGAAAGGCCATCAGAGCTGTTGTCATATTACCCTTGATGTCCTGAATATCATCATAATGTCTTCATTTCAAGTTTTCCTTTGTCATCAGGTAAGCATAAACTTACTGGGAGCCAGTTCAGGTGAGTAGGGTGGGTGTTCCAGTATAGTTATTTGTTTACTGGCTAATGAGGTGTGACTATACAATTAAGTTTGCAAACTTGCCACCTTGCCACCATGTGCAATGGCCATTCCAGAAAGAGTTCCAAAATTGACTAGGTGCTGGCATCAGTGCATAGCTTAGCAAGGGGAGTACTTTGACTTTGGCTTCCCCAGACCATGTTCCTTTGGCATCTAATATCTGTTGAGTATATACTATGTGACAAGCACTCTATATGTATTGTCTTATTAAGTCCTCCCAGCAACTCCATGATGTTGGCTATGCTACTATTCCAAAGGTAAAGCACCTTGCTGAGAGTTACCTAACTGGTAAATAAGTAGTGGGGCCAGCATGAAGTCCTGATCTTTTAAAATCCAAGGTATCAATCACAATCTGTAATCTGTTGGTCCTTTCATTGTTCTTCAGAGAATAACTAACCTCCCTTTCCCTCAGTGATACAGAAAGCCATAGATTTTATGCGAAAATGTGGGGCTTGAGGCTTCTAATTCAGAGGCAGGGTGATATTTTGAAAGGATACTAAACTATGTAGGACTCAGAGAACTTTTTGGCTCTGCCATTGGGTAAGTCACCCAACTTTGCTGAGCCTCTATTTCCTTCTCTGTGAAAAGCAAGGATAACTCCTATGACTTAGACCTTGGTGTGGGTCAAATTAAATAAAGTTCACGCTACTACTCTGTAAATTGTAAAAGTAAGATAGTATTCTTATTATCATTATCATTTTTATTGCAACTCTCCAGTGATGAATTATGTCCTGACTAGAATAATAGGCAACGGACAGTAAGGTATTGTCCTGAATGATAAAGGACACAAGGTGAAGGTATACAAGTTGACATTTGAATAATTCCCTAAAGACTGTTGAAGTTGGTTATAGTTAGCCAAAACCAGCAATCACATCAATATGCCTCTGCGGGAGGTGATAGATAAAGACGGAGCTGATGGACAGGCTTCAAGGGGTTTGTAAGGCTTCTAAAACTGGATGATTTTGAGAAGATTCATCTGTTTCATTAGATTCTCAGTGGTATGTGGGGCCAATATGGTAGACTAGAACACATATCCTCAATTCTCTTTGAGAACTGAGGCCTGGAATGATAATTGAATGAAGCAGTGTGGACATCCAGGGAGCCCTAGGATCTGGCAGGGTTGTCAGATTGGACCAGCTGCCATTAAGTGGGTAACCACCTCACTCAAAGACCAGGCAGCGGCATGCTCAGTCTGACTCCTGCCGATTTACTGTTTGGGAGGACTGCAGGTACTGACATCTTTTTTGTTATCTGGGAGGTGGTAGCTGGAAATGAACCAGCCAATGTGCTAAACTGCAGTGAATAAGTAAACAGCATATAGTGCAGCAGAGAGACTGTGCTGGGAATAGCCACATTTTGAGAACCCAGCTGCTGACTGAAAGCACCATTTTCCCTCCACCCTCTTTTATCTGAGCTGTGTCATAGATTCTGCAGTTACATTGTGGGAAGGGCAACTTGGGTGAGACATAACCTTTGTTAGCTGGGAGGTAGAGTCACCTAACTGGAGGTCTCAACAGGGGTAACTCACAAGCTGAGAAGCAGTGCCTGTCTGGTAAGTGCTTCTCCAGCAGAAAACCTGTGTTTAGGACAGTGGTACTTATGAGTGGGGCTTTGCAGAGGATGGCAGCAAGCCATAATACCTCCCTACTTTGAACTATGTCATAGCATCAGGGTACAGCCTATGAGGTGCTCTCACTGTCAGCTAGAAGGCAGGGCCTGCTGCACCTGAGGGCCTGACTGATTTCAGCAGCTGATGGATAGCCCCTCACTTAGCCATAAAGTACCTTGTTAAAAAAAGACTGCTTGGAGAACTGACTGCTGAGCAACCCAGCAGCATCTCCTCCACTCTTTACTGATCCACATCATAGCATCAGCTGATGGCCTCCAGGGACTCAATAAGTAGGATACCATATCTGCCAGCCTGATCTCCATAATCTATAAGATACTACAAAATATCAATAAGAAGAAGATAAGCCATCCAATTAAGCGATGGGCAAAGGAGATGGACAGACATTTCACTAAAGAGGAGATCTAGGCAGCCAAAAAACACATGCAGATGTGTTCACGATCTTTAGTTATTAAAGAAATTCAAATCAAGACGACAAGGAGATACCATCTCACCCCAACAAGATTGGCCATGATCCAGAAAACACAGAGCCTGATATCCCAGAGAGTCCACCTAGGGCCAGTCACTAGAGTACACAGAGGTGGCTAGTGACCAATTCCCCTCTTAGAACTATGACTTAGCTCCTGTTGAGGTAACACCAGAGAAACTGAACCATCTCTAGATGGCACGTAGGCAGCAATCAATTGCTGACCATTTAAAGAAACAGTCTACCATGGCTTCAGAAAACTCCTAAAATAAAGAATCAAAAACTTCCCAGATGGAGTTCAGCAAAGTCTCAGGATACAAGATAAACATAAGTAAATCAGTAGGATTCCTTAATACCAACAACGAGACTGTTAAGGAAGAAATTATCAAATCAATACCATTTACGATAGCCCCTAAGAAGATAAAGTACCTAGGAATTAACCTAACCACAGAAACAACAGACCTTTACAAAGAAAACTACAAGCCCTTACTACAAGAAACTAAGAAATACTTAGATAAACGGAAAAACCTACGCTGCTCATGGATAGGAAGATTTAACATTGTGAAAATGTCTATTTTACCCAAAGCAATTTATTCATACAATGCAATTCCAATACAAGTTCCAGCATCATTTTTTAATAAGATGGAGAAACAAATCACCAATTTTGTCTGGAAAGGGAAGAAGCCCTGGATAAGTAAGGTACTACTAAAGAAGAAGAACACACTGGGAGGTCTCTCATTACCCGACCTTGGAACATACTACACTGCCACAGTGGCCAAAACAGCCTGGTACTGGTACAATAACAGAAAGATGGATCAATGGAACAGAATTGAGACCCCAGAGATGACACCATCTGCCTATGAACAGTTGATATTTGACAAAGGCCCTAAGACATTAAACTGGGGTAAAAACAGTATCTTCAACAGATGGTGCTGGCAAAATTGGTTATCCATCTGCAATAAACTGAATCAAGATCCATATCTTACACCTTATAGAAAAACCAACTCCAACTGGATAAAAGACCTAAATATCAAACCTAAAATGGTAAAGCTCATCCAAGAAAAGGTAGGAACAACAATGGAAGTTTTAATACACAATGAGGACAGACTCCAAAATCTGTCAAAGAAACCTCAATCAACAGAAGAGAAAATAGATAAATGGGAACTATTAAGAATCAATCACTTTTGCTCATCCAAAGACTTTATTAATAGAATTAAAAGAACACCCACAGAGTGGGAAAAAATATTTGGCAACTCTATGTCAGACTGACGCCTGATCTCCATAATCTATAAGATACTACAAAATATCAATAAGAAGAAGATAAGCCATCCAGTTAAGCGATGGGCAAAGGAGATGGACAGACATTTCACTAAAGAGGAGATCTAGGCAGCCAAAAAACACATGCAGATGTGTTCACCATCTTTAGTTATTAAAGAAATTCAAATCAAGACGACAAGGAGATACCATCTCACCCCAACAAGATTGGCCATGATCCAGGAAACACAAAACAACAAATGCTGGAGAGGCTGTGGAGAAAGTGGAACCCTCCTACACTGTTGGTGGGGTTGCAAAATGGTCCAGCCTCTTTGGAAAGCAATCTGGCGCTTCCTTAAAAAAATGGATATCGATATACCATTTGACCCACTAATTCCACTACTTGGAATATATCCTACAGAATCAAGGCCTTTCACACCAACAGACACATGCACCAGAATGTTTATCACAGCACAGTCCTCGATAGCAAAAAATTGAATCAACCCAGATGCCCAACAACAGAAGAATGGATAGGTAAACTATGGTACATATACTCAGTGGAGCACTACGCAATGATAAAGAATAACGATGATTCCAGGAGACATCTCCTAACCTGGTTTCAACTGGAAGACATTATGTTGAGTCAAAGTAGTCAGTGACAAAAGGAAAAATACTGTATGAGACCTCTATGATAAGATCTCAAAAACAGACTTGTGTATAGAAGAAAAGACTCTTTGACAGCTGCAAGGGAGGGGAGGGAGGGAAGGTGGGGGAGGGTTTAGTTTAGGTAGTTGCTAGAAATCTGGTTGGGAGAAAGCGGTGATAGCACACATTAGAAACAAGAACATTATGTGGACTTCAGCATAACTTGAGTACTCCTTCCATCTTAACCCAATATTGCAAGGATAGAGTAGCTGGGGCAGGGGGCAGGGGACCATGCTCTTAGGTGAAATCAAGGCCAGTTGGCACAACTAGCGTTTTGCTAAGAGAGCTCTCTTTACCTCACATTAGTGAGTGGTGTCTGGGGTCTTAAAAGCAGCCAAGCTGCCATCCGAGGACACAGCAAATAGTCCCAACTCAGCAGGAACGGATGCTCACCAAGGGCCAAAATGACATGCAGTAAAGACAACCTAGAAGACAGAGAGACCCACAAGAGTGGCGCCTACATCGACTTGGGACCAGAAGAACGGGATGGTGCCTGGCCACCACCAGTGATAGCTACGATAGAGCTCACAGAGAGGAGTCTCACTGGCAACACAAGAATAAAAAGGGGTGCATCCTGAGATCTCCACTAAAAGACTTCAATTGATGGTCCAGCGGTTTCGGGGTTCCCCTGAGAGCATGGACACCACCCCTGATGCTGCCCCTACCCAAAAATTATAATGAAGGTCCACTCTTTGGACAGGAATGGATTGGACTTGGCAATGCAGAGTCACTATATAATGGATGCACTTTATGGTTCTATACATCTATAGGATATCATCCTGCTGACCTCTGGCTGGAGGAAGGAGAGTGGGTGGAGAGGAGGGGAAAGGAGGCTGTTGGGAGGATGAGACATGTATGGAGCAGAGAGGAATAGTGTGCAGTCACCGGAGAGGGAGAGCAGTGGAAGCTGCATATAAGTGGGCATGTAAATTTATACGGGAATGTACATTTTCACTCAGTCATGTTAATTAAAAAAACAAAACAAAACAAAGCAAAAACTTCCAAGATGCAGAAATCTTTCTGAAAGATATCTGAGGTCAAGTACAAAAGAATTATATAGACAGCCCTCCTAGAGGTTAAGCAAAGTGTAGCATAGCAAACTGAAAAATTAAGTATGTTATTTGAACCAATGGAACAGCAATGATCTGAAATCCAGCAGATCATTAACAAAATTACAGAATTAGACAATTGAGTCCAAAGCCAAAAGAGCAGACTTGAGGAGACAGAATCCAGAATTAGTGAGCTTGAGGATGGAGTGACTGAGACCAGCATTTATGAGGAGCAATCGGAGAAAAGAAATAAGAAAAATGAAGAAGCATTAAGAAACATGTGGGACTCTATGAAGAGGAATAATCTACAAATAATTGGAGTTCCTGAATGGAGAGGGATAGCGGAAAGTACAGAGAGTATTACAGAGTTGCTGATGAAAACTTCCCTGAAATTATGAAAGACAAGAACACAGATTTCCAAGATGTATATCAAACACCACAAAAACTAGACCCCCAAAAGAAAGACACTGATGCTTAATAAAATGAAACATGAAGAGAGGCTCTTAAAGGTAGTGAGGCTCAAAGCAAAAGCCAATATTCACAGGAGAGCACTGTAGGCTTTTTTCTGGTTTCTGGGCAGAAACGATGTTGGCAAGGAGGCAGTGGGATGACACATTCAAAGCCTTGAAGGAGAAAAACTTCCAACCAAGAATTCTATACCCTGCAAAATTGTCTCTCAAATATAAAGATGAAACTAAGACATTTGCAGATAAAGTGAAGCTTAGAGACTTTGGAAAAACTAAACCCAAACTACAAGAAATACTGTAAGAAACTGAAAAGCAAAATCATTCAATGTATACTTAAGGAGGCAATGCAGGACACAACATCCAGAATCCTATTCAGTTAGGGAAGTCACAAAGCTCAATCAAAGCCACAATATTAAAAGAAGGAACCAGTCATCTTAACATGAAAACTATGATACCATCACACTAAAAAGAGAGATATATTACAGTAGTTATAGTCTTTTCAGATGGAAAGCAAATTAAAAGATATGCAGAAGTTAAAGACTGATTTAAACTTAGACTGTTAAGGGACATCACAGGGGTAGCCAGAAAGCAAAATAACAATGTGATATATCCATACAGGAAGTATAACACAGAAGTCCCAACAAACACAAAACCAACACTGAAAAAAGTGAAAAGTCAACCAATAAAGAAGACTGTCCCAGAACAGGATATTAAGAGTAACATAGAAAACATCAACAACACAAAAATAAATGCATCAAAATGACAGCACTAAACATGTACCTATCAATAATTACACTGAATGTAAGAGGACTGAATGCTCCAAGAAAGAGACAATGAGTGACATCCCAGATCAAAAGACAAGATCTGTCAATATATTGCTTATAAGAAACACACCTTAGACTCAAACATAGGAACAAACTGAAAATTAAAGGATGGAAAAATACATACCAAGCTAACAACATACAAAGAAGAGCACATATGGCAATACTAATCTCAAATAAAATGAACTTTAATGTAAAATCCACCACCGTGGACAAGGGTGGTCACTATTTATTGCTATAAATTTCAATATGTAAGCATAATATAACAACATTAAATATTTACACACCCAATACCAGAGCATCTAAATACATTGAACAAACACTGACTACATTGAAAAGTAAGATAGATCACTCCAGAATGATAGCTAGAGACTTCAGTACTCCACTTTCAGTAATGGACAGATCATTCAGAAAAAAGCTTAGTAAAAACACAAAGGTATTACTGCAACAACTAAGCAACTAAACTTCATCGACATATACAGAATTTTTTAGCCACCAACAGATAAGTACAGTTTCTTCTCCAGTGCACATGAAACATTTTTCAGAAAAGACCATGTTAGGACATAAAGCAAGTCTCAACAAAATCCTAACCATTGAATCGTTGCAAAGCATCTTCTTGGAACATAAAGCCATAAAAGTTGAAATCAATAGCCAAAAAAAATAGGTAGAAATCTGAACTCATGGAAACTGAATAACACCTTGCTCAAAAACCCATGGGTTATACGGGAAATCAAGCAAATAAAGATATTTATGGAATCCAATGAGAATGAAAACACATCCTACCAGAACTTATGGGATAAAGCCAAAGCAGTTCTCAGAGAGTAATTTATCTCTATAAATGCACAAATCCAGAAGGAAGAAAGGACTCAATCAAAGGATTAAACCTGCAGCACGAACACATAGAAAGAGAGCAACAGAGGAACCTGTCAGGTACCAGAAAAAAACAGATAATAAAGATTACAGTAGAACTAAATGAATTAGAGAATGGAAGAACAACTGAAAAATTAACAAAACCAAAAGCTAGTTTTTTGAAAGCCAAGCCAGCCAAGTGCCGTCAAGTCGGATAAAGATTAACAAAACTGATAAACTGTTGGCTAAACTTAGAAATGAAAAACAGGTGAGGAAACAAATAACCCGAACAAGAAATGAGATGAGAGATATCAGAACAGACCCAATGGAAATCAAAACTATCATAACAGAATACTATGAAAAACTGTACTCTCACAGATTTGAAAACCTAGAGGGAATGGATAAATTTCTAGATTCATATCACTTACCAACATTATCACAAGGAGAAGTAGAACAACTTAATGAATCCATCACAAAATAAGAGATTGAAAAAGTAATCAAAAAACTACCAACCAACAAAAGTCCTGGCCCAGATGGCTTCACCAGAGAATTGTACCAAACTTTTAGAGAGGAGTTAACTCCAATGCTACTGAGGCTATTTCACAGCATAGAAAGGAACAGAATACTGCCAAATTCATTCTAGGAAGCCAGCATAACCCTGATACCAAAGCCAGGGAAAGATCCAACAAAAAAGGAGAACTGCAGACCAATATCACTTATGAACCTAGATGTTAAAATCTTCAATAAAACCCTTACCAATGGAATTCAACAACCTATGAAAAGTATAATTCATCACAACTAAGTTGGATCCATGCCATGGATGCAAGGCTGGTTCAACATCAGAAAAACAATGAATGTGATCAACCATCTAAATAACACAAAAGATAAGAATCACCTGATTTTGTCAATTGATGCAGAAAAGCCATTTGATAAAGTCTAACACCGATTCATGCTAAAAACTCTCAGCAAAATAGAAATAGAGGAGAAATTCCTCAATGCAATAAGAGACATCTATGTAAAGCCAACTGTCTATCTCATCCTGAATGGAGAGAGTCTGAAAGAATTCCTCTTGAGAACAGGAACTAGACAAGGATACCTGCTCTCACCACTTCTATTCAACATTCTACTAGAAGTTCTGGCCAGAGCAATTAGACAGGACAAAGACATAAAGGGCATCTGCATTGGCAAAGAAGAAGTAAAAATCTCCTTAGATTCTCTTGGTCCACAGAAGGGTTAGGTAGTGGTGGCCTAAGGAAAAGGGTTTGGCTATGATACATGCAACAAGATAGTAGCTGGAAAGAGGGTCCCTTCCTCCTAGAAATGGAGGTCAGGAATGTGAGAGAGCTGGAGTTACCAGAAGTGAGTCTGTAATTCAACCAATCTGGAGTCTTCCTGACAGGGTCCTGGAAAAGTTCTGCTCCAGGCCAGTAAGGGGTCTGACAAGGTGTTACAGCATTACCTGTTGTCCTAGTCACCTAGTGCTTCCAAAACTGAAACACCACAAACTGATGGCTTTAACAAAGAGATTTATTTTCTCACAGTCTAATAAGCTAGAAGTCCAGATTCAGGGAAGCAGCTCCAGGGGAAGGCTTTCCTTCTCTGTCAGCGCTGGTGCAAAGTCTTTGCCGTCAATCTTCCTCTGGATTAGGAGCTTCTTTGTGCAAGTATTCCAGGTCCAGAGGACATGCTCTGCTCCTATCCCTGTTTTCTTGGTAGTATGAGGCCCCCCCAGTCTCTGATGGCTTCCTTCTCCTTTTACCTTTTGTAAGATAAAAAATAGTGCAGATCACACCCCAGGGGAACTCCCTTTACACTGGATCAGGAATGTGATCTGAGCAAGGGTGTTACATCTGACCCTAATTCTGTTTAACGTAGTCTACCCTTGCCTCATTAACTATAGGTAGAGATTAGGATTTACCACATGTAGGAAAATTATATCAATCACAAAATGGAAGACAATCACATAATCTTGGAAATCATGGCCTAACCAAGTTGCTACATATTTTGGGGGACACAATTAAATCCACAACACCTATAATATACGTATGAAGTCAGCTTCATCTAAAGAAGAAATGGGTTATTCTAGGAAGCAGTGAGCTGGATCCCTGTCACCAGATATGCCCCAGCACTGATGTACTAGTTACAGGTTTTGTAGAAGGTAATCTGGTATTAGGGAAGTACTCATTTTGGACTAAAAGGACCCTACATTTACCTACTCCTTTGAATCGTGAGCTGGAATTGTCTTGGCAGCACTGGGGCACTGGGTTGGTTGTTTGGTTTTGAATTGGTTGCTGCTCTGATGGATGTGTTAAGCAGTAATGAGCAGCCATGATCACTTTAGTTGCAACCCTGCAGTGTGTCTACCTGGACTTTCAAGTTCCTCTGCTGTGAATTCAATTTTGTAGTTTCACAGCTCACAGTGAATAGATCCATATGAAAGAGAGGGAGGGTTTGGGATGGCTCTCCAAGGTCATTACTGAGGGGGAGGAAATGGTTATTTTAGTTAGCTAGTGCTGCTCTAACAGAGATACCACAGAGTGGATGGCTTTAACAAGAAAAGTTTATTCTTACACAGTTCAGCAGGGTACAATTCCGAATTCAGGGTGTCTGTACCAAGGGAAGGCTTTCCCTCTCTGTTAGCTCTGGAGGAAAGGCCTTGTGTTGCATCCGTCTTTGGTTGGGGAGCATTTTGGTGCAGGAACCTCAGGTCTGAAGGATGCACTCTTTTCCTCATGTTTCTTTCTTGATGGTGTGGGGTTCCCAATTTTCTGCTTGCTTCCCTTTCTTTTTATCTCTTGTGAAATAAAAACATAAGGAGTGGTACAAGCTACACTGCAGAGAAACTCTGCGTTGGAGCAGGGAGGTAACCTTGGGAAGGGATTTACAGTTCCACCCTAATCCTCTTTAACACACAACATATGAAAATCACAAAATGGAGAACAGTCATAAAATATTGGCAACCATGGCCTAGCAAATGGCTACACACATTTTGGGGGGTGTCATGGACTGAATTGTGTCCCCCCCAAAATATGTGTAGCCATGTGGTTCAGCCATGATTCCCTGTATACTATGATTGTCCTCCAGTTTGTTATTTTCCTGTGCTGTATGTTAAAGGATTAGGGTGTGACTGTAAATCCCTTTATAAGATCACCTCCCTGCTCCACTGTAAAGGGAGTTTTCCTGGAGTATGGCTTGCACCAGCTTTAATCCTTTCATCTTACAAGAAATAAAAGGAAAGGGAAGCAAGCAAGCAGAGAATTGGGAACCTCACGCCACCAAGAAAGCGGCCTTGATAGAAGAGCCCGTCCTTCAGAACTGAGGTTCCTGTGCCAAGATGCTCCCTGGACAAAGACTGATGCAATACCTGACTTTCCTTCAGAGCTGATGAGAGGGAAAGCCTACCCCTGGAGTGAACATCCTGAATTTGGACTTGTGGCCTACTGGATTGTGTGAGAATAAACTTCCTTTTGTTAAAGCCATCCACTCTGTGTTATTTCTGCTAGAGCAACACTAGCTGGCTAAAACAAGGGGACACAGTTCAATCTATGACAATAATCACAGAGTCTAGAGCAAACTATATTCCACAGAGCAGTGGACACACCCAAATATCAGGTGTTTTGCCTAAAAGGGTTTCATGGTCAAATATGTATAGAAAGTTCTGGATGAAATACAGTTAAACAGTGTTTTGTTTTTTTGTTTTACTTCTTCAAATCATCTGGCTTTCCGAAAAGGAAATTTTACAGGGCACTTCCCTACTTGTTTTGAGCAAAGAAATGTTTTTCCCCCCAAAAAGAACTCTTGGGTATGATATTTCAAAGAACACATTCTGGGAAATGTTGCCCCAAACAACTTTGTCAGACACCCTGTCTTTTCCATCTTCACTCTATTTTCACTTTCATTTTACTAACCTATCTCTGCTGCTAGGATTTTGTAAGGAGACATCTGGAGCCTCCAGAAGACCCTTCCTCAGCCCGGTAGGATTTCTGCAAGTAGTATAGGTTTAGATGTGTAATGAATTTAGATTTAATTTGCAAGTGAAAAAGCTTGCTTTCTTTTGTAGCTTACACCAAAGCTCAAACATCTAAGCTTCCAGGGTTTAAGTCTAATTAACTGTATTTCACAGCTTATTTAAAGGAAAGAATGGAGGCATTAAAATTGTAGAATCTAATTTTTGAGTAAATCTTTCAGTGCAAAATTAATGTCGCAGTATTAGAGCCGCCTTGGCAATATATCTCTTGTCTTCAAATTTTAAAATGAGCTTTTGCAAACATGAAATTATTCATTAGACTGTCTAGTAAAGAGATAAATAAGTTTCTTTTCAAATCCTGAATCTCTCCTTCTCCATGGAGCCACAGGTAGAGTTATTTGATTTGAGGGGCAAATGGGTTGATCCCAGATTTGTGAATTTTGACAGGTAAGGAGACCAGCAAAGGAAGCAGGAGGTGTTTGTGGCAGGCAGCTGAGGCAGAAGCCAACACTGTACTCAGTTCCTCTGGTCTGTTCCTGGGGAAATGGCCTTGGGTTAAAGGCAAGAAAATGCCTTAGAAGCTGTGCTGGGGCTGGGGAGCAGGGTTCTCTGGGTGGCTGTTCTGGCTCAAATCTGCAGATTCTCCAGCATTTGCAGAGTCCTTAGCTGATGCAATGATTACTAAGCTTGGCTGCTAACTGAAAGGTTGGTGGTCTGAGTCCATCTAGTGACACCTTGAAAGAAAGGGCTGCAGGTCAACTTCTGAAAAATCAGCTGCTGAAAACCCAATGAAGCACAGTTCTACTCTGACACACATGGGATTGGCATGAGTTGGAATTGACTGTACTGCAAATGGTTTGATTTCATTTTCTCCAGCATCTCCAGTTGGACAGTCTGACTTGTCCACATGGTCATTCACTCTCATAATGAATGTTCCCCATCCTGTATGGCCCACCACTCAAATGTCTCTAACTGGTCCCCTTACCCTTGTCCCCATTTGCTACTGTCCTAATTCAGGTGCTGACCTACTCACCCTTCTAGACCCATTTGTCACTGGATCCACATTCTTGCCTCACTAGATGTGCCCAAGAGGTTGACTGCTCTGAGCCTTTGTGCACCCTCTTACAAAACTTTATCCCTGTCCCCTCAGTCACACTTCCTTTCCTCCCCAGGATAGAAAATACATCCTATTCTTCTTCATATCCCTGTGTCTAATTCAGTACTTGATACATAGCAGGTGATCACTAAATGTTTGTTGGTAATAGTGGAGATGACTAATGGAGTATCAAGCTGGAAGGAATTTTCAGGTTCAACTTCTCCAATCCTTCTTTTTGCTCTCTGTTACCTTTTACCTGTAGTAAAAAGTTAGGGGTTATGGGTGTCTTAGTATGCTGGTGATGCTGTAATAGAAGTACCACAGTGGGTGGCTTTGGCAAAGAGATACGTGTTATCTCACAGTTTGGGAGACTTGAAGTCCAAACTCAGGACACTGCCGATAGGAGAAAGTGTTCTCTCTGTCAGCTCTGGGGGAAGGTCTCTGCCACTTTTTAGCTTCTGTTCCTTGGTTTCTTGATGAGCTTTATGTGCTGAAGCATCTGTCTCCCCCATCTATGCTTCCTTGCTTCTGTAACTAATCTCTTTTTATATCTCAGAAATGATTGTTTTAAGATACACTCTATACCGATATGGCCTCATTAGCATAACAAATACAATTCTATTCCCAAATGGGATTGCATCCACAGGTATGTTATAGTGTGTCCTTAAGTCAATTCTGGGTTGTAGTGACTCTATAGGACCGAGTAGAACTGTTCCACATGGGTTTTTAGGCTGTAATTTTTTAAAACGGTACTTTAGATGTAGGTTTACAGAGCAAATTCACGCCAAAAAACAACATCAGTTGATGCTGACTCATAGTGACATTGTAGGAAAGAGTAGACTTGCCCCATAGAGTTTCCAAGGAGTGCCTCGTGGATTTGAACTGCCAACCTTATGGTTAGCAGCTATCGTACTTAACCATTACACCACCAAGCTTCTCATTAAACAATTAATACGTATATTTTTGTGACATTGGCTGGCCATCCTATAACATGCCCACATTCTCCCCATTTTGGCCTTGGGTTACACTGTAACAGCTTTCCTGTCTCCTCCTACCTGCTAGGCTTGGTTTCTGGGATGCTGTTCCCATTTAGTCTCATGTACATGGTTGAGCTATGTGTTTTATAGTTTGTTTTATGGGCCTGCCTAATCGTTGGCTTAAGGGTGAACCTCAGGAGTGACTTCAGTACTGAGCTAAAAGGGATACGGGGGCCATACTCTTGGGGTTTCTCTGTTCTCTGTTAGGCGTAGGCTGTAATCTTCATGGAAGCTGACTGACACTTCTTTCTGCCATGGAGTAGCTGGAGGGTTTTGAAACTTAGAACTTTCTGTTAGCAGCTATGCACTTTATCCATTGCACCACTGGGGTTCTTTTCCACAGATACAGGAGTTAGGATATAAAGCACATATTTTGGGAGAACACAATTCAATCTCTAACAGTAAAGGTGGAAAGGTTGGGGACTGGGTTACCTCAACCTGAAAGGGTGCATTCTGAGAGTCTGTGAGGTGTGGAAAGAACATCTTTAGATGGGATTTTAGCTTTGCTTCCTATTCTCCAGAAGACTGTGAGCAAGCTACTTAATGTCTGTAAGGCTCAGTTTCCTGACCTGCAAAACAGGAATCAATGTTAGTAGCTGCAAGTTGATTCTGACCCGTGGGGACCCCATGTGAGCACAGTAGAACTGCTTCATGGAGTTCTGTAGGCTGTGACCTTTCAGAAGCAGATTGCCAGCCCTGCCTTTGGCAGTTTCTCTGGATGTGTTTGAATCACCAATCTTTCAGCTAGTAGTTGAGCCTTAGCCATTTTTGCTGTTCAGGCATGATGTGGAAAAATGAGCTGGCACCTCTAGGTTAGAGAAGTGGTGGCAGTTCATTAGCCTAGCGGGCCAGTGGGAGTTGATGCTCTCCAAAGCGCTGGCCCCGTGTATCAAGGGTTTGGGTGCTCTATGGAGTTGGCTGCGGGGAGGAATGGAGCAGCTGGGGGATGCGGAGGGTCAGGAGGCGGGGATGGAGTGGCTGAGCAGCTGGGAGAAGCTGAAAGTCGGTGGTGGGGATCTTACTGGTCTGGTTCCGGAGCGAGGGGAGGTGGCTCACGGGCGGGGATGGGGTCCAGTAGTTTCCTCTTCATTTCTCCCTTCGACACTCTCCCCTTTTTTCCATGTAGTAGGGGAGAAAAACGGGGTTGGGTGTCACATTCAGTCTCAGCCTGTTGTAGCTGGTGATATCCTTGAAGAGCAGGATCTGTACTGTGGTTTGGGTCACTAAGGTGTTTTCAATGAATCGGATGAAGGCAGGGACGATGGCGGGGGGCTACAGCGATCAGGAGCAGAACAAGTAGTGGCCTGAGGATTGGCAGGATCCACGGGAGCCAGGAAGCCATGATGTTCCAAGAAAAGGAGAGTTCATGTCGTCATTGATAGATCTGGGTGCGAATCTCTGCAACCTTAGAGGCAACTACGCTAGAGTGGTTAAGAAAATAACAGCATTCCTCTTCTAGGGCCTGGTACAGTCCTCATTCGGCTAGAAGAAGATCTAATCCTCTTCAGTTTGGGAGGACTACTGAGACTAGGGGATTTATTTGCTCCTGTAGTGTGAGCAGAGTTTCGGCTACTGTCTCCCTGTCTGAGTTAAGGGCTTCAGACAGTTTATGAAACAAGGTGGAGGAGCTAGCTAGTCCCCCTGTTCCTGTGACCAATCCTGCGATAGTGGTGACGCCCATTACGGCTAGCCCTGCTCCCTTTTTGTGCCTGGCAGTGAATATGTTATGGTCGGACAGGACAGGTTTTTCAAATTGACAGGTGAGATTAAGCGGTAGTTGGGGAAAGCCTATACTGGTGTGCAAATCCTGTTTTCTGGTAGGCATTTGTATAAAAATCCATCACACCAAAGAAAGGTGCTGTCCGGCATACAGGTAGAGTCTGTGCTGATGAAGTTAGTCTTGCAGCTGAGAGCTGTATTGGGAGCTCCCCTCCTCAAATAGCAAACAGGTGTTGTTCTGTTGAGGAGAGGGGTTTGTATGGTAGGCAGAGGCGGCTGGTTGCTTGGTTTGGTTGTTCCTGCAGTTACATTAACTGGGACCGCCACGCCAAGGGTTGTCAGCATAAGGGAGGTGTACCCAACACGTACTGACCTGTGATGGTAATGATGTTGTGTCCTACGGCATAGAGGGTCCTGGCTAGAGGCTTGATCACGGGTCCTCGGATCTGGGGAGTTGTCTTCCTGTACTTGGGAGTCAGTAACTGTTCTGTTACCTTTTTAGCTATTTCTATGGCCTCACACACTCCAGGTCTATTTACGACTCCTGTTGTTTCACTTGCGACACTTTGTTTAAATGCTGTCCACCATGAATTTGTGAACCAGCATGTTATCCCTGGTTTGTGCCGGAGAGTCAATATGGTCCTGCCACACGCCTTAACGGCTATCGGTTCATGTTGTGGAGTCTTTTGCTCTGGCAGATAGTGATATAAGACTTTTTACATGGGCCTAGTCCCCCTGGACATGTCTTGTGCTTTTTAAAGCCTCCCTTTATGGGCAGAAGAGGAAGAACAGAAAGAATAAGGTACAGATTAGCAAGTAAACACCTATAAGGCATAGTTGGTTGCCTGTAGTGTAGGTGGGAGGAAGAGTGCTAGCCCGTCCTATGGACAGCAGTACAGCTGTTGAAATTAAGAAGCTTAGTTATAGAAACAGGCTATTGGGTGGAGGGAGGGACGGTTCTTTGGACCCTGAGTTTCAGCAGTTGTTCTGGTTGTTGGGAGCTGGTCCATTCATTGTCTGGAGCCACGGTCCTGACTGGGCTGTGGTGTATCCATGTGGTGAGTTTTGCAACTGTAACAGCACTTGGGGTTGTTAGAATTACCATATATGGTCCCTCTCATCGGGGCTGTAAGGGCTCACCTTTCCACCTTTTTACTCAGACTCTGTCTCCGGATTGGATCCAGTGGGCTGGGGAGGTGAGTACGATGGGAGTTCTTTCCTGTATATACTGAGAGAGTTCAGTCAAGATTTTTCCCAGTGTTCTAGCTTGTTTGATTTGCTCTATCTCTCCCCATTCCTGCAACGGCCGCATCTGGGACACAATGGGTGGGAGCCGCCCAAACAGTATTTCAGAAGGGGATAGTGTTAGGCTGAAACCCAAACCCCTCTCCCCCAACTATTCCCGGAACAGCCGGAGTCAAAACTCTCATCAGCCAGCTATTCCGGGAATTCCATTCAAATGAAGACTAGCTACCGCTTCTGCCCCACAGGCTCTACTAGACCTCTTCTTACCTCACTCCACTGAAAACAACACCCCCCTAGGTTAATTAAGTGACTCTAATTGTCCACAACCCCATTGGCTACTTGCCACAGGCACTGTCCTCAGCACTGTCCTCAACAAGGTCTGCCACCACCCTTTTATAAATCCCCAACCCCCAGGCCAGAGCGTGGTTTTGCAGACTCCTTCCCGGGAGCTCTGTAAAGCCACCCGGGACGCAAATAAACCTTTTCTTTCTCTTTCTCTCTTTCCCTGGTTTTCTTTTACTGCATAATTTAAACTAAACAAAACCTTTTACATCTAAAACCTCTAATATTTGGCACTGAAACCTGGGAGGAGGAGGCGGCTGAAAAGGCCACCCTCCCTTAAAACTCCACTCTCCCAGCCTCCTGCTCTGTCTCTCTCCCCGTCTCTTTCTGCTTCTTCTCCTCCCACAGACCAGGGATCTCCGGCCAGCATCATCCAACACCATCTTCTTAAGTAAGTCCCCCCAAATTAAATTTGCTCTGCCCTCTTTCTGAATTCTGGTTAACCTGACCTCTGCCTTGCCTGGTGTCCCTGTCTGCTTTAGCCTGTATAAAATCGTGATACCATGTCAGGGACACCTCCGTTTTCCGACGCAGTCGCCCGAACGCCTGACTCTCCCCGCTGTTTGGCTTTATTACTCAGATGAGTACAGCAGGGAGACGTCTTCTGTACCCTCCGAGGCCACCCATCCACGAGACTCTTCCTGAGTGAGTGAGACGTTGCTCCCTTCAGGAGGTTCTTTCTGCAGGGCCTGGGATCATGGGAAACCAGAACGCAAAGCCTGACCCATCCACCCCCTTGGGCTGTCTCCTACAGAACCTTCAGGCCTTGGGGTTAGCTCAAGACTTGCGCCCTAAGTGCTTAATCTTTTACTGTACCACCTCCTGGCCACAGTACCCATTAGTCAAGGGGTCTAAATGGTCCGAACAGAGAACCTTTGATTATGGAGTTCTAATAGACCTTGACAACTTCTGTTGGCACACAGGCAAATGGCCGGAAGTCCCCTATGTCCAAGCTTTTCTGTATCTGCACTCTTGTCCTTCACTCCTCTCCACGTGTAATACCACTCAAATCCTCTTAGCCAGAGAAACCCTCACCCAAGCTAACAAAGGGTCAGACCAAATGGAATCCAACCCCCCACCCGAACTAACCTCTTCATTCTCTGACTCACCAGAGTCCCTCTCACTTCCACCTCTGAGACCCCCACCCTACCCCAAGCCTACACACCCAACAGCTCCCCCACTATTGCCTAAAACCCTGCTGCCTTTCTCAGTTGCCTTACCGAGACACTCACCCAATATACCCACCTAGACCCTACCTCCCCAGCAGGAGCCACAGTCTTAACAACCCACTTTATAACACAATCAACCCCAGACATCAGAAAAAACTAAAAAATGCTGAGGACGGTCCCCAAACTCCCATACAAGATCTGGTTAATAGGGCCTTTAAAGTCTTTAACACCCGAGAGGAGCAAGCAGAAGCAGACAGTGAAATCCAGACCCGCCGGAAGGTACACTTACAGGCCCAAGCCTTGGTGGCAGCCCTGAGGCCAGCTAATGAGAGAAAGAAGAACACTCCAAGCTGCATTCCACCAGAAGTGTGTTTCAAATGTGGCAAAGAAGGACACTGGGCCAAACTTTGTCCACAACCGTGGCCGCCCACTGCTCCATGCCCAGCACGTGGTCAGCGGGGTCATTGGAAGAGCGACTGTCCCTCTATGAGAAACCATGGGGGCCACCCTCTCCATCCCCGGGCCTGCTGCTGACCGTCCTGGGACTGGCAGCTGAGGACTGAAGGAGCCCCAGCTCATCGACCCTGATCACTCTCGCTGAGCCCAGGGTAACTCTGAAGGTAGCGGATAAGTCAGTATCGTTTTTAATTGACACGGGGGCTACCTATTCTGTTCTCCCCTCCTGCTTGGGCATATCTTATTCTTCCCCAATCTCAGTTATGGGAATTGATGGACAGCCCTCTAAGCCGTCAACAACAGGACCCATTTCATGCCTGTTAGACAATAAAATAATAACACACTCCTTCCTAATAATGCCCTCCTGCCCTACTCCGCTCCTTGGCAGAGACCTCCTCTCTAAGCTAGGAACCACTCTACAAATTACCTCAGACCCTTCAGCTTCTCTCATACTCTCCTTAATAGCTGACCCCCCTCACCTACCCAAACTTCCCCTACTCCCAGACCAGGTAGATCCCAAAGTTTCAAATACCTCAACCCCAACTATTGACACCCATCACCAGCCCGTCATCATACAACTAAAAGATCCCTCACAGTTCCCGTCCAGACCACAATTCCCCATCTCTCCTACTCACAGACGGGGACTAAAACCCATCATCCAAAGACTACTCACAAAGGGTCTCTTAATACACACCCACTCACCATACAACACCCCTATCCTGCCAGTAAAAACGTCTGACGGCACTTACATATTAAGTAACATATTATGTTAACGTATTAATGTTAACAGCTTCCACTTATCAAACTTTCAAATGAGGAGATTTGTTAGCTCAAATTCTCCTCCTTCCCATTTGTTCATTTAATAAGGCCAATCCTAAGTTGAGAGGTACTGGAGGTTTTGGCAGTACTGACACCTTTTGGGTTACAAAACTGGCAATTCAACATCCGTACTTGACAGTACAAATTATTGATCATATATTTCAGGGCTTGGTAGACTCTGGATCTGATGTTACTATAATTGCAGAAAATGACTAGCCAGCAGATTGGCTCCTGTAACCTTGGTCTCCCCCCTCTTCTTTACTCTTCTAAGAAATGGCCTTCAGCCTGGAAAACAGAAGCTAGGAAGGCTGCTTGGCATTTTGTGTATCCACAACTTGCTTTCTTACTCCATATTTTGGTCAGAGTGAACTTGGCAGACTAGTTTCATTAGCTGAGAAGTTTTGTCTTTGCCTGATACAAACAACCTGGCTGGAGTTTCTTGTGACTATTTTGTGATGTACACAGTTATCTGTTGGACCCCAAGTGTGATAAATATGAAGAGAACATAAAGAATAAGCAAGTGAAAGAAGGTAAAGAGGATGTAGAAAGAGAGAGAAGATGGAAGGCTAGGTAGCTAGAGAAAAATGGAAATGGAGACAAAAGAAAATGCAGGAAGAAAAGGGAAAGAAAGAGAGGGACCTGAAGAAAGAGGTTCATCCACTGGCCTCTGTTCTGGGATCACTCAGAGGAAAAAGATGAGAAGAAAAGAGACAAGGAGAGGCCCCAGTAAAGAAATCCATTATATGAAGCTGCAAAAAACACTCCAGTGGACCCCTTACAGTCACTGCGCATAGTCAAACAGGCCTTTCACAACCTTCTCAACCACCCCTACATCTTCCTAATCCCAACAAATCGTTCCCTCTGTTTACCGATGAAAAGAAGGGAATTGCCCTAGGAGTCCTCACCCGACCCCTAGGCCCCACATTCACCCCGATCGTGTATCTCTCAAAACAACTCCAACTCTAACACAAGTGTCCAAAAATATTGCCCAAACAGAACAAGTCCTAGAAAACTGAATCTTAAACAAACCACACATGGCACAGCTGTCGTCCTGGACACAGATCATCGAACACACTTTGGCATTTTTTAATCATTCTCAGACGCTACCCAACATCACCAACTGTTGTCTCTGTGCTTCCCTCCAGCGACCCCTACTTGCAGCGGTCCCAGTTAACTACAGCCAGCCAACCCATACCTCCTCAAACGCCCACTCCTGCACCGCCCCCACACTGCAGGTACCCTTTTGGGAGCCCAAAATAAACAATCAGACACAGCCTCCCTGAATCTGCCTCATTACCCACAACACCATAACCACAACCCTCCACACTTGCACTCAAAATGTCACCATACAAAACCGAGCTGGCCCAACACCGGGTACCTACTTTTGTGCAACGGAACTCTACAGAAGTGCTTAAACTCCACCACTCCAGTGTCTTGCTTCTCAGTCACCATAGTGCCCCAACTAACCCTATATACTGTGTCCGAACTTGCCTGGCTAATGCCTAACCCCAGAAGAAAAGGGCCATTTTTCTACCCATCATGGTAGGCCTCACCTTTGCATCTGCAGTCTCAGCCACCGGACTTGCTGATGGAGCCCTCAGACACAGCATAATCTCAGCTCAAGACTTCCAAAAAGCCTACAAATAACCCTTAAAACCACTGCTGACTCCCTAGTGTCCCTAACTTCTCTGGCCTGTTACTTTACAGAATTGAAGAGCTTTAGACTTACTTACAGCTGAGAAAGGAGGAACATGTCTCTTCCTGAGAGAAGAATACTGTTACTACATCAACAAAACTGGCCAAATAGAGCAGAACCTCGATACCTTAATTCACCTGAGTGAAGAGCTGAAGAAGAAACACCAAGCCACAACATCCCCATTCGACTGGTTCCAGTCACCATTAATGGCATGGCTCGTCCCATTCATTGGGCCCCTAATACTAATAAGCCTCTTTTTTTCTTTTTGCCCTTTGCTTTCTGAAAAATCACCTGGGACGCAGATAAACTTTTTCTTTCTCTTTGTCTCTTTCCGTGGTTTTCTTTTACTGCATAATTTAAACTAAACAAAACCTTTTACATCTAAAACCTCTAATTGATAGTTTGTGTGGTCCTGGGGTAAACCTTATTCTAAACTAAGCTAAGGGCAGTAACTGGACCCAGAAGAGTTCAGTTTCTTGATGTAACTTGGCTAGGTAGCTTTTCAGCATTCTTTCTACCTTGCCTGAGATCTGGGGCCTCTAGGTGTTTTCAGTGATTGGGCTAATTCTTGTATTGTCTTAGCTACAAATGCGAGACCATTGTCACTGCCCATGGAGAAAGGGAGTCCATACCAGGGGATGATTTCCTTGAGGAGAGCTCTCGTTACTTCATGTGCCTTCCCAGTTTGGGTGGGGAAGGCCTCAGTCCAGCCTGAGTAAGTGTACACAATCACCAGCAAGTACTTGTGTCCTTTCCATGGGGGGAATTCAGTGAAGTCTACCTGTAAGTCTTCAAACAGGGATTTTCCACAGTGTTGTAGGCGTAGGTCCCTGTTTGGGGTTATGCTGCTGGCAGTGAACACACTGGTGGGAGACTTGGGAGCACAGGGTGGCCAGGTGAGGAATATATAAGCATTTTTCTAGAGCTTCTTGCATTTTAGTCTTCCCCAGTGAGTTATGTCATGTTGGTGTATTACTACTGGCCAGCTCAGGTTGTCTGGTACAAAAACACATTTATCAGGCAGTATCCACCATCCTGATGAGTCTTTCGTTGCTTCTTCCTGTGTGGCCCACTGATCTTCTTTCATGGTCTAACTGGGGTCTGGTGGGAGTACTGGGACCACTAATATCTGACTGGGGAGAATCGGTTCACTTTTGAACCCGGCTGTTGCCCCAGCAGCCTGGTTTGCCAATTGATTTCCTCGAGCTTCGGGATTATCCATTTTCTGGTGTCCCCTGCTGACTGCCACCTGCCAGGGTTTCCATACAGCTTCCAGTAAAAGTAAAATCTCTTCTTTGTTCTTAACGGGTTTTCCCCCAACTGTGAGTAGGTCTCTTTCTTTATAGATGGCCCCATGAACATGAAATGTGGCAAAAGCATAACAGGAGTCTGTATAAATGTTTACTATTTTGTTCTCTGCCAGCATCAAGGCTCTTATAAGGGCCCAGAGTTCTGTTCTCTGAGTGGACCACCCATTGGGCAGTCGGTTACTTTTTAGGATTTGAGTGGGCGTTGTGACAACATACCCAGCTCACCGTTTGGTCCCCTGCACATAACTACTTCCATCCGTAAAGAGGGTTAGGTCTGGGTTGAAGATGGGCTGGTCAGAGAGATCAGGCCAGCTACCATGAACCACTTCTATGACTTCTTCACAGTCACGCTCAGGGGGAATGTCTTCTGAGGGGAGGAAAGTTGCCGGGTTTAGAATTTTAATGGTTTCTATGGTTATGGTGGGGTTGTTACACAGTAAAGCTTGGTACTATGTGGCTCATGCGTTACTGAGCCAGTGGTGTCCTTTACTGTTTACTAAGGACTGTACATTGTGGGGGAGTTTGATATAAACAGGCTGTCCAAAAGTGAGCTTGTTAGCCTGTTTGACCACCAGTGCTGTGGCTGCGAAGGCCCTTAGGCAGGGCAGCCACCCTGCTGCCACCGGGTCTAACTGTTTTTAGACAGATAAGCTACAGGCTGCTGCCAGGGCCCTACCATTTGAGTCAGTATCCCTAAGGCAGTCTTGTTTTTTTCATGGACAAATAAGTTGAAACTTCTGGAGGTGTCTGGATGGCTGAGGGCAAGGGCAGTGGTGGGGGCTTGTTTTTAGTCTGGAAGGCTTCTGCTTGCTCTTTTTGCCATTCAAAGGAGGCGTCCTTGGGCCCTTTGAGTAGGTTGTAAAGGGGTCTGGCCATCTCTGCATATCCTGGTATCCAGATGTGGCAGTATCCCACTGCTTCTAAGTACTCCTGCAATTGTGTTTGAGTCCAGGGCACCGGGAGGGTGGTTATGACCTTCTTCCTTTCTGTACCCAGGGCTCTATGGCCCTTGGAAATAAAAAAAACCCAAGTACTTTACTTGTTGGAGGCAGATCTGGGCTTTGTTCCAGGAGACTTGATATCCTCTTGCCTCTAGGTGGCCCAGCAGGGCTCAGTTTCGAGACAGTACTGGGCTTCAGTTTCACAGGCCAATAGCAGGTGATCTACATATTCTAACAAGATCACTTGTCAGCATGTGCCTGAGGTGGGTCGATAGACAGGTTGGTGGCCAGAGCCTCTCCAAATATAGTGGGCAAGTTTTTGAATCCTTGTGGGAGATGAGTCCAGGTGAGTTGAGTTTTGGTTCCAGTGTTTGGGTCTTCCCATTCAAAAGCAAACAGCAGCTGGCTAACCAGGGTGAGTTGGATACAGAAGAAAGCATCTTTTAAGTCCAAGCAAGTGAACCACTCAACCTCTGGAGGAATGTGTCAGTAGAGTGTATGGATTCAAGACCACTGGGTGCAGAGTTTCAGTGTTTTGACTGCACATAGATCCTTTAGTGGATGGTAGCCCCTTCCCCAGGTTTCTTTACTGACAGTAGGAGGGTATTCCAGAGGGACTGGCACTTGACGAAGACGTTGTGCTGTAGAAGTCTATTAATATGGGAGGCAATGCCCACGTGTGCCTTCCTGTGAAAGAGGGTACTGGGGAACTCTTACTGGTAGGGCCCTGGGTTTTAGATTTACTATGACTGGGGGCTGGTGGTGTGCCAGTCCCAGAGGGTTAGTTTCAGCCCATACTCCTGGGAAGTCCCATCTGAGATGGAGGGGATCCTGCTTAGTTTTTGGTGGTGATGTGTTTTTGTGTAGTCTCCATTCTTCTTCATGGTTTACAGTTATAGTTAGAATTGTGGTCCCTGGTGGGTGCAGAGTCAGCTCAGTGGTTTGTCCTGGTCTGAAGGTTACTTCTGCTCCCAATTTCATGAGAAGGTCTTTTCCCAGTAGGGGAATAGGACACTCAGGGATATACAGGAATTTGTGCTGTACTTAATGGCCCCCCAGGGTGCAGGTTCTGGGCTGCAGGAAGACCTTATTTCTCTGTAATCCCATGGCACCCCATACTCAGACTGTCCTGGAACCTAACGGTCCAGTGGGGGCAGTTACCACTGAGTGTTTGGCCCCTGTGTCAATGAGAAAGTCCATGGATTGGCCCCCCACATCCACCGTGACCATGGGCTCCTGGGGACTGAGATTGAAGGAGCCTGGTCTGGTCTAGTCAGAATCTTTGTCTGCCAGGGAAAGGAAGCACCCCTCTGCTTCAGGTTTGTACTGTGAGCCCCTGGGTGTTTGGGGCTCATCTTTTTTCTTCATGCTGTCTGTGCTTGGAGGCTGGATGGAGCACTCACAAATCCAGTGTTCCTCTTGTTTACAGTAGGCACATTGGTTAACCCCAAGTGGTGGTCTGGAGGATTTTCTGCTCTTTCTGGTGGAGGGGCCCTCCCAGCAATTGCAGCTGCATTCAGGGTGGCTTTCTGCTGGGTCCTCCTGTCAGCCTGTCTGCAGGCCTTCCTGTCCCAATTCATATATACTTTGTTGGCCACTTCTATAAACTGAGTGATATCCATCCCTGCAAAGCCATCTAGCTTTTAGAGGTTTTTTCCGTATATCCTCTGTGGCTTGAGCCACAATGGCAGTGTTTACCATAATCTGATATTCTGGGGCTTCTGGATTAAATGGGGTTCACATGCAGCAGGCTTCACAGAGTCTCTCATAGAATTCTGAGGGTGGCTTGTTTGGCCCTTGCGTGACAGTTTGAACCTTGGTGATGTTGGTTATTTTTTTGGCTGCCCAGACTCCCTGTATGATGGCCTCCCAGTAGGTTTGAATCTGTCTTCTTCCTTCAGTGGTGTTAAAGTCCCATGTAGGCCTAGTCTTGGGCAGACTTCTCTGGACATAGCTGTCTAAATCTATTATTCCTACTGGAGGGTTGTCTTGGAGTGATCTAAGGGCCCCTTCCAACACTCGTCTCCTTTCACCTGTGGTAAGGAGACTAAGCAGTAGCTGACAGACATTGTCCCAAGTGGGCTGGTGAGTGCTAAAGACAGTTTCAAATAAGTCTATTGTGGCCTGAGGTTTTTCAGAGTATGAGGGTGTATGATGTTTCCAGTTTAGGGGGTCTAGTGTGGTAAACGCTGGTAATAAAATACCAGATGTCCAGGAGTTGTGGACCCATTGGTTCCTACTTAGGGCAGACTCCGAGTCTCCCTGAGAGGGAGTTGCAGCGTTCCCTGGGTGTTCCTTGTCACCGGCCGAGGTGGTAGCTCAGAGGACTGTGGAGTTGATTTTAGTGTCTCAGTGGGGGGCTCCTGCTGTGATGGGAGACTCCCGGGTGGGGCTGACAGGGACACAGACAGAGGGGGAGTTTCTTGCAACGTTGGGCCTAGTGAGGGGACCACTGCTGTGGGGACATATGGGGGCCCCTTGGTGAACAATGGGCTTTCGTCCGGATTTGCAGCTTGTGGAGAAGAGGACTTTGCCGCTCCCTGCTCTGTTGCTACAAAAGCAGATCCATGGGGGCAGGGTCTGTGCTATAGTCAGCCACTGATCTGTGTAAGGGAATTGATCAGGGTGTCCTGGTTCTCCGATTATTACTTTCCAGACAGCCCTATCCTTGGACTGTTCCAGCGTTCCCTCCGGAGGCCATGCTACTCCAGCTGAGGGCCAGCCTATTTCACCCAGGGTTTTCAATTTCCTGGGGTGAAGTTTGACTCCATAGTCATCTGTAAATCCCTTCTTAAAGTTTTTGGGCATGTTTTCTAAAACTGTTGGCTTTGATGGGGCCCCACCCATTGTGACGGTGTCACAAAGACAAAGAGACACGGACAAGTTTTCTTTCAGGCGCTTGACTGGCTGTTCCTATTGTAGGGACTTAGAGTTCTGGCTTGACTAAGGTGTACCCCGTATAAAGCCCTGGGCTGGAGAGGTTGTTTACCCAGCACCGTTTTGGGAGCCCACTCAGCACCGGTGGCTGAAACCTTGGGCCGTTACAAAACATACATGCTCACTCACACTGACACACACACACACACACACACACACACACACACACACACACACACACACACACACACACACACACACACACACACACACACACCCGACCGAAGACTCCCCCCTGCTTGTGAGAGGTTGTCCTATTCTGGTGTCGTAAGACACAGGAGGTGATCAGTCTCCTCTTCTGCCCATTGGGGCAGGCCTGACTGGGACAGGGCCCCTGGTAGCCTACCTCAAACCGTCCAAACTTGACTCGGTGGCTGCCGGAAACTGGTTCTTGTTACCCTTCTGTTGGGTCCCGTCTGCCACTGGTTTGGGAAGCCCCGGTCCAGAATCCGAACCCTGGGGATCCCAACAACGTGGTAGGTGGCGCCATCCTCTGGTTCCTCCGCAGGGCTAGGGCACCTTCAAGCCGGTCGGACAGGTGGCCCAAGGGGCCAGTGTGGTCATTTTCCCTGTCAGGGAACCAAAATTGATGTGGAAAAATGAGCTGGCACCTCTAGGTTAGAGAAGTAGCGGCAGTTTATTATGCTAGCGGGCCGGCGGGGGTTAATGCTCTCCAAAGTTCTGGCCCCATGTATCAGGGGTTTGAGTGTTTTATGGGGTTGGTAGCAGGTAGGGATGGAGCGCTGGGGGAAGCTGGAGGGTTGGGTGGTGGGTATCTTATCAGTCTGGTTCTGAGCGAGGGGAGGTAGCTCATGGCGGGGGTGGGGGGCGGAATGGAGTTAACTAGTTTCCTCTTCCAGCAGTCTTCAAAACTACAATAATAACACCAAAGCGCACGAGTTTTGTAAGGCTTAGAGATGATAACATATGAAGTATTTAGCACTGTTGCTCAGTCAATGGTAGACCTTCAAAAGCTGGTAGCTACTTTTATTGAACACTGGGCAATGGAAGAACGACTTTTAAGTAAGTTGATACTTATATACCAATATTTGCTTAGTTGCTTATTTTTTCACTCCTTTGTTCAGTAATTTTATAAATATAGTGTTAATATAGAGTATTAGGGAGCTAATAGGGACCTGATGCGGAATTAAACGGTCATTTCCATTATAATCAAGCACTATCACCCATTTCCCTTGACAGGGACCCAGCCCCAGCTGCCACTCTCTCTCTTTTTGCCTAAATTTTATATATTTTATGTTTGATGTTGAAGATATATGGAGCAAAACATACACCAATTCAACAGTCACTACATTTAGTGACACTGGTCACATTCTACAAGTTGTGCAAACATTGTCATTCTTATTATCTGAGTTGTTCCTCATTAACAAGAGATCTCTGTCTGCTAAATTTTAGGAGTTATCCAGGTTCCAGAAAGTCTAGAGTTCATGAGAATTTGAAATTCTGCCCTGTATTTCCCCACTTTGATCAGGGTTCTTGTATGCAATCTTTGATCAACATGTTCTGTAATGGCAAAGACGGCAGTTTATTCAGGGAGGCAATTAGCCATACATTCCATATCCTTCTCTTATTCCTGACTTTTCTTCCTCTGTTGGTCAAGTGGATTGAGACCAATTGCTTTACCTTGGATGGCTGCTTGCAAGCTTTCAATACCCCAGGCATTATGGAAAGAACTAGGAGGTGGAACAAAAGCATAAAACAAGCTATTAAGCCAGATAACTGAGATATCCTGTGAAACTGTGACTCTGTATCTTCAAACCAAGAAACCAAATTCCATGAGATGTTTGTGCATAAGCAGCCTCAGCAAATACTTTTTTTTTTTTTGGTTAATGTTTTAAATATATATATCACACAACTTTTGCCAAACCAACTTTTTGCAAGTGTACAACTTACTGACAGCAATTACAACAACTGACTGTGCAAACAGCCCTACCCCAGCCACCACTGTCTCTTGACTGACCTATTTCAATAGCCTCCTATTTTCCCTACCTTTGCTTTGCCTTGCTTCAATCCATAACCCAAAGAACAGCCAGAGAAAACATTTAAAAATATAAACTGACCATATCACTGCCTTGATTAAAACCCTCAAAGGCTCCTGACCACACGGTGGCCATGGCCCAAGGGCGTCCCATAGCTTGCAGGCCTGGTGTGTTCGCTGCGTAGAGCTTCAGCTGTATCCTCACATCGCCATGACAGGCCAACTGCGGTGACAGGCCAGCTGGCCTGCCACCCTGAACCACTTCCACATCCTGTGTCTGCCCTCGAAGCCTTCCCACAAGCCATTCACAGGGACTGAAATATTCCTCACTCCGTCTTCTCTCATCGTCCTGCCTTGTGCTGGCGTAACATTGACTCATCCAAGTTTTGGTGTAAAGGATTCCTCCGTGGGAGCCTTCCATGACTCCTAGTCAAGGAGCCGCTCCTCTTGGGAGCTCCCCCAACCTGTGTCTCCTGTATCAAAGCACTGACCATGGTTTATTGATGTTGCTTCTCAGCTCTGCTTGCACAGTGTGACAATCAGAAGAAGTAGAAGACTGGCACCCCAAAAAGCATTGAAAAACAATTTAAATCTTTCATGAAGCCGCTTGAAAAATGCCAGAGGGGCATTCATGCATAACATTCAGCATAACTTTTAAAACCTTTTTTCTTCATTTCTCTCTCTTTTAATATTTCACACCTATGCCAGCATTACCATACTCTTTCCCCTTCCTTCTTCACCTTTCTAGATACTCTTTCACAAATAACTCTTTTCACTTCTATTTTTTTAAGTTGAAAAATCATTCATACAAATACAGAACATAACATTACAAAGACTTGTGCACCAACTTTAGATTAGAGAGAGGTTACCATTTTGTTACATACATCTCAGCTTTCTGCCCTTTCTGATCAGCCAGTCTAATGTAGGAGGTTGCAAACTTAGTGGCCCAGCAAAGATCTTAAATAAGAGCAGTGGCTTGGGTGAACAGCAGGGAATGGAGGAGACTGTAGCAAACTAGAATGAGCATGTTCTGCTAAGGCAGCCCCAGTTGACCATGGGCCCTTGAAGAGACGCTTCTCAAAAGTGGTGAGCTTGATTGCCCTGTTCTCCTTGGTACTCTCAGTACTTGTCATGGGATCAGGACCTTGGCTTAATGAATTAAAGAATGAATGAAGGAATGAATATGGTGGACCTAGTGTTACCAGGAAAACTTTGGTGGTATAATGGTTAAGAGCTACAGTTGCTAACCAAAAGGTTGGCAGTTGGAATCTACCAGGTGCCTCCGCTCTGTCCTATAAGGTTGCTATGAGCTGGGGTCAATTAGAAGGCAATAGGTGTTTAGGGTTACCAGATCTCATGAGTTTATCAAGAGAAGCCAGGAAGTGGAATTTTTGTGTGAAATCTCCTGAGTTTTAACTGTTGGATATGGTTTTAAAAAATTATTTTAAATTGACTTGTGGGCCAGATGCCTATTTCGGCCATCATGAACTATGACTGAAATTTTCTGGTCCTCTCTGCCCTTTCTCTGATTTCTACCTTACAGAAGAACAAGCCCAGAGATTGCCCCCAAACCGAGGCTTCTTCCTCTTAGAAGGCAGGAAGGGAGGCACTGTGAACACTCATAAACAAATAGGTTTTGTTGCTGTTCAACTGTAAACTTTGTAAAGGCCACTGTTTTCTGATCCCCACTGAATACCCAGACCCAATACAGGGCCTAAAACATAATAGGTGTTCGGTTCTTGTGTGCAGAAGGAATCAGATTCTCAGTGAGTTCTCTAGTGCTGGAGTCCCTGGCCTCTTCAAAGCATCACAGCACCTACTTTTTTTACTCTTGGGCATCTGACATCCTGTTTCTCCTAATGTGGTCTAGTCACAGATCTGCTTATGACAGGTTGTGCTACTCTGGAGAGGACATTTTCCCTTTCTGGTCCTACTTATATATGGGAATGGGTTCTTACTCCTCAGTGCCTTCCACATGGAGTCAGGGCACAGAGATTAGGACAGGAGCCAGATCTGACTTGGACAGAGGTGGGTGAGGCAGGGTCTCGGGCATGTTGGAACACTGCTTTGGCCTCGCCCATGGTGGGGGCTGCAGAAACCTCTGTCTCTGGGCCCACTGGCTCTTCGGGCAGGTGGAGAAGCAACACACTAGCTGTTTATTTATTCTGAGAAATCTTGGTCTGATGGGAACTTCTTGGAAGTACTCACTTCTCAGAGCCAAATAGTATCTGGCCAGCCTCTGTGGAAACCCCAGAGGGGAGGCAGGTGGGTGGACTGTCTTGCTGATGCTAAGGTGGATCCACAATTAGGATGAGCAGGTGTGCATGGGAGTGTGTATGGATGTCTTGGGATCGAGCTGGCAGGGTGCCTGTTTAAGGATGCTGTTAATAGGGTGGTTCCCACCAATCCAGGCCACCTCTGCCCATCTCTGCCCTTACCATTTCCTCAGCAGGAAGGGGAAGCCAGGAGCAGTTTTATGGGGCTCTGGAAGGAAGCAGGAAAATGTATCAGGAGGTAGGGTGGTTCGGTGAGCTGGACCTGAGCTGCAATCCTGCACTTTGCTAACTGTGACCTTGGTGAGTTACTTTAGTTTTTTAGCCTAGAATGTCTGGCTGCCTACCTGATATGTTTCTTCTTAGGGAAAATGGTTACCAAAACCCTTTATGAAGGCAATGAAAGAGCAAATTGCTTAATCTTTGTAAATTCCAGTTTTCTCTCATTTGTAGAGGTTTATATTACACAAACTCCCAAAGCCCGAACTTACTGCCATCAGGTGGATTCTGCCTCACAGCGACCCCACAGAAGCAGATGAACCACCAACTTTTCTTTAGCACTTGATTGCCTTAACCACTACAACACCAGGGCTCCTGGCCTATTATGTAGGAGCATGCATGTACAGTGCTTGTCTTTGAGTAAGGACTATAGCGATATTAGCCACTGCCAGCATTTTCATTACTAAGTACAGGTGCAGTACACAGGTGCATCAGCTGTGGCACCTGAGGGCAAGTGTGAAGTTTCCATGATGACAGGAAACATCTCAAGGTCCCACAATACCATTTCCAGCTGGATAGTGTGTGTCTTGAGTGGGTGGAGGGTGCTGACAGATGAGAGGGAGTGAGTCCTTGCAGAATGGGGTTCAAATGGCCCGGGCTTGGGTAAGCTGGGGAGAAGAGCAGTGAGGAAGGAGCCTGGCAACCTGCTGTGCAGCCACCAGCTTTGCGAGTAAAGGAATGAAGTACTGGCAAGGCCCAAAGTCTCCTCAAGCTGGACCTTCTTTAAAGACAGGAAGCAAAGACAGGAAGAGCTACGGCACAGGGTGCCTTAGTCATGGCTGCCTGTGCCCTGGGATTCACACTTCGCTACTCTGCCTCCTGTGTGCACCCTCAAAGGCAGGCTCGTGGCCAGACTTCCCTGCCCCCAAGCCCACCTCGTGACTCCAGAAGGGCCCTCCAGGAGCCAGCGTGGTTTTACCTTTTCTGTCTGAATATAGTGTTTGGCCCTGCTGCTGGACTGGAATAGTGTGGCTTAGACATGGAGAAGCATTTAGGACCATTTGACACTATCAGCTTGTTTGCTCTGGCTTCAGATAAGCAGGATAAACAGACCTGGACCCAAGAGGAAATTTGTTCTTTCTTTCCTCCACCTTTCAAACTCGTCAAAGTCAAGTTCTCAAAGCTATACTGTCTCACAAGTGCCTTCAAATGGGTCTCATTGTTTTATTTATTGTGCTTATCACAAGTACAGGCAGCCTGGAGATTTCTGGGCCAACAGAGACCTCCTTCACAGACTGTTGACATTTCTGGGGTATTGGAATGGCCCTGAGCAGTTTTCTTTCCCTGGGCTGGTCTAATTCAGAAGGTAGGCTGCTAATGAGGTTTCCTAGGAGGTCATTCCTGCAGGGCGTCCCTAGCTCAGCAAATCTGAGCACACTTTCTCTGTCTCTGCTCCACTGCTTTGCAGTCACGTCTGAGTCCAGCCCTGATTAACATTCCAGGTGCCTGGCTCTACCCCTGGGCCCCCTGGTATTACTTTGTTTTGCCATAAAAGGCTCAGCAGCTGCAGTAATGAGATGCATCGTGACATCTAGTAAAACAATACACAATAAATAGGAACCGAGAACTTACAGTGCTGGAGTGTGTGGTGTTTTTACAAAAGTAAAGGAGACCCGACCTACAGTTCCTGGAGCCCTACACCCATCAATCACTCTGCCACCTGGAAGGCTGGGGTAAAAGCAGTATTGAGGGTGTAGAAAACCTGCTGGAGAAGAAAGAGAAGAGGGAAGACCTCAAGCAGGTGATAACATGTCAGTTGAAAGGGACTGATTGAGCAAAGTCCTATAAACAGGAAATGCAAATAAGTTTAGGGATGAGTGGATGACATCGTGGTGCTGCAGAAGAAGAGGATGATCATGGAGGTGGGCTGGATCATGGGAAGCTCAGCTTTGCTCCTTGACTAGTTTTTGAGGGAAGGTCACGCTGCCAGTAGTGGGTGGACAGCTTCACACTGCTAGGGCCCTGAGGAGAACAATTAGCACTGAAGAAGGTGCAGATGGTGAGAAACAACAGCAGCAGAACCAGTGTGAGATGGCACTGGAACCAACCCACAGAATGAGAAAGCTGGGGGCCTGTGCACAGAGGTTTCCTGGTGGAGTAGGTTGTCTCTATGCACTTGAATCAGTGGAGGTAGGCTAGCTTACCCACAGAGCAAGATAGCTAAGTGCCTAAGTGCAGGAGACTTCTCGGCAGAGTGGTGAGCTTCTGGGCACTTGAATTGGTGGAGCTACAGAGCTTTGAAACGTTTGTGCCCACAGGGCAGATGCAGGCCTGAGGTCTTGGGCCATGAGACCACAGGAAGGAGAAGCTGAGCATGAGAAGCTGAGCCACCTCAGTCTCAAGGATATGGCCATGACTTCTGGGGCTTGAAAGGGTGGAGCCAGGTTCTCTGATGTTTCTAATTGTGGAATTGCCACTCTGTGGACTTGGAAAATTGTGTGCTTGAAGCCAAGGGAGCAAGAGTTGCTGTCCCAGTGGGCTTCCACTCTGAATCTGGAGAGGGTGGTCAATACCTAGAGTCTGGAGAGCAAGGCTATTGTGTAAAATGTCTCAGAAAATGGATTATTTTCAAAGCTTTAAGAGCTAATGTAATGTGTTCTACTGATTAGCTTATTGCCTATTAATGCCTTCTTTCACTGAAGTTTCTCCCATTTGTAATAGAAATGTACAAATTGTGCCTGCCGATTCTACTATCGTACTTCGCAGGCAGATAATTTGTATTCTTGATTTCACAGATGTAGACAAATTTTTGTATTTGGACTTGGAACTGATTTAATACTTTTGATATCATATAGGATGAACATATTTTTGCTATGATGGAATGAATGTGTTACATGATTCAAAGGTGTGGTTTTGGGAAGGCCAAAGGGTGGAATGTCATGGATTGAATTGTGTCCCCCCAAAAATGTGTATAGAAATGTGGCTGATTTGTGATTACCAGTATTGTGTGATGACCCTCTTTTTTGTGCTTTTCCTGTGATGTAGGCTAAAGAGGATTGGGGTGGGACTGTAAATCCTTTCCTAAAGTCACCTCCCTGATCCACTGTAAGGGAGTTTCCCTGGAGTGTGGCTTGCACTACATTTAATCCTTTCATTCTACAAGAGATAAAAGGAAAGGGAAGCAAGCAGAGAGTTGGAACCTCACACCATCAAGAGAGAAGCACTGGGAGGAGAGTACATCCTTCAGATCTGAGGTCCCTGTGCCAACATACTTCCTGAACAAAGACTGATGACTGATGCAACACAAGAACTTCCCTCAAGACCTGGCAAGGGGAAAAGCCTTCCCCTGGAAGGGACACTTTGAATTCGGACTTGTAGCCTACCAAACCGTATAAGAATGAGCTTTTCTTTGTAAAAGCCATCCACTTTATGGTGTTTCTGTTAGCACAGTGCCAAATGACTAAAACATTACTGCTGTCCTCTGCTCCCTGATTCAGAGTCCCTTAATGCTGAGCACCCTTTCCTTGTATTTCTTGTTGCATTTGTGAAGGAAGATCATAACAATGGTCTGTTGATGCCACGATCTTCCCAGAATCCTCTATTTCTTAGTTCTTAATGGTCCAACTCAAACGCTTTCTCTTTTGGAAGCATTTCCAGGTTTCCCTGGGGAAAATGGTTTCTCATTGTCTATAGCACTTACTGGCATCTGTCTGATGGCCCTTATTTCACTGTTCATGGCATTACAGTCATTTGTGGACTTTTCCTCTTTCTTCCTAGCTTAAGCTTGTCAAGGGAAGGGACCATATCTTATGGACCTTTTGTTACTGTATCAACTCTTCTTGTACACAAGAAGCCATCAAGAATACTTGCAGAATGAGGAATGCATCTGTCTTTCACAAGTATCAGTCAGACCAGAGCGCTGGGCTGGGTGCTAAGGAGTGTCTTTTGAGGCTAGCTGTGTAAGGCAACTCCTCACCTGCTCAGTTCTACAGAATGTGTATACTGCCCCACTGGAGGACAGAGGGCTGGAATCTCCAAATTTTCTGTGTTGGTGGCTCTTGGGCTCCTGCTCTGAACCTTAGGATCTGAATTCTATTGTCTCTGATTTATCTCATTCTCTTCGCATAGTTGGGAAGTAAAGCCTGGACATTCAGAGAAAGAATCCAGGAGAGGATGGGAAGTAGATATTGCATCAGGGAGGAATTGGAGGGCCTGACAGCATGGGGGTCCCTGCTTTGCTCTGAGGAGTGCCAAACTTTCACCATATCTAAAAATGTGAAGGAGCAATTCCTCTATCCTTGTTCTTGTCAGGGAGGCATGGTGTTACTAATTACTAGATTGCTTTGTGCCTGTTGTTCTCAGACAGGCAAGGTGGGGCATGTCTCTGGAGTGGCTTTTGGGTGACTTCTTCTTGGAGAGGGAGAAGCCAGCACAAGGAGAATGAGTGAGCAGGGAAACAGGACTGTCTTCTTGTCCCTCCTGGTTTACAGGTGGTGGCCCTTTCAGGATGATTGGTAGGAAGTGTGAGACAAGAGCTATGATTCACATTCACATGTAAAAATAGCATAGCACATGCACGCAAATACAAGTAGCCAAGGTGGCATTCACACCCACGCAAAATAATGGTTCATGCAAATGTTACATGCTCAGTGATTCACACATGTAGAAGCAGGTTCTGTGCCATTGATGTATACAATCAGCAGCCCACAGATGGACAGACAGCACAGGCCCGGCTCTATTGGTTGATATACCATGTACAGTTGTGTACAAATGTCTTCAGATTTCAGGGTGATAATTAATTGCATCCCTCTTTTTGCCCATTTTTGAATCAAGTAAAAAATAGACACAAGAGGCAGAGAATGATCAATATCATTGTATTTCATCTCTTTTTAAGACATGCATATTTTCACATTTATGGAATTGAGTGTGTTTTCCAGTTGACAGCATATTAGGTTTGCTGAAGTACTAGCTTTATCGCTGGTAAAGCTGATTTAAAGACCTGAGACCCCAATAGACTTCCAATACTTCTCTCCTGCCTTAGGTTGCTCAAAGGCACAATCCAGGCCCTAGAAGGCAACTCTGCTTTTGGGTAGAGCTGGCCTCAGTCAACGTACCCTGTGGAGGAGGGAAAAAGTATGTGTTCTCCTCTTGACCTTGGCCATGAAGGCATTGTGACTCCCTCACCCCCCACCCCAGGCCTCCCCTCCACCTGTCTTCCCAATTAGCTAAAGAGAGGAGTGGGTCGGAGAAAGGAGGCAGGGGGATCACGGAGCAGAAGGACAGAATTTCTCATTTCATTGGTCAGGCAGGGACACATGAAATGATTTCAAGCATCAGAATACCAATGAATGAATGAAAATATGTGCAGAGGCATTTACACAGAGATGATTTGCATATTTAAGCATTACACAAGCAAGCTAAGGGGTCAGGAGGGTGAAAGTACACCTGCAAACAGTCACACACACATGGCATAGGCATTGAGCCAGGCACAGGTACAGACACCAAATAAGCAAATTCACTCAACGTCATACACACATACTCACACATGCACACCCAGGCCAGCACATTTGCACCAAGGTGTCCACACATATGCATGCACTCAATTACTGGTTCTTGGCCAGTGTTGTCCTGCGGGGAGCCGTAAGTTATTTTACAACAGAAAAGAATGCGCAGATCCGTTCTGAATCTTCTTGATGGAATTCCTTAAGACAGAGAGTTGTTGTGGGGTGAGTGCTAGTGGAGGAATTGGCATCTTGCCTGCTTATTTGGTCACTTCTTCTACCTGACAGCGGGTCACCAGTCTGTGCCTCTTGGTGTGGTTCTCAGCTTCCTGGAGGGCCCCAACACAGGTTTGCCTGTCCCCAGTGGTCCTGGGAAGAAACCTCCACTCTCTCTCTTCTTTCTGAATCCCATTAAAAGCTGCCCTTCACAGGTTGCCAGAGAATGAAACCAATGATAGGGATGACAGGTCATCTGGTTTACCATTTTGCTGTCCAGTCGAAGAATCCAAGTCTTTCCTTAGTGCTGGTATGGTGCTACCTTTCTTTAACTTCCCCAGATCATGGCTGTCACTAGTCATTCATGAATTGGTAGCTATATATGCATCTAACAGTCATTTTTGGGCTTGAGCATGTCCACTTGCCATTAGTCTGGAAGTGTGCCATGAATAGGGGTGTCTTAGGCTGGGTTTTCTAGGGAAGCAAAACCAGTAACATTTGTAGGTACAAGGAAAGATTTATAATATATATATAGATACAAATATAGGAAACAGCTCAAGTAATCACAGAAGCTGAATGTCCCAAGCTCTGGCACAAGCCTCAAGTGGCCACGGAAGCTGAGGAACCCAAGGTCAGCAAGTCAGAGACCAGAGTTCTAGATCACCGGGTGTGTAGGTCAGTGGATCCCAAGCTGGTGGTGAAACGAAGCGACAGAGGCTGGCAAAACCAGGATCAGCAGGTCAGGGAGCAGGAGCGGCAGAGGCTGGCGAACCCAGGATCGGCAGGTCAGGGAGCAGGACTCTCAAGTGCCTACTGAAAGGACTGATGAGTCCAACAGCTGCTAGCTCAAGTCCTGGAACCCGATGCTGGAAGAAGAGAGCAGGAGCTCCTGGCCACGTGAGTGACCAGCAGCCGTGGTGAAATGTCGCAAGGTAAGAGCTGAGGGGCAGGGAGCCACCACAAACCCCGCCCTGCCACATAATACAGCAGCCAAATATGTAGTAGCCAAGTTAATATAATCCTGACCACCACAAGGGGCAACATCTGATTTAATTATAAATGTTTATCAGTTTAAGACTGGCATTTAGGGGAGTCCTATTCTAGTCCCCATATTTTACTAGTAATGATGCTGAAACCCAAACAGAAGAAATGATTTTCTGAGGTCACTAGACATCTAACCAGGTGCTAAAACTAGCTCCCAGCCCTCTTGTCTATAAGTATATCTGAGATTATGGTTAACTACAATACATTCACCTGTGTATATTCCATGTGTGTGCTGTATTTAGCCATGATGGTAGCTGTATATGGATAGCTGCATTTATTATTCCTGGACAATTGACTCAATAACAGTATTTTGGTTTTTTTTTAATTTTGGTTTTGAGTATGTTTCCATCTGTGGGAAACTAAGTGGACATCCGGAGGAATCCCGCTACTGTAACAAAAGATACTGCAAATGGGTGGCCTGAAAGAATAGATATTTATTTTCTCAAAGTTCTGGAGGCTAAAAGTCCAAATCACAGTCTTAACCCTGTCTATTCTTTCTGTGGGCCTCTCTCCTGGTTTCTGATAACTGCTGGCAATCCTTGCATTCCTTTGGTTATAGATGGATCTTCCCATGTTGGCCTTCTCTATGTGTGTTTTTGCATCTCTTCTGTTCTTTTTATAAGACACCTCTCAAAAGTGATTAGGTTTAGGACCCACTTTATTGTGGTAGGAAACTCTGGTGGCATAGTGGTTAAATGCTATGGCTTCTAACTAAAAAAAAAAAAGGTTGGTAGTTCGAATCTACTAGGTGCTCCTTGGAAACTCCGTGGGACAGTTCTACTCTGTCCTGTGTAGTTGTTATGAGTAGGGATTGGTTTGATGGCAATAGATTTGCCGAGTGCCGTCGAGTCTTTGGTTGTTTCATTTTTACTGTGGTAGAGTGGAAGAAAGATGTCGCAGTCTGCTTCTGTAGAGATTTACAGCCTTGGGAACCCCCTATGGTCAATCGACTGCATTACAGGGGGTTTGGTTTACTTTGGTAACCAGCAAAATGGCAACAACAACAACAAACCCTTATTCCCTAATAGTGTCGCATTCTCAGTCATAGAAGTTAAAATTTCGACGTACCATTTTGGGAGACAAAATTCAATCCATACCAGCATCAATGTCAATTCTATGGGTAAATGAGTTGCTGTATTCATCTGTTTTGTTGTTAGGTGTTTTGAGTTTGACTTTCAATTAATAGTGAATCCATGTGACAGTATAGAAATAACTACACCTAAATTTGTACCCACAAGTGTCCTGGTGTGATATCCAAATGCATGTTCATGTGTACCTAAGTATGTATGTCCATTCGTGCATAACTGTAAGTATGTGTACAATTCCATCCTCATCTATCCTGGGCAAGTATGTACTTGGCTATGTGTATCCACTTACACCCTTCTACACATGTGTGCATAGCCATCTGTGTGCATTTACTGTGTGTACCTGACTGTAGGTAGCCATCCGTGTAAATGTTGCATGTATTTATGGATAACACATGGCTCTATTTGTCTGTTTCTCTACAGCTTTGGCATTCCCCGTGTGTATACAGCATGCTCCACCTTGTGACCCTGGCAGCATGAGTCCCCCTGTTCAATAGTGGCAGCCCCTGGGGGCAGGCCATCTTCTGTCTTGCTCATTGGTTACTAGACTGGCAACTTGTGTCTTTCAACTTATGGAAAGGTCATCTGTCCTCCCGTGTAGTCTAAAATCATGTAGCTTTATAGTGTTTCCTCTCCTGTGGGGGCACTCAATTTCCAGCCTCTGGGGGGTCCCATTCGTGTGCTGTCTAGTTGAGAGTGAGACTGTCTCCTGATGCAATATTCCCAAAGCAGTCTGCATCCATTCTGTGGAGGGCAGTTTGCTGGGTGGACTTTCCATGGGCTCAGGTAACGATTCCTACCCACAGTACAGCCTCACCTTTATCATTACCACTAAATCTTGTCAAAGACCATCTAATCCAGCATTCTCATTTTAGGGATGAAGACACTGAGGCCAGGTGCAGAAGAGAGACTTATTCTAGATCATACATGTTGCTAGTGAGAAAGCCTGGACTAAACACAGCACTCTTAGGCTCCCAGTCCAGTGCTTTTTCTCCCTGTGGTCAATAGCTAGCTGGTCCCCGAAGAGTCATGTTTCATTTCTACAGTTTGGGAAGTGATTGTGCAGACACAGGCCACATTTCCTCTTGCTTTTGCATCTAAATGAGTCACATGACTGAGATCACAGCATGGAATGTGGAAGGGAGTAGTATGTGTCAGTTTTTAGCCTTGCTTACAATAACATCCCAGACAATCTTCCATATACTCTCCATCTCCTCTCCTGACATCTCTTGGGTGGATGCTAGTGCTCAAGGTGACCTTGGGGTAACTACATACTGATGGTAGCAACATCTTCCTCAGTCTGGTTCCCTCAAAGACTCCACTCCCATGAAAGGAAAAAATAGAACTCCTATCGGGCTGAACTACTGATTTTTGTGTTTATTTGTTACAGCAGCTAGCATGACGTTAATTAATGTGCTGTGCTTCTTCCTTCCCAGGAAATGACTTTCAGGTAAAACCTCAAAGTTCTCTTCTCACAAGCAGTCCCTAAATCACAGAGCACCACAGATTAGGGTTCTTCTTGATTACCTGGAGAGGGCCAACTCTAGAGGGAAAGCCTGAATCACCATGGCGACTATTCTTGCAGTGTATAATAAAATTCATGGATATATTCATTGCAGTAGTTCTGGCTGTCCTTTCAGTAAATTTAATTACCCAGAAGAACCATTGGCTTTTACTCATGATGTCTAAGAGTCATCATTTAAGGTTCTGGATAGGGTTGGCTCTCCTACACACTGCATCCGTTAAGACAGATGGCACTGCTCCTTGGTAGACTGATCAATATTGATTTTCTTTCCTCCATACAACCTCTTAGGCAGAGACCCTTTCCTCTTCCCAAACTGCCTTAATGAGAGCCCTGCCCCATGCCCCTGACTTTAGGGACTAGGTTCTGTTGTTGCAACCTGAGTTAGAGCTAATGAGCTCATTAATATTTCCAAGGATTTTCTCCAAGCTAAGTTCTCTGAGTTGACATTTATGTCATCCTTAGGATTTCAACTCTATTGGAGATAGAGGCAAGGGCAGAAACAACACAGTAATACAATAAGTTCAAGGGTCAGAAATTTCCAGCAAGAGTTCGTTTAGGGGAAGTCCTTAGCCAATGAGTATGTTGCATGCATGTGCAGATAGTGTTCCACACTTCTGCTCAAATATTTTCCAGGATTCTCTATAGCTAAGGCCAAAGTCTTATCTCTTTATTGTGGCTTCAAGGATTTTCACAACCAGACTGCACTTTATTCTTTGCCATTTCCCTTGTGATAGCCCACATGGGGCCACTGCCTCCTCCTCAATATGCTTTGACTTCTTATACTTGAGTCTCTTTGCACATACTTATCCTTCTGCCTAGAATATCTGTCACCTCATCTTGGCTTATTAACTTCCTTCTTGTACTGGCTATTTGTCACCTCTTTCATGTAGTCTTCCTTGACTTTTTCTCCAGTTTCCAATAGAGGTAGGAACTCCCTCTTCTAATGTCTCCTGTTTACATTTGATCTTAGCTAAAAGGCTCAGAGGTGATTGCCTCTCATACATAGATGGCTCTTCATGATAGAGAAATTTTTCACATTTTGGAGTCAGCAGCTTCTAGGCTGAGAAGGGACCCTTGAGGCCAGGGGCAAGTCTCAGCTGTCACTGTACTCTTAGCGTTTAGCCTTATGCTTGACATCTGACATGCATGTCTCAATTAATACTGTTTGATTTGGTATGAGTCTTGGCAGCTCTTTTTGGTGGGGGTAAGGGCTTCTCCATTTGGAAGGAAGGCCATTCAAAGGTTTCTCCTGCTGCCTTGGGCCCCCCACCTCCATGGTTTTCACAGGATCAGCTCTTTAGCTCTTTAGGGGAGTAAGAACAAGAATACTGTCTTAGCTCTGTCTATATGAAATAGCAACAAGGAGCCAGGGAGAGTAGAATGAACCTGAAACGACAGGCCCATGAAGGGTCAGCCCCAGACAAGCAGCTGTGGAACATCAATCCATGACGGAGGGCAAGATGTCAAGTCAAAGAGTGAAATTTTTGTACTTCATCAATTTTACATTTGTTCGTGTTTTAGCATCTTTGAAGTTGGAATGCATTTTACAATCAATGGGATATCAGTTTATTTGACAGTATGTTTTTCTTTCTTAGTGACAGATAAAATAATGGTGCATTTCACAATTGATGACATCTTAGAGTTGATGAAATATGTTAAGTGGCCTGTTAGCAGAGGTCAGGGCTGAAGACATTGATTGCTGAATACAGTCAGCACTGGATCAGATTTGGTCATTAGGCAGGGGCAGGGCTAGGGCAAGAGTGAGGCAAGTGAGGCTCTAAGGTGGGAAAGAAGCAACAGGGGCTTAGTTGGGCATTTTACTGCCATTGTGTTTCTTTGAGGAAGAGTGCCCCCTAGAAAGCAAAACTCTGGAAGGCAAGATTAGCTTCCTCCATGCCTATCTTCAGTCTCCCAAATTCTAGGATTCTTTAGAAAACCCTGGTGATAAAGTGGTTAAGTACTATATCTGCTATACAAAAGGTAAGAGGTTCAAACCTGCCAAGTGCTCTTTAGAAACTCTATGGAGCAGTTCTACCTTATCCTATAGGGTTGCTTTGAGTCAGAATCAACTCCTCAGCAGGTGGTTTTGTCCTCCTGACAAATCTTTTTCCAGTGATGACTACAGACCTGCTTGGGATAAAGCAGATGAGGGAGGCAAATGGGAAGGAAAACTAGGTAGAAGAAGAACATTTAGCCCTGGACCAAGGAGATAGATACATGACGTTCTGTAAAAACATTAAAAAATAATGAGTTAAAAACCAACAAAACAGTTGCCGTAGAGTCATCCCCCAATCATGGTGACACCCTATGTGTGTCAGAGCAGAACTGTTCTCTGTATAGTTTTTTTTTTTTGTTTTACTGTGATTGAGTGAAAGTGCACAATTCAATATAAATTTGCATGCCTGCCTATCTGCAGCTCCTGCTGCTCTCCCTGCCTAGTGACAGCACACTCCTCCTTTCTGTTCTATACATGTCATACCTCCTAACAATCTCCTGTCCCTACCTCTCAACGCTCTCCACTCCCCTCCAATAAGAGGCCAGTAGGAAAACATCTGATAGATGCATATAATCATGAAGTGTACACACGATATGATCACTCTGTGTCCTGTCTGAAGACTTGATCTCAGTAATGATTTATGAGCAGGGGCAGCTTCAGGTCTAGGGACTGTGCTCCCAAAGGTACTCCCAGGCCTTTGGACCATCAGTTGTGGTCTTTTAGTGGAGTTCTTACAGTGCACTGCTATTTTTTCTCGTGTTGCCACTGGGACTCAACATTGTGAGCCCCATCATGGCTGTCATTGGTGGTAGTCAGGCACCATCTGGTTCTTCTGGGCACATGTTGATATAGTCACCCATTCACGTGAGTCTTTCTCTCTTCTGGGTTCTTTTTCCCCTCATGTCTTTGTTGTCCTTGGTAATCGTCTGTTCCAGATGAGTTGGGAACATATGGTGTATCTTAGATGGCAGCTTGCAAGCCTTTAAGACCCCAGATGCCGCTCACCAATATGGGCTGCAGAAAAGTCTCTCAGTAATAGGCTAGTTACGCCAATTGGCCTTGATGTCCCCTGAAAACATGATCCGTGGACCCCCACCCCAGCTACTCTATCCTTGCAATATTGGGTTAAGATTGCAAGAGTTTTTAGGTTATGCTGAAGTCCAGTTACATTGATCTTCTTTCTAATGTGTGCTGTCACTGACTTCACCTAACCAAATTACTGTCAGCTATCTGATCTATAATCACCCCTCTTCCTTCCTCCCCTCTCTTGCAGCCCTCTTACATGAGTCTGTTTTTAAGTCCTTATCGTAGGGGTCTCATACAATATTTGTCCTTGTGCCTCTGACTGACTGCACTCAACATAATGTCTTCCTATTGAAACCAGGTTATGCGATGCTACCTAAAATCATCATTGCTCTTTATCATTGCATAGTGTTCCACTGAGTATATATACCAGAGTTTGTTTATCCATTCATCTGTTGTCAGGCATCTGGGTTGATTCCATCTTTTTGCTATTGTGGACTGTGCAGCAATAAACATTCACGTACATGTCTCTGTTCATGTGACTACCCTTGATTCTGTAGGATACATTCCAAGCAGTAGGACTATTGGGCCAATGGTATATTTATTTCCATCTTTTTAAGGAAGGGCCAGATTGCTTTCCAAAGAGGCTGTACCATTTTGCAATCCCACCAGCAGTGTAGAAGAATTCTAATCCCTCCGTAGCCTCTCCAGCATTTGTGGGTTTTTTTTTTATGTTTTTTTGGATCACGGCCAACCTTGTTGTGGTGAGATGGTATATCATCATAGTTTTTATTTGAACTTGTTTAATAGCTAATGATCGTGAACATTTCCACATGTGTAGTTTGGCTGCCTGTTTATCCTCTTTAGAGTTAGTTCTTTGATTGGGTTTCTTTCTTCTTTCCAGATGTGTGCACTTATGGAGATAAACTGGCCTCTGAGCACTGCTTTGGCTCTATCCCATAGGTTCTGTAGGAAGTATTTTCATTCTCATTGGAATCCATAAATTTCTTTATTTCATCCTTGATTTTTCTACAACCGATGGCTTTCTGAGCAAGATGTTGTTCTGTTTCCATGAGTTCCACTTTCTATCTATGTTTTTTCTGGTATGATTTTGACTTTCATGGCTTTATGATCTGAGAAGATGCTTTGCATTAATTCAGTGGTATGGATTTTGTTGAGAATCACTTTATGTCCTAACACATGGTCTGTTCTGGAGAATGTTCCATGTGCACTAGAGAAGAAGGTGTAGTTGTCTGCTGATGGATAGGAAATTCTGTATATGACAATGAAGTATAATTGGTTAATTGTGGCAATAAGTTCTTCCGTGTCTTTATTGAGCTTTTTTGCAGATGATCTGTCCAATAGCGAGAGTGGAGTGTTGGAGTCTCCCAGTATTATTGTGGAGTGATCTATTTTATTTTTGAATGTAGTCAGTTTCTTTGATGTATTTAGGTGCTCTAATATTAGGTGCATAAGTATTTAGTGTTGATAAGTCCTGTTTGTGTATTGAACCTTTCAGCAATAAGTAGTGTCCATCCTTGTCCATGATGGTGGATTTTACATTAAAATCTATTTTATCTGAGATTAGAATTGCCACACCTGCTCTTCTTTGTTTATTGTTAGCTTGATGCATATTCTTCCATCCTTTAATTTTCAGTTTGTTCATATTTTTAAGTTTAAGGTGAGTTTCTTGTAGGCATCATATGGATGGGTAGTGTCTTTTGATCTAAGATGTCACTGGATGACACTTTACTGGAGAGTTCAGTCCATTCACATTCAGTGTAATTATTGATAGGTATGTGTTTAGTTCTGCCATTGTGATATGTTTATTTTTGTGTTGGTATTTTCTCTGCTGTCCTTATTAATCTTTTCTGGGACTTTCCTCTTTATGAGTTGATTTTTCACCATTTTCAGGGTTGGTTTTTTGGTTGTTGAGACTCCTGTATTACATTTCTTGATTTGAAATGTTGCATCTTTATTGTTCTTTACAGCTACCCCTATGATCCCCCTTAATAAACTATGTATAAACCCAATTTCAATTACTAACATTCTTACCAACTTTCAATCCATCTGGAAGGACTATAATGACTGTAGTACATCCCTCCTTTTAATATGATGATGTCATAGTTTTCATGATATGATCACTGGATTATTTCTTTCACTATTACAGCTTTGATTGAGTTTGGAGCCTTCTCTAACTGAGTAGGACTCTGGGTGATGTGTCCTGTATTTGCTTCTAAGATAGCTTAGAGATTCTTTCAATATTTCTTGTAGCTTTGGCTTGGTTTTTACAAAGTTTCTGAGTTTCTGTTTATTTGTGAATGTCTTCACTTCATTTTTATATTTCGAAGGGTTTTGCCAGATATGTAATTCTTGGTTGGAAGTTCTTCTCCTTCAAGATTTTGAATGTGTCATGCCACTGTCTCCATGCCAGGATTGTTTCTGCTGAAAAATCTGATGAAAGCTTACAGGGTTTCCCCCTGAATGTTAGCTGTGGTTTGATTCTTGCTGCCTTTCAGAATTTCTGCTTATGTTTCATTTTGTTAAGCTTGATTATAATATGTCTTGGAGTCTTTCTTTTCAGATCTATATTGAGTGGCATTCTATATGTATCTTGGATATCTATATTCTCTTCTTTCATAATTTCTGGAAAGTTTTCTGTCAGCAGCTCAGCAACAACACTCTGTGTTTTCAGGTGTCTGGCCTTGTTCAGGAACTCCAGTTAATTGTAAATTGTTCCTCTTAATAGAGTCCCATATGCTTCTTAATACTTCTTCATTTTTCTTGTTTCTTTTCTCTGATTTCTTCTTATAAATGCTGGAGTCAGTAGCTCGGTCTTCCAAGTCAAAATGTCTGTTTTCCATTGTTCCATTCTATTTTCTTGGCTTTGAATTGAAGTTTCTGTGTCTTTGATTTTGTTTTTGATCTGTTGAATTTCAGAGTACTGGTGTTCCATCAGATTGAACAGTTTCCTTAATTTTTCATTTTGTTTTGCTGCATTTTGTTTAAGGTGTAGGAGGGCTCTCTTTTGTATTTACCTTCTGATAGTTTCAGAAAAGGTTCTTCACCTGGGAAGTTCTGAGGTGCTTTCTTTGGGGACCTTCTGAAGCCATGGGTGATTTCTTGGTTATGATTTTCTCCAGAATTTGTTGCTGTTTGAGGCTGGGAGAGATGCTGTGAGGACGGACCACAGTTGTTTCTCTAGGCCATCTTAAAACAAGGGTAAAAAGTATCTGACAACTTCCAAAGTCAGTCAGGTATTCAGGTGTACAGGTCCCTGTTCCCCGCTGGCAAAGTAAGCACCTCTATATAGAAGCCCAGATGTTATAAACTAGCTCAAAATGCAGAAAGTTTACTGTCCTGATGGCCTCTGCAGTTGGGGCCCCAGCTGTAGGTGATACTGTGTAGAATACTGCTTTTCTTCCAGAAAAATGCTCTCCTCCAGACAGGCGCTGCCTCCCAGCCCAGGAATTAGGTCCAGCCGAGGCTTCCATATGGGTATCCTCACCTCCCGGTGGAACAAGACCAGGTCGTACATAAGCTTCCCACCTGTCTGGGACCAGGCTACTGGCAGAAAGAGAGGCCAAAGGTGCCAAAGTGCACAGAGTGCACAGCCTCTATTGCCAGGCCCCAGCCATAGGCGACACTTTGTAAAATACTGCTTTTCTGCCAGAAAAGCACTCTCCCCTGGGCAGGTGCTGCCTTCTTGCCTAGGAACTAAGTCCAGCTGGGACCTCCAAATGGGTGTTTCCACCTCCCGATGGATCAAGATGCCATCCTGCACAAGCTTGCTACCCCCTCAGTACTGGCTAGAATATGGTGGAGGCAGAAAGAGAGGCCAAAGGTGCCGAGATGCACAGAGTCCAAAGCTAGACTCTCAAAATATGGCAATTGTGCTTGCCGATCCCACCAGCAGTGCGTCTGAGATTAGTGGCTAGTCACACAGCTCCTCCTGCTGGCCAAAACAGAGGGAAAAAAAATGAAAATGGTGAGTTACCTTCAGTCCGTGCAAGCCCACACTCACTGAGAGTGGGGTCAACAAAAGAGAGGAGGTTTTGCATTCAGTGATAGGATGTCCAAATTAACAGCCCTATGCCACATCCCAGAGCTCACTAGGTATCCAGAAGGCTTTGTTTAATTATCAGTTCAGGTCTTGGTTTCCAGAGGATTTAGAGAGATGTGTGTTTAGTTCGCCATCTTGTGTCCACTGCCCTGGACTGTCCATCTCCCTTTGCCCAGTGCTTAATGGGGTTATTTATCCTTTTCTTGTTGATATTTTGCAGTACCTTGTTAATTATAGAGATCAGATGTCAGTCTGACGTATAGTTGCCTAATATTTTTTCTCATTCTATAGGTGGTCTTTTAATTCTTTTGATAAAGTTTTTGAATGAGCAAAAGTGTTTGATTCTTAGTAGTTCCCATTTATCTACCTTCCTTCTGTTGATTGCACTTTGTCAGATTTTGAGGTCTGTCTGCATTGTGTATTAAAACTTCCATTGTTGATCCTATTTTTTCTTGTATGATCTTTGTTGTCTTAAGTTTGATAATTAAGTCTTTGATCCAATTTTAGTTGCTTTTTTGGGTAAGGTGTGAGATATGGGTCTTGTTTCAATTTTTTGAAGATGGATATCTAATTTTGCCAGTACTGTTTGTTAAAGAGACTGTTTTTACCCCAGTTTACAATCTTAGGGTCTTTGTAGACTATCAACTGCTCATAGGAGAATAGTGGCATTTCTGGGGTCTTGACTCTGTTCCATTGGTTTATATGTCTCTTTTTGTACCAATACCAGGCTGTATTGACTAATGTGGCAGTGTTATAGGTTCTAAAGTCAGGTAGTGAGAGGCCTTTTAGTGTGTTCTTCTTCTTCAGTAGTGCTTTGCTTATCTGGGTTTTTTTTCCCCTTCCAAAGATGGTGATTTGTTTCTCCATCTCTGTAAAAAATGACACTGCAATTTGTGTTGGGACTGCATTGTATATGTAGATTGCTTTGGATAAAATAGACATTTTCACAATGTTAAGTCTTCCTATTCATGAGCAGGGTAGGTTTCTCCATTTAGGTAAGTTTCTCTAAGTTCCTTGCAGTAATGTCTTATAGTTCTCTTTGTGTATGTCTCTTATTTCTCTAGTTAGATTTATTTCCAGGTATTTCATCTTCTTGGAGGGCAACAGTAAATGGTATTGATTTGATGATTTCTTCTTTAATGATCTCTGTTGGTGTGAAAGAATCGTACTGATTTACTTATGTTTATCTTGTATCCTGATACTTCGCTGAAGTCTCCTATCAGTTTGAATACTTACGAATTCTTTAGGATTCTCTGTGTATACAATCACATTGCCTGCAAATAGGGAGATTTTTTATTTCTTTGCTGATACAGATGCTGTTTATTTCTTGCTCTTGTCTAATTGCTCTGGCTAGAATGTCTAGTACAGTGATGAATAGGAAAGGTGAGAGTGGGCACCCTTGTCTAGTTCCCATTCTCAAGGGAAATCGTTTCAGTCTGCCTCGATTAAGGATGATGGAGGCAGTTGGCTTTGCGTGGATGCCCCTTCTTGCACTGAGGAATTTGACTTCTATTCCTATTTTATTGAAAGTTTTAGCATGAATGTGTGTTGGACTTCGTCAAATGCCATTTCTGCATAAATTGATAAAATCAAGTGATTCTTATGTTTTGTGCTATTTATGTGGTTGATCACATTAATTGTTTTTCTGATGTTGAACCATACTTTCCTCCCTGGTATGAATCCAACTTAATTGTGATGAGTTACTTTTTAGATATGTTGTTGAATTCTATTGTCAAGGATTTTGTTGAAGATTTTTGCATCTAGGTTCATAAGTGATATCGGTCTGTAGTTGTCCTTTTTTGTTGGCTCTTTCTCTGGCTTTGGTATCGGGGTTATGCTGGCTTCCTAGAATGAATTTGAGAGTATTCTATCCCTTTTCATGCTGTGAAATAGTCTCAGTAGTAACTGGGGCTAACCCTTCTCTGAATGGCTTCTCTAAAATCTTGGTAGAATCCTGCAGTGAAGCCATCAGGGCCAGGGCTTCTTTTTGTTGGTTTTTTTTTTGATGACTTCTTCAGTGTCTTCCTTTGTGATGGTTTATTAAGTTGTTCTACTTCTCCTTGTGATACTTTTGGTAGGTGATACGAGTCTAGGAATTTGTCCATTTCCTCTAGGTTATAAAATCTGTTAGAGTACAGTCTTTCATAGTATTCTGTTATGATACTTTTGTTGTCTGTTGAATCTGTTGTGGCATCTCCTATCACATTTCTTATTTGGGTTATTTGTTTTCCTTTCCAGTTTTTCTCTAGTAAGTTTAGCCAATGGTTTGTCAATTTCATTCATCTTTTCAAAAAAACAGCTTTTGGTTTTATTGATTTTTTCAATTGTTCTTCCATTCTCTAATTCATTTAGTTCTGATCTAATCTTTATGATCTGTGTTCTTCTGGTGCCTGAAGGATACCACTGTTCCTCTCTTTCTGCTTATTCAAGCTGTAGGGTTAATTCTTTGGTTTGGGTCCTTTCTTCCTTCCAGATGTGTGCATTTACAGAGAAAAACTGACCATGAGCACTGCTTTGGCTGTATCCCGCAAGTTCTAGCAAAAATTGTTTTCGTTCTCATTGGAATCCGTAAATTGCATTATTTCATCCTTGATTTCTTCTATATACCATGGCTTTTTGAGCAAGACGGTGTTCAGTTTCCGTGAGTTCCAATTTCTATCTGTTTTTTTTTCTGCTGTTGTCAACCTTTATGGCTTTATGGTCTGAGAAGATGCTTTGCAATAATTCAGTGGTTTGGATTTTATTGAGATTGATTTATGTCCTAACACATGGTCTATTCTGGAAAAAAATCTGTGTGCGCTGGAGAAGAAGGTACACTTATCTGTTGATGGATAGAAAGTTCTGTATATGTCGATGAGGTCTAATTAGTTAATTGTAGCAATAAGATCTGTGTCTGTGCTGAGCTTTTTTTCTGGGTCTGTCTGGTACTGAAAGTGGAGTGTTGAAGTCTGCCAATATTGTTGTGTAGTGATCTACCTCATTTTTGAATGTGTTTGTATGATATATTTAGATGTTCTAGTATTTGGTACATAAATATTTAATATTGTTAAGTCCTGCTTGTGTAATGAATGTTTCAGCAGTAAATAGTGACCATACTTGTCAGTGATGGTGGATTTTACGTTCAAATCTATTTTGTCTGAGATTAGTACTGTTGTACCTCTTCTTCCTTGTATATTGTTAGCTTGGTACGTATTATTCCATCTTCTAATTTTCACTTTGTTTCTATCTTTAAGTCTAAGGTGTGTTTCTTGTAAGCAACATATAGATGGGTTGTGTCTTTTGATCCAAGATGTCACTCATTGACTCTTTACTGGTGTGTTCAGTTTGTTTACATTCAGTGTAATTATTGATAGGTACGTGTTTAGTACTGTCATTTTGATGTATTTATTTTTGTGTTGGTGTAATCTCTGTTGATCTTAATTTTCTGTTCTGGGTCATTCTTCATGGGTTGGTTTTGTGTTTGTTGATACTCCTGTGTTACATTTCTTGTCTTGATATGTTGCATCTTTATTGTGTTTTGCAGCTACACCTATGATCCCCCTTAATAATCTAAGTTTAAACTCATTTTAACTTCTACATGTCTTACTAACTTTCTCTCCATCTGAAAGGATGATAACTATTGTAGTATATCCCTCTTACTAAGGTGATAGTGTCTTAGTTTTCATGATATGATCACTGGATCCCTTCAATATTATGGCTTGGAGGATTTTGCCTTCCATAACTGACTAAGTTTCTGGATGCTGTGTCCTGCATTGTCTCCTTAAATATAGAGTTAATGGTTTTGTTTTTCTAAGCCAAGAGCTTCTTTCAGTATGTCTTGTAGCTTTGGTTTGGTTTTTAGAAAGTATCTAAATTTCTATCTATCTGCAAATGTCATAATTTCATCTTCATATTTGAAAGACAGTTTTGCAGAATATATAATTCTTGGTTGGAAGTTTTTCTCCTTCAAGGCTTTGAATGTGTCATCCCACTGTGTCTGTGTCAGTATTAATTCTGCCAAGAATTCATATGAAAGCCTACAGGGCTTCCCTCTGAATGTTAGCTTCACCTTGAGCCTCACTGCCTTTAAGAGTTTCTACTTGTGTTTCATTTTAACATGTTTTGGTTTCTTTGTTTTGTGGTCTGTTTTATGTGGTGTTTGATACACATCTTGGAAATTTATGTTCTCTTCTTTTATAATTTCAGAGAAGTTTTCTGCCAGCAGCTCAACAACAATACTCCGTATGTTTTCATGTATCCACCCATGTTCAGGAACTCCAATTAATTGTAGATTATTCCTCTTGATAGAGTCCCACGTGTTTCTTAATGTTTCCATATTTTTCTTGTTTCTTTTCTCTGATTTTTCCTCATAAATGCTGGTATCAGTAGCTCTGTCTTCAAGGTCAGTAAGTCTAATTTCCAGTTGTTTGATTCTGCTTTTTTGGATTTGAATTGAATTGTCTTATTCCATGATTTTGTTATTGATCTGTCAGATTTCAGAATGTTGATATTCCATCAGTTCGAACAGCTTGCTTAAGTTTTCATTTTGCCCTGCTGCATTTTGTATGAGGCCTAAGATGGCTTTCTATATAATTCTTTCATACTAGAACCCTGATAGTTTCAGAAAGTCTTCTTCATCTGGGAAATTCTTTGATTCCTTATTTTGGGAGTTTTCTGGAGCCATGGATTAATATTTTTTAAATGTTTGGTTAGGGTTTGTTGCTTACGGCAATTTAGAAGCTGTTTAGTTCCTCTGGTGTTACCTTAACAAGAGCTGAGGCACAGTTCTGAGAAGGAAGTTGATGACCAGCCACTTCTATGTACTCTAGTGACTGGGACCAGTGGAATCTCTGGGATGGTAGTTTCCACCTCCTGGCTGGCTAAGACACGGACCTACTTATAGATTCACTGGGAGTCTATCAGCCACTCCTATGATGTGGGCCAGTAAAGTCTGGAAGAGATTCCATCAGGCTACATCACAGTTATTTCTCTGGGAAGTCTTATTTTGAAAAAATAAGAGCCATCTGACTACATTGAAAATCAGTCAGGCTCGTAGGTGTGAGAAGCCACTTCTTCTTGGTGAGAATGGAGACAACTGTTCAGCTGTCCCCGGATGCTGTGATATAGTTCAAATGACTAGCTGCTTCCCAGCTGACATCCCTTGTCGGACACTACCTGTAAAGCTACACTGCACTAAACACAGTTTTTTTGTTGTAAAAGTGCTCCCCAGGCTGGGAGACATTCCCAGCCTGGAAATTAGCCCCTGCTGAGGCCTCTGGTTGGATAACTCCACCTTCAGTTGAACAGGATGGTGTCCTGGTCAAGCTGTCCCACTCCCACAAAACAGTAGAATTTATGGCAGAGGTTCAAAAAGAGAGGGTGGACGGTCTGTGGTACTCTGAGTTTGGTTCTGGTCTTTCAAAATGTGGCTATTCCCCCCCAGTGATCACTTTAGCATTGCAGCTATTAATTGAGCCCATCCCCCACCTGCTGGTTAACAAAAAGAGAAGGATGTTAAAAACACCATTACCTTCAGTCTGTGGTAGCTGGTGGATTCAACCAGAGCGAGGGTCAGCCAAAGAAAAGAAGTTTCCCATTCAGTGGCATGTAGTTCAAACTGACAGCCCTATGCTGTATCCTGGGCTCACTGGGTGTCCAGAAAGCTCTGTTTAATTATCACTCTAGTCCTTAGTTTTCAGAGAGAATTAAGGAGATGTGTGTCTAGTCCGCCATCTTGATTCCACCCCTCTCCATAGCGTTTTTAATGTCTGGTTTTTCAGAAGTAGATAGCCAGGCCTTTTTTTCAAGGCACCTTGGGGTTGACTAGAACCTCCAACCCTTCTGTGGTGTAAGCATGCTTTGCACTACCGAAGGACTCCCTAAAATGTAAAAACAGTTACAAATAATTGATTTTCAATCTTGGCTATAAATTTGCAATACCAGAGAGCTTTTAATGCACAGTTTGCTTGGGCCTCACCCCAGACCAATGAAATCACCTCTTGCACTCAGGGTTGAGAATCATTGACCATAAGTGTTTCTTAAATCTTTAATTCTAATCATTGAGAATTGCCTTCAAAATGTAAACTGTATTTTGAATTCATGAACTGGAGAAGTAATATACTTTACATTGAAGAACTCTTTCAATCTGCAAAAACACTTACACGTGTGTTTATTACCTCTGCTCTTCTGAGGCAGTGAGTCAAGTTGTTCTTATTATGTATTTTACAGGTGAGGAAGTAGGGTAAAATGTCAATAAATCTTGTGAAGGAAGATGATGTCCAGGTAGAGTGATGGAGAAGTTGTTGTACTTGGCCAGTGGCTGACAGGATTAAAGATGCAGAACTGAGAAAAGCTAGTGGTTGGTACTAAGTGAGAGAGAGCAGACAACAAAGAGTACCAGATAACAGTTCAGAACAGTGGCAGAAGCAGAGTCAGGAGGATGGAAGGTGACTGAAGTGAGGAGACAAGGATGTGGACAGAGCCTTCTGGAATAATTATCACAGTAAATAAAACACATAGCCATGTAGTTTTAGTGGATGAAAAGCAGTATTTAGAATCAGCTGAGAAGCTCCACTTCTGTCAGGGGTAGAGAAAATTGTCTGTGTCCCTGGATAGTCTATGTTGGTGAGGAGAGTGAGGTCAGGAACAGAAGCAAAAAAGAATATAACAGAATCCCAAACAGAAAAGACCTGGATTTTTCAGAGACCTAAAGGAGTGGTTCAATCAGTTAAACTCTTGACTAGTAACCAAAAATTGATTGTTGAAATCTACCCAGAAGTTTCTTGGGAGAAAGGTCTGGCAGTCTGTTTCCAAAAGATCATGGCCTTGAAAATCCTTTGAGTACAATTCTACTCCAACACATGGGGTCACCATAAGTTTGATATACTGTGGTGGTTGGATGTTCCTACAAAACTGGAAGTTATGCCACTAGTATTTCAAATACCAGCAAGGTTACCCCTGATGGTCAAATTTTACCACGGCTTCCACTCTAAGACTAGGAAGAAAGGCCCGACAACCTACTTCTGAAAATTAGGCAATGAAAACCTTATGGATCACAGCAGAACAGTGTGGATTCTCTTGCTTTGGGCATGTCATCAGGAGGCATCAGCTGCTACAGGAAGACATTATGTGGGGGTAGAAAGTCTGCAAGGTCAAGGGGGACCCTCACTGAGAAGGCATGGCCAGTGGCCACAATGATAGACTGTAACATACTGGTAATTGTGAGAATGATGTGGAACCAGTAAATGCTTTGTTCTGTTGTGCATAAGGCCATCATGAGTTGGAGTTGACTCCGTGGCAGTTGATGACAACAACAAAGGGGCAAGAGGTGGTGGTGGAATGAAAGAGTTAAGAGGAGAGGAGTCTCAGGACTGCTGTGCGTTTGTGTGTGTGTGTGTGTGTGTAGGCTTATGTGTGTTTGTGTTACATGCTAGTATGCATGTGCATGTGAAGAAAGGAGGGTCTGTCAGAGACTTAGCAAAGGTCTCTGAGAAATGGAAAGCTGGACCAGGGTGGTACTCAGCTGAGCATCTGAGCTGATAACATTAAGCTCTCATTCTGTTTCGGGCCCCAGATCCAGTTATGCAACCTCATTACAGTGGAAGTAGGAGAGAAGGAGGCAAATAGAGGGGCATCTGGGAGGTGGCAGCAACGGGGCAACTGTTCCATCCAGCCTGATAGATCAGCTCCTATCTCACAGGTCTGTACTCCCTGCAGACAGAGTGCCTAGACTACAGCTCCTGGGGCTCCACAGCAAAACCTTAGCCCCTGGACAGGATATTAGGCAGGGCCATTTTGGCGGGCAGTTTTTCAGCCAGCCGTGGGTCTCAGAACAGGCAGCCATTCAGAGTGTCCTTGTTCCTCCGCCCTTCCATCATATCTTCAGAATAACCAATTCTGAATCATAATGAAAAACTTCCTTGGATGTACTGTATGGCTGACAATCAAATCAGTACTAAATCACTTCTTTACAATCAATGTTTTTCTAATGAATTTTGCATTTCTAATGATAGGACTTGACACTGTTTATTTTTTCCCTTGCCCTTGGCTCCCTCCCTTGCCTCCTTGTTTTAGGCAAACTGCAGAAGGGGTGGAGAATCTGACTGGCAGTTCTGCAGCCTTTCACCAGCTCTGCCCCTCCTCAATTTCTCCTCTCTTTTCCTCAGCATCCTTCACTGGGAAACTTAATGGGGTGTTTCCGCAGTAATTAGAAGATTTAAATAGCCCTGCTAGTGAAGTTTGGCAGAAAACCCCCTACAACCCACCAGGTCTCACCCCATGTGTCTGTTATATCCCAGTTAAGGAAAGAATGGAGAATGAGGTGCTGGGAAATGGACAGACAGCTCCCCCAGCACCCCCTCAGTGCCCTGCTGTACTCCCCCTCCCTCCCAGAGCACAGCAGTGGTAGCGGATTAGATGTAAAATAATCCGTGACTTTAGATTTTCTGCAGGATTTCTTGGCAAAATAACACATCTACTGATAACATAGTACAAGGATAGTAGAAGGGGGTAAGTGCTTGGCTGTTAATTGAAAGATTAAAGGTTCAAGTCTACCCAGAGGTGCCTCAGAGAAAGACCTGCAAGTGACTTCTGAAAAACCCTGTGGAGCACAGTCCTACTCTGACACATACAGGGTTTCCATGAGCCCACTGATTCTACTCAGTGGTGACTGTTGTTTTTTTTTTTTTTTTTCCAGTTTTTACTAATAAAATAAAACATCACAGGAGAGGTGGGGAATGATTTCCAGATCAGGGCCACTTCCTGAAGCCTAGACTCGTGAATGAATGAGTGAAGACAACAGGGCGTGCAGACTCGTGTCCCAGAGATGTGGGCTGGGTTATAGGCTGTGAGCAGGACACTTAAACCAGGGCTTCAAAGCTGTTCTTTCTCATTTGAGCTCCTGCTGAAAACTTTCATTTCTAAACAAGTTCCAAGACTATTCTAATGCTGCTTGTTAGGGGCCAGTACTGAGAACTACTACCGGTTCTCGAGATTTGTTATATGTAAGAATCACCTAGGGATTGTGTAAAAATGTAGATTCTAATTCAGTATATCTGGGGGGTGGAATTGCAAATTCTCAGCAGTGGTGCCTTAGTCGCTTAGTGCTGCTATAACAGAAATACCAAAAATGGACGGCTTTAAAAAGAGGAATTTATTTCCCCACAGAAAAGTAGGCTAAAAGTTCAGATTAGGGCATTACCTCCAAAGGAAGACTTTCTCTTTTGGTTCTGGAGGAATGTCCTTGTCTGGACTGGCAGCTTTTGAGGCATAGGGACCCTAAGTTCAAAGGACACACTCTGCTCCAGGAACTGCTTCTTTCCTAGTGGTATGAGTTTCCCAATTCCCTGTTGGCTTCCTTTTCTTTTATATCCCAAGAGATTGCCTCAAGGCACAATACACTTTTGTAGACGGAGTCCTGTCTCATTAACACAGCAACTGCCCATCTTCCCTCATTAATATCGTAGAAGCAGCATTTACAACATATAGAGAATTACACAGTACCAGGAATCAGAGTCTAGCCAAATTGCTACACACATTTTGGGGGGAACACAACCAATTCATGACCAAAAGTTTGAACCAACCCTAAGCCCCGACTTAAGCCCGTTATGGTAGACAGAATAATGTCCTTTTCCACGAAGATGTCCTCATCCTAACATCTGAAGGAGAATTAAGGTTGCAGATGGAATTAGGGGCGTAATTAGCTGACCTTAAGAGAGGGAAAGTATCTCGAATTATCCAGGTGGGCCCAAAGTAGTCATGACACCCCACTCCCCAAAAACCCACTGCCATTGAGTTGATTCCAACTCATAGTGACCCTACAGAACAGGGTAGAACTGCTCTATAAAGTTTCCAAGGAGTACCTGGTGGACTCAAACTGCCGACCTTTTGGTTAGTAGCTGTAGCACTTAGCCACTACACCAAAATAATCACAGGGTGCTTAAAAGTGCAAGAGAAGGTAGAAGAGGAGGGTAGAGTGATTTTATGTGAGGACTCAATTCACTCTTTCTAACTCTGAAGATGGAGGAAGGGGCCATAAGCCAAGGAACAAGTGCAGCTTCTAGAAAAGATAATGCTTCTCCAGAGACTCCAGAAGGGAACAAGCCCTGTCACCACCTGTCAGACTTCTCACCTATAAAACTCTGAGAGAATAATTCTTTTTTGTTTGTTTCAAGCCACTTAATTTGTGGTAATCTGTTACAGCAGCATTAGAAAACAAATACTTCTATGTTCCTCAGACATTCTCGATCTAGCTTCCATCATTTGAAGGGCCCTGAATTATATGGGGTTGCTATGAGTCAGACTAGAATAGACAGCGGTGGGTTTTTTTTGGTAGGAATTGTATTATGGAAAGCCTCGTGGCATAGTGGTTAAGTGCTGCATTTGCTGACCAAAAGGTTGGCAGTTTAGAGCTGCCAGGTTCTCTTTGAAAACTCCATGGGGGCAGCTCTACTGTGTCTGAGAGAGTTGCTATGAGTTGGAATTGACTAGATGGTAGTGGGTATGGATATAAATATATGTATATATGTATTTTGGTTTTGAGATGTATTATAATAGAGACTAACAGTCTGTGAGAAATGCCACTTTTAATAAAGATACACTCAAAACATCTATGAGCCCAGAAAAGGAGCTGGTAGTTGTGGGGAGAAATCCCTGTGGAGTGTAAGTGGTTAATATGTTTAGCTGCTAACCAAAAGGCTGGAATTTCAAGTACACCCAGAGATACTTTGGAAAATAGGGTGATGACTGTGGAGCACAGCTCTACTCTGACACACGTGAGGTTGCCATGGGTTGGAGATGACTCAATGACAACTGAAAAAAAGGGGTGGAGAGCATTTGAGGAGCTCAGTAATACAGTCATTTATTTATGGGTTGTTGAGACAGCCAAATCAGCCATCTCCTCTAGATGCATCATTGTCGTGAGGTAAGAAAAGTTTCCTCCTTCCCTTTCTATACCATTCCAGCCTCCACCTTCCATGATCACCCCTGCTATTAAGCAAAGCCTCTGCAGCCAGGCAGGCTGAGGCTCAAATCCTGACTCTAGCATTCACCAGCCAGGTGACCATGGGCAATTTGCTTAATCACTCTGAATTCATTCTCCATCTTTTAAGGCAATATAATAACTAACCTCTGAGATTGTAGTGAAGATGACACATATTAAGAGCTTAGCACAGGGCATGGAGCAAAAGCCCAGTAAATATCAAATGTTATTAACACCATATCATTATGACAGCATCCCCAGTGACTTCCTCGTCACCTGGTGACTTTCCTTCCTACTTCACTGAGAGAACTGAAGCAGTTGAGAGAGCACTTTCACAAGCTCCTGCTACATCTATCCACCCACCAGCGTCTGCCCACTCACACTTATGTTCCTGCTATGGGTGAACTATTCGAGCTACTATCTAGAGCGGATTTCTGCTTGTGAGTCCACCAGATCCCTACCATATCCCTCGTCTCCCACCCAGTCAAAGACCACTCCAGCCATTCTTCTCTTTCTCCTACCTCATCATTCTACAGCTCTGTATTGTCTCATTTCATCATCACGTCTACATATAAAAGTACTATGATTATTCTCCCATCTTAAGAAAACCCCCTCTTGGTCCCACATCTCTTTCAAGCTATTGCTTGTTACACAAAAGCTCCTTAAAAGTGTTGTCACTACATAAAATAACACTGATGAGGAGTATGCTTCTTGACTTAAGTAGATACAGGAGTCTAACTGGGCAGCTTCTGTCCAGAGGTGAGATGAGGAGGCAGAGGGGGACAGGAGCTAGTTGAATGGACATGGAAAATACAAGGTGGAAAGGAAGAGTGTGCTTTCACAAGAGGGAAGAACAGCCAGTGCATGTGCAAGTTTTTGTATGACAAATTGATTTGAAGTGTAAACTTTCACTTAGAGCATGATTACATATATAAATATATTTTAAAAAAGGGTTGTCATTATCCAGTAAGGCCTTTTACCATTATACTGAGGCCACACTTACTAAGGTCATTAATAACCTCCTTACTGACCAATCCAGGGGATGGTGTTCATTTTGTATCTTGCTTGACTTCCCAGTGACACTTTGATTCAAGTGGTCATATGCCTTGGATTAAACAAAGTAAAATGTGTTTCTCTACTACAGGACTTGTCAGGGCCTTTTGTATCTTAATATGCATCAGGAATCTGTAAGAGAACCAGATACACAATGTTCCCTTTAATTTGGCCCCAGCATCCTTTCTGTGCATAAGAAGACATCACTGTTCCATAGGTCAAGATCTGGAAAAGGATGTAGTAGTCTAGTTAACTGGTGGTAGCAATTGGATGGATGATCTCTTAGGCTATCACTATGAGCCCTGGCAGGAGGCCTTCAGTTTGGGATTTGAGTGGGGCTCTGCTCTGGGGTGCAGGCATGTTATTTCCTACCAGGGAAAGCAAGTGGCCAGGTCCCCAGTGGCTCAGCTTGAGAAGTATGAATGGCACCCCCTTTTCAAAATGCCCAGAAGAAGGGCTTGCAGTGTTAGGTGAGAGTTTGGGCTGGTGAAGGAGAGGGAGAATCTTGTTGGTGGTTTGTTAGTGAATAAAGAAAGGGAATCTGGGGCTCATTTCTCTGCTGGTTTAATAGGAAGACACCTGCTCAGAGATGATCAGGAGACAGACTGCTCTGTGGAGGGTAGGAGAAGCAGCCCCTGATAACATTGCCAACATGAAGGAGCCCAGGGACTGCCTTTTGTTTTGCTTTGTTTTATTTGATTTGTCTTGTTTTCCCTAATCACAGGCTTCTAGGTTTCAGGGGAGTAAATGGAAGTCGATTAGGAGGCTTTGGGAGTCTGTCCCTGGTATTACTGGGGACTGTCAGGAGGCTTACAGAGGGAGGCGAGATGGAGCTGGTGTGCGTCTGGAGCACGGAGGAGCAGCTTCCCACCCCAGGGAGTGGGAGTGTTTGTCTGTTTGTTCCTAGAGGAGCCCTGGGAAAGGGAAAAGAGAATCAGTCAGAACATTCAGCCCCACAAGCAGTACCATAAAAATCACATCCATTTGCAGAGGAAGGCTCAGCGCTAATGTGCCAAAACAGTGATGTGCATTTACAGCATCAAACCCTGATCAGTCTTGGAGGAGCCAGGAAGCCGCCTCCACAGAAGATCAATTCCCAGCTTTGGTGTGGTGAAGAAGGAGGACACTGGTTAGGTAGACCCCTTTCTTGTCCCTCAACTAAGATGAGGGGCTGGAAACTGGTATGAAGGAGAGGTACCTTGGGTAAGATAAGAAAAATGCATATATTTTTGGGCTCAACACACTTGGCTTTGCTCTCACTTTCTTTGTCAGAGGTGTGACTCTAGATTAGTCGTTTACCTCTCTTACGTTCCCTTCTTCTATAAGCTCTAGAATTTAGCCTGCTTCCCTCAGTGGGTTGTCCAGAGACTTAAATAATACCAGGATACGAGGTTTCTCAGCAAGCTGTGTGAGACCAGAAAGGCACTTGCAGGCAATCAGAATAGCCTCTCCTTTTGCAGATATGGAAACTGAGGCACAATGAAATGGAGCAACTTGACCCAAAGTCACCTTGCGAGATAGTGGCAAAATCATGCCAGTATTGCTAATTCCAAGCCAAGGCCCAACACAAAGCAAAGTGAAAGCCAAGACAGCATTTCTCAGCTACAGCCACCAGGAGTCTAGCTACCCTCCCCTGGCACCTTTCCTGGGTCAGTAATTCAATCAATGTCTTCTCCTGGCACATCTCACTAGAGCCCAGGCCAAGGCAACGTTGCTTGTCTGCTGAATTTACACTGATAGCCATCTGCAAGTCCCAGAGAGGAGGAAAAAGTGAGCCCTTTCCTTGGACCTCCTGAAATGTTACCCTGGAACCTGGCTGGGAAGCATCTTATCCCAGGAGAACTTGGTGGCCCTGACGGTTAAATCTCATTTCTTATCTCGCTCTGATTCCCCCGGTACTTGACCTTTTCTGCTGCATGCTTATCACTCTGGAGCCAAGACCTAAGCCTGCAGTCTGGGATCAAGTGCTACCAAGGAGACATCTCCTTCCTCCTTGGGGATCACCCAGGGCCTCAGGCCTGCTGACCCCAAGGCTTAATATTGCTCTGATTGGGTGAGCGATGCCTGTTTGTGTTCTAAGAGGGATTCAAAGGCTCTGCAGTGGGCCCCAGGAGGGTCTGGAGAGGCTTTCCTTAACAGAATTTGAAATCCTCTTGATGCTCCATTTCTTACACTCCCTATATAAAAGGAAAAAATTCACCAGCTCCCTAAAGGGATGAGAAAGGGAAAATTTCAGAGTAGAAAGAGACTTTAAATGGAATTGAATCAAAACCTTTCATCCGGTTCAGAAATCATGTCCACGGCATCCAACCTGTTTGACACTTCCAATGACCCGGGATCCTGAATTTCCTACCTCACAGGTCTCCTACACCACGTGGATGGCAATTCTTGTTTTTAGGAAGTTGTTGTTACATTAAATATAAATATACCTTCTGGCAAATTCTGATATCTGTCTCAGTCCTGTCTTGTGCAGTCACAAATAGTAATAGCCACTTTCATTGACTGTGCCTCACTCTGTTCAAAGACTTTGCGTGTGTTACCTCATCTAACCCTGTGAGTTAAGAATCATTATTCTTTTTTTATAGATAAGAAAATTGGGGTACAGAGAAGTTGAGAAATTTGTCCAATGCTAGGGGTACAGAGAAGTTGAGAAACTTGTCAAAGGCCATCTATCTAGTAAATGGCAGAGCTGGGATTTTTACCCAGGTAGTTTTGGATCCTGAGTCTGAGTGCTTTCAACATTTAAGAGTACTATCAGGTAGATCTCAGTTCCTGTCTTCTCCCAGAGGCAGCCTGTCTCATTTGTTCTGGGTGAAGAACTCCCAAAGTGTTCTCTACCGTTTCTAGACTCTTTGATATTCTATCACCATCCTCTATTCCTTTTAAAATGAGATAGTAAAAGTGTCATGGATTGAACTGTGTCCCCCCAAAAATGTGTGTAGCTGTTTTGCTGGACCATGATTCCCAATAGTTTATGATTGCCCTCCATTTTGTTATTTTCCTATGCTGTATGTTAAAGAGGATTAAGGTGAAACTGTAAATCCCTTCCTAAGGTCACCTCCCTGCTCCAATGTGAAGGGAGTTTCCCTGAAGTGTGGCTTGTATAACCATTTATCCTTTATCTTATAAGAGATCAAAGGAAAGTGAAGCAAGCAGAAAGCTGGGAACCTCACACCTTCAAGAAAGCAACACCGGAAGAAGAGCGCATCCTTTAGACCAGAGGTTCCTGCACCAAGATGCTCCCTGACTAAAGACGGATGCAACACAAGGAATTTCCTCGAGAGCTGACGGAAAGAAAGATTTCCCCTGGAGTGGACACCCTGAATTTGGACTTGTAGCCTACTGAACTGTGTAAGAATAAACTTTCCTTAAGCTACTGACTTGGTGATATTTCTGTTACAATAGTATCAGATGACTAAAACAAAGAGCGTAGCTCAGCGATTCAGATGGGGCCCCACCAAGGTGACCTATAGGAGGGGCTGTTATTTCTCTATTCTGATTGTGCACTTTTAAAATTTTTTCATCTTATAGCTACTCTGTTAGCCCATACTGAGCCTATGGTCAGCTCAGATCCCAGGATCTTTTTCTCATGGATGCCTGCAAAGCAGACCTCCTTTATCTCTATTTGCACAATTGATTGTTTGAACTTGATGTAAGACTTTGCACTTAATGCTCCTAGAGTTCATCTTTTTGGTAAACTTACTCTGTATTCCTTCTATTTTCATTTGACGTTTCCTGTGCCATTTAATGTTTTGCCTATAAAATCCTTCAGAATTGTAACTTGAGGCTTGAATTTCTTTGTTAATTCTTCAGTTTGAGAAATGCCAAGTATATTCTTACCCTTTGATTCTCTAACTGCACGTGTTAGCACATTTTATTATAATACATTGTCATCTTGAACCAGCCTTTGAAATCTTACCTTCAGCTCTTTTACTTTATCATTTCTTCCATTCGCTTTGGCTGCTCTACGAGGCAAGAGCCTCCTTTGACGTCGTATTCCTTTCTTTCTTTCTTGTCTTTTTAGTAATATTTTGTTTTCTTTATGTATCATATTCCGGATGTCATTCCAATTGTGTGTTTTTGGTCATCAGTGTTCAGTGAGTCAAGTCTATTCTTGAGATGGTCTCCAAATTCAGGTGTATGACCCAAGGTCATACAAAGACTGCCAATTAAGTTCACGAACTCACCCTAGAAAAAGTGCTACATACCTCATTGTTGAATATCACTATGGTCACCTTCAAAGTACTCCCCTTGGGAAGCTATGCACTGATGCCAGCACCTAGTCCACCCTTCAAAGCAGTTTTGGAACTCTTTTTCTGGAATGACCATCAGATCTGTTGTCATATTACCCTTGATGGCCTGAATGTCATCAAAATGTCTTCTCTTCAATATTTACTTTGTCTTCAAGTAAAGAAAAAAGTCATTGGGGGCCAGACTAGGTGAGTAGCTAGGGTGTTCCAGTAGTTATTTGTTTACTGGCTAAAGACTACTCACAGACAACTACACAATTAAGTTCTTGAACTTGCCATCTTGCTGCTGTGTGCAATATCCATTCCAAAAAGAGTTCCAAAGTTGCTCTGAAGGGTACACTAGATGCTGGTGTCAGTACATAGCTTCCTAAGGTGAATACTTCAAAGGTGACTGTAGTGATATTCAGCAATGAGGTATGTAGTACTTAGAACAATTAAGTTCATAGAGTTAACTGTCAGACTTGGTATTGTGGTGCTTGTGAACTTGTTTTAATTTTCTTGAGCTTCAACTTTAACTTGCACACCAGTTGACGATCTGTTCCACAGTCAGCCCCTGGCCTTGTTCTTGCTGAAGATATTGAGCTTTTCCATTCTCTTTTCCCACGGATGTAGTTTCTTCAATTTTTATGTTTTCCATTCAGTGAGGTCCACATGTACAGTTGCTGTTTATGTTGATGAAAAAAGGCATTTGCAATGAACGTCATTGATCTTGTGAAATTCTATCGTGCAATCTGTTATGTTTCCATCTGAAAGAAGATATTTTCCAGCTGCAAATTCTTCTTCATTGCTTCCAACTTCCATATCCCAGTCACCAGTCATTATCAGTGCATCTTGATTGCATGTTTGATCAGTTTCAGACTGCAGAAATTGGTAAAAGTCTTCAGTTTCCCCATCTTTGGCATTAGTGGTTGGTGTGTAAATTTGAACAATAGCCGTATTAACTGGTTGTCCTTGTAGGTGTGTGCAGATGATGCCATCACTGACAGAATTGTACTTTAGGATAGATCTCAAAATGTCCTTTTTGATAATGAATGTGTCTCCATTCTTCTTCAATTTGTCATTCCTGGTATGATACACTACTTGACTGTTCACTTAAAAATGACCAGTACAAGTCTGTTTCAGCTCACTTAGCCTAGAATATTGATCTCTATGCCTTCTATTTCATTTTTGACAATTTCCAATTTTCCTAGATTCTTACTTTGTGCATTCAATATTCTGATTATTAATGTGTGTTTGCAGCTGTGTCTTCTTATTTTGAGTCATACCAAATCAGCAAATTAAGATCCTGGATGCTTGAGTCCTCCGACATTACTAAGGTCAACTATACTTTGAGAAAGCAGGTCTTTCCCAGTTACACTTTGATTGTCTTCCAACCCGAGGGGCTCATTTTCTGGCACTATAATACTGGCTAATATTTTTTTGGAAGTATATTGCCAGGCCTTTTTTTAAGCCTTAGTCTGGAAGCTCCATTGAAACTTGTCCTCCATGGTTGACTCTGCAGGTATTTGAAAGACTTGTGACATAGCTTCCAGTATCAGAGCAACCTGCAAGACCTCACAGTTTGACAAAATGACAGATGCATGATGGGTGTCATTAATTACATTCACCATACTCTGCAACCACCACCACTATCCATTTCCAGAAGTTTTCACCACTGCAAAGAAAAACTCAGTCCTCTTTCAGAAATATTCCACTCTTCCCTGCCCCCAACCTCTGGTAACCACTAATCAACTTTGATTTCTCCATACTTGGTTATTGTAGATATTTTGTGTAAATGGGGTCATACAATATTAGTCTCTTTGTATTTGACTTGTTTTACTCAGCATAACATTTTCTATGTGGTAGCATGCATCTTCACTTCCTTTTATGACTGAATAATATTCCATTGCATGGAAATATCACAGCATTTTTCTGTTGATTCACTGAAGGATCCATTGGATTGTTTCTACCTTTTGATTATTATGAATAATGCTGAAATGAATTTTGTTGTATACATATCTGTTTGAGTTCACTCTTTCAAGTCTCTTGGTTGCATATGTAGGAGTGGAATTAGTGGGTCATAGGTAGAAAACCTTGGTGGGTAGTGGTTAAGTACTACATCTGCTAACTAAGGGAGCAGCAGTTCAAATCTACCAGGTGTTCTTTGGAAGTTCTATGGGGCAGTTCTATAAGGTCACTATGAGTTGCAATTGACTCAGCAGCACTGGGTTTGTTTTTTTTATTTTTATTTACTTAATATGACTGAAAATGTACATTCCCGTATAAATTTACATGCCCACCTCTATGCAGCTTCCACTGCTCTCCCTGTCCGGTGACAGCACACTATTCCTCCCTACTCAATAGATAGCTCATTCTCCCAACAGTCTCCTTTCCCCTGCTCTCCGCCCACTCTCCTTCCTCCAGCCAGAGGTCAGCAGGATGATATCCTATAGATGTATAGAATCATCCCATTCTTGACAGTGTTGTCCAAAATTTTTTAAGAATACTGAGCACAAAATGCACTTCCAGAAGAATGTTAGCTTCTGCTTGTGTATTGAACGAACCTTTCAGCAATAGTGTCCATCCTCGCCCTTGATGGTGGATTTTAAAATCCAAAATTTAATAAAATTAAATTTAAAAAAATTTTTTTAAATTAAAAAAAACAATAAAATTTAAAATCTATTTTATCTGAGATTAATATTATCACACCTGCTCTTCTTTGTATATTGTTAGCTTGGTATATATTATTCCAGCCTTTAATTTTCTGTTTGTTCATATCTTTAAGTCTAAGGTGGATGTCTTGTAAGAAACATAAAGATGGGTGATGTCTTTTGATCCAAGATGTTACTCATCTCTTCACTGGAGCATTCAGTCCATTTATATTCAGCGTAATTATGGATAGGTATGTGTTTAGTGCTGTCATTTTGCATATTTATTTTTATGTTGATGTTTTCTCTGTTGCTCTTACAGTTCTGTTCTGGGACATTCTTCTTTATGGGTTGATTTTTCACCCTTTTCAGTGTTGGTGTTGTGTTTGTTGAAACTTCTGTATTGCGTATCTTGTTTTGACATGTTGTATCTTTGTTGTGCTTTGTGGCTACCCCTTTAATCCCCCTTAAGAATCTATGTTGAAACCCAGTTTTAACTTCTACATATCTTATTAACTTTCTCTCCATCTGGAAAGACTGTAAGTACTGTACTATATCCCTCTTTTTAATGTGATGATATCACAGTTTTCATGATATGATCACTGGATCACTTCTTTTAATATTGTAGCTTTGGTTCAGTTTTGTGCCTTCCCTAACTGAGTAGGTTTCTGGATGTGGTGTCCTGTATTGTCTCCTAATGATATAGAGTAAAAGTTTTGTTCCTCTAAGCCAAGAGCTTCTTTCAATATTTCTTGTAGCTTTGGTTTGGTTTTTACAGTCTTTGAGTTTCTGTTTATCTGCAAATGTCTTAATTTCATCTTCATATTTGAAAGACAGTTTTGCAGGATATGTAATTCTTGGTTGGAAGTTTTATCCTTCAAGTCTTTGAATGTGTCATTCCACTGCCTCTGTGTCAACATAGTTTCTGCTGAGAAGTCAGACAAAGGCCTACAGGACTTCCCTCTGAATGTTAAATTTGGTTTGAGTCTTGCTGCCTGTAAGAGTTTCTGCTTCTGTTTCATTTTGTTAAGCTTGATTATAGTGTGTCTTCAAGTCTTTTTCTTGGGGTCTATATTATGTGGCATTTGATATGCATCTTGGATATCTATGTTCTCTTCTTTCATAATTTCAGGGAAGTTTTCTGTCAGCAACTCAACAACAATACTCTGCGTTTTCAGGTGGCTCTTCTGGTTCAGGAACTCCAATTAATCATAGATTATTCCTCTTGATAGAGTTCCACATGTTTCTGAATACTTCTTCATTTTTCTTGTTTCTTTTTTCTGATTTTTCTTCATAGATGCTGGAGTCAGTAGCTCTGTCTTCCAAGTCTGAACGTCTGTTTTCCATTTGTTAAGAGCTGTTCCTTTGGCTTTGAATTGTGTTTCCCAGTTCTTTAATTTTGTTATTGATATGTCAGATTTTAGAATGCTGGTGTTCCATCAGTTTGAACAGCTTGCTTAATTTTTGACTCTGCTCTTCTGCATTTTTTATAATGTCTAGGAGGGCTCTATCTACAGTTCTTTTGTACTTGACCTCCAAAAGTTTCAGAAAGCCTTCTTCATCTGGGAAGTTCTTTGGTTCCTTCTTTTGGGAGCTTTCTGGAGCCATGGGTGGATTTTTCTGTAAGTGTCTGGCCAAGGTTTGTTGCTTTTGGGGCGTCTAGAGGTTGTTTGGTTTCTCTGGTGTTGCCTTAACACAAGTTGAAGCACAGTCTGAGAAGAGGGTTGATCACCAGTCACCTCTATGTACTCCAGTGACTGGGCCCACTGGAACCTCTGGGGTAGCAGGCTCCACCTCCTGGCTGGCAAAGACACAGCCCTACTTATGGAGTCATTGGGGGCCATCAGCTGACCCTATGTTGCAGGTCAGTAAAGGTTGGAGGAGATGTCTTCAGGCTGCATCACAGTTATTTCTCTAGGTAGTCTTATTTTGAAACATAAAAGCTATCTGACAGCTTCCAAAATCAGTCAAGCTGTCAAGTGTGCAAGCCCCTCATTCCAGCTGGCAATGGAAACACCTGTATATCTGTTCCCAGACGCTTTCATCTAATTCAAAGTACAGAAAGGCTACTGTCCTGCTGTCATATGGTGCTGGGCCCCACCCATAAAGGTACAGTGTGCTAAACACAGCTTTTCTTCTGGGAAAGTGTTCCCTGAGCTGCCACTGCCTCCTGGCCTGGGAATTAGCCCCTGTTGAGGCATCTGTTTGGGTAACTCCACCTCCCAGTCAAACAAGATTGTGTCCTGCATGAGCTCTCCTGCCTGATGCAAAAAGCCAAATCAATGGCAGAGGTTTAGAAAGGGAGGGTGGAGGGGCCAAGGTTCTCAGAGTCTAGAGCCGAGCTCTCAAAATGTGTCTATTCCACCTACTGATCATGTCAGCAGTGCAGCTGAGATTTGCTGCCACTTAAGCCCAATTGCCTCCTTCAGCTAGCAAAAAGAACAAAAAAATTCACAAACAGTGGTTACCTTCAGTCCACCAGAACCAGCCATTCAACAAGGGTGTAGATCAGTGAAAGAGAAGTTGTTTCCCATTCAGTGACAAGTAGTCCAAACTGACAGACCTATGCCATGCCCTAGAGCTCACTGGGTGTTCAGAAGCCTCTGTTTAATTATCAGCCCAGGCCTTAGTTTTCAGAGGGAATTAAGGAGATGTGTGTCTTGTCCACTGTCTTGACTCTGCCTCCACCATGTACTTCCAGAAGAATGAACAATTCTTTCTTGTAAAAAGTATAGCCAGAATGCTCATTAGAAGCAAGGATGGTGGGATTATTTTTTATACACGTTGGACATGTTGTCAGGAGGGACCAGTCCCTGGAAAGGGCCATCATGCTTGGTAAAGTAGATGGTTAGGGGAAAAGAGGATCCTCCTCAAGGAGATGAGTTGACACAGTAGGTGCAACAATTGGCTCAAACAGCAACAACTATGAGGCTGGCACAGGACTGGACAGTGTTTATTTCTGTTGTACATGTGTCACTATGAGTTGGAACTGACTTGACGGTACCTAACAACAATTAAGTAAGTGTGAAATGATATCTTATTGTGGTTTTGATTTTCATTTCCAGAAACCCTGGTGACATAGTACTTAAGTGCTACAGCAGCTAACTGAAAGTTTGGCAGTTCAGATCCACCAGGTGCTACTTGAAAACTCTGTTGGAAGTTCTACTCTGTTCTATATTGTTGCTATGCGTTAGAATTGACTCAGTGGCAATGTTTTTGGAGTTTAATGATTAATAAACAGCCTGGTTGTATAGTGATTAAGAGCTCAGCTGCTAACCAAAAGATAATCAGTTTGAATCCACCAGATACCTGGAAATCCTACACGGCAGTTCTACTCTGTCTTATGGGATTGCTATGAATAGGAACAGACTTACCAGCAGCAATTTTTCTTCTTCTTCTTCTTAATGACTAATGATGTATTTACTAGACATTTATATATCTTCTTTGGAGAAATGTTGTTCAAGCCTTTCTGCATTTTAAAATTGAGTTGCCTTTTTGTTTTTGAATTGTAGGGGTTCTTTATATACTCAGAATACTAAACTCTTGTCAGATATATGGTTCCCCAAATATTTTCTCCCCTTCTTTAGGTTGTCCCTTTGGTTTTTTGATAAAGTCCTTTGGTGTCAAAACAATTTTCATTTTGATTAAGTCCAGTTCATTATTTTTTCCTTTGGTTGCTTGTGCTTTTTGTCTCATATCTAAAAATCCATCCTCAAAAACAAGGCATTAAAGCTTTATCCCTGTTTTCCCCTATGTTTTCTTCTAAAAGATGATCCAATGGAATGTGGAAATTATCAAACAATATCATTAATATAACATGCAAGAAAAATTTTGCTGAAGATCATTCAAAAGTGGCTGTAGCAGTGCATTGACAAGGAACTGCCAAAAATTCAAGCTGTTTTCAGAAGAGGATGTGGAACAGGGTTATCATTGCTGTCAGATGGATCCTGGCTGAAAGCAGAGAATACCAGAAAGATGTTTACCTGTGTTTTACTGACTATGAAAATGCATTTGACTGTGTAGATTATAATAATTTATGAATAACATTTCAAAGAATGGGACTTACAGAACACTTAATTGGCTTGTGAGGAACCTGTACATAGACCATGAGGCAGTTGCTTGAACAGAATAAAGGGATACCACCTGGTTTAAAGTTCAGAAAGGTGTATATTAGGTTTGTATCCTTTCACCACACTTTTCAGTCTGCATGCTGAGCAAAGAACTCAAGAAGCTGGACTTAAATTATGAAGAATCTGAAGAAGAAGATGACAGCAAGATTGGAGGAAAACTCATTAACAACCTGCGTCATGCAGATGACATAACTTGGCTTGCTAAAAGTCATTGTGAAGCACTTATTGATGAAGATCGAAGACCACAGCCTCAGTATGAATTATACCTCAACATACAAAGAAAAAATTGTCACAACTGGATCAATAAGCAATAGCATGATAAACAGAGAAAACATAGAAATTTTCATGGACTTTGCTTTACTTGGATCCACAACGAACACTCATGGAAGCAGCATTTGAGACATCAGAGAATGTGCTGCATTGGGCAAATATGTTCTAAAAGACCTCCTTAAAGTGCTAAAAAGCAGACACCACTTTAAGGACTAAGATGCACCTGACCCAAGCCATAGTGTTTCCAATTACCTCATATATGTGTGAAAGCTGGACAAATGAATGAGGAAGACCAAAGAAGAATTGACACCTTTGAATTACAGTGTTGGCAAAGACTACTGAAATAACACAGATGGTCAAAAGAAAAAACAGATCTGTCTTGGAAGAAGTACAGCCAGAATGCTCTTGGAAGTGAGGATGGTGAGAATTCATCTCACATACACTGGACATATTATCAAGAGGGATGCATCCCTAGAGAAGGACATTATGCTTGGTAAAGTAGAGGGTCAGTTAAGGAAAGGAAGACCCTCAATGAGATAGGTTGACACAGTGGCTGCAACAATGGGCTCGAGCATAACAATGGTCGTAAGGATGGTGTGGGACCAGAAAGTATTTTTCTTTATGTTGCATGAGTTGGATTCAATGGAATGGTATCTAACAATTAAATTAAGTTGATTTTCACATATGGTATTAGCTATGAATCTTTTGCATGTGGAGGTTCTAGTGTCCCAGCACCATTTAGAGAGGAGAATGATCTTTCTCTGTTGAACAGGCTTGGTACCCTTGTGAAAAATAAGTTGGTCACAAATATATTCACTTACTCCTGAACTCTCAATTGTATTCCATTGGTCTATATGCCTGTCCTTACGTTAGTACCACATTATTTTGATAACTGTAGCTTTATATTACATTTTGAAATTGAAACATGTGAATCCTTCTACTTTATTCTTTTCCAAGATTGGCTATTTGGAGCCACCTTCAATTCTTTATGAATTTGAGGATTGTATTTTCCATTTCTGTGAAAAAAAAATACTGTTAAAATTTTGGTAGAATTGGCAATATGATTCTGTAGAACAGCTGGAGTAGGCAGACATCGCAATTTTTGACTTCATAATTTCATATTAATCCTACACTGAGTGCCAACTGTATTTCAGGCCATGAACCAAATACTATGGAAACTCAGATGTGCAAGCTGGAATAGTTAGTTTCAAGACATTTGTAGTGAAGTGGGGAGGCATGGACACTCACCAATAGTAAGGACATCTAATGGTCAATCTAAATGATAGGATACACATGGATGGGAGGCTGGACAAAGGGTACGCCCTTCAGCTTGGTAATGCTGGAGTGAGGATTTAAAGAATGAATTGAATTTTTCAGGGCTTCCCTGGTGGCAAGGTAGATGAGTGCTACTTGTGCTAACCGAAATGTTGACAGTTCAATCTGCCAGATGCTCCTTAAAAACTCTATGGAGCAGTTTTGCTCTGTCCTATAGAGTTGCCATGAACTGAAGTTGATGGCATTGGGTTTGCTTTTTTTTTTTTTTTATTTTTATAGCATCATCTAACTGTTTTGGTGCCATGATTGTTTTAACTCAGTCATCTGCTTTATTTTGTGACTCTTTCTCCAGTTCCTCTAAATTTAGAATCATAGCCACAGATTCAGCAGTACCTAGGGGAATGTGTGGATTGTAGTGAAGATAAAGATGGAGAGAAAGAGAAGAGAAGGGAAAGGAGAATTGAAATTTTGAGTCAACAGGAGGCGTAAGTCAGATATTACATGTCAGAGAGAGGGCTATGCAGACTTGGCTTGTGTTTTGGAGAAGTTGACTAGGTGATGCTGCTTATTTGCCCAGAAAAAGAAAAACAGGGAAATTGAGGCAGGACAGGGGGACAGATAGGGAGAAGTTGGCTATATATATATAGTGATGAAGTGATAAAGAATATTCTGCACATGTCTTTATCACTTCATTTGAATGTTGTGAGGTCCTAGGTAATTGGACACACTCTTTTAATATTTTACTGTTCTTTAAGTGAAAGTTTGTCATCCAAGTCAATTTGTCACACAAATCCTACATACACACTGCTATGTAACTCTAGCTGCTCTTCCCACCTTGTGACAGAATACTCTTACCTTCAACTGTATGTTTCCTGTGTCATTTCAGCCAGCTCCTATCCCCTTCCACCCTCTCGTCTCACTTCTGGACAGGAGTTTCCCAGTTGGCCTCATATGTTACTTAAGCCAAGAAGCACATTCTTCACCAGTATCATTTTATGTCTTATAGTCCAGTCCAGTCTTGGTCTAAAGAGTGGTTTCAGTTTTGGACTGACAGAGAGTCTGGGGTCCATGTCTTTTGGGTACCATCCAGTCTATTGGACCTTCAAGTCTGGTCTTTTTAATAGAGTTTGGGTTCTGCATACCCATTTTTCTCCTGCTGTGTCAAGGATCCTATGTTGTATTCCTTGTCAGGACGTCATTGGTGGATGGGCACCATCTAGTTTTTCTGGTCTTATGTTGATGTACGCTCTAGGTTATGTAGCCCTTTATGTCTCTTTGGTTCATATTTTCCTTATGTCTTTGATGTCTTTGATTTTCCCGTGCTCCAAGTGGGTTCGGACCAATTGATATTACTTAGATGGCCACTTGCTAGCTTTTAAGACCCAGATGCCACTCACCAAAGTGGGATGCACCACACTTTTCTTAAAATAGTTTGTTATGCCAGTTGACCTAGATGTCTCCCGAAACCATGGTCCGCAGAGCCCTGCCCCTGTTACCGTGTCCTTTGAAGTGCTAGGTTATATTCAGAAAACCCTTTAGCTTTTGGTTTAGACCAGCTGTGCTGATCTCCACTCTATTGTGCACTGTCCCTCCCTACACCTAACTCAATTTCTATCTACTAATTAATGAATACCCGTCTCCCTCCCTCTCCATCAGTGTAACCATCAAGTACTGTTTTATTCTTTCCTTGACTCTTTATAATAGTGGTTTAATACAGTATATTTCTTTTTGGAATTGACAAATTTCACTCAGCATAAGGCCTTCCAGATTCTTCCATGTTATGAGATTTCTCCCAAGATCATTATTCTTGTTTTTTAATCATTGCATAGTATCCCATTGTTGGCAATCTTTTAAAAAAATATATAGCAAGATACTCCAAAGATAAACCAAAATGACTTTTGAATTGTCTGGGCCACAGCTTCCTTTATCCCTGTTGTCACTGTGCCTCCATTTCATACCAGTGACCATTACTGCAGGCCACCATTGGCCACATTTGAACAAAGAAGGAACCTTGATGGGAATGCTGTATAGGCATCTGCCCCTCAGCATTGAAAACTCCTGTGGGTGTTAGAGCTCTGTAATTCATGCCAAAGGTTTCTCCATGTCGTTTCTTCCCCCCTTCCCTCTTTCCCTCCCCCAGTGGGAGAAGAAAAGCAGCTACGCTTATAGAAAGATTGATTAGTTAAGCAAGTCAATTATATCTCTTGCCGAGAGCAACTGTATATTAAGTAATGCAGCAAAAATGATTGTCTGCACAGATCCATTTTGTCAAACAGCTGTTGCAGAGGCCCGGAAAGAGAAGATGAAGGTTAAAATCCAGTAATAGTCTTCACTCCCCATTTCACCCCACCCCATCATGCCTGGCCCTCCAGGGGCTCCATTTATTATGAGACGGAATAAGGTTGGGTAATGAGCATGCTGGTGGCCTGCTCCATTTTGCAAGAAAATTCCCTCGCTATGCTGTGGGCCCCTGGGCTCTCTGTCAGCACTGGCCTGGCTGCCCTCCTGCCAAGGGGGAGTTGACTAATGCCTACTCACAAGCCGGCGGCTGTTCTCCTGCCTCCTGTCCTAACTCAGCAGCTTTGGGACAGTGGAAGGAGTTCTGATGTAGTCTCTGGAGTCCTGAGTTCAAGTCCAATTACTGAATGCATGATCTTGGCCTGGTCTTTTAACCTTTCTGAGCCTCAGTTTTGTTGTTAGTGAAATATAACAATATTTTAATGAGATAATGAGTATTGATGAAATTTCTAATCTATGAAATAATTCACTTAGTCTGTATGCTATTACATTAGGCAAGGAGGTAGCGGAGAAGAAGAAGGCTGTACACTATCTTCTGGTAGCTGGGCAGGGCTACCAGGTGGTTCACTCAGAGGACAAAGAAGACAAGAGGCTCATGTGCTGCATATAATCAACTGTGCTCCTTTTTTCTCAGTCACTGCAGCAGATGAGTAGGTCGTGCCTCCCCCTTTATATACCACTCACTCTCTTGGGTTGCATATATGGCTTTTTGAGCTTCTATCCTTTAAGGTGCCCTTAACCTGTAAATCTGTTGCTGTTGAGTCAATTCAGGCTCATAACGACCTTGCAGAACAGAGTAGAACTGCCCCATAAAGTTTCCCGAGAGCACCTGGTTCATTCAAACTGCTGGTCTTTTGGTTAGCAACCACGGCACTTAACCACTATGCCACCAGGGCTTCCAGAGTGCCTTTAATGTTTTTTTTAATTGGTATCCCTTATATAAGGCAGTGATGGTCCAGTGGTGTACTTCCTGCCTTTCTTTTGAGAGGCCTGGGTTTGATTCCAGGCCAATGTATCTCAAACACAGTTGTCACCCATCTGTCAGTGGAGGCTTGTGTATTGCTGTGATGCTGGACAGTTTTCAGAAGAGCTTCTAGACTAAAACAGACTAGGGAGAAATCTTTACAGTCTACTTCCAAAAATCAGTTAGTGAAAACCCTATGAATCACAAAGGTCCAGTCCTATCATACATGGAGTTGCTACGAGTGAAAGTCAACTCAGCTGAAGCTAACGACAGCAATGGCCCCAAGAGTGTTTTGAAGACACTGGTTTTTGTTATCTAGTGCTGCTTTAATAGAAATACCACAAGTAGGTGGCTTTAAAAAGAGGAATTTTACTTATCACAGTCCAATAAGGTAAAAGTTCAAATTCAGGGTGTCACCTCAGGGGAAAGGCTTTCTCTGGTGGCTCTGGAGGAAGGTGGTTGTCATCAATCTTTGCCTGGGCTGGAAGCTTCTGAGGCCCAGGGACCCTGATCTTTTGCAAAAGATGTGCTCAGCTCCTGGAACTGCTTCTTGGTGGTATGAGGTCCCCAAATCTCAGTTTGTCTCCCTTTCTTTTATATCCCAAGAGATCATCCTAAGCCAGATACAATACCACAAGTTAAGTTCTACCTCACCAACTCAACTGCAACCCATCCACCCTTATTAACATCATAGAGGCAGGATTTACAACAGGAAAGACATCACACAATACTAGGAATAATAGCTGAGCTAAATTGCTACAGATTTTTGGGAAACACAATTCAATACATAACAGCCTCCTCTTTCCTCGCCTTCCAGGCCATGGAGTTGTCAGGAAGCAGCTGATTTCTTTGTCCCAAACAGGCACTCGAGTCAGTGCTGAGTGGAGAGTGGAAAGGCATCTGGATGCATTGATTTGTCCATTCCATGAGCTGTCCCTTACCATCAGTTTTGGGGAGAGACTCGGCTAAACAGTGAGCTTCAAGTTTTCATTTTAGATCAAATCTTTGACCATTGTCAAAGGACATCTTTTACCTTTTCTTTCTGTGTCAAGAAGGTAGGCCAACCAGCTTGTTCTCCCACCTGAAGTTCTATCACTGGCTTTTCAGTGCTTCAGACTGAGGTTTTTGTCTCTGTTCTAATATAAGTGTGTTAGAAGAAGATACACTTCATTTGTGTGTTCTCTCTGGGAATGAATCTGTCAGATCCCCTCTTAGGAGACAGTGTGTTGGACGAGCCTTGGCGGTCACATAGGTTGAAGGGGATAATCTGGTGACAAGGCTGTGCAACTGGCAAAACCCGGTCTCCTGAGTCCTAGTGGTGCTTTTCCACAGGGCACCCCTGTTGCTTCTCAGAGAGTTATTTTGACAAGAAAAAGACAAGGGCAAGTTGGCTCTCTGCCACTGTGACTGTGCTAAGGAGATCAAGGGCTTTTCCCACTCTTGGGCACAGCAGTGTTTTAAGAAGAATCATAGCGATTGCTAGTTTCTGGGGCTGACAGTCCTTCCCCACCATCTGGTGGGCTTTCAATGTCTAGGACCAGGGCTCAGATCCAGTTCAGACCCCGGTGGCCTGTGTTCTTTGTGGCCCAGCAGGCTAAGTGACTCAAGCTCGCCTGATTCTTGAGCAGTTTGGCAATTTATTTTCTAATCCTCAGCCACAAATGGGCACTTAGCATAGAAATGACTGTTTTTCTGATGCACTCCCTCTTTCTCATGACCCTGAATAGGAGTCTGTGACTGTGTGTGCAGAGGAGGGTGGTAGGTGGGGTTGATAATGTTGATGGTGACCCACGTGGGCATTCAGCCTTGGAAACTGGGCCCTTGACTGGTGGGGTCTGTGAGAAGGGTCAGGTGAGCCTCACAGCTATTTGAGAAACGCCTGATGGTCCAGCCTGGGGAAACAATCAGCTGGGCACCACTTCTCATAGATTGCCAGAACTGGAAGGGGCTTTAAAGGTCTGCTAGTACAGCTAATCATTCCTGAAGCTTGAATTCCTTTGGCAACTCTTTTGCCCAACCATTTCCTACCTTCAACTGAAATGATTTGGTGCAACCCTGTCTAGTGAGGGAGAAACGTGTGATCTTGGTTTCCTTTGTACATGCATCTTGTTTAGGACTAGATGGAAGACCTAATTGCACTAGGGTATTAGGCTCAACCTCTGACTTTTCCTTTCTTCTCTCTTCTCATTTTAGACCAAGAGAAAAATACTCAGTTGATTTATTGGAGGAATTCTTTTTTGACAACATGGTTTCTTATCCCTTCAGGTATCTCCAGAGTGCTTATAAAGGAAGAGCCAGCATAAACATCTTTAAACACATACCTTCTGAATCTTTTTTTTTAATCAGTGAGGATGGGGATGTGGTTTAGTGGGGAGAGAAGATATGGAGGAAGGCAAGAACAAATTTCTCACTAAGTGGTATGTGTGAGCTGCAGCCTAGAGATAAAGGTGATCCAATGTCATGATGGAAGTGGGCTGAAGACTTATCTAGTTCAAGATCAGAAAACAAGGACAAGGAGAGGAAGAAACCTTCCTGGGATCACATAGTGAAACTGTGGCTGTACTGGAATGGACCTCAGCCAGGGATTTCTATGGTTGTATGGGGTCATTGCACATGAGAGGTCTGACAATTAAGTCCATGAGCTTAACTGTGCTAACTGCTATATACTTCACTGCTGAATATCACTGTAGTCACCTTCCAAGTACTTCCCTTGAGAAGCCATCACCGATGCCAGCCCCTAGCCCACCCTTCAAAGCATTTTTGGAACTCTTGCTAGAATGGCCATTGCACGCAGTGGTAAGTTTGTGAACTTATTTGTATAGTCCCTCACAGATGTGAGGGAGTTTTTAGCCACTAAACAAATAATGGTATTGGTCACCTGAACTGGCCCCCAATGACTTTTTTCTTTACCCGAAGATAAAGGAAATCTTGAAGGGAAGATATTTTGATGACATTCAGGATATCAAGGGTAATACAATGACAGCTCTGATGGTCATTCCAGAAAAAGAGTTCCAAAATTACTTTGAAGGATGGATTAGGCTCTGGTGTTGGTGCATAGCTTTCCAAGGGGGGTGCTTCAAAGGTGACCATAGTGATACTCAGCTATGAGGTATGTAGGCACTTTTTCTTGGATGAGTTTATGAACTTAACCACGAGTCTTTGTAAATCACATTGTAATAGGAGATAACAGAAGACAGCTGTTTCCTTTTGCTATTATTCAGGGAGATACTCAGCTCTAGAGCGAGGGTTATGGGTTTCCAAAAGCACTGACAGCCTCATGGGGATCAGAGGAGGCAGCCACTTACTGTAGGATTGCAGGATCATGGAAACATCTTTCCTATTCTCTGGAACCAGTAATGCTTCTCTCACACATATCCTAGGGTCCCTGGACTTCATTGCTAACCTAAAGGTTGGAGATTCAAGTCTATCCAACCTTGGAACAAAATCCTGCCAATGTACTTCCAAAAAATTAGTTACTGAAAACTCTATGGGACACAATTCTTCTCTGACACACGAGTTGCTGCAAGCCAGAATTTACTCAAGGACAGTGTTTTTTCAAACCCGTATCTTGATGTCCAAGATTTCATCTCTGCATGTCTTTCCTTTGGTTTAATGCGTATGTTTTTTAAAAGGGAAGCATATGAATGATCATATCAGATCCTTGTCTGAGTGATTTTAGCTAGGGAATAAGTATCACAACACTTGCAACCAGATACGCTCTTGCTGTTCAGTTACCATCACGTCAGCTTCCACTCATGATGACCTCATGTATAAAAGAATGAGGTGTTGCCCAGTCCCGTTCCATCTTCATGATCACTTGTACATGTGATCCCATTGTTGGGGCTATTATGTCAATCCACCTCCTTGAGGGTTTCTCTCATTTTCACTGACCATGTACTTTGCCAAATATGAAATGAGGTATAGTAAGAGGGAGACCTGAGGAAGCAGAAAGAAAGATACATGAAGGCATATTGAAGGAAGTAAAGAACGCTGCTTCTCATTCTACAATATTCCCGAGGTCATTGTGCCTAGAACTGGAGTGGGCCAGTTAGAGATGTGTGTGCATTGGGGGAGAGTCAGTGGATGGATCTGAGGCTACCACAGAGGAGGAGTGTTTGCCATTATATCCCTTTCCTGGGCCAACATAATTGGAATTATTCCAGTACATGTTTGCTTCAGTGACTGATTAGACCTCCTACTTTGTCCACAGGATTACTCCTTCAACTTTTACTACTCAATTAACTCCCTGCACAGCCCATACCCTGCCCTCTGCTTCCTAAACTTTCCATCACCAGGGTATGATGTGTCTTTGGATTGTAGACCTTGTCTTAAATCACACAATAGACAAGTAAAGCAGACAGTGGTCCCAGGGCCTGTTAGCCAGATCTAGGATGATGCCACAGCCAGGCTATGTGAGAAGTGAAGTTTGACTTGTGTATCCCTCGTCTCACATGTAGCCCTATAGGGTGTGTCACTTGGGAGCAAGAGTGTCCGTGTATCTGTGGGTTCAGGCTGCTCTTCAAGATGATTAAATGCTTTGGCCGTCAGGGCTGAGGTGGCCTTTCCATGATATGTGGACAACGGAGTCCCTTTTCTCCCTTAATTCTGGGCTAAGGACAGATTCCCAAGTGTCCTCAGATGACTTTGCCATGAGCTTCAGCATTTCTGGTTATAATCACAGGTGCTATCCCATCATCTAACTTAAGTCTGTGTTGCTGCACTGAGTTCTTCCCTTTATAGTATCTCAAGAAAGAGAAGGGGCTCTGGGGCAAGAGAAGAGGCTGTCTTTGAAAATCAAGTGTCCACTCCCAGCTCTAGAGGAAGCTGACACAGAAGCTCTCTGTAGTCCTGTGGACTGTCCCATAGTGTCTGGATGAAGGTGAGACAGTTGATTTGAAGAGGCAGGTCATTCCACAGCAGGACCCAAAGTGTTCTAAGTCCTGGCAGTTTACCATGTTTCTATTTGTCTCTGTCCATCTCCTCTACCAATGACTAGAGGCTAAAATTTCTGCCAGGGTGTTGTAAGGGCCTATAGGAAGAGGGTCAGCTCTGCCACTCATGGAGACAGTGACAAATTAGTAGCCAACACTCTATGGGAATGCCTGGGGTTGCAACCTTAGGACTTTTTCTCTGTGAAGAACCTGGGAGAAAGAGAAACAGAGAAAGAGAGAGACAGGAAGGAGAGAATTACAGCAAATAATGACTCCCTTGTTTAGTACATTGAGGAGACTAGGACAGGCTGGACCACATTTGGTGAAAATGATGAGGACGCAGTAGAAGGTAAAAGCTGAGTTTTGTGAGAAATGACTGAAGGAAGTAAAGATGTCTGGTCTGAAGTTAACTCTATGGAACAGTTGTACTCTGCCTTATAGGGTTGCTATGAGTTGGAATTAACTTGATAGCAGTGGGTTTGCTTTTTGATTGGAAGGTACAAAGATTTACAGGAGCATTATAACTGTGTCTTTATATCTAAGGAGTCCTGGTAGCACAGTGGTTGAGAGCTTGGCTGCTAACCAATAGACTGGCAGTTTGAATCCACCAGATGCTCTTTGGATACCCTGTGGGCAGTTTCACTTTTCCCTATAGGGTTGCTATGAATAGAAGTTGCCTTGACGGCAGTGGAATTTTTTATTTTCTTTTGTTTTCTAATATCTGAGGGCTGTTATAAGCAAGAGAGGACATACTTAGTCTCCGTATCCTAAAGGATGTGTACGGAAGCCTCAGGAGCATGGCACTGGGCTCAATACAGGGAAGAACTTACTACTCAGAGCTGACCAAGGGTGACATGGGCTCCCAAAAGAGGTGGCAAGTCCTCAACCACCAGAGATAGGTGGTCAGGCAGAGGTTAGGGAACTTCTTAAGAAAGAAGAGAGAGTGAGAGGCAATTGGAGTTCTCATGGAGATGACTTCAACTTTAGCTGAGAAATTAGATTAGGCGACCTTGAAGCCCCGTACAGCTGTAAGATTCTCAGATTTGAGAAGAGGTAGATCACAGCTGGTTCAGTTTAGGCAGTTTCAAATGCTCGAGCCCTACTCCGCAGGGAGACGTAGAGGTCGATTTCAAAAGGGTCCTGGAAATATCCAGGGTGAATTTCTCCTAGCAGCTAAATATTGTGTGTATGAGACCTAGTGCTAGAGGGAGAATTACAGTGGCTGAAGAATTTAACTGTGAGAGGTTTCCCACATAGAGAAGTAAAATTCCACAAGAAATGCTACACCAGCCCCATCATATTGAATTATTGAGACACATTTAGTTTCCAAGTCTAGGAAGCGTGTAGGTGTCTAAACAAAGGTCAGGGACTCTTTGTAGTGAAAAAAATCAGTGAAATCAGGGAGACCTGGTTACTAATATTGGCTTTGCCATATTCCGATGGGATGGTTTTGGACAAATTACTTTTTTCTGTGAGTTGCTTCAATTTTATCATCTGTAAAATGGGTATAACAATTTCTACTTCACAGAGCTGTGCTGACAATTAAATCAGGCACTGCCTGTAAGACAGTATTTAGACAGTCCAGCCTGTTGTCATCCAGTCACATCTGACTCATAGTTACCCTGTACGACAGACTAGAACTTTCCCATAGGGGTTACAAGATTGTAATCTTTATAGAAGAAGACTGCCACATTTTCTTCCAGTGAAGTTCAAGCCACTAACTTTTGTTAGCAATCAAGCCCTTACCCATTGTGCCACCAGGGCTCTTAGGTACAGTAAAAGGCGGTTATACCTCCCCTAGGATCTGGGCCTTCTCATCAAATCCCAGTTGCCTCTTGGCTACTCCCCTCCTAAGTCATGTTTACAGCAGTATTCCTGAAGCCAAGCATGGTGTGCTGGCAGGTGCTAAGTCCTTGTTGGTGTTCTGACAGGCAGGTATCCACCTTTTGTGTGATGAAGGGCTGTAGGAGCTGTCACTCTCCTGTCGCTTGTCAGGAGATGGGCAGACTCAGAGAAGCTCAAGGTCATGAATTATCATCTGCAGATGTGCTTCAGAAGAGCAGAGGTGACAGTGAAGGGAAATCTAGATGCTGGAAATGGGAAAGAGGTAGGAGTGGGGAGAGCTGTCACCATGATTTCAAGTAGACTGGAAGAAGAGCCAAAACATAAAGCCATGCTCATTAACAACTGCTACTACTCTGTAGTGTTTAAATATACCCATAGGTACTAATAGGCGTATACTTGCACTCTGATAACATCCACCCATGCTAGAGACCTACACCACTGATGCAGCAGGGATAAGCTGTTGGCTGTTGCTCTCTGGAGATTCTGGCTCATCAGGATCTGTGTGTTCCTCTGCTTAGCTTTCGGAAGCTTGGGAGGAGTTGGGTGCTCCAAAGTAGCAGCGGGCAGAAATGAGGGAAATAAAGGGGATCCAGCAAGTCAGAAAGAGGCTTTTTGGTAGCTATGTCTCTACAGCCATCACCTCACTCTTACAATTTGGCGCCTCCCTGGATTCTGTACCTTTGGGCGATCACTTATGCCCATGTCTGCATTTTAGATCCTCAGTGAATTTTATTGTCTGTTAAAGGCCATAATAATGATCAAAAGGTTAGACAAGGCTAAACTCCTGAGGCTAATGTATTGCTTTGGGAGATTTTGCAAGTGGAACACAAGGAACAGACTCAAAGTCTAGGGCCCCAGAGCTGAATAGAAAGCTTTCTCAGAGAAGACACTGCCCAGTTCTGCAGCACCCTCAGGATCTCCATCGTTACAACTATTGTACCAAGCCATCTCACAGAGTCTCTCTTACCCTTGCTGGCCCTCCCTGCTTCACAAAACATAATGTCCACTTCCAGCAATTGATTTTGGTTTCTCTTGATGACATATCTAAAAAATTGAATGGAACAATGTTTTGTTGTGATCCATAGGTTTTCAATGGCTAATTGTATAAATAAACTACCAGGTCTTTCTTCCTAGTCTGTCTTAGTCCAGATACTCACAGAAACCTGTCCACTATAGGTGACCCTGCTGATATTTGCAACATTGGTGGCACAGCTTTCAGCATCACAGCAATATGCAAGCCACCACAATATGAAAAACTGACAGGTAGTGGGCCTGCTACACATGGTAGTGCAGTGATTAAGTGCTCACCTGCTAACTGGTACATCAGTGGTTCAAAACCTCCAGTCACTGCATAGCAGAAACATTTGGCAGTCTGCTCCCATAAAGATTAAAGCTTTAGAAATCCTATAGGGCAGTTATACTCTGTCCTAAGGGATTGCTATGAGTTAGAATCAACTTGATGGCAGGAAGTTTCGGTAAACAAATATTTATTAATTATAAAAATGAAATGATGCATTTTTCACCTATACTTTGGGTAAGACACTTGTTAGGTACCATGTTTTAGCCTATTAATCCTTATAACAACATGAGAAGCAGATATTATCAACCCATTTTGCACAGGGCTTTGAACTGGTTTATTCTGGTGCCACCCCTGCCGAGAATTTGCCTTTCCACCCCAGATATACTGAATGAGAATCTATACTTAACAAGATTTCCAGGTGATTCTTATAATAATAATTTTTAGTAATTTTCTAGAATCACTGTTCTTATTAGTTATTCTGAGAACTGATTCCTAACGATCAGCATTAGCACTGCCGAGAATTTGGTAGAGACAAAAATCCTTAGCCAGGGTTTGAGCTGAAACAAACTTTCAGAGCTATGATTTTACAGATGGGAGAAATTGAGCCTCGAGACAATTCAAGGTCAAGTAGTGTCTCTCCAAAGCTTGTGTATTTTCATCATACCATCCTGCTTCATGCCCCTTACTTTGTAACTGCAACTAATTTGCAGTTATATTTTTTCCCAGATGTGCTTCTTTAGTAGATATCTTAACTAGTTTCATTTTCCAGGGTTAGATATATAAGCTTTGCTTATAAGGATGCAATTATATTTTCCTCTGAGCGTTTAGTGTACACTTAGATTATACTACCATCACAACATAATCATAATAAATATCCATGCACCCAACAACAAGGCTCCAAAATACGGAAAACAACTCTAACAGCCCTGCAAAGAGAAATAGACAGTTTCACAGTAATAGAAAGAAGCTTCACCACACCATTCCCGGTAAAGGAGAGAACATTTGTAAAGAAACCCAGAAAAGATGCAGAATATCTAAAAGTCACAATTATCTATCTTAATCTCATAGACACAGAACACTGCATCTAACAGCAACAAAAAATGCATTCTTTTCCAATGTACATGAAACATTCTCCAGGATAGGCCACACCTTGGGTCACAAAGCAGCTCTCAGCAAAATCCAAAACACTTCCAACGCTACGAAAATAGAAATTAGTAACAGGAAGAGCAAGGAGAAAAGAAAAAACAAAACCAAAAAACCCAAAACATGGAAGCTAAAAACACCTTGCTTAGGAACCACTGGGTAATAGAAGAAATTAAAGATGGAATTTAAAAACTTTCTAGAATTAAATGAGCATGAAAACACATCATGTCAAAACCTTTGGGACCTAGCAAAGGCAGTGTTCAGAGGTCAATTTATAGCAATAGACATATACCACAAAAAAGAAAAAAAGAGACTAAATTGTTAGCCCTAAAACTCAGATAGAAACAGAATAACAAAAGAAGCCCAAAGTCACCAGAAGAAAGGAAACAATAAAGATCAGAGCAGAAATCAACAAAACAGAGAAGAGAAAAACAATAGAAAGAAATCAATAAAACCAAAAGTTTTTTCTTTGAAAGGATCAACAAAGTTGATAACCTATTAGCCAAACTGACAAAAGAAAAACAGAAGAGGAAGCAAACAACTCAACTAATACATGAAATTGGAGGACATTCAACAGACTCAACTGAAATAAGAAGGATAATAATGAGTACTGTGAAAAACTATATTCCAACAGATTTGAAAACCTAGAGGAAATGGGCAAACTTCTGGAAACACACTGCATACCTAAACTAACACAAAATGATGTTCAAAATCTGAACAGACAAATAACAAGAGGTTGAAAAGATAATAATCTCCACCCCTCACTCCTCTCCCAAAAGTTCTGGCCCTGATGGCTTCATTAAAAAATGTCACAGGAAGCTGTATTGGGATTGCATTAAGTAGATCGCTTTAGGTAGAATGGACATTTTCAGAATGTTTAGTGTTCCTAACCATGAGCAAGGTAGGTTTCTCCAATTTTGTAATTATTTTTTCATTTCTTTCAGTAAGACTTTGTAGTTCATATTTATTGCAATAAGTCCTTGTAGTCTCGTATTTCTCTAGTAAGATTTCTTCCTAGATATTTTATCTTCCTGGGGGCTATAGTAAATGATATTGATTTGGTGATTTCTTCTTTGATGAGCTCCTTGTTGATATAAAGGAATCCTACTGATTTATTCATGTTTATCTTGTATCCTGATACTTTGCTGAACTCCTCTATTAGTTCCAGTAGTTTACTTATGGATTCCTCAGGATTCTCTGTATATACAACCATATCATCTGCAGATAGGGAGATGTTTACTTCTTCTTTGCTGGTATGGATGCCTTTTATTTCTTTGTCTTGTCTAATTGCTCTGGCTAGAATTTCTAGCACAATGTTGAATAGAAGTAGTGAGAGTGGGCTTCCTTGTCTAGTTCCCATTCTCAAGGGGAATTCTTTCAGTCTTTCACCATTCAGGATGATGAATGCCGTTTGCTTTGCATAGATGCCACTAAGTGCATTGAGGAATTTCCCCTCTGTTAATGTTTTGCTGAGAGTTTTTAGCATGAACGGGTGTTGGACTTTGTCAAATGGCTTTTCTGCATCAATTGACAAAGTTAGGTGATTCTTATTTTTTGTGCTATTTAAGAGGTTGATCACATTAATTGATTTTCTGATGATGAACCAGCCTTGCATTGCTGGAATGAAACCAACTTGGTCACAATGAATTATTATTATTTTTTTTATATGCTGTTGAATTCTCTTGGCTAGGATTTTGCTGAAAATTTTTGCATCTAGATTCATGAATGATATTGGTCTGTAATTTTCCTTTTTTGTGGGATCTTTCCCTGGCTTTGGTATCAGGGTTATGCTGGCTTCATGGAATGAATTTGGGAGTATTCTAAACCCAATTTCTATAGTGTGAGATAGCCTCAATAATATCAGAGTTATCTTTTCTGTAAAAGTTTGGTAGAATTCTCTGGTGAAGCCATCTGGGCCAGGGTATTTTTTGGTTGGCAATTTTTAGGTGACGTTTTCAATCTCTTCTATTGTGATAAGTTTATTAAGTCTATCTACTCCTTGTGGTAATCTTGGTGGGTGATATGAATCTAGAAATTTGTCTATTTCCTCTAGGTTTTCAAATCTGTTAAGAGTACAGCCTTTCATATTATTCTGTTATGATAATTTTGATTTTAGTTGGGTGTGTTGCAACATCTCCCATCTCATTTCTTAATTGGGTTATTTGTATCTTCTACTGTTTTTCTTTTGTAAGTTTAGCCAGTGGCTTATCAATTTTATTGATCTTTTCAAAGAACCACCTTTTGGTTTTCTTAATTTTTTTCAATTGTTCTTCTATTCTCTAATTCATTTAGTTCTTCTCTAATCTTTATGATCTGTTTTCTTTTGGTGCATGAGGTGTTCCTCTGTTGCTCTCTTTCTGCTTGAACAAGCTGTAGTGTTCATTCTTTAATTTGAGCCCTTTCTTCTTTCTGGATGTGTGCAATTATAGAGATAAATTGACCTCTGAGCACTGCTTTTACTGTATCCCATAGATTCTAGTAGACTGTGTTTTCATTCTCATTTGATTCCATACATTTCTTTATTTTATCCTTGATTTCTTCTATAACCTCTGGCTTTTTGAGCAAGGTATTGTTCAGTTTCTATGAGTTTGAATTTCTATCTATGATTTTTCTCGTGTTGATTTCGACTTTTATGGCTTTATGGTCTGAGAAGATGCTTTGCAGTGAATCAGTGGTTTGGATTTTGCAGAGAATTGCTTTATGGTCTAAACCTGGTCTGTTCTGGAGAATGTCCTATGTGCATTGGAGAAAAAGGTGTTCTTATCCTTCGATGGATGAAAAGATCTGTATATGTCGATAAGGTGAAGTTTGTTGACTGTTGCAGTAAAATCTTCTGCATCTTTATTGAGCTTTTTTCTGGATAATCTATCTATTACTGAAAGCGGAGCATTGAAGCCTCCAACTATTGTTGTGGAATGATCTATCTCACTTTTCAGTGTTGTCAGTATTTGTTCAATGTACTTAGGTGCTCTGGGTATTGGGTGCTTAAATATTTAATATTGTTAAGTCCTGCTTAAGTATTGAACGTTTTAGCAATAGCAGCCATCCTTGGAAATTTATTTTATGTGAGATTAGCATTGCCTCACCTGCTCTTCTTTGTATGTTGTTACCTTGGTATATATTCTTCTATCCTTCAATTTTCAGTTAGTTCATATTTTTGAATCTAAGGTTTGTTTCCTGAAAGCAACATACAGATGGATCAAGTCTTTTGATCCCGAATGTCACTTGCTGTCTCTTTACTGGAGCATTCACTTTGTTTACATTCAGCATAATTATTGATAAGTATGTGTTTAGTGCTGTCATTTTGATGTAATTTTGTGTGTGTTGATATTTCCTGTATTGCTTTTAACATTCTGTTCTGGGTCATCCTCTTTATGGGTTGACTTTTCAGTGCTGGTTTTGTGTTTGTTGAGACTCGTATTGCATTTCTCGTTTTGATATGTTCCATTGTTACTTTTGCTTTGCAGCTACATCAATGATCTCCCTTAACATTCTAAGATTAATCCCAATTTCAACTTCTGCATAACTTTTTAACTTCTCCATCTGAAAGGAATATAACTACTGTAATATATCCCTCTTTTTAGTGTGATGGTGCCATAGTGATCACTGACTGTTTCCATTCTTTTGATATTGTTGCTTTGATTGAATTTTGTGGCTTCCCCAACTAAGTAGGATTCTGGATATTGTGTCCTGCATTGCTACCTTAAATGTACACTGAATGGTTTTGTTTTTCTAAGCAAAGAGATTCTTTCAGTATTTCATGCAGCTTTGGTTTAGTTTTTACAAAGTCTCCAAACTTCTCTTTATCTGAGAATGTCTTAATTTCACCAACATATTTGACAGACAGTTTTGCAGGATATACAATTCTTGGTTGGAAATTTTTCTCCTTCAGGGCTTTGAATGTTTCATTCCACTGTTTTCTAGCCAACATTGTTTCTGCAGAGAAGTCAGACGAAAGTCTACAAGGTTTTCCTCTGAATGTTGTCTTTGTTTTGAGCCTTGCTGCCTTTAAGTTTCAGTTTATTAAGCTTGATTATAATATGGCTTGGTATCTTTCTTTTGGGACCTAGTTTTTGTGGTATTTGATACACATCTTGGCTGGCTTTGTTCATAATCTCAGGAAAGTTTTCTGTCAGCATCTCTATAGCAATGCTCTCTGTATTGTCATCTGTGCCATCATAAATTGTTCCTCTTAATAGAGTCCCACCTGTTTCTTAATGCTTCTTCCTTTTTCTTATATCTCTTCCCTGATTTCTCCTCACATATGCTGGTGTCAGATGCTATATCCTCAAGGTCACTTCACTAAGTCTAACTTCCATCTTCTCAGTTCTGCTCTTTTGGCTTTGGATTGAATTGTCTAATTCTGTAATTTTGATATTGATCTTCTGTATTTCAGCTTGTTGTTCTGTAAGTTCAAATGGCTTACTAATTTTTCATTTTGTTCTGCTGCATTTTGCTTAATCTCTAGGAGGGTTCTATATATAATTCTTTTGTACTTGACCTCTGATAGTTTCAGAAAGTCTTCTTCATCTGGGAATTTTTTTTGAATCTTTATTTTGGGAATTTTCTGGAGTCAAGATGGACTGCTTATTTAAATGATTAACTATAGTCTGCTGTGTGTGTTCCATCCAGATGCTGTTTAATTTCTCTGGTGTTACCTCAACAGGAGCTGAGCTGTAGTTCTAAGAGAGTAGTTTGTCACCAGCTGTCTCTATATGCTGCAGTGATTGGCCCAAGGTGGACTCTCTGGGGTGGAAATCTCTGTCTATTGGGTGGCAAAGTTGGCGCCCTACTTATGGAGATGTTGGGGGCTGTTAGCTGACCCTACAGTGTGGATCAGAGAAGGATTGGGCAAAAACTGCCAGGCCTCTTAACAGACAGATCTCCAGACAAATACGTAAGACTCTCAACCATAAATGTAAACTTTACTTCTATGAGGAGAACTGTCCAGGTGCAGAAAATCACAGAACTCTCTAGCTAGTAGCTGTCCAAATGCTGCCAAAAGCAGTCAGGCTGTCAGGAACAGCAGACCCTGCCTTCCAGCTGATAACAAAAGTGTGTTACTGGTCATTTGCAGACGCTGCAGTTCTCCGATACAGTGAAACTGCTGGAGCAGAGGTCAGCAGCTGCTTGCTTGTCTTTGAAAGGGGAATTTTAGTACAGTGCTGGTGCCTAGTCAAACATGCAAGGTTCTAGGGCTCCCCAAATGTCCAGTGCTCTGTACAAATATTATACCAGGCCTTGGTTCTCAGAGGGAAATGAGGAGATGTGTGTCTAGTTTGCCATATTTTTTGGTGATTTTCTTTTAGGCTCTAGCCTATATAGTGTTCATAGAGCTCTTGGATGGTCAATTTTCCATCTTTGCCGATACTAGGGAATTTTTCTGTTAGCAATTCTACAGTGAGCCTCTCTGTGTTTTCTATTTTCTCCTCCTGTTCTAACTCCAATTACACAAAAATTTTTGTTTTTGATTGTATTCCACGTATTTTTTCAGGATTTCTTCATCTTTATTCACTTTTTCTGATTTTTCTTCAAACATGGATATCCAAATGTTCATCTTCAATTTTTTGATTCTGCCTTCCATTATTTCACATGCTCCTCATCTCTTCCACAACACTGTCCATTTTAGAAATCTTGTTGTTTATCTTTTGGAATTCTAGTTGACGTTTTTGTGTGATTCTTAGTTGTGAATTTATTTTAGCATTTTGTTCCTGTATTATTTTCATGAATTCTTCCATGAATTTCCTTCTCCATGATATTTTTACTGCTTCCATATTTTTTGTCTGCTTTGCTTCAACTCTTGAATATTAGAGAAAAACAAAAAGGTAAAAGAGAAAGAGGAAAAAATAACTAGGAATTTGGAAACGAAGAAGAAAAAATAAAGAATGAAAGAAATTAAAGAAAGGCCCCAGGGCTCTCACCCCTACTGCTGCAAAGACTAGGGAACTATCTCACAGGCTGCACAACATAGCCTGGCTAGAAGGGGTATAAATGTCACATTTTGTCAGGTGTTCAGGAGGCATGAAAAGAAGGGAAGTATAGAGAGACAACTGGGAAGTGGAGAAAGACAGGAAACAAAGAGGAAATATAAAGATAAAAGGAAAAAAGTAATTCTCCCAGGGATCCCACTGATATGTATGAGCAGACTGGGGATGTGGATCCTAAATCTTACAGTACTGCCTATCTAGAAGAGACTCCCAAGCCACGAAAAAAAGGACACATACAAACAGACCAAACCCAACAAAACACAAGAAGGACACACACAAAAAAATCCCAGGATTCCATCAATGTGGCATCACAGGAAAGCCACAGGAGGAGTGATTCCTTAGTTGAGCAATGCACCATAGCTTTTCAAGAAGAGGCAAAGATGTCATATGGGAGCCAGGTGTTCAAAAGAAAGGAGGGGGAGGTAGTGGGAGGCACAGAAGAAACCAAAAGAAACAGAAAAAAGCAGCAGCACCAGCAATAGACAAAAGGCATTCAGAGAGCTGGCTAGTGGGATAGGGGGTGAATCCAAGTGGCCTGGGTGGAAGGAATTTCCTCCCAGCTGATAGACTGCAGCCAGAGGAAGCAGAAGATGTGTGGGTAGGCAGGTGGGTGGCTGAGGGGAGGTAGTGAGGTTAGGATAGCATGTACCACTGGTTACCAGGCGATCTATGTCCTGCTGGCAAATCCTGCAGGTGCTTTCATGTGCTCTCTTCTACTAGTCTCTAGTGCCAGTGTAGTGAATCCAGGCAGTACAGAGGCCACACTTCTTGGTTGGCTGAGCCACGGCAGCTAACCAGGAGATTTCAGAGGTAGAGCAGCCAGGAGAAGATGCAGTTTGTGAAAGTATGTCATGCTGATTGCCGGGTACTTTGTTTTCCACTGAGATTTCTGTGTATCTACATTCCTAGGTTCCTTGTCTGCCAGTCTCCAACAAGAGTCCAAGATGGGTAATCCATACTGGGTTAGCTGATAGGGTACTTCCTCTCATACATGTCCTGGGTCTCTTTTTTTTGTTTATTTACTATTTTAGTTGGTTTTTAACTGAGATCTTTATCTTGTCATTTGACACTTCAGGTTCCAGGATTGATGTTTGTCTCTGTTTCACTTATTTTTTCAAGTCTTTGCAGTGGAGGGACAATGTGGTGTTTCTGTTACTGCTGTTTTGTCTGGAAGTTGAGACTGGGACTTTTATGCACTGCTGGTGGGAGCATAAAATGGTATAACCATTTTGGAAATAGATATAGTGCTTCTTTAGAAAGATAGAAAGAGAAATATCATATGATCCAGAAATCCACTCTTAGGAATATATCCTAAAGAAATGAGAGCCATCACATGGATAGACATATGCACACCCATCTTCGTTGCAGTATTGTTCACAACAGCAAAAAGATGGAAAAAACCTAGGTGCCTTTCAACAGATGAATGGATAAATGAGCTGTGGTACATACACACAAGAGAATACTACACAACAATAAAGAACAAAAATGAATCCATGAGACATCTCACAATATGGATAAATCCAGATATTATTGTGCTGAGTGAAATAAATCAGTCAAAAATGGACACATATTGTATGAGACTACTTCTATTAAAATTCATAAAAAAGTATATATACAGAAAGAAATAATCTTTTATGGTTTCAAGGAAGGAATAGGGATGGAAAGACACTAATTACACAGTAGATAAGGGGTAAATTTGGTGAAGGATAAGACAACACAATATAGGGGAAACCAGCGCAACTTGACCAAGGTGAGGTCATGGAAGCTTCACAGACACATCCAAATTCCCCAAGGGGATGGATTACTGGGCTGAAGGCTGGTCTAGTGGGGCATCTACCTCAACTTGCATAACATAGTTTATAAAGAAAATGTTCTACATCCTACTCTGATGAGTAGCACCTGGGGCCTTGAAAGCTTATGAGCAGCTGTCTAAGATACTCCATTGGTCATATCTCACCTGGAGCAAGGGAAAATGAAGAAAACCAAAGATATGAGGGACAGATTAGTTCAAAGGATTAGTGGACCACAATTACAACAGCCTGTACCAGACTGAGTCTAGCACACTTAAGTGGTGCTGCCACCACTGACTACTTTGATAGGGATCACAATGGAGAGGTATGGACAGAACTAGAGAAAAATATAGAACAAAATTCTAACTCACCAAAAGATGACACTTAATGGTCTGACAGAGACTGGAGAAACCCTGAGCATACGGCCCCTGGGCACCCTTTTAACTCAGTAGTGAAGTTACTACTGAGGTTCACCATTTAGCCAAAGATTAGGCAGGGCTAGGAAACAAAATAAGACTAAATGGACACACCACCCTGGGGTCAAGGATGAAAAGGAAGGAGAGAACAAGAAAGCTGGTCACGTGGAAACCAAGGTCGAGAAGGAACATTGATGTGTTGCAGGGCTGGCAACGATTATCACCAAACAGTATGTGTATTAATTGCTTATTATGAAGTTAATCTGCTCTTCAAACTTTCATCTAAAGTACAAAACAACAACAACAAAACAGCAGTAGGGGGTCCCATACAGAGTGAGAGAAAAATATACAACAAAATTCAAATTTACAATAAAAGACTAGACTTGCTGGTCTAACAGCCACTAGAGAAACCCCGAGAGTAGATTCTTGGATACTCCTTTAACTCAGTACTGAAGTCACTGCTGAACTTCACCCTTCAGTCAAAGATTAGGGAGGTCTATATGGCCAACAATAACACACATGAGGAATGTGTCTTCCAGTTCAATTCATGTATGGGAGACTAAATGGACACACTAGTCCAGCAGCAAAGATGAGAAGGCAGGAAGGTACAGGAAAGCTGGACAAATGAAACAGGGAACCTGGAATGGAGAAGGGAAGAGTTGCTACATTGCAGGGTTGGCATCCAATGTCACAAAAGAAATTGTGTATTAGTTGTTTAATTAGAAATTAATTTGCTCTGTAAACTTTCCCTTAAATCACAGTTGGGGAAAAAATACATAGCATCATTAAATGGCCAGGTGGTTGGAAACTTAAAGAGGGTTCAACACACCCTTGTGTTTCAATTATGTGTTAAATATATATATTAATTAATTTTATTTGAATAGCCAGATGTCACCATTCAAGGTGGCTAAAAATGGAGCTTCGCAACAGTTTTGACACCATTTTTACCAATTTCCTAACTGTCTTAGTCATCTGGTACTGCTCTAATGCCACTAGCAGATGACTGTAACAGAGAAAAGTTTATTCTTATGCAGTTCGGTAGGCTACAAGTCTGCATTCAGGGTGTCCACTCTAAGGAAATACTTTCCCTCTGTCAGCTCTGCAGGAAGGTCCTTGTGTTGCAGAAGTCTTTCTTTGGTCTAAGAGCATCTCAGCACAGGAACCTCAGGTCCTAAGGATGCAATGTGATATTGGTGCTTCTTTCTTGTTGGTATGAGGTCCCCAAACTCTTTCTTACTTCCGTTTTCATTTATCTCTTATAGGATAAAGGGATAAAAGGTGGGGCAAGCCACACTCCAGGGAAACTCCCTTTATACTGGAGTGGGAGGTGGGGGGTGACCTTAGGAAGGGTGTTACAGTCCTACCCTAATCCTCTTTAACATATAATTTAGTCTGTTAACCACAGGCAGACATTAGGATTTACAGCATAGGAAAATCACAAAATGGAGGGCCATTACACAGTTCTGGGCCTCATGACCTAGCCAAATTCCTACACACGTTTTTTGGGGAGCACAATTCAATACATGACACTGTTGTCAATTATTGCTTCACATAGCTTCACTCTTATTACAGGGTTTGAATAGAAACAGGTTCACCTAGATTTCCCTAGGGCTTGAACATACCTGATACTTCGGGGGCATTAAGGTGGCTTAAAGCTGAAAGTGAAAACTCTCAGGTATAATATTCTTAACAGTCACAAGAAAACAGTTTCCTGCTTGACTTCTAGAGCTATGCTTGCTCAAAAAGATAGTCACTAGCCCCATGTGGCTGTTGTGTACTAGAAATATGACTAGTTTGAATTCAAATGTGCCTTAATTGTAAAGTACACATCAGAGTTAAAAGATGTAATACATAAAAGAGAATATGTTAAGATAATAATTTTTTTATATACTGTATTAAATAAAATACACTATGAATTTGAAGCTTTCATTTTATTTCTTTTGGGCAGTTTTGTCCTAGAGAATGACTCCATTTTTTGTCAGTGATAAATCCTCAAGTTCCAGGTTGTCCCAAGATTAAAAGCCAAAGTAAAAGATAAATTTTGGGTAACAGCCTAATCCCTTGAATCTTTCTGAAGAATCATGGCAGTCTTTTTCCCATTTAGAAGGATGTCTTTCAGTTGCCTTCCTGACCTTTCCTGTCTAACACTCCTCTCCAAATGAAATTAAGGTCTTTGACCTGTACTTGAAATTTGTTGAAAATTCAACTAGTGGTAATGTTATCCATTAATCAAAAGAGGTTGTAGGAGACTATCGTCTCACAGAGTGTCAAGGCAAGATTGATAAAAAAGACATAAAGGCATGGTCATAGCCAGACGGGCTTAGGTGAAGAGCAGATGGAAGTCAATGGTGGAGCCAACCAGAAACAACTGGAGGCATGGTCTGAGGGTCTCCATGAAGAGCACCCAAGGGCTTCAGTTCTGGTCAGAACTCACAGTAGTTACTACCTTTCCAGCTAAGGCAATATAAGATTCTCTTCTCTCTTTATCTCCCTACCAGTTCCTGTCCTTGATGCTTTACTCCTAGTCCTGAAAGGGTAAGAAATTTTTAAGGTACATCCTAATACCCTGGTATAGACTGAATTATGTCTCCCCCAAAATGTGTATAGATCCTAGCTTCTATGCCCGTGGTTTCAATTCCATTTGGGAATGGGTTGTCTTTGTTATGTGAGACAGGATTAGTGTAATATGTCTCTTAAATCAATTTGCTTCCCTTTTAATATTTTATTGTATTTAAGTGAACATTTACAATCCAAGTCAATTTGTCATACAAAAACTTATAGATACATTGCTAGCTGTTCTCCCCACACTGGTTACAGCACACTCTTATTTTTCACCCTGTATTTCCTGTGTCCATTCAGCTAGCTCCTGTCCCCTTCTGCCCCCGAATCTCACCCTTGAGCATGAGTTGCCAGTTAGTCTCGTGTACCTACTTAAGCAAAAAGCACACTCTTCACCAATATTATTTTATGTCTTGTAGTCCAGTCCAATCTTTGTCTGAAGAGTTGGCTTCAGGAATAGTTTCAGTTCTCGGCTAACAGAGACTCCAGGGTCCATGTCTTTAGGGGATGCTCCATTCTGTCATATCATAACATCTGAACTTTTTAATAGATTTCAAGTTTTGCACACCCAATTTCTCCCAATACATCAGGGACTCCATTGTATTCCCCATCAGGAGAGTCTTTGGTGGTGGCCTGTCATCATCTTGTTCTTCTGGTCTCATGCTGATGTAATCTGTGGATTATGTGACCCTTTCTCTTTCTTGGGTTCCTAGTTTCCTTGTGTCTTTGACATCCTTTGTTCTTCTCTGCACCAAGTGGGTTGAAACCAACTGATGCTACTTAGATACCCACTTGCTGGCTTTTAAGATCCTAGATGCCACTCACTAAAGTGGGATATAAAAATTTTTCTTGAAAAACTTTGTTACTAAATTGTTTTTGAAATATAAATGAGATTAAACAAGCAAGTGAGAGAAGTTGGGGATGGTGGTAGTGGTGTGAGGAGGTCAGAAAAGAGATGGCAAGCCACAGGATCTCAGTGGAAACAAGTACATTCCTCCATAGCTGACAGAGAGGAAAAGCCTTCATGAGCTGGCACCCTGAATTTGGACTTCTAGCCTCCTAAACTGTGAACAAATGAATTTCTATTTTGAAGGTCACATACTTGTGCTATTTCTGTTATAGCTGTACTAAGTAACCAAGAATTTGGTGTGGAGAAGTGGGGCTGCTACTCTAACGGACATCTAAACCGTGGAAGTGGTTATGGCATTGGATGATGGGTAGAGGTTGGAAGAATTATAAGTTGTGTAATAGTAGAAGCCTAAATTGCCTTGAAGAGATTGTTGGTAGGATTATGGATGTCAAAGGCAATTATGGTGGGGGCTCAGAAGCAAGTCAGTAGAGCTGTAGAGAAAGTCTCTATCATCATAATAATACACATGACACCAGCAACACAGTGTTGCGAGAAATGTGGATGTTACATGTGTTTGTGATTAGGCTTTAAAGCAAAATGATGAACATATGATTGAACAATGGAGGAAGGTTTATGCTTTCTATACAGTGGCAAAGAATTTTTCTGAATTCTTTTTTTACAATTCAATTTGATTTCTCACGCAAAAACTTATACACTTGTTGTTATGTGACCCTACACTTTGGCAGCACACTCCTGCTCTCTGTCTTTTTATGTCCATTCAACTAGCTCCTGCCACTCTGCCTTCTCATGCCACCTCTGGACAGGAACTGTGAATTATTTTCCAGTGTTTGGTAGAAGGCAGAATTTGTAAGTAGTAAGCTTTGATACCTGGCTGAGATTTCTAGCGAGATCTTAAAGGGGCCATGTGGTCTATCTTTGCCACTTACAGCAAAATGTGAGGGGAAAGATGTGTGCTTAAAAATTAATTGTGCAAAATAAAAATTAAACTTGTAGATATGGAAAATTCGGTATGAAGTAACGACTTGCCCCAGAATTTTCACTAAGGATGTGGCCACACAATCTTCTCTTAAAGAGATTAAGCTTAAGACTGATGACTCTAACTAACTGCCATAGAAGAAAACCCATCAAATTTTACTGAAAGGAACAGAGAACGAATCAAAGGAAAGAATGTCCACCTCTTGAAATTTTACATTAAGGGAGGAAACAAGCCAAAGGTGCTAGCTACATCTATTGTCCTCCAGGAAAACAAGAAGACCATCCCTAGAGCAGCTTGAAGGTCGGCAGAACTGTTGAAAGGATCACAGGAAGCAGTGATCTTCAGTTTCAAGGCACGGCCATGGTCTTCCGGATCTCAAAAGGTAGGGACATTATATCCTAGGTTTCAAAGAGTCAGATCTTCACCAATTGGGTTCCTGAATGTGGGGCTGCAATTAAGGTGTGCCATGGGAGTTGGACTGCTACCCAAAGCTGAAGGGGTGATGCTGCCTTATCCAAGAGACAGAGGAATGGGGCCTGCTTGGGACAAGGGGTCTGGCCACCACTCTAACGGACTGGGGGAACGGGGCTATCCAAACCAGAAGGAGCAGAATGGCCATTCCAGTGGTCCTGAAAGGCAGAGCTGAAGCTGGGCCTGAGGGGCCTCCACCCAGAATCCAGAGGGTATGGCCAACACCAAGAATCATTGCTCAAATGATAACAGAAAACAGAGAATTATTTTCAAACCTTGATAACTAATGTAACTTGTTCTGCTGGATTTTAGTCTTGCTTGCTGCCTGTTACTCCGTTTTCTCCTCCAGTTTCTCCAATTTGTAATGACCATGTCTACCTTGTGCCTGTACCACCACAGTACTTTGGAAACAAACAACTTGTGTTCTAGATTTCAAGATTCGCAGGTGAAGAGGAATCTTAGCCCAGGATAAAGTATGCCTAAAGTCTCACCTGTATATTTATTTGATTTAAATGATTCAGAAGATGAGATTTTGGACTTAGAATTGATTTAAGAGTTTTGTGATAATGTGATGGTGTAAATGCTTTGCATGCAGGAGGAATAAAAGGTGAAATACTATGGAATGAATTGTGTCACCTAAAAATACATGTTGTGAATCCTATTCTATATGCCCGTGGTTATAATTCCATTTGGAAATGGATTGTCTTTGTTACATCAGTGAGACAGGATTAGTGTAGGGTGTGTCTTAAATCAATAGCTTCTCAGATATAAGAGAATAAGCAAGCAAGCAAGAGAAGTGACGAGAGGAGGGAGGAAGAAAGACGCCACATAAAGACTGCCCAGAAGCAGAAGCTGAGAAGGGACAAGGACTTCCACCAGAGCCAACAGAAAGAGAAAAGCCTCCCTTAGAGCTGGAACCCTGAATTCAGATTTGTAGTCTTCTAAACTGTGAGAAAATAGATTTTTATGTGTTAAAGTGGCATACTTGTGGTATTTCTGTTATTGCAGTACTAAGTAACCAAGACATACCACATCAAAAATATTGCCTTCTTGTCCACCTTTATAGAACCTCTAGAGTGTGGATCAGCTATTGGTGTTCTATCTTCTGAGTGAATGTGTGTTCAGTTGGGGATTAGATCCCACTCCACGTTGGCAGAAGAATGGGTTCCTAAGACTACTCTTCCTCCTTTGGAGCAGTGGTTCTAAGATCTGGACTCGTAGCTAAGAGTTGGATCCCTGAGGACCTTGACTGTGGCATGAATGCAGTCTCAATCCCAGACAGTTTTTATTGGAGACCAGCATATTCCACCTGAGCATCGAGTATATCTTCTCTAACAATTAATTCACTTCTGCTTGGCTGTATACTGATTATGCATAGTTTCTGTGTTTATGAATGAGTCTTTTTTTTCCTTTTCTATTTTTATTATTCAAACACACAAAAGTGGACAAAAGAGTATAAAAAGTCCCATGGGACATTACTCAGCACTAACAATTGACAATATATTTTTCATCTATACTCTCCATTCCTCCTTAATTACTCCTTGTTAGATATCACATTATTTCATCTGTAATTGCTTTATGTATTTTAAGCTAAAATGACTCTTTTTCTTTAACATAACCAAAATATTGTGTTAACATCTAAAAAGTAGAATGTTAATGCTTTATTAGTTTTAATTTCTATGAAAGTAATATATCCTCATGGTAAAACATTCACATGATGCAAAAAGGTATAAATAAGAAGTGACAATAGATTCGGTTTGGTTTTAATTGTTTTCTGGTTTACAACTCATCTGGAGTGTTTGGTGGGAGGTAGGGGTCAAAATTCATCATCTTCTTCTGCCCATTCCCCTGGTAAAAGCATCCAATTGATTGAGATCTATATTGAAAAGACTGTCCACTTACCTCTCTGTTCTGCCATATCAGCTCTGTTATAAATAAAATGACAGCATATATTGTGTGTTTCTGGATTTTTCTGTACTGTCGTATTATGCATTTGCTAACTTGGTGCTGACTCCACAGTATCTTAATTACCGAAGTTTTATAATAGATCTTTTATCTCCTAGTGTAAGTTCTCCTAATTTGTTATTTTTTTCAAGGTTGTCTTGACTATTATTAACCTTTTGAATTGTCATCCAAGTTTTATAATCAGCTTGTCAATTTATGCAAAATAAAAAACATACTGAAATTGTGATTAATGTGAGAATAGATGTCTTCACAATACTGACTTTCCAACCATAACTATGCTGTATTATCTCATTCATTGTCTTTATCTTAATAAAACACATAGGTTTTTATTTTGAGATCTTGCACATATATTGTTAAATTTAAGTTTCAAGTATTTTCTGTTTATGATGCTGTTGAAAATGATGTGTTTAAAAATATTTTAAAATTGTTGGTCATATGCAGAAATAAAATTAATATTTGCATATTGAGTTATGACAATGCTAAATGTTCATTGACTTGGTTAACTTAAGGTTTTAATATTATCATTTTATCTACACATTCTTTTGGATTTTTGAAAACACAATCATATCTTTTGTAAAATGACAGCTTTATTGATTTATTTTCAGTCATTCTGTGCTTTTTCTTTGCCTTCTTTTTCCAGGTAGACACTGCAGTATACTGGTTAATAGCAGGGACAATAGTAGGCATCATTGTCTCATTCCTGATTTCAGATGTAAGTCAATTTCACCATTGAGAACAGTGTTTGCTGCAAGTTTTAAATTTTTATATTTACCTTTCATAAAATTAAGGATATTTTCTTCTATTCCTAGTTTGCTATTTTTTAAATCTGAAACATGAATAGGTGCTAAGTTTTATTAAATGACTTTCTATGTCTACTGAGATGATCATCTAATTTTTTCTCCTTTATTCTGTTAATTGATCAACTAAATTGATTGATTTTGAAATGGTAAACTACTTTGCTTCCCTAAAATAAACCCAGGTTGATTGTGATACATTCTTCTGTGTATGTGTCATTGGATTCAGTTTACTAATAATTTGTTTAGAATTTTTGCTGCTATGTTTGAGGGATCAATATGTAGTTTTTGCTATTGTAATGCCCTCATCAAGGATCCCTGGTGGCACAACGGTTAAGTGGTTGACTGGTAACTCAAAGGTAGGTGGTGCCAGTCTGCTAGCCACTACAAGGTCACAGGTCTGCTATGAGCTGAAATCTACTCAATGGTACACAACAACTCTTATCAGGTTTTTGATACCAAGATTTATGTTGCTTTAATAAGCTAAGTAGGGAAAGGTACTCTCTTTTTGTTTTCTCTTGAAAAAAGTTTGTATAAAGTTGACATTATTTGTCTCTTCAGTGTGTGGCAGAATTCACTGGTCACTCCATTTGTATTTAAAGTTTAAAGTATGATAGCTGTAGATTTTTGTAAGTAGTCTTTATCAAGTTGAGGAAATTCCCTTTGATTCTTAGTTTGCTAAGAGTTTTGTAAGGAATGGATGTGAGATTTTATCAAATGCTTTGTCTTTATTTATTGAGATTATCATGTGATTTCTCATTTTTTATCTGTTTATTTGGTGAAACATTTATTTTTTTAAGTAATGTTAAAGCAGCTGTGTAGTCTTGGTCATAATTTGTATACATATGTACGCATATTAGATTAGCTAAAGTTTTTTTTTTGTTTGTTTGCTTGTTTGTTTTCCCCTAGTACTTGTGGACTTTTGCCTCTAAGTTTATGAGAATATTCTGGAAGAGTTTATGTAGAATGGGTACTATTTTTTCCCAAATGTTTGGTAAAACTCACCAGTGATGCCGTCTGAGCCTGGTAGGTCCTTTGTGGGAAGATTTTAAACTACAAATTCAATTTACTTAATAGATATAGATCTAGTCAAGTTACATACTGAATTTTCAGTGAGTTTTTGTGTATGTGTTTTTCAAAGACTTTATCCATTTCGTTTAAGTTGTCACATGTACTGGCATAAATTTGATCTTAATATTTTCTTATTAGTTTTTTAATATCTGTAGATTCTGTAGTGAGGTCACCTTTCTATATACATCATTCCCCAGATTTATGCTTTGTGTCTTCCTTCTTTTTTCATATCAGATCAGTTACAGGTTATCATTTTTTTTAATCTCAAATAACTCTCATGGATTTAATTCACTATATTATTAATTTCTACCTCTGATCTTTATTATTGTTTTCTTCTGTCTACTTTAGTTTTGCTTTCCTTTTCCTATTTTTGTAAGATAAAACTGAGGTTATTGACTTTTCTCTTCTAATATAGATGGTTGGTGTTACAAATGTCTGTATACTACTTTGGTTGCATCCCACACATAAATTATTTGTTTTGTAATTGTTATTGCCCTAATGTTTCAATTTATGACTGCCTCTCACATGTCTTTACCCAACATTGTAGATCTTTTCATATCAATTCATTTTATTGATTCAACAAAGAGTACCTGTTGCCATTGAGTTAATTCTGACTCAAGGAGAACCTATAGGACAAAGTAGAATTTCTCCACTGGGAAATAATTTGTTTTGATTTCATTTCTGGTTTCCCTTTTGTTTTCTTCTTTGAGTCATGAATTATTCAGTGTGTGATTTAATTCCAAACACTTGGATATTTTTCAGATAGTCTTCTGTTATGGATTTCTCATTTAATTCCATTGTGGTCAGAGAACATACTTAGTATGTCTTGCATCATTTAAAATTTGTGAAGACTTGTTTCATGGTTCGGATTACAGTCTATCTTGCTGTTTAATGTGAATACTTGAATGTATATTCTGCCCTTGGTGAATGGGAAGTTCTATAAAGGCCAATAAAGCTGTATAAATAAATGGAAAATGATATATTGCCACTCATGAAGGCCTTCTAGCATTGGCCAGACAATACAGAGATTTTTAAAAAATATATATTTTGTTTTTGGTGAAAGTTTACACAATAAATTAAGTTCCCATCAACAGTTTCTACACAAAATTTACATTTTCACTGTGTGCCAATATACTCCTTAATTGTGTCTGGTTGTTTTGTTTTCATTGCTTTAGTTTTTCTGCCCCCTTGTTTTCTAATCTTTGCTTTAGAGTCATTGTTAACCTTTTGGTCTCAGATAGATGGTTTTTTAATGGAGCAGCATACTCATGGCTATACTCATGTGTAATATCCTTTATTTTTTATGCCAATTTGTTATTTTATTAAACAGTGACCTCTGGGCTTAAGATGCAGTCAAAGTTTAGAGTACCTCAGGGGAATAGTCTCAGAAAGTCCTCTCATTTCTCCTGATGCAGAAAGTCCAGACTTTCTAAGAATTTGAGTTCTATTCTGTGCTTGTCTACTGTTCTTTCAGGATCCATCTATTGTGGCGCTGATCAGAATATTCAGTAGTGGTAACTGGGCAACATCTGATTCTTCTGATATCAAGGGAATTGAAATACTGAATATAGGATGGACTACCCATTTTCATTCATTCATGGTGACCCTATAGGACAGGGAAGAAACTGCCCCACAGGATTTCCAAGAAGTGGTAGATTTTAAACTGCTGATCTTTTGGCTAGCTGCTGAGTTCTTAACCACTATGCCATCAAGACTCCTTGGGATGGACTGAAACCCACCAAAACCAAACCAACTGCCATTGAGTCAATTCTGACTCTTAGTGACCCTATGGGAAAGAGTAGAACTGCTCTATAGAGTTTCTAAGTAGCACCTGGCCGATCTGAACTGCCAACATTTGGTTAGGAGACACAGCACGTAACCATTATGCTGCCAGGGTTTCCAGATGGACTAGGTGGAGCTAAGTAATTGCTGAAGGAACAGATGATCAACAAAGTTCTATCAAATCTGAGTTTCCATGGTTTTAGAAGTGAGGAAGTCAGTATGGTGTGGTATAAAGAACACAGGGCTGGAATTCTCTATTCTAGGAGTAGTTAGGGGAAGAACAGAGAGAGTGCCATCCTTCCCAGTCCCTGCTCATACAACCTTAAACTTTGCTACCCCTTTAAGTCTTTGTTGATCTTCCATGATCAACTGTGCTACGACACGTAGTACTGGGACCAAGAAGATGTAGAAATGAACAGAGATAGTGGGAGTTTTCTCGTCGGTAGTGTGCAAATTGTATTTCATGCCCTGTAAGAGAACTGTAGACTCAGGTTGTGCAGAGCCTAGCACACTGCCCTCCAGGTAGGTCCAGCCTGCCCCTGCCAGACAGGAGTTCACATCCTGGCTAATCATCACTTCCCTTCTCCCTGTGGCATTTTCACAGCCTGGGTGGGAGCTGCTGTTGTTGCTGCCATCACTATAGGCTGGAACAGGTTCATCAGTACCCCTAGCCTAGGGACCTCAAGGTGGGCACCTTCCCAACTCCATTCCCTGGCCGTGCTGAGAGTATAGCTCTGACCAGCCGAATCCTGCAAATGGTGCTCCTAAATACTTCATTCGGGCTTAACAACTCAATCAGCAGGCCATTATCCTGAGGGCCCCCGCATCCCCCAACCCCTTTCTGATTAACAAAATAGCCGGCTGGGAAGATCTACCGAGAACCATCATTGAAGGCTGCGTTCACTCTGCTTAGGGCTGCTCAGGCTGAGATGCAGCATTAAGCAGGGAGCATCGATTGCAGCATTAGCTGGCTTTTTATATTCCCAGGCAGACAATGCAAGTACCTTCAATTATCTTCAAAGCAACTGAAGGGAAGGAAATTGGTCTTAGATGTGGTAAATAGACTCCACAAAGTCTGCTGAAGCATGCAAAGATGTGCACACCAGGGACAGGGGGACCTGGCTGCCAAGCCTACTTCAGGACTGTTCAGAATCTAGCCAGCCATCCCAGGGGTTCCATGCCTTTGCCCTTGTGAGAAGACTGGCCCCTAATGCCTGGGGGAATGTGAAATGCTCAGGGCCAGGCTCTCCAATGACCATGCAGTCCCAAGGATGTGGGACACCAAATAGTGCTTGGAATCAGAGGGACTTGTATTTCCCTGTTGGCTCCACTGAGATGTGTGACTGTGAACAAATCGGCTAAGTTCTCTGAGCCCCATTTTTCTTATTAGTAAAATACCTATCATATAACAAAGTGATCTTGACTTCTGAAATGAGTTGGACTCAACTTCTAACCTAGGTTAGAGGTCTGAGCCCACCCAATGACACTGCAGAATAAAGGCCTGGCAATCTGCTTCCATAAAGAGTACAGCCAAGAAAACTCTACGGAGTTGTTCTACTGTGTAATACACACTGTTGCCACGAATTGGAACTGACTCAACAACAAGTTTGTTTTTTGGTCTTCTGTAAATGGTGGCATAGTGGTTAAGAACTACAACTACTAACCAAGAAGCCAGCAGTTCAAATCCACCAGGAGCTCCTTGGAAACCATGCAAGGAAGTTCTCCTTTGTCCTATAGGGTTGCTGTGAGTTTGAATCAACTTGACAGCAATGGATTTTATTTTATTTTATTTTTTTGGCAGATGAGACTCTCCTCTATGTCCTCAAAGCATCTTGTGCTCACCTCTGTTCTAGTGCTTGTCACATGGGTCTGCTAATGGTTAGTCTTCAGACCTGTGCTTCCCATTAGACTTACAGGTGTTAACTTTTTTTTAGAGAGGAGTCATAACCCAGTTAAGAAGTTGAAACCATAGGTGCTCTCTTTATAAAAAAGCAGATACACGTGTATGGGCATGTGCACGTGTGTGCACACATGCATGCACGCATGCATGCATGCATGCACACACACACACACACACTTATGGGACAATTCTGCTCTGTCCTATAGGGTTACTTTGAGTGGGAACTGACTCATTGGCAATGGGTATAAATGTGAGGTCTGATAATTAAGTCTGTGAACATAATTGTTCTAAATGCTGCATATCTCATTGCTGAATATCACTGTGGTCACCTTTGAAGTACTCCCCTTGTAACCTATGCATTGATGTTCTTGCCTAGTCTATCCTTCAAAGCAGTTTTGAATTCTTTCTGGAACAGCCATTGTGCACAATGGCAAGGTGGCAAGTTTGTGGAATTAATCGTATAGTTGTCTATGAGGGAATTTTTAGCCAATAAACAAATAACTGTATTGGAACACCCTCCCTACTCATGTGACCTAGCCCCAACTTTTTTCTTTACCCAAAGATAAAGGAAATATGAAAGGAAGACATTTTGATGACATTCTGGACATCAAGGGTAATATGATGACAATTCTGATGGCCGTTCCATAAAAAGAGTTCCAAAATTGCCTTGAAGAGTGGGCTAGGCACTGATGTTGGTGCATAGCTTCCCAATGGGAGTACTTTGAAGGTTACCATAGTGATATACAGCAATGTGGTACGTAGCACTTAAAACTAAGTTCACAAACTTAATTGTTGGACTTTGTATATGAAAGCTCATGAACGCACTCTTTCAAGGTGCTTGTAGGAGCCAGGCCAGGGGACCCCAGGCCATTGTTTACAGAGTACATGGCACAGGAATCACAGTCAGGCTGTTTGTTGAATGCTTGAATAATTTCAAAAGTGCTTTCCAGCCCTATAATTCTGGAATTCAATTTTATCCAAAAAGGCATATGTTGAGTCGGATCCGACTTGACGGCACTTGGCTGGCTCGGCTGAGCACTTACTGTGTTAAAGGCCCTGGACTAGGTCCAGTGGAGAATACAAGGCACAAGATATGGAATTACACGAGAATGCATATGTTGGTGAACCAAGGGGAAGTGATGAAGGCCATTTGAAAGCTCTCTTCCCTGTCATCAGCTAAGACAACTGTGCAACGGTGTTTTAGTCAGCTAGGGCTGCTCTAACAGAAATACCACAGAGTGGATGGCTTTGACAAAGGAAAGTTTATTCTTACACAGTCCGGTAGACTACGAGTTCAAATTCAGGGTGTCTGCTCCAGGGGAAGGCTGTCCCCTTGTTGGCTCTGGAGGAAAGCACGGTATTGCATCAGTCTCTGTCCAGGGAGCATCTTGGCACAGGAACCTCAGGTCTGAAGGACACGCTCTTCTCCCAGTGCTGCTTTCTTGATGGTACGAGGTTCCCAATTCTCAGCCTGCTTTTCTTTCCTTTTATCTCTTGTAAGATGAAAGGATTAACGGTGGGGCAAGCCATACCAGGGAAACTCCCTTTACAGTTGCGCAGGAAGGTAATCCTACGAAGGGATTTACAGTCCCACCCTAATGCTTTAACATACAGCATAGGAAAACCGGAAAATGGAGGACAGTCACAAGATATTGGGAATCATGGCTCAGCCACGTGGCTACACATATTTTTGAGGGACAGAACTCAATCCATGACAAAGGGCTTAGTTTTTTTCTCTTCCAGGCCTGACCTTGGAGTCCTTGTGAGGATGAGCTTTAGGGCCTGATTGTGGGAGAAGAGGAAAGAATTGTGTCTGTGATAGGCAATGGGTGGCAGTTGAGGAGAAGAACAGTGCACTACCACCCCTCTTAGTGCTGGGACACAGAGCCAAGGTCCCAGCAGCCAGCACCTGCTTGCTCCTGTCCGATACCCCTGCTGTGTTAATCTGTTCAGAAAGGACATCATTATACACAGGCAATTTACATAACCCTGCCAAGCCTCTGATTGCAAGGCACTCAAGTGCCTCTTGGGGGAAGCTGGCAAGAGAGCTCTCTTTGTCCTTTTCGGACCATGGAGAAGGTGGGTCTGGGAGGCTGGGCTGGGGATCCAGGAGAATTGGTGGGGCATAGAGCAGGCTATCCCAGGCTGAGTATAAAGAGAGAATGGTGGCTTCCCCCAGGCTGGTTTCAGGAGACCTAGCTGGTTTCTACCCCACATCTATTATACATCTCTGCTCTTAACAACTTCATTTTAAAAGGAAAAATAACCCCTCGTGGATGTTTTCAAGGAGTTAAGTAAGTACCACTGATGGCTCCTGTTGGGGCTGTTTGGATTTGAAAAGAAAATACTGAGATGTAAGGATATCAATATTTAATTATGTCTTGAAGTCTGCAGTTTTAAGTGAGTGGCAGGGAGCTCTAAATGTGCCTGTGTGTGTGTGTACGTGGGTGCATGTGTGCTCATGAGTGCATGTGTGTGTGTTTAACAGAGCTGTGCAGTCAGAACTTTGTGCATATTTACTGTTCTATTTCTAGGCAGGTTTGCTGTCTATCACCTTCAAAGAGATAATCTGGGAAAGCAGATGAACTCTGTTTTAATTCAATTTAATTCAACAAACATGTGTAGGACACTTGTTTGAACCTCCTTGCCTTTAAGGCATTTGCAGTTCAGTAAGGGGGTAGGTCCTTTACACAAGTTAGCATACTCCCCATCCAACAGACGGGAATAAATCCCACAAAGATAGGGAGGTTTGTGGAAATGATTTACAGGGTTGCTACGATGTCCTCAACAGCTGGTCTGTTGAGGGGCTCGCCCGTCTCTCCTTTGTGCTTGCATTGTTCCTGGAACATGACAGATGCTCAATAAATCTGTGTTGAGTGGTTGTTGCAATCTTTAAGCACTCCCTCTAGCTCTCTGGTCATTTCTGTCTTCTCTGTCATTCTCCCAAATGCTTGGCAGTTTTCCGGGAAAAGCAACATAGAGGAACTAAAAAAGATCCAGAGTAGCTAATGTAACCCTAAGAATTGTAGGTAGTTGGAACTGGAAGGGACTTGATGGGCCACAGTCTGGAGAGGTAGAGCTGTTTGCCCTATTTCATATTGTCCCATTGCCAAGCCAAGCCAAGTGCCGTCGAGTCGTATCCGACTCATGTCCCATTAGTGGACTTAAATTATATGCTAGGATGATGTCTTGATGTCCTGATGAGGGGGCTTTGTGAAGTATCCACCTCAGAACCCCTTTAGGAGTTCTCAGAGGTAGGAGTGAGGACAAGAAAAATTCCTCATGTCCTTTTGATGTGGAATCATCCTGTGAACCCCCATCTTAGAAGAACACTGGAAAAGTGTTGGTTGGAGCCTCCAAGGTGTGCATGTCACCTCAGGAGGGAATAAAGTGAGATGGAAAATAAAAACAGGAAAACGCAACGACTGGCTGACCACGACTTCAGTGAGCTGGAGCTCTGATGACTTTTTTCCCTTGCAGTGTTCCAAAGATCACAGGGAGAAGTCAGGAAGGCCTGAGTTAGAAGAAAGGTGTGTGGTAGCATCCTGTACCTGAGTCTGGCTTTCAAACTAGAAATAATAAAAAGTAAAATGCAGTGTTGATGATACCCTTCCTCTACCCCTGGCCAGGAAATCTCCAGCGGCCCAGAGAAAGACATCAACTGGAATTTCAGAAAGGGCATAGAAGGGCAAGAGAATGTTACAAAATTCCTTTAGCTATGAGGGATGAAAATTTGAAGGAGAATAGCAAGAGGTGGTAAGAAGGAGGCGAGGCTGACTATTTACTTAACTCCGGGCTACACCACACAGGCTATGTGAAAAGCAAACCATGAAGTACCCTTCTAGAAGGCTCTGTTTATACAAAATACCATGTGAACAGTGCTCTCTGGAGTTACGCAATGTGGAGGTCTTGGGTGGAGTGTTAAAAAACTGGTCAAGAAAGTGCTCCACCTGCTTCTGGGCAAGATAGCACCTTCGCCATTCATGTGGCTAACCACCAAGAATTTACAACTTTGCTTAGTGGCTGTGATGCATCCTGTAGTTATTCTTGCTTAAGTGAAGTTTCTTTTGCTGTAATAAAAGGTTCTGATCCCCTCTACATCAAGATGGAAAACAATTGCTCCGAATCCTTATGTCAGGAGTTCTCAAATCTCAGTCTCTATGAGGTCATGAGTCTTCTGCAGAATCATACAAAAACCATGGACCTTCTTTACTCCAAAATACACATACGCCCATAGATGTATCATTTGGAATATAATTTCACCTATATTGTAATAGATTCAATTGTGTCTCCCCCTCCCCCTAAAAACATGTGCAGCAGTTTGACTAGGCCGTGATTCCTGGCATTGTGTGATGTCCCTATACAGTGTAAATCCTGCCTCTCTGATGTTAATGAAGTATGAGGGGCCGCAGTTGTGCTGGGGGGGGGGCAGGATTCATTGTGTAAAATTTTATGTGCCTAGAGGCAATCTCTTGAGATGCAAAAGAAAGAAGCTAGCAGAGAAATTTTGGGACCTCATACCATCAAGAAAGAAGCAGTGCCAGGAACAGAGTCTGTTCTTTGGAAAGCGTCCAAGGTCCCTGCATTCATAAGCTTTCAGTCCAGGGGAAGATTAATGACAAGGACATTCCTCTGGAGTCAACAGAGAAAGCCATCCACTGGATCCTGAATTGGGACTTGAAACCCTACTGAACTGTGACAGAATAAAATTTCTCTTTGTTAAAGCCATCTACTTGTGGTATTTCTGTTATAGCAGTACTACATGACTAGAACACTTTATGAACATCATGGAATCGATCAACAGATTCCAGAACAAGACCCTTGCATCAAGAAGGATGATTCTGAGACTTCGGAATGATAGAATAATGCTTTTGAATAGCATTTTACAGCTTGCAATGTACTTTCACCAAACATTATGTTAATTAATCTTCATAATAACCTTGTTGAGATAGGGATTATTATATTACTACCCTTATTCTACAAATAATGAAATTGATCTCTGGAGGGGTTATGTGACTTTCCCACAGCTCATAGGAGGTAAGGAGCCCTGGTGCCACACTGCTTAAGTGTGCTAACTGAAATGTAGGCAGTTTGAACCCACTCAGCCATTCCACAACAGACCTGGCAATCTATTTCCATAAAGATTAAAGCCAAGAAAACCCTGTGGGGCAGTTCTACTCTGTCACACAGGATTGCTCTGGGTTGGAATTCACTGGACAGCCCCCAGTAACAAGCAGGAGGTGAAGTCAAAACTGGAACCCAGGCCCTCTGACCACACCCAGATGAGCTCTCACGGGCCGCCTTTGCTCGCGGTCTTTGAGTTTTGTTCCCGTCTCACAGCTGTTTTAGCCTAATGCTTTCTGTGAATCACATATCTGTGCTGGTTTCCTAGGACTGCAGAAGGGCAGAAGGAGCCCTAGAGGTGCAGCACTTACATGCTCAACTGCTAACCAAAGGATTGGCAGTTTGAACCCATCAGTTGCTCTGTGGGAAGAGAGTGGCAGTCTGCTTCTGTAAAAGATGGCATGCTCGGGAACCCTGTGGGATAGTTGTGCTCTGTCCTGTAGGGTTGGTAGGAATTAGAACTGACTCAACGGCAGCAAAACAGAGAGTAGTGGGAGGAGAGTCTTGCTCTGATAATGACCAGAGACTCTTTGGGAAAGGAGAAGGGAATGAATAGCCTTTAGGAGCCAAGATTGTCGTCTAAGTTAGTGATTGTGGTTGACGTTCCTTAAGCACATCCGCGACTCCTTGTGATGGCAGAGGAGGATTGGGAGTCATGGCATTCTAGGACTGGAGGTGACACCATGATTTCAGTTTGTGAGTTTTATTTCCTAGATCATCAAATCCAACAGGAGGAATTAATTTCTTCTGTCTGCATATCCTTTGTATCTGAGCAGTAAGTGTGGCTATGGATCTAAAAAAAAAAAATAATAATAATAAAAACCTGTTGTCACAGAGCGTAGAACACCACTGACCTTTCTTTAAAAATTAATAGGTACTCCCTTACCTGAATTTCTTAAGTATGTGGCTTACCAGACAGTGGTGACATTAGAATGACTTGCTTTTTAATGCCATCCTATAGATTTTCAAGGAAACTTATATAATATTATTGGCTCAATTCAATTCTGATGAATATGGATTAATTTTCTACATTATAGCTATTGATGTTCAACCGTTGATTCAAGGCAGGGAATGTTACTGCCCGTAAATCCCTCCATTCTGTCTGATGGCTCCCTGGGGCACAGATGTGGTGGTGTACTTAGCAAAAGATAAAAAAGTTAAGGGAATGGGTTGGCTCCAGAGAGGTGAGGCTGGGAACACAATGGTGAGAGTAAGAGACGGAGAGGTAGACAATTTATTAGCCAGTTTATACTCTACCTGAATAGTCTTATACATAGTGGTTAAGAACTACAACTGCTAACCAAGAGTGAACAGTCTGAATCTACCTGCTGCTCCTTGGAAACTTTATGGGACAGTTATATTCTCCTCTGGGGTTGCTGTAAGTTGAAATTGACTTGGTGGCAGCAAGCTTGGTTTTGGTTTTTTGGTTACCCACTCCCCAAGGTTTTCTACTTCCAGGCCTTTGCTTAGGCCATAGGGATTCCTGGGTGGTACAAATATTTAACATACCTGGTTTCACTGCTAACTGAAAGATTGGAGGTTTGAGTCTCCCCAGAGTGACCTCAGAAGAAAGACCTGGTATATGCATTCTGAAAAATCAAGCACGGAAAACTGTATGGAGCCTAAGTCTACTCTGGCACACAAGATGTCACCGTGAGTTAGAGTTGATTCGATGGCAAGTAGTTTGCTTACGCCACGCTTCCCACCTGTAATGCTGCTCCTCCTTCCTCCCTGCCTATATTTCCAAATGCGGATGAAAAGCTGTACAAGATCGGACAGTTAAGTCAGCAAACTAAATTGTTTTAAGCGCTACATACTTCATCACTGAATATCACTACGGCCACCTTTGAAGTACTCTTCTTGGGAAACTGTGCACCAACACCAGTGCCTAGTCCACCCTTCAAAGCATTCTTGGAACTCTTTCTGGAATGTCCATTGTGCATGGCGGCATGGTGGCAAGTTCGTGAGCTTAATTGTATAGTTGTCTGTGAGGGAGATTTTAGCCAGTAAACAAATAACTGTATTGGAACGCCCTCCTACTTACCTGATCTGGTCCCTAGCAACTTTTTTCTTTACCTGAGGAGAAAGGAAATATTTAAAGGAAGACATTTTGATGACATTCAAGACACTGAGGGTAATAGAACAACTCTGAAGGCTAGTCCATAAAAAGAGTTCCAAAATTGCTTTGAAAGGTGGGCTAGGTACTAGCATTGGTGCATAGCTTCCCAAAGGGAGTACTTCAAAGGTGACTGCAGTGATAGCCAGCAGTGAGGTACGTAGCATTTTTTCTAGGGTGAGTTCATGAGCTTAATTGTCAGTCCTTGTATTTTCACAAAGTTATTCCTGTCTCTCTCCCCACCTACTACTAGCTGGAATTTCTCTGTCTTTGGCATTTTCTCACTGCTTTATCTCCCGGGCATTTAACATTTTGTATTATATACACGTTGTAATTTTTGGACTGTAATTTCCATGAAGGCAGACATATTATTTGTTTAATACGGTAAGCCCCATATCTAATCCAGTGTAGACTTGTTTAAACACTTGTTAAATGGATGAGAATTTGGGGATCACAAGGGCTAGGTTACAGGCTTATTTAAAAGCCCTTTCTTCTGTTTCTGGTGATCCTGATAAAAGATAGTCCTTAAACTATAGCTGTGTTCTCCCTGTAACTAGCCTTTCGTTAGTTTCATCATTCACTGTTTTATAATGAAGTCTGATAGAATAACGACAAGGTTGTCCTTTGAGACCTTATCCCCAAAGTGGCCAATCAGTTTGTCCTCAAATAAAAAGAGTATTAGTTTTCTGCTGAAAAAGAAAGGGCTCTGGACAGTCTTTGCTGGGCATACATTTAGCCCCTTGGTGATGGAATGGATTCATTATGTTCACTTACGATGAGAACGTAAGTGTTCTCGCTGTATCTCTCCCTTTCTCCTTTAATTAACTACCCTCCTTCCCCTCTGTTTTTTTAAGTCAATTTTTCTCTTTCAGTCTCTTCTGTCCTATCCTTTCTCATCCTTCCTCCTTCTTAGGTAAGCTCCCCACTTCTCCTCTTTTCATCTACATAATGTAATGGTAGCAGCAGTAATAGTCATAATAAGAGTGGAGAGTGACACTTGTGCATGGCCAAAGGTTCTAGGTTTTGCTCTTAGAGCAGAGCTGGCAGGTCAAGGCAAGTGGGAAAGAGCTCTGTAGATTTTGGGATACATTTTCCTCAATAAAAAGGTTAAAATGGGAAAAGGGCATTTGGGCTGGGAGAATATACCCATATGGCTTCTAGTAGTGTTCCTGAAATACTGCTTTTTCCTTGATGTCACGTCTAAGTTTAAAATCTTTCTTGGTCCATCCTCTCTACAGCATGAAGTCAGACTCTTTGTTATTTATTCAAGACTTGGCCTAGGTTAGCTTTCCAGGTCCAGACCTCATCACTCACCCATCTTAGGTCTAAAGAGATGGTCTTGTCAGTATTCCTAGAATAAGTAGAGGATTTAAGAGCAGAAACACCGTGGTGTATGGGAGAGGGGAGCGCAGGCAGTTCTGATGCTGCTGGAGCACGATGTGCGAGGTGACGTTTGCTGTGCTTAGACTTGTATAAGGTCTTATGGAGAGGAGGTAGAGATGGCCAGTTCAAACCCAGGTATCCTGCTATCCCTCCTTGAGAAATGTGTCAGTCAGAGCCAGATCAGGAGACATAGGCCAGTTATTCCAGAAACAAGGGATTGACATAAAGAACTTTTAAACAGCTAAAAAAATTTTGTTAGTTAACAGAAAAACAGAAAGAGAACACTCGGGTATTATGCAAGCAGCAACTGCAGGAAGCAGCTACCAACTATAGAACTAATGCATGCAAAGGAAAGAGTTGGGAATTATTAAAACCTAAAATCTGGTAAAAGGAGACTCACAGAGCTAAAAGTCAAACCTCTGAGGAAATTGCTTGGCTAAGGCTGGTTTCTCTGAGTCTGAGGAGGGGCCTTGCAGAATGGAGGCTCAAACCTGAGGCAGTGGGTGCCAGATGACCGAAACATCTGAGAGCACAGTGAGGATTATTGGAAAAACTCCAAGCTGTATTCAACTGCTGCTACGAAGTGAATAATCACTGCTGAGGTAAACAAAGGAGGCTGATAGAAACAGGAAAGTCACAGGAAGCCAACAGGAAGAACCAGGTTCTTTATGCCGCCTCCTGTCTTGCTATCTTCCCCTATAACCTCTGATTGGCAGAGCCTAATAGAGAGATAGTGATAAAGCAGAAGGCCTAGAATTATGAGGCAGAATATAGAAGCACCGATGTGAGCTGAGAGACAACTCTTAAGGACAGTGCCATGTTACGCCTTTGGCTACTTACCATTTATGTACCCCTTTTTAAATGTATTTAAATGTCCTATAATCATTAAAAATAATAATAATAATAATAATGTGTTTTTACCTAACAGGATGCACCCGTCTTTTTACAAAGAACAGAATTCTCATCTTCTTCCCCAAACTGTTGTTGTGTACCATTGAGTTGATTCAGACTCATAACGACCCTGTAGGACAGAGAACTGCCCCATAGGGTTTCCTTGGCTGTAGTCTTCATGGAAGTAGATTGCTACTTCTTTCTTCTGCAGAGAGGCTGGTGAATTCAAGCCACTGGTCTTTCAGTTAGCAGCCAAGTGCTTACCCACTCTGCCACCAAGACTCGTTTCTCCAAAGTTAGGAGAAGGAGTATTTCGTCAGTCATTGTATCTATCTCCAAGAGACAGCCTTTGCTATGTTGTATTAATTACTCTTCAAATATACTCACAATTCCATCATTCGTATAGTCTTTAGTTATAGAATAAATTATAAAGTTGACCTTGGCTCATATAACGTACCAAAAAGAAAGCCCGAGAATCCAAACTCATTGTCTATCGAGTCAGTTCTGACTCTGACCCTTAAGACACAGTAGAAGTGCCCCCACAGAGTTTCCAAGGAGCTTCCAGTGAATTTGAACTGCCAGACTTTTGGTAAGCAGCCGTGGCACTTAACCGCTGTACCACCAGGGTTTTCACTAATAAAAAGAAGAAAGATAGGAAAGAAAATAATATGCACACATAGCAAAGAAAATATGCATTTAATTGCTACAGTTCTTACCTAAGTGGCCATGAGGAAAAAATTTATACATATTTATGTGTATATATACATATATGTGCACACATCTATGTAATGTGTGCATATGCCCAAATTTTCATTCCTAAAGAGTCTAAATCCCCAGAGATCCTGCATATTTTGCTGCTGTGATTTTCCATTAACTTATATTATTGGACATGGAAGTAGTGAAAGATGCTTCAGATAATCCTCTGGGACCCAGACATAGCCATCCATATGAGAAAATTTCTTCACGTTATCAATTACTCCAGCTAGTAGACCAATTATTATTAGTAGTATTTTAATGTTGGCTTAGATACACAAGGAACTCAAAATGGCCAGGTGATAGTCTTAACTTCTAATACAATGGAGCTATTGGTTATCCAGAGCCCAGGGCACAGTTGGAGTTCACCAGCTCCTCTTTGGAACCTCTGCAGGGCAGTTTTACTGTGTCCATAGGGTAGCTGTGAGCTGGATCTGCCTCGTGGGAAGTGAGTATTATTTTTGGGTCACTGTGAGTCAGAATCAACTCTACAGCAATGGGTTTGGCTTGTTTGGTTTTTATTGTTTATTCTGGTGTAAGCTTTTCTTCTTTGGGAACCAAGCCTTCTAAAGCAGCAGAGCTCAAAGTTGCAAAACTGTGAGTACATCTGAAGAATAATTTGAAGGGTTCAGAAATTTGACTGGAAGCAAAACTCCTGTGAGTTATAAGATGTAATAGTGAGAAAGCAGGTTCTTGTGTTGCTTTATTAACCAAAACCAAACCAAACCCATTGTAGTCAAGTTGATTCTCACTTACAGCGACACTATAAGACCGAGTAGAACTGTCCCATAGTGTTTCCAAGGAGTGCCCGGTGAACTGGAACTGCTGAGCTTTTGGTAAGCAGCTGTAGCACTTAACCACCATGCAACCAGAATCCTGCTTTATTACTATTAATCAAAAACCAAACCAGACCCAGTGTGGTTACGTTGATTCTGACTCATAGGAACCTTATAGGGCAATGTAGAACCGCACCTGGCAGATTTGAACAGTTGACTTCTGAGTTAGCAGTTGTAACATTATGCCACCAGGGTTCCCCCTGCCTTATCAGCCAGCTAAAATAAGACGGACACCACACAACCAGTTGCAAGGGAAACAAAGTGGAAATTTATTATTTGTGCAAACAAAGAGCAGTTGGGGCTTAGGAGGTGAAAGACCACAGATCAAGGAGATTTTACATCCTCCAATCTCCAGGAGTTAGGGATTGACACCTGAGATCTGAAATCAGGAGCCCTCTGTTGCCTATATTTGGAAATCTGAGTGCTGAGTCAGGGTGCAAAGGAAGAGAACTTGCACTCTTTAAATGGGTCCGAGTAAAGTTGTATGTAGAGAAACATCTCCTCTGGCAAAGTTCAGGTCTGAGACACAGCTCTTCAGTTTCTGTGCAAGTGTCAAGATGACAGTTTGCGCACTTGGAGGATTCTGCACCGAAACTCAAACAGCGGCTAGCGTTGCTGCTGTGGTGGGTTCAAGCTGCAATTAGAAACCATGACTTGGAGGGGTGCTAAAGCATTAGGAACAGCAATGGAAAGCAAATCTGCTTTGTTGAGGGGGAGTCTGTGTTGTTAATCCTGTGAATAGCCTCTGTCCACGCTGCTTTGTATACAAGTCCTTTGAGCAAGCACTAGGGTGTATGACAAAAGAACCTGACTATAGCCAAAGAAGGTGTTATGCTTTCTACCTGGTTATTGAGAGCTTCCTCCATAGTGGATACTCTTTAGTGAGCATTCGCATGGCACAAATATCATCACAACTTCATAGCTGTCACACAGATCATCCCCATATTAGAGATTGTTTCATCTGTAAGGAAAGCCCTCCCTTTGCTCTGCTTCTTAAACAGAGAGTATTTGTAAAGCCAAGCTCAAACTCAATAGGTGGAATCTGTCCATCTGGCCTTCACTGGGGGAAGTGTTTCTCTTTCAGGCATTCTGGTAGCACTGCCTGACTGTAATTAACTCCTTTGGTCCTCAGCTCTGGCTGCCTTGTGCTGTTCTTTCTTCATTGAGAATACATGCTTAATCATAACCATGGTGTATGCATTTTTACATCACTGGACATTCACTTGCCTTGATGAATATTTAATCCTGGTTTAGATTTGCTTAGAAGTGCAAATCTGGTTTAGACTGCGTGAAAGGAAGTACAGCGTGATAGATGGGCTTTGTACGGCCTTCCTAACCTGGTTTTGTAACTCCCATCCAAGTGACTGAGTGGGACTGTATGATAGAGTAATTGCGGCCTACTAAAGGGGTGAGTTAGTTTTGCCGTCTTGCTGGGCCTGAAGTGAGCCACTCTAGAGGCTGGAAGAAAAAAATCCTACCACTACTCAGGAAGAAGAGACAGCATGTCCTTGGGACCTGGGATACCTGTTAGGGAGTATCCTGGCAGCAGGAAATGACACGAGTGGGGTTCTAGGCCCCTGAAGAGGGAAAGCTGGGTGCCTTTGAGCAGAAACCTAGGGCCCAAGAGAAGTGTGCCTGTGAGCACAGCTGGAAAGAAGCTGTTCTGATGTAAGAGCTGGGTCCTTAAGTATCCCTGAGCCTGAATTGTAACCTATTGCTTACCTAATGAATCCCATAAGGATTATGTTTTGTGAGTTCTGTGTGTCCGTTGCAATGAATTATCAAACCCACTAGAGAAGTAGCAAGTGCTTTTAGAAGGGTGCTTAGTGTCAAAATTGGTAGATGGTGAAGACAGGAGATGTATGTGACCTCTGCCTCATAAGGATCAGCCTTGGGCTGTGGATCTTGATTCTCCTTCCCCTTTATGCAGTTAGAGGAGGTCAGATACCAGCTCCTCATTTTTGCAGTTGCATTGTCCTTGTTGGGCAGTGGTTGATTTAATTGCATATTTATTATCATCACTGGGTATGAAAGCACCAAGTGACATCCTTCTGAACCCCCCGGATACCAGACATACTACTATGTGCCTTACTGTATAACAGCAACTCTAGTCTTTATGGTGATCATGTATTTCCCCTGCTATTAACGTAATTCTTTCCTTTGCCTCTTGGTCCATTAGCAGGAGGAATTCAAAGCAGTCAGATGATAGTCACAGCTTTTATTTCAGTGGAACTCTTTTATTTTAGTCCCAAAGCATTCTGTCCCTGAGAGCCAATACCTGCAACCTGGCTAAGTGTAATGTTATGGAGTTATGAAAATTGGATTCTGTATATGAATTACTAAAATTGATGATGATAGTGAACATACCTACTTCTACGCTTTCATTCCAATTTTTGTAAATTTCAGCTATTGGGGTCACAGAATCATATACAGGTCATTATTTGAGAGAATACACAGTATCTTAGAGGATAGTCCTCCAATCCACAGGTTACTGACCCTTAGCTGACATTTTAACAGAGACTCTAACAAGTTGTATCACTATTCAACTAGGCTGATTGTTACTGGGTTAGACTAGTGTATTCCATGGTCGTATGTCTATTGGTCCATCTCTTTTGCCATAGAAATGGGAGGTTGTATTAGAGGCAATATTGCATGTGATATCATGTTGCTAAATCAGGCATAATATAAGCCTTTGAATGGTAGTAGCAGTTGAGGTGTTTCAGGAAAGGAAGGTAAACTCAAATCCAGATTATCAGTTCTGACTAGAACAAATTGCTGCCTTTTGCAGTGTGCAAGTTGCATGATGTGGTAGAAAGGTCTCTATTTGGCTGGCTGATCTCCTTGAGGAATTGTGCTGTATTAAAAGCTCACGGCTGGTCTCTGCTGCTATAAAAGACAGTTATCAGTGGCAGTAGGTACACTAATCATGGTGAGAGAGATCCTATGCTTTGGGGTCCATATGTTGCTTCTGTCCCTGTCACCACTGTCACGCTATTCATGGGATCATTGCATCAACATAGGTTGAATGAGGAGATGGACTGGCTGATTTCACAAGTCTACCCAGATGCCGGGAGCTTCTTTGGCAGAGATGCTCTCTGGTGAACATCTTTAGGAAATACAAGGATCTGAATACTCTGTGCCTGTTCCCATGGGTCTGTTTATATATATCTCCCAGCCAAAAAATATGCATATACCCAGAAGTCCATATATATACATGGATCAAGTTTGTTCTCTTCCATGTTCAATGAATAACCAACTATAATTCTTACTGTCTACCTACTGGGAAGATTTCCCACTGGAAAAATGTCTTCTAGTCACATTTGAGTAGGGCTTTAATGCAACTGTATGATTTGGAGCTGGTACTAGTGATATTGTGCTTTTTGCAAAGCAGCTGGAGGTCTTTCCTTTTCTTTGGTATGAAGTCGTAAATGTGAATTGAGGGAGAGGCACTGGTGAAGAGAAATAGAAAGGAGATTCGGAATCTAACCACCTGTTTGTGTCATTTTCTGTATCTTCTAAACCTGCTCTGGCTCAATCCAAAATATAGCATTTCCATTATACGATGGGTTAATGTTGTACACCCTCAATCTTGTGATCTGGTGGTTTTAGTTCTACCTGGATCATACTGGGAAACTCTGATTACATAGTTATTTGGTGCCTCATGGACTTTGTCCGGTAACATGTCATATCTATCAGCTTAAAGTATATTCAAACTTATAGTCACCCCATAGGACAGAGTAGAACAATCCAAAAGGGTTTCCAAGGTGGATTTAGGGCCCATATGTAGCCTCTGTCTCTGTCACCACTGTGACTCTGTTCATGAGATCATTTCATCATCATAGGTTGAGTGAGGAGATGGGCTAGCTGACTGCACAGGAAGAATCTATCTGAATGTTAGCAGCCAAGCTCTTGACTAGTACATCATAGCTCTCTAATTTTGTTCTCAAAAGACTCCGTAAGCATTTATCTACAGTGGATACTTCTGCTCTGGGTCATAAGGCCTGAGTGGCATGCTAGTTTGCATATCCATAGTCTGGATATGCTGCTGAGTCTGTTCTTCTAGAAAATCTTCCAAGTTGCCTGATATATGGGTCACAACAGTATTCCCAAATGTAGTTTACATAGCAAGTGAGTATCTTTCTCTTAGTAGTAGCAGGTGTGACATATAATAACTTGTCACTTATCTTAGAGAGGATGTTTCAGCACACCACAGATGACTGGAATCCTAAAAATGTGCCTTATGTGGCAAGACTCTGACTCTTCCTGGAATTTTTCTCTTATTTATTGCACTCACTTCCCTTACAGAATGTCTAGAACAGTGCTACTCAAAATGGTGTACTGTCTTGTGAACTGCTTTTTACTACTCTACAATGAAATAATTGCAGAAATAGAGAGGTGATATTTGGAAACCTTATAGCAGTTTGACATTGCTGTAATATCTGCATTTCCAATCAGTGAATTTGTCTTATTTAACTAGGCTAGCCCGGTTTTGTTGTTATTGAGCTAATGAGTTGCATGTAGTATCAACTGCGTATTAGTCACATGAAATAATATAATGTGATATTTTTGTTTGTCATCTTTAGTTCCTGTGTGTACAACAGTGAATCTACATATTTAATTAGAAGATAGTGTAAATTTAAAAAATAATTTTAAACACTAAATTATTGGGTTTGCTTAATGAAGAACTGAAGAATAATTTTGAAAATATTGCGCCCTTTGATTTTAGACAAAATTTAGAAATGAATACCTTGAGTTTGCTTAAAATGGTTTTAAAATCTTTTCTTTCATTTCTGACCACCTGCCCATAAGACTACTTTCGTTATTCTGAGTGTTACATAATTAAATCATAAGAATGATTTAGATGTATATTATTTCTTGTGACCAGGATGATTGTCAATCCAACAATACAGATAATTTTATAAACAAGTGATTTCAAAATTGTTTAATGTAGGGAACCCTAGTGGCATAGTGATTAAGTGCTACATCTGCTAGTCAAAAGGTTGGCAGTTCAAATCCACCAGGCATTCCTTGGAAAGTCTATGGGGCAGTTATACTCTGATCTATAGGGCCACTATGAGTCAAAATTGACTTGACGGCAGTTGGTTTGATGTGATTTGATTTAATGTAGGGGAATCAATATTTTACTCATAGTCTTATTGAGTTATACAGAATAATATAACTTTATGATTGTAGTAGTGAGTCTTATGTTAATTATGTAATGCATATTTTATTTGTTTTTCTTGTAGAGACTACACACAGCACAACATACAATTCAAAAATTTCTACATGTATGATACAATGACATTGATTTCATTCTCCAAATTGTAAAACCTTTTCTGAATTGTTCCCCTTCCCATTAATAGAAACTTACTGACTCTAAGATTCCTATCTAATCCTTTAGGTTGCTGTTGTAGATTTGATTCCATACAGATTTAAAAAAGTGCAATGCTCAAAGCAGGCATTCTTTACTAGTTAAGATGAGCTGCTGGTTGGTTTTAAATAGACCTCAGGGGATATTTCTGGTTTAAGATGAAAGGTTTAAAGATTAGCTCAGGGCAATAGTTCAGGGTTCAGGGGTTTTTGCAGCCTCCATGGCTCTAGAAAATCTAGATTCCATTATATTTTAAATTTTGTTTTTCATTTTATCCCTTTTGATCAGAATTCTGCCATAAAATCTTTGATCAAGACATTCAGTAATACTGTCCAAGAACCATCCAGTTCTTCCAGTCTCATGTAAGAGGAAGCAGTTGTTCATGGAGGCAATTAGCCACACATTCCTACCCCTGATCCCCCATCATTGGTTCTTCTTTTTCTTCTATTGCTCCAGATAGACAGAGATCAATTGCTGTAACTTGCAAGTTTACTTGAAAGCCTTTAAGATCCCAGGCACTATGTAATGCTGCAGCAGATAGGACAAAGCACTGAACACAGTATTACGCCATTTAATTGAGATGGCCCATGAAACTGTGATCCTAAAGCTCCAAACCGAGAAATCAAAACCTATGAGGTATTTGGTTATACATAAAGAAGAGTTTGGTTGTACATAAGCAGCTGTAGCAGCTGTTCTTTTGTTTGTTTTGGTAAATGTATCTATCACACAGCTTTTGCCAGTTCAACTTTTTATAGGCATATAGCTTACTGACAGTAAATTACATTAATCAGCTCTGCTATTCTACCCTTGATCAATGCAATTTTTTACCACTTGTTTTAGGCTGGGTTTTCTAGGGAAGCAAAACCAGTAACACGTGTAGGTACAAGGAAAGATTTATAATATGTATATATATACAGATAGATAGATACAAATATAGGAAACAGCACACGTAATCACAGAAGCTGAATGTCCCAAGCTCTGGCACAAGCCTCACGTGTCCACGGAAGCTGAGGAACCCAAGGTCAGCAAGTCAGAGACCAGAGTTGCAGATCACCGGTTGTGTAGATCAGTGGATCCCAAGCTGGTGGTGAGACGAAGCGACAGAAGCTGGAGGTCGGTGGATCCCAAGTTGGTGGCGAGACAAAGCAACAGTGGCTGGTTAACGCAGGATCGGCAGGTCAGGGAGCAGGACTCTCAAGTGCCGACTGTGAGGACTGATGAGCCCAACGGGGCTAGCTCAAGTCCCGGAACCAGACACTGGAAGAAGAGAACAGGAGCTCCTGGCCACGTGAGCGATCAGCAGCCGTAGTCCAAGGTCACGAGATGAGAGCCGAGGGGCAGGGAGCCACCACAAACCCCGCCCTGCCACTTAATACAGCAGCCAAATAGGTAGTAGCCAAGTTGACATAATCCTGACCACCACACCACTGTTAATAGAAACTTGTTGCTCCATAAGCAATAATGCTCCCCCTTTACTCCCTCTATCTCATCCCTGGTAACCAATCACTGATAAACTTTGGTCTCTGTATATTTGCCTACTGTTGTCTTTTCATGTAAGTGAGGTCATGTAGCATTTGTCCTTTTGCAATTGATTTATTTAGCATTTTGTCTGCAAGTTCCATCTGTGTTATAGCAGGTATCAAGACTTTATATCTCTTCCTACCTAAGTAGTATTTCACTGAAAGTATGTGTATATATGTACATATGTGATTTTTTTAATCAGTTAATTTAGTGATGGACATCTTTTCTGGTTGTTTCTGCTTTTTGGTTGTTGCAAATAGTACTTGTCATGGATTGAATTGTGTCTGCCCAAAATATGTGTAGTAATTTGGCTGAGTCAGGATTCTCTGTATTCTGTGATTGCCCTCCATTTTGTGATTTTCTGTTGCTGTAAATCCTAATCTCTGCCTCTGGTAAATAGAGTGGATTATGTTAAAGAGGATTAGGGTGGGAGTGTAAATCTCTTCCTGAAGCTGCCTCCTTACTCCAATGTAAACTGAGCTGCCCTGGAGTGTGGCTTGTACCACTCTATCCTTTTATCTTACAAGAGATATAAAAGGAAAGGGAAGCAAGCAGAGAGTTGGGAACATCACAGTATCAAGAAATCAGCACCAGGAGTAGAGCGTGTCCTTCAGACCTGAGGTTCTTATGACAAGATGCTCCCTGACCAAAGACTGGAGCTTCCTTCAGAGTTGACGAAGGGAAAGCCTTCCCCTAGAGCAGACACCCTGAATTTGGACTTGTAGCCTAATGGACTATATAAGAATAAACTTACGTTTGTTAAAGCCATCCATTTTTAGGTACCTCCGTTAGAGCAGTACCAGATGACTAAAACAGTACTGCAATGAATGCTGGCATACAGATACTTGTTTTGAGTCTCTGCTTTCAAGTCCTTGGTATACACCTAGAAATGTGACTGTGATTGGGTCCTATAATACTTCTATTTTCAGTTTTTTGAGGAACTGCCACACAGTTCTCAACAACAGCTGTACCATTTTACATTCCCACCAGCAGAGGGTATGGCTTCCAACTTGCCTTGTTCTTACCAACATTTGTTACTTTTATTTCTTTTTTAAATCATAGTCACTCTGTTGTTGTTTGGTGTTCTGTCTCGTAGCCAGCCTGTGTACAGCATAATGAAATGCTGCCCAGTCCTGTACCATTCTCACAGTTGTTGCTATGATTGAGGCCAACACTGAGGCTACTGTGTCAGTTCATTTCATTGGGGGTAGGTCTTCTCTTTTTGCTGACTGTCTGCCAAGCATGATGTCATTTTCCAGGGGGTGGTCCATTCTGATATCATGTTTAAACTACATGAGATGAAGTTTCACCATCCTTGCTTCTAAGGATCATTCTGCTTGTACTTCTTCTAAGGGCAGATTTGCTTGTTCTTCTGGCAGTCCATGGTATGTTCAATGTTCTTCAACAGCATCATAATCTGAATGCATCCCTTCTTCTTCAGTCTTCTTTATTCATTTGTCCATCTATCTTATGTGAATAAGGCAATTGAAAATACCATGTCTTGGATCACGTGCACCTCAGTCCTCAAAGTGACATCTTTACTTTTCAGTACTGTAAAGAGATCATTTGTAGCAGATTTGCCCAATGTAATGTATCATTTAATTTATCGACTGCTGCTTCTATGGGCCTTGATTGTGACTCCAAATAAAATGAAATTCTTGATGTTGAAATGAGGAAGGGCGTGGTAAAAATTTGAGGTATTAAAGACAGCCCCAGGAAACAACTTAATAGCAGAAAATATAGAATAATCTCACCTTTGTCTTACAAAACACTGTCACAAGACAAGCCTGGGGGCAACCTTGCAAGTGACAGCCTGCAAGTGACCCCTAGACCTTGACCACATTTTACAACTAATAGGAGTTAACCAATCAATGTAAAGGTCAGTTCACCCTCCCTGCTTTGCAATCTCACAACTTAAATACTGGGTGCTGAGGAAACTCGTTGTCGCCCCCTGCTCTGTGTAGCTTGGGGTGCGTCCCTGGTGCACCAGTATTTTTCCTATTGGGCATATTTTTTAATAAAATTTAACCTTCAAAGTAACAGTGTTGCATCTTGAAAATCGCGGACCCTAACATTGACAACTTCAGTACTTTTCGTGTTTATCATGATGTTGCTTATTGGTCCACTTGTGAGGATTTTTGTTTCTTTTATGTTGTGGTATAATCCACACTGATGTCTGTGGTCTTTGATTTTCATCAGTAAGTGCTTCAAGCCCTCCTTGCTTTCTGCAAACATGTTTGTGTCATTTGCATATCACAGGTTGTTAGCGAACTTCTTCCAATTCTGATGCTGCATTCTCCTTCATATAGTTTATCTTCTCAGATTGTTTGCTTACTACATAGACTGAATAAGTGTAGAAAGGATATAACTTTGATATATACCTGTCATGGATTGAATTGTGTCCCCCCGAAATATGTGTAGCCATGTGGCTGGGCCATGATTCCCGATATTTTATGATTGTCCTCCATTTTGTGATTTTCCTATGCCGTATGTTAAAGGATAAGGGTGGGACTGTAAATCCCTTTATAAGATCACCTCCCTGCTCCATTGTAAAGGGAGTTTCCCTGGAGTGTGGCTTGTCCCACCCTTAATCGTTTCATCCTGCAAGAGATAAAAGGAAAGGGAAGCAGGCAGAGAATTGGGAACCTCACACCATCAAGCAAGCAGCACAAGGAGAAGAGTGCCTCCTTCAGACCTGAGGTTCCTGCACCAAGGTGCTCTGTGGACAAAGACTGATGCAATACCGAACTGTCCTCCATAGCTGACAAGGGGGAAAACCTTCCGCTGAAGCAGACATCCTGAATTTGGCCTTGTAGCCTACTAGACTGTGTAAGAATAAACTTTCCTTGGTTAAAAGTCATCCACTCTGTGGTATTTCCGTTAGAACAGCACTAGCTGACTAAAACAATACCTTTCCTGATTTTAAACCAGACATATCCCCTTGCTCTGTTTGAACAACTGCCTTTTGGGCTATGTACAGGTTCTGCATACATGCAATGAAGTGTTTTAGAATTCCTGTTCTTTGCACTGTTATCCATGATGTGTTATGATCCATGTCATTTTAGTGACCAAAGACTAAATAAGTTATAGAATAATATCAAGGACACTACATGAAGTAAGCAAAGGGTCATTAAAAAGACAGGAAAGAAAGAAAAGATGAAAACAGATGTCAGAAGAGACTCTGAAGCTTGATCTTGAATGTAGAGTAGCTAAAGTTGAAAGCACAAGATGATCATGTGAAAGAGCTGAATAGATGATTTCAAAGGGCAGCCTGAGAAGACAAAGTAAATTATTACAATTAAATGTGCAAAGACCTGGAGTTAGAAAACCAAAAGGAAAGAACATGCTTGGTTATTCTTGAGCTGAAAGAAGTGCATCACTGAAGGATTTGATGGGCAAAATATTGAAGGATGCAGAAATCACCAAAAGAGTGGTATACACACAGTCACTGTACTGAAAAGAACTGGCTGACTTTCAACTATTTCAAGAGGTAGCATATAATCAAGAAACAATGGTACTGAAGAAAGAAGTCCAAGCTGTACTGAAGGCATGGGTGAAAAACAAGACTACAGGTGCTGATGGAATACCAAGTGAGATGTTTCAACAAGCAGATGCGATGCTAGAAGCACTCATTTGTCTATGGCTAGAAATTTGGAAGACAGCTACCTGACCAACCAACTGGAGGAAAAAGGTGCCCATTCCAAAGAAATGTATTCTGACAAAATGTTGGAAATTCTTTGCCCAGCACGTAATTGGATGGTGTATCTTTTTCTTATTGATATTTTGTAGTATCTTATAGATTATGGAGATCAGGCATCGGTCTGACATAGAGTTGTCAAATATTTTTTCCCATTCTGTAGGTGTTCTTTTAATTCTATTAATAAAGTCTTTGGATGAGCAAATTGTTTGATTCTTAATAGTTCCCACTTATCTATTTTCTCTTCTGATGATTGTGGTTTGTTTGACAGATTTTGGAGTCTGTCCACATGTGTATTAAAACTTCCATTGTTGTTCCTACCTTTTCTTGGATGAGCTTTATCGTTTTAGGTTTGATATTTAGGTCTTTATCCAGTTGGAGTTGGTTTTTGTATAAGGTGTAAGATACAGATCTTGTTTCAGTTTATTGAAGATGGATATCCAATTTTGCCAGCACCATTTGTTGAAGATACTGTTTTTACCCCAGCTTAATGTCTTAGGGCCTTTGTCGAATATCAACTGCTCATAGGCAGATGGTATCGTCTCTGGGGTCTCAATTCTGTTCCATTGATCGATCTGTCTGTTCTTGTACCAGTACCAGGCTGTTTTGACCACTGTGGCAGTGTAGTATGTTCTAAGGTCGGGTACTGAGAGGTCTTCCAGTGTGTTCTTCCTCTTTAGTAGTACCTTACTTATCCGGGGCTTCTTCCCTTTCCAAACAAAATTGGTGATTTGTTTCTCCATCTCATTAAAAAATGACGCTGGAACTTGTATTGGGATTGCATTATATAAGTAGATTGCTTTGGGTAAAATAGACATTTTCACAATGTTAAGTCTTCCTATCCATGAGGAGGGTAGGTTTTTCCATTCATCTAAGTCTCTCTTAGTTTCTTGTAGTAAGGGCTTGTAGTTCTCTTTGTAAAGGTCTGTTATTTCTCTGGTTAGATTAATTCCTAGGTACTTTATCTTCTTAGGGGCTATCGTAAATGGTATTGATTTGATGATTTCTTTGTTAACAGTCTCGTTGTTGGTATAAAGGAATCCTACTGATTTACTTATGTTTATCTTGTACCCTGAGACTTTGCTGAACTCTTCTATCAGTTTGAGTAGTTTACTGATAGATTCTTTGGAATTCTCTGCATATACAATCATATCATCTGCAAATAGGGAGATTTTAACTTCTTCTTTGCCGATGCAGATGCCCTTTATTTCTTGGTCTTGTCTAATTGCTCTGGCTAGAACTTCTAGCACAATGTTGAATAGGAGAGGTGAGAGTGGGCATCCTTGTCTAGTTCCTTTTCTCAAGGGAAAGTCTTTCAGTCTCTCTCCATTCAGGATGACGTGGGCAATTGGCTTTGTATAAATGGCCCTTATTGCATTGAGGAATTTGCCGTCTATGCACATTTTGCTAAGAGTTTTTAGCATGAATGGGTGTTGGACTTTATCAAATGCCTTTTCTACATCAATGGACAAAATCATTTGATTCTTGTCTTTTGTGTTATTTACGTGGTTAATCACATTAATTGTTTTTCTGATGTTGAACCAGCCTTGCATCCCTGGTATGAACCTCACTTGGTCATGATGGAGTATCTTCTTGATATGTTGTATTCTATTGGCAAGAATTTTGTTGAAGATTTTCATTTCACTAAAGAGGAGATCCAGGCAGCCAAAAACCACATGCGGACATGTTCACAATCTTTAGTTGTTAAAGAAATTCAAATTAAGATGACAATGAGATACGATCTCACTCCAGCAAGTTTGGCCATGATCCAGAAAACACAAAACAACAAATGATGGAGAGGCTGTGGAGAAAGTAGAACACTCCTACACTGTTGATGGGGTCGCAAAATGGTCCAGCCTCTTTGGAAAGCAATCCGGCACTTCCTTAAAAAAATGGATATTGATATACCATTTGACCCAGTAATTCCACTACTTGCAATATATCCTACAGAATCAAGGCCTTTCACACCAACAGACACATGCACAAGAATGTTTATCGCAGCACAGTCCATGATAGCAAAAAGATGGAATCAACCCAGATGCCCAAAAACAGAAGAAGGGATAGGTAAACTATGGCATATATACTCAATGGTAAAGAATAACAATGATTCCAGGAAACATCTCCTAACCTGGTTTCCACTGGAAGACATTATGTTGAGTGAAACTAGTCAGCGACAAAAGGACAAATATTGTATGAGACCTCTACGATAAGATCTCAAAAACAGACTTGTGTATAGAAGAAAAGACTTTTTGACAGCTGCAAGGGAAGGGAGGGAGAGAGTGCAAGGGGGGAGGGTTTAGATTAGATAGTTGCTAGAAATCTGGTTAGGTGAAATCGGTGATAGCACACATTAGAAACAAGAACAATATAAAGTGGACTTCATCATAACTTGAATACTCCTTCCATCTTAACCCAATATTGCAAGAATAGAGTAGCTGGGGCAGGGTCAGGATACCATGCTGTTAGGTGAAAAAGAGGCCAGTTGGCACAACTAGCGTTTTGCTAAGAGGGCTCTCTGCATCCCACATTGGTGAGTGGTGTCTGGGGTCTTAAAAACTGCCAGGCTGCTATCCGAGGGCACAGTAAATCGTCCCAACTCAGCAGGTACAGATGCTCACCGAGGGCCAAATTAATATGGGGTAAAGACAACCCAGAAGATAGAGAGACCCACATGAGTGGGTGCCTACATCAACTTGGGACCAGAAGAACTGGATGGTGCCTGGCCACCACCAGTGATAGCCGCGATGGAGCCCACTAAGTTGAGTCCCACTGGCAACACAAGAATAAAAAGGGGTGCATCCTGAGATCTCCACTAAAAGACTGCAATTGATGGTCCAGTGGTTTTGAGGTTCCCCTGGGAGCATGGTACCTGGCCATGATGCTGCTCTTGCCCATAAATCATAATGAAGGTCCACTCTTAGGACATGAATGGATTGGACTTGGTGATGCAGAGTGACCATACAGTGGATGCACTTTATGATTCTATACATCTATAAGATATCATCCTGCTGACCTCTGGCAGGAGGAAGGAGAGTGGGTCGAGAGGAGGGGCAAGGAGACTGTTGGGAGGATGAGACATGTACGGAGCAGAGAGGAATAGTGTGCTGTCACCAGACAGGGAGAGCAGTGGAAGCTGCATATAAGTGGGCATGTAAATTTATACAGGAATGTACATTTTCACTCAGTCATATTAAATAAAATAAATAAATAAAAAATAAAAAAGTTAGAAATTACTGAACAATGTCATTAATATTTTATGCAAAGAAAATTTTGATGAAGATAGTTAAAAAACGATTACAGCAGCAAATAGACAATGAAGTGCTAGACACTCAGGCCCTATTCGGAAGAGGACTTGAAGCCCTGGTGGTGAAGTGATTATGAGCTCAGGCTGCTAACCAAAACGTTGGCAGTTTGAATCTACCAGCAGCTCCTTGGAAACCCCATAGGGGCAGTTCTACTCTATCCTATAGAGTCACTCTGAGTCAGAATCAACTTAATGGCACGTAACAACAATAACAGGAACAAGCCACCTAAATTCTGACAAAATAAATGTCTGTTACAGCTACCCATTTGTGGTGTTTCTGTTAGAGCAGCATTAGATAACTATGACACTTGGTCTTCCTGCATCACCCTTTGCAGTCTTCTGTTCAGCTTCTCTACTTTATTGTTTCTTCTGTCTTTTAACTGCATTCAAGACCCTTTTTCATAGTCTTTTCTGACATCCATTTTGGTCTTTCTTTCCTCTTTTTTAAAATGACTTCTTGCTTTCTTCATATAAGATGTCCTTGATGTCATCCTACAACTTGTCTGATCTTTGGTCATGAGTGTTCAGTGTGTCAAATTCCTTCTTGAGGAAGTCTCTAAATTCAGGTGAGATATACTTATGATTGTACTTTATCTCTTGTCAATTAGTTTTAATTTTCTTCAACTTCAACTTTAACTTGCATAAGAGCAATGGATGGTTAGTTCTGCACTCTAGCTCCTAACTTTGTTCTGACTGACAATATTGAGTTTCTCTGTTGTCCGTGTCCACAAATGCAGTTGATTGGATTTCTGCATAGTGTATCTGACTAGGTCTAACTTTACAGTTGCCATTTGTGTTGTCGATAAAGGTATTTCCAATAAATAGTTCATTAGTCTTGCACAATTCTATCATTTGGTCTCCAATGTCAGTTCTATCAACCAGACCATATTTTTCAACTTCTGAGCCTTCTTTGTTTCCAACTTTCACATTTCAATCACCAGTAATTATCAGTGCATCTTGATTAATTCTTTGCTCAATTTCAGACTGTATAACTTTTAAAAAAGTCTTCAATTATTCTCTGGCAGTAGTATTGGGGCATAAATATGAATGATAGTCATAATAACTGGTATTCCTTGTAGGCCTAGGGATATTATCCTGTCACTGACAACATTATGTTTCATGATAGATCTTGAAATTTTCTTTTGGACAGTGAATGTGACGCCATTCTTCTTCAATTTGTCATTCCCAGCATAATAGACTATATGACTGATTCAAAATGGCCAATACCAGTCCATTTCAGCTCGATAATTCCTAGGGTATCAATCTTCAATAGTTCCATTTCATTTTTGAAAATTTCCATTTTTCCTAGTTTCATACTTTGTATATGCCATGTTCCAATTTGTAACGGACGTTTTCCACTGTTCCTTCTCATTTTGAGTCACACCACATCAGCAAACAAAGGTCCTGAAAGGTTCACTCCACCCATGTCTTTAAGGTTGACTCTACTTTGTGGAGGCAGCTCTTCCTCAGTCATGTCTGAAGAGTGCCTTCCAACTTAAGGGACTCATCTTCTGGCTTATAGCAACCAATGTCCTACTACTATTCATCAGATTTTCACTGATTTTTTTTTTTTCCAGAAGTAGATTGCCAGGTCTCTCTTCTTAGACTGTCTTAGTTTGGAAGCTCTCTCATCTAAATGCTGTCATCACAGTGGCAATAAAGTGGTATTTAAACTGCAGCTTTGATCTGCATCTCTTTCATGACTGATTACATTGAGCATCTTTTCATATACTTGATGGTCATTTGGTGGTCTTTCGTGAAATGTTTGTAATTCATTTGCCCATTTTTTGATTGGGTTATATAGCTTTTTGTTGTCAGAGTTTTATATGATTTTTGGTCATCAGATTCTTATCTGATATATGGTTTCTGAAGATATCCTGCTAGTTAATAGCGTGTCTTTTCACTTTGTTTGGTAAAGTCTTTTGAGCAACAAAAGATTTTAATGTTTATGATATCCCATATATTTGTTTTGTCTTTGCTGTTTGTGCTTTTGTTTTCATGTGAGATAATACATTGTTAAAAGCCTGGCCCAGTGGCCTTGCCCCTGTATTGTCTTCTAAGAATTTAATTTTTTTTTTTTTTTTACATTTATGTCCTTGATCCATACTGAATTTGTTTTTGTATGTGCTGTGAGGCATGGATCCTGTTTCATTTTATGCATGCGGAAATCCAATTTTTTGTTGTTGTTGAAGAGATTCTTCTTTCTCTATTGAATGTATTTACTGTCTTTGACAAAATGTATACTTTTAATGAAAAATGTGTACAATTTTTATAATTATTTTCCCTGCTATATTTGTTGTGATTTTATTTATTGAATGAAATGTTATATCTGTTGAATCCAGTAAGTAAAAAATTACATTTTGTATGTTTTTGTTTGTTATTTCATTTTTCTAGTAGTTCATTTTATTGAATATTATCAAAGTGTCAGTCTGTGATGCACTGAAAAAAAAAAAAAAAAACCTGGCCCTTCACAAATTGTTTGAAAAGCACTCCTCTGGAGTACTTTCCATTTCTACTTACTAAGCCCAGCTAAAATAGTATTATCAGTATAGTGGACCACTGTAAGGGTCCGCAGAATGTTAAGATGAGCAAGGTCCTTCTGAACTACAGTATGACAAGGAGTTAACAGAGCCCTTGGGAAACAGAGTGCCTGTGTACTGTTGTCCTTACAATGCAAATGCACCATCTTTTAAAATAATTTTTTACTGATGAACGTGAAGAATGCATTTACCAAATTAGTAGCTCTGTCCCAAACTAGGTTCATTTAATCCTGTACAGATATCATATCTGCTACATCAGTTAAATTGAAACCAGTACCTGGTCAAGTTTATGGTAGTGCACTGTCATCGCCATAATTAATCAAGTTTTTAAAAGGCTCAGATGGTTAATTGAAAAACGATACAATGTAGGTTACCACTGTTACATCTTATAAATCCCTGATACTTGTGGTAAGCTCTGCAATTATCCCAGCTGTGACATTGTTTCTGATATGCTATGTTAGTCAGAGCTGGGGATGTGAAGTTTTGCTTGACTGCTTTTGTCTGTCTTAATAGCCTCTACTCCATAGACCAAGGAATCAACATAAGGGTATGTTCAGATGCCAAAAATAACCACAGGATGGCTGAACACACTGTTACAGTCCTAATTTCTACAACTGGTTGCAAGGTCATAACTGGTATTTATAACCAACATCTATCACTACCCAATACCATCAGCAAATGCTTCAGCTTTTCATGTTTCTCTGCCTGGTGAGTTGACCAAAACTTCCATTATTGGAGGATCTGAGCCATTAGCAATCTCGTCTGAATTGGGTTGTTGTAGTTTTCCATTAGCTAATCACAGGACGTAAGAGTACTAAAAAACCCAAATCCAGTGCCACTGAGTCAGATTTGACTATGGCGACCCTGCAGGCCAGAATAGAACTGCCCCAAAGAGTATTCAAGGAGTGCCTGGTGAAGGACATCTTAAAGGATGTTCTGTATTCCAAACATGCTCTTCCTTTATCTCCATTGTGTAGTAGTAACTCAATTTCCTATTGGCAATAAGGATTATTTGCCTCAGTCAGTAAAGTAAATCCTTCTTTGTTTGTTCAGAGACATGAGGAGCCCAGAGTAACTGAGGATGGTCTTCACTGCTAGTTCAATGGGGTCATTGTTGTGACTCCTGATAATAGTTTTCTTTCCTCCGTAACTAAGACTTCTAGACCTACAGAAACTAAAGTTTAGAGATGAGAGGAAGACATATTACTAATAGATCATGAGAGGTAGTTGTGGAGCCACTCTGATTTCTACCTTTTACTTCCTGGACCCATAATCTGGCTATGGGAGAAAATAGCACCATATATTACACGCTAATTTGGAACATATTGTGCATCCTGAAAGACATTATCCCAGCTTTACAAAGAGTTGCCATCTAGCTGGCAGCATAACTGAGTCTTCAAAATGCCATTCCACTATTTAAAGTCATCTGCTTCAGGATGATGGGAAGTATGGTAAGACCAGTGAATTCCATTAGCACGGGCTCATTGCTATGCTTCATTTGCTGTGAAGTGAGTTCTTCAGTCAGAAGCAGTGCTGTATACAGTACTGCTATGAATTGAATTGTGTGCCCACCAATGGGTATGGTGAAGTCCTAATTCCTGGTACTGGTGAACATGACCTTATTTGGATACAGGGTCTTTGAAGATGCTATCAGTTAATATGAGGTCATTTAAGAGTCAGGTGGGTCTTAATCTAATCACTGTATTATAAAAGGAAAGAAGGACACAGAGAGACAGACAGAGTGGGACAATGGCCGGGTGAAGAGGCATCTCCCAGTGAAGGAATGCCCGGAGCTACCAAAAGCTGAGAAAGACAAGGAAGGATCTTTCCCAATAGCTTTAGAGAGACAATATGGACCTGCTGACACATTGAGTTTGGATTACTAGCCTCCAGAACTGTGAGAAGATAAGTTTATGTTGTTTAAAGCCATCCGCGTTGTGGTACTTTATCATGGCAGCCTTGGGAAACTAATATAAATATGCTGACAGATGGTTAGGCATTCTTTAAGTCCATAGAAGATAGTTTTGTTAGAAGAATTGTGGGCATGCAAGGCAAATCTGTATCTACGGTAAGTGTCTATTCCAGTAACAACAAATGCTTCCCCTTCCATGATGGAACTGGTCTAACATAATCAAGCTGCCATCAGATAGCTAGCTGATCGCTTCAGTGAATGGTGTCATTCTGGGGACTGTGATGGTTAGCATCGTGTGTCAGCTTTGCTGGGCCCTGATTCTCATTTTTCATATGTGATAACGTCCATGATTTCATCTGCTGTGACTAGCCAGTTTAAAGTGAGTTTCCTTGGAGGTGTGGCCTGAATCCATATTTAAGCAGACATTCTGGCTTTTTCCTTGCTCTGTTCCTGTGGCTGCCTCTAATTCATCTCATCTCCAGCTGTTAGAACTTGAGCTACCAGCTTATCTGCAGATCTTGAAATTCATAGATCTTGGGATCTCTACATGAATGAAAAGAAGCCTCCATCCTAGTCCACGGACTTTGGCTGTTCCAACCTCTATAATCCTGTGAGCCATTTCCTTCATGTAAATCTCTCTCTCTATTTATATGCTTTACTGGTTTTGCTCTCCAGAGAACCCAGCCTAAAACTGGAACTCATAGTTGGTCTATGCTGTTGGTGATTTGGGCATTCAGCAGTGGTGGTAGCTAGGTCAGCCTTAGTCAGTAGAAGTTCATGTTTCTGAGCCCATATATTGTCTATATCCCTGCAACCATGGTCATTTTGTTCATGAGTCTATTGGCTGAGGAAAGAGACTGACTGCTAATCAAGAATAGATCATTGTATCCACTTAATTATTAAAATTTTCTTCTTCTGAAGTCATACTTTGGTGAACATTAATGGGGCACAAATACCTTAACTTTCCTTTTCACTCAGAGAGGTATATCCACACACCTCTTCTCCAGACCTCCTTAACACCAGTTTTCAATCATGGACCATTCAAGTTTCTGATTACTCAGATAAACCGTTAGCTTCAGCCCATGAAATTGTATAGACTGTATCTCTTGTCATTTCTAATTCCAAACACCATTAGCAACTGGTGTGCTACTCAAAATTCTGCCCACGGAGAGGATTTCTCTTCACTACCAGCCTTCAGTGCCGTTTCAGAAAGGGTCTGTAGTATTGAAGCTCTTTACTTGCAGGTGAACCTGCATAACATACACATAAAATACACCTGTGAACTAAGCCATGTTTTCTTTTATTCAGCCAGCTAGTCTTAAGAAAATCCTCACAAGGCCATCAGTGCAGACTGAGAGAAAGAAGACAATGTAGAAGTTATAGAGGTCACGGACATTTGGGGTACTTCCTCAGTCATCTTACTTGTACCTCTAGGGCCTACTTGAGCCCAATCTCATGTATACTACTTCTATTTGATAATGGACTTCTGATGTTCATGATCACATCTAGCAGGGTGGAAAGGCTGCTTCTACTGGCAAGTAAGACTTAGCAGAAGTTCCGGACTCAAGACCCTCCGTTTCATAAGAATTTGCCCATAGGTCCCCATTCCAATTTTCAGGATCTTATTCCTTCACAATTAATGCCCTAATTTTAAAAGAAGATGTCCCAGAAGGTCAGAAGGCAATTCTCATTATAATTTAGCCACACAGTAGATGAGACTCTTTGTTTTGTTTTCAGAAGTCTGAACCCTACAGTTACAGGAGATAAGGAATTCTTTCAGGGAAGATAGAGAAGAATTAGGATTTAATTGTAAGCTCAGTAAAAACTTTGGCAAGGCAGTCACAGGCATTGATTTATAACTAAATATATAATTTTTTAGCCTCTGTGTTAACAGTGACTTCTAAGAAAAAAACAAAGGAATTATTGGTGTAGTTCCCCCATGAGTGATGATGACTTGGAATGGTGTGGTAGAAACAAAAATGTAAATCAATGGATTGATATGGGATGTCATACGAAGGTAAAGTCAATAGGAAGTGTTAGTAGATATATTACAGGAATGACAGAAAGACAGAAATCAAGAATATCTCCTAGGTGTTTGGCTTAAACAATGGGATATATCATGGTGACATTGATATACCTAGAAAATGCCATAGTGGTTACAGATTTGGGAATTGGGAGACTCCAGAATTAAGTATGAGGGGTCATTTAGACATCAATGTGATGTGCTCTCAAGTCAGTTTGGAATCATAGTGACCTGACAGGGCAGAGTAGAACTGTCTCATAGGGTTTACAAGGCTGCAATCTTTATTAAAGCAGATTACCTCATCTTTCTCCCAATGAAAGGCTCAAATCACTGGTGGGTTCAAGTCACTGACTTTTGGCTAGCAGCTGAGCACTTAACCACTACATCACCAGGGCTTCTTAGATATCAAGTACGCAGCTAAATTCTGCCATACACTCATTTCCCCATCTTAAACAGGCTTTTGACGTATACAGTCCATATCCAAATTTTACTAAATTATCCCCCAAATGTTTTCTTTAGAAGTCTTTTTTTTCCCCTGACATAGGCTCCTATCCAATATTACACGTTGCCTTAAGTTGTTATTTCTCTGTAGTCTCCTTTAATCTCAACAGTTCAGTCTTTCTCTTTCATTGCACTGACAGTTTGAAAGATTTCAGGCCAGTTGTTATGTAGAATGCTCCTCAGACTGGATATACGTCATGATTTCCTAATGATTAGTTTCAGATTGAGTTTTTGGCAACAGTACCAGGTGAATAATAAGTCCTTGACATAACATCGGGAGGCATAACATTGGGAGGCACATGGTATCATTTGTCCCATTCTTGGTCTTGTTTACTTTGATTACTTGGTTAAGTGTTGTGCTTCAAGTTTCTTTACTGTAGGTTTGCCATTTTCCCCTTTACAATTAATATGTTATCTATGGGAATATACTTTGATAAAGATTATAGCCTTTGATCCTAGTCCTCACCAAATATTTACCTCAAGGTTTTAGCATCTGTCATTGTATACCAAAAATCACACCTGTTGCTTTTGTGTTCATTCCAACTCATAGCTAACCTATAAAACAGAGTAGAGCTGCCCCACAGAGTTTCCAAGGAGCAGCTGGTGGATTCAGACTGCTGACCTTTTGGTTAGCAGAAATTGCTCTTAACTACTCTGCTACCAGGGGATACATGGATTAAAAAGTGTTTCCTAAAAATGTGTGGTAACTTAGCTAGGCTATGATTCTCAGTAGTGTGTGGTTGCCCTCCATTTTGTGATCTGACAGAATTTTCCTATGCATTATAAAGTCTAATCTTTCCTTTGGTTAATGAAGCAAGATTATGTTAAAAAGGATTAGGGTGACCGGCAGTGCCCTTACTCAGGTCGTAACACTGAATGAATATAAAGGGAGTTTTCCTGAGGTGTGACCCACGTTGTCTTTTATCTTACAAGAGACAAAAGGAGAGAGAAAAAGCAGAGAGATAGAGACCTAACGCTACAGAGAAAGAAGCACCAGGAGAGGCGTGTCTCCGTTGGACCTGTGTTCCCTTTGTTGATGAGCATCTATACCAGAGGAAGATTGATGACAAGGGCCTTCCTCAGAACTGACAGAAAGAGAAATTCTTCCTCCAGAATGGTGCCCTGAATTTGGACTTCTAGTCTCCTGACCTGTAAGAATAAAGTTCTTTTGGTTAAAGCCATCTACTTGTGATATCTCTGTTACAGCAGCATTAGATAACTAAGACAGTGTCCATTGATGATTCTTGCCTGAATCAATCATTTTGAGATGTGCAAAATCATGTTTTCTAACTCTGTCTTTCTTTCTTTCTACATTCATTAGTTGGCATTCTCCTGTAAGGAAGAGCTACCACACAATACTGAAATATGTCTCTCTCACTATGCAGTGAATTCCCTGAGAGCAAGGACTGATTTTTGTTCAACCTTAACACCAATGCTACGTGCAAAGAAAATGCTCAATAAATACATATTGAAATGAACTGTACTAAATGCACCCTTCAAACTACTAGGGTATTAAAAACACCCTCAAAGATTTCTGTGAGACCAAAATGAGTTCTTGCACATGCGGGAGCTTTGTAAACCGCAGTGGGCTTTGCAGATATGAGCTGTGATTCTTGCTAGGAGTTCTTGTCATGCCAATCTCAAGGCATGCTGGGGCACAGCTGACTCCATAGTCCATCAGGAATAGGAACATCACTGGAAATGACTATGAAAATCATTGTCTAAGAAAGTGGAGGGGGCGGAGCCAAGATGGCAGAGTAAGAATACGTCTATGCTAAACCACCAAGTGACTAAGAACCTCAAAATTAATGGAATCCACCGAATACAGCAATATAGAAGGGCTAAACTGTGCTTAGAAAACCCTAAGTACAAAGGGAGCAAAAGGAAGATCTTAGGACTCCTGAACCACCTCGGATAAAATAATGCAGCTGGGGCAGAGATTCTCCATGTACTGAAGGTAACCTAGGTGAAGAGAAATCCCACCTGCAGTGAATCTTAGCAACCCGGGGAAGCTGAGAAACAAAAGCTGGAACAACCTTGAATTTGGCTAAAGAGACCTAAGCATTGCAGCCCACAGCCTGCAGCACAGAACTGAAGACCCTCCCCACCCCCAGGTTAGAACACTCTGGGAGGAGGCAGCCTGTGATCAAAATGGTATGGGGCCAGGAGGCCTGAACCAGAGGAGCAGGGAGATGAGGCAGGGAGTGCAGGGATGGGAGGCCAGGCCTCCCAGCATCCCAGGGAGATAGGGAAGGAGCGGACAGAGCTGGCAGGAGCACAGAGGTGTACTCTGCACAGCAGGCCTTAGGCCTATATGAAACTGGGAGGCTCAGATCCAGGGTCCCTATGGCTTTGGAGCAGGCAATCACAGGCCTGGGGGTGCAGAGTGAACTGGCTGGCCACTGGCAGGCCTGGGACTGGCCTTGGAGCCAGCAGGCCAGGAAGCTCTGGGCTCCCGCTGCCTGGGTGTAGGGGTTGAGAGTGCACCCATGGCTGGGAGAGGTCTGGAGCCGTGTGGCCAGTGAGGCTTGGGCTCAGGCAACTAGCCAGATTCGGAGTGATCCCCCCCTCCACCAGTAGCTGAGCAGCCATTGGAGCACTGTGCTCTGGAGAGATCTCAGTTCAGGCAACTGTGGGGGGAGGGTGGTGAGTGCCAGCAGCTAGGCAGACATTAGTGATGCCTGCACAGGGAAGATTTGGGCTCAGGTGACCCAGGAGGAGGGGAGAGATTGCCCCAGCAGGTAGACAGCCATTGGAGCCAAGGGCACCTGGAAGTTTGGGGCTCAGGTGATCTGGGGGAAGTGAAGTGATCAACCCAGTAGCTAGGCAACCACTGGTGCCACATACACCAGGGAGGGCTGGGCTCAGGTGACCTAGGGGAAGAGGAGTGATTGCCCCAGCAGATAGGCACCCACTGCTGACAGGTGGGCCAGCAAGGCCTGGGCTCAGGCAGCTATAGAGGAGTTAAGCAGTCACCCTGGTGACTAGGCAGCCATTGGAGTCAAATGCATCTGAGAGGGTTAGGTTCAAGGGACCTTGGGCAAGTGAAGTGATGGCCCTAGTGGCTGGGCAGCCATTGAACAAAGCTCTGGAGGTCACTGCCCAAACCAGAGGCAACAGAAACAGCAGAAGTGGTTGCTGCTGCAGCTGGGGGAGAAGGCATGAGTGAGCGACCACCTCCTCCCCCTACACCTGAGTCCAAGGGTGAGGCTTCATGAGGGATCTGCCCAAACCAGGGGCAGCTGCAGCAGGAGCATTTGTGTCCTGCTCACCTTGGGGTGGCTGCAAAAGTGCAGCATCTGCACAAGTGACCCCCACCAGCCCAGAGGCAAAAGTAGATGTGGTGCTGCTGAAAACAGGCACAGCTCCTCCACCTGGGAGCTGTGCTGGCAGTGGCAGCATACCAGTGTGGAACCGTAAGAGCAAGCAACAGAAAATAATCAGACTGCACAGAGAATCTATGGCCTAGCTCCAGAAGAGAAATGCTGGTAAGACCAAATAACTGTTCTTTTTTACCACAATGACTTCCGGATGGCTCAGTGACAAAGATCAATCTCTAAACACTTACAGAAGTAGATTACTATGGCTTCCCAAAACTCCCAAAATAAAGCATCAATGGATTTCCCAGATGAAGATGAGTTCTTCCAATTATCAGAGACAGAATACAAAAGATTGTCATAGGAAGCTGTGCAAGGTTTCAGAAGAGAGATCAGGAAAAGTGCAACAGAGCACACTGAAAAATTAAACAAGCTGCAAGAAATGCTTGGGCAGCAACGATCTGAAACTTGACAGATTAACAACAAAGTTTCTGAGCTTCATAACTCAGTAGAAAGTCAAAGGAGCAAAATTGAGGGCATGAAATGCAGAATTAGTGACCTTGAAGACAAAGTAAACGACACCAGCATACACAAAGAAAAATCAAATAAAAGACTCAGTAAGAGTAAAGAAGTGCTAAGGGTGATGTGGGACTTTATTAGGAGAAATAATATTCATCTGATCAGAGTACCAGAACAAGGTGAGATGGCTGAAAATAGAGTGGATAGTTGAAGATCTGCTGACAGAAAACTTCCCTGATATCACGAAAGGTGAGAATGTCTCCATTCAGGATGCTCATCAAACCCCACTCAAGATAGATCCCAAAAGAAATACACCAAGGCATATCATAATCAAACTTGATAAAACTAGAGACAAGGAGAAACTACTGAGAGCAGTGAGAAAAAAGCAAAAAATAACCTATAAAGGAAAATTATTAGGATTATTCTCAGACTACTCAGGTGAAATGATGCTGGCCAGAAGATGGTGGGATAACATACATAAAGCCCTGAAGGAAAAGAACTGTCAACCTAAAATAATATACCCACTGCCACCAAGTTGGGTTCAATTTGTAGAGAGAATAATATATCCTGCAAAATTATCTCTCACATATGAAGGTGAAATTAAGACTTTCACAGATAAACAGAAATTTAGAGAATTTGTAAGAACCAAACCACAATTACAAAAAACATTATAGGAAGTTCTTAGATTAGAAAATCAATACCATTAGATATATGCTTAAACATCCAACACTTGACAGAGCATCTAGATACCATCAGGAAAGAAAATCCAAAAATGAAAACCAAAGCCAAATCACAAAAACAAATTCAGAGATCTCAGGATATAATCGACAACTACATTATATGAAAAACTGGGTCAAAGAAAGGTACACATAAACTTTCCAGATGTGGAGGAAGACAAGGAGGTACACAAGCACTGCAGTTTGGACTACTTTTAAATTGATAAAGAGGACTAAGGGAGTAACTGTAAAAGAAACCTTTAATTCTACACATCAAAAAGCAACATACAAAATCACAATTTCAAGAAAATGAACACTGAAAGCCATGATAAGAAAATACGGAAATAAAAAAGACTCAGCACAGAAAATGGAATGTAACAGAGGAACTGTCCATAATGCCCCCCAAAGCCATAAAAATGACAACACTATCATCATATATATCATTAATCACACTGAAAGTAAATGGAGTAAATGCACCAGTTAAGAGAAAGAGGGTAGTGGACTGGTTAAAAAAACCAAACAAACCATGAACTGTTTATACACTGCTTACAGGAGGCATATCTTAGACTCAAAGATACAAGCGACCTACAACTCAAAGTTTGGAAAAAAATATGCCAGGCTAACAGCATTCAAAAACCACAGGAATATCAATACTAATCTCTGACAAAATATACTTTAAAGTTAAATCCACCATATGAGATAGAGTCACTACCTAACGATCAAAGGCTCAGTTCAACAGGAGGACATAACTGTGCTAAATATCTACTCACTGAATGACAAGGCCTCTGTATACACAAAACAAACACTTTTTGCACTGAAAACAGAAATAACTCCACAATAATAGTAGCAGACTTCAACATACCACTCTCAGTAAAGGACAGAACATCCACAAAAAAGCTTAGTAAACACACAGAGGATCTAAACGCTACAATCAACCAACTTGACCTCACTGACATATTCAGAACACTTCATCCAACTGTAGTCAAGTATACTTTCTTTCCCAATACTCATGGAACATTCCCAGAACTGACCACATATTAAGCCACAGAGCAATACTCGACAGAATTCAAAATACTGAAATAATACAAAGCTTCTTTTCAGACCACAAAGCCATAAAACTAGAAATCAATAACAGAAAAAAGATGCACATTAAATAAAAAACATGGAGACTGAATAACATTTTGCTCAAAAACTACTGGGTAATGGAAAAAATCAAGGATGCAACGATGAATCTGATAGAATCAAATGAGAATGAAGACACACCCAAACAAAATCTTGGGACACAGCAAAAGCAGTGCTCAGAGGTCAGTTCATCTCAGTAAATGCATACATGCAAAAAGAAGAAAGGATACAAAACAAATAGGTAACTCATGAACTTGAACAACTAGAAAGATTTTAGCAAAAAAACCCATCAGGCTCCAGAAGAAAGCAAAATATTAAAATTAGAGCACAAACAAAGTGAAACAGAAAATAGAAAAAAGATTGAAAGGGTAGACAAGTCCAAAGTCTGGTTTTTTGAAAAGCCATTGGCCAAACTGACAGAAGAAAACTGGGAGAAGAAACAAATAATCTGAATTAGAAATGAGATGGGCGATATCACAATGAACACTGCTGAAATTAAAAGAATCATACAAGAATACTGTGAAAAATTGTACTATAATAAATTTGAAAACCTAGAGGAAATGGACAATTTTCTGGAAAAGCACCACCTACCTAAACTAGTGAAATCAGAGACAGAACAACTAAACAAACTCATTACAAAAGAAGAATTGAAAAGGTAACTTAAAAGCTTTTATGCAAAAAAAAAGCCCTGGCCTGGATGGCTTCCCTGCAGAATTCTATCAAACATTCAGAGAAGAGTTAACACCACTACTAAAGGTATTCCAGAGCATGGAAAAGGATGGAATACTCCCCAGTTACTTTTATGAAGCTAGTATAACCATGGTACCCAAACCAGGTAAAAACAGCACAAAAAAGGACAATTACAGACCAGTATCTCTCATGAACTTAGACACAAAAATCCTTAGCAAAATCCTAGCTAAGAGAATTCAACATACCAGGGATGCAGGGATGGTTCAACATAAGGAAAACAATTAATGTAATCAACCACATAAAAATATAAAAGACAAGAACCATCTGATTCTATCAGTTGACACAGAAAAGGCATTTAATAAAGTGCAACACCCTTTCATGTTAAAAACTCTCAGCTAAATAGGAATAGAAGGAAAATTCCTCAACATAATAAAGGCCGTCTACACAAAACCAACACCTAGCATCATACTTAATGGAGAGAAGTTGAAAACATTCTTCTTAAAAACAGATACTAGACAAGGATGCCCACTGTCACCTCTTCTGTTCAGCATTGTTCTGGAGGTCCTAGCCAGGGCAATTAGATATGACAGAGAAATAAGGGGCATCCAAATTGGCAAAGAAGAAGTCAAAGAATCACAATTTGCAGATGACATGTTCTTATACACAGAAAACCCGAAAGAATCCACAAAAAACTACTGGATCTAATATGAGACTTCAGGTTGCAAAGTATCAGGTTACAAGATAAACATACATAAATCAGTGGGATTCCTTTATACCAGCAAAGAAACAACCAAAGAGGAATTTACAAGATCATTACCATTTACTATAGCCCCAAGACAATAAAATACCTAGGGATAAATCTAACCAGAGATGTAAATGACCCACGCGAAGAAAGCTACAAGTCCCTACCGCAAGAAATGAAAAACGACTTACAGAAGTGGAGAAACCCACCTTGCTCCTGGATAAGAAGACTTAACATTGTCAAAATGTCTTTATTTCCCTAAGCAATCTACACATACAGTGCAATCCCAATTCAACTTCCAATGACATTTTTCAGTAAGAAGGAGAAACAAATCACCAACTTCATATAGAAAGGGAGAAAGCCACAGATAAGTATATTATTACTAAAGAAGAGGAACAAAGTGTGACCTTAAGACCTACTACATTGCCACAGTAGTCAAGACAGCCTGGTACTGGCACAAAAACAGACACAGATCTCACATGGTGCACAAAAACTAGTTCAAAATGGATCAAATATCTAAATGCAAAAGCTAAAACAGTAAAATTTTTGGAGGGAAAAGTTGGGAAGACACTGGAAGTACTAACCTGTGGCATCAACAGTCTACCAAAAACCATCAACAACCTTCAGTTATTAGAAACAAAAATAGATAACTGGGAACTCTTAAAAATTAAACACTTGTGCTCTTCCAAAGCCTTCAGCAAAAGAGTAAAAAGACTACTTACAGAGTGGGAACAAATATTTACCCATCACACTTCTGATCGCTGCCTAATCTCTCTAATCTACAAGATATTGCAAAACCTCAACAAGAAAAAGACAAACAACTCAATTAAAAAGTGAACAGGCAATTCACCAAAGAAGATGGACAGGTTGCCAACAAACACATGAGGAAATGTTCACAGTTGCTAGTCATCAGAGAAATCCAAGTTAAAACCACAATGAGAAACCATCTCACTCCCCCAAAACTGATAATAATCCTAAAAACACAGAATAATAAATGCTGGAGAGGATGTGGAGAGATTGGAACTCTTCCATATTGTTGGTGGGACTGTAAAATGGTTCAACCACTATGAAAATCGATTTGGCGCTTTCTTAAAAAACTAGAAATAGAAATACCATATGATCTAGCAATCCCACTCCTTGGAATATGTCCCAAAGAAATAATGAACACTACTCAAACGGATACTTGCACACCAATGTTTATTGCAGCTCTCTCCACAATAGCAAAAAGTTGGAAACAATCTAGATGCCCATCTATAGAGGCATTGTTAAACAAACTGTAGTATATTCATACAATGGAATACTACACAATAAAAAAATGATGGCTTAGAGAAATACCTGTCAACGTGGGACCATCTAGAGGAAATTATGTGAGCGAAATTAGCCAGACACAAAGGGACAAAGTTCATACAAGACTGCTATTATAAGCATACAACTAATCCTTTACGCACACAAGAAATCAGTATGTGATGATTACAATGGCGAGGACATCCAGACTAATTGGCATACCTAAGATTTTTCTTTCTCCGTCTCTCAAGATATCGCTCCACATACTACCTGGGCGAGTGGTGACTGGCATCTTAAAAGCTAGCAAGCTGCCATCTATGTAGCACCAAATGGTCCCAATACAACTGGACCTGGGCAAATGGAGAACATTGCGGACAGGGGAAAAATACAAGCCCACCAAATAGAAGGGGCCATATGAGCCATAGACTGCTTCAGCATGGGACCAGAAGAACTAGACAGTGCCTGGCCACCACCAGTGACAGCCCTGATGCGGTACACAGAAGGAGCTCTAGACAAGTGTGTGTTGGAGCAGCAGGCAGAAGTAGAACTACCAGAAGACCCCACTTGATGGTTCTTTGGAAATGAGGGCCCTCTCGGAGCGTGGCCCCCAGACTCTGTGACTCCAAACTGTATCCAGCACCAAGGCCAGCTCCCCAGACAAAGACTGACCTGGACCATACAAAACATAGAGTGATACTGGAGGTGAACAAACCTTCAAAGTTGTACATGTGGGTTGTCTGAGAGACACTTTGCTGGAGCTGAGTTGATTAGGTGAGGAGGGCCAGTCCTCGGTCAAAAAGTCACTGGAGGTGCCAAACAAAAGGGGACGTGTGCTGGCACATGGGGGCAGGTGAGGCAGGGCAGCTAAAATAGAACAGAGGTGCAAGTTCTGGGTATTATATGGTAACATGACATAGACTGTAAAATTGTTATTAAATCACAAGAAAATGTTAAAGAAAATAAAAATTAAAAAAAAATAGTGGAGGGAGCAGCAGCTTCCTAGAGGCTTCATCCTCCTCTCTTCTTTGCCTTCTTTAAGGAAAGGTGAGTGCTCACACTTTGCTGATTCCCCTTTCCCTCTTACCTATCTCCCTCTTCTGCCACATTGTGCCCGTCTCTTCTACTCTCTCTGCCCTAAAACAGCAGAAACTTTGCTGCAGCTGTCAGGCTTCTTTTCATGAAGAATATCTCTAATTACCTCACCTGATTGGGTCTCATTAGCGGGCTGGTGGCCTTAATTGTACTCAATCAGAATCCTCTTGTCCAGCTGGGAAAATGTCCCATTTGTTCACCCATTTTATCTACTCCTCCTTTGACAACTATTTTACAGGTTTTCTGGTATTTAAAAAAACCCGCCAAACCCAAAGACCAGAATTTTCTGCTGCCCCTGAAAGTGGGATGCTTTGTGATATTTACTTTGCACAAAGCTGTTCTGTTCTCTCTATCCCTGGGTATTTCTGGTACTTTCTGAGAGGAGTCGCTGAGAACATTCTTACCTTGTCCACCACAACCCTCGCCTGTCGATAACAACAAAAAAAAATGACATGTGAAAGCATTTACTTACCCTTGCACTTGACAAAATGCATTTGCATAAAAGAACTCACTTTTGCTTCACAAGAATCCCATCGGCAGATATTATTATCATCATTCCTTTCATTTCCATTGTAAATAGAAAATGGAGGTCCAGAAAAGTTAAGCGGCTTGCCTAGATCACAGATGTAAGAGGTGACAGAGTCGGGACTCAAGTCTAGGTAACTGACTTTCAAGTGCCGGCCGGATAATTCCAGTACTCCAAGGCCCTTTCTTAGTTCATGTGGCTGCAGCCTCACTGAAGACAGAAGGTGGTACTGATTCTGGCAAGACCGTGGTGGCATCATGCCTCCCTGGCATGGCCAGCAACAATCGCTCTGTTTATGGGTGGAGTAGGCAGTCCCTCAGGAGCCCTAAATCTTTCCTCTACTGACTTGATGTGGTGAGGGAGGTGCATTTCCTCTGAGTAGAGGGATCTGAGTCAAAGCACTCCAAAACCAGTCTGTTTAGTCCTTGTGGGAGAGAGGGAAAAGTGCAGCTAGTGACTTCTAGGCAGGACAGATCCAGGTGGTGCACAAGGGGAACCCAGGAGTCCTTTTCTTGCCTCCAGCATCTGGAACGGAGAGCGGCACAATGTGATTGACATGGTGCCAGACCTGTCATATCAAGATCTGGGTTCAACCTGCAGTTTTTCTGCCCATTGGCCATACTACTTTAGGAAAATCACTTCACAGTCTTTTTCTCAAGTATAGTGTGGTAATTAAGGGGATGGTGGTCAAAGACCACCCTAATGTCCCAAAGAAAGATAATAAGCAATGTGAGAAATGCAGTGGATGTGAGATCTACCTATCTATCTGTCTACCTGTCTATCTATTTTTATTGTGGTTTAAGTGAAAGTTTACAGCTCACGTTAGTCTCTCATGTAAAAACCCGTGTTGACATTGTTATGTAATTCTAGTTGCCGTTCCCATAACATGATGGCACTCTCCCCTTTTCCATCCTGGATTTCCTTTTTCCATTCAGCCAGCTCCTCTCCCTTTCTGCCTTCACATCTCACCTCCAGACAGGAGCTGTCCATCTAGTCTCAGATGTGAGATTCAGAATATACACTGTGTACTACGTCAGAGTTCTAAGCATTCTATGGTAATTCAAAAAAACTGAAAAATTTCCTTAAAATAGAAACAACAACAAGAAGAGAACTATGAATACTGTGGCATGATCCAATTACTCATGCTTTAATCTACGCAGATGACAAACTAGCTGCCCTCATATATCAGCTGATCTACTCATGTTCCCACTTATAATACTTTGTGTTATGTGGGTCACTCTTTTCCTATTGGTCTTCAGTGGCTTTATATTTGCTTTATATATTTTTATATTTGCAAATATATTCATATTTGGTTGCAGCTTCTTCCCTGGTCACGATGATCATCTGAAAATAATGTTAAAAAAGTCTGTTTCAGTTCTCCCCAGTTAATGCTTTATTTTCCCTGAGACTAACATCAAAGAAGATGAAATCTATTCCTGCCTCCCATCAACTACAAGGCTCAGTTTCCTTATGAATTTGGTGGGAGAGATAATATATCTCATGAAGTTGTTATAAGAATTTAGTAAGATGATGTGTATGAAAGTGTTCTTTCTGAGTAAAAAGTACTATCAGATGTAAGAGATTATTTGCCCTTTTCTGATATATTTCCCTACATTTTATATTTCATAACTGTCTTATCACTTTCAAGTAACTGGACAGTAGGTCACTTGTTTAGCAACTGGAGAGTAAGCGTTCTATCTTGTTAATATTAATGTTCCCTGTATATTTCATATTGCCTAGAACAGAGCAAGTGATTAACATACATTGGGTAAAAGGAAAGAAAGAGAGAAGGAAGGAAGGAAGGAAGGAAGGGAGGAAGGAAGGGAGGGAGGAAGGAAGGAAGGAAGGAAGGAAGGAAGGAAGGAAGGAAGGAAGGAAGGAAGGAAGGAAGGAAGGAAGGAAGGAAGGAAGGAAGGAAGGAAGGGAGGGAGGGAGGGAGGGAGGGAGGGAGGGAGGGAGGGAGGGAGGGAGGGAGGGAGGGAGGGAGGGAAGGAGGGAAGGAGCGAGGGAGGGAGGGAGGGAAGGAGGGAAGGAAAGATGATGGATAAAATGGTGCTTAAGGATTAGAAGAGAAGATAGTTAGGGTGAAGAGGGGATACAGATTCCAACAACAACAACAATTAGTTATAATTTACTTCCTTTAATCCTTGCTATCGCCTGTGATGTAGATGTTATTGTCTCTATTTCACACATGAGGAAATTACAGCTCAGAAAAGCTCACAGCTACTTAAGTAGCAGACCTAGATTTCAAGTCAGGACCATTTCCAAAGCTCGAGTTTTCTCTACCATACCCACATCATTTCAGCACTCCTGAATATTCTACCCTGAATAATTCTGCTCCTGTTTGGCCTTGGTGTCCCGTTACTCAATGCTTTCCATGGCTCGAGGATGCCCAGATTTTAGCCTCTTCTGGAGTCCAAGTTGTCTGAGCTCAGAAGTCTGTAGCAGAAAGTCACGTGCATGAATTTGGGGTGTATCATCTTGCTGGAAATCAACGTATGCCATTCCATTGGGCAGGTGCTTCCCGTATTTCTTCCTGCATCAGTCTAGTGTCTTAAACAACAGTTGTGCAATCAGGTGAATGTCTTAAAGGGTCAGACCCATATCCACTCCCTATCACAGACTCAAAACCTTCTCTATTGCTGAACCTGTACAGGCAGTTGAGTCTAGGGATGGCTCAGGGAGTAAATGTCACCAGGATAAACACTTGGCACTGGCTGGGGTCAAACATAGACCTCAGTCATGAAGGCAGACAAGGGAAAAGGAATGCAGAAGAGTAGAATTTAACATTGATTTGAATTTCTTGATACACACACGTCCTTTAAGATTACGTGAGCCAATGCATTTGTTATTTATGTTCCTTTGAGTTGGGATTTCTGTCACTTGCAACCAAACAGCCTTGACTAAGGTACTGTTCCTCAGTCTGTTTTCCCATAGTGTATTCCTTATATTATACTCTAGCACCAATTTCTGTGCCTGGTAGTACTATTACTTATTCATATCTTTCTTTCCACTCGACTTGGAACCCCTAGAACGTATTCCTTTCTGAATTTCTATTGGCCTTTCATGTTTAGACATCTGTTATGATTTCCTCTGGCACTTATTAAGTACCTACTGTGTGCTAGCTCCCCACACATCTGTCAGTTTCCTGTGCTGTGACAGCTTGTGTGTTGCTATGAAGTGGGAAGCCCTGCCACCAGTACTGCAAACACCAGCAGGGTCTCCTAATTGTGGACGGGTTTCAGTGGAGTTTCCGGGCTAACACAGAAGCTCTATTCCTAAAAATTAGCTGATGAAAGCCCTACGTATCACAGTAGAATGTTATCTGTTGTCTGATACAGTGCTGGAAGATAAGCCCTTAGTTAGAAAGAAGTTGATATAAACAGGGCTGTAACAACTAATGCAAGCGTGCCTACAGCAGTGAAGATGGTGCCAGACTGAGCGACACTTCGTTCTGCTGTACAGGGTTCTCCATGAGCTGGAGATGATTCAATAGCAAGTCACAATAGTATGAATCTAAAATGGTATACCAGGTGATTTCACAGAGATACCACATTAGTTCCGCTTCTCCTCTCACAAGTCTCTCAGCACAGGCTACGTTTCATGGCCGTCATTCCCTCCTTCTTTCTCTGGCAAGTGCAGAGCGTCCTCCTCAAGCCACTCAGCCAACACATAGAATCTGATGAATACGCTTTGAATCTTTGTTTTAAAACCTTGCTAAATTTCTTGTTTAAAAGTGTTTTGTTCACATAGTGATGGGGGGCTTTCAGAAATCAACGTTCAGGAGTGCTCCTCCTGAGGCAGGTTGTATTCAGAGCAGTTTGGAGTGAGAGCTGGTTGCTAGGGGCAACACTAAATTCTAAGGGAGAATCACTATGTGTGGATATAAAACAAATGTCTTGGGAACCTGGTAGGAGTGGGGTTCCCTCACAGAAGAGTCAATGAGATGGAAAGTGGCTGAGAAGTCTCCAGACTGTGCTGCTTGCCCTCTTTGGTAGCCAGCAGGCTGTCTAAGCCACTTCCACGGAGTGGGAAGCCATCGCCAAAGCACACAGGTGGAAGCTTTCCTCCCTGCAGACCAAGCTGCCAGGAAGACACAAGTTTCAAATGGCCATGGTCCCCTTCTCTTGGGGCTTCATCCCCTGGAGCAGCACAGTCCAGAGTGGAGCCAGTGTGTTGTATCTCAGCTTGTATATTACTGTGAAATTACTTTATTTTATTGTTTAAATTATCATATTAAAAATTAACATTTTTATCTTGGTGTACTCAAGCAAAAACCTCATTGACACTGAGTCAATTCCAATTCATAGCAATGCTATAGGACAGAGTGGCTGGTGGATTCAAACTATTAGCCTTTTTGTTGATAATTGAGCTGCTAACCATACAAGGGCTCCCTTTGGTGTACAAATCTATGAATTTTAACACATACATAGATTGGTGTACTGCCACCACAATCAGGATACAGACAAGCTTTGTCATGCCAAAATTCCCTTTATCATAGACATACCTTCTGCCACCCATAAAGCCCGGCACCTGCTGTTCTGTTTGGCATTACTATAGTTTTGTCTTTTAAGGAACATGATATACAGACGAATCATACAGTATATTGCCTTTTGAGACTGGCTTATTTTTTTAATTTTATTGTATTTTAGGTTAAAGTTTACAGTGCAGATTAGTTTCACAAATTGTGTTGCGACTTTGGTTGCAATTCCTACAATGTAAAAGCACTCTGGATTCTTCTTGCTTATTTGCCCAGTTTCCTGTCCCTTCCTCTCGTTTTTGTTTTGCAGCAGATGTTGCCCATTTCTTCTCATCTCTTTGTTGAACCAAGAAGTACTTTCCTCATACATGTTACCTTTGTTTTATAGGCCTGTTTAATCTTCAGATGAAAGATGGACTTCAGGAATGTCTTCAGGTCTGAGTCTGGGAGTTTGGGGGTTTCTCCAGTCTGTCAGACCAATAAGTCTGGTCTTTTTTGTGAATTTGAATTTCATTCTACATTTTTGTCCCACTCTGTCCTGAGTCGTCTATTGTGATCCCTGTCAGAGCACCATCCAGTTCTTCTGAGCATTTTCTGACTTTCTGATTGCAGACATCCTGGTGAGTGTGAAGATGTATCTTGTTGTGGCTTTGACTTGTATTTCCCTGAAGACTGATGATGTGAAGTATCTTCATGAACTTATTGTCCATTTGCTTATCTTCTTTAGAAGAAGTCTATTCATATCCTTTGCTCTTTTTTAAATTTTGTCTTTTATTATTGAGTTGTATATGATTTGCAAGTTTTTCTCCAGAAAGGCTTATTCTTATCTGCAGGATAAGAATGGCACAATCTTTATGCTCTTTGAGAACCCTGGAGGGTGAGCCGAACTCTGGAGGTGAGGCTTGTTGAGCACCTTGCTAAAGAGGATGGAGTGGACAGTGCTGCAATGTAACTGCCCTCAGTTGAGGGAGTATTTCTCTCTCATTCACTCCTATGTTTCCTTCCATGTTGGAGGAGCTCTATTAATATTTTCTCTTGGCTTCTCTCTATTTCTTTACTCATGCTATTTCAGGAAAAAACAGACTTATCTGGTGATTTGGGAAGAATAGTCTGGAAATTCTCTCAGTTTCTCTCTTCTGCAAAAAATCAGGCTGATCTCAGAGAACTCAAATTGCATTCCGCTGTCTGAGGCAAGGCAGGCCCTTCAGTATCACCATCACCTTGGGCAGATGCCTTACAGTCTATGCTGCCTGGAATTGTGTGATTAAGGCCAGCAAACACTGGGGCGCAGGAGACCCATTTGCACTCACACTTGGCCATGTCCACCAGCTTAGCCATTACCAGTAATAAAGGTAGCCTTTTTACCTCCCATCTGTCACTGGTTTTGTCTATTTTTTCCTTGTTTTCTTCAGAACATGGAGGGAAAGGCAGATGATCCATGTTGGAAACTCCCTCTGATAGAGTAGAAGAGGAGTGGACTTCAGTTAGAAGACCTGCTGAATGATTTTGGAAAGTGTTTTGGCCTCTATGAGCAGCTGTGTCCTCACTGGTGAAATTTCTACCTCTCAGTGTTGTGGTCAGGGTTGAATAAAACTGTACAAGATGATACTTTATCAAGTTTTAAACCTAAATCAAATCAAATTTGAACCCAGCTCAAATTGATTGTTCATAAATATGGGGTTGAAAACAGAATCCATGATTTAGGGGGCCTCAGAGGCCCCAACTCGGGGAGCCTACGGGCTTTTTCAGGACCCAGAGGAGTGGGGTTAGATAACATAATGTCCTGTAGATATTATTTAGGACAATGGGTCTCTGACCTGCCCAACCTGCGGTGTTTGAAGTAATGTCTCCAGAGGTCTGTGAACACAGGGACAGGCACTTCCTGTGAAGAAGACAGGTAGAGGATGGTGCCCTGAATTTTGTTGTTAGGTGCCTTTGAGTTGGTATCAACTCATAGAAACCTTACACACAACAGAAAGAAGCACTGCCCTGCCTTGCATCACGTTCACAACCATTTTTTTGATGAGGCCCATCATTGCGGCCACTGTGTCAAACCATATCATTGAAGGTTTTCTTCTTTTTTGCTGACCCTCCACTCTGCTAAGCGGGGACCGATCCCTACTGACAAGTCTAAAGTATGTAGATGCAGTCTCACCATCTTTGCTTCCAAGGAGCACAATGGTTGTACTCCTTCCAGAACAGTTCTGTTTGTTCTTTCGGCAGACCATAGTGCATTCGGTATTCTTCTCCAGCACCGCAATTCAAAGGCATCAGTCCTTCGGTCTTTCTTATTCATTGTCCAGCTTTCACATGCATACGATGTGATTGAAAATACATGGCTTGGGTCAGGTACACTTTAGTCTTCGAGGTGACATGTTTACGTTTCAATACTTTAAAGAGGTCCTTTGCAGCAGATTTTTCCAATGCAATGTGTTTTGATTTCTGGACTGCTGCTCCCATGGCTATTGATTGTGGAATCGAGTAAAATGAAACCTTTGACAAACTCAGTCCTTTCTCCACTTATCCTGATGTTGTTTACTGATCCTTGGGAGGATTTTTGTTTTCTTGATGTTGAAGCGCAATCCATACTGAAGGCTGTGGTCTTTGACCTTCATCAGTGAGTGTTTCAAATCCTTTTCACTTTCACTAACCAAGGTTGTGTTATTTGCGTAACACAGGTTGTTAAGGAGTCTTCCTTTAATTGTAATGCCTCTTTCTTCTCCATGTAGTCCAACTTTTTGGATTATTTGATCAGTACACAGACTGAAAGGTGCGGTGAAAGATACAATCCTGATGTACACCTTTTTTGACTTTAAACATGCAGCGTCCCCTTGTTCTGTCTGCATGACTGCCTCTTGATCCCTGTGTAGATTCCTTAAAAGCACAATTAAGTGTTCTGGAATCTACATTCTCTGCAATGTTAGCCATGATTTGTTAGGATCTACACAGTCAATGAAACACAGGTAAACATCTTTCTAGTATTCTCTGCTTTCGGCCAAGATCCCTCTGACATCAGCAATGATATCTCTGGTTCCACATCCTCTTCTGAATTCAGGTTGAATTTCTGGCAGTTCCTCATTAATATACCGTTGCAGTCACTTTGGAATGACCTTGAGTAGAATTTTACTTGTGTGTGATATTACTGATATTGTTTGGTAGTTTCACATTCAGTTGGATCACCTTTCTTTGGAATAGGCATAAATATGGATCTCTTGCAGTCAGTTGGCCAGGTAACTGTCATCCAAATTTCTGGGCATGGAAGAGTAAGCACTTCCTAGTGCTGCATCAGTTTGCTGAAATATCTCAATCAATATTCCATCAATTCCTGGACCTTTGTTTTTTCCCAATGCCTTCAGTGCAGCTTTGACTTCCTCCTGCAGTACCACTGGTTCCTGATCCTATGTTACTTCTTCAAATGGCTGAACATCAACCAGTTCTTTCTGGTATAATGACTCTGTGTATTCCTTCCGTCTTCTTTTGATACTTCCTGAGTTGTTTAATATTTCTTCTATAGAACCCTTCAATATTACAACTCAGGGCTTGAATATTTTCTTCAGTTCTTTCAGCTCAGTGGCCCAAACAGTCCAGTGTAAAGAAATCTCAGGCCTGGAGACAGAGGTGGGGGGAGGGCTGTGGCCTTCAAGACTGAGGCAATGCCTATTATAAGAACCCAGGGCCCTATCTTCCAGGGCTCAGGAGATCTCTACCTGGAGACATTTCCCCCAGGGAGAAATCAAGTTAGATTTGAAATCATTACATCTTGTCTAATACCTCTTCTCACAGACTCATTGCCTTTAGGCTGGAACCTAGAAACTGATGTGAGACTCAGTACTCTCTAGATCAACCCATTTACCCCAGTCAACCACCCCTTCGTCTTTGCCTACTTCTCTACCATCTTCTGTGACTCAGAAGTGCCTGAAGGTCTTCTAAAATCTGGACATGATCTTTTCTATGGAGACAGACGGTAGCAAAACAACATTTCTTTACTGGCTTCAGTTTCCCCTTCCTTAAATGGAGACAATGCTTGTATAATTCTTGATGCTTTGACTTACCAGTATGGCTTTCAGAAAAACTTTCAGACTAATTTGCTCCTGACACTGGCGTTGCGGCTTCCACACCTCAGAAGTGTGTGTATATGTGTGTTTGAATGCGGGTGTGTGCGTGTACACAAGCAGGTTTTGCTCCTATCGAACATGTTATCTGAAAACCTAGGCTTGTGTTAATGATAAATTAGGAGATGATTATTCGCTTTGTAAAAGGATTCATGTTAGGATTACCCTAGTGTGTTTATAATGTGATTCAATTTATACCATATTCAGCAACCATCTATTGTGAGAAGGGAGGCCATCTCTGCATAAACAAGAGCATGTGTAGGCAGTATTTTGAGCATCAGGGAAGGAGAGAATTAGAAATACTTAAGAAGTTTTTATTGCTGGTAGCAATGAGTAATACTAATGCCTGAGAACAAAGGTGATTGTGGATCACAATTTCTTTAGACTCAGTAGCACTGTGATGCCACACAGGGCTGGAGAAGAAGACTAGGATCCTTCTCATGCATCTGGCTTCATGAGGGGATTGGGAAACATCAGGAGGCGTGGGAGCCAGGAGTTCTGGCTTTGGTGTCAGGTGAATACAAAGAGAGATCCTTAAGATCTTTAGTCTTGGAGAACCTGAGCTGAAGCTGTGGAGGAGATTCTTAAAGAGAATGGGATTCCCAGGGAATCTGACCAATACCTAGTGCTTGACAGACATCCTTTTCCTATACTCCATCCTATTCTCCATCCCTTTTCCCAGTATCTTTGCTAAGAATAGATTCTCAGTTTCTTGGTCCATTTCTTTGTCTATGTAGGATTTTCCTGAGTCATCTAAGCAAATGAAAATTCCCTGTATGGGGGATCCCCAGAAGGTGAGCTCTACCTCAAACACCTTTTCTAGTCTCATAGCTTTCACTACCATCAGAGGAAGATGAAGAATTTCAGGCTATGAAGTCAGATTCCATTAGGCAGGCAACGGATGAGCATGATACATTTATGATCAGAGGTCAGGTATAGTTTTGGTTGTGCTCTATAAGGATCATTCTGATGGGGATAACGGGATGAACAGGAAGCACTGTTGGAGGACTGCTGCAGTGGATGGAGGTATTAGGGATATGAGATAGTGTGAAGACACCTGAAGTATCTGGATTTTGAGATAAAGACTTCCTTTGACCCTTTGTGTTTTCAAGAAAAGCATCTTCCTTCCCTTTGCTTGAAGTCCCTAGTTGGATGGTTAATGTGTTTGGCTGCCACTGGAAAGGCCAGTGGTTTCAGTCCACCCAGAAGTGCCTCAGGAGAAAAGCCTGCCTTCTGAAAAATCAGCTTCTACTAACCCTGTGAAGTATAGTACTATTTTGACAAATGGGGTTGCCATAGTCAGGGTTAATTTGATAGCAGCTGGTTTACCTTTGCTTGGCTCCACAGGCAACTAGTATCTTTCTTCATTCGTGGGTGTGCCTCTGACCCCCAGTCTTCTAAGCTGTGCCCAAGCAATGGCCAAATTTGCCACCACTAGATTCTGACTTCCATTGATATCTGAGACTTGGAGCAGAAAATGCCCGATACTTTCGGAGTTTCATGGGTCCCCTGTGTCTCCACCCTTTGCACAACCTCTGCTGGCATCATGGACCCTGAGAAAGACTGGAGAGCTGACTCAGATATGTGGACCTCCCTTCACTCCATTGGGCATCATCAAAGGAATCTTTGGTGTCACTCAGGGGCTGGAAGGAAGCCTGGAGCTTTATTAACTAATCTCTGGTACTTGAGTAATTTATTATGTTTAAGCTGGTGCCATCAAGTCTCTCAGCAGTGCCTGCGTGCACTGGGAAATAAATTAAAGGCTGTCCAGAGATACTTGGATCATCTGTGTGATTGCTGGGCTGGTGAGATGGAGGTTTAAGGCTCTTTCTTATTGCAAATTGGAAATTAGGAATTAATAAGACAGCCGGCCAAAGAGCCACAGTGTGGGGCTGCAAGGCCAGCACTGGGGAAGGTTAGGCCATTACACAGGAGGAAGAGGAAGTGTGGATCCGGGCCTGGTTTCCATTGTGTAGACAATGAGAGAGGCTTCGGGGGCTGGACAAAGCTCTTCCTTGGCCTGGAGCATAGGCGCTCTGGTGGGAATGTTTATGCTTCTTGTAAAAGCTTAAATGGGGTAATGGAGAGCGGTCTAGCTGAGGAGTCAGAAGACCTGTTTCTACCCCCAGCCCTGCGTTACCATTAACCTACTGTGTGACACTGGACAGGTCTCTGCCTCTTTCTGGGCTTTAGCTACCACATCTGCAACGAGGAGGTGGAACTCAGGACTGACTTAGCCGTTGCCAGCCAGCCAAGTGCCATCGAGTTGGATCTGACTCACGGCGACCCTATTAGACACAATAAAACCTGAAAAATCAAATCTGCTGTTGTCGAGGTGATTCCAACTCATAGCGACCCTAGAGAACAGAACAGAACTGCCCCACAGTTTCCAAGAAGTGCCTGTCTGATTGAACTGCCAACTTTTTGGGTAACAGACGTAGCACTTAACCGCTACACCACCAGGGTCACGATAGGCACAAGAAAATGTTTTGATTTCTTTAACAGTCAGAAACAAAAAATAACTTTGAAGTTAAACAAAATCTTTTAAGATGCAGTATCAATATACATATACTTTTATATCAAGGCAGTTATAAAATACAGTTTTAATATATGTCTTTTTTGTGTGCATATAGAGGAAGAGGTCTGTAAAGGCAAAAGTGTATAGGGTCCCACAGAACCTGTGATATGGCCTCTGTTGGACTAGGTGAGCTCAAAAGCCTTTCCTGCCCTAACGGCATCTGACTCGCTGAGCCTATTGTCCACTCTCATCTCTAGGTCCTTCTTGGGTCCAGCCTGTGAGCTCCTAAGAGCAAGGACTACAGTCTGGCTATGATGGCCTCTCCTTAGTTGGGGAGCTCAGTTGATTGAAGGAACCATGATCTGTGCAAGTGGTGGGTAGTGGTGGAGCCAGCCTTTCCCACTGCCCCATGCTGCCACTTCCTCATACACATCCTGGGAAGAGACCACTGAATTGGCTCAGAAACTTGCAGTATCTTCTCAGAAGTACCCCTGCCTTAATCCTTTAACCCAACCCTCTCTCTGCTTTCTGCTTTTCTACCCTGTAAGCTCTTTCAGAATGGCTGAGTAGGGTCCTGGGCAGTCCTCTATGCAGCCTCAACACGGCTGTCTGACCTTCAAGGATCAGTACTGGAGGATCCGGCTGGCATGCGGACTGTGAGGCCCAATGCACCGGACAGAACCACCCTCAAAAGCTCGGGCCTGTAGTTGTGTAGCCTCACCATTAGATGGCAGGCTTGCTTTACATAGATGCCGTGGCAGGAGCATTTGCCTGGCAAGGACTAGAGGTGTGGAGGGTGCCAAATCAACCCGCTGTCCAGGGGATTGTTGAGGTCAGCGTGTGTGGCTTCAGAAGTGGGGCTAGCGCTTTTTGCCTTGGCAGTGGGCTTCTGCTTTGGTTCTGGCTCCAAGGGCACCTTGGTTTCCTGGAACTGTCTCCGAGCCAACGCCGGGTATCTTGCCAGAGAGCGCCCTCTGGAGTAGGGAGGGCTGAGTTGCCTCACTGGGGTCTTCAGAGTGTATGCTTGTCAGATTGGGTGGAGAGTAGCAGATAGGACAAGAATGTGTATCTTCAGAGGCCTTCCAAGAACGCTACTTTTGGCAAAAAAGGTCGCATCTAGACACCTGGACCTGATTTTAATTGCTTATGGTGTTTTCTTACCTGTCCCCAGCCCACCTCCTAGATTATCCCTCCTCTGGGTAGAGGTATTGGGAGTCCCACTGAGGCCTCTGTGCCCACCCCTCTGGCATCACGGGCCCCCACACTGCCCCAGTGTACTGGACACTCCTAAGGGACTCCGGGAGCCAAGGATCAGGCCACAACTGAGCCCAGAGCACCTCTCTTCATCTGGAGGAGGATAGGAAAAGACCCGAGCTAAGGAAACAAGATGAGAATGAGAGCTGAGGAGGAGACAGTGAGGCCGGCAGAACGCCAGCCTGGGCATCTAAGAGACAGAGGGTGGGAGGGCTTCAGGTCCTCTGGGAAGGCAGCAGGTGTTGGAGGAGAGGGCTCACACTCCTCTTGACACTCCTGTCTCAGGTAGGATGGGCTCTCGCCAGGGCCTGGAGTCTTCCTAGGACTCCTGAGTTACATCCAGATACCAGCCAGGCCGGAACCTGGCTCAGAGCTAGTGACTCATACACTTCTCTTTACTGCATCTTTATGCCCTTAACTAAAAGTCAAAGGCTCAGAAATAAATCCCGGACCTTTTCCCCCTCTCTTTTTCACCTTTCCCCGTTCCCTCTAGTTTGGATGGGTTCCCACATTTAGCCCAGTCTTTACCCCTCTTTCCTGGTCTCTGCTCCCTTCCCCAGCTTTGCTCTCAGCTTCTGTTCCAGAAAGAATGGTGACCTGATGATGACTTGTGTGTACAGTGGACTCCACTTTTGTCATCCCAGTAGTATCAGATTGGAGGCATTTACCTTTGAAGCTCTGCGTCAGCACCTAATTCAGCCCTCTCTCTGTGGGCATGGTGTCTCCTTGGGTTAGGAGGAATCAATGCAGAGAGTGCTGAAGGTTGTGGCTGGTGGCTCACAGTCAAGGCACAAAGTACTCATGTTGTCCCTAGCGCTTACAGGGACAAATGTGAGCTAGAAGATGGTCGACACAACAAACCCAAACCAAACCCACTGCTACTGAGTAATTCCAACTCACAGTGACCTTATAGGACAGAACTGCCCACAGGGCTGCCAAGGAGTATTAGGTGGATTTGAACTGCCAACCTTTTGGTTAGTAGCCATAGCACTTAACCACTATGCCACCAGAGTTTCTGGGAGAGATACAAAGGAAGTCAAATGGAGAGGCAGAAGGCAGCAAGGGACAATGATGACAAACAGAGGAGAAAAAGAAATTTAGGGGATGCGGGGAAGGAGAAGAAGGCAGGGAGGCAGAAAAAGAAACAGAGAAAAGACCCAGAAAGAGAAAGGAAGAAGAGACAATAGAAGAACAATAACCAAAAGAAAAAAAAAAGAGAGAGAGAGAGAGAGAGAGAGAAAGAAAAAAGAATGAAAATGAGATAGATTGAAGACTTTCGGAAGGAGGAAAACAAAAAGGAAAAAAGGAAACACACAAAATACGGAAAAGGATAAATACAGAGACATGTATACATGAGCATGTACGCACATGTGCACAGAGATGCACACACATGCATACACACATATACACATGCACACACATGCATACACACATATACACATGCATACACTTATACACATGCACACATATACACATGCACACACATGCACACACATATACACATGCACACACATGCACACACACATACACATGCACACACATGCACACAAACATGTACACATCCACACACATGCATACACACATATACACATGCACACACGCATACACACATATACACATACACACATGCGTACACACATATACACATAAACACATATACACATGCACACACATGCATACACACATGCATACACACATATACACACATGCACAGACGCACACATGCATACACACATCTACACACGCACACACATTCATACACACATATACACATGCACACACATGCATACACACTTAGGCACATGCACACACATGCATACACACAGATACACATGCACACACATGCATACACACATGTAGGCACATGCACACACCAAGCTTCTTCCTGTGCTTTTCCCTGTCCCCCTTTGTCCCCTAAGAGGGCAAGGTCTCCAGGTAATGCCTCTCCCATGACCCACCTCTGCCTGCCTCTAACGATTCCAGGGGCCAAATCTTTGTGCCTCACATTTGTCACCCAAATTAGATCTAACTCACCTTCCTTTCTCCCTCCCTCCTACCTAGTTTCCCTAGTAACTGGCAGTTCCCCAGTGAAAGCCAGACCCGGGGTGACAGACCGCTGTCACTGTCACAGAAGATCTCACTATCTTTCCTAACTGTCCCTCCCCTTCAACCCACACAGACTCACAGACTAGGGTGGAGGTGCGAGGGTGCCTGTAGGCTCAGGGGTAATTGAAACATGTACCATTTATTCCATAACAGGAGCAGAACTTTAATCACTCACTCAGAGGGCGAGAGCATGAGTGAGGAGGCAACTACAGAGGGGCTGGGGAGGGTGACTCGGAATGTGCTTGCTTTTCTTCTTTCCTTTCCATTTGCCCAACGTGGGTTGGAGAGTTGGGAGGTGGGTCTGGAGAAGAGAGGGGGTGCTGAGTGGGTGGGTGGGTAGGGGGAAAGCAAAGGGTGAAACCTGATTGTGTTCATTAAGGCAACACAAAACTAGGAGCCGTAATAATAATTAAATTAATTATAAAAGCAATTTGCTTTTGAAAATTTGATTTGACAGCTTACTAGTGGCTGCACTGATCTAGCAGCTCTGGCTTAAAATAGTCAGAACAAAAACCAGCTAGAAGAACCATCAGCTAATTTTAATTAGATGCCAGGGTTGGTAAACAAAATTCCACACCACCCTTTCATTGTGGCTGACTTCGATTTAAGGAGATGTCGGGATTGATTTTGAGAAAGTCAGGGGAAAGGACGGTGCCTTTCAGAGAGGGCATGAAAGCTGTAGGGGTCCCAAGCAAAGGCGGCTCCCCGGTAGGCTAGGACCCTCCTCCTCACCCACCTTAGGAAGATCTGCTCCAGGGAGCTGTAGCTGTCCCATGGACTCTGGATGGTGACTTGCTTTGTGACCCAGCCTTTCTGCACTTGGTGTGCTCAAGCTGTGTGACTGTGGCCGTGTGTGTGTGTGTGCGCGCGCGCGCGCGCGCACTGGAGAGAGGAGAATCACATCGACAGCACACACCAGACCGCGAGAAAATTCTGCCAGGATGGAGAAAGTGCGACGAAGCGTGTTGGTGATACGGTTTCTCCCCCTGCCTGGGCTCTGGATTGCCTGAAGAAGTGAGGAAGCTGACAGATCTGGAAGGTCCGTGAAGACTGAAGGAAGGCAGGATTCTGGTAGGGAGAGGCCAAGGTCTCCTGGACCCACAGCCTCCAGGCGCCCCTCTCTTGCCCTGGCCTCCCGAGGTCCACCCTAACCTCTTTTGTTCTCTCACGGGCTCCCCCTGCTGGGTTCCACAGACACGCACACATCCCGGTCTCAAAAGCAATGGGAGCGACGCACTTAACCTTGCTGTGCTATTCAGCCAGGTAGAGGGCTCATTCCCCTCCGGGCGTGGAAAGCCCACCCTGCTCCCTTGGGAAGGGACTTTATTTATCCCTGTGCACCCAGTGCGCTTACAGTATCTGTGACAGGCACCCAGTGTTTGTTGAAGGAAACAAAGCATCACTCTTGACCTTTCTAACTACCTCTTCCAGGTAGTTAGCACTGCCTTCTCTCAGCACTGCCTTCTCGTCCTGTGCACGCTGAGGTCCTCCTCCTGCTCCTCTGACATCACTTGCGGATTACTCACCCGGTAAGCAAGGTGGACAATAATGCAGTGAAACCCACGTGAAATTGTGCACCACAGATAAGCACCAATAAGTGTGTGCATACCTTGCTGGTTGGGTACTCGTCCCCGCTGATTTCCGTCATTCTCTGTAGCATTACGTCACCCCTGAATGCAGCTGCCTGCAGGGCGCACCCCAGCACCTCACCTTTTCCCCGGTCACCCCAGGGAGTACTTCATACAGACACCTGTCAGGGGGACATTCCTTGCACTCACTCAGTGCTATTCCACTCTAGGCACAGAGGTTGCTGGGGCAGAGCAGATGTGGCCCCGGCCTCGTGTAGCCGAGAGTTCAGCGCCTGACAAAGGCTTCTAGACCCTGCCTTGTGTTTCCCTGCTGCTGTGCTTCCGGTTTTCTGACCACTCAGTGAACATTACCATTGGAAAATTCCTTTACTATTTCAAAACTAGTGTCTGAAACATGATTTTTCACTCTATTCTGTCCCCATCTCTCTCTCTCTCTCTCTGTCTCTCTCTCACACACACACTTCTGTCAACAAACCCAGTTTTGTGAGGTTTGTCACCTACCTTTTCCATCAGCCACATTTTCCCAGACCTTGGGGTCATCTGCTGTGCCCTCTTCTGGGCTTCCGGGTAACACTCCATCCGCACCTGCTGTCTTTTCCTGTATCATTCCCTTCTTCTCTGTTTCCTGGGCACTCAGTCTTCTCTGTCCTGTCTGTCCAGTGCAAACCCGCCCGCCTCTAAGGCCTCTTCCTCCTCGGGCACCTCTCCTCCTCAGCCCGGCAAACCTGCCCTTCTCAGAACTCTGTCAATATTTGTCATTTCTCATTGTCAAGCCCATGAGTACATTCTCTTTGGTTTTTCTGCAATTATTTCATGTGGTATTAATTGTGTGAGCTTCTAGGCAGTTGGTCAGTGAGACTTTCACTGAGCGCCCTGCACTGATCTGACACTAGGTGGGTTTGATGAGACGGTGTCATGGACTGAGTTTCATTCCCCACCTCTGTCTCAAATGTGTGTAGCAATTTGGCTGGGTTGTGCTTCTCTGGTCCTGTGTGATGTGATGTTAAACGTATTGTAAATCCTGGCTCTATGATGGTAATGGCAGAGGATGGGTGGCAGCTGTGTCCGTTGAGCAAGATTCAATGTGTAAGACTGTGTTGTGCCCCTGAGGCAATCTCTTGGGAGATCAAGGAAAGGAAAGCAAATAGAGAGTTGGGGAACTCATACCACCAAGAAGCAGTTCTGGGAGCAGAGCACATCCTTTGGAAAGGACCAGGGGTCCCTGCACCTCAGAAGCTCCCAGTCCAGGTGAAGACTGAAGACAAGGACCTTCCTCGGGAACCAGGAGAGAAAGCCTTCCTCTGAGCTGATGCCCTAAATTTGGGCTTTGACCTACTTTTCCTTAAGGAAACAAATTTCTCTTTTTAAAGCCATCCACTTGTGGTATATCTGTTACGTTAGTACTAGATGCCTAAGACAATGGAAACCTGGGTGGCATAGCGTTAAGAGCTACAGCTGCTAACCAAAAGGTTGGTAGTTTGAATCTACCAGGTGCTCCTTGGAAACTCTGTGGGACAGCTCTACTCTGTCCTATAGGGTCACTACGAGTAGGAATCCACTTCACAGCAATGGATTTGGTGTTTTTGTTTTTGTTTTTTTAAGAGGAGGGAGGTGGGCTCTTCAATGGTAGTAATGGAGTCTGGGCCCGTCAGCACCAGCACTCTGATAGACTGAGAGCCCGAGAAGCCAAGGAAAAGCAACTGGGAAGGAATTAGGGTCACATGTATGTCAAGAATGTTAGGAGAACACTAAGTATGCTGGAAAGGATAGAGTTCCAGGAAGGGGGATTATTAGTTGTAGATGAGTGAAGGAACAGGAATCTGAGCGAGGTGAGTGGTAGATTTGGGATAAAAAACAGGAAGGGAATGAGTAAGAAGGTAGTGAATGGAACTATTTTCTCTGGACCCAAAAAAGGAACTGGTGGTCTGACAAGAACTCTGAGACTGAGAAGGTGATGGAAAGTTAAGCAGTGATACCCGAAGAATGAGAAGAGAGCCCAGACTAGTCCTTCAGGCTAACGATGTGAGGAGGGCCTGCCACGTCTCTGCATCTGCTGTGACCTGGAGGAGCAGGGCTTGGGGCAGAATGTGCTGGGATGGGGGGTGAAGAGTAGAGTGGAAGGTGAGGGAGAGAACCTGATAATTTCAATTTTGCTGATTATGAGCTGTGCAACCTCAGACCACTCCTGAGCCTCTCTGAGCTTCAGTTGCATTGTTTATAAGATTAAGATGAGTGTAATATCCCAAACATTCTTGTGAGTATCTAAAGAAAGAATATATGTGAAGCCCCTAGTCAGAAGCCTGGAAGGTAGTTGGTGTATAAGGAATATTATGTCTTTTGAGTCCATATTGTTCACTTTATCTCTTCTTGACACTAAAATTTTTTATTCCTACTCTTCTTACTAAAAGCTACAGAGGACTGCATGGACTAACTGGAGAGGACCTCAGAGATTCTCACTTCGCAGATGGGGCACAGATACCCAGAGAGGTTAGGTGACTTACCCAAGGCTGCTCAGGTGTTGGTTAAGGACTGAATGTAGAACCTAGGCACCCGGACTCCCATTCCAGTGCTCTGTTTAAGATACTTCAGAGTTTTGAGTCCAAATTAATAGAGGATAGGAACTGGTGAAATAGAGGCTTCAGAGGAACACAAATTCTAGCACTGCCACGGGGAGCCCAGCTTGTGGGGCAGAATATGTTGCATCTGCTCTTCCCTAGACGCCATGTTCCTTACTGTCAAGTCAGGATCTCCCTGCTGTGAGTGAGGTCCATCACCAACTACTGTCAAGCACTAGAACATTCTTCCTGCTGAAAAACCTTCAAGTCTCTGCCGAGGCTTGTGAGAAAGGAAGGATTGATGCCATCATATGCTGTCATCTGACTGGCAAGACAATGCCATCCACCTAGCCCTCCCCGTGGAAGGAGTTGGACTCACCCTGGGATGTGTGCATTCACCGTCCAGGACCTGGGTCTGATCAGACGGCTGATCCTAGCTCTGCCTTGCTGTATGAACTTGGACAAGTTACTTCATCTCGCTGCACCCCTCATCTCTCTTACATGCTATGGAGGATTAGAGCATCACTACCATTCTCCAATGTCCAGCCTTTGAGAAATGTTCATTTCTTTTTCTAAAGGATTTAACTTCTGTCATGGGTTGAATTGTGTCCCCCCAAAAATATGTGTAGCATGTGGCTGGGATATGATTCCCAGCATCTTGGGACTGTCCTCCATTTTGTGGTTTCTCTCAACTGTATGTTAAAGGATTAGGGTGGGGCTGTAAATTCCTGCATAGGATTACTTCCCTGCTCTGCTGTAGGGGGAGTTTCCCTGGAGTATGGCTTGCCCCACCCTTAATCCTTTCAGCCTGCAAGAGATAAAAGGAAAGAGAAACCAGGAGAATTGGGAACCTCGCACCATCAAGAAATCTGCACCGGGGAGGAGCTCGTCCTTCAGACCTGAAGTTCCTGCACCAAGATGCTCCCTGAACAAAGACTGATGCAATACTGGACTTTCCTCCAGAGCCGACAAGGGGAAAGCTTTTCCCTGGAGCAGACACCCTGAATATGGACTTGTATCCTACCGGACTGTGTAAGAATAAACCTTCCTTTGTTAAAGCCATCCACTCTGTGGTATTTCTGTTAGAGCGGCACTAGCTGACTAAAACGACTTCCTTGGTAGGTGTTACTTTGAAGCTGTTAAACAATGGTAATAGATAGCTCTGGCAATGTTCTGAGATCTAGTGGCAAGAACTGGGAGCCAGGACAGTTGGTAGCTCTGAGTTTAGGTCTGCCCTTGACCCCTGTGTAAGCTTGGTTGTTAATGCATTTGAATCTCAATTTCTCATCTATAAAACTGGGAATGTTGTATCTATCTGACCTAATTCACTGTGAAAACCAAATAAATGTTTTGGAAATATTGAAAATTCTTTAAATGCTTTTAGCCAACGCCAAGTGCCGTCGAGTCGGATCCGACTCATGGCGACCCTCACATGTAAAAACTAAGCATTCTTTGACGATGAGGTGGAAAGGGGAGATATATAAGTGAACCCTGCCACCTGTCCATGTCAGAGCTCTATGTTTTCACCCAGGCATGGCTCCCAGTGGCCAAGAGCTAAAGACTCTGCAATTTGTCCAACATGATGCCTTCTCCAAATCCCCTCCCTCCCACTCTCTAAGCATATTCTAAAGGGCACCTGGGAGTTTTACCTATTTCTGGGGCAACCAAGAGCCTGAGCTGCTGGTGACTCTCCTAGAGGGTTGGGTTTCATGATCTTGGCTTCCTAATTCTCTCACTGGTGGGTGAAGTTGGCTGGGTCCAGGCCAGCAGACTCCTTCCATGGCAGTGGGAGCACTCCCCTTCAAGTACTGTCTTCTGTTCAGTGGGAAGGAGGCTGGAGTGGGACTGGATTCTTGGAACTGCCCTGTTTTCTCTTCACCTTGCCCCCATTCCTCAGTTATCAGCCTGCTCCTGGCATGGTAGAGGGAAGTTACAGACCAAGAATGACTGAGCAGCTTAGTCATTCATGGAGGAGGTCAGCTGTCCGGGTAGTGCCCTTCCTTGAGAATCTCTCAATCTACTCCTTTATCCTTGGACCAAGGAGAAACCCAGGCCAAGAGGGTAGTGATCAGAAGGCTCTGCATTCATTCCTCTGCAGAGATCTGTGTTTATGCCGGAGGATGTATGTGTTAGAAAGACATGGAGAGTCAGAGTTGAAAGGAAAAGGGGGTGGGGGGGGAGAAAAATGGAAGAGCTGGAATACAGAAACAAACCAGGGAAAATTTGATGACTCCTTCATCAAAGGGATTGCAGGATGGTCATAGGAGCCTGAGGCAGGGTAAAGGCAAGCGTGCTCTGTTCACTGGTCTTCCTCATGACCCAGAATCCAGGATGATGCTGAGTGTCCTAACAATCCAAGGGCCTGAGTTGCTGAAGTTTCATGGCACAGTGAGGAATCCTTGTTTCCTTTGGGAAGCAGGATAGAAGTGATGGATGAGCTGAAATTGCACAGAAAATTGCATAGAAAACACCAGGAAGAACTTTCTAAGAGCACATAGGATTAAGGAAAACCACTCTCTAAAGCATTTAAGAAAAGAAAGTTAAACATCTTCCTCTTACCCTCTGTATTTTGAAGAGTGCATTTGATGTGAACAATTTAAACTGACAAGAGAATGCCGTCCACCCAGCCCTGCCATGGGAGGAGGTGGACTCACCCTTGGATGTGTGCATTCACCATCCAGGACCTGGCTCACAGTAAAGTGAATTATAGACCTCTACCTTCAGGACCATTTCCATTCTTCTCTCGCCTTCAAGGTCAACACTGTTGGCTCCTGGAGCATAGCCTTCCTCATGCCCAACCTTTGGAAAATAATAGTAAAAATAGCTAAATTTTCTTAGAACTTACTATATGCCAAACATTGCAATATTTATATGCATTGTCTTATTGAAATTGTATAGACTGCTCCCCCACATACATAAATACAGGTTTTTTGTTGCTGCTGCTGTTTCTGTAAACATAGGACTATACCAATAATATTGCTTTATGTCTTGATTTTTTACTGAACGCATCTTGAAATCTTTCATCTCAGTACCTGTTACTCTATTTCATTCTTTTTAATAGATATATAATACCCCACAGAATGGAGCCTCTGTTGGCATAAATTAACTGTTCAACTACTAATTGAAATGTCAGCAGTTCAGATCAACCCATGACCCTTGAAAATCTCATGGAGTGTAGTCATATTTTGAAACACATGACGTTATAGTGAGTTGGCATTGACTAGATGATAACTTGTTTACTGGTGTAGTATTCTGCAGTATGGATGTTCTGTAATTTCATAATTCTTTCATTCATATATATTTATGAGCTTCTGATCTTATTAGGTATAGGCAGTGCTGAATAGAACATCCTTCTGCATATGTTCCTGGGCAGATGTGTAAGAATTTTATATGATAGTTCCTTGAGTGAAATATCCACTTCAAAAAGCATGTGCATTTTCTTAATTTGTGAGATCACTAAATATTTGTCAAGAGCTTAGCTGTTGGCTCTAAGCTCTTTGGGGGTTTAGACTTACTTGAGTTGGAAGTGGTAGAGCTCTGGCCTTTCTCTTCTGCCTTTGGACTAGGTGACCCATAGATGCAAAACAGAGGGATGAGTGGCATAGGAAGCCCCTCTCTCCCCATCAGGCTGTCATCACAGAACCTGGACTGAGGCCTGAGCACTGTGGTCCTCAAAAGCCCTACAAGGAGCTGGTAGTAGCTTGTGTGATGGAGAAGCTTTCAATAAATGGCTTCTGAAGGTGGGGTAATCTAAAGCCAAAGGAAAATCCACAATTAATTTCTTCTTTGTTTGGAATTCTTAAAATGATTAGATTTTCAGAAGAGATTGACCTACCTTGATGATTGAATTTGACTGAGATTAAAAGGGCTTATTTGCATCCCCTGAGTACATTCCTGAAGCATGATTCCACAACATCATGCTGTGGAAATGGGGGATGTTGATGGAACCAACAACTCTGACCCATGTAGATTTCCACAAGGGCAGAAACTTACTTCTTTGTGGTTCTGCTGTATTTCCAGTGCCTGGAACAATGCCTGGTAGCCCAGTGGATGTTTATCACATATTTGTGGGATGAGTACAATAGAGGCAATGAACAGTAACTGAGAGCTGAGGCTCTTCATTCATCACAGACTCCATGAACTAGATGTGTGATTCCGAGCAATTTACCTCGCTAAACCTCAGTTTCTTCATCTGTAAAATGGGAATTATAACAAGCCAAAACAAAACTGAAAAAAAAAAACCCCAAATCTGTTGCTATTGAGTTGATTCTGAATCTAGAACTCTAAAGGGAATTATGATAGTGCCACCTAACATAGCACTGAGGAGCACTGGTGGTGCAGTAGTTAAGCACTTGGCAGATAACTGAAAGGTGGGCAATTTGAACCCACCCACGACTTCAGAGAAACAATCGCAGCAGTCTGCCTTGGAAACCCTGTGGGGCATTCTACTCTGTCCTATAGGGTCACTATGAGTTGGGATGGACTCAACAGCAATAGCTAGTATAGCATTGCTGTGATGGTTATATAATAAAAGTTAATACTATGAATCATTTTAAGGACAATAAATCCTTTTCCTGGCTTCTCAGGATTTTCTCAAGTTTTTTTGCATCTCTATCCCTAGTTTTCTTATTTCCCTTGGGTGTCATAACACAGCTGTTGTGGTTGTCAGGGTCCAGTAACTCTCACAGCGGTCCCATGTACAACAGAAGGACGTGTTGCCTGGTCCTGCACCGTCTTCACAATTGTTGGTGCCCAAGTCCACTGTACTGTGCATTGTGAGTAAATTTAGACCTAGAAAGCTCAAATTCCAGCACTATATTGAACTATATTCTGTTGTGATCCACAAGGTTCTCCAGTGCTAATTTTTGGAAATAGATTGCCAGAACTTTCTTCCTAGTGTGTCTTAGCCCAGAAGCTCCACTGAAACCTGTCCACCATGGGTGACCCTGTTGGTGTTTGAAGTACTGGTGGTATCGCTTCCAGGATCACAGCAACATGCAGACTACCTGTTATGACAAACTCACAGCCAAGAAATTTGACTCTCCTAGAAGGTCCTCTAAATGACATTTTATTCCATCTGTTGGGAACCAAGTTCAGAGAGCCATGCCCTTTAGACCAGCGGAGAGACAGAGCCGTGGGTGGTGCAGCTCTTTGCACCTCACCCAGCCTGCCATGCCAGTTTTTGAGTTCCCTGTGGCTCTGGCTGTAGGCTGCCCTGTGTTCTCATTTTGCACCCCTTTTTCAGGTTGAGCATCTCCAGCTGTGGAGCTAGCCCTCATCTGCTTACTTCTGATGAGCTGGCCCTGATCCACTTACCACTCTAGAAACTGGGCACTGGAGGCCCCAGCTGGCACTGATTAGTCTAAGTAGATGGCTATTCCAACTCATTCTAGAAAAAAAGGAGAGTAAAGTGACCACTACTGAGCATCTACTATACACCACATACGAGGAGTTTTCAGGGTGCCTTATTCATCAAGGAGGCATAACTATGATGGGAAAAGTGAGTGTGAGAGTCCAGGCCACTAGCCACCATCACACAGTTAGGTGGTGCTGAAGGTGGGGTTTGCACCCAGGTCAGGGGCTGACTCATCAGGACCTCCCAGTACTGCTCCTAGGCAACGCCTGCAGTGTGGGTTGCCATACACCCCCTTTTAGCCCTGTCTGTCTAGCTCTGGCAGTCCCATCCTCTAGGGCAACACGTGGCCTGGGAAGAAGAGAAGCTGAAATTTTATATAATTACCCAAATCATGGCTCCTAAATGGCCTCTGATTACAGAACTATAGGCGCTTTCTGCAGTGCAGCCCAAGCTCTCCTGAACAGAGCTGTGGCTACTTTGTGTGGGAGTCTTTTCTTTTTAAGGCAGGGAAATAGCTTATCTACATGCAAAGTAGGTCAGAACCTTAGAAAAGATCTTTTCAAATACTTAGTTTTTTTGAAGTCCTGCTAGGAAACTCCTTTTGTTTCTCTTGTCTTTGCCTCTTCCCTCCCACCCTTCTCTTTCCAAAAGTTCAACGATGTCAAATGGCTTTAACCGACAGCAACATCGAGAGTGGCACACGATAAACTTAATTATAAACAATGCCTAGCCAGCCCAGCTGGGCCAAGCATGCTGACCACAGCCAGGCTATCTCAGCCCAGCGCTTCCTGCACCAAGGCACTTCACAGCATCATGGGCAACGGCTCAGCTGGCCTGGTGAACTCATGCCTTTGCCTTTGGCCCCACCAGCCTAGCAGCAGTGTGGAGGAGCTGGGATAGCACCCATGTCTGGGAGGCATTGGCTTGAGTTTGTGTTGCTCCTTATTAATCCAAACTTGCAAAAATCATTTGCTTCAGTGGGAAAGCTGGTACTCTTTAGTGTTTTGCCTGGTGGTCTGCTCAGTCTTTCCCGTGTGCTCTTGCTTCTCCCCACTTCCCCCTGCCAAGTTCCACCATCCTGAAGCGCAGGCAAAAGTCAGTAAGAGTTGCGTAGGCATTAAGGATGCTTTTCAGTTGGACATCTATGAAGGTGGTCACACCCAACACCACGTGAGTGTGTTCAATCCTGAGTGACAGGGTGAACAGGCACTTCTATTACCATTTCGTAGAAGGAAAGGCCAGGCCTAGAGAGTAAGTGAGCTAGCTGCTGGTGCTGAAGGCTGCCTGTGAACCAAACCAGGACCCAGTGCTGCTGGTTAAGGGACCAGAACCTGCAACTGCTGATTGTGGAGCTCCTTTCCTCAAATCTCAACGACTAGGGGAGGAAACAGAGGGGGGTGGTGTGTGTGCATGCACGTGTGTGTGTGTACTCATGGAGGAAAAACTAGCGATCAAGATGAATTTGCTCTTTGCATGTGGTGGTAGTGCCATCCTGGAGTTCAGTGGGATTTCTATCCATAGTAAGTGTCTCCCCTCACCCACGCTGCCCTCTCTAGGGTTGGACGGGAGAAAACCCCCCATTTGGAGTCTCCTGTACTCTTTCACCTGTCCAGGCTCACTTTGGGTCAATGTGACAAGTAATTTTCCAGGAATGATGATGTCTTCAGAGGGTTGTAGAGGGAACTTTGTTAAAAGCAAGGTACTTCAGGGAAAGTGGGGGAAGAGGCTGCAAATCAGATCCAGGCTAAACTGTGTTTGTGTCATTCAGTGAATACTTATCAAACCACCTGCTTCTAGGTGCTAGGGATACAGAAGTGAACAAAACAGCCCTAAATCCCTGCCTTCATGGAATATGTACACTGGCAAGGGATATAGACCAGAAACTAGTTGAATAAGTAAACAAAATGGTGATAAAACATTTAAAAAAAGGACTAGGGAGTGTTGAGGGGGGTGTTCAGAGTGACTTCAGTTTTAGATAGGGAGGCCAAAAAGGTTTAGAGAAGGTGATGTTAAAGTATCAGCTTGAGGGAGTGACATATGAAGGCACCTGGGGATTGTGCTCCAGGCAAAGAAGGCAGCAAGTGCAAAGGCCCTGAGGCCCAAATTCCTCTCATGTGTTTGTGGAGTGAGAAGGGGGCCTTGAGACTGGAGCATAGCAGGTGACAGAGAACATAACAAGGATGCCAGAAAGGTTGGTGGTTGTGGGGAGTGTAGACTTCATAGGGCCATGATGTAAGAACTTTGATTTTTCCCATGAGTGAGTGTTACAGGATTCCAAGAAGAGTGTGGTCGGGATCTGATTTGCACTTCAAGTAACAAGCATTCTTTCTGCATTAACTATTCTTGGGAATGTGTTCCTCCCTAGCCTCCCAGTTTATTATTTTTGCTCATGAGCTAGATGAATGCTAAGCATTGACTTGCACCCTGCAAAATACATGTTGAAATCCTAAAGTCTGTGCAGTGCAGGCAGTCTGTGGGTTACGTATGTCTGGCTTAAGACAGCTCATATTTAAGAACAGACTGCCACAAAGCCTATTATACTAAAAATCTGAGTTAAATATATACAATGGCTCATAATAACAAATGCATGCACTACTTTCTGACATGCATGAGAACACTGTGTGGTTTGGAAGTGTTTCATAAGCCACAACCAAACCCAAGCCCAAAGCTGTTGCCATTGATTTGGTTCTGACTCATAGCAACTAAGCAGAACTGCCACCTAGAGTTTCCAGGGGGTGGCTAATATATTTGAACTGTTGGCCTTTAGGTAAGTAGCTGAGATGTTTACTACCATGACACTAGGGTTCCTTCACTGTATATAGCCACTGCTGTCAAGTCGGGTCAGACTCATAGTGTCCCCAGAGGTCAGAGTAGAACTGCCCCATAGCGTTTCCAAGGAGCACCTGACGGATTCAAACTGCTGACCTTTTGGTTAGCAGAAGTAGCACTTAACCACCTACACCACAGGTAAAACATACACTATCTACTAAGACAAATATTTGACTAACTCTATGTAAGAATCTTACGTACCTCTTCTAACGTACCTACAAATTCATCTTAAAGACAGACTTAGGAACAGATCTCATTGGTAATTTAGGGACTGCCTGTACTTGCAGGTTTCACCCCATTTGGAATTATTCTTTTCTTTGTGATGTTAATAGGACCATTGTCAGAGTAGGGAAGGTCCTACATCTGATCACTTCTAAGTATAGAAAGAGCAGGATAGCCGTGGAGTCAGCTGGTGGGAAAACACCAGAAGACAAACCACAAATCTGTAAATCCAGGAACCCCAATGACTGCCAGCTACTAGAAACTGGTGCAGACAGAGAAGGGCCTCCATCTAGGGCTGTGCTCTGACATTGGGCCTCTTGCCTCCTAAATAGTGAGAAAATATGTGTCTGTTCTTTAAAGGGACCCACTTGTGATGTTTTTATGCAGCAGTACCGGGGGTTGGGCCAGTTTGGGCTGCAAGCCTCTGGAGGAGAAGTTAGATTCCTTTTGCCAACTTGTTCTGCACAGGAGGATGTTTGTAGTAGTAACAGATTGCTAGTCCATTTGCTTCTCCAAGGATTCTGGTAACTTGGGGGCTAGGATGGCACCTGGATGGGGGCCTCCTCTCCCTAGATGTACAGGCACATGTATGTCTGCTTGCATCCCTTTTCTCCATTTTTCCACCCTTCGGGGTGTCTGGCTTCCATCCTGCCTGTGGGTTCTCTCTAATGACTGTGAGATGGGGTAGCGGATACAGCAGAGAAGCCAGCGGTGCTGGGCAGGCCTGGAGATGCTGGATTTCTCACTTCTCCTGCCCGCTGCTTCTCTTGGCACCACCCCTCCTCCTCTCCTCTTCTCACCCCTCTGCAGAAGAGAAAGGCAGTGCAAGTGTGAAGATTGCTTTCTGGCTGGGGATGCTCCCACACTCCTCCCTTTCTGACACAAAAGCTATAGTCTTTCTCTCTGCATCTTGCCTGCAGCCCTGCCTGCTCTTGGGTATCCTGGCACCTCCATCCCTTCTCTTGTCTTCTCCCTCTGCCATGCAGAGGTGGATTCCTTGCTCTACAAGGACAGTCCCAGCCTTTTTATGTACAGATGGAGTTCCCTGAGCTGCTAAATGGGGATTGGTTGCCTTGGGATTCTGAATCCACAATAAAGGTGTTGAATGGGGTGGGTGTCAAAGGTATGCTGGCATTCTCAACTTCTTTTATTTATCACAACATCAAAGACCCAGGCCCATGGTCAATTACAGAGGTTGTCTACTTTCTAGAACTCCAAAACCGTAGTTCTGAAGGTAGTGGTTTGCCTTCCCATTATGTGGACATGGTTCTGAGCCTGTCCCTTCCTAGGAGAAGAGGGAGCAGCTCTAGGCTTCCTTTTAGTTCCTCATCCCCTGTTCTCTCCTAGATATGCCCAGATCCTGGAGGCTGCCAGACACCCTACAAGAGTGGGTTTATCAGAGCCCTTCCAGGGGCAGGGTAGGGTTGGTTTGTCTGGGGAAATCGCCTCTTCTTTTTGAGAGAGAGCAAGAAAAAGAGAGAAAACGAAACACTTTGGCTACCTGCTCATTAGCTCTGAGTCCCAGGTGAGGCTGGGAGTGTACAGCTCCTTTTGTACGGCTGGTGACCTGTGTGGCATCTCCATGGTGATGCCTGGAGGTGTCTCAGAGCTAGAGCCAAGCCTCCCTCTGCAGCATTTCCAGAACTGCCAGTATCAGGAGGAGGTAGGGTAGGCGGGCTCTGCTGCTGAAGGGAGGCCCGGATGGGGCTGGCTCCTGGAAGACCAGCAATAACTTTGAAGTCTGGGGTCCAATCAAACAGCACGTCTGTAGTGTGACATTCAGGATCTCCCAGGACCTCCCTTCCTACTTCCTAGCCAGGTTCATCTACTGTGTGTTCCCTACAGTTGATACTTGAGCCTGGCCTTGTCTTCTCTCTCTCCCATTCAAACAGTATTTACCCTCATCTCTATGCATTCACTCTGGCTTTGCTTTTCCCCTCCTTAGTGTTCCACTGACTCAGTTCCAGAGCCACCTCCACTGGGAAAACATTCTGTGATATAGATTGAGCGCTCGGTCATTGCCTTCTTTGAAATCTGAATAATATCCATTGTCTCTCTGGTTTTGTCTTGCTCCTGGAAACATATAATGGCCTGTGCTGTTAACTCACTTTGCCTGTGGAGCAGGTGGCTTAGTGGGGAAGACCCAGGCAAGCCCAGAGTTAGAATCATGGCTCTACGCTTAATAATTTGCTTGCACAAGACAAGTGCCACTTTCTGGTTGTCTCACAGAGATGTTAAGAAACAAATGAGTCTCAATTTCTTCATCTGTAAAATGGGCATATCAGTAAGGCCTTACAGACTTGTGAGGATTAAATACATCACTGTAAATAAAGATGAAAGTGCCTAGGACAGGGTCTAGTTTGCAGTAGGTGTAGCTCCTGCCCCTTGGTTTCCTACACTGATTTATTTAATATTTCTCTTGGAGGAAGTCAAGCAATGAACTTTATTTGATAACTTCATCACTGCCTGCCTACACCTAGGCGCTAAATCTGGATGAGTGTCATGGATTAAATCATGCCCCGCTCCAAATGTGTCAACTGGGCTAGGACACAATTCCCAGTTTTAGGTGGTTGTCCTCCATTCTGTGACCTGGTACAATTTTCCCATGTGTTATAAATTCTAATTACTGCCTGTAGTTCATGAGGCAAGATTAGGCTGTGTTAAAGAGGATTAGGGTGGGATGCAACATCCTGACTCAGGTCACAGCCTGCATCACCTTTTATCTTACAAAAGATAAAAGCAGAGAGAAGTGAGAAGAAAGAGGAGAACACTCATCACCAAGAATGATGAACCAAGAGGTGAATCCTTCTTTTGAACTTTGGGTGAATGTGTGGAGAAGCTCCTACAGCAGGGGGAGATTGAGAATACCTTCCCCTAGAGCCAACAGAGAAAGCCTTGCCCTGGAGATGGTACCCTGAATTTGGATGTCTAGCCTCCTGGACTGTGAGAGAATAAACTTGTGTTTGTTAAAGTCATCTACTTGTGGCACTTCTGTTACAGTAGCACCAGATAACTTAGATGAGTATGTGCTAAGAAATATTTGTCAATTGATCATGTAAATATAGAGAAAACTGGGTTCCTCTACCATCAGACATTATGCTCCTTGAAGGCAGAACTGTTTACTTCTCTGAATCTCCAGGAAGCCTTGTATAGAGTAAATGCTGTAGAAATGGTTCATTAGAGAACAACTCTTGGTTAAAGAGCATGTGATATAGGAATTTGTGGCTGAAGAGGGATCTTCCTTTGTGTGCCCTAGGAGCAGCACAAGGGACCCTTATGTAGAATGGGTTAGGGAGAATCTAGAATTTTGAAATAAGGCATTGGTGGTTCAGTGATAAAATCCTTGCCTTCCATGCAAGAAGACCCAAGTTTGATTCACAGCTAATGCTGTCAGCTGCAGCCACCACCATCTGTCATTGGAGGCTTATGTATAACACACAAGCTGGCCAGGTTTCAGCAGAACTTCCAGACAAAACTGGAAAGAAAGGCCTGGTGATCTACTTCCAAAAAAAATCATTCAGTGAAATCCCTGATTCACAGCTGATCGTAGGGATGGTATAGAAGCATGGAGGAAAGTACAGGACCTGGCAGTGTTTTCTTACACTGTATATGGGGTCACTGCGAATTAAGAATCAACCTCACAGCAGCTTATAACAACAGAGTTTTGGAGGCAGAAGGGGGACCAAATAAATCACTCTATGTGTCTTCTACTTCCAGAGTTTATGATCTACAGAAGCTAAAAGCTCTTTATCCTAAACCTCACTAGTCACCCCTAGCAAGACAATACACTTGGAGCCCAATGGAGGAGATGAGCCCTGCGTCCAAGGAGAGAGAGACACAACTTGGAGCTGCACTAATGGATTATTGGTTAGAGTCAATTCCCGTGAGGGACGCCGAAGTTGGGACAAACTCAGTTTTAAGTAAAGTGGAAATATTTTGATTTGAGTTAATGTACACTGAATCTGGTAAACACAGAGTGCAATACGATGCACCCTGGAAATGTACAGTCCGATCAGCAAACAGATTTGTTTTAAGTGAAAAGACACTGGCAGATGCTTAAATTCATTGACTTGTTGAGAACATTTAGATTTGGATACAAATGCACTTGAACGCTAGATCAGTTTGGTGTCTCAACCCATCTGCAAGGAGAAGCTATTGATTTTTAGTTGATATGCATCGATTCCCAGAAAACAGGATGGCTTTTGAAAATGAACTTCCAGTAATTTCAGGGAGAAGCTGGAGCGTTTGTCTCCACTTGAGGCAGGCTTTTTTTTTTTTCTTTTAACGTGTCTCTGAGCCTTGAAGGAACAGAGCAGCAGACAAATTCTTTTGTAGGAATTAAAATACATTGATTCTTGGAGGGAAATGAAGGTCTCTGTTAAATGCTTTTTGGAGATGTTAGCATGCAAGGGTTTGAATAAAGCCTTTGTTCAGCACCACATTTTCTCTGTCTTCTGCTCTCCCCTAAGCAGTGGCAGTTTGAGCCAACCTGAAGTTGAAAGTGGTGATGGGTGGGAGGAGTGGGGAAAGAGGAGGAGACCAGTTGCACTGCTGATCCCCTGTAGTAAGTGACATCCGGAAGCTACTCTTGGGGGGGAGGGGAGGAGAGGGGGAACAGTCAAGAGGGTTCAATGTTAAAAAAAAAAAAAAAAGATTCAATGTTGTTGAGATAACAAGGGGGTCAGATAGAATCAGGTGTGGAGGTAGAGCAGAAGGAAAAGGAAACAAAGAATCCATTGTCACAGAAAATAGAAACAAGAAGGAAGGGCTCAGGGGTCAGGTATGGGATGCAGAAATAATGTGTATGTGTTGTGGGGTGCAGTTTTGGTCTTCTAGTCAAAAGCTTCTCTGGGCTGAAGAGGAAATGGCTGAATAATAATAACCAAAGTGATGCAGGAGTGAGTTATCTCACTTTCTTACCATCTTAATGAGTTGGACGTGAACCAGAGGTGTAATTTTAGGCATTTCTCACCCTTGTTAATGAATAGCTCCCATGGGGTGTGCGACAGCAGGGCAGGAAAAATGATTGCAGGAGCCAGGAAGGAAGTGATTGGCCCGGAACTTATTTTTCACGTGTTGAGTCTCCCTGGATCTTTCTGGACTAAAGCCACCTAGGAAAACTTGGAGGGTTGATTATGGTGGTACCACCTCTTTAGCCACTCATACATTCTCATCAGCCTCCAGATAAATCTGGAGTAGGGGGATAAATCTGTCTGGGTTTTTCTTATTTATTATTATGACTGAATGAAAATTTACATTCCCATATTAATTTGCATGCCCATCTGTATGCAGCTCCCACTGCTCTCCTGCCCAGTGACAGCACACTCTTTCTCTCTATTCCATACGTGTCTTATCCTCCCAACAATCTCCTATCCCCTCCTCTCCACCCACTCCCCTTCAGAAGGACACTATCCTATACACGCATAGAACCAGAAAGTGCACAAATGATATGGTCACTCTGTGTCACTAAGTCCAATCCATTCCTGTCCAAGAGTTGACCTCTATTATGATTTATGGACAGGAGCAGCATCAGGGCCAGGGACCATGCTCCCAGGGGAACTCCGAGGCCCGTGGACTATCAATTGCTGCCTTTTAATGGAGAGTTCGGGGTGCAGCCCTTTTTATTCTTGTGTTGCCAGTGAGACTCAACTTTGTGAGCACCATCACGGCTATCATTGGCTGTGCACTATCTGGTTCTTCCAGTTACAAGTCGATGTAATCACCCACTCATGGGGGTCTCTCTGTTTTCTGAGTTCTCTTTCCCCCATGTTGTTTTGGTCCTTGGTGATCATCCATTCTTGCTAAGTTGGGACCATTTGCTGTACCCTCAGAAGGCAGCTTGGCAGCTTTTAAGACCTCTCCCGGGGTGTATTTGTTGACTAAAAGTAGGGTAGAAAAGCACTGACCTCCAGCACGGGCAAAATGGAAGGGAAGATAGCTGAAATAATCTTAGATGGAGGGTCAACTGTGAAGCTACTTTGTTTTATTTTTTTACCTCTGGCTGCAGCTTCTATAAATCAAAGGTTACACACAGGTCTACATTTACTTACACCGAACAGTAGATTCCCTTTCTGCTCCATTGTATGACTCTCCACTCCTACTCACTTCTACTCTGCCTTAAAAAAAATGGTTGCATGGCCTGGTGTCATGGATTGAATTGTGTCTCCCCAGTGTATGTGCTGGAATCCTAACCTGTGTACCTATAGATGTAATCCTGTTTGGAAACAGGGTTTTCTTTGTTATGCTAATGAGGCCATATCAATGTCGCATATGCCTTAATTATTTCTGGGTTATAAGGAACACCATAGACTTAGAGTTAAAGCACGTACACGTGAGGGGAGTGTAGATGCCACGTGGAGATTGCCTGGGAACCCAGTGGTATAGTGGTTAAGAGCTACAGTCAGCAGCTCAAATCTGCCAGGCAGTCCTTGGAAACTCTATGGGGCAGTTCTGCTCTGTCCTGTAGGTCACGATGAGTCAGAACCGATTTGACAGCAGCAGTTTTATGGAAACCGCCAAGGAATTGAGGAAGGCTGGGGCTACAGCAGCTGAAAGAGACATGGGTCTTCCCTCAGAGCTGACAGAGAGTGAGGCTTTCCCTAGGGTCTCCTGAACTGTGAGAAAATAAACTTCTCTTTTCTTAAAGCCACTCACTTGTGGTATTTCTGTTCTAGCAGCATTAGGAAACTAGGACAACTGGGAGTCATGGGATCAAAGCACTGGAGGGGATTGTCAGAATCCCTCAGTCCAACCTGTATCTGATGCCTCAACTTCTCTGCAACATCCTAAGCCAAATACAGTATCTTCTTGAAGAGTTCTGCTGATGGACTGCACACTACCTCCTGGGAGACTTGTATAGATAGTTCTAGTCAATATAAAGTACCCTCCAGCCCCTCTTCAGTACCAACACCAAACGTAGATGAGCTGTTTAAGTTGATGCATACCTGTAGCAGTTGTAAGAATCCTTAGTGTTGACCTGTGCCTTGTCTGGAGAATCTATTCCAGTGCCTAAACACATGCATTGTTGTCTTGGTCACCTAGTGCTGTTGTAACAGAAATGCCTCAAGTGGCAACAGTCAACAGAGACAAATTTATTCCCTCAGAGTCAAGTAGGGTACAAGTACACATTTGTGGTGTCAGCTCCAGAGGAAAGCTTTCTTCTGTCTGTGTGCTCTGGAGAAAGGACTTTGTTAATAAATTTTCCCTTGGTCTGGGAGCATCTCTCAGAGATATGAGGTCCCCATGTCTCTCTGTTTGCTCTGTCTTTCACATCTCAAAAGACGTTAGGTTAAGACACTAACTAATCTTGTAGATCTCATCAGTATAACTGTCACTAATCAATCTCACTTAACTATTGTGATAGGAGTTGCAGCACAAACAGAAATCACATAAAATGGTGGACACTCATACAGTATTGGGAATCATGACCTAGCCAAGTTGACAGATACTTTGGGGTGATATGAGTCAATCCATGACAGTTGTCCATTAGGCAGTTCATTCATTCAATCCGTCACCAAGCATTTACTGAGTGCCTACTATGTTCCAAAACCAGTGATAAGACTCAGAATACAATATAATCTGATTCCTGGCCTGAAGAACTCATAGTTCAGCAGAGAAAAAGATATTTAAATGAAACAAAACCAAAAAACAAACCAGTTGCTACTGAGTAGATTCCAACTGTAGTGACCTGTGTGTGACATTATATGTGTTAGAGAACCATGCTCTGTAGAGTTTTCAATGGCTGATTTTTCAGAAGTAGATCACCAGGTCTTTCTTCTGAGGTACCTCAAATCTCCAGCCTCCTGGTTAGCAGCCAAGAGTGTTAACTACTTGCCTACCTGGTGACCCCAATAATTGCATAAAACCATGCTAATTCCTATAGTATATACCTTATATGGGAATGAAAATAAGGGGAAATTATTCAACATGGGAAGTCACAGAGGACTTAAAAAAGAGGTAGCAGTTGAGATCAGTCTTGAGGAATGAGAAGAAGTTGGACCCATGGGGAAGGGAGATGGGATAGTGCAATTTCTGGACGATGAACTCCCAACTTATTATTATCGTTATTATTATTTGGTCATTCTTTTGAGGATCTTAGTCCTTGCCTCTCCTCACAAACTCCTGAGTCTCTTTAATCTCTGGCATTTTACAGGCAGACCCAACCCTCCCCCCAGCCAATGCCGCCACCTTGATGAGAAGACACTGTGGATTTTGCTGCAGTTTTAATTTCTTAACATCATCTGGGTGCATTGGGAAAAATGAGATCTAATAATGAATGATTACAACTCTCAAGTTAAGTCTAGTTGGTTGACTAATCAATTTGGTTAAGTGAAAATCCATAGCAAATGAGTCGACCGCAGGATGACATTTCTCCATCCAATTTAAATTAAAATCACCAACCATAATAATTTCACAATTACTCAGGGAGGGCACACTGGAGACTTGACCCCCGAAGCAGAGAAATTGCAAATGCCGCAAAGAATGGGCTGAGTGTGGGGTGATGAGGAAGTCACTTGAGATGAACTCTGCTTGAACTGCTCAGCCTTGTCAGCTAGCTATTGGGGGTGGTGGGTCCATGAAGGAAACAGCAGCTTCACATTTGTGGGTGCAGCCCTGCTTCTCACCCTGGGGAGGCAAGGATTCATTGTCTCCCAGCTGGAAAGCTGGCAGGGGCTCGTCCACTGACAGAGCAGGGCCTCTAGTACAGATTAGAGGATGAGGAAAGGGGTGAAGGCAATTCTTTCCTTTTCACTTTCTTTCAAATTTAGACTATAAGCTCCTAGGGAAGGGATGCCAGGTCTGTGTATCTTGAGGTATGAACTCTAATGGTAGGTAACGGCTAAAAACCAAAGACAAAACCAAACCCATGATCATCAAGTCAATTCTGACTCATAGTGACCCTACAGGACAGAATAGAACAGCCCCATAGAATTTCCAAGGAGAGACTGCTGGATTCGAACCGCTGACCTTGTGATTAGCTGCTGTAGCTTGCTGTAGATCTTTACGACTGCACCACCAGGGCTCCAGTTAACAGCTAATTAAACTTTCTTTTTGTTTTAGTCTTATTGTGGTGAAATATATGTGAGGACTGACAAATCTGCAAACTCATCCTAAGAAAAGTTCTACGCACCTCGTTGCTGAATATCACTTCCATCACCTTCAAAGTACTCCTCTTGGGAAGCTATGCACCGATGCCACTGCCTAGTTTAACCTTCAAAGCAATCTTGGAACTCTTTTTCTGGAAAGACCATCAGAGCTGTTGTTGTATTACCCTTAATGTCCTGAATGTCATCAAACTATCTTCTCTTCAATATTTCCTTTATCTTCGGGTAAAGAAACAGTCACTGGGGGTGAGATGAGGTGAGTAGGAAGGGTATTCAATATAGTTATTTGTTTACTGGTTAAAAACTCCCTTACAGACAATGATACAATTAAGCTCTCAAACTTGCCACCATGACAGCATGTGCAATGGCCGTTACAGAAAGAGTTCCAAAATTGCTTTGAAGAGTAGACTTTGTGCTGGCATTGCTTAGCTTCCCAAGGGGAGTACTTTGAAGGTGACTGTAGTGATACCCAATAAAGAGATAAGTAGCACTTAGAATAACTAGGTTTGCAGACTTGTCGGACTTTCATATAACAAAACATTTGCTACCACAACCATTTTCTATATGTATAATTCAGTGATATTAATTATGCTTCCCATGTTGTGTGACCATGGCCAGTTTTTAATTATCTTTTTTTTAATCACTCTTAACAGAAATTCATTATTCTTTAAGTAATACTTCCCATCTCCCCTTCCTCACACCCCTAGTAACCATTAATAAACGCTGAGCTCTGATTCATTTGCCTTAGTTAAGAAGTCATTGATAATACACGGAATGACGACGGAACAAAATAAAGCATTGCATGTTTTATCTAATATGTTGTTGCTGCTGTTAGGTACTGTGGAGTGAGTTCCTACTCACAGCGACCCTGTGTACAACAGAATAAAACACTACCTGTTCCTGCATCGTGCTCACAATCACTGGTCTGCTTGAGCCCATTGTCGCAGTCACTGCGCCAACCCATCTCATTGAGGATCTTTCTCTTTTTTACTGACCCTCTACCAAGCGTGACGTCCTTCTCCAGGGACTAGTCCCTCCTGATAACATGTCTGTCATGAATTAAATTGTGTCCCTCCCAAAATGTGTGTGTCAACTTGATTAGGTCATGATTCTCATAATTGTGTGACTGTCCATTTTTAATGAGATTTTTTTTATGTCTGCAAATTGAACCATTATGATGGAATAAAATGGATTAGCAGCAGGTACACTGATGAGATATACAAGATTGGTTAGTGTCTTAAGATAATCTCTTCTGAGGTATAAAAGAGAGACGCAAGCAGAGAGACGTGGGAACCTTATACCATCAAGAGAGCAGTTCTGGGAACAGAGTATAGCGTTTGGACCTGAAGTTCCTACTCAGAGATGCTCCCAGACCAAAGGAAGACTAGTGAACATTTTCCTCCAGAGCTGACACCGACGCAAAGCCTTTCCCTAGAGCTGATGGCCTGAATTTGAACTTACAGCTTACTAGACTGTGAGAGAAGAAATTTCTCTTCATTAAAGCTGTCCGTTTGTGGTATTTCTGTTCTAGCAGCACTCAATGACTAAGACAATGTCCAAAGTATATGAGATGAAGTCTCACCATCCTTATTTCTAAGGAGCATTCTGGTTGTACTTCCTCCAAGACAGATTTATTCATTTTTCTGGCAGACCATGGTATATTCAATATTCTTTGCCAACACCGTAATTCAAAGGTGACAATTCTTTGATCTTCCTTATTCATTGCCCAGCTTTCACATGCATAAGAGGTGATTGAAAACATCATGGCTTGGGTCAGGTGCACCTTACTCCTTAAAGTTTATCTGATATGACCAATTTACTTACTGAACACTTTTTTTTTTTTTTTAATGCCAGGCACTATTCTAGGCACTGAGAAGACAGACAAATTAAACACATGGCCACGTCCTCAAGCAGGTCGTAGTCTCTGTGATTAACTTGAGGGGTAAACCCTTAGGATTGCTATATGGCAGAATGCCACGAATGTTTATTTAGTAAATTGAAGGATAAGAATGATTTTTATCAGGACGTCTCATGTAAAAATTTTGTGTGCTTCCCACGCACAGCAGAAGGAAATACTGCCTAGTCATGTGCCATCCCACGATTGGTTGTGAATTGGACTGTTGTGATCTAAAAGGTTTTCATGGTTAGTTTTCAGAAGTGGCCCCCTAGGCCTTTCGTCGTAGTGTATCTCAGCCTGGAAGTTCTCCTGAAACTGTTCCAACACCATAACTACACAGAAGTCTCCACTGGCAGCAGGGTAGTGGCTGCACGTAAGGTGCACTGGCTAGAAATTGAGCCTGCGTCTCCTGCATGGAGGGCGAGAATTCCACCACTGAATCACTACTGCCTCCTATCTCATCTCTAGCAGACACTTAATATCAGTATTGCTTCATAGACTTGTGAGATTAATAATATGACTGATACTGAAACTTGTCACTTAGTCACTTTTCGCCCTTCATCTACCAAGCTAAACCGTTGCTCTCAGGTTGATTTTGACTCATTGTGACCCTATAGGACAGAGTAGAAGTTATTCATAAGGTTTCCAATAAACAACTAGTGGATGTGAACTGCCCATTTTTTGGTTAGCAGCTGAATGCTTAGCCACTGTTTAACAGAAATAACCTCCAACTCTTAGTTGGGTATATGGCTGCTTGGTATAAAGACTATATTTCCTGGCCTCTCTTATTAGTGTGGCTATGTGCAAGCAAAAGCAGTTTGTGTAGTTTCTAAGAAATGCTCTTAAGGTCACATTCTTTTCTCTTTACTTTGATTCTGCTGGCAGGATTTCAGATATAGTGTTGGAACTGGAACAGTCATCTTGGAGCATATAAAATGATTTTGAAAGTGAAAACCATCCAGGCAGAGCAACAAGATAGAAGGAACCTGGGCTCTGAACACTGTGATGTGCTTAGCAGCCCTGGACAGAGTTAAAAATATATATATACATCCTACTTCTTACTTTACTACTGTTACTTTGGATTTGCTGTCACTCTGAGCCAAGCCTAATTCCAATTAATATATGTTCACAAATACTAATTGCCACAATATTGTAGACGAAACACTTTTGTCAAAAATCAGTGACTATAAAAAGGCTCTCAATGACAAGAACAACAGTGTTTGCTTGTAGTGCATGAAGACAAAACCATGTGGTTAAAAACATCCTTGTAATTGGGTAATAATGACAACTCTGACCCAAGTGCATTGCCTGGTGCTGCTGAGACAATTCTGACTTATAGCAACCCTATAGCAATGCATTAGAAAGTTCAAGAAGTGAATCAGCAGTAAGCTGAGTTTATGAAAAATGTTTTTGTTGTTTTAACTAACTACAGGAGTATTTTTATAGATAGTCATTTTGGTGTTACCCACTCTGACAGTGTCACCCACATACCCTTCTAGTGAGGCTTTCCATGTATCATGCCCACCATTAGCCCCATACCAGACCTAAATCCTGCCGTCACCAGCTTAGCTATTACTCATGGAGAGAAACAGCAACACTTGTCCAGGAGAAGTCTAAGCAAGGAGTTGGGTCCTGTGGATCAATTTGTAATTTTTCTTGCAGCAGCGAGAGGTGCATGAGTGATGTGTGCATTAAATCCCTTGCCATGGCAGCCACAAGACAGCATATCTTGGATTAATTACTTATCTTTGGGTCCTTTGGCCAAGATGGGACTGAGGTCCTAGGAGGAAGGGAAACAGTGGGTGCACGTAAGTGTTCCCTAGCCTAAGCCATTATGCCATTAGAGGGGTTCAGGGTATGGCAGCACTGGTGATGTTTTTCCCCACCAGTCCTCCCAGCTACTATAGGAGAGGATAGGAAAATACTGAAATGGTTGGTTCAGAAATCTTGGTGACCCTTTGGCTATTTTTATTTTCTTTAATATGACTGAGTGAAAATGTGCATTCCCGTATAAATTTACATGCCCACCTATATGCAGCTTCCACTGCTCTCCCTGGTGACAGCACACTATTCCTCTCTGCTCCATACAAGTCTCATCCTCTCAACCATCTCCTTTCCCCTTCTCTCTTCCTACTCTCCTTTCTCCAGCAAAGTGCATCCAATATTGGTCACTCCGCATTGCCAAGTCCAACCCATTCGTGTCCAAAGAGTGGACCTTCATTGTGATTTATGGACAAGGGCAGCATCAGGGCCAGGGGCCATGCTCTCAGGGAAACCCCGAAACTGCTGGATCATCAATTGAGGTCTTTTAGTGGAGGTCTCAGGATGCACCCCTTTTTATTCTTGTGTTGCCTTTGGCTATTTTTGAGTGTGTGTTACAAATATTTCAGTACATATTGCCTTTCTTATGGTGGCAGTCAGTTTTGAGAAAAACCTCAGAGCTCTCCTGGTTGGGGTCAGGCCATGGTTATTAACACAATGTCTCCTACCTGAAGGTGTGAGCTTGATAGACATTACCAGTACTCACCAGTATTTCCAGCTTCCCCCTTTCTGACCACATGGAAGAGTTACACAGGACTTTGCGGCTAGTTCTGACCAATAGGTTGTAACCAGAAATGACAGAAGAGCTTTTAAGAGTCGGAGTGCATTTTTTCCCCACTTTGTTGGCACAGAATCCTTAGGCGGCTCTGTCACAACCAGGGGGAGCCTTCATCAGCCTGGATTCATGAATGACCATGTGTAGCAAAGCCCTGATGTCAACAAGCATTGGAGATGTAGATTAGTGAGAAGCAAATATCTGTTGTCTCAAGTCACTGAGATTTTGGAAGTGTTGGTGACTGCAGCATAACCTCATCTGTCCTAAGGAGTGAGGCTGAAACCAGAGTGGGGAGAGAGCAGATTATTTAGCTTCAGCAGGGGTCAAGGTTAGTGGAATGGATCATCAGACTCTTGTGTATGTGGCTGGGTAGACAACTTACAAATGCAGGTGTGTAACGCTGAGGAAGCTTGGAAGTGATACCAGAAATAGCAGGGACATTTGATGAGGTCTGGTAGAGTCGCCATGAATAGGATCTGACTCGATGGCACTTGTCTGGCTTGGGGGCAGATGCTCCTGTTACTCGTTGCTGTGCTGTGACAGATATCATAGGAACATAGGGCTTGTTTAAGATCCAAGGACCAAAAGGTCAATTCCAGAACACTCCTCATGCATTGAGCTAAACCTTGTTTGCTAAATTTCTGAGCTCCTCTCACCCTTAAGCTTTCTGTGCCAGGCTAGTGAGTCCTATTTTCTGTGGAACTCTGTATGGAGACAGACTTTTTGGTGTGGAGAGAAGAGAGGGGAATAATAAAGATATTAACACCTTTCACTTTTATAGAGAATGCTTATTTTTTTTTTTTATATTATCACACTATATTCCAATTACAAGCCTTGCAGGACAGGAATAATTATCTAGGCTTGCACATTTATTCACTTGCTCAGCAACATTTTTAGAGCATCTATCAAGGAACTACGGTGGCACTGGTGGCACTGTGGTTAAAGTACTCAGCTGCTAACTGAAAAGTCATCAGTTCAAACCCACCAGCCGCTTAGTAAGAGGAAGATTTGACAATCTGTTTCCATAAATATTTACAGCTTTGAAAATTACTCTGTTCTTTAGAGTCATTATGAGTTGGAATCAAGGGTTTTTGTTTGTTTCTTTCTTTCTTTTACTATGTGTTGGAGGGCCCTGCATGATGCAAGAAGTTCACGATTGATTAGTAACATAAGAGTTGGTGGTTTGAATACACTCAATGCTATTGTGGAAGAAAGGGCTGCCAATCAGCTTACATAAAGATTACAGTCAAGAAAACCCTATGGAGTACAGTTCCACTCTGTAACACAGGAGATTGCCATGAGTCAGAATTGATGTTGCAACAGCAAGTTATTATGTGTTGGGGTACTATGCTAAGTGTTGGGGTACAGAGTTGGATAGGCTACAGCTCCTGCTCTCAAGTAACTCAGTGAACTGAGTGTCTGTGAAGATACACTGTTTGTTTCTTCATCTGACACAGCTAGACAGGATTTGATCCTGTCTGTTTGACTCTGTGCCTGGGTTCTTGGCAAAGAAGAAGTAAAACAGAGACATGTTGTTATGAATGCTGACTAATGCTTACATTCCAGCAAAATTTGTCTCCTTATTGTCTCTAGGAAGACAAGAAGCAGGATGTCTAGTTGTTAGTTCCCCATGCCCATTCTGTCTTCATCTTTCTCTTTGCTGAAAAAACCTTGACTTTGTCCAGCCATCCCTCACTCCTGCAGCTTAGGGAAAACTGGCTTCTCCCAGACTCAGAGCAGCCAGCTAACCACATTAAGGCTCTGTTCTCTGGGAGGGTGTTTCTTCTTCTACCATCTGGCTCTTTCTGAGTATTCCAATGAGACATAATGCAGCTGGTGGGGGACTCTTATATTTCTCACCACAAAATTGGTACAACATGGGACAACCTATGTTTTGAGGGGTATTATTGTATGAAAACATAATGCCTAGGGCTGCTGAAACCAGTTTATGATCATGAGAAGGCAAGCCTAAGGACAAATACAACACACTACAGAGCAGAGCAGAATGAGGAAAGAACCTGGGATTTTGATGTTGATCACCTGAACTAAATGGGCTTCTTGTTATAGCTTATATTTAATGTTCTCATTGTTTAAGGCTATTGAAGTTGATAATACTCTTATTTGCTACTAGATTATTAACAACGGACATAGGCAGAAATAGTCTACTAGCAAGTCTGCACAAGTTTCTGCTGCCTTGGTCATTAATTTGCTTTGTGACCTTGGGCCAGTCACAGTGTATTTCTGGGGTCATCTGTGAAATGAAAGTGGAGTTAAGAGTCTCTTCCAGATTTAAATCTTCAGGATTCTACTTTGGTTCCAGGCCTGTGATTGGTCCCCCAGGGGATACAAGGAAGTATAAGAAGGGCTTATTAGAATCAGGGAGAAAGCTGACTCTGGTGAGGGAGAAAAGGAAGAAAGCAGTCTTCATTCTCACTATCTGAAGCAAGTAAAATAAGTGAGAGAAAGGCTAGTTAAGAAAGAAGGAGAAAAATTAAGGCTCGGATTGATAATTGAACAGAGCATTCTGGACACCCAGTGAGCCCAAAGACATGACATAGGGTTGTCAGATTGGATTACATGCCACTAAATGGGAAACTTCTCTCTCGCTGAGCCCTGCTGTTGTTGATTCACCACTTGGGGGACTGCCAGCTGCTTGTGCTTTCAATTTTGTTGTTGTTGTTGGCTTTTAGGCAGGGGATAGGCATGAGCTGGTAGATACATTGAGTTGCAGTGCTAAAGTGAACCGTATGTGGTACAACAGAGAGACAGTGTGTAGGACAGCCACATTTTGAGAGCCTGGAGGAAGACTAAGAGCATCACAACCTGCTCACCTTCTCTTTTCTGAGCTTGACAAAGATTCTGGTGTTAAGTGGCAGGAGGTGCAGCTTGACTAGGAAGCTATCTTGGTTGGCTGGGAGATGGAGTTTCCCAACCAGAGGACTCAGCAGGGGCTAATTCCCAGACTAGATGGCAGTGCCAATCCAGGGAGTGCTTTTCCAGCAGAAAAGCTATGTTTAGCACAGTGTTGCCTTATGGGTAGTCCCATGCTGAGTATGCAGCAGGGCTGCAGGCCTTCCCTACTTTGAACTATATCATAGCATCATCTGGGGACGGCTGAAGAGATTCTTCAATTGCCACATCTGACAGCCTGACTGATTCTGGAAGCTGACAGATAGCTTTTAGCTTTTTAAAATAAGATTATCTGGAGAATTAACATCTGAGCAGCCAGACGGCATCTCTTCTAGTCTTTACTGACCCACATCATAGGGTCATTTGTTGGCCCCACAATGTCTGCGTAAGTAGGGCAGTGTCTTTGCAGCCAGGAGGCAGACACTGACAACCCAGAGAGTCCACTGGAGCCAGTCACTAGAGTACACAGAGGCAGCTGTTGACCAACACCCTTCTCAAAACTATGCCTCAATTCTTGTTGAGGCAACACTAGAGAAACTAAACAGCCTCTAGATGGGCCAAAGACAACAGACCATCATTAAGCATTTAGAGAAACAGCCCATCATGGCTCCCGAAGACTCTCAAAATAATCAAAAAACTTCCCAGATGAAGAAGCCTTTCTGAAACTATCAGAGGTTGAGCACAAAAGAGTTATATAGACAGCCCTCCTAGAGATTAAACAAAATGCAGCAGAGCAAAATGAAAAATTAAGCAAGCTATCTGAACTGATGGAACATTAATGTTCTGAAATCCAGCAGATCAGTACCAAAATTACAGAATTAGACAATTCAATTCAAAGTTAAAAGAATAGAACTGAGGAAATCACAGTCAGACTTAGTGACCTAGAGCCAGCCAAGCCAAGTGCTGTTGATTCAGATCTGACTCAGCAAATGACACCAGCATTTATGAGGAGAAACAGAAAAAGTGAGGAAGCATTAAGAAACATGTGGGCCTCTATCAAGAGGAATAATCTATGATTAATTGGAGTTCGTGAACAGGCAGAGATAGCAGAAAACACAGAGAGTACTGTTGTTGAGTTGCTGACAATAAACTTCCCTGAAATAATGAAAGAGAACATAGATATCCAAGGTGTATATTGAACACCACAAAAACCAGACCCCAAAAGAAAAACACCAAGACATATTATAATCAAGTTTAATAAAATGAAACATAAGCAGAAACTCTTAAAGACAGTGAGACTCAAAGCAAAGCTAACATTCAGAGGGAAGCCCTGTGGGCTTTCCTCTGACTTCTCAGCAGAAACGATGTTGGCACAAAGGCAGTGGGATGACACATTCAAAGCCTTGAAGGAGAAAAACTTTCAACCAAAATTCTATAGTCTGCATAACTGTCTTTCAAATATGAAGATGAAATTAAGACATTTACAGATAAACAGAAGCTTAGAGACTTTGTAAAAACTAAACCAAAATTACAAGAAATACTGAAAAAGGCTCTTCGCTTAGAAGAATAAAACTATTAAGTGTATGTTTAAGGAGGCAATGCAGGACACAACATCCAGAAACCTACTCAGTTACAGAAGGCACAAAACTATATCAAGCCAAGATCAAAGCTATAATATTAAAAGAAGGGAACCAGTGATCATATCATGAAAACTAAGACACCATCACATTAAAGAGAGGGATATACTATTGTAGTTATAGTCTTTTCAGATAAAGATGAAGTTAAAAAGATATTGAGAAGTTAAAATTGGGTTTAAACTTAGAATATTAAGGGAGGTCATAGGGGTAGCTGCAAAGCACAATAACAATGCAACATATCAAAATAAGAAATGTAATACACGAATCTCAACAAACACAAAGCCAACACTGAAAAAGATGAAAAGTCAACCCATAAAAAAGAAAGACCCATAACAGAATATCAAGAGCAACACAGAAAACATCAACACAAAAATAAATACATCAAAATGACAGCACTAAACACACACACACATCAATAATTACACTGAACTTAAATGGACTCAATGCTCCAATAAACAGACACTGAGTTATATCTTGGATCAAAACACACGACCTGTCTATACATCGCTTACAAGAAACACACCTTAGACTTAAAGATAGGAACAAACTTTAAGGAAAAGTAAAGGATAGAATAATACATACCAAGCTAACAATATATAAAGAAGAGCAGGTGTGGCAATATTAATCTCAGATAACACAGATTTTAATGTAAAATCCACCATCATGGGCAAAGATGGTCACTATTTATTGCTGAAAGATTCAATATCAAGCAGAACTTAGCAATATTAAATATTTATGCACCCAATACCAGGGTATCTAAATATATTGAACAAATATTAACTACATAGAAAAATGAGATAGATCACTCCACAATAATAGTTGGCACTTCAACACTCCACTTTCAGTAATAGGCAGATCATCTAGAAAAAAGCTCAGTAAAGATACAGAAGATCGTACTGTGACAGTTAACCAATTTGACCTCATTGACATATGCAGGACTTTTTTTTTTCATTGTGATTGAGTGAAAGTATACAATCCATTTTAAATTTGCCTACCCACCTATCTTCAGCTCCTTCTGCTCGCTTTGCCTGGTGAAGCACACTACTCCTTTCCATACTATACATGTCATATCCTCTTAACAATCTCCTGTACTCTCCTCTTCACCTTTAGGACTCTCCACTAGTAATAGGCCAGTAGGATGACATCCTATAGATACCCAAAACCATAAAGTGCACACACGATATGGTCACCCTGTGTTCTCGACTCCAATCCATTCCTGTCTGAAGAGTTCACCTCAGTAATGATGTATGATCAGGGGCAGCATCAGGTCTAGGGGCTATGCTCCCAGTAGAACTCTCAGAACTTCAGACCATCAATTGTATAGTCTTTTAGTGCAGTTCTCAAGGTGCACCCCTTTTTTCCTCTTGTTGTCACCGGGACTCAACATTGTGTGCCCAGTCATGGCTTATACAGAACTTTTTATCCACCAACAGATAAGTACACTTTCTTCTCCAAAGCACATGGAACATTTCCAGAATAGACCACGTGTTGTGACATAAAGCAAATCTCAACAAAATCCAAACCATGAATTATTCCAAAACACTATCTCAGACCAGCCAAGCCAAGTGCCGTCGAGTCGGATCCGCCATGATCTCAGACCAAAAACAACAAAAGTCAAAATCAATAGCAGAAAAATCTTAAATAGAAATTGGAACTCATGGAAATGGAATAATACTTTGCTCAAAATGTCATAGGTCATAGAAGAAATCAAGGATTAAATAAAGAAATTTATAGATTCAAATGAGAACTAAAATACATCCTAACAGAACTTTTGGGATACAGCCAAAGCAGTGCTCAAGTGTTGGTTTACCTGTATAAATGCACACATCCAGAGGGAAGAAAGGACCCAAACCAAAGAATAAACCTTACAGCTTGAACAAGTGGAAAGAAGGCAACAGAGGAACCCCTCTGGCACCAGAAGAAAACAGATCATAAAGATTAGAGCAGAACTAAATGAATTACAGAATAGAAGAACAATTGAAAAAAAATGAGGAAACCAGAAATTGGTTTTCGGAAAAGATCGGCAAAACTGACAAACCATTGACTAAGCTTACAAAGGAAAAACAGACAGGAAACAATCTGAATAAGAAATGAGATGGGAGATATCACAACAGATGCAACAAAAATCAGAAGTATAATGAGAGAATACTGTGAAAGACCATACGTTAACAGATTGGAGAACCTGGAGGAAATGGACAAATTGCTAGATTCATATGGCTTACCAGAATTATCACAAGGAGAAGCAGATCAATTAATAAACCCATCACAAAGGAAGAGATTGAAAAAGTCAACAAAAAACTACCGACTAAAAAAGCCCTGGCCCAGATGGCTTCACCACAGAATTCTACCAAGCTTTTAGAGAAGAGTTAACTCCAATACTACTGAGACTATTTCACAGCATAGAAAGGGATAGAATACTCCCAAATTGATTCTATGAAGCCAGCATAACCTTGATATCAAAGCCAGGGAAAGATCCAGCAAAAAAGGAGAACTACAGACCAATATCATTCATGAACCTAGATGCAAAAATCTTCAACAAAATCCTTGCCAACAAAATTCAACGACATATCAAAAAAATAATTCATCATGACCAAGTTGGATTCACACCAGGGATGCGAGGCTGGTTCAGCACCAGAAAAATAATTAATGTGATCAACCACATAAATAACACAAATAATAAGAATCCTCTGATTTTGTGTATTGATGCTGAAAAAGCATTTGACGAAGTCCAACACCCATTCACGCCAAAACTCTCAGTAAAATAGGAATAGAAGGGAAATTTCTCCACAAAATAAGGGGCATGTGTGCAAATACAACCACCTACCCTATCCCGAATGGAGAGAAACTGAATGAATACTCCCTGAGAACAGAAACTAGACAAGGACGCTCACTCTCACCACATCTGTTGAACATTGTACTGGAAGTTCTGGCCAGAGCATTAGACAAGACAAAGAAACAAAGGACATCTGTATCAGCAAAGAAGTAAAAATCTCCCTATTTGCAGGTGATATGATTGTATACACAGAGAATCTTAAAGAGTGCATAAGTATCAGGATATAAGATAAACACAAGTAAATCAGTAGAATTCCTTTATACCAACAAAGGGATCATTAAAGAAGAAATGGCCAAATCAATATCGTTTACTATAGCCACTAAGAAGATAAAATACCTAGAAACAAATCTAACTAGAGAAATAAGAGACCTATACAAAGAGAATTAGAAGACCTTACTGCAAGACACTAAGAGTGACTACCCTGTTAATGGATAGGAAGACTTAACATTGTGAAAATGTCTATCTTACCCAAAGCGATCTACATAAACAACACAATCCCAATACAAATTCCAGTGACATTTTTCTAAGGAGATGGAGAAACAAGTCACTAACTTTGTTTGGAAAGGGAAGAAACCCTGGATAGCAAAGCACTACTGAAGAAGAGGAGCGCAGTGGGAGGTCTCACACTACCCAACCTGGGAACCTATTACACTACCACAGTAGTCAAAATAGCCTGGTACTAGTACAAAAAGAGACATACAGACCGATGGAACAGAGCTGAGACCGCAGAGATGCCACCATCTTCCTATGAACAGTTGATATTTGAAAAAAGCCCTAAGATTGTAAAGGGGAAAAATACAGTCTCTTTAACAAATGGTGCTGGCGAAGATCATGCAAGAAAAAATAGGGTCAACAATAGATGTTTTAATACACAGCTTGCACAGAGTTCAAAATCTGACAAAGCACCATCAACAGAAGAGAAAATAGATAAATGGAAACCACTAAGAATCAAGCAGTTTTGCTCATCTGAAGACTTTATCAAAAGAATTAAAAGACCACGTACAGAAAGAGAAGGAATGTTTGGCAACTACGTGTTGGACCAACGTGTGATTTCTATAATCTACAACGTACTGCAAAATATCAGCAAGAAAAAGGTAAATAACTCAAGTGATGGACAAAGGAGATGAACAGACACTTCACTAAAGAGGACATCCAGGCACCCCAACAAGGTTGAGCATGATGCAAAAAGCACAAAACAACAAATGCTGGAGAGGCTGTGGAGAAATTGGAACTTTCCTACACTGCTGGTGGGATTGCAAAATGATACAACCTCTTTGGAAAACAATCTTGTGCTTCCTTAAAAAGCTGGAAATAGATATATCATTTGACCCAGTAATTCCACTGCCTGGAATATATCCTACAGAATCGACGGCAGTCGCATGAACAGATAAATGCACACAAATGTTTCTTGCAGCACAGTCCACAATAGTAAAAAGATGGAATCAACCCAGATGCCCAATCACAGATGAATGGATAAACAAAGTGTGGTACATATAGTCAATGGAACACTATGCAATGATAAAGAACAATGATGATTTTAGAAAGCATCGCATAAGCTGGTTTCAATTGGAAGACATTATGTTGAGTGAAATTAGTCAGTGGCACAAGGACAAATAATATTGTATGAGACACCTACTATAAGGACTTAAAACCAGACTCATGTACAGAAGAAAAGGCTCTTTGACGGCTGGAAGGGAGGGTGGGAAGGGAGAGGTCTGTTGGTTATAGATTAGATACTTGATAGAAATTTGATTGCATGAAAGCAGTGACAGCACACAGTAGAAAGATCAACTTATCTGGACTGCCACATAACCTGAAAACTCTTCCAATCTTAACCCAATATTACAAGGATAGCATAGCAGGGGTCAGGGGTCTGGGGACCATTGCTCTCAAGGAACATTGAGGCCTATTGGCATAACCAGCTTACTGCTAAGAGAGTCTTCTGCATCCCACATTGGTGAGTGGCATGTGGAGTCTTAAAAGCTAGTAAGCTGCCATCTGAGGTACATCAAATGTTTCCAACTCAGCCGGAAGAAATGATCACCAAGGACAACAAAGACATGAAGGAAAAATAGCTCAGAAGACAGAAGGACCCATATGAATGGATGGTTGTATCAACAAGCGACCAGAAGAACCAGATGGTGCCCAGCCACCACCAAAGACAGTTGTGGTGGGGCACAGTGACAACAGGAGAAAGAGAAGGGTAGGCCCAAGAACTCCACTAAAAGATCACAATTGGTGGTCTGAAGGCCCCAGGAGCATGGCCTCTAAAGCTGCAGCCGTCACTGGCCAGGAAACATTATTGAGGTCAACTGTTTGGACAGGAATGGATTGGACTCAAGGACACAATGTGACCATATGGTGTGTGCACTTTATGGTTCTATGCATCCATAGGATGTCGTCCTACAGGCCTCTTATTATAAGGGAGAGGAGAGGGTGGAGAGGAGGGGCAGGAGATTGTTAAGAGGATACAACACGTATAGAACGGAAAGGAGGAGTGCGCTATCACCGGGCACGGAGAGCCAAAGGATCTGTAGATAAGTAGGCGTGCAAATTTAACTTGGATTGTATGCTTTCACTCAATCACAATTAAAAAAAATGAGGAGTGGGCTGCTAGCTAATAAAGTGGTCCCACTCTGTCCCCAGAAGCAATTATGGGATGCCTAGGTGAGGCAGTAGGTGATTTGTAAGCAGCCCTTGTGCATGACTGCCTTTCAAGTAACTAGACTGTATCTTCCTGGAGGGTTAGGATGGAGTAGAACTTGCTGATATTTGTTACAGCCAAAGTGGAGAGGGGACATGGGATTCCATCATAGTCACATAATTTTTTACTCTTTTTGGAGACACCTGGATTAGAATAACCAGAACTGCTGTTAAAGACAGATTCTAGGTTCCACCCAAGACCTAAAGAATCAGACATGCAATGTTATAAGGTGGCTGCTGTAAGGTAGCTATACTGAATAGGAGAGGAAACTGAGGCTGAGCAAGGTTAGATACCGTAACCAAGGTCACACAGCTGGTAAATGATGGACCTGGGACTCAACCTTAGGGTTATCTGACTTCTTTCTGGCTCCTGGTCTGCAGTATGAGAGAGGTCATGGATCACTTCACCCATCTTACTTTTCCAGCTTATTTCCTACCCCTGAATCTATGCTTATGTGGCCTCTGATCCCCCAGGCTACCAATACCCTTCCTAACTTCACAGAGGCTCTGTTTTCCGGCAGGGTGTTTCTTCTTTCATCCTCTGCCTCTTTCTGTGTACTCACACAGTCCTGGGCCAGCTCAGCAACTTAGGCTTTAAGTCTCTGCGATGCCTGCTATTTCAGTAAGCTAGGTCTGCTCTAACAGAAATACCACAAAGTGCATGGCTTTAACAAAGGAAGGTTTTTTCTTACACAGTCTGGTAGGCTACAAGTCCAATTTCAGGATGTCTGCACCAGAGGAAGGCTTTTGAAGAAAGTCTGGTATTATATCAGTCTTTGTCCAGGGAGGACCTTGGCACAGGAACCTCAGGTCTGAAGGACGAGCTCTTCTCCCAGTGCTGCTTTCTCGATGGTGTGAGGTTCCCAATTCTCTGCCTGCTTCCCTTTCCTTTTCTCTCTTGCAGGATGAAAGGATTAAGGGTGGTGCAAGCCACACTCCAGGGAAACTCCCTTTACAGTGGAGCAGGGTGTGATCTTCTGAAGGGATTTACAGTCCCACCCGAATCCTTTAGCATGCAAAGCCAGCCAAGTGCCTAACATACAGCACAGCAAAACCACAAAGTGGATGAAACTGTAGAATACACGGAATCATGGACCAGCCGTGACCCTACTGGGCTAGCTCAACAGCTCATACTTTAAGACTTCTATGATGCCTGCTATCCCCATCTCCCACTAAACAAAACAGAACACGAACTCTTTATATTGTAGTTTTAGGTCTTTGTGTTCATTTGTTTATCTGCTCAATAGTCATCAAATATAATTGAACACTTAATTATGCACTGATATTGTCAAGTACCAGAGACATAAAAGTGGCTCGAAAAAAACATTGTCCCAACCCTTTTACAGTTACAGTCAAGTGCACTTCTTACACTGAAGCCCAACTCTTTATATATATACGTGTACATATATATGTATATATAGGAAGTCCAACTCTTTATATATATTGTTAAAGACTATGCTGTTGACAATATAAAACCAGATCTTAGAGCACCCAGAAAAGTACCTACCACACAGTGTTGTTGCTGTTAGCTGCTATCAAGTTATAGCAGCTTATTGCTGCTTATTGCTGTCCCCCAACTTATTGCTGTCCCATGCACACTGGAACAAATTGCTGCCCAGCCCTGTGTCATTCCCGTAATGGGGTTCAGATCAGACTGTTTTGATCTGTAGGGTTTTCACTGGTTAAGTTTTAGAAGTAAACTTCCAGGCCTTTCTTCCTAGCCCACCTCCACTGATACTTGTTCATCAACATAGCAGCATGCAAGCCTTTAGTGACAGAAAAACAGTGGCTGTGCTTGAGGTGAATTGGCTAGGAATCTAACCCAGGTCTCCCACATGGAAGATGAGAATTCTACCACTGAATCACCAATGCCCTGTGCCACATAGTAGGTGTGTAGAACGAACAAGGCAATGAAATGGAGTGAAGGGCTGTGAAGAGCAGGTAGGTATATTTCAAGGAAGTTAGGCAACCTACCTTCTGCTGCTGCATCCTCAGAAAAGACTAAATTGTCTAATAAATGATTTTCCAGCCCAGGTTTCTCAAGAGGACAGCTGGCATGCCTGAGGCCCGAGGCCAACGCCCAGCCCAAGCCCATGTTGAGGGGATGCATTATGAATGCAAGGTGTAGGAAATAGAAATTATTAAACTCACAGATAGGGACAGAAACGCCTTTGTCTGGCTGCGGAGTCGGGAAATTATGCTGAAGCAATGCATTGCAAATCAGCCTCTGCGAGGCAGGGAGGGGCTGTTATTCTCCAGGTCCCGAAGTTCTTTCCGCAGCTTTTGTGTGCAGCTGCAGAGGCCCTTCTGGGAGGAGAAAGAAGCCGGTAATTTCGTGGCTGATTGGCAGACTGTTCAGAGCCAATAAAGATGTTTGTTTTCTTGTTGAAGAGCTCACAAATCCAGATCTTAGTGCCTCAATTTTAGCTTTATTTCTCTCATGATTCCGCTCTTTTCCATCATGGCAAGAAATGAAACCTGGACTGTCTTGTTCCATTCCCAAGGGTTAGTCGGGATACAGTGGGGCCAGTAGTCCCCACCCTGGACAGAGGACAATCTCCCAGGGCATCTGGCCTTTTCTCCAGTGCCTGATGTCTTTAGCACAATCTGGACGAACTGTGCAATCTTGGAGCCTGTGAGAGCTTGATATTTCCACACCCATGAACCCACCAATGTCCCTGTGATGTTTGGTTTTGTTCACCCCGTTTTAGGGATGAGGATTGCCGCTTGTCCAAGATCTCAGAGTTAGTCAGTTGAAGCACTGGGGTCTAAAGTCTGATTCTGTATTTTGTGACCTTGGATTTCCTGAATGTTCCTAGTGCTGACTCTCTGGTAGTAGCATTTATGACAGCCTTGCTGATTAAAAATGCCCTCACTGGTGGCTTGAGCTTGGTTCTTCAGCTGGTCAATCCTGAGCTACTTCTTGAAGTTTGTAGCGAAAGTCTGTAGCTTAGAAATTGACTGTTAAAAGCAAAATTGATGGTCTGACAACCTGGAGAGTCCCTGGGAACGTGGACCCTAGACTTGCTGCTGATCAAGACCTGAAACTAGTGCCGAGGTCAACACTTCAGAAAATGAACGTACTGGGCTTAGGAACACAGAGTGAGCATATGATGTGTATACTTTATGATTTATACATTTATAAAAGGCTGTCCTACTGGCTTCTTTCTAGAGGTGAGAGGAGAGAGTGGAGAGAAGGGGACTGGTGCTCTTTGGGAGGGTACTAGGAGAGTAAAAAGGAGAAGCGTGCTGTTACAGGATGGGTAGAGCAGATAGAGCTGCAGAGAGACGAGCATGCAAAATTGACTTGAGTTGAATACTTCAATTTAATCATAACATAAACAAAGAAACAAATAAATAAAGGGAAATTGATTCTTTGGCTTGCAGTCCATTTCCTTCCCTGTCTGGGTTTATTTTACAGAGAATTTAGAGACTGGTTTAAGGTCACAAGCAATCCCTTAATCTTAGACATACGATGAGAACCTGTTCCTCACTCTAGTTCAATGTCTTATCCATTTCACCTGCAGAAACAATAAGGAATAGGTTTGACAATAAGTAACAGACACGCCCAGACAGTGATTTAACAATACTCTCATGTAAAATAAATCAAGGGCAAGCAGTTGAGGGCTGGTATGGAAACTCCACTTCCATATCAGGAGCCGATATTCTTTGTATCTTGTCACTTCACCATAGATGATTTCCTTTCTGAAGTTTACCTGTTGGTTCAGCATGGCTTCTGGAGCTCCAGCCATTACCTCCAGCATCTGGAAGGAGAAGGTTAGGAAGGCTTTATGAAGTTTTGCTGGAAGTTTTGTGAAACATTTCTGTCTCATAGGCCAAAATTTAGTCTATGGTCAGTTTCGTTAGAAGCGAGGTTAGAACATGTATCTTTTAGCTGGGTGCTCAGTCAGGGTTCTGGTTCTGTTACTCAGACAAAAGGAGAGAGAAACTATTGGGAAGCATCTAGCAAGTAGTCTTCACCATAGCTAGATAATCACTAAACTGGCTGCCAACATTGTACCTTCCCATCTGCTTCTCTGAGAATTCCTGGCTGAGAGGAAAGCTGAACCAGCAGCTCCAAAGTTGCTGAAAAATTGGGTTTTTCTCTTCTTTCCTTTTTTATTCCCTCCAGATAAAGGCAGGGGACTTTAGCCTTGCATGGGTTTGTGTTGTGGGAGTTTTAATATAATGCCACCTAGCATGGTTATTTCTCTCCTATTAGTTTTCGTCCACTTCAAAGGCATCTTTAGTGTAGCTTTGTGGGCTGCCTTGATTTTGTAAAGTATGAGGGTAGAAGCTTGGGGTGGACCAAGGAAGAAAAGATGCATGTGAGTGAATACATATTATACACATGAACACATATATGTATGCATAAACACACACATATGTGTGCTTAGAAGGAGAAATCTCCACTCCTATGTATCCTGGTGCTCTTCCAGGTATGTTCCAGGCTGAAAAAGTACAAAATACTGATTTTGATCAGCTGCTGGTTCTTCAAGTAATCAGGAGCCAGAGATGCTGCTTTGAACACTTCAAGGCAATTAGGAGCCTGAAATGAGAGAAACAGAGCATGAGAGCAGGAAACGGGTCCTAAAGGTGGTCAAGTTCAACCACCTTCTCTACAGATGAAAAAGAAAAGTGAAATGTTACAGCATTACCTGAACTTTCCAGAGCTGGGGCCAGCATCCTGCCTTTCTGACTCCTGGTTTAAAGCTATTTTACCTGTACCTGTTTTTTCTCTACAATGTATGTATTTTATATTGTTCTCTGACGATTTCATGTGTGTTACTGTTATTTCCCCAACTAGACTCTGAATTTCTATTACATTCAAAGCACTATGCAAGGCTTTGGTGTAAAATATAAATAAGACAGGGAAACTTCCTTAAAAAATACAGTCTAGAGGGGACTGCAGATACAGCCATGACTATGAAGACAGAGATAGTAGGAGCTCAACAAGCATGTATGCAGTGATGGCTGTGGAAAGATGGATTAATTCATTTGTTGTAGAGGGGTTGTCTACTCCTGTCATAGACTGAATTGTGTCCCTCTGTCCCCCCACCGCAGATATATGTCAGCCTGGGTAAGCCATGATTCCCAGTATTGTGTGATTATCCACCATTTTGTCATCTGAGGTTATTTTCCTATGTGTTGTAAATCCCACCCCTAGGATGTTAATGAGGCAAGATTAGAGACAGTTATGTTAATGAGGCTGGACTCAACCTGCAAGATTAGACTGTATGTTGAGTCAATCTCTTTTGAGATATGAGAGGAAGAGACACAGCGGGACCTCGTACCACCAGGAAAGTAATTCCAGGAGCACAGCATGTCCTTTGGACCCCGGGTTCCTACGATGAGGAGCTATTAGATCAGGGAAAGGCTGATAACAAGGACCTTCCTGCAAAGGCAACAAAGAGAGAAAACTTTCCCTGGAGCTAGTGGCCTGAATTTGGACTTGTCGCCTCCTAAACTGTGAGATAGTAAGTTTTTCTTTGTTAAAGCCATGTGTTTGTGGTGATTCTATTATAGCAGTACTAGATAAAAAAGACAACTGCTTATCTGCTGGTTTGTTGTACTTGGTGACTTGCGTGTTACTATGACACTGGAAGCTATGCCACTGGTATTTCAAATACCAATAGGGTCCTTTGTGATGGACAGGTTTCAGCAGAACTTCCAGACTAAAATAGACTAGGATGAAAGACTTGGAGGTTTACTTTTTTTCTTTTCTTCTTCTTTTTTTATTGTGATTAAGTGAAAGTATATAATCCAGATGAGTTATGCACGCCCATCTATCTGCAGTTCCATCTGATCTTGCCACCCAGTGACAGCACATACCTCCTTTTCTGGTATCCTCTTAATGGACACCTGCTTTCCACTCTCTTCTTTCCGATCTAGAAAGAAACCAGTAGGACAGCCTCCTATAAATATATAGAACCATAAAGTACACACACCATATAGTCACACTGTGACCCTGAGTCCAGTCCATTCTTGTCTGAAGAGTTGCCCTCAGTACTGGTTTCTGGTCAGGGCCAGTAGCATGTCTAGGGGCCATGTTTCCAGGACACTTGTGGCTGTCAGACCTTCAGTTCTGGTCTTTTAGCAGAGTTCTTGAACTGCACACCTCTTCTTCTCATGTTGCCTCAGGGACTCTACATTGTATCCCCTTCACAACTGCCTTTGGTGGTGGCTGGGCACCATTTGGTTCTCTTGGTCCCATGTTGAAACAGTCTCCTATTCATATGGGGGCTTCTGTCTCCTGTGCTCTTTATTCCTCATACCTTTATTGTTCTTGGTCATCATCTGTTCCAGATGGGTTGGGACAATTTGGTATAGTTCAGATGGCCGCTCACTAGCTTTTAAGACTCCAGGTACCACTCACCAATATGAAGTGCTGAAGACTCTCCTAGCAAAAGGCTAGTTATGCCAAATGACCTTGATGTCTCCTGAAAACATGGTCCCCAGACCCCTGTCCCTGCTACTCTGCCTTCTGGAATAGTGAGTTGAATTTAGAAACCCTTTCAGATCCGACTCGACGGCACTTGGCTTGGCTTCGGTTTATGATGTAGTCCAGCTATGTTGATTTGCTCTCTACTGTGTGCTGTTGCTGCTTTCAACTAACCAAATTCCTGGGGACTATCTGGTCTATGAACATCCCTCTTCTTCCCTCTCACCCTTGTAGCCATCAGAGTCTTTTCTTCTGTACATGAATCTATTTTTAAGTCCTTATAGCAGAGGTATTATATAAGACCTCTGCTTATACTTGTCTTTTTGCAGCTGACTGATTTCACTCAGCATAATGTCTTCCAGTTGAAACCAGGTTATGACATGCTTCCTAAAATCATCGTTGTTCTTTATCATTTCATAATGTTCCATTGAGTACATGTACCTTAGTCTGTTTATCCATTCATCTGTTAATGGGCATCTAGGTTGATTCCATTCTTTTGCTATTGTGGACGGTGCTGTAATAAACATTCATGTGCATGTATTTATTTGTTGAATGCCTTTATTTCTGCATAATATGTTCCAAGCACTGGGATTGCCAGATCATACAGTACTTCTATTTCTAGCTTCTTAAGGAAGCACCAAATTGCTTTCCAAAGAGATTGCACCAGTTTGCATTCCCACCAGCAGTGTAGAATTCAATCTCTCTACAGCCTCTCCAGCACTTGTTGTTTTACATTTTTCGGATTATTGCCAACCTTGTTGGGGTGAGACTGTATCTCATTGTGGTTTTGATTTGGATTTCTCTAATAGCTGATGGAGCATCAGGTAAGGAGTGTAAACACAGAGTGACCAGCCCCCACTTGTCTGTTGGTGGAGGCTTGCTTGTTGCTGTGTTGCGGGAAGCTATGCCACTGGTATTCAGGTACCAGCAAGGTCAACCATGGTAGACAAGTTTCAGCTGAGCTTCCAGACTAAAACAGGCTAAGAAGTAGGAAAGGAATTAGCCAAGGAGAACCTTATGAATAGAAGCCAAACATTGTCAGATATGGTGCCAGAAAATGAGCCCTCTAGGTTGGAAGGTACTCATCAGATGACTGGGGAAGAGCTGCGTCCTCAAAGTAGAGTCAATCTTAATGATGTGGATGGAGTAAGAACTCTGTGATCTTCGTTCAGTTGATGTGACACTACTCAAAATGAGAAGAAACAGCTGCAAACATCTACTCATAACTGGGACATGGAATGTATGAAGTATGAATCTAGGAAAATTGGAAATTGTCAAAAATGAAATAGAATGCATAAACATTGACATTCTAGGCATTAGCAGGCTGAAATGGACCAGTCTGGGACATTTTGAATCCAACAATCATACTACAAATGAAAACTTGAAGAAGAACAGTGCTGTGTTCATCATCAAAAAGAACATTTCAAGATCTTTCCTGAAGTACAATGCTGTCAGTGATAGGCTTGTATCCATATGCCTACAAGAAAGGCCAGTTAATACTATTATTCAAATTTTCACATCAACCACTAAGGCCAAAGATGAAGAGGTTGAAGATTTTTACCAGCTTCTCCAGTCTGAAATTGATTAAACGTGCAATCAGGGTGCATTGATAATTACTGGTGACTGGAACCCAAAAGCTGGAAACAAAGAAAAAGGATCTGTAGTTGGAAAATACAGCCTTTGTGACAAAAATAACACTGGAGATTACATGATAGAATTCTGCAAGACTAAAAACTTTTCACTGCAAATACCTTTTTTAACCAACACAAACAGCGACTGTACACATGGACCTCACCAGATGGAATGCACAGAAACCAAATTGACTACAGCTGTGGAAAAAGACAATGAAAAATCTACATATCAGCAGTCAGAACAAGACCAGGTGCTGACTGTGGCACAGATCAATTGCTCACACGGAAATTCAAATTCAAACTGAAGAAAATTAGAGCAAGTCCACGAAAGCCAAAGTATGACCTTGAGTATATCCTTCCTGAGTTTAAAGACCATCTCAAGAACAGATTTGATGTGCTGATCATTAATAACTGAAGACCAGGCGAATTGTGGAATGACATCAAAGGCATCATCCATGAAGAGAATAGGAGGTCATTGAAAAAACAGGAAAGAAAGAAAAGACGAAATTGGATGTCAGAAGAGACTCTGAAACTTCTTCTTAAACATCTTGAGCATCTAAAGCAAAAGGAAGGAATCGTGAATTAAAAGACCTAAACAGAAGATTTCAAAGAGCAGCTTGAGCAGACAAAACAAAGTGTTATAATAACATGTGCAAAGAGCTGGAAATGGACAACCAGAAAAGAAGAACATGGTCTGCATTTCCCAAGCTGAAAGAACTGAAGAAAAAATTCAAGCCTCGAGTTGCAATAGTGTAGGATTCTACAGGGAAACTATTAAATGACTCAGGGAGCATCAAAATAAGATGGAAGGAATACACAGAGTCCTTATATGAGAAAGAAGTGGCCGATGTTCAGCCATTTGAAGAGGTAGCATAAAATCAGGAACCAATGGTACTTGTCATGGATTGAACTGTGTGCCCCTCCAAATAAGTGTAGCCATGTGGCTGGGCCATGATTCCCAGTATCTTCTGACTGTCCTCCATTTTGTGGTTTCCTTAGGCTGTATGTTAAAGGATTAGGGTGGGACTCTAAATCCCTTTATAACATCACTTCCCTGTGTCAGTGTAAAAGGAGTTTACCTGGAGTATGGCTTGCCCCATCCTTAAGCCTTTCATCCTGCAAGAGATAAAAGGAAAGGGAAGCAGGCTGGGAACCTCACACTGCCAAGCAAGAAAGCAGCACTGGGAGAAGATCGTGTCCTTCAGACCTGAGGTTCCTGTGCCAAGATGCTGGCTGGACAAAGACTGATACAATACCGAACTGTCGTCTATAGCTGACAAGGGGGAAAGCCTTCCCCTGAAGTGGACATCCTGAATTTGGACTCGTAGCCTACCAGACTGCGTAAGAATAAACCTTCCTTTGTTAAAACCATCCACTCTGTGGTGTTTCTGTTAGAGAAGTCTTAGCTGACTAAAACAGCATTGAAGGAAGAATTCAAAGCTGCGTTGAAGACACTGGCAAAAGACAAGGCTCCAGGAATCGATGGAATATCAATTTAGATATTTCAACAAATAGATGCAGTGCTGGAAGTGCACACTCATCTATGCCAAGAAAGTTGGAGGACAGCTACCTGGCCAACTTACTGGACGAGATCCATATTTATGCCCATTCCAAAGAAAGGTGATCCAACCAAAGGTGGAAATTACTGAACAATATTGTTGATATCACATGCAAATAAAATTTTGCTCAAGGTCATTCAAAAGCAAATCAACAGTATATCGATAAGGAACTGCTAGAAATTCAATCCGGATACAGAAGAGTATGTGGAACTAGGGATGTCATCACTGGTGTTAGTTGGATCTTGGCTGAAAGCAAAGATTACCAGAAAGATATTGTATTTCATTGACTATGCAGAAGTATGCAACTGTGTGTATCATACTGAATTATGGCTAACATTGTGGAGAATGGGAACTCCAGAACACATAACTGTGCTCTTAAGGGATCTGTCTATGCATCAAGAGGCAGTCATGTGGGCAGAACAAGAGGACACTTCATGGTTTAAAGTCAGGAAAGGTGTGCATCAGGGTTGTATCATTTCGCCATAACTTTTAAATCTGTATGCCGAGCTAATAAACCGAGAAGCTGGACTATATGAACAAGAATGATACGTCAGGATTGGGGGACAATTCATTAACAACCTGTGTTACGCAGACAGCACCACCTTGCTTGTTGGAAATAAAGATTTGAGACACGGATGAAGATCAAGGACCACAGCCTTCAGTATAGATTTCATCTCAACATCAGAAAAACAAAAATCCTCACAACTGGACAAATAAGCAACATTGTCACAAACACTGAGATTGCCAAGGATTGACATTACTTCAGTCCACAATCAACGCCCCTGGAAGCAGCAGTCAAGAAATCGAAAGATGCATTGCATTGGGAAAATCTGCTGCAAAGGACCTCTTTCAAGTATTCAAAGGTAAGGGCACCACCTGGAATACTAAAATGCGCCTGACCCAAGCCATGGTATTTTCAATCACATCATATGCATGTGAAACTGGTCAATGAATAAAGAAGACAGAGGAAGTATTGATACCTTTGAATTGTGATGTTAGAGAAGAATGTTGAATGTATCATGGACCTCCAAAAGAACCAACAGATCTTTTCTGGAAGAAGTACAATGAGAGTGCTCTTTGAAAGCCAAGATGGCAAGACTGTACCTTACATACTTTGGATATGTTGTCAGGAAAGATCAGTCCTTGGAGAAGTACATCCAACTTGGTAGACTGAAGGGTTAGTAAAAAAAGAGGAAGACCCTTGATGAGATGGACTGACACAGTGGCCGCAACAACAGGCTTAAGCATAAAAACAATTGTGGACATGGCACAAGACCAGGCAGTGTTTCATTCTGTTGTTCATAGGGTCACTAAGAGTCAGAGACAACTCGGTAGCACCTAACAACAACTTTGTCAGTATTTATTGAATCACTTTGTCAGTATTCATTTAATTATCTACAATAATTCTATCAATGCCTGCCTTTCCTAATAAGTAGGGGCCTCTGTGAAGGTCCAGTTTGTTTGCCACTGAATCCACGGTGTCTGACACTATGCCTGACAATCAGCAGGCACTTTATAAATGTTTGTACGTTATGTGATGTGTTGACAGACAAGAAACATTAGTTGGACTTCCGGTAGCCAGATTTGTGTCTGTTTCTGCCCCTGATGCTCTGTGGGATCATGACCAAAAGTTGCTGTCTCTCTTTGCCTTGTGTCTCCTCAATGACAACAAACAAAATTAAATTTCCTCTGTTTAACTAACAAATTAAACAGAAAATTACCATAAAAACCAAACAAGTTGTCATCAGACTAACTGATACATGGTAACCACATGTGCTCCAGAGTAGAACTGTGCTCCATAGGGTTTTCAGTGTGTAGTTTTTCAAAAGCAGATAACCAGACATTTCTTCAGATGTGCATATGACCCAGCAACTCTTTTCTAACGATTTCCTCTCCCGGTATGTCTAGGGAGGTTGTGAAGATTTCCCAACATGGCAGGTGAAAGCACTCTCAATGGCCTCAAGTTGCCGTACACTTAAACGATTTTCTCTAAAAGGGGTGGCACCCTTTGCTTTTCCCAAGGACAGAGCCAAAAGTCTATTTGAAAGAGGCTTATGAGATCAGCGAGAGCTTACCTAAAGTTCTCACAGGTAGGCATCAGAACTAGAGGTGAGGGAAGGAGACACACAATTACAAACAGGTAGTGCACCTCAGCTCAGTACTGGCCTTGTCGGGATGAAAGGACTGGAATAGAGCTCTTAGAAGGACTTTGTCTGTTGTCAAGTTCAGTGGTAGAAGAAGGTGGTGACAGAGACTTCCATTCTTTCTCTGATTTCCCTGAAACTCTGGATTATAACGTTTGTGTGTCTGCAGATTTCAAGCAAACACTTGCCGAAAGCCTGTGTCTTGGAAGAATCTCCAGAAAGATCTAGGAGCCTTTGTTGGGGAAAATCTTGCAAAGCCCGCAGGCCCTTCCTGAGGGAGCCAGCCCCCAGGTGTCAATTCCAGGCCCCTCAACCACAGTACGCCCCTCTGTTCTCCAGCTTGGGGCTTATCCCTCTTGGTTCTTGCGTGGCTCACGAGGGACCCAGCCCCAGTCATCGCAGCTCCAAGAAAGAAAAGGAAGAACATCTGTTAACACAAATGCTTTTCTAATTTCTTTTTAAATCTCACTCAGCATCTATGTTAAACAAGGCTGATCAGCTTGTACAATATTTAATTTTGGAACCATTTCAAAAGGCACTGTAAGAGGATAGCAATGGTGAGAGCAGCAGCCTCCTAAATCTTTAATAGCACGCGGGTTAGGAGCTTCTGCTGCGCTCTGGCCTAATCACATGGACGAGAATAGGCAGTGTCAGAATTTCTTAATAACAAATACCTTTGCAGCACCTCATTAAATAACTGCATTTCAGAGGCACAGCAGGACACTTGGATGAATAAATAGCACAATCTTCTAGTCTGAAGGATTTTCACATCTGAGTTACTTCTGCACATGATCAATTCCTTTTCTCTCTTTTATTCCGTAAATGATTTTAGCTGGTGAGTTCAATTAACAAAGACATTAGAGACAAAGTTGAAAAAGCATCTTTTTCCCATCCCATCTCCGTCCCCCTACCCTATAACCATAGCAGCCTGTTTTATGTGTTTTTGCAGTTTAACAAATAGTGCTGCCAAATGAAGGATGAGAGGAGGCGAGGGGATAGGGAGGGTGATGACGGTTGATGTGAAAACAAAGTGCCGCCTGACTAGGTGTTTAGGCAAATGGTGATAAATGGAGTTAAGGAGAGAGAGTGAGCATGGAGATTGACAAGCGGGTTTCTAACCACCTGTGGATGTGATCCCTTGCTATCCAAGGATGCCTTTGATGGCCACTGGGACCAGTAACAGGCAAGGGGACTGAACAAAATCACCTATTTTCAGTTACACTTAAATGTTTATTGGGCACTTGTTTTGTGCCAGTCTCTGTACTTGATACTTAAAGCCAATGCTTTTGTTAAAAATCTAAGCCAAAGAAGCTGACATTCTCTTACACTGCAGTTAAATTAATCAACCCACTAATCAGCACAAGAAGATTTTCATGAAGTGGCCAGAAACTGGAGTGCATGGATGATGTCCAGTTCAAAGAGATTGTTGAGGTTTGCCCCAGATACTGTTGATTCTTTGCTTGTTTGTTTCTCAAGAATAGAATCAGTTGCTGTAACACAGTGTTTTAAAACTAGTGGGTCTTGAGGAGCCCTGGTGGCAAATGGTTTAAAAATTTGTCTGCTAACTAAAAGGTCAGTAGTTTGGATTTGCCAGCAGCTCCCTGGGAAAAGAGACCTGGTGCTCTGTACATGTCAAAGATTACAGCCTAAGAAATCCCATGGGTTGTGATGAGTTGAAATCAACTTGACAGCATACAACAATGGGTCTTAAAATCAATTTAGAAGGGAATCCAAGTTGTCCATTTTTAAATTTCCATTTTGCAATAAGTTTGTTACTATGAAAGCTCTTAAGTGGTATATTTTGAGTCTTTCAGTATATGAGGGATTTTTTTTTCTTTTTTTTACTTTCATAAATAAACATCACTGACTAAGAAAAAAGTGGAGTGGAAAAAATAGGGTAAGATAGGATGGAATTGGATGGGATGAGATGGGATAGGATAGGACAGTGTATGATGGAATAGATACAGAAAAAAAAGAGAAAGAAAAATAAAGAGTAAAGAGAAGAAAATTCAGCACAGCTGTCACATAGAAGGGTAAACACTGTTTCCATTTAGTGTGTGACATGTTCATATGGTAGCCTGTGGTGTAAAATGCATTCCTCACTGTGGTCTCCACACAACAAACCTGAGCACACATTTGAAACTCCCAGCCTTGAAACATACATCTTCATGTGGAGTGGCCCTAAATAGGCTCATGGTGTTGGTGAAGAGTGCAGGCTCTGGGGCCTGATAACTGAGTCTGATGTCCGCCAGTCCCACATGTTCTGTGTAAACCTGGTCCTGGAGCCAAGGGGCATCCAATGACCTGCTCATGAATGGTCAATGGTGTTAGTGTCCTGAGCAGACATCCCTGGGGAAATAACAGGTCTTGTTTCACTTGGCTTCTGCCTATTTTCCAAGTCTTATTACTCTCAATGCCTACTCCTCAGTGATGTCTGCTGATCCAGATCTTGCTGATTTTTATTATTTTATGCCAAACATTGATTGGCACACTTAGGAGCCAAGGGATTGCATATAAAAATGTCAATTTCTTCTAGATAAAACAAACTGAAAGGACTAGTATTGGGCCTGTGTTTCCCCATGACAGGCTGGTAACTGGTAATTTTGTCTCCTGTGTTTGCTGCAACAAATGACCATAAACTGGGTCACCAGAAACAACAGAAATTTTTTCTCTCATAGTTCTGGAGGCTGGAAGGCCAAAATTCATCAGGGCCGTGACCCCTCCAAGGGGTCTAGGAGGGAATATGTTTCCTTGGTCTCTTATAGCATTTGTGGGCTTATGGCCATATCATTTCAACCTCTGCTTCTATCAGTGCATCGCTGTCTCTTCTGTATGTGTATATCACCTCCTGTTGCCTCTCTCCTAAGGATGTTTGAGGTAGTATTTAGGATTCACTTGAATAATCCAGAATGATTTCATCTCAAGAGCCTTAAAATTATCTAAATATTCTTTTTACAAATAAGGTAACATTCATAGGTCCTAGGGATTATGACAAGGCATATCTTTTGGAGGACACCAATCAGCTCACTGTGATTTCCACATTCTCATCCAGCCTACTTCATTCCTTCACAACGTTTTGGGCCTGCTGGTACACAGGTTTGGCATAAATGGCTTGCTCATGGCTACTAACCAAAAGGTTCACAATTCAATCCGCCCAGCGGTGCCTTGGAAGAAAGGCTTGACAATCTATTTCCATAAAATTACAGCCATTGAAAGTCCTAGAAAATGTAGTTTGGTGAGGTCACTGTGAGCTGAAATCTACTTGATAGTAGCAGGTTTTGTGTTTCTGTTCTTCAGTTTAACTAATGCCTACTCCGTATCCAGGTGCACTAGGGAGATGTAAAAGTGTAAGACCCAATTTCCATCCTCAATAGCCTTATTAATTTGAATATGAGTATTCAGAGAAGACTGGGGTCATGGTGAGGGCTTCACGGAGCTGGTGAGCTTTCTATGGGTCTTGGAGGATTTAAGTAGACCAGTTGTCTTCTGATCCCAACTCTTGCCAACCCCATGTGTATCAGAGTAAGACTGTGCTCCAAGTGATTTTCAATGGCTAATTCTTTTTATTAAATTTGCATGCCTGCCTATCTTCAGCTCCTTCTGCTCTTCTTGCCTGGTGACAGCACACTCCTCCTTTCTATCTATACATGTTGTATCCTTTTAACAATCTCCTGTCCCCTCCTCTCCACCCTCTCCATCCCCCTCTAGTAAAAGGCCAGTAAGAAGACAACTTATAGATGCATAGAACTATAAGTGCACACTGTGTCCTCGAGTTCAATCCATTCCTGTCCAAAGAGTTGACCTCAGTAATGATTTATGATCAGGGGCAGCATCAGGTCTAGTGGTGGTGCTCCCAGAGGAACTCCCAGGCCTTCAGACCATCAGTTGCAGTATTTTAGTGAAGTTCGTAGGGTGCACCCCTTTTCTGTTCATGTTGCCACTAGGACTCGACCTTGTGAGCCCCGTTGTGGCTGTCATTGGGGGTGGCCAGGACCATCTGGTTCTTCTGGTCGCGTGTTGATACAGTCATCCATTCATGTGGGTCTTTCTGTCTTCTAGGCTCTTTTACCCTCATGTCATTTTTGTCCTTGATGATCTTCTGTTCCTGCTGAGTTGGGACTATATGATGTACCTCAGATGGCAGCTTGCTAGATTTTAAAACCCCAGACACCACTTACCAATATGGGATGCAGAGGACTCACTTAACAATAGGCTAAGTATGTCAATTGACCTGAATGTCCCCTGAGAGCATGGTCCCTGGATCCCCATCCCTGCTACTCTGTCCTTGCAATATTAAGTTAACAATGGAAGAGTTTTCAGGTTATGTTGAAGTCTAGTTAAATTGATCTTCTTTCTAATGTGTGCTGTCACTGATATCATCCAACCAAATTTCTATCAACTATCTAAACTAAAAGGGCATCTGCACTGGCAAAGAAGAAGAAAAATCTCCCTATTTGCAGATGATATGATTGTATATGCAAAGAATCCTAAAGAACCCATAAGTAAACTACTCAAACTGATAGAAAAGTTCAGCAAAGTATCAGGATACAAGAGAAACATAAGTAAATTGCTAGGATTCCTTTATACCAACAGTGAGATTATTAATGAAGAAATCACCAATCAATACCATTTACTATAGCCCCCAAGAAGATAAAATACATAGGAATAAATCTAACTAGAGAAATAACAGGCCTTTACAAAGAAAACTACAAGACCTACAAAGAAAACTACAAGAAACTAAGAGAGACTTATGTAAATGGAGAAACCTACCCTGCTCATGGATAGTAAGACTTCACATTGTCAAAATGTCTAACAAAAAGCAATCTGCTTGTATAATGCAATCCCAGTATAAGTTCCAGGATATTTTTTAATGAGATGGAGAAACAAATCACCAGCTTTGGAAAGGGAAGAAACCCTGGATAAGTAAAGCACTAACAAAGAAGAAGAAGAAATTGGGAGGCCTCTCACCACCTGACTTTAGAAACTGTTACACCGCCACAGTTGTCAAAACAGCCTGGTACTGGTAAAAAAAGACACCTATAGACCAAATGAACAGAGTTGAGATCCAGAAATATCACCCTCCTTCTATGAAGAGCTGATATTTGACAAAGACCCTAAGACTTTAAACTGAGGTAAATGCAATCTCTTTAACAAATAGTGGTGGCAAAACTGGATATCCATTTGCAAAATAATTGAAATAAGATCCATATCTCACATCTTACACACACAAAAAATCTCAGACTGGATAAAAGACCTACATATCAAATTTAAAGTGATAAAGCTCATCCAAGAGAGAATAGGATCAACAATGGATGTTCTAACACAAAACACAGACAGACTTCAAAATCTAGCAAATAAAGCACGATCAACAGAAAATAGATCAATGGGAACTACTGAGAATCAAACACTTTGCTTATCCAAAGACTTTATCAAAAGAATTAAAAGACCATCTACAGAATGGGAAAACATATTTGGCAACTATATGTCAGATAGACGTCTGATCTCCATAATCTATAAGGTACTACAAAATATCAGTAAGAAAGGATAAATAATTCAATTAAGTGATGGGCAAAGGAGATGGACAGACTCTTCTCTAAAGGGATATCCAGGCAGCCATAAAGCACATGCAGAAATGCTCATGATCAATAGCGATTAAAGAAATTCAAATCAAAACTATGATGAGATATCATCTCACCCCAACAAGTTTAGCCATGATCCAAAATACACAAGACAACAAGCTCTGGAGAGGTTGTGGAGAGATTGGAACACTCCTACACTGCTGGTGGGATTGCAAAATGGTGCAATCTTTTTGGAAAGAAATCTGGCACTTCCTGAGAAATCTGGAAATAGATATATGATTTGACCCAGTAATCCCACTGCTTGGAACATATCCTACAGAAGCAAGGATAGTCACATGAACAGATATGTGCACACAAGTTTTTATTGCAGCACAGTCCACAATAGCAAAAAGATAGACTCAACTGAGAGACCCAATCACGGATGAATGGTAAACTATAAACTATGGTATATATACTCAGTGGAACACTATGCAATGGTAAAGAATAATGATGATTTTTAGGAAGCATCTCATGAGCTAGTTTCAACTGGAAGACATTATGTTGAGTGAAAGTAGTCAGTGACAAAAGGAAAAATATTGTGTGACACATCCATAATAAGAACTTAAAAACACACTCACGTACAGAAGAAAAAACTCTTTGTTGGCTGCAAGGATAGGGAGGGAGGGAGGGAGAGGGTTGGTTATAGATTAGATAGTTGATAGAAATTTGGTTGGGTGAAATCAGTGACAGCACACATTAGAAAGAAGATCAATTTAACTAGACTTCAACATAACGTGAATACTCCTCCAATCTTAACCCAATATTGCAAAGACAGAGTAGCAGGGGTCAGGGCCCAGGGACCATGCTCTCAGGGGACATTCAGGGCAATTGGCATAACCAGCATATTGCTAAGAGAGTCTTCTGCATCCCATATATGTGTCATTTGGGGTGTTAAAAGACAGCAAGCTGCCATCTGAGGCACACCAAATGGTCCCAACTCAGCAGGAACAGATATCACCAAGGATCAAAACAACATGGGGGAAAGAGAACCCAGAAGACAGAGAGACCCATGTGAGTGGATGACTGCATCAACATGTGATGTGAGGAACCAGATGATGCCTGGCCACCACCAGTGATAGTCATGTTGAGGCTCACAAAGTTGAGTCTCACTGGCAACACAAGGATAAAAAGGGGTGCACCATAAGAACTCCACTAAAAGACTGCAATTGATGGCCCAAGGGCCTCATGGTCCTCCCAGGGGAGTGGCCCCTGTTTCTGATGCTGCCCCTGACCATAAATCATTACTGAGGGCAATTCTTTGGACAGGAATGGATTGGACTCAGTGACAGAGAGTGACCATATCGTGTGTGCACTTTATGGTTCTATGCTTCTATAGAATGTCATCCTGCTGGCCTGTTACTGGAGGGGGGAGGAGTGGGTGGAGAGGAGGAGACAGGAGATTGTTAGGAGGAAAGAACATGTATAGAATGGATAGGAGGAGTGTGCTGTCACTGTAAAGGGAGAGCAGTGGGACCTACACAAAGACAGGCTTGCAAACATATATTGGATTGCATACTTCCACTCAATTGCAAGAAATAAAAACAAAATAAAATAAAAAACTAATCTAAAGCCGACCCTCTCCCTCTCTCCCTCTCTTCCCTTGCAGCCATCAAAGAGTCTTTTCTTCTGTGCATGAGTCTGGTTTTAAGTCCTTGTAGTGGGGTCTCATACAACATTTGTCCTTGTGCCGCTAACTGATTTCACGCAACATGTCTTCCAACTGAAACCGGTGTATGAGATGCTTTCTAAAATGATCATTGTTCTTTATCATTGCATAGTGTTCCATTGAGTATATATACTATGATTTGTTTATCTATTCGTCTGTTGCTGGGCCTCTGGATTGATTCCATCTTTTTGCTATTGTGGATTGTGCTGCAATAAACATTCATGTGCATGTGTCTGTTCATGTGACTGTCCTTGCTTCTGTAGGATATATCCAAGAAGTAGGATTACTGGGTCAAATGGTATATCTATTTCCAGCTTTCTTAGGAAGCACCAGATTTCTTTCCAAAAAGATTGCACCATTTTGCAATCCCACCAGCAGTGTAGGAGTGTTCCAATCTCTCTACAACCCTTCCAGCACTTGTTGTTTTGTGCATTTTGAATCATAGCCAACCTTGTTGGGGTGAGATGATATCTCATCATAGTTTTGATTTGAATTTCTTTAATAGCTAATATCATGAACATTTCTGTAGGTGTCTTTTGACTGTATGAATATCCTCTTTAGAGAAGTGTCTGCCTGTCTCTTTTGCCCGGTGCTCGATTGGGTTATTTTTTATTGATATTTTGCAGTACCTTGTAGATTATGGAGATCACACTTATATCTGACATATAGTTGCCAAATATTTTTTTTTCCCATTTTCTAGGTAGTCTTTCAATTCTTCTGATAAAGTTCTTGGATGAGCAAAAGTGTTTGATCCTTGCCAAGCCCAAAGCCAAGTGCTGTTGAGTCGGATCTGACTAATGTTTGATCCTTAGAAGTTCCCATTGATCTATTTTCTTTTCTGTTGATGGTACTTCTCAGATTTTGAAGTCTAAGTTGTATATTAGAACTTCCATTGTTGATCCTATTTTTTCTTCCATAATGTTTCTTGTTTTAGGTTTGATATTTAGGTCTCTTATCCAATTTGAGTTGTTTTTTCTGTAAGGTGTGAGATACGGGTCTTGTTTCAGTTTTTTGCAAATGGGTATCCAATTTTGCCAGCGTCATTTGTTAAAGAGACTGCTTTAACCCCAGTTAACAATTTTAGGGCCTCTGTTGAATATCAACTGTTCATAGCAGGATAGTGATATTTCTGGAGTCTCAACTGTGTTCCATTGGTCTATATATCTCTTTCTTGCAGCAGTACCAGGCTATTTTGACTACTGTGGCAGTGTAATAGTTTCTAAAGTCAGGTAGTGAGAGGCCTCTCAATTTGTTCTTCTTATTCACTAGTGCTTTGCTTATCTGGGCTTTCTTCCCTTTCCAAACAATGTTGGTGATTCGTTTCTCCATCTCATTAAAAAATGTCACTGAAATTTGTACTGAGATTACATTGTGTATGTAGATTGCTTTGAGTAAAATAGACATTTTCACATTGTTAAGTCTTCCTATCCATGAGCAGGGTAGGTTTCTCCATTTGTGTAAGTCTGTCTTAGTTTCTTGCGGTAAGATCCTTTAGTTCTCTTTGTAAATGTCTGTTATTTCTCTAGTTAGATTTATTCCTAGGTATTTTATCTTCTTGAGGGCTAAGTAAATGGTATTGATTTGGTGATTTCTTCTTTAGTGATCTCTTTGTTGGTATAAAGGAATCCTAGCCATTTACTTACGTTTGTCTTGTATCCTGATACTTTGCTGAACTCTTCTATCAGTTTGAGTAGTTTACTTATGGATTCTTTAGGATTCTCTGCATATACAATCATATCATCTGCAAATAGAGAGATTTTTACTGCTTTGTCAATGGCTAATTTTTACGGAAGTGGATAGCAAAGTCTTTCTTCAGTAGCATCTCTGAGTGGACTGGAATCTCAATTCTTTTGCTTAGTGGTTGAGCATATTAACCATTTGTACCACCCAGGGACCCAGATAAGTATAAAGGAGTAGATGATCATCTCTTATGGAGAATTATGTGTTGGGCACTTCTCCATGTGCCGGGAGACAGCAGTGGACAAAAATAGAGAAAACGCATATAATTACAGCACTCACATTCAAGGGACAGACACAATAAACACAATCATATAAATTTCAGATAGTGCCAATGTGAATGAGAACAATAAAGTAAGGAATAGGGACTGTCATGCATTGAATTGTGTTCCCCCAAAAATACACGTAGTAATTTGACTGGGCCAGGATTCCCTGTATTCTGTGATTGTCCTTCATTTTGTGATTTTCCTAAGCTGTATATTAGAGGATTAGGATGGGAGTGTAAATCTCTTCATAAGATTACCTCCTTGCTCCACTCTAAAGAGACTTTCCCTGGAGTATGGCTTGCACCACCCTTTATCCTTTCATACTACAGGAGACAAAAGGAAAGGGAAGCAAACAGAGAACTGGGAACCTCACACCATCAAGAAAGCAGCACTGGGAGAAGAGTGTGTCCTTCAGACCTGAGGTTCCTGCGCCAAAATTCTTACTGACCAAAGACTGACACAACACAAGGGCTTTCCTCCAGAGCCAATAAGGGGAAAAATCTTTCACTGGAGCAGACATCCTGAATTTGGACTTCTAGTCCACCAGGCTGTGTAAGAGTAAACTGTCCTTTGTTACAGCCATCCACTCTGCGGTATTTCTGTTAAAGCAATGCCAGATGACTAAAACAGGGGCTGTGAGTCCTCAGATGAGATGGTGTTGCTGTTTTACACAGGATAGTCAGGGAAGACTTCTCTGGTAAGGTGACATTTGAGCAGAGTCCTAAAGGGCAGGAGGAAGAAAGGAAGCCACACATTTATTTTGAAGAATAGCAATCCTGGCAGAGGGAACAGCATGTGCAAAGATCTGAAGCAGCTTCGTGCTGGAGATATTCAAGGAATAGGTAAAGAGGAGAGAATCAGAGAGTAAGAAGTAGGAAATGAGGAAGCGGAGGGAGGCTGTGGTAGCAGGAAAGTCTTTGTAGGAGCAGAATAAAGTATATACTCTTTAACAAGTCTTTAAGGCAAGGGACCGTGAAGATGCATTAAAAAAAAAAGGCTGTATTTTTACTAACCTCCAACTGAAATTGTCCTCTGTAGAAATCCCAGATATTTTCATATCATATTGTAATTATTACATTTATCTTGAAATGCTGCCTTCTCTCAGCACTATTTCAAAATTGTGTAATTACTAGACCTGCCACTAGATCGTATTATTTAATGCGTTAATAAAAAGCACATATATTACTATATTACTAATCAGTTTTTAAAAATATTTTCATAGCTGTATTTCGATATAATTTATTTCCTATATAATCTGACATATTTTATTTTACACACTTAAAAACATTATCCAGCAGCACACAGTACTGGGGAAGCCAGCACAACTTGTCCAAGGCAAGGTGGTAGAAACTCCACAGACCCATCTAAGCTCCCTGAAGGACTGAATGAATTACTGGGCTAAGGGATGGGACCATGGTCTCAATGATCATCTAGCTCCATTGGCACAACACAGGTTATAAACAAAATGTTCTGTGTCCTACTTTGAGGAGCAGTGTCTACGTTCTTAAAAGCTTGTGAATGGCCTTCTAAGGTACTCCACTGCTTCCACCCCACCCATAGCAAGGGAGAATGAAGAAATCCAGAGACGCAGGGGACTAATAGGTGCAAAGGACTAATAGACTACAACTACCACAGCCTTCACTAAACTCTGTCCAGGCAGCTACATGGTACCTGGCTACCGACACTGACTGCTCTGACAGAGATCATAATAGAGAGTCCCTGAACAGAGCTGGAAAAAAATGTAGGATAAGATTCAAATTCACACACACACACAAAAGACCAGACTTGCAGTCTCTTAGAAACTGGAGAAACACTGAAAGTATGGCCCTTGGACATCCTTTCACCTCAGTGCTGAAGTCGCTCGTCAAGTTCACGAGCCAAAGATTAGACAGACCTATCAAACAAGACAAGACTAAAGGAGTAGACCAACCCAGAGGCAAGGGTAAGAAAGCAGAAGACAGGAAAGCTGGTAATGGTGAACCCAAGATCTAGGAGGGAAAGAGTTGACATGTCACGAGGTTGACAACCAATGTCACAAAACAATATGTGTATTGTTTAATGAGAAACTATTAGCTGTGTGAATCTTCATCTAAGCCAGCCAAGTGCCATCGAGTTGGACTAAAAAGTAAAAATAAAGAAGTCCGAACTTACTGAACTAGTTCAGACTAGAGGACTTCCTGAGAGTATCACCCTGAAATACTCTTTAAAAAGAACTGAAAATAGCCCCTGAGGTCACCCTATAGTGAAAAAATAGATCGGTATACAAAATAAAGGATATTACCCATGAATATGGGGCTCTATTAAAAAACCATCTATATGAGGCGAAAGGTTAACAATTACTTTAAAGCAAAGATTAAATGATAAGTGGGTAGGAAAACTGGAATACTGGAAATGGAGCAACCATAACAGAATTAAAGAGAATGCTGACACGCTGTCAAAAATGCAACTAACGTCACTGAAAAATTTGTGTGGAAATTGTTGAATAGAAACCTAAGTTGCTGTGTAAACTTTCACCTAAAACACAATAAAACATATTTTAAAAAATATAAGTAAAAACGTTGTCTGGAAAGAGGTTCAAAGGCTCTACTACACAAGGAGTCCATAGGGCATAGAAAGGCTAAGAACCCTGCTTCAGGTCTTTGGAACATAGCCCCTGGTTTTCGCCTTCTCTTCTGCAGCTACCCCCGACCATGCCCTACTAGTGACTCTGTGAGTCATTTGTATCCAACTACAGGTAGTTCCTGCAAGCACCATGTTCTTCGCTGCCTGTAAGCTGATGAAAATGCTGCTGCTCTGCCTTGAACACTTGGCCCTTTGCTAAGTTCTGCTTCTCCTTCATCAGCCTTATGTTCACCTTCTCCAGGAAACCTTCTGTGATGCCCTCGTTCCATCATGGAGGTTTACAATGAGTTCAGATACACTATGTACTGGTCTGTATTCCTCTGTGGATAGTGAGCTCTCTGAAAGCAACAACTCAGTCCTGCACACTGTAGGGTCTACAGAGCTCAGCCCAATGCAAGGCACATGCCAGCCAAGTGCGGTCGAGTCGCATCTGACTCATGGCGACCCGCAAGGCACTTAGCAGGTGTTTAATACGATCAAAACCTATCTATGGGTAATGAGAATGAATAATCTTACTGAATCCTGAATCCTCATTTAAATTCTTTTTTTTTAAATTCTTTTTTCATTGTGATTGAGTGAAAGTATACAGCCCCCATTAAATTTGCATACCCACCAATTTGCAGCTCTTTCTGTTCTCCTTGCTTGGTGATGGCACACTCCTTTCTGTTTCTGTATGTGTCATATTCTCTCAACAATCTCCTGTCTCCTCCTCTCCACCCTCTCCCCTTCTAGTAAGAGGCCATCCTATAGATGCACAGAACCATATAGTGCACACACCAAATGGTCACACTGTGTCCTCAAGTTCAATCCATTCCTGTCCAAAGAGTTGACCTCAGTAATGATTCATGATCAGGGGCAGCACCAGGTCTAGAGGACATGCTCCCAGAGGAACACTCAGGCCTTCGGACCATCAGTTGAGGTCTTTTAGTGGAGTTCTAGAGGTGCATCCCTCTTTTTCTTGTGTTGCCACTGGGACTCAATATTGTGTGTCTCACCATGGCTGTCATTGGTGGTGGCTAGGCACCATCTGGTTTTCTGGTCACATGTTAATACAGCCACCCATTCATATGAGTCCTTCTGTCTTCTGGGCTCTTTTTCCCTCATGTCTTTGTTGTCCTTGGTGATCATCTGTTCCAGCTGAGTTGGGACTATAGGGTATACCTCAGATGGCAGCTTGCTAGCTTTTAAGACCCCAGACACTACTCACCAACATGGAGTGCAGAAGACTCTCTTAACAATAAGCTAGTTATGCCAATAGGCCTCGATGTCCTATAAGAACATGGTCCCTGGACCGCTGCCCCTGCTACTCTATCCTCACAATATCGGGTTCAGGTTAGAAGAGTTTTCAGTTTATATAGAAGTCCAGTTAAGTTGTTCTTCTTTCTTATGTGTCCTGTCACTGATTTCATCCAACCAACTTTCTATCAACTATCTAATTTATAACTAGCCCTCTCCCTCCCTTCCCTCCCTTGCAGCTGTCAAAGAATCTTTTCTTCTGTACATGAGTCCGGTTTTAAGCCCTTATATTAGGGGTCTCTACAATATTTATCCTTGTGCTGATGACTGATTTCACTCAACATAATGTCTTCCAATTGAAACCATCATCATTGTTCTTTATCATTGCATAGTGTTCCATTGAGTATATATACCATGATTTGTTTATCCATTCTTCTGTTGTTGGGCATCTGGGTTGATCCCATCTTTTTACTATTGTGGATTGTGCTGCAATCAACATTCGTGTGCATATGTCTGTTCATGTGACTGCCCTTGCTTCTGTAGGACATATTCCAAGCAGTGGGATTACTGGGTCAAATGGTATATCTATTTCCAGCTTTCTAAAGAAGTGCCACATTGTTTTCAAAAGAGATTGTACCACTTGCAATCCCACCAGCAGTGTAGAAGAGTTCCAATCTCTCCAAAGCCTCTCCAGCATTTGCTGTTTTGTGGTTTTTGGATCATGGCCAACCTTTTGGGGTGAGATGATGTCTCATTGTAGTTTTGATTCAGATTTCTTTAAAAGCTAATGATCGTGAGCATTTCCTCGTATGTCTTTCAGCTGCCTGGATGTCCTCATCAGTGAAGTGTCTGTCCATCTCCTTTGGCTAACACTTAATTGGGTTAGTTACCCTTTTCTTGTTGATATTTTGTGGTACCTTGTAGACTGTAGAGATTGGATGTTGATCTGACATACGGTTGCCAAATATTTTTCCCATTGTGTCAGTGGTCTTTTAATTCTTTTGATAAAGACTTTGCATGAGCAAAAAAGGTTTGATTCTTAGTAGTTCTCTTTTATCTATTTTCTCTTCTGTTGATTGTGCTTTGTCTGATTTTGAAGTCTAAGTTGTGTATTAGAACTTCCACTGTTGATCTCATTTGTTCTTGCACGGTCTTTATCGTTTTAAGTTTGGTGTTTAGGTTTTTACCCAGTTTGAGTTTGTTTTTTGTGTGCGGTATGAGCTATAGGTCTTGTTTCAGTTTTTTTGTGGATGGATATCCAATTTTGCTAGTACCATTTGTTAAAGAGACTGTTTTTACCCCATTTTGCAATCTTAGGGCCTTTGTTGAATGTCAACTCTTTCTAGGAGGATGGTGGCATCTCTGGGGTCTCAGCTCTGTTCCATTGGTCTATATTTCTGTTTCTGTACCAGTACCAGGCTGTTTTGACTACTGTGACAGTGTAACAGATTATAAGGTCAGTCAGTGAGAGGTCTCCCACGGTGTTCCTGTTCTTCAGTAGTGCTTTGCCTATCCAGGGTTTCCTCCCTTTCCAAAAAAGTTGGTGATTTATTTACCCATCACATTAAAAAACTTCACTGAAATTTATATTGCCAAGCCAGCCAAGTGCCGTCGAGTCGGATCCGACTCGAAATTTATATTGGGATTGCATTATATAAGTAGATTGCTTTGGGTAAAATAGACATTTTCTTGATGTTGAGTCTTCCTATCCATGAGCAGGGTAGGTTTATTCATTTGTATAAGTCTGTCTTAGTGTCTTGCAGTAAGATCTTGTAGTTCTCTTTGTACAGGTCTCTTATTTCTCTAGTTAGATTTACTCCTAGGTGTTTATTTTATCTTCTTGGGGGCTATAGTAAATGGTATTCGTTTGGTGATTTCTTCTTTAATGATCTCTTTGTTGGTATAAAGGAGTCGTAGTGATTTACTTAGATTTATTTTATATCCTGATACTTTGCTGAACTCTTAGTTTGTGTAGTTTACTTATGGATTCTTTAGAATTCTGTGTGTATGCATTTGTATCACTGGCAAATATGAAGATGCTTACTTCTTTGCTGATGCAGATGCTCTCTATTTCTTTGTCTTGTCTAATTACTCTGGCCAGAACTTCTTGTACTATGTTGAACAGAAGTGGTCAGAGCAGGCATCCTTGTCTAGTTCCCATTCTCAAGGGGAATATATTCAGTCTCTCCGTTTAGGATGATGTAGGTGATTGGCTTTACATAGATGTCCCTTATTGTCTGGAGCAATTTCCCTTCTATTCCTATTTTGCTGAGAATTTTAGTACGAATGGGTGTTGGACTATGTAAAATGTCTTTTCTGCATCAATTGACAAAATCAGATGATTCTTACCTTTTGTGTTATTTATGTAGTTGATCACATTAACTGTTTTTCTAATGTTGAACCAGGGTTGCATCCCAGTTATGAAACCTACTTGGTCATGACGAATTATTTTTTTGATATGTTGTTGAATTGTATTGGCAGGGATTTTGTTGAAGATTTTTGCATCTAGGTTCGTGAGTGATATTGGTCTGTAATTCTGCCTTTTTGTGGGATCTTTCCCTGGCTTTGGTATCAGGGTTATGCTGGCTTCATAGAATGAATTTGGGAGTATTCTATCCCTTTCTATGCTGTGAAAGTTTCAGTGGTATTTGAGTTAACTCTTCTCTAAAAGCTTGGTAGAATTCTGCAGTGACGGCATCTGGGCCAGAGCTTTTTTGGGTTGGTAGTTTTTGTATGACTTTTTCAATCTCTTCCTTTGTGATGGGTTTATTAAGTTGTTCTCCTTCTCCTTATGATAATTCTGGTAGATGATATGCGTCTAGAAATTTGTCCGTTTCCTCTAGGTTTTCAAATCTGTTAGGGTACAGTCTTTCATAGTATTCTGTTATGATACTTTTGATTTCTGTTGGATCTATTGTGTCATCTCCCATCTCATTTCTTGTTCAGGTTATTTGTTTCCTTTCCTGTTTTTCTTGAGTCAATGGTTTGTCAATTTTGCTGATCTTTTAAATAAATCAGCTTTTGGTCTTACCATTTTTTTTGGTTTGTCTTCTGTTCTCTAATTCATTTAGTTCTGCTCTAATCTTCATGATCTGTTTTCTTCTGGTGCCTGAGGGGTTTCTCTGTTGCTCTCTTTCTACTTGTTCAAACTAGGATTAATTCCTTGGTTTGGGTCCTGTCTTCCTTCTGGATGTGTGCATTTATATAGATAAACTGACCTCTGAGCACTGCTTTGGCTGTATCCCACAGGTTTTGGTAGGATGTGTTTTAATTCTCATTGGAATCCATAAATTTCTTTATTTTGGCCTTGATTTCTTCTATAACTGTCATGGATTGAATTGTGTTATCCCCAAAATAAGTGTAGCCACATGGCTGGGCCATGATTCCCTGTATCTTGTGACTGTCCTCCATTTTGTGGTTTTCATATGCTGTATGTTAAAGGATTAGGGTGGAACTGTATATCCCTTTATAAGATCACCTCTCTGCTTCACTGTAAAAGGAGTTTCCCTGGAGTATGGCTTGCCCCACCCTTAATCCTTTCATTCTGCAAGAGATAAAAGGAAAGGGAGACAGGCTGAGAACTGGGAAAACCTCACACCATCAAGTAAGCAGCACCGAGAGAAAAGTGTGTCCTTCAGACCTGAGGTTCCTGTGCCAATATACTCCCTAGACAAAGACTGATGCAATGTGGGACTTTCCTCCTGAGCTGACAAAGGGGAGAGCCTTCCCCTGGAGTGGACATCCTGAATTTGAACTCGTAGTCTACCGGACTGTGTAAGAATAAACCTTCCTTTGTTAAAGCTATCCATTCTGTGGTATTTCTGTTAGAGCAGCCCTAGCTGACTAAAACAATAACACATGGCTTTTTGAGCAAGATGTTGTTCAGTTTCTATGAGTTGCATTTTCTATCTGTTTTTTCTGCTATTGATTTCAACTGTTATGGCTTTCTGGTCTGAGAAGATGCTTTGGAATAATTTCATGGTTTGGATTTTGTTGAGATTTGCCTTATGTCCTAACACGTGGTCTATTCTGGAAAATGTTCCGTGTGTATTGGAGAAGAAGGTTTACTTATCTGTTGGTAGATAAAAAGTTCTGTATATGTCAATGAGGTCAAATTGGTTAATTGTCACAGTAAGATCTTCTGTGTCTTTACTGAGCTTTTTTCTAGATGATCTGTCCATTACTGAAAGTGGAATGTTGAAGTCTCCAACTATTAGTGTGGAGTGATCTATCTCATTTTTCAGTATAGTTAGTGTTTGTTCAGCGTATTTAGATGCTCTGGTATTGGTTGCATAAATACTTAGTTTTGCTAAGTCCCATCTGAGATCAGTATTGCCACACCTGCTTTTCTTTGTACATTTGTAGCTTGGTATAGTCGGATCAGACTCGACGACACTTGGTTTTGGCATATATACTTCCATCCTTTAATTTTCAGTTTGTTCCTATCTTTAAGCCTAAGATGTGTTTCTTGTAAGCAACGTATAGACAGGTCGTGTGTTTTGATCCAAGATGTCACTAAGTGTCTCTTTATTGGAATATTCAGTCCATTTACATTCAGTGTAACTATTGATGTGTGTGTGTTTAGTGCTGTCATTTTGATGTATTTATTTGGGGTTGATGTTTCCTATGTTGCTCTTGATATTCTGTTGTTGGTTATTCTTCTTTATGGGTAGACTTTTCATCTTTTTCAGTGTTGATTTTGTGTTTGTTGAGACTCCTATAGTACGTGTCATATTTTGATTGTTACGTTGTCATTGTGCTTTATGGCTACACCTTTAGTCCCCCTTAATATTCTAAGTTTAAACCCAATTTTACTTTCCACATACGTTACTAACTTCCTTTCCATATGAAAGGACTATAACTAATGTAGTATATGCCTCTTTTTAATGTGATGGTATCATAGTTTTCATGATATGATCACTAATTCCTTCCTTTTAATATTATAGCTTTGATTGAATTTTGTGCCTTCTCTAACTGAGTAGGTTTCTGGATGTTGTGTCCTGCATTGCTGCTTAACTGTACACTGAATGGCTTTGCTTTTCTAAACCAAGAGCTTCTTCTTTCAGTATTTCTTGTAGTTTTGGTTTGGCTTTTACAAAATCTGTAAGTTTCTGTTTATCTGTGAATGTCTTAATTTCATCTTCACATTTGAAAGACACTTTTGCAGGATATATAATTCTTGGTTGGAAGTTTTTCTCCTTCAAGGCTTTGAATGTGTCGTCCCATTGCCGCTGTGCCAATATCGTTTCTGCCAAGAAGTCAGACAGAAGTCTAGTAGGCTTCCCTCTGAATGCTAGCTTTGCTTTGAGTCTTGTTGCCTTTAAGAGTTTCTGCTTATGTTTCATTTTATTAAACTTGACTGTAATACATCTTGGTGTCTTTCTTTTGGAGTCTAGCTTTTGTGGCATTTGATACATGTCTTAGATGTCTGTCTATGTTCTCTTCTGTAATTTCAGGGATGTTTTCTGTCAGCAACTCAGCAACACTCTCTGTGTTTTCAGCTACCCCTCCAGGTTCAGGAACTCCAGTTGATCATAGATTATCCTTCTTGATAGGGTCTCACATGTTTCTTAATCTTTCTTCATGTTTCTTATTTCTGTTCTCTGATTTCTCCTCACAAATGCTGGTGTCATTTGCTTTATTCTCTAGGTCACTAAGTCTGACTTCAATTTCATCAGTTCTCCTCTTTTGGCTTTGAATTGAATTGTCTAATTCTGTAATTTTGTTATTAATCTGCTGGATTTCAGAATGTTGATGTTCCATCCTTTCAAATATCTTACTTAATTTTTCATTTTGCTCTGCTGCATGTTGTTTAATCTCTAGGATGACTGTATATATAATTGTTCTGTACTTGACCTCTGATAGTTTCAGAAAAGCTTCTTCATCTGGGAAGTTTTTTGATTCTTTATTTTTGGAGTTTTCTGGAGCCATGCTGGGCTGTTTCTTTAAATGCTTGTAATAGTCTGTTGCTTTCAGCCATCAAGAGGCTGTTTAGTTTCTCTGGTGTTACGTCAACAGGAGCTGAAGCATAGTTCTGAGAAAGGAGTTGGTCAGCAGCTGCCTCTATGTACTCTAGTGACTGGCCCCAGTGGACTCTCTGGGGTTGCAGGCTCTACCTCCTGGCTGGCAAAGAGATTGCCTTACTTATGGAGTCACTGTGGGGCCATGAACCAACCCTACGATGCTGGTCAATAAAGGCTGAAAGAGATGCCTTTGGGGTACACAGCAGTTATTTCTCCAGGCAGTCTTATTTTAAAAACCTGAAAGCTATCTGACTGCTCCCAAAATCAGTCAGACCATCAGGTGTGGCAGTCCCCACCTTCTGGCTGACAGTGTAGGGACCTCTCAGCCATTGCCAGATGCTATGATGTAGTTGAGTGTGTGCAGAGGGCTACTGCCTTCCTGTCATTGCCTTCTAGGCCCTACCTTTCTGATGGAAAAGCAATTCCCAGACTGGCGTGGCCTCTGCTGTGGCCTCTGGTTGGTTAACTTCTTCTCCCAGAGAACCAAGACGGTGTCCCAGTCAAGCTACCCCTCTTGCAGCAAAACAGTCCACTCTGTTGTAGAGCTCAGAAAAGAGAAAGTAGAGGGGCTGTGGTGCCCTCAGCCTGCTGCTGGGCTCTCAAAACATGGCTATTCCACACACTGTCACTCCACTGCAGAACATGCTGTTCACTTCAGCATTGCAGCTCAGTGTAGCTGCCGGCTCATGCCCATTCCCTGCCTACCAGCCAACAGAAAATTAAAAAAAAGTTAAAAGTGCCAGTATCTTCAGTCTGTGCAAGCAGCCATTTAGCAGGAGCAGGGCTCAGTGAGAGAGAGGAAATTTCCCATTTAGTGGTATGTGGTCCAGACTGACAGCCCCATGCTGTGTCCTAGGGCTCACTGGGTATCCAAAAGCTCCATTAAATTATCAATCCAGGCCTTAGTTTTCAGAGGGAATTAAAGATATGTGTGTCTAGTCCACCATCTTGACTCTTCCGCTCATTTAAATTCTTAATGTGGTGAAGCATATATAGCAAAACATTTGCATTTTGTGCATTTCTACAAGTCCAGTACTGTGGCATCAATTATGTTAGTCACACCATGCAACTCTCACCACTGTCTGTTTTCACACTTTTCATCACCCTACGTGGAGACGTGATATTCCTTAGAAAATAGATCCCCTTTACTCCTACCTGTCCCTGGTAACCACCAATAAACTTTAGTTGTATTTGGAATACTTCAAATAAGTAGGATCATGGAATATTTGTCCTTTTGTGTTTGTTTCACTCAGCATAATGTTTTCAGGGTTCATCTATGTGGCAACATGTATCAGAACTTCATTTGTCTTTATGGCTGATCAATATTCCATTGCATGCACATAAGGAGTCACTGGGTGGTGCAAATGGTTAACATATTCAGCTGTTACCCAAGAAGTTGACAGTTTAGGTCCACTTCCTCCCAGAAGCACCTGGGAGGAAAGGCCTGGTGATGCCCTTCTGAAAAATTAATCATTGAAAACTCTATAGAGTGTAGTTGTGCTCTGACATCCATGAGGTTACCATAAGTTGGGGCTGACATGATAGCAACTAGTATTTTTTATATGTATATAGCACATTTTATTTATCCATTCCGACTCAACACTAGTGGGTTTTTTTATTGGTCTGTTGATGGACATGTGTTGTTTCTCCCTTTTAACTATTTTGAATATGCTGCAATAAACATCAGTGTACAAGTATGTGTTTCGAGTCACTGTTTTCAATTATCTTGGGTATATACCTGACAGTGGAATTTCTGGGTTGTATGGTAGTTCTATGTTTAACTCTTTTTTTTTTTTTTTTTGGTGGGGGACACATAAGAATCCTCAGATGCTACTCTTCATTTATTTTTAGTCATTGGTATATCTATCACACAACTTATGTCAATTCAACTTTTTACCGGTGTATGACTTATTGAAAGCAATTATGTTAATTAGTCATGCAACTCTATGCTTCATCAGTGAGATTTTCCCATCACCATGAACTGAAGCTATACTCTGCAGGCAATAATCCCACTTTCCTCCTTCCTCCCAACCCTGGTAACCACTAATAAAATCTGGTCTCCATATATTTGTTTGTTCTTATCTTTTTTAAATGTATAAGGTCATATAGCATTTGTTCTTTTGTGACTGTCTTATTTCAGCTAGCAGAAGGTCTTCACGATCCATCCATATTGCAACACGTATCAAGCCTTCATTTCTCTTACTAGCTAACTAATATTTCATTGTGTGAATACGCCATGTTTTATTCACTATTTTTTAAGTGTTTTAAAAAGCTATAATTATTGTACTTTAATTGAAGGTTTACAAACCAGCTTCTCATGAAACAATGAGTACAGATATTGTATTGTGACATTGGTTACCTATCCTGCAACATGTACATGCTTTCCCTTCTTGACCCTGGATTCTTCATTACTAATTTTCCTGTCACCTCTTGCCTTCTAGTCCTTGACCCTGGTATTGTGTATCCATTTAGCCTGTTTTGTTTTATGATCATGTATAATCTTTGGCTGAAGAGTGAACCTCAGGTTCACTAAAAGGATGTCCAGGGACCATACTTTTGGCATTTCTTCAGTCTCTGTCAGGCCTGTAGGTCTAGTCCTTTTTTTATTTGTGTGCATGAGTTAGAATTTTGCCCTACATTTTTCTCCAGCTCTTTCCAAAATCCTCTGTTGTGATCCCTGTTAGAGCAGTTGGTGATCGTAGCTCGGCACCATCTAGTTATACTGGTCTCAGTCTGTGGAAGCTGTGGTAATTGTGGTCCACTAGGCGTTTAGAATAGTCTTCCCCTTGTGTCTCTTGCTTTCTTTGTTCTCTCTTGCTCCAGAGGGGATGAGACCAGTGGTACATCTTAGATGGCTACTCACGAACTTTTAAGACCTCAGACAGTACTCATCAAAGCAGAGTTTAGAACATTTTCTTTATAAACCATGTATGCAAATTGAGCTAGATGTACCCCAAGACCATGATTCCCACAGCTCTCAGCTGAGCAGTTTTGTCCCTTGATGTGTTTGGATGTGTCCACGGAACTTCCATGACCTTTCCTTGGACAAGTCGTTCTGGCTTCCCCAGTATTGTCTACTGTCTTATCTTTCATCCAAATTACCACTTATCTATTTTCTGTTTAATGTTTTTTCCATCCCTGCCCTCCCCTTCCGTTGTCACCATCAAAGATTGTTTCTTTTTTGTGTGTGAATACATTCACGAGCATTTATAACATTGGCTAACATAATATTTGTTGTCTGTGATTGATTTATTTCACTCAATATAATGTCTGTAAGATTCATCCATGCTGTGAGATGCTTCCCAGATTCACCATTATTCTTAATTGTTGTTTAGTACCCTATCAGGTGTATATAACATAGTTTATTTAGCCATTCATCTGTTGATGGGCATCTAGGTTGTTTCCATCTTCTTGCTCTTGTGAACAAGGATGCAATGAATATGGGCATGCGTGTATCTATTCATCTTCGTTTCACTTTTTGAGGAATTGCTGAACTGTTTTCCACAGTGGCTGATCTGTTTTGCATTTCCATTGGCAATGAGCAAGTGTTCCAGTTTCTTCACATCCTCATTATTGAGCATTTTTTCATGTACTTATTGGCCTTTTTTTTTTTTATCTTGTTTGGTAAAGTGTCTATTCATAAAACACTTGTGAGGTGGTTGTTACTGTTGTATTTTCTTTTATTAGCTGCATTTTGTAAAAGAAGAAGAGTAATTAGCCAGTGAAGGAGAGAAGCAGGAGGGAGGATTTGGAGAGTTGGGGGACAGTGAGAGCTCTGTGTATGATTAAAGATATTGTGAAGAGCAGGACAAGATCAGGCTGTGGAGAGAAGGTGAGGCTAGGTGGGAATGTGGTTTAGTCAGCTAGTGCTGTTCTAACAGAAATACCACAGAGTGGATGACTTTTAACAAAGGAAGGTTTATTCTGACACAGTCTAGCAGACTACAAGTCCCAAATCAGGATGTCTGCTCCAGGGGAGGGCTTTCCCCCTTGTTGGCTCTGGAGGAAAGTCTGGTATTGCATCAGTCTTTGTCCAGAGAGCATCTTGGTGCAGGAACCTCAGGTCTGAAGACACGCTCTTCTCCCTGTGCTGCTTTCTTGACTGTGTGAGGTTCCCAATTCTCTACTTGCTTCTCTTTCCTTTTATCTCTTGTAGGATGACAGGATTAAGGGTGGGGCAAGCCATCCTCCAGGGAAACCCCCTTTACAGTGGAGCAAGGAGATAATCCAATGAAGGGATTTGCAGTTCCACTCTAATTCTTCAACACACAGCACAAAACAATCACAAAATTAAGGACAGTCACAAAATATTGGGAATCATAGCCCAGCTACGTAGCTACACATATTTTTGGGGTGACACGATTCAATCTATGACAGTATGGAAACTCTGAATGCCAGGCTAGGGCATTAGCACTTGGCACACTTGACAGTGAGGATAAGGGAAGGCCTGGAGAACTTAAACCATTTCCTCTCTTTCTATCCTTTGGGAAGTGAAGAAGAAAACATTTGTTTGTTTTATAACAATTGTTATCATTTCACACCGAACTTCTTCTTCTCTGAGCTTCCTCTCTCTAGTTCTTTTGGCTTTTTTCCATTCAAATGATCTCGTATTTCTGTAAGTGATATAGGGTTGTATCTTAGTTAAGTAAAAAAGTCAAGAGAGAGATTTAGGCCACTCTGTCTAATGCTATTTGGCTGTATGACCTTGAGCAAGTTTGATTCTAGGAAGGTTACTATGAGCTAGAATCGATTCAGTGACAACGGAGTTTGGGAAGAAGGTCTAATTCATGTATGTAGGTTCTCTACCTAGACATTTGACCCCGGTAATGACACCTGACACCACCCTGTATGTTTTTGCTCATTTATGCTCTCTGCCTATGTGATGCTCATGCCTAAACGATAGGATTCCTTCCTCTCTATAGAAGCCCTATCTGTCTTTCAAGGCTCAAACTCAAAGGCTACTTTCCTTTTTAAAGTCTATGATGCAGCCTGACTTCAGGCATGTTAAGTAATATTTCAGGCCTCAGTTTCCTCATCTGCCCACGCAGACTATCTGTGAGAATCAAATGTGCTCATGTATGGAGAGTGCCCTGCTTACAGGAGGTACCACCAAGAGTTTGTTTCCTCTCCTTCCTGGGTGTGTTGAGTGGCTGGTCAGTGTGTACAGAGGCCCTCCTCACACATGTGTTAACACAGGCAGACCCATAGCCACTTCTTTCTAAAGCTTCCTCCCCAGGCACATGTTTTTTTTTTCTCTCTTCTGCTTGCCTTCCTCTTGCTACGTCCCACTCAAACCTCTTCCATAAATCTTTTAGCACTTTCTTCATAAGCAATGAGGCTGCAGGCTGGGGTTTCATCAACATCAAAGGGTTTCTCTGGGAGCTAGAGACTGAGCTGCCTTCTTCTGAGGCAGCTAGGAGGTCTTTTCATTTATCTATGTCTTTGGGGGCAAGACCTGGATCAGCCCATCTTTACCGGGGCTGGCTCTCTGGGCAAAGCATAAATGCCACTGAGTGGGAGCTCTAAACACTGGTCTGGGAGAGAGGTTTGGAAAGAGTTTTGGCAGCTACAGAGGGCTCAGATGGAGGGGAAGGCATTTTTCAACCTAATTTTGGCCTTTGCAATTCTCTGTTCTGCATGGTAGGTGTTATTAGCACCCAGTTAACAGACTAGGAAAGTGAGGCCCATTGAGGCTAAGTAATTGGCTGGTAGTCACACAGCTTGTAAGCTGTACAGCAAGCAATAAAACTGGTCTGCCTCCAAAGTTCTGTTCATGACTCTCCTCTGTCTGTGCACTCTCCTTCCCGCCCTGCTGTCAACTAAAAAGCCGTGAAGCTGCATCCTCTGTCCATGCGCACAGAGAGGCTCCAGACCTGTGTCTGTTCCTGGCTGCACAGCAAAGAGACACCAGGAGTTCGCCCTGAGATATTCAGTGAAGCCTATCATCTTTACACGTGATGAGTAAGGGGCGCACCCTGACGCCTAACTTTAATGAGGGGCATACCTAGGCACCTAGCCTTAGGCAAATGTGTGCCTGGACCCCACCCTTAGTGAATGAAGGTCATAGGAGCCTCTCAGGGTTGCTGTGGCGTCTGGGGGTTAAAGTACTTACAGAGCTATTAACAGTTCTATCACCTGCCTAGATGACCATGGCCCTAGCTGTTTCTTCTGGCCCGAGAGCTCACAAATCTTGGGATGTGGCCATTGTGCACTGGGAGACTAAGAAAGGGTTTCTGAGACATTTTCTGAATTTGTGATTGTGGGTTCTTTTCAATGGGTTCACCTACCTGAGTCTCCCAACCTCTCCAACTCTTTTCTTCATCTGCTTATCCCATAAGACCACCCAAGTGTCCCACAAGCCCCCTTCTTCATTCACTTCTCATAGCTAAGGCCTTAGCTCAGATCCAGTATGATTAAGAGTACAGACTCCGCAGCGAGACCACCTAGCTTACTGAGACACCACTTACTTGCCATGTGGCTTCTACAATTGCTCTGTGCCTCGATTACCCCATCTGTAAAAAGGGGATAATAATTGTGTTAATACATAGCCTCTGTTTTACTCCTTCGTGGGTGTACACTGTGCCACAGCCACCCTGAACTCTGACTGCTCTCTCTTGGTTTTTCTGTCTCTGTGTTTACTTTACCTGGAACACTCTCCTATACCATCCTGCCTATCAATTTCCTTCTCATTCTTGAAAGCCCAGTGGGAACGCCCACTCCAGGAACGCCCACTCCAGTGGGAACGCCCGCTTCCACCTTATCCCTGAACGTGGTCCTATGAATCCAAATAGTGCCTATGAGGCACCGCATTCCCTTTCTTGGTCCTGTCTTTGAATTCCCTCCACACACATATCTTCAGTACAGTGGGAACTCAATAATCACATGTTAAATTAAACGGAAGTCTTCTTATGGCTTAATTTGTTTTTTAAACAAGTGTTCCTTAGTGACCATTCCCTACAACTGAGTATGACTTTATGGTGGAGAAAGCCTGCTTCCACAGGCATCATCTGATCACATCCATACAGCAGCTTGGCCCCATTTTACAGACGGGACAAATCACAGACGACTTATGTGAGATCACACGGCTAATGAATGATGGGTCAAGAATTCTGACTGTGGTTCTCAGATTCTTTCCAAGTTCAGTTTTTTTTGCTGCCTCTCTTTTTGTTCAAATTTAGACAAGGTGAGCGTCCCAACAGTTCAGAGTAACAGGTCTTGTCTTAGACAGTGGTTGAATAAGTATAAGATTTATCAGTCTTTTCCTCATTCTGAGGACACTTTCTCAGGAGCTGCTGAAGGAAAGTGGAGGAGATAACACTGCCATGGAAAGAAGATGAGAGACCCGGTATCCCAGACCTAGTGGGCAGTACATGTTAATGGTTTGCAGTCACATAGCCCTGGGTTTAAACTCTTGCTTGATGTGTTTTTGTCTCCATATGTGTGAAATGGGCACACTACTCCATACCTCACACAAATGAAGTGAGGAGTAACTTCCACCACGTTCATGAAATCTATGGCATGGTGTTTGCACACCAGGGATGCTCAGTCATTAGTAGCTGACAATAATAGTTAACATTTATTGAGGATTTATTTTGTGCCAGCACAGTATTATGTTACAGATGGATAAATAGCTGCTGTGGAGTCAGCTCTAACTGTGGTGACCTTATATACAAACAAACAAACAAAACCTTTGCCCAGTCCTGCATCATCCTCATGATCACCAGCGTGTTCAAGTTCTTTGTAGTGGCTGTTATGCCAATTCATCTCACAGAAAGTCCTTCCTCTTTCTCTTCCTCTTTGGCCCTCTACCTTGCCAAACATTGTGTCCTTCTTTAGTGGTTAATTGATTTTTCCTGACGATGTGTCCAAAGCAAGTGAGCTGGACAATGTTCTGTTGTGATCCATAAGATTTTCAATGACTGATTTTAGAAAGTGCATCACCAGATCTTTCTTCCAAAGTCTGTCTTAATCTCTAAATTCTGCTGAAACCCTTCTGGTACAAAGGAACAGGAAAACCACCACAGTATGACAACCTGGCAGATGGATGTTTCGTGTTAAGTTACTTATACGCTCGTCTCATTTTCTCCTTATTATAATCTCTGGAAATAAGATTACCACCTTTTTTTTACAGATGAGGAAACCGAAGTTCCATAAATGTCACATAATTGCCAAATGTCCCATACTTACTAAATAATTTTGTTAAATAATGCCGTGAGGGTGAGGCTGTATCTGTTTGTTCACAGATCCATCCCCAGCTTGGTACACCTGGCAGAGTGCCCCATTCCTGGTAAAGAGTCAGCAGATGGAAACTGGTGCTATTATTATGGTGCCAAGCACCAAATCAGAGCGGCAATTTTGACACGCATAGCCTGCCAATGGGGGTTGGAAAACTCAGCTTGGGGATGTGTTGCCAGAGGTGTGATATGGATGGCTGTAGCTACTGCTAGATCAGTGAGCAATGGAAGTGAAGAAGCCGTCTTTATTCCCTTGGTACCTGGGCTGGAGATACAGCCCTGGGCTGCTGTCGTGAGACGTGCCCCCATGACATCCTGATGAATGGGATCTGACAGAGTGTCCTCATTCCCTTCCAGCACAAGGAAGCCAGCCCCTGGCTAGTGGAGGACTGTGTCCAGGTGAGTTTCTGGCCTCAAGCAATGACAGACACTTTGTGCAAACAGTGCCTCCTCACTGGGGAAATAAATCAGAGCCATCAAGACCTCTGGAGACCTGCCTGCAAAGGCTGTGTGTCTAGGACAAGCTGCCACCATTGCCAGCTTGCTCCAAAGTCTTGCTTGAATCAGGAGGCCCCATTTATACCTTTCTTCTGCCAAACTCAGCAAGGGTGAGGGACTATTATGAGGGGGAGACTTCTTGGTGGTCTAGCTAGAACATGAAAGAGATGGAGAGCTATTCTGAGTTTGAGATATGTCCGTTCAACCCTCCCCTCTACCACCACACACACACTGCAGTACAGTTTCCTCTTCTTTTGAAGTCTTCTAGAAGGCTGAGTCACAAGGGCCTCAGAGATTGTTTAGACTAACATTCGTAAGGTGCCAATTGGTAGCTTTGTGTGAATTTGAGAAACTGCTCTCTCTGGGTAGACATAGCCCTGTGCCAGGACGCAGAGCGTGGCAAGAAGAGAGTAGTAGGATTTCAGGTCTCATTTGTCCCCTTGGCCAGGCAACCTGGCAGTGTATAACCTTCACAAATGTGTGCAGCTACACTGCAAAAACTGAGGACAGAGAGAGAAGTCCCAATCTTAATGTGGTCTACTGGGCTCTGAGTGATCTAAATCTGCCGAGCTTCAGCTCTTATCGTTCTCCCCTCCCACTAACCTGTTATCACACTGGGATCCATTTGGTATCCTCTATTGCCTTGGAATCTTTTGCACTGGAGGCCTTCTGTTTCTGGATTATTTTCTGTTCTTCTTGATTTAATGACCACTCACTCGCCTAGTCTCAATGTAAATGTTACTTGCTCAGGGTAGCTTTCTCTGACTCCTCGGACTGGGGCAGAAAGCATCACATACTGTCAGGTCACAGAGTCATTCTATGCATTTTTGTGTGGCTAGTGTTTGTAGGTCATACCACACACTAACAGTCGTATACTATACAAAGGTGTGCTTACCACTGTATCTCCAGCATCTGGAAGAATGCCTGATACATGGTATATGCTCAGTAAATATATGTTGTATGATTGAAAGGCCTTTCTTTCAATCCCTGGTTCTATGAGAAGCTTGGGGTAAGCTTTGGCTATAGGGTTTTTCGAAAGAGCAAGTGTCCCCCTAAGGTGAAAATCTTCATGGGGATTCTTGCATCTATGCAACTCTTGACTCTATACCCACTCCATGAGGGCCACAGATTCATATGCTGAGTATCAGCTTGGAATTCTCGAATCCTTTTCATGGTGCTTCACACTTAACTCACTCAATAGTGTCCTGGCAAAAAAAGGTTCTGGCCGCCTAAGTACCAAGCTCAAAAAAATACACCATCAGCATCACCTTAACTTTTATTTTTAACCAACAGTTGATTTTGCTTCCAGCAGATTTATTGTCAGCACCAGGCCTGTGGGACAATGCTAATTTGCATGCCCATCTCTGCCATCAGGGAGTTGAACGTCTTTGGTGTTTGTCCTGAGACACAGTAACCTGTCTCCCTGACATACTTCTTGTCTTCTCCTCTTCCCACAGAAGAGTCAAAATTGAAGTGTTTGAAAAAGAGCAGAGTTTTCCAAGTAGAAAGGAAGACTCTCAGAACCAAGATTACGGGGACAGGGACTGTGTCCACCAAATTCTGGGGACCAGGACTGTGATTTCAACTATTTTCCCTGCAATGTAGACTTGGCTGAAGGGGTACATCCAGCCCTTATCCTTTCTTCTAAATATGTCTTAGACTTAGCTTGTATTACATTCTTTGTTTTTTTTTTTCTTAGTATTTAATTCTTTCAAATAACATTTATTGAGTGCTTACCTGGAAAAGTGTATGGTGCTAAAAGCTGGGATTATGGGTGTGGTGAGGAATGAAATTCCCAGATAAATCACTCAGTCTTTGACATATCTTGAAGTCGCAATCTAGAGAGAGGAAAAGATATGGAAACTAGGGCAGTTATAATCAATGTAATAAGTGCTCAAGGAGTGTCATTGTGATTAAATGCTATAGCTGCTGATCAAAATGTTGGTGGTTTCAATCCACCAGGGGCTCTTGGGAAACTCAGCGGAGTAGTTCTACTCTGTATTACAGGGCCACTGTGAGTTGAAATTGACTCAGTGGCAGTGGATTCTTGGTTTTAGTGTTGTACAGAGGTTTTCGGGGAGAGGAGAGCAAGTTAACCAGTTTAGAGACTTGTCAGGAAAGGCTTCACAGGGGACAGGCAGCTGATCCGTGTCTGTGCAAGCTGAGACCTTGTGGAGACAGAGGAAACAGCACAGGCAAAGGTATGGAGGCATCAAGGGGGAGGGTGATGAACTTGAGGAAGAGCCTGTCCAATGGAGCCAGAATATAGAGCTCATGAGGGCAAGTGGTGAAAGATGTCTTGGGAAAGATAGGTATTTCTGCCGGTTTGAGAAGCTTATGCTTATGTCTGATTCTTTTTGTACTGTTTGCCTCTCCAAATGGTCTGTAAAGGCTGTGAGCAGAGGCACCGTGTAACTGCTGCCACTGTGTCTCTGCTCGCAGCTCCAGGCCCAGGGCCGTGTTCCCAGTAGCTGAGGGAGGAGCCCAGGACTGCCTGGGATGGGAGGCAGTTCCTCCTGGAGCCAGAACAGGTCTTCCCATGTGGAGCTTGAAAGGAAGCATCTTGGAGCTCTCTCTAATTACAGGGTAGGTGAGTGGGCCTCCCTGATGGTTAATTTGCTGTGTGCCTTTATTGCCAGCAAAAGACAGATGATTCACGGAGGGTATTCCATATAGACCTGCCGGTAATTGTCTTTATGACTTCATGAGTCTTTTATGGCCCCCACTGGGAAAGGTGTTTTATTTTTCTTCTTTTAATTCTCCCGTTTCAGTCAGTAAATAATCAGCTTTCTGGGAGCAGGGGCAATGTCAAGTTTAGGCTCTAGGTGAGGCAATCCCAACATGATAGGATGGTCATCAGAACTGAGGCTGGGCTAGAAGATCAGCGGTCGGGGGGACAAGGACAAGATGACACACTCAAGGGTACATGAAGTAGATAATCCCCAGTAGTGATTAATATCCACATCATCAAAATTTAAAAATGAATAAATGTTTCTTCTCAGCAGATTTGCCTTCTCAATGATTCTTGGCTTAGATTAATGATAATGTGAGTTTACGTTTCTAAAGTACATACCAGCTGCTCTGCTTGGTGGGCTGAAGGGAAGAGGTGGGAGTGGGTAGATGGGGAGGAAATTTGTGGTGGCCCAAAAAGTACTGTATATATATTGTATTTAATTAACGTACAGTCACCACACATGCAAGATATTTCTGAGAGTCAGATATAAGTTTAAACAGGAGAGTGGAAGGTATTGCAGTTTCAGTGGTGCTCTGGAGCTGCCTCATACTGAAAGCTGACTGTTACCTTTTCAGAAATTTTGTAAGTTGTTTCATGCCACACTGCTAACTTGACATCAGCCGTAACCAAAAAACTAAGCCTGTTGCCAATGACTTGATTCTGACTCATAGTGGCCCTATAGAACTTATAGGGTTTCCAAGAAGTGCTTGGTGGATTCAAACTACCAACCTTTTTGTAAGCAGTCATAGCTCTTAATCACTATGCCACCAGGGTTTCCTGAAATCATCCATAGTGGGGTTATTTACACCATGGTAATGGGCAGACCCTGGTGACATAGTGATTAAGTCAGTTCTCAAAGTGTGGCTATTCCATCTGCTGATCATGTCAGCAGTGTGGCTGAACTTTGCTGCCAGTTAAGCCCAACCCCAGCCTGCTGGCTAATGCAAAGAACAAAAATTTAAAAATGCCAGTTACCTTCAGTCTGTGAGAGCCAGCCATTCAACAAGGGTGAGGGTTAGCGAAAGAGAACTTTCCCGTTCAGTGGCATGCAGTCCAAACTGACAGCCTTATGCCATGTCCTGGAGCTCACTGGGTGTCCAGAAGGCTCCATTTAATTATCAGTCCAGGCCTTAGTTTTCAGAGGAATTAAGGAAACATGTCTCTAGTCCACCATCTTGATTCCGCCCCTCCTGGTTTTGGGTGTTCTGGTTTAATGGGAGATGCTAAAATGAAGACCAGCCCTATTTCCACCCAACCTCCCCAAGATGACAATAAAGCATTTATTAGCATACCAGTGTTATAGAGATCCACACCACTAAGGCACTCAAGCAGGGGTCAAAGACCACTTGCCATGTTACAAATAGTAAAAGCTAATATTTATTGAACACATATTATCATGGATTGGGTTATGTCCCCCTAGAATGTGTGTCAGCTTAGTCAGGGTGTGATTCCCAGTTGTGTGGTTGTCCGCCATTTTGTGATTGCTTTTTGTCAATCTCTTGATTAGCACCCTAATATTTAAACCACCAGAATTTCCAGGTAGTTTTTCTATGTGTTGTAAATCCTAATCTGTACCTGTGGTTAATGAGGCAAGATTAGGTTATATTAAAGAGGATTAGGGTGGGATATAACACCCTCACTAAAGTCATGTCCCTGATCCTGGGGTGTGATCTGTACCCCTTCTTATCTGCTGAAAGAAATGTTTATTCATTTTTAAATTTTGGTGATGTGTATATTAAATTTCTGCTGGAGTTTATCTACTTCATGTATCCTTTATTATTATTATTTATTTATTACAGTAAATGAATAAAATTTCTAACATCTATCAACTACCTCATCTGTGATAAACCTTCACACTCCTTGCACTTGTAGCCAACAAAGTTATTTTCTTCTGTAGATAATTCTATTTTTAAGTCCTTATAACAGGCGTCTCATACAATATCCTTTTGACACTAACTGATTTCACTCAGCATAATATCTTCCAATTGAAACCATGTTATGAGAAGTTTTCTAAAATTGCTATTGTTTTTTATCATGCCATCGTGTTCCATTGAGTGTACGTACCATGGTTTGCTTACCTATTCATCTGTTGATGAACATCTGGACTGATTCTATGTTTTAGTTATTGTGGACTGTGCTGCAATAAACATTCATGTACACGTGCCTGTTCATGTGACAGCCTTTGTTTCTGACAGATAAATTCCAAACAGTGGAATTACTGGATCAAATGGTGTATATATTTCCAGCTTTTTAAGGAAGTGCCAGATTGCTTTCCAAAGAGGTTGTACCAATTTACAGTCCTACCAGCAGTGTAGAGCAGCTGATATTTGACAAAGGTCCTAAGATTGTAAACTGGAGTAAAAACAGTCTCTTTAGCAAATGGTGCTGGCAAAATTCGATATCCAGCTGCAAAAACCTGAACCAAGACCAGTATCTCACACCTTAAACAAAAACTAACTTTAAATGGGTCAAAGAAGAGTTCCAATCTCTCCACAGCCTCTCCAGAATTTGTTGTTTTGTATTTTTTGGACCATGGCCAACTTGTTGGGGTGAGATGATATCTCATTGTACTTTTGATTTGGATTTCTCTGGTAGCTAATGATCGTGAACATATTCTCATATGTCTTTTGGCTACCTGGATGTCCTCTCTAGTGAAGTGTCTGCCCACCTCCTTTGCCCATCACTTAATTGAGTTATTTTCCTTTTTCTTGTTGATATTTTGCAGAATCTTGTAGACTATGGAGGTCAGATGACAGTCTGACATGTAGTTGCCAAATATATTTTCCCATTCTGTAGGTGGTCTTTTAATTCTTTTGATAAAATCTTCAGATGAGCAAAAGTGTTTGATTCTTAGTAGTTCCTATTTATTTTCTCTTCTGTTAATTGTGCTTTGTTTGTTAGATTTTAAAGTCTGTCTAAGCTGTGTGTTAGAACACCCATCATTGATCCTATTTTTTCGTTCATGATTTTTATCGTTTTAGATTTGATATTTGGGTCTTTGATCCATTTGGAGTTAGTTTTTGTGTAAGGTGTGAGATACGGGTCTTGGTTCAGCTTTTTGCAGTTGGATAGCCAATTTTGCCAGCACCATTTACTAAAGAGACTGTTTTTACCCCAATTTACAATCCTAGGGCCTTGGTCAAATATCAGCTGTTTATAGAGGATGATGACAGCTCTGGGGCCGTTGGTCTTTATGTCTCTTTCTGTACTAGTACCAGGCTGTTTTGACTACTATGGCAGTGTATTAGGTTCTAAGGTCGGGTTGTGTGAGACTTCCATTGTGTTTCTTTTCTTCGGCAGTGCTAACCTGGGGTTTTTTCCCTTTCCAAAGAAAGTTGGTGATATATTTCTCCATCTCATTGAAAAATGACACTTCATGTACCCTTTAATGAATCATCTTGTCTTCGTTCCCTCTACCCTTGGTCTTTGATCCCAGCCTCAAGGAAAGAGAAGTGAACAGAGAGTTTGGAGACCTTGTAGCACCAAGAAAGTAGTGTCTGGAGCAGAGCACTTGGGTTCCTCTGCAGAGAATCTCTTAGCCTATGGGAAGATTGTTAACAAGGACCTTCCTCCAGAGCCGACAGAAAGACAAAACCTTCCTGTGAAGGTGACATCGTTTATTTGGACTTTTAGCCTGCCTTACTGCAAGGATATAGATTTCTCTTTGTTAAAGCACTTACTTACAGTATTTTTGTTATAGCAGCACTGGATAACTTAGACATACTATGTGCCAGGCACTGTTTTAAGCTGTATCACTGTTTTACATGTATTTATTCATTGATTCTCTCAACAACTCTTATAAGGCTTATGCTATTAGAGCCTAAAACATTATCCTAGAGTCTTGAGAGCCAGAAGGAATTGTTAGATCACATCACCATCCTTTGTATAATAAGCAGTCTTTACGTGGTGCAAATGGTTAATGGACTGTTGGAAGTTCGAGTCCACTCATGGTAGGCCTCAGAAGAAGGAGCTGGCAATCTACTTGTGGAAAAACTAGCCTTTGAAAATCCTATGGAGCACAGTTCTACTCTGACACATGTGCAATCATGTGAGTTTGAGTCAATTGTATGGCAGATGATGGGTCTTTTCACTCCCTGGCCAGTGGCTATTCTCCTGTTCTTATTCTTCCAGGTCTTGGTGCTGTAGCCCTGTCTGAATCCAGACAAGACCTGCTTTCAAAGGCCTGCAGTTGAGTAAAGGAAGCAGTGGCCAGGTCTGGGGTTGAGCAAGTGAGCCAGTGGGCTCTGTTTGTGTTGTTCCTGCTGTTTCTGGCTGCATGATTGGGGTTTGACTGATCCTTGGTGCCCCAGCTCCATCCAGAGTTGCCTTTTCTTCCACTTTGCCATTTGAGGATCCCACTGGAAGCAATTCAGACCTCAGTCTCTCAGTAACAACCATCTGAATAGACTAACAAGGAAAAAATAAACAAAAATAAGAACCCAAATTGGAGTTCTACCAGCTAGCAATGAATTCTTAGTGAAGAGGCACAAAAGAGGAGGATGGTGGAGACTTCACTGTTACCAGCAAAGGGTCCAAGCTAAATCTAGTCTGGACTGGGGCTAGGAAAGCAACTGTCCTCATGAGCTGAGCCCTTGTGGCTTGCTTCAATGGTTACTTCTGGTGTGAAAAAGGTGGCCTGAGTCAAAAAACTAAAAGAGACTCAAAGTGAAAATCCCCTCAAGTCTTAAATATATAGGTATATTCTAATGTGCACTGCATTCTAATACGGTAAACATTCCAGTGTAGACTTGAGGATCAGGCAGTCCCAGTGGAAACAGCCTTTCAGAACACTTTCCTTGACTTGAGGCCAGGGAAACCAGCTAACTCTTTGAAAGTACAAGGGTGTGAATGCAGAGTGGGGCCTTCCCAAGGACAGTAGTGTATTTCCTGCATGGGAGGGTGTTGCTACAGGTTGGGTGTTCCAGACAGAAAGAAAGGCAGGGACTCTGAGGCTACTGTTTCTGTGCCACCTTGCACAAAGAATATCACCTTTTTGAGGTTCAGTTTCCTAATCAATTAAATCAAGGATTTCATTCTATATTATCTCTTCTGAGTCTAAATTGCTAGATTATAAACAAAGGGAAAAAAATTCAAAAGTGGAATTGAATACACACACACACAAATTAACAAATAGAGAAGGCTTTTAGAAATCTCATTCAAATTATTGCTGGATTTGCCTATTAGTGAGATTTGTTTCTTTGCATGTGCTAATTGGTCTTGGCATTAATTAATCTGATTTCATTATATTCTCTTTAATTTGTCAAGATATCATTTCGTTATTGGGTGACTGAACACTTTGGAGGATTGTTAGGACTGGAATATATTTCCCCCCTTTTAAAGTTCCTGGAGAAAAGCCGTTATCAATTAAGTTAATTTGCATTCACATTAGGTTAATTGTTTTAGTTTAGCCAAATTTGTGGAAATTTACATAGCAAATTGACCCTCCACATTTCACTTAAACATATGTAACACACTGCATAACGCATTTTGAGTTGCTAATGAAACTGAGGTTATTTTACATGCTTCTTTTAGTAAAAGAGGTCTAATTATACCAAGTAATTTTTTATTTCATCCGTAATTGTAAAACAAATAAGCTTCTTGGCTCCTTTTTTTCTTCCTATGGCAGTGTCACATGGACAGAGATGTTAATAGGGAAGTCATGTTTTCCTAATTAAGCCCAGCCAGTTTGATTCCGGCTCACCGTTCCGGCATCAGCCCTCTCCAGCTTTTTCCAGGTACTCTTCTGCCTGAGTTGCTAAGCCTCCTGGTAAACCTATTAATAGATGACTCCCCCACATGGAGCCAACTGAATTAAAAAATATAACTAGGAAGGCAGAGTGGGAATTTTAACAGATTTGTTTGTTTTTTTTTTTTAATGCCAGAGAAGAGAAAGTTGAATTCAAAAGGGAGGTCTTGGTTCTCTCCATCAGGAGAAGAAAAGAGAGAAAAATGGCTTTTATTCTCCCTCAGAAAAGAAGTTGGCATAGCACATTGGTGGTTTTTCAAAAGTGGTTCTAGGGGCTATCTTGTTCAGTGCTGGAAAATTAGCTGCTGACTCCCCCTCCAGGATTGTGGAGCTGTAGAAAGCTTACGGTGTATGTGGGAGAGCTGTAAAAATGGGATCTGGAACTTTTGCTGAGGGGAAAGGGTGAGCAACTTCTTCTTCTATCTTGGAGAAGGTGTGATTGGGGGTGAGGGATGAAGAGATACGAGGGATGAAGTCTCTGGATGCTGTAAACAATTAACTCCTTGGCTGCTAACCAAAAGGTTAGTGGTTTGAGTCTACCCAAAAGCACTTTAAAAGAAAGTCCTAGTGATCTATTTCTGAAAAATCACTGAAAATTCGATGGAGCACAGTTGTACTGTGACACACATGAGGTCACCATCAGTTGCAATGGGCTTCATGGCAATTGGTTGGTTTTTGGTTTCATACAGAAGCTGAGCTCTTACTGTTCTTTCCTCCACCCAACAATGAGGACACAAAAGAGCTTGGCCTAATGTCTTGGCCCATTCTCTTCTGTAAGACCTGATTTTTATGAGTTGTGAAGGAAGAGATGGGAATGGACAGTACATAAGAGATGTGTGAACTGGGTCAGAAGGGGGCACTGCACCTTCAGTGTGTATTCTGGAGACATGATTCCAGCCCTAACTCAAGAATGCAAAAAAATGACCATATTTCTTCACTTTTTCCTCTTTTGTCCTCATCCTTTGCAATGGGACTTGAAAGTTTTTCTCATCTCCTTAAATCTTGGCAGTCCTTGTGACTTGCTTAGGCCAATAGAAAGCAGAAGAGATGATGGCATGCCAGTTCCAGGCTAGACCTCAAGAGGAGTTGCATTTTTCTGTTTGCCCTTTGGACTCCTGAGACCAGCTCGGTATTGACAAATAAATAGCCCAGTCATCCCCATCATTCTGGTTGTCTCCATCACCCCATGTGAAGTCAGTTAAATTACAGGAGCATAGCTGCGTAACTGGTGCTCAGGTGACCACAGATTGCAATAAGGGGTCCCAGGTTGACCTTGCCTGAGTTTCTGACCTTAGAATAGAGTAAAATCAGTGGTGATTGACTTGTTAAGCAGCAAGAGACAACTGATACGATCATTAGCTAGTGTGTGTCTTTGGGGAATCCTTTTTCATGTCCAAGACTCAGGCTCCTAACCTGTAAAAGCAGTTGGGATTAGAGAATCCCTAAATTTTCTGCTAGCTTCATAAAGCTGCCAAGTATCATCTTGCAGTGCCTAGGAATGGTTTGACATTTCATCAGAAGGGATTCTGGTCAAGGTTCTGTATGCTGTCATTAGGCATTAACACATGATAGGGAGTTAGTGTGTCAACTTCTCTCTAGGTGAGAAGAAGGTATAATCTGCTTATAGAGGAAAGAGAGCATTGTCAGTCTTGAAATGAAGAATAGGAACAGGGAACAGTGTTGAGGTTCCAGTATGTGGCCTGGTGAAGAAGTGTACCTGTGTGTGTGCATATAAATGTGTGTGTGTATGTGTGAATGTGAGGTTTCAGAAGATAAAGTTACTGAACCCCTAGAGGTCAAGGTAGGGGTGTGCTTTGAGTATTCAAGAGTCTATATTAGTTACACAGTGTGTTCTAGGTCTGGAACTTCAACAAGATGGGATATCTGTCTTTCAGACAGACATCATAGCCCTGATCCCTCGGGGCCGCAGGTCCAGCCATAAGTCCTACAGGCCCATGGCCACCAGGCAGTGTTAGTTGTGCAGCAAGTGTACAGCTGGCCTGTGATTAAGTGGAAGTATACAATGTAGATCAATACGGCATGACTGCCTGTCCGCAGTTCCATTTGTTGTCCTCACCCAATGACAGCACATTCTTCTTTTTCACTCTATACTTCTAGTATCCTCTTAAAAAGCGCCTGTCCCCTCCTCTTCACCCTCTTCTCTCCTAGCTAAAATAAAACCAGTAGGACAGCCTCCTATCTGTATAAAACGATAAAGTACACACACCATATGCTCACACTGTGCCATCAAGACCAGTCTGAACAGTTGACCTCAGTACCGGTTTCTGGTCAGGGCCAGTAGCAGTTCCAGGGGTCATATTCCCAAGGAAGGAACACATTACTTCTGAAATATCTCTCAGCTGATAGAGATATTGTGTTAGTCATCTAGTGCTGCTGTAACAGGAATCTGCAAGTGGATGGCTTTAACAAAGAGAAGTCTATTCTCTGGCAGTCCAGAAGGCTAGAAGTCCAAATTCAGGGAGCCAGCTGCAGGGAAAGGCCTTCTCTCTGGGCTCTGGAGGAAGGTTCTTGTGATGCAACCATCCATATTTTGGTCCTTTGCCCCTTTCCTCCCCATATCCTTATATTTTATGTTTCTACAACATCTTTGAACCAATACTTCTCTTCTTGTGAAGTAATTATTGTGTCTCTTTTATATGATTGAACTTCATTTCTAGAGGGAAGAGGCCACACTTATTCATCTTTATAGCTATCTGGTTCTTAACAGAGTGCCTTACACATAGCATTTGATAAGCATTAAAAGACAGTAAGAGACATTGGAGCCACTATGATTCAGTGGTAGAATTCTCATCTTCTATGCAAGAGGGTAGTGCTCCATTCTGTTGTGCACAGGGTTGCTGTGAATCAGAACCTATCTGATGACACCTAACAAGTGCAAGAGGCAGTTGTTCCAACTATCAAAGGGCTACTGAGTAGTTTAAAGTCAGGAAAGTTATGTGTCAGGGTTGTATCTGTTCACCATGCTTATTCAATCTGTGTGCTGAGCAAATAATCCAATAAACTGGATTATATGAGGAAAAACAGATTGCTGTGGATTGAATTGTGTCCCCCCAAAAATATGTGTAGCAGTTTGGCTCGGTCATGATTCCTGATATTGCATGATGTCCCTCCATGTTGTAAATCCTGTGTCTGTGATGTTACTGAAGGAGAATGGGCAGCAGTTGTGTTATTGGGCAGGACTCAATGTGTAAGACTGTATTGAGCCACTCTTTTAGGACATAAAGGAAAGTGAAGTAAGCTGAGAGTAGCTGACCTCACACCACCAAGAAGAAGTGGTAGGAGCAGGACATGTCCTTGGGAAAGGACTTGGTTCCCAGCACCTCAGAAGCTCCCCATCCAGGAGAAGATTGATGACAAGGACCTTCCTCCAGAGGTGATAGAGAAAGCCTTCCTCTAGAGCTGACACTCTGAATTTGGATGTGTAATAGCCTACTGGACTATGACAGAACAAAATTTCTCTTTTTAAAGCCATCCACCTGTGAAGTTTCTGTTAAAACAGTACTAGATGACTAAGACGTAAGGCACCAGGATTGGAGGAAGACTCATGAACAACCTGTGACACGCACATGGCACAAGCTTGGCTGTAGAAAGTGAAAAGGACTTGAAGCACTTACTGATGAAGATTACAGGGCAGACCCTTCAGCACGGGTTACACCTCAACATAAAGAAAACAGTAATTCTCACAACTGGGCCAGTAAGCAACATCGTGACAAATGAGAAAATATTGAAGTTGTCAAAGACTTCACTTATTAGGATCCACAATAATGCCCATGGAAGTAGCAGTCAAGAAATCAAACAATATATTCCACTGGGTAAACCTGCTACAGAACACCTCTTTAAGATGATAGAAAAGCAAAGATGTCACTTTTAGGACTAAGGTGCACCTGACCCAGGCCATGGTATTTTCAACCCTTTATTTATTTTCAATAATATGCATTAAAATTTAATAATAAGCAATAATCTTCACATGAATAAGGATTACTGTTCCTTATTCATAAACAATGAATAAGAAAGACCAAAGAAGAATTGATGCCTCTGAATTATGTGTTAGCTAAGAATGATGAATATACCACAGGCTGCCAGAAGAATAAACAAATTTGTCTTTGAAGAAATATAGCCACAACTCTCCTATTTTAGTCATTTAGTGCTGCTGTTACAGAAATTGCATGGCTTTAACAGAGGAAAGTTTATTCTTACACAGCCTAGTAGGTTACAAGTCCAGATTCAGAGTGTCCATCCAGGGCAAGGGCTTTCCCCCTGTCACTTCTGGAGGAAAGTCCTTGTTTTGCATCAGTCTTCGGTCAGGGAGCATCTTTGCACAGGAACCTCAGATTTGAAGGACATGCTCTACTCCTAGTGCTGCTTTCTTGATGGTGTAAGTTTTTTGCTTGCATCCCTTTTCTTTTATCTCTTGTAAGATCAAAGGATAAGGGATGGTGGTGCAATCCACACTTCAGAGAAGCTGCCTTTGCGATGGAGCAGGGAGGTGAACTTATGAAGGGATTTATAGTCCCACCATAATCCTTTTAACATCCAGCATAAGAAAATCATAAAATGGAGGACAATCATAAAATATGGGGAGTGATGGTCCAGATAAATGGCTACACATGTTTTTGGGGGACACAGTTCAATCCATGACATTGTACCCTTTGACATCCTAACCATCACATCTTTGAAACATGCAACATATTCATCCCATCGTAGCAAAATCATGTCTATCCCATATGCTGTGAGTCTTGAATCTGTTTCAAGTCCAAAATTCATAAATTCCTTTACATCTATGAAACCTAGAATATAAGGTATTTGCTTCCAAAGGTGTAATGGCAGAATGGACACAAGTTATACATTCCATTACAAATGCAAAAAACTGCATGGAAAGAAGGCATTAACAGGCAACCAGCAAACCAGCAGAACACATTACACTAGCCTTCAAAGCTTTTAGAATAATCTTCACTTCTCTGAGATGTTTTACACAAAACCTTTACCCTCTATACTCTAGGTATTGGCCACATTCTGTGGATTTTGCGTGGAGACCCCTGGCCTTGTGCTACAACTCTACCTTCTAGGCCACTTGGACAGCAACTCTGTCCATTGGCTTTAGGTGCACCCTAAGCCCAACTGAGTGGCATTTTCAGCCTTACAAACACAGAACGTGCTGGTTGCACCCTTCCAAATCCCTGAGGTCATGATGATACCTTTTGAAACTGAAGCAGCTCAGCTTCTCATGCCCTTTGTCTCTTCAGCTTCTGCTGGGCCTCAGGCCCACATCTGCCCTGCTGATGCAAGCATTCGAAAGCTCTGTAGCTCCACCAATTCAAGTGCCTGAAGGCACCTCACTCTGCCAGGAACCCTCCTGCATACAGGCACTCAGCTCTCTTGCTCCATGGGTCAGCAAGCCTAGCTCTACTGATTCAAATGTCTAGAGGCACCCCACTCCACCAGGAAACCTCTGTGCACAGGAACTCAGCTCTTTCACTCTGTAGGTCAGCTCCAGTGCTGTCTGATGCTTTTCTGGTTCTGATGCTATTTCTCACCTTCTGCACATTAATTAGTGTTAAGATTTCCCCTCAGTTCCTTCTGAGTCTTCTATCCTTTCACAGATTTAAAGTGGCATCACATTTTAGGCATCTGTTAGAGCAGCACCCCACTCTCAGTACCAAATTCTACTTTAGTCATCTAGGGCTGCTCTTACAGAAATATCACAAAGTGCATGGCTTTAACAAAGGAAAGTTTATTCTCACAGTCTAGTAGGTTGCAAGTCCAAATACAGAGTGTCCATCCAGGGGAAGGATTTTCCCTCTTTCAGTTCTGGAGGAAAGTCCTTGTGTTGCATCAGTCCTTGGTCAGGGAGCATCTTGGTGCAGGAACCTCAGATCTGAAGGACATGCTGTACTTCCAGTGCTGCTTTTTTGATGGTGTGAGAGTCCTAACTTTTTGCTTCCTTCTCTTTCCTTTTATCTCTTGTAGGATCATAGGATAAAGGGTGGTACAAGTCACACTCTATGGAAACTGCCTCTAAGATGGATCAGGGAGGTGACCTTATGAAGGGATTTATAGTCCCACCCTAACCCCCCACAAAATGGAGGACAATCATAAAATATGGGGGATGATAGTCCAGCCAAATGGCTAAAGACAGTTTTGGGTGGACACAGTTCAATCCATGACAACTCCTTCGAAACAAGGATGGTTACCACTTTCTCTCACATACGTTGCACATGTTATCAGGAGGGATCATTTCCTGGAGAAGGCCATTATGCTTGGTAGAGGGTCAACAAAAAAGAAGACCCTCAGCGAGATGGATTGAAACAACAGTTTTAATGAGGAGCTCAAGGGAAGCATCAGTTATAAGGGTGGTGTACCATCAGGTAGTGGTTTGTTCTGTTGTGCACAAGGCCGCTATGAGTCAGAAATGAACTGATGACACCTAGTAATAATGTTCGGGAGATCCAGATTTGATTCCTGGCTTGTGCACTGCATATGCAGCCACCATTTATCTGTCAGTGGAGGCTTGCATGTTGCCATAATGTTGAACAAATTTCAACAGATTGTCCAGACTAAGATATACTAGAAAGAAGGGCCTGGTGATATACTTTCAAAAATGAGTCAGTGAAACTCTGTGGAGCTCAATGGTCTGATCCACAACCAGTCATAGTGGTGGCATAGGACTGGGTGAAGTTTTGTCCCACTGTGCATGGCGTCACCAGGAGTCAGGGGGCTTATTCAACAGAAACTAACAATAAGAGTGAGTAAACCATTACTGAACAAAGAAGGGTGGCCAGCACCGTGGCAACCACATTCCATTGGTTATCGTCTCCTCCATGTGAATGTAGAACTGGCCTCAGGTATCATAAGCTGCATAGGAGGAGCAAACTCTGGAGCCAGGCAGGGAATGCCTATGTGTGCGACAGCAGGGAGCAGGGGCAACATGACAAAAGGGAGAATGGGGCCTTTGCCTAAGACATTCAGGTCTGCATCTTTTCAAAACACTCCAGTGTGTGGCCCCTACTAAAAGGTCAAACTTTAACTATCAACCTCAGGGGAAAGGTATTTTTTTCTCCCCCCTTGGAGATTTTTCAGCAACAGCGAAGTTAGGTGGCCTAAGCATGGACTTTGAGTCAGCAGAGATGGGTGTTAGCCTCGACTCTATCATTACTAACTGTGTGATATACAGCCAAGGTGTCTTAAATCTTTGTGCCTCAGTTTTTCCTGTATGAAATGGGCATAGAAGGGGCAAAATGGTGTAGGTATCACACACTCTGTAAAAGGTGAAAATGCTAAGTACTATTCTTGGTAACTGTAGAAAATGCAAGCGATCCCTGTTCAGCTTGTGTCTTTGAAACTGTAAGGGGCCTTGATCTTGTCATCAGTCAGGACAAGTCAGCGTTGGGTGTGTCATTTCCCACCCCCACAGACCCCACCCCTTGTCCTTTCACTGATCCAAGAGATAAAGTAGAAAATGGCATTTCTGAATGAGGCTGACAGTTCACCAAGCATGAAAACCCACCCAGTGGTGACTCAGAATTTTGGAGGTGCAGATAGAATTAAGGAAATGTTAATGTATGCGCTTTGCTTTGCTTCCTGCCTACACAGGCATAACAGCAAGGAGGGAGGATGAGATGGGAGAGGGCACATGAAGATGGGAGATTGTGTTAGTGGGCTCAGGGGTGGGGGCTGGGTGGGGACTACAAAATCCCGAAGTGGTCTGGCTGCCACAGCTGGGCCTGAGATCCCCGGGGCACAGGAGGGACATGCCAGCATCTGGTCTCTGCTGAGTTTTGAGGCACTTGGAATGCCATATCAGCTTGGGCACAAGACTAGAACAGAGGGTCCCTGGGATACATGCGTGCCCATGCAGAGGCTGGGGGTGGGGCTCACAAGCTGGTTAACCCAGAGCTGTCTGTTTTTGCCTTGGTCCTGTGGCTTGTCAATGGACAACAGCCATTTAGAATCAATGTCTTTTCCAAATGAGCCCCTGAATGCTGTATGCTTAATAAGACCTATCTGTCTATCTGTGCCATTTATGCAGAGAGCTGGTTCCCTGGGGCACAGTGGTCGGTTTGCTTCCTCAGAGTCGAACAATCCCCCTGGGAGCCTCCTTCTTTTCCTCCTCTTCTGCAGGGGCTCCAGAACCAAGCCTAAGGGGCTGGAATGAGTGGCTGCCAGTTCGATGGGTGCATACGGAAGTACCTTGTATCACTGGCTGTTAACTTCACTTTTTATCTGAAATGCAAGTATCTGTTGTAGCATTTGCCAACCACCCACTGAATTTCTTTGTGGGTACTAGAAAATATAAGACACAAAGTATGGTCCTTCAGGCTCACAGGCTACCTGTAATCTAGGCCTGTGACCTACACAAAAGTTCTCTGCTCTGCTACCTAGCACTTGGTTAGTGAGTGCCCAGTACACGTTATTGAGATATTCTCTTTAATATCCAACCAGACTCAGGGATGTCCTCTGTGCAATTCAATTATGGTGGCATCAGGGGGACCTTGCTGGGCACTGCTGGGTATGGATGGTGGCTGGGCTTTCTGGATTTGAAGAATGGAGGGTACTCTAGAATTGGTCCAGGAATGACTTCCTTGTAGAGGAGAGGGCATCAGGAAATCACATGATATGTTTGCCTTGGGGAGATTCCATCTTATCCTTTCCTGTATCTAGTGCCCTCAGTGTCATGCAACCAAGGCCTCACAGGAAGGGCCCCGTTTAGGGTCAGTGATCTCAAGAAGACAAAGACCCTGTGGTGGGTGTAGAAGCTCTGAATGGGGAGATCCAGCCAGGGGCATGAAGAAAAGCCTTTGAGCAATCCCAAGTGGAAGATACCAGCTCGGAGAGGCTAGGAAACCTCCAAACGTTGTTGTCAATTGCCATTGAGTTGGCCACTGACTCCTGGTGAACCTGTTTGTAATAAAATGAAACACTGCTAAGTCCTGTGCTGTCTCCATGATTGGCTGTAAACTGGACCACAATGATCCGTAGGGTTTTCACTGACTGATTTTCAGAAGTAGATTGTCTGTCAGTCTGCAAGCTGTGCTGAAACCTGTTGAGCATCATAGCAACACGCAAACCTCTGCTAACAGACTAGTAGGGGCTGTGCATGAGCTGCACTGGTTGGGAATCAAACCGAGGTCTCCCGCATAGAAGGCAAGAATTCTACCTCCAAAACACCACTGCCTCTTCTTTTCAAACACCACTTGCCAGGAAAAGCAATGGCTCTTTTTTGCTTTCTCTGCTGTCTCCTCCCCTCCTTGGGATTTGAGTGTTTTAAATGTCTGTCTTCATGGTTTGATGGTGAATTTTACACTAATGCAGAGTATTACCTAGTTAATTTGACTAGAATAGACTGTGATTTTACACGGTGAGACTGTTGCCTCCTGAGCTAACAGTGCCATTTTCATGCGCTGGGCAGCCTGCTCTCCCAGAATCTGATAAGCTGAGGGCCATCTGCAAATGGGTTTCCTAAGAGCTCCCTGGAGGCGGCAAAATGGGAGAGAGACCCAGGAAAGCACTGTTTATTTATTCAGTCATTCACACACTTATTCATTTCTTTCTTTACTCATGAATTGATTCATTCATTATTTCTTAATTAAACTCATTCATTTCATTCCTTCATCAAACTTTTCATCAGTGTGGGAGGTGCCAGACTCACTGCTGGTTGGTGGGGTTACAGATGTGGATAAGCCCATTCTCTGAGCTTTAGGTGCTCACCATTATGCCAAGAAGAAAAGTTGCAAGAACTTAAGGGCACCACAATGTAGCAGAACAAAATCCCACATGTTAGTGGAATCCAGAGGACAGAGTGCTGGCTGCTTGCAAGTTCTGTGGAGAGATGAAGCCTAACTGAGCCTTGAAAGACTCTACCAGGAAAGTGTATTAGAATGTTGAACTGGCAACTGGGATCAAGGCCTGGGTACAAGAAACACTTCCTTAGGCAGATCTGGTGCTGCCATCATCCCCTTCACTGTGCCCACCATTACAGTCTGTGGAAGAAGAGGGCAGGGCAATCCTTTGGTTTAGTGGAGACCGTGTGGCATTCTCTCCCTCCGCAAAGCCACGCGAGGGGGGCCTATAAGGAGATTATTCATCGAGATTGAGAATGCCTGTAAAAAGAGAGATTGACATCTCATTTCAAAGTCAAATACAATATCTTGGTGCTTTGACAGAAGTCAAAGGTTCTTGAGAAAGCTTGACTTACACCCTGTCTTTGTGTCTTTCCTGGAGATTTCTGAAGTAGAAGTAGGGGGCACTGGAAATGAGGAGCGGGATGGCTTGTTGAAACAGCTTGGGCCATCGCTGGAAGGTATAATAGCGTAATGCACTTGGGAAGAAGCAGGGAGAGGAGTCCCCCCCACCCAGATTCTTCCTGGAAGATGTCATGGACGTGAAAGAGCTGAGAATTGGGGGGGGGGAGGGGAGGTTGTTGCTGTGGGGCTAGCCAGGTGGACACTAAATGAAAGATGACCTCTCCTGGAGAGGGATTTGGGGAATAGGCTACCTACCAGCAGGGACCTACAGAACCAGTTGTGCCTCTTGCAGAAATGATCTTCAACACTGAGGGGGCAGAAGAAGCACAGCACTGACCTAAGACAACCCTGAATACCTCCTCTGCAGGCATCACATAGGTAGAGCCACCAACAGGGGTTGGAACCAGGCTGAACTGGTAAGAGCCTGGTACCTTCGCCTTGGGATCAGGCTCACAGGTATGGGCAAGGACTCCAACTGTCTCTCCTGATCACGCTCCCTGCCTACACAGCCAATGGAGCCAGACCTGGAAAAGCAATCAGGAAATTAGGATATCTTTCTGTAAGTTTAACAAAGACAGAGTCCAGAGAACACAATGGAAAATGTGGCTAGAAAAAAATTATGTCGTATTTATGCCCCACTGAGTGTAAACTTGGAGCCCTGATGGTGCTGTGGTTAAGACGTAGGCTGCCAACTGAAAGGCTGGCTGTTTGAAACTTCTGGCAGCTTCTTGGAAACCTCATGGGATTGTTCTACTCTGTCCTATAGGGTTGCTATGAGTCAGAACCAACTGACTTGAATATAAATGGTTGAATAAACCAACTAAACACAGAAATGGGAAAAATCCATTCCAGACAGAGGTAGGCATATGAACAGAGTCGTGGAAGCATGACAGCACACAGCAGAGAACTGTGAGTAGCTTGGTGAGACTGGTGAGTAGGTGTGTGGGGAAATACTACTAGCCCTCAGAAAGAACTATGGAAAATGTTTAAGTGCCTCTTGCCCTGGGAAGGATCAGATGGACTGCTGCTTGATCCTTCCCAGCTCACAGTTTCCAGTAGCAACTTTATCTGGGCAACAGAAGAATGTCACATAGGACCTGCAGATTAAAAGACCCTCTCATTACCCTTATCCTCACTAATACACATATTAAAGAACACGGAAGTCTGTCTGTTACTTGGGTTCCAGTTCTCAGCACTGGCTTGGTGTGATCCATAACCCTAAACATCTGCTGACAAAAGCTGTTCAGGTCCCAAGAGGTATTCCTCCACAGCCTGTGGATTGTGCCATTCCAGCATTGTGGACATAGTGCTTTTAAGTGGGGAGGGAAAAAACAGGGATTTAAGATGGGAAAATGCTTAGATATAAAACCAGTTATTCACCTTGTCAAATCTTTTCCTTTCAGATACCATGAGTCCTATAGATTCTTTCACAATGAAGTATCTGTAGTGCTCAGAGTCCATTTTCTTGTTTTCTTTGTGTTCAAATTCATGGTTCTGGAGGTCTTCACTAATTAGTGTGGTATTTGCAATAGTTGCACACAAAAACTGAGGAACATTTTGCAATTTGAACAACTCAACTTCTCTTGAATTTGAATATAAGTAGCTCTAAACAGAACATACAAAAGTGTGATATTAATTCTTTGTATTACTGCATGGATCTGGATACTGCTATAAGAAGCAATAATGAAAGTAAACTATTTTTAATATTTTCTGAAAAATAATTTATTCCATGAGATCACATTACAGTGTTTGAAAACAAGTAAAATTCAATGCTCATTTCTGAATACATAAAACAGTGACTTTGAAAATTTTGTCCTTTTTTGTTCCTAGCACCTCAACAGAGAAGCTTCTTGAGATGAAAATTAATGGAAAAAATTGCTAGAAACTACAATGACTCAAGAAATGTCTAGAATGTCATCACTGTAAGTAGAACTGAAGCCTTGGTGGTATAATGGTTAGGTGCTACAATTGCTAACCAGAAGGTTGGCAGTTCAAATCCACCATTGCTCTTTGGAAACTCAGTTCTGCTCTGTCTATAAGGATTGCTATTAAGTCAGAATCAAATTGACAGTGGGTTTGGTTTTTTATGGTCAACAGAACACAAATTATGCAAACACCCTGATTATAACAATGTAATTAGTGATTCTACTTAAATAAAGTCAAGAAAAACATTTTTGGAATAAACACATAACAGTTTCTAAATTATTATATCTTTGTGCATTACTCATCCAATGTTAGCACCCAAACACATGCAACCATAATTAAATTCAACAATTTTTGATATTTGCCAATTTTTAGTCACATTAAAAAAATTCATAGATTTACATTTGTATGTTAATTTTTGTCATCATGAAGGTGAATTTGTCAAGGTAGAAAGGCATATTTTATCAGTTTTTTCTCTTAATTTGTACCTTTAAATATTTAGAATGTGGTTTGTAGGTCTCCATTTGTTCGCTTGCCCCAGAGTGCAGTGATGTGGGAAAGGGATCTGCCCATCTTCTGTGACAATTTCTTAAGTTCAACCTCTTTTCTTACACTGTAGCTCTCAAAGGCACAGAGAGAGAGTCTGATAAACAGCCTGAGACCTCGGTGGGCATAGAATTAGGACTTAAGAAATTTTCTCTTCCTGCATCCTCACTTTATGGGAGAAGAAATTGAGTTGCACAGAGGGAAAGTGGTTTGCCAAATGTATTAGCTGTCTAGTGCTGCTATAAGAGAACTAAAGCAAGCGGGTAGCTTAAAATTTATTTTATCACAGTTTAAACCAAACGCAGACCCATTGCTGTTGAATTGATGCTGACTCACAGCGACTGATAGGACGGAACAGAAGTGCCCCATAACATTTCCACAGAGCAGCCGGTAGATTTGAATTGCCAGCCTTTTGATTAGCAGCTGAGCTGTTACCCACTCTTTAGCTTCTGCTTCCTCATTCTTTGGAGATCTCCATGTGTCTTTGCTTCTGCTCACTTGTGTAACCTCTTTTTATATCTCAAAAGAGATTGGTTTAAGATACATCTTATAGTAGCAGTGTGCTTTATTAACATAACAAAGACAATCCATTACCAAATGGAGTTATAACCACAGGCACAGAGGTTAAGACATACAACACATATTTTGGGGGACACAATTCAATCCATAACACCAAGATCACACAGCTACTGAAGCATCTGGAGGCCTTAGAATAAGGAATGTCTGCTGGATGGTGCAAATGGTTAATGAACTCGGCTGCTAACTGAAAGACTGGTGGCTTCAGTCTACCTGGATGTGTCTCAGAAGAAAGTTCTGGTTATCTGCTTCTGAAAAATCAGCCACTGAACACCTTATGAGAATTGTGCTTATGCTCTGGCACACATGGGGTCACCACGAGTTTGGTCGACTCAGTGGCAACTGGAAATGGTACTGAGGGAGTGGGTAGAGGAAGAGGTTGCCAAGCAGGCATCCATACTCCAGGAGCCAAGGAGTATCTCCTTTTCAAAGGAACTCAGCAGCCTCTGTGCAGAGAGCGAAAGATGGCCTCTCTTGTGTCTACAGCACACATAGCATCTCAGTTATGGTGTGATTGAGGGTGATCTTGCATATGACCCCAACCTTTTCTCTAACCTACTCTCTGCACACTTCCGGGTCCCCCACTGTAGAACAAGCAGATTGGGTGGGATAAACTCTGAGATATTCCCTGCCTCAACATCTTATGTCTAAATGATTCCCCAGAGGCTGCATGTCTATGAAACCCCAAGGACTGGATTTGGCCTCAATCCAGATTTTTCCTTCCTTTCTAAAACCATATGTACTTGCTGGAACGCTGACTCCATCTAGTCTTGATTCGCTTCCTCCAGATTTCACTCCCTGCTGGAAAGCACTGCACCCTGCCAGAGGCACCTCAGGGAGCTGCTCTCACAAACTCCCTGGTTTTTCTCCCCTGGGCTTAGCAAGTCAATCATTACCAACAGCTCCCTTCCTTATACCTTAGCAGAGAGGTGCAACCACCATCTGGACCAGCAGACATGGAAATTCCTTTCTTCCCTTGGGGAAGAATCTAGCCTCTCTCCCATCAACACCTGGAGGGACCTCTCCCTCTTCTTGGCTGGTTGGATGATCTTCCAGGAAGGTCATCCTTTAGAAGCTTCGCTCCCTCTTTATAGTTGCGTCCCTGCTCACTCACCCCTACCTACCCCAAGCACTTTCTCGACACTATTCTCCTATTCTTTCTTTTAGGCAGGTGGCAGTCAAGCATGGTTGTTGAAAACATGTCTGAATTCAAGTCCAGTTTCCTTATTTACAAGTGAGTAGTGAGACTTTTTCTGATAAGATTTTCTTACTCATGAATCGGACATAGTAATTACTATTTAATGAGGCTATTTTGAAGTTCAGTACCTAGTACACAATAATAATAGGGACTTAAAGTTTTTTATGTGAATTATGGTGTTGGTAAAAATATTGAAAATGCCAAACTAGTCTTCTTAAAATCAAGGATGGTGAGACTTCAGTTTGCTTGCTTTGGACATGTTATCAGGAAAGACCAGTTGCTAGGAAAGAGCATCATGTCTGGCAAAGCTGGGAAGGAGGGAAGTCATTGAAAACGAAGGAAACCCTCAGTGAGATGGATTGATACAATAGCCACAGCGATGGTTTCAAACATCATGAAAGTGTTGCAGGACCAGATCACATTTCGTTCTATTACACACACACTTACATACTGTGAGTCAGCATATACTCCATAACAACTAATAAAAACAGCATTAGTGTTTGATCTAGTGATTATATGATTATGATGGGCTTTCTGTTACATTCTTCATTAGTTTTCCTCAAGTTTTCTCTAGATTTTATTAATAATCGTCTACCTTTTTCTTAATATCTGAAAAAGTTAATAATCTGAGCCTCTGCCCACATACCTCTGGGAAGCCACTCTCCCAGAGTCTTGAGGATTCTCTGGCTGGCTTTGTTCTCTGCACCTAGTAAGTCTGAATCACTGTTCCTGACTCAGTTCTAGATTGCCCTCTGGATGTCTTGCTTTCTGCTATCACTTGCTGTCTGCCCAAATTTTCCAAATACATGATCAAAGGCCTCCTTCCATTTAAAAAATGCTACTAGTGCCTGGCATGTTATATGTGACAATTTTGTGAAACGTGTCTATTATATTTTTTTGTTGTGGGAAATACACTCACCAATTGAGTAATTTCTATGTGTACAATTTAGTCACATTACTTTATTCAAATTGTGCAGCCATCCTCATTCTCCTTTTTCTGCTTTGAATTATTCTCCCACCATTAACATAAACTTACTGCCCTCTAAGATTCTTATCTAATCTTTTTTTTAAAATTATGATTGAGTGAAAATGTACATTCTCATATAAATTTGCATGCCCATCTATATGCAGCTCCCACTGCTCTCCCTGCCCAGTGACAGCACACTCTTCCTCTCTGTTACCTACATGTCTTATGCTCCCAACAATCTCCTAACTCTTCCTTTCTACCCTTTCCCCTGCCTCCAATAAGAGGTCAGCAGGATGACATCCTACGGATGCATAGAACCATAAAGTGCACACACAATATGGTCACTCTGTGTCATCAAGTGCAATCCATTCCTGTCCAAAGAGTTGACCTCCATTTCAATTTATGGACAGGGGCAGCATCAGGGCCAGTGGCCAAGCTCCCAGGGGAACTCTGAGGCCCCTGGACCATCAATTGCAGTCTTTTAGTGGAGATCTCAGGGTGCACTCCTTTTTATTCTTGTGTGGCCAGTGAAACTCAACTTTGTGACTTCCATCATGACTATCACTGGTGGTGGCTGGGCACCATCCGGTTCTTCTGGTCACAAGTCGATGTAGTCACCCACTCACGTAAATCTCTCTGTCATCTGGGTTCTCTTTGCCCCATGTTGTTTTGGTCCTTGGTGCTCATCTGCTCCTGCTATGTTGGGACCATTTGCTGTACCCTGAGATGGCAGGTTGGCAGCTTTTAAGACCCCAGACACCACTCACTAATGTAGGGTGCTGAAGACTCTCTTAACGAAATGCTAGTTGTGCCAACTTGGCCTCAATTTCCTCTGAGAGCACAGTCTCCTGCTTCCCGCCCCAGCTACTCTGTCCTTTCAATATCAGATTAAGATGGGAGGTGTAATCACATTATGCTGAAGTCCAGTTAATATTGATCTTCTTTATAATGTGTGCTGTCACAAATTTCACCCAACCAAATTTCTATCAACTATCTAATCTAACCCCCACCCCCCCGCACTCTCTCCCTCTCCACTCTTGCAGCTGTCAAAGAGTCTTTTCTTCAATGCATGAGTCTGCTTTTAAGTTCTTATTGTAGGGGTCTCATACAATTTGTCCTTTTGTCGCTGAGTACTTTCAATTCAACATAATGTCCTCCAGTTGAAACCAGATTATGCTTCCTAAAATCATCATTGTTCTTTATCATTCCATAGTGTTCCATTGAGGATATATACCATAGTTTACCTATTCATTCCTCTGTTGTTGGGCATCTGGATTGATTCCATCTTTTTGCTATTCTGGACTGTGCTGTGATAAACATTTGTGTGCATGTATCAGTTGGTATGAATGGCCTTGATTCTGCAGGATGTATTCCGAGCAGTGGAATTACTAGGTGAAATTGCATATCTATATCCAGCTTTTTAAGAAAGTGTCAGATTGCTTTCCAAAGAGGTTACAACCATTTTGCAATCCCACCAACAATGTAGGAGGGTTCCATTTTCTCCGCAGCCTTTCCAGGATTTGTTGTTTTGCGTTTTTTGGATCATGGCCAACCATGTTAGGGTGAGATGATGTCTCATTATAGTTTTGATTCAAATTTCTTTAATAGCTAATGATCATGAGCATGTCTGCATGTGTTTTTTTGACTCCCTGGATCTCCTCTGTAAAAAAATGTCTGTCCATCTCCTTTGTCCATTGCTTAATTGGATGATTTATCTTTTTCTTATTGATATTTTGTAGTACCTTATAGATTATGGAGATCAGGCATCAGTCTGACATATAGTTGCCAAGTATTTTTTCCCATGCCATAGGTGGTCTTTTAATTCTATTAATAAAGTATTAGGATGAACAAAAGTGTTTGATTCTTAGTAGTTCCCATTTGTTTTCTCTTCTGTTGTTCGTGGTTTGTTTGACAGACTTTGTTGTCTGTCTGCATTGTGTATTAAAGCTTCCATTGTTGTTCCTACTTTTTCTTGAATGAGCTTTATTGTTTTAGATTTGATATTTAGGTCTTTCATCCAGTTTGAGTTGGTTTTTGTATAAGGTGTAGGATACAGGTCTTGTTTTAATTTAGTGCAGGTGGATATCCAATTTGGCCAGCACAATTTGTTGAAGACATTGTTTTCACCCCCGCTTACAGTCTTAGTGCCTTTGTTGAATACCAGTTGTTCATAGGAAGATGATGTCATCTCTGGGGTCTCAGTTCTGTTCCATTGATCTATCTGTCTCTTTTTGTACCAGTACCAGGCTGTTTCAAGTACTGTGGCAGTGTAATGGGTTCTAAAGTTGGGTCGTGAGAGGCCTCCTAGTGTGTTTTTCTTTAGTAATGATTTACTTATCCAGGGCTTCTTCCCTTTCCAAAAAATTTGGTGGTTTGTTTCTCCACCTCATTAAAAAATGCCACTGGAATTTGTTTTGGGATTGCATTATATAAGTTAATTGTTTGGGGTAAAATATACAATGTTATGTCTTCCTACCTATGATCAGGATAGGTTTCTCCATTTATGTAAGTCTCTCTTAGTTTCTTGCAGTAAGGACTTGTAACTCTCTTTGTCAAGGTCTGTAATTTCTCTGGTCAGATTTATTTCTAGGTACTTTATCTTCTTAGGGGCTATAGTAAATGGTATTGATTTGGTGATTTCTTCATTAACAGTCTCGTTGTTGGCATAAAGGAATCCTACCAATTTACTTACGTTTATCTTGTATCCTGAGACTTTGCTGAACTCTTCTATCAGTTTGAGTAGTTGACTTATGGATTCCTTAGCATTCTCTGTGTATACAATTATATCTACAAATAGGGAGATTTTTACTTCTTCTTTGCCGATGTAGATGCCCTTTATTTCTTGGTCTTGTCTAATTGAACTTCTAGCACAATGTTGAATAGGAGAGGTGAGAGTGGGCATCTTCATGTTGTTCCTGTTCTCAAGGGAAGTTGTTTCAGTCTCTGTTCAGGATGACATAGGCAGTTGGCTTTCTATAGACGGCTCTTATTGCATTGAGGAATTTGTCGTCTATTCCTGTTTTGCTGAGAGTTTTTAACATGAATAAGTGGCGGATTTTATCAAATGCCTTTTCTGCATCAATAGACAAGATCAGGTGATTCTTGTCATTTGTGGTATTTATGTGGTTGATCACATTAATTGATTTTCTGATGTTGAACCAGCCTTGCATCCCTGTTATGAATCCAGCTTGGTCATGATGTATTATTTTTTTGATATATTTTTGCATTCTGTTGGCAAGAATTTTGTTGAAGATTTTTGCATCTAGATTCATGAATGATATTGGTCTGTGGTTCTCCTTTTTTGTTGGATCTTTCCCTGGCTTTTGTACCAGGAGTATGCTGGCTTCATAGAATGAATTCAGGGATATTCCACCCCTTTCTATACCGTGAAATAGAGATAACTGTTCTCTAAAAGCTTGGTATAATTCTGCAGTGAAGCCATCTCAGCCAGGGCTTTTTTCATTGATACTTTTTGGATGACTGTTTCAATCTCTTCCTTTCTGATGGGTTTATTAAGTTGTTCTGCTTCATCTTGTGATAATTTTGGCAGGTGATATAAATCAAGGAATTTGTCCATTTCCTCTAGGTTATCAAATCTGTTAGAGTACAGACTTCCATAGTATTCTGTTATAATATTTTTTACTTCTGTTGGATCTGTTATGACAACTCTTCTCTCATTTCTTATTCAGGTTATTTGTTTCCTTTCCTGTTTTTCTTTAGTAAGTTTAGCCAGTGGTTTGTCAATTCTGTTGATCTTTTCAAAAAACCAGCTTTTGGTCTTTTCAATGTTTTCAACTGTTCTTCTATTTTCTAATTCACTTAGTTCTGCTCTAATCTTTATGATCTGTTTTCTTCTGGTGACTGAGAGGTTCCTCTGTTGTTCTCTCTTTAACTGTTTAAGCTGTAGGGTTAGTTCTTTGGTTTAGTTTCTTTCTCCCTTCCCGATGTGTGTATTTATGGAGATAAACTGCCCTCTGAGCACTGCTTTGGCTGTACCCCCTATGTTCTTGTAGGAAGTGTTTTCATTCTTGTTGGAATCCATAAATTTCTTTATTTCATCCTTGACTTCTTCTATATCCCATGGTTTTCTGAGCAAGATGTTGTTCAGTTTCCATGAGTTCCACTTTCTATCTGTGTTTTCTTGTGCTATCAATTTTGACTTTTATGGCTTTATGGCCTGAGAAAATGTCTTGCATTAATTAAATGGTATGGATTTTATTGAGAATTACTTTATGTCCTAAGACACAGTCTATTCTCGAGAAAGTTCCATGTGCAGTGGAGAAGAAGGTGTAGTTGTCTGCTGATGGATATAGAAAGTTCTGTATATGTGGATGAGTTCTAGTTCGTTAATTGTGGCAATAAAGTCTTCTGTGTCTTTACTGAGCTTTTTTCTAGATGGTCTGCCCAGTACTGAGAGTTGAGTGTTGAAGTCTGTTGCTATTATTGTGGAGTGATCTATCTCGTTTTTGAGTGTAGTCAGTGTTTCTTTGATGTATTTAGGTGCTCTAATATTAGGAGCATAAATATTTAATATTGTTAAGCCCTGCTTGTGTACTGAAACTTTCAGCAATAAATAGTGTCCATTCTTGTCCATGATGGTGGATTTTACATTAAAGTCTATTTTCTCTGAGATTAGAATTGTCACCCCTGCTCTTCTTTGTGTATTGTTAGCTTGATATATATTCTTCCATCCTTTATTTTTCAGTTTGTTCTTGTCTTTAAGTTGAAGGTGAGTTTCTGGTAAGCAACATATGGATGGGTTGCTCCTTTTGATTCAAGATGTCACTTGATGTCTCTCTACTGGAGCGTTCAGTCCATTCACATTCAATGTAATCATCGATAGGTGTGTTTAGTGCTGTCATTGTGATATGTTTAGTTTTGTGTTGACGTTTTCTCTGTTGTTCTTATTAATGTGCTCTGAGACTTTCTTCTTTGTGAGTTGATTTTCCACCTTTTTGAGGGTTGGTTTTGTGGTTGCTGAGACTCCTGTATTACACTTCTTGATTTGACATGTTTCATCTTTATTGTGTTTTATGGCTGCCCCTAAGATCCACCTTAATAACCTATATATAAACTCAATTTCAGTTACTACCATTCTTATCAACTTCTTCTCCATCTGGAAGGACTATAACAACTGTAGTCCATCCCTCTTTTTAATATGATGACATCATAGTTTTCATGATATGATCACTGGATCATTTCTTTCACTATTATAGCTTTGATTGAGTTTGGAGCCTTTCCTGAGCAGGTATCTCAGTGATGTGTCCCGAATTTGCTTCTAGAATATAAAGTTAGTGGTTTTGTTCTTCAAAGCCAAGAGCTTCTTTCAGTATTTCTTGTAGCTTTGGTTTGGTTTTTTACGACGTCTCTGTTTCTGTTCATCTGTGAATGTCTTAATTTCATTGTTATGTTTGAAAGATACTTTTGCAGGATATATAATTCTTGGTTGAAAGTTCTTCCCTTCAAGGCTTTGAATATGTCATGCCACTGTCTCCACGTCATCATCGTTTCTACTGAGAAATCCAATGAAAGCCTACAAGGTTTCCCTCTGAATGTTAGCTTTGCTTTGAGTCTTGCTGCCTTTAAGAGTTTCTGCTTATGTTTCATTTTTTGTTAAGCTAGTTTATAATATGTCTTCAAGTCTTTTGGGAGGTTCTATATTGAGTGGAATTCAATATGCATCTTGAATACCTATATTCTGTTCTTTCATAATTTCTAGGAAGTTTTCTGTCAGCAGCTCAGCAACAATGGTCTCTGTGTTCTCAGTGTCTCATCCTGTTCAGCGGCTACAATTAATCATAGATTGTTCCTCTTAATCGAGTCTCACATGTTTCTTAATGCTTCTTCATTTTTCTTGCTTCTTTTTTCTGATTTCTCCTCCTAGATGCTGGAGCTCTGTCTTCCAAGTCACAGAGTGTATTTTCCATTTGTTCCATTCTGTTTTCTTAGCTTTGAACTGAGTTTTCTATCTCTTTGATTTTGTTCTTGATCTTCTGGATTTCAGAGTACTGGTGTTCCATCAGATTGAACAGCTTGCTTAATTTTTCATTTTGCTCTGCTGCATTTTGTATAAGGTCTAGGAGGGCTCTATATGTAGTCCTTTTGTATTCACCTTCTGATAGTTTTCTCTTCTGGGAAATTTTTTGCTTGTTTCTTTTGAGGGGCTTTCTGAAGCCATGGGTGATGTTATGGTTTTATCCAGAGTTTGTTGCTTTGGGGGCATCATGTGAGTCAAGAGAGGCTGGGAGAGATGCTGTGAGGATGGAATACAGTCTTTTCTCTAAGCTGTTTTAAAATGAAAGGTAAAAGGTATGTGACAACTTCCAAAATCAGTCAGGTTTTCAGGTCTCTCTTTCCAAATGGAAAAGTAAGCACCTCTATATCCAACCCCAGATGTTATAAAAGAGTTCAAAATACACAAAGGCTTCTGCCCTGCTGGCTTCTTCTACTGGGCCCCAGCCATAGGCAACACTGAGTAAAATACTGCTTTTCTTCCTGAAAAGAGCTCTCTTGTGGGTAGGCGCTGCCTCCCAGCCTGGGAATTAGGTCCAGCTGAGGCCTCCATATGAGTATAACTGTCTCCCAGTGGAACAAGATGTTGTCCCACACGAGCTCCCCGTCTGCCTCAGTACAAGCTACTCAATGGCAAGGGGGAAAGTGAGACCAAAGATGCCCAGATGCACAGTCCAAAGCTCAGCTCTCAAAATATGGGAATTTTGCCCACCAATCCCACCAGCTGTGCTTCTAAGATTAACTGCTAGTCACATTCCAGCTCTGCCCATTGGCTGAGACAGAGAAAAAAAAAGTTAAAATGGCGAGTTACCTTCAGTCCATGAAAACCAGCTCTCATCAGGAGAGGGGATGGCAAAAGAGAGGAGGTTTTCCATTCAGTAGTATGAAGTCCAAATAAACAGCGTTGTGCAGTGTCCTAGGGCTTGCTAGGTGTCCAGAAGGCTCTTTTTAATTATAAGTTCAGGTCTTGGTTTTCAGAGGGCTTTAGGGAGACGTGTGTTTAGTCTGCCATCTGGATTCTGCCCCCTCTCATCTAATCTTTTGAGTTGCTATTGTCAATTTGATCTCATATAAATAATTATTTAAAAGAGCACGATCCTCAAGGGAGCACTTCTTTACTAATTAAGCTAACTTATCTTTTGGCTTGAAGAAGACTTCAGGGGATACTTTTGGTTTACTCTTTAAAGATCATTTCAGAGCAACAGTTTTAGAGATTTGTTCAGCCTAGCTGGCTCCAGAAAGTCTGGATTCCATGATAATTTGGTATTCTGTTCCACATTTTATCCCTTTTTTTTAAAATAGGAATTCTTCTATAGAATCTTTGGGCAAAATGTTTTGTATTGGTAGCTGGGCACCATCTGGTTCTAGTCTCTTACCAAAGGAGGTATTTGGCCATACAGGCAATGAGTGGAAATTTTTACAGGGCTCTTGAGAATGGAGGGGCATTACATGGCCATGAAGAGAAAAAAAATTAAAATTGAGTATTACTTGCCATTGTTTATAAGGATTTTCAGTAGAACAAAGGGAAGTTGCAAGGTGAGGTATTCCAAACAGAGGAAACACAGTTTGTAAAGATCCATTGTAGCCCTCTGTAGCCCACTGTGGTGTCTACTAACTTTTCACAAGATCCATGTTCTCTACTTCCTCTGGAGGTCTCCTTTAGAGTTAGGTGTGGTATGGTATGAGGTTAAACTGTTAAAATATGAATGAAAGTATTGTATACTACTTCCCATGAATTGTCCCATGAACTTTTCCTTGCATAATACTATTTTAGTCAGCTAGTGCTGCTGTAACAGAAATACCACAGAGTGGATGCCTTTAACAAAGGCAGTGCAGTAGGCTACAAGTCCAAATTCAGGATGTCCTCTCCAGGGGAAGGCTTTCCCTCTTGTCAGCTCTGGAGGAAAGTCCTTGTGTTGCATCAGTCTTTGTCCAGGGAGCATCTTGGTGCAGGAACCTCAGGTCTCAAGGACATGCTCTACTCCCAGTGCTGCTTTCTTGATGGTGTGAGGTTCCCAATTCTCTGCTTACTTCTCTTTCCTTTTATCTCTTGTAGTATGAAAAGATTAAGGGTGGGGCAAGCCACGCACCAGGGAAACTCCCTTTACAGTGGAGCAAGGAGGTAATCCTATGAAGGGATTTACAGTCCCACTCTAATACTTTAACACACAGCACAGGGAAATCACACAATGGGGGACAATCACAAAATACTGGGAATCATGGCCCAGCCACATGGCTACAAATATTTTGGAGGGGGCACAAAATACAGTCCATGACAACTCCTTTTTGTTCTTGGCCCTTTGGCTGACTGGGGTGGTGATCCCTCATGCAAGTCTTGGAGGACACGTGTTAAAGATGGTAGAACTGTTGTCAGTCTGTCTTTAAAGGAATATGAGAATACTGCTCTCACCAGCCAGGAGCATTCACTGTGTCCTGTTATGTGAGTAAGGAATAATTTTGTTGTTGTTGTTGTTTGAGCTTTTTTGAGGTCTGTTTGTTTTAGCAGGTAGCATTACTATAACTCATACACGCTCCAAACATTTTCTTCCTTAGCATTCATCAGGCTCGCAATTAGTGGTGTAATATCCACTTTCTGGAGCCCAGGTGGTACAGTGATTAACAAACCATTGGTAATTTGAATCCAAACCAGCTGTTTCTTGGGAACCCTATGGGTCAGTTCTACTGTGTCTGCTGGGGTCACTGTGAGTCAGCATCAACTTAATGGCGATTTTCCTTCTTTGGTGGATTATAAGTTAGAAAAGGGTAAGAATTGCATCTCCTTGTCATTGTCCTTCCCATGCTTGGTGCACAGTAGATGTTCCATAAATATTTGTTTATTTAAAAGGGATGGAATAGATATTTGGGAAAACACAATTTAGTGCCATCTAGTGAGAGAGGGAAACAGGCATTGCTTTAGTTGTAAGGCCACATCATCTTTGGTATAGTGCTCCTATTGCTGCTCCCAAGACTCCTGCTTTTTGAATTTAACATATAGCATTAATCCTGGCTGCTTAGATTAGTGTAACCTTGGCTTCTGCCTTGGTACCTGATTTCTTACGATTCTACTGTCTATTGAGCTCAGACAGTTTTGGAGAACTGTCTTCTTTAACAATGAAACTAACAACACTTGCACAGAAGATGAAATTAAAATGCCAGGCTGATCCTGGCTCCATTCACTCATTAACTATGCAATCTTAAGAGGCAATTTATGTCACCTCTCTGCCTTGGAAGGCTAAGACTAAGGTGCACCTGACCCAAGCCATGGTGATTTCAGTCATCTCATGTTCATGTGAAAATTGGACAACGAATAAGGAAGATGGAAGAAGAATTGATATCTTTGAATTAAAGTATAGGTGAAGAATACTGAATACACCATGGACTGCCAGAAGAATGAACAAATCTGTCTTGGAAGAAGTATAGCCAGAATGCTCCTTGGAAGCAAAGATGGCAAGACTATGTCTCACATAGGATACATTATCAGAAGGGGGGAATTTCTGGAGAAGGGCATCATATATGATAAAATAGAGGGTCAACTAAAAAGAGGAAGACCCTGCATGAGATAATGGTTACAGTGTCTGCAACAATTGCCTCAAGAACAATGATTATGAGAAACGTACAGGACCAGGAAGTATTTCATTCTGTTGTACACAGTCTCTTTGAGTTGGAACTGACTCAATGGCACCTGACAAAAACTACCTCAGTGCTCTCATCTGGGAATCACTACACTGATGGGATCCCTATCAAAGGATTATTCTGAGGACTGAATGAGATAATGGATGTACTCTTTGAAATAGTGCTTGACACTCTCTGCACCCTACATTGGTGAGTGGCGTCTGGGGTCTTAAAAGCTGCCAAGCTGCCATCCGAGGACACAGCAAATGGTCCCAACTCAGCAGGAATGGATGCTCACTGAGGGCCAAAATGGCATGCGGTAAAGACAACCGAGAAGACAGAGAGACCCACAAGAGTGGGTGCCTACATCGACCTGGGACTGGAAGAACCGGATGGTGCCCGGCCACCACCAGTGATAGCCATGATGGAGCTCACAGAGAGGAGCCTCACTGGCAACACAAGAATAAAAAGAGGTGCATCATGAGATCTCCACTAAAAGACCTCAATTGATGGTCCAGCAGTTTTGGGGTTCCTCTGAGAGCATGGCCCCCGGCCCTGATGCTGCCCATTCCCATAAATTATAACAAAGATCCACTCTTTGGACAGGAATGGATTGGACTTGGCAATGCAGAGTGACCATATATTGGAAGCACTTTATGGTTCTATACATCTATAGGATATCATCTTGCTAACCTCTGGCTGGAGGAAGGGGAGTGGATGGAGAGGAAGGGAAAGGAGACTGTTGGGAGGATGAGACACGTATGGAGCAGAGAGGAATAGTGTGCAGTCATTGGACAGGGAGAGCAGTGGAAGCTGCATATAGGGGGGCATGTAAATTTACATGTGAATGTACATTTTCACTCAGTTATGTTAAATAAAAATAAAAAAAGAAATAGTGCTTGACATACGATAAGTCCCAATAAATATAATTGTTTTTATCACTATTATTATTGCACTTTCCAATTTACAAACTTCAATAAACTCACCATCTAAAACCCAATGAAGAATCTGTGTTCAATAAACTCACCATCTAAAACTCAATGAAGAATCCATTATAAGTAAAATGACCACTCAACACATTTAGATTCAAATACTATTATTGATAATTCCAAGGCACTGCGCCCATCTTTCCCGTGCTAAAACAGAGGATAATACTGAGGCCCAGTAAGAGTTGCTGGTGAGTGGTAGAATGGGACTCAAACCCAGGTACTAAAGACCAGCTGTAGTTTATTAGAGTAGGCTATATTCTGTGCCTGTCTGATATTTTGTTGTCTAAGGTGATAGAGCCGAAGGCATTGGAGAGCAAGATTTTTGTGTCCCAGGCACAGGGCATTCAACACACACCCATGGACATATGCACGTGCATGCACGTGTGTGCTCACAGGCACAATAGTATCTCTGATCTATCTGAAGCAGTGGACAGGTGGTCTTAGTGGTACTTTTCATTCCTTGGTAGCTTCTGCCCTGGCCAGTATCCAACTTGTGTCAATACTTCGTGTATCTCTTGGATAGTCGTTTTCTGCACAGCACTCAGGCCGTTACTGCAAAGTGGGTTTCTGACATTAAACCCAGCAGTCTTTTATCAGTTTCCATTACTCTTCATGGAAACACTGATGGCGCAGTGGTTAGGAACTGTGTCTGCTAACCAAAAGGCTGGTGATTTAAATCCACCAGGTGCTCCTTGGAAACCCTGTGGGGGGAGTTCTGCTCTGTCCGATAGGGTCACTGTGTGTTGGAATCCATTCCGTGGCAGTTTGTTATTGTTGTTGCTCTTCATTGACCTGTGGTCTGCAGTTAAACACTCCAATTCGGAACTTAGGTGCTTCTGACTTGGCTTCTCTTCTCCTGTGGGACCTGTCCTGAGTCCTGATCTCTTGAATAGACCCTGCTGGGTAGCAGTAAGCTAAGCTGACACGTGAGCTCCAGCAATTTTCTGGAATGTGTTAAGGGGACAGATAATGTGTTATCTGCTGGGCAATATATTGATATTTAGCACAGCTGAGCATGTCAGGTATGGCTCTGCATGGGTAGGCTGGGAGAAATGGCCTGAACAGAGATGCCTTTCTCAGAGCCAGCTTTAGTTCACAGAGCCCACAGGACTGGCCTGGTCCCTACTGCCACTCACCTTTTTACTTATGACTTATCTCTTCCCCTAGAATGCCAGGGAGCAGACATCTCCTTCTGAAGATTCAGATCATGCTCCAGCACCTCACTGAGGCCCTTTCTACCCTCCCTTCAACTCCCTGGCCAAGCTGTGGGGCTGGATCCCAATCTCCCTGCAAAGGCTTCTGGGGAGGGTGCAGCTCAAGCAGCAAACAGCTGCCGTGGTTAATCCATTTTCTCTGTGCATTTGCAAGATACATAATTAAGAGTTCTGCTGAGGGGGGAAATAAAACACACTATTAGATTTGTTTAGCATATTACACCAGGTCTAGTGCCCGCCTGGGCCCCTGTGTCACACAAGACGTTATGGTAAGACTTCAGAAACAGCCTTAATGTTGCTAGATGGGATCTGCTCCATGTTAATTCCAAGTAAATATTTGCTATTCAGGGTTTTATATGCTTCATTACCAGCAGGGATTTTGAAAGGTGGGCTTCCCCATCAAACATTTTTCATTTAATTATCAGACCACTTAAACATAGAGTTCCTAAGACTCTCTCTGTTCACGTACATCTGCCTTACATTTTGCTTCCTTCTTTTTTCCCCCTCTAATCTCACCTTGGTGGCATAGTCGTTAAGTGCTACATATGCTTAACCAAAAGGCTGGCAGTTCAAATTCACTGGCGTCCCTTGGAAACACTGTGGAGTAGTTTTACTCTGTCCTGTGGGGTTGCTATGAGCTGGAATTGACTTAATGGTACTGGGTTTGTTTTTCTTTTTTTTTTTTTTCTTGGGGTGGGTGGGATTAATCTCACCTTTCTTCTTCCTATCAGCTTTTCTCTCTTGCCTTCTCCTGTGTCCTTGGTATCTGGAGCTGACAGCTAAGTTTCTAGGGGATGGAATGAAGAAGGAGTGGACATGCACAGTCCTGGATGAAGGGTGGCGCAGGGCTCTGAAGTCCTCTTTTGAACCTTCTGCGAAGTGAGACTGAGCATAACTCTGTGGACCCCACATGAGGGGCTGGAGTGGAGAAGGGCCAGAAGCCTTTAAGATGGGATGGGAAAGTTTGAAATGAGGAAGAGACCAAGTAGAAAAAGGCTGGGGTCCAATGTGAGATGAGGAAGAAGAGGTTTTCAGACCCATCTGGGTGATAGCTGGTATGGAAACTTACTCTCGTGGGCAATGTATGAGTCCATAAAGTAGCAGGGGACGTCTCACAGTACCTGGGATGATTGCTGTTCATGACTCACCTAAGATCCGGGTTAGGAGAGATAACCCTTTATGTCTGCCACAGGGAAGCCAGGGGTGCTAGGATGGAGGGAACAAATGTTGGCAAAGATTACCCTGGTGCCATCTTGACAAGCAATGTTGAGTTTCATACTTGGGCTCTGATCATTTCGAAGGCGTGATGACTTCAGAGACCATGTAGGCTAACCCCAAGCCTTGATCCCCTCTATCCATCCTTAGTAATGATGTCTTTTCTTTGATAATATAGAGTGTACAACCTCCTGTGGGAACACTTTGATAATACACAGTATACTGCCATTACAGGGCAGTAGTGATATTTGTTAAAAGCTCTTCGTCACACCAAGCAGATCTACCTGTAACTTCTGTGTATTACTGGCTCTGCTTTTGGCTTGAGATATCCAGAGAACTTGCCCAATCCTTCAACCACATCATTCCTTCACACATTTAAGTCAAATTACCAAAACCCAGCTTCTTGTCTAGACTTTAACAACCCTCATTGTTTTTCTGTTCAATATTACCACAATTCTAACTAGATAGTCACTTACATAAGCTGTCATTTGAAGTCTATATCTCCCAGTAGATTTCATACTTCAGGAGGGTAGGGGCTGTGCTTTGTTCACTGCAGTAACTGAATGCCCAGTATCGTGGCTGGCAAACAGGAGGCACTCAATAAATATTTTTGATGCATTAAAAAGATGCTTTGGATTCCTTTACTTTCTTTGCCTTCTGTCTATGAACACTTTATAATTTTTCTACTTGCCTCTTAAAGTAAATCATGAAATTTTGACCAGAAAAGATTAAAACAGGCCTATCATCTCTCATGCTTTACAACAGACTGACGAACTTACTGTGTAAAGGCTAGATAAATGTTTTAGGTTTTGCAGGCCACACAGTCTCTCTTTCAACTAAAGCACTCTGTTGTTACAATGCAAAGGAGCGATAGCTTGAAACCATTGTCATCAAGTTGATTCTGACTCACAGTGACTGTATAGGACAGAATAGAGTAGCCCTACAGGGTTTCCATGAAGCAGCTGATAGATTCGAACTTCTGATCTTTTGGTTAGCAGCCTAAGCTCATAAATACTGCACCACCAGGTCTCCAATGACAATACATTTAAGCAAATACGTATGACTGTAATCCAGTAACCCTTTGTTTATAAAAAAGCAAGTAGTAAGCTAGTGTTGATCCACAGGTCTTAGTTCACTAAATCCTGCATCAGACACCAATGTTCTGGAAATTCAGACTAGAATGAGATTAGCCATTTGAAAAAGCCACACCAAGGACCTAGTAATGATGACCATTCAAGCAAAAAGGAGTGAGCAGGAAAGCGCCCTGGGGCTCTTTATTGCAAAAGTAGCCTACAGAGGAGGCAGAGAGGGTAGTTAACCTCAAGGCCTGTGGCTTGTTTAAGATCAGGCTGACAATGAAGCTGGAAGGTAAACAAGGAGCACCTATGCTCAGCATGAGCCTCAGAGGACATTCTGTCTGAGTGATGACAGTGGACAGTGTGAACACCCTGGCCCTAGGGGTAACTTTTGCATTATCTGGAGAGGGACCTGATAGAAGGTACTTGAAGCCACCATGGCTAATAGAAACGTCAGATCATAGTTAAAGCTGCACAGTCTGGGCACAGAGTAGGGCTGTATGTGGGTATGAGGGGACTGTGCCACTTGTGCTTCTTAAATGTGCAGCAGAATGTTTCTGTAAACATGCCGCTACTGACAATGTGTGTTTTTTTAGGTAACTATTTCTATTGCTGAACTAACCACACTCTATTGGACCTGTCTGCTTTTTTGTGCACTTCCATTTCTAGACAGGAAACTCACTGAGGGTAAGGCTGCTGTTCTTATTCATCAGCAGATTTCCAACACTTAGTATCAGGTCAGATACTTAACTTTAATTAAGTTGTTTACTTTAATCAAATTGAACTGATAGTGGGCATTCAATAAAGTCATGGGATGTTGTTTGGTGCTGTTGAATCTACTCTGACTCATAGTGATCTTATGAATGACAGAAGGAAACACTGCCTGGTCCCGAGCCATGCTCACAATCGTTGTTATGCTTGAGCCCCTTGTTGCAGCTGCCATGTCAACCCATCTCTATGAGGGCCTTCCTCTTTTTCTTTGACCTTCTACAACACGATGCCCTTCTTGAAGGACTAATTCCTTCTGAGAACATGTCCAAAGTATGAGTTGTAGTTTTGGTTCCAAGTATTATTCTGGTTGTACTACTTCCAAGTCAGACTTGTTCATTGCTTTAGCAGTTCAGGGTATAGTCAACATTTTTTTCCAACACCATGATTTAAAGTTATCAATTCATCTTCTGTCTACCTTACATTGTCTACCTTTCATACGCATATGAGGTGATTGAAACAACCACTGCTTGGGTCAAATCCACCTTGGTCTTCAAGGTTATGTCTTTGCTTTTCAATATCTTAAAGAGATCTTTTACAGCTGATTTGCCCAGTACAATGCATCTTGTGAGTTCTTGACTGCTGCTTCCATGAGTGTTGATTGTAAATCCAAGTAAAATGAAATCTTTGATCACTTCAGTCTCTTTTCCATTTATTATGATGTTGTTTGTTGGTTCAACTGTGAAGATGTTTGTTTTCTTTATACTGAGTTGTAATATACTGAAGGCTGTGGTCATTGTTCTTCATCAGTAAGTGCTTCAGGTCCTCTTCACTTTCAGCAAGAAAAGTTGTATTACCTGAATAATTCAAGTGTGCTTGTGAGGAATTTGTACATAGACCACAAGGCAGTTGTTTGAACAGAGTAATGGGCTACTGCACAGTTTAAAGTCAGGAAAGGTGTGTGTCAGGATTGTATCCTTTCAGTATATCTACTCACTCTCTATACTGAGCAATAATCTGAGAACCTGGACTATATGAAGAAGAACAAGGTGTCAGGACTGGAGGAAGACTTGTTAACAAGCCATGGAGAGTTACAGGGAATTGTATATGGATTTTTTGCTTGTAAAGGTGGTGTTTTACTGCATGTAGAATGGACTAGAGTATGCAGGTAGTCGCAGACATATTACACATTACGGGGCATATATAAATGCGTGTATAGAATGGAGCATTTGAGTGGTGTTCATCTGAGGTATGTACAAGCAGGAAGATGCTGGAACATGATTCGAGGCAAAGTTGAAGTTTTATATGGTATATATGATGTGAACGTGCAATAAAATATTGTGGTGGTATGTACATGGGGCGTACATATAGATGAGGATTAAGAGTTGTGGGCATGGAATACAAGCCTGTAGAATGGGATATAGTGTGTATGTACATGTTGTTGTTGTTAGGTGCCTTCTAGTCGGTTCTGACTCATAGCGACCCTGTGAACAACAGAACAAAAAACTGCCCTGTCTTGTGCCATGTCTGCAATCATTGTTATGCTTAAGCCCACTGTTGTGGCCACTGTGTCAATCCATCACGTCAAGGTTTTTCCCCTTTTTTGCTGACCTTCCACTCTACCAAGCATGATGTCCTTCTCCAGGGGCTGATCTTTCCTGACAACGTGTCCGAAGTATGTAAGACTCAGTCTCGCCATCTTTGCTTCCAAGGAGCACTCTTGCATTTCTTCCAGAACAGATCAGTTTACTCTTTTGATGGTCTATGGTACATTAAGCATTCTTCTACAACACTACAATTCAAAGTTGTCAATTCCTCTTCTGTCTTCTTTGCTCATGGTCCAGCTTTCACATATGTGTGATGCGATTGAAAATACCATGGCTTCAGTCAGGGACACCTTAGTCTTTAAGGTGACATCTTTACTTTTGAAAACTTTGAAGAGGTCCTTTGCAGCAGATTTTCCCAGTGCAATGTGTCTTTTGATTTCTTGACAGCTGCTTCCAAGGGCATTGATTGTGGACCCAAGTAAAAAGAAATCCTTGACAACCTCAACCTTTTCTCCATTTATGACAATATTGCTTACTGGTCCAGTTGTGCGGACATTTGTTTTCCTGATGTTGAGGTGCAATCCATACTGAAGGCCATGGTCCTTGATCTTCATCAGTAAGTGTCTCAAATCTTAATTTCCAACAAGCAAGGTAGTGTCATCTGCCTAATGCAGAGTGTTAATGAGTTGTCCTCCAGTCCTGATGCCTCGTTCTTCTTTGTATAATCCAGCTTCTCAGATTATTTGCTTGGCATACAGATTAAAATGTTATGGTGAAAGGATACAGCCCTGACACACACCCTGGCTGATTTTAAAGCACGCAGTGCCCACTTGTTCTTCCTGCATTACTGCCTCTTGATCCATATACAGATTCCTTAACAGCACAATTACGTGTTGTAGAATTCCCATTCTCTACAATGTTAATCATAGTTTAACATGATCCACACAGTTGAATGCTTTTTTGTAATCAATGAAACACAAGTAAACGTCTTTCTGATATTCTTTACCTTCAGCCAAGATCCATCTGACATCAGCGATGATATCCCTGGTTCCATGTCCTCTTTCAAATCCAGCTTGAATTTCTGGCAGTTCCTTGTCAATATACTGTTGTAGTCTGAATGATCTTGAGCAAAATTTTACGTGCATGTGTGTGTTGGGGGAGTGACTGTTAATGCAGGCAGTTGAACATGTGTGTGCAGTTAAAGACTCCTTCATGCAGACCAGTGTTAGGCATCTGGCAAGCTCTCTCATTCCTCACACTGGCCTCTTTCTGAGCTCCTGCTATCCTCAAACGTTGCCTGCCTGGGCAGAGACAGGGGCCCCAGTACTTGCTCAGTGGAGGCATCTGGGCCTCCAAGGCTAAGGCTCATAAAAAATTATGAGTTGATTGGATAAAGTGAGTCGATTGGATAAAAAATTATGGCTGCTCATAAACAATTATGAAGAATAAATAAACATGCTCCCAGAGACCTTTGAGCAGGTGGGGGAGGAAAGGAGATGCAGGTTGAAGAGTAAGAGGGTCTTTAAGGAAAAAAAGAAATAAGGAAAAACAAAGGGAGGTAGAAGGAGGAAGAGAGCAAGCTGCTGAGCAATTTAGTTGAGCCCGACACAGGAGAGCAGCTGTGGCAACGGCAGAGCTAACGGGCTGACAAGTTGTGTATGTTTTACACGCCCATTAACTCTCTAACTCAGTAAAAGATGTGTAGTCACTACCACCTAGATGCGCCACTCACTACTAGAGGAGTCCTGCCTAGGATGCCTGGATTTAGTTTGGTCACAGGTAGCAGATGCCCAGGCTGAGAAAGCCACTATCAGGCACTGAGGAAGAAGTCACCAACCTGTGGCTGGAAGAACTTAGGCAGGGCCCAGAGGAAATCAGGCATCAGCTTTGCAGAAAATCCAGTCAACTCAGCCTCTCTCTGATTCTTTTGTACAGTCTTAGCTTCTTAGGAGACATCACATTGGTTTTGGAAGGAACGTGCCGGTTTAGTGTGTATACTGGGAGTGGGGAGAATAGATGGGCTTGGAGGAAGAAGTCAAGAGAAAATAGACCCATTGATTGTGACTGCCTGAAGATTCGGCTTTCCTGAACTAGTGCACTAGGCTGGTGCTTTTGTCATAGTGCTGCTCTATCAGAAATACCACAAAATAGGTGCCTTTAGCAAAGAAAAGTTTATTTTTACACAGTCCAGTAGGTTACAAGTCCAAATTCAGGGTGTCTGCTCCAAGGGAAGGGCTTTTCCTCTGTCAGCTCTGGAGCAAAGTCCTTGTGTTGCATCGGTCAGGGAGCATCTTGGCACAGCAACCTCTGGTCTGAAGGACATGCTCTGCTCCCAGTGCTGCTTTCTTGATGGTGTAAGGTTCCCAGCTTTCAGCTTGCTTCACTTTCCTTTGATCTCTTGTAAGATAAAAAGATAAAGGGTGTTACAAGCCACACTCCAGGGAAACTCCCTTTTCAATGGAGCAGGGAAGGGACCTTGGGAGGTGATTTACAGTCTCACCCCTATCCTTTCTAACACACAGCATATGAAAATCACAAAATGGAGGACAATCATAAACTACTATGAATCATGGCCCAAACAAATGGCTACACACATTTTTTTGGGGTGGGGGGCACAGTTTAATCCATGACAGCAGGGCTCAGGCAGACAATTTAAACAGCTTCCATGTAAGTTTAGTTCTGTTCATGAATGCATGACCCATAACAGTTCTTGGAGGAAACTGGATCTATATTTCACCTTGTGCAACTAACTGACCTGCAGATTGCTAACATCAATTTGTCATCAGGGATTTAGTGAGAAAAAAAGACATGATTTGGTAAAGAAGAACCAAAAAACTCACACCAAACCAGTTGCTGTTGAATCAATTCCAACTTATGAAGACCCATCTATGCAGAGCAAAACTGCACTCCATAGTGCTTTCCAGGCTGTGACTTTTCAAAAGCATATTGTCAATTCTTTCTTCCTGTGCACATCTGGGTGAATTTGAACTGCCAACATCTTGTTTAGTAGCTGAACACTTAACCACATGCACCACCTGGGGACTCTTTGGTAGAGAGCCAAAGGAAATGAGAGAAACCCTTAAGGGATCGATACAACAGACACAACAATGAACTCAAACATATCAATGATCGTAAAGATGGAGCAGGACTGAGTGATCTTTCATTCTGTTGTATGTAAGGTCGCAGGAGCCAGCTTGATGGCAAATGACAACAATGACTGTGTGCCCTGGGTTGTACTGGGCACTATGTGTGGAACTCCAAAGATGTAAGATGTGGTCTCTGGCCTTGGCAGACTGCCCTCTGGAAGGGAAACAAGGGCAGTAGGCAGTGCTAGAGGGAACATGAGACTGGGGAGAACTGGGCTTTGGTGCTAGTTTATGGGTGACTTACTAGCTGTGTGACTGTGAAAAGTGACTTTCCCTGTCTGGGTTTCAATTTCATCTCCTTCTCATTTGTCTTTTCTTTTGTCTCAGCTAAGAGCTATGCCCAGTTTAAATTATCAAAATAAACACTTTACTTATCAGAATTCAGGTTAATAATAACATCAGGTTTCCCCAGAGAAGAATAGTTGTAGTATACCAAAAGGTCCATTGTGATGTTTCCCAGAACAAAGAGCGGCCTCTCCGTAGTTAAATTTAATCACCTTGGTGACAGAAATAGCAGGGCATCCCTCCTGGGCAGATTACTCAATCTGTCTGAGCCATGGTTTCATCTGTAAAATGGAGATAAATCCTTTTTTCATAGTCTTGTTGTGAGGATTAAATGAGATAATAGAGGCAAAGCAGTTAGCAAAGGACTTGCCACACTGTAAGTGCTGAATAAACATGAGATATCATTATCACTAGTTTTCAGAAGATCTCCAAAGTTGCTTCCAGGAATACTCTGATAAGCTTAATCAGAAAGTTTTAAGGGCTACTTGAGGACTGGCGAGGCATCCATGGTTCAGTGGTAGATTTCTTCCCTTTCAAGTGGAAGACCTGGGTTTGACTCCTGACCAGTATACCTCATCACAGTCACCACTCTTCTGTCAGTGGAGGCTTGTGTTTACTATGATGTAGAATAGGTTTCAGTGGGGCTTCCCGACTAAGACAGGCTACAGTGAAAAGCATGGCAATCTTTTCCAAACCAACCAATGAAACCCCTGTGAATCACAGCAATCAGCCACCAATCATGGGGCTGGTGCAGGACTGGGTAGCATTCTGTTCCATTGTGCATGGAGTCACCATGAATTAGGAGCTGACTCAGTAATGGCTCACAATGACATGAGGGCTGGCAAACAGGCCTCCATTCAGCAACATGACCTGGTCTATTATGGGAGTCAATTGGAGTTTGAAGTAATCTGAAGCCTGGGTTGGGTTCAGTGGTAAAGAGTGATGTGTTGCATTAGGGATCTCTAAAAGGGCAGGGAGACGAAAGAGTAGGTCCAACATGGACCTGCACAGGTGATAAGAACTCACATGAAACGTGGTAGCAATGCCCCTCTCCTTTGCTTTCCATTCCACCAAAGACAGCATCCTGGACTGGTGATCCTTAGCTTTCTGTGCTCCCAGCTTATCTCAAGGGCACTGTCCTGCCCATGTGTTGCACAATGAGGTACTTAGACTTACTTTAGGGAAACATAGCTGCTGGAGAATAGGGAACTGGCCCTATTCCCCATTCCTCATAACAGGTTATACCAGAAAGAAAAAAAAAGACATTGATTTTATATTTATTATTATACCAGGCACTGTTCTGAATATTTTGCATACATAAACACACTTAATCCTTATGATTACCCTATGAGGTCAGTCTACTACTTGATTGTCATTTGTTCGCACTATGGTGACTTGCATATTTCTTGTGTTTCTAGAAACTGTACCACCAGTATTACAAAAACCAGTGGGGTCACCCATGGTGGACAGATTTCAAAGGAGCTTCCAGGCTAAGACAGACTAGGAAGAAATGCCCTGCAATCTACTTCTAAACACTGGTCACTGAAAACCCTACGGATCACAATAGACTATTGCCTGATATTTCATCTCTATTACTTTGGATGCATCAGGTGAAGGGACTGATCTCTGTTTGGTAAAGCAGAGGAGCAGTGAAAGTGAAAACAATCCTAAGTGAGATGGACTGACACAGTGGCCACAACAATAGACTCATATATGATCATGAAGATGGTACAAAACCAGACAGTACTTAGTTCTTTCATACATAAGATTCACTAACAACATAACAATGTGAGGTCTGTACTTTTGTCTCCTTTTTACAAATGAGAAAACGGAGTGGCAAGAGTTAAAGGAAGTTTCCTGGATCATTTGGTAAGTCTTGAGCTGGGACACCTTTGTGTTTCATGCAGGGATCTCTTGTAGACAAAAGAAAAACAAGCAAAGCTCTAATTCAGTGCTTTTAAAAAAAACTAAAATGTTGAAACATAAACAGTGGTTGACATTCAATTTTTCATTGTTCATATTTTTAAGTTAAATATGTTAGTTTGTAATATGAAACTACTAAACTAACTTTTATTTTTAAAGTGACATCACTACTCTGCTTTTCTCAGACTTCCTGTGGCCTTTGGGCTGTGGGATAGCTGGACACTACCTGGGAGGCCCCTAGGCCCTGCTGGGATGCCCCTCTGTGGGCCAGCACTGAGAAAGTGCTGCATTAAACATCTCACAGCAGTGCAGGTTGTTTCTGAAGTCAGAGGCCAAACATTAGGCTTTGAGCTCACTGTTGCCTGAGGGAGTTTGCTGGGAGGTTCAGGCCAAAGCTGCCAGGCAGTTTGTACTGTAGCCCCCTAAATAGGCTTTAGCATGAGACAGAAGCCCTCAGAGCCTCCCTAAAGCCAGTGTAGGGCCTTAGCTCCAGGGCCCTGCTTAGCTCAGCTAAACACTCTTCAGCCTTGAAGACTCAAAAATGGAATTAGAAGTAGAAGGGCTATGGCTTCTAACATATTTCCTCACCTCAGAATCCTGATCTTGGGCCTTGGTTGTAGAAACAGTGCTTCCCAGAGAAAAATCAGCATCCAACCTGCCAGGATTAGGGGCCAACTGGCATCTTGCGTCTACAGCCTAGAGAGAAGGGCCTAGGAGCTTGTCCTAGACCCACACGCTTCAGCTAGCCCAAGCTTGCTAACCCACCCTTCCCTTCAAAGGTCAAGCCCCTTCCTCAGCCCTTCCTGCAGGGAGAGAGGAAGGTGAGGCAAGAGGCTCAGGGGCTCTCCTTTGTCCCTGTTGAACCTCCAAGCAGCTGGCTGTGAGGGGCGGGGATCCTGCATCCAGCATTCTTGCTTGATGTGTGGTGTTTATTATGCCTGGTTAAAGATCATTAGAGCCTTTGTCGGAACAGCTGACTGACAAGGAGAGTGGATTAATATTAGAACACCCTGTCACAACTGGTGAAAAGGCAGGATTGATTTTTATAGGGAGTTTAGTCAGAGCTGCGTGTAAAACCCATGGGGTTACTCTGGAGTGTATCCATCTCCTCCATTAGGAAGGCCCCATGGGAATATTCAGCTGCAGTGTTTATTACAACTGAAGCTGCGTATCGTAGACACAGTGTGAACCGCCTTTCTTCAGCACCCTTTCTCTGAATTGCCCTAGCTCCCGGCAGCTCAGCCCTGTGTGCACAGGCTTCTGTCCTGCTCAAAGAAGACAGGCAGGGACTGAGGTGTATGTGTGTGCATATGTATGTGTATGTCTATTTGTGGACACTGGAGTGGGTCCTGGGTGGCACAAATAGTTTGCACTTGACTGCTAAACTAAAGTTTTGGCAATGTGAATCCACTCAGCAGTGCTTGGAAACCCTGGCAGCATAGTGGTTAAGTGCTACGGCTCCTAACCAAAATGGTTGACAGTTCAAATCCACCAGGTTTTCCTTGGAAACTCTATGGGCAGTTTTACTCTGTTCTCTAGGGTGGCTGTGAGTAGGAATCCACTCAACTGCAGCAGGTTTGGGTTTCTTTCTTTCTTTTGTTTTTTTTTGGCAGCCATGCTGTAAAAGAAGGCCTGGCAATCTGCTTTCATAAAAATTACTACCAAGCAAATTCTATTGAGCAGTTCTACTTTGTAACATAGAAGTTGGAATTGATTTAGTGACTATAGGTTTGGTTTGGCTTTTGAGGTAGAGTTGGGGTAGCTATAGAGCATGCCCTTCCGAGGGACAGTGAGGGAGTACCTTCTATTGTTCCTGTCCTGGACAATGTCCAACAGGGTTCATACATTTCCCTTTACCCAGCCTCGTGGCCGAAGATTGAGCCAAGAAAGTGAGGTCTGTCCACCTGTGACAAAAAGAATTCATCGAGTGCTCCTTTGAGAAGACAGGCTAGTATAACAGTTTATTCTGAGTGTTGGGTGAGGAGTTAGCTCTGTCACTTATGAGCTGTGTGACCTTGGGTAAGTCAGTTAACTTCTCTGTGTTTATTTCTTCCTTGGTTATTTGGGGATAATGATAATGGTACTGACCTCATAGAGGTGTTCTAAGAATTAAATGGACATTGCACTCAAGTTATCTATCACCTAGTAAGCCCTCAATGTTAGTTAATACTAATAGATCATAGATGATTATTCTAATACATATTCTAAATAGAATTCAGTTCACAAACATTTAAACAGAGTTTCTCTGGATCATCTTTATTGCAGACAACATAGCCTACCTATGGAAATTGAAGGGCTGTGGGTGAATGCTCAGTTTTCCCCCTAGTTGGAGGGCTCACAGAGCTTTAAGGGGTAGCCAGATCCCTGTGACCAAGCTGAAATTGTGTCTCTGTGTGCTGGGATAGGGACCAGGATAGTAGGCCAAGGGTAGCATGACAACTCTGAGATGACCTGAGCAGGGTCTGGGCAATGAGCTCAGGTGGACACAGGGCTGGAGGCCAGACTGACAGGCATCAGTTACTGACCATGAATGTTGAGGCTAAGTCACGGATAAAGTGTCACACCAAGGCAGAGATGGGAACAGAAAGTTGGTCAAGGATCAGCAAAGGCAGGCATAAGCCTGGGTCTCGTACGAACCAGGAGTTTAGATATCAAGAGATTCCCTGACATACATTCGTAATAGTGTCTGGCAGTGAGTGTTAGTTATTATCATAATAGACACTTAGTTTCTTTGTCCACAAGACCCAGTTCAGAAGCCTAGCACATAAAAGACATTGAGTAGATATGTTTCCAAACCACTGAAGCAAACAGGATAAAGCACAGTAATACCTAGTGCCGTGCAGGTGACTTTAGCCTGCCAGGAAACAGCAAAGTCAAAGACGAAGACAAAACAAGGTCAGATATCAGGTTGGCTAATATCAAGGTAAATAAAACTAAGGTCAGGAGCAGAGTCAACAGCAGGGATCTCCAGGTAGTAGAATCAGAGCCCAGGGAGAAAATCCGAGAAAACGGGTGGCAGAGGAAGGTAAGGGAAGAAGGACCCAAACCTAGGAAGCATTTCTGGGCAGCCCTGACAGAGCCTTTTGGACACAGCCCCTCTGCTAGTGTTGGCAACAGGGCTAGGGAGACTATGAACGTGGAGGTTCCCATGGGTGTGCCCTACCTTCTCCCATAACTGGCTAAGAGAGGACTGAAGAGAAACAGTCAGGTGAGGAAAATCAATTTTCAGATGTTGCCAGGTAGGACGCAAAAATCAAGACTATCAGAATATTGTTCAAAATAAGATGGAAGTAAAGAATGCTTCTGAGTTTTCCCTGATGACAAATATTGCAAAATATATTTTGCTAAATATGTATAATTCAAGAAAGAAATAAAATATCCCAAATCCTACCTCTCAGAGATAATCACTATTAACACTTTTGTCAACACTTATTGGCAGATGGAGGTGTTCCTAATCTCCATCAGTGTCCTTCCTTCCCATCCCAAAGGAACATAGATTCTAAAAAGAAAAAAAAAGATCCTCAACGTTCCATGTTTGGATAGCAAATGCAGCTTCAAAGTGAAGCTCCAATCCCCTGCTCCTCCACTCCCCCACCACTTTCCTACCAGATTGTAAATGAGGCCGACAATGCTTCAGGCGTTTATTTATGTCATACTCACATACAGATTGGTGCACATAACTTGACGAAGATGGGCCCAGACTTTGCATGCTGTTCTCTTATCTGATAATTTTTACTTCACAAAATGTCAAAGACATAGTTCTAAGCCAATAAAAATGGGCTATGTTATCATTTTTAATGACTGCATAGTATTTTTCTGTTTGCCTGTCTCATGCATTTCTTAATCAGTCCCCTACTGATTGACATTTAAGGTGTCCCCAAACTTTGCTATTATGAATAATACTTCAGTGAACATCCTTGCACTTACATATTTCATGGTTATATGATTATTCTCATACTGTAAATTCCTATAAAAAATAACTGAGCACACATTTTATATTTTGGTACACGTAACTGTCTTCTGCACAGGTAAATTCTTGCCTTTCCAGCCATTCTGTTGACAAATGGGGTTTCTTTAAAAAAAAAAAATCAATGCTAATCTGATACATACAAATAGTATCTCATTCTCTTTGATTATTACTGAGGTTGACCATTATTCATATGTTTATTGACCATTTGTATTCTTCATCTGTGATTTGCCTTAATACTAAAAACCCAGAGAAGAACTATAAATATGAGAAAAGGCCATGTTGTAAAAGAATATTGATCTGAGAAAATGTTTACAAAGCATTCCAAAGTGATGAAATTGCAAACAGGAGAATATTATAATAATATATTTTTTATTTTAAAAAATATATGAATAAGCAAAGACTAATGACTAAAGCACATACCCTAAAAGGTTAATAGAGTTTATCTCTGGGTCACACTTGGGCAACAGATGTTTTTCTTTAAAAAAATCCTTGTTCTAATTACCAACTTTGTCTAGAAAGAAGCCCCGGATTACTAAAGAAAAAGCATTGCTAAAGAAGAACACACTGGGAAGCCTCTCATTATTCGATCTTAGAACATATTACACTGTCACAGTAGTCAAAACAGCCTGGTACTGGTACAAAAACAGACAGATTAGTGGAACAAAATTGAGACCCCTGAAATGACACCACTTGCCTATGAACAGTTGATATTTGACAAAGGCCCTAAGACATTAAACTGGGGTAAAAACGATCTCTTCAACAAATGGTGCTGGCAAAATTGGATATCCATCTGCAATAAATTAAAACAAGACCCATATCCTACACCTTATACAAAAACCAACTCAAATTGGATAAAAGACCTAAATATCAAATCTAAAACAATGAAGCTCATCCAAGGGAAAGTAGGAACAACAGTGGAAGGTTTAATACACAATGCAGACAAACTTCAAAATCTGTCAAACAAACCACAATTATCAGAAGAGAAAATAGATAAATGGGAGCTACTAAGAATCAATCACTTTTGCTCATCCAAAGACTTTATTAATAGAATTAAAAGTCCACCTACAGAATGGGAAAAAATATTTGGCAATTCTATGTCAGACTGACGCCTGATCTCCATAATCTATAAGGTGTTACAAAATATCAATAAGAAAAAGGTAAATCACCCAGTTAAGCGATGGGTAAAGGAGATGGACAGACACTTCTCTAAATAGGAGATCCAGGCAGCCAAAACCCACAGGCAGACATCCTCATGATCATTAGCTATTAGAAATTCAAATTAAAACGACAATGAGATACCATCTTACCCCAACAAAGTTGACCATGATCCAAAAAACACAAGACAACAAATGCTGGAGATGCTGTGGGGAGATTGGAACTCTCCTATACTGTGGGATTGCAAAATGGTGCAACCTCTTTGGAAAGCAATCTGGTGCTCCCTAAAAAACATAGATATACCATTTGACCCAGTAATCCCACTGCTTGGAATATATCCTACAGAAGGAAAGGCAGTCACACGAACAGATACATGCACACAAGTGTTTATTGCAGCAAAGTCCACAATAGCAAAAAGATGGAATCAACCCAGATGCCCAACAACAGAGGAATGGATAGGTAAACTACGGATATATACTCAGTGGAACACTATGCAATGATAAAGAGCAATGATGATTGCAGTAGACATCTCTCAACATGCTTTCAACTGGAGGGCATTATGTTGAATAAAAGTAGTCAGGGACAAAAGGACAAATGTTGTATGAGACACCTACGATAAGAACTTAAAAACAGACTCGTGCACGGACGAAAAGACTCTTTGATGGCTGCAAGCATGGGGAGGAAGGGAGGGAGGATGGGGGAAGAGGGCTTAGATTAGATAGTTAATAGAAATTGGGTTGAGTGAAATCGGTGACAGCACACATTAGAAAGAAGATCAATAATAACTGGACTTCAAAACAATTGGAGTACTCCTCCCATTTTAACCCAATATTGCAAGGACAGAGTAGCTGGGGCAGGGGGCCAGGGACCACGCTCTCAGGCGACAGTTGGCACAGCTAGCATTTCACTAATGAGGACTTCCTGCACCCCTCATCAGTGAGTGGTATCTGAGGTCTTAAAAGCTGCCATTTGAGGGCACAGCAAATGGTCCCAACTCAACAGGAACTGATGATCACTGAGGACAAGAAGGACATGAGGAAAAGCGAATCCAGAAGACTGACAGACTCACGTGAGTGGGTCTCTACATTGACTCGTGACCAGAAGAACCAGATGGTGTCTGGCCATCACCAGTGATAGCCAAGATGGAGCTCACAAAGTTGAGTCTCACTGGCAGCAAGAGAATAAATAGGGGTGTACCCTGAGATCTCCAATAAAAGACCATAATTAATGGTCCAGGGGCTTCAGAGTTACCCTGGGAGCACAGTCCCTGGCCCTGACACTGTCCCTGTTTATAAATCATAATGAAGGTCAACTTTTCGGACAGCAATGGATTGGATTGGCGATGCAGAGAGACTGTATCTTGTGGTAATTTTATCTTGCTGACCTCTTGCTGGAGGAAGGGGAATGTGTGGATAGGAGGGGATAGGAAACTGTTGGGAGGATAGAACATGTATGGAGCAAAGAGGAGGGGTGAGCACTGGGGGCAGGGAGAGCACTGGGAGCTGCATATAGGTGGGCATGAAAATTTACATGGGAATGTACATTTTCATTCAATCATAATAAAAAAAGGCAAAAAATCCTTGTTCTTAGCTTCTAGTGAACAATAGAATCATTTTTATATTTTAAAAATCCCTATAAATGCTAAGAAAACCACAAGATAGCCTCTGTGTTGTCTGAACTTCCTGGCTGTTTCTTACCTCTAAATAATTGTGCTATTATAGACTTTCTGAAGTAAAATAAATACATAGCAAACCCACCGCCTTTGAGTCAATTCTGACTCATAGCAACCCTATATATGGCGCATTCCCCTCTTCCTCATTTCAGAAAGAGAAAAACTGAGGTTCAGAGAAATTAAACAACCTAGGTAAGATCTGCTTGCCACTGCCATAGGAGAATAGCAAGGTAACATCCCATGTGGCTCCTCCTCCACGACTGCTGTCCTCAGCTGTGGGAGATTCTGCCTCCCATGAGGATCAGGATGATGCTTAAGCTGTAGCAGGATGAATTTGTGATAGACTTCAGATGTGATCATGGAATTAGTGATGAAATGACTGGTTTTTAAAGACCAGGAGAGTGAATGTGTGGTCATAGCCAGGAACAATTCTGCCCAGAGGTAAGAGAAGTAATCAAATGGTATCTGAAGGCCAGGGTTCAGAGGTGGTAGAAAGTAAGGAGAGTTCCGCGTGTTCCAAACCACCCAGGCAGCTCCTCCATGAACTCTTAGCCCTGGTGGAAGCCAAAGAAGCAAGCCTTGGATGCTGACACCGAACCATTCGTCCCAGAAGCCCCAGCTCAGCATAGCCTGATCCCTGGCAACTTTGGTCCACTCCCCATCCCCGTGTTCTGCCCTCCCTCAGAATCTGGAGTCATGGGTTTTATTTTGCAATTTGTTGCTGTGCTTATTTCTTTCCTTTCCTTCAAAAGCTGACCTGGGATTCAGCTGCAAGCAGAGGTTGAAGACAGCAGCACAGCAGACTCTAGAAACTGTGCTTCATGACATCAGTTGGGTTATATTGCAACTTTCCATATGGCTGCCCAGACACAGACAGCTGTGTTTATAAAAATCCTCTAGACCCTGGCTTGGAGCCTAACTGGCACCCAAGGCTCCTTCTAGGGCTGTGGTGTATTCTGCTTAGAGAAGCAACTGGTGTTGGGTGGATAAGAAAGTCATCTTCCCAGCAGGTGTTCCAAGGGGGCCCACCCAAAAGTGGGATGGCTGTCTCCTCCATCATGAGCAGGACATCCCTGCCTGCACTGTGGTCAGTTCCTGGAGGTTTCAGAATGCATGTGATTGAGTTTTCCTTGACAAACAAGCCAGCCAACGTACTGGCGAGCGTGTGGGGAGATGTGAGCAGGTAATCTTCTAGGGAGAGACCTGATGTGAGACCAGAACCTGAACGCGACTAGCCTGGCCGCTGACCTGCATTGGGGCTCTAGAGAAGCCAGTTCACTAACCTGAGTTTCCATGTTTCCCTTCAGTTTCCTAAAACTGGAAAAATTATCCCTGTTCCTCCCTACCAATGGTGGGCATAGGGATAAAATGGCAAACTATAAAAGGGCACATTTGGGAGAGAAGCTTGGCTGACTTAGAAAAGCCATTTCATCTCTCTGAGCTTTAGTTTTCCCTTCTGTAAAAGGAGGGGCTAAAACTGATTCATTTCTAAAGCCCCTTGCAGTTCTAGGAGAGAGAAAAAAAAATCCCCACATTATAACCTCGTGATTTTTTCAAATCCTTAGCCACTACCACTTTTAAATGATCCTTTGGTTAATATGTGAAGATCAAGGTGACCTAGGAAATTTTATTTGTGAGCTGCTGCTTAAAAGGGTTGAATTAGGACTGATTCAGTGAAATGCGATACCATATATTTTTTACATAGTAATCCTTAGAACCTCAGTGACCCAGAAAGCGCTCCCTGAAGTGCTGTAACATTTCAGGATTTCAAGTCCTTCTTGAGAGCCCTGGTTGTGTAGCGGTTCAGAGCTCTGTTGCTAACCAAAAAGTCAGCTGTTTGAGTCCATCAGTTTCTCTGTGGAAACCTTGTGGGGCAGTTCCACTCTGTACTACAGGGTCCATATGTGTTGAAATCAACTCAATGACAATGAAATTTGTTTTGGCCCTCTATAACTTACAGTCAGGGTTACTACCCAGTAGGATCCCTACTCAGAAGGGTAACTCCTATCACAGAACTCCTGATACTGGTGAGTTATCTGTAAACCAGACTAAGCTCATGCTACCTAGCCTAATAATTGAATGTTCTCTCTGTGATGAGTATACTGGTCCCCCATCAGCTGTTCAACAACTACATCACCAGGGCTGTTAAGAAGAGCCAGATACCCCAAACATCACAGCACTTTAGGGAGCATTTTACAGGACACTGAGGTTCTAAGGGTTCCTATGTAAAAAAATCTATGGTGTCACAATTCACCAAATTGACCTTACTTCAACCAGTAAAGTACATGGAGCAAGAACCACGCTTTGGGGGTCTTTCCCTTCCCCATAGTGCCATGCTCCGTGTTTGTGTGTCAACTAGGCTGGACTATGATTCCTAGTGGCTGGACAGTTGTGATATAGTTTGGCAGTTAAATAATGACACAATTTTGCAGTTATGTGATGATATTTGGCAGTTATGTAATATTATACTTATGGCATTGCCATGAGTTGGATCCGACTTGATGGCACTTGGCTGGCTGGTAATAATACAATGAACTCATGATGAGATCTTCTACAAGCTGCTGTTCTGTTTTAAAGGAGTTTCCTTGGAGATGTGTCTTGCCTTTAGTATATAAATGGATATTCCATCAAAGCTGTAGCTTTGATTCCTGCAACTGACTTGTCATGTTCTGATTCTTGGTTATTGAGACATGAGCTAGCAGCCTATTTGTTGATGTTAGGATTCATCAGTCTCCACAGTTTGTGAGTAAGTGGCCTACCATCTGACATAGTGACCTTGGGTTTGTAATCCCTATTGCTAGATGAGCTGTGAGAAGTCTCCAGCCTGATGCCTGATCCATAGATTTAGGACTTGCCAGCCTCTAAAACCCTGTGAGCCATGTCCTTAGATAAAAGTGTGTGTGTGTGTGTGTGTGTACTCCTCCCTAATTTTGCTTCTCTAAGAATTTGGACTAAAAGTGGTTCTGCAAAGCCAAGTGCTGTACTGAAACAAAATTGTAAGGGTGTTTTCTAAATTGATTCTGAAGTCTGGTTAGCCTGAAAGATGTTGATGACTCTACTTCCAATCATAAATAAGACACTGCTAAACCATGGCACGAAGTGGCAATAAAAAAATGCAAAACATCGCCACAAATAGATCAAGTATTGCTGAGAGGCAAGGTTTTGAGAGATCATGTGTTTGATACTTTTCTACGGCTTTGTCGTAATAAGAAATAAAAGGAAACTGATTGGTTGGTTTTATTGTCACTAACAAAGTGGTAAAAGAAAGAGATGAACTCAGGGATTCAGAGTCTAAGTTCAAGAGCTGCATAAATGACCTCAAATTTACCACTTGTATCCTGAAAGAAAGCCTATGTCTTGTAGTAACGGAGCTGATAATGCTAAAAATCAAACCCAGAGTCTTATAGTAAGAATGCCAATGGAATTCCCAATCTTAAATGGTGCCTCAATTTAAGTCAGTGAATTGATTAGGAAGAAATGGAATCCTGAAGCTTGGGCTGGGGACATACCTGTAAATAATCAGAAAGTTGGAGACACTGAGTTCCTAAATTTTCTTGAATCACTACTGTCAATAGAAGAAGTCTTCTGACTCACATCTTAACAGATTGCCCCATTTTTGTCTGCTAAGCCATCCTCTCAAGTAAAACCCTTATTCCCTATACCGCTATGTAATGAGATTAACTCAGCTGTGTCTGAAGATCCTTTGTCTGAGATATTATCTAGGGCTATGTCTGAGTCAGTGCCTCTGAACCACTGCCTAAAAATATTACAAGAGGTACTACTTTAAAAGACATTGCTGAATGTTAGCAGAACAAATCCCCACCACCCGTTTGGGCTTTTAGACCTACAACGAGACTTAAGCTTCAGAGAACCCCAAAAGAAGAAGTACAAAGATTGATCCAGGAAGAGGTGCACTACACTCCAAAAGAACTGCTTGACTTTTCTACTACATATAAACAGAAACCTGGGAATACGTGGGAGAATGGCTATTAAGAATATGGGATAATGGTGCAAAGAACATAAAATTGGAACAGTCTGAGTTTATTGATATAGCCCTACCAAGTACAGATTTTTCATTCACTGTTTCAGCTCAAGATATTAGGAAACTATCTAATAGTTTAGTTCATTGGTTCACTGAAGAATGTATTAAGTGGTAGTCTACACTAAATCAAGCTGAACTTCCATACCTATCTTGGTATACTGCAGGATAAGGTATAAAGAAGTTTGGGGACACTGGCTTGTTAGAGTTAATTTATCAGATTAGATCCACAAACTCACACACGGAATAATCAGAGGGCACACCTTCTACCAAAATGATGAGGAACAAATTTGTAAAGGGAGCCCCAGTATCCTTGAAGACTGCTATGATTTCAATTATATATAAGTAAGGTTTGACAATGGGAGCTGCCTTAACTGATTAAGACACGTATCTGAAACAGGGCTAATTGGGCCCCATAGTGGTAGGGGTCAAGTGGCAGCATACAATGGACAAAGTCAAGGTGGTTGCAATTGCTGTAATAGACAGCATAGTTAAAGCTGTAATCACAATAGTTTCACTTGTATAGACCATGGGGTTGGCTACTTAGGCAAGGCAACCTTAGGAGTGAAAACCAAAACAAAAGTCACTGCCACTGAGTTGATTCTGACACAGCAACCCTATAGGATAGCGCATAAGGTTTCCAAGGAGCAGGTGATGGATTTGAACTGCTGACCTTTTGGCTAGCAGCCATAGCTCTTAACCACTGCACCACCAGGACTCTTTAGCAGTGAAATAGATGGGAAAACTACTAAATATTTACTTGACTCCTTTGAATGGAGAGGAGGATGAGTCTCACTGAGGAAGGACACCCATTAAACTTCAAAAATTTTTACCTTTAGATTCAGGAGTCAGGCCAAGATAGTGGACTAGATACACATCTCCTCAATTCCCCTGAGATATAAGGCCTAGAAAAATAATTGAACAGAGCAGTCTGGACTTTCTGGGACCCTAAAGACCAGGCATAGGGTTGTGAGATTGGACTGGGTGTCAGAGGCAAGGCAGTGGTGCGCTGAGTCCAACTTCTACTGGAACATTGGGTGAGTGGACTACAGGTATGAACACCTTCTTTGTTAACCAGGAGTTTGTGACTGGGTCTGCTTAGCCTGTGAACCTGGTACAGGCCAGCTACTTTGCTGAATTGCAGTGACTAAGTAAACAGCATATCCCATAGCAGAGAGACTGTGCTTGGGACAGCTATATCTAGAGAACCCAACAGCAGCTGGTGACCAAGGGTACCAGAGCTCCTCCCCTATCTCTAATCTGCACCACAGATACTGCCAACTCACTGAAGAGAAAGGAAGCTCAGGGGCAGGACAGTATCTTGGTCTAAGGGGAGGAGTCAGCCATGCCTGCAGGCCCAACTGCTGCTAATCACCATGCTGCGCAGCAGTGCCTGTCTGGACAGTGCTTCTCCCAGCAGAAAAGCTGTTTTTATGACAACCATACCTACAGAATGTAGTGGTATCTGGTGGCCAAGTGTGGCAGTGCCCTAACACCTACTTTCTTTGAGCCATGTCCTAGCATCTGAAGACAGTCCATAAAGCACTGATTTTGTCAGCTTGCCACCCTTGTGGGCCGGGCTGCTGTCAGCTGCAGCTGGTCAATACCTCTCTCAGCAGAAAAGCAGCTTTTAAGATAAGAGCAGCTGGAGAACACAGTGGTGACTGGTGGCTGAGTTTGGTGGTGCCATTTTCAATACCCCTCACTGATCCACATCATAGTGTTGGCTGACAGCCCTCAGAGACTGCAAAAGTAACGAGCTATCTTCGCCGGCCAGGAAGTGGGGCCTGCCACCCCTGAGAGTTCAATTGCTTTCAGCTAATGCTGATTAGTGCCTGTCTCAGGAGAAAAGCAGTTTTTAAGATAAGTGCATCTAGAGAATGCAGTGGTTCCTTGTGGCTGAGTATGGTGGCATCCTTCTCTCCTCCCTTCCCTGAGCTACATCATAGTCTTGACTGATGAAATGCCAGGGAGTTGACACAAGTAGCTCACCACCTTTCTCAGCCAGGTGGTGGCATGGCACCACTGAGGATCCAACTGGGGTCAGCCACCAAACTGAGCAATATCACAGAAACTGACAGCTTATACTGCCAGAGAAGTTATACACAAGTCAGCTGCACTAAGAGAATACAGCAGTGACTGGCCAAAAAGTCTAGTAGTGCCCTTACTCACCCTCTTTTTAGAACTATGACACAGCTCCTATTGGTGTAACACCAGAGAAACTGAACAGCTTGTTGATGGTGCAAAGACAACAATCAATATCTAACCATTTAAAGAAGCAGACCACAGTGGTTCTGGAAAACTCTCAGAATAATAAAAAAACATTCTAGATGAAGAAGCCTTTCTGAGATTATTGGAGGTAGAATACAAAAGAATTATGTATACAGCTCTTCTAGAGATTAAGCAAAATACAGCAGAACAAAATGAAAAATGAAGGTATACGAACTACTAGAAAATCAATTGTCTGAAATCCAGAAGATCAATGATAAAATTACAGAATTATACTATTCAATCCAAAGCTAAAAGAGTGAGACTGAGGAAATGGAACACAGAATTAGTAAGTCTGAAGATAAAGCAACTGATACCAGCATTTATGAAGAGAAATCAGATAAAAGAAATAAGAAAAGCGAAGAAGCATTAATAAACATGTGGGACTCTATTAAGAGGAATAATCTATGAAAAATTGGAGTTCCTGATCAGGGAGGGATAGTAGAAAATACAGAGAGAATTACTGAAGTGTTGCTGACAGAAAACTTCCCTGACATCATGAAAGAAGAGAACATAGGTGTTCAAGATGCTTATCAAACACCACAAAAACAAGACCCCAAAAGAAAGACAACAAGACACATTATAGTTGTTTAATAAAATGAAACATAAAGGCAGGCTCTTAAAGGCAGTGCAGCTTAAAGCAAAACTAACGTACGAAGGGAAGCCCTGTAGACTTTCCTCTGAATTCTCAGCAGAAACCGTATTGGTAAGAAGGCAGTGGGATGACACATACAAAGCCCTGAAGGATGAAAATTTCCAACCAGGAAATATATATCCTGAAATATTGCCTCTCAAATATGACCATAAAATGAAGACATTCTCAGATAAGCAGAAGCTTAAAGACTTTGTAAAAACCAAACCCAAACTGTAAGAAATACTGAAAAGAGCTCTTTATTTAGAATAACTATAACATCAGATGAATATTTAAGGATACAGTATAAGACACAGCTTCCAGAGTCTTAGTTAAGGAAGTCACAAAGCTCAATCAAAGCCAAAATATTAAAAGCAGGGAACCAGAGATCTCAACATGAAAACTATGACATCATCACAATATAAAGAGACATATATTACAGTAGTTACAACACTTTCAGATGGAGAAGAAATTAAGGAGATATACAGAAGTTAAAGACTGGTTTTAAAACATTAAGGAGGATCACAGGGGTAGCTGCAAAGCAAACTAACAATGCTGCACATCAAAAGAAGAAACATAATACAGGAGTCTCAACAAACACAAAACTGAAATGGAAAAGGATGAAAAGTAAACCCATGAAGAAAAACAACCCAGAACAGAAAATTAAGAGGAACAAAGAAAACATCAACACAAAAATAAAGTCACCAAAACGACAGCACTAAACACATATCAATCAATAATTACACTAAATGTAAGTGGATTGAATGCTCCAAAAAGAGGCAGAGAGTAGCAGCTTGGATCAAAAAACACATCCATCTATACATTGCCTGCAAGAAACACAACTTAGACTCAAGAATATGAACAAACTGAAAATCAAAGGGTGGAAAAATATATGCCAAGCTAATAACATACAAAGAAGAGCAGAAGCAGCAATACTAATCTCAGATAAAATGATTTTTAATGCAAAATCCACCACCATGAACAAGGATGGTCACTATTTATTGCTGAAAGTTTCAATACGTAAGCAGAATATAACAATATTAAATATTTAAGTGTCAACACCAGAGCATCTAAATACCTTGAACAAGTGCTGACAATATTGAAAAATAACATAGATTCCTCCACAATAATACCAGGAGACTTCAACATTCCAATTTCTGTAATGGACAGATCATCCAGAAAAAAGCTCAATAAAGATGCAGAAGATCTTGTTGCAACAGACAACCAACCAGACCTCAAGGACATATACAGAGCTTTTCACCCGGCAACAGATAAGTACACCTTCTTCTCTGATGCACATGGAACATTCTCCAGAATAGACCACATATTAGGTCGTAAAGCAAGTGTCAACTAAATCTAAACCATTGAATTACTGCAAAGCATCTTCCTGGACCACAAGTTGAAATCAATAGCAGAAAAAACAAGGGTAGAAATTTGAACTTATGGAAACTGAACAATACTTTGCTCAAAAACTCATGGGTTATAGAAGAAATCAAATACACAATAAACAAATTCAAGGAATGAAAACACGTCCAACGAGAACCTATGGGATACAGCAAAAGCAGTGCTAAGAGGCCAATTTAGCTCTATAAATACACACATCCAGAATGAAGAAAGGGTCTAAACCAAAGAATCAACACTCCAACTTGAACAAGTAGAAAGAGGACAACAAAAGAACCCCTTGGGCACCAAAGGAAAACAGATCATAACAACCAGAACAGAACAAAATGAATTAGAGAATAGTAAAACAATCGAAAGAATTAAGAATACAGAAGCTGTTTTTTTGAGAAGATCAACAAAATTGATAAATTGGTGGCTAAACTTACAAAATACAAACAGGAGAGGAAATAACCCAAATAAGAAATGAGAAGAGTGACGTGAGAGCAGACCCAAGTGAAATCAAAAGTATCCTAACAGAATACTATGAAAAACTGTATTCTAATGGGTTTGAAAAACTAGAGGAAATGGACAAATTTCTATATTCACATCACCTACCAGAATTATTACATGGAGAAGCAGAACAACTTAATAAGCCCATCACAAAAGAAAAGATTGAAGAAGTCATCAAAAAACTACCAATCAAAGGAAGTCTTGGCCCTCATAGCTTCACCAGAGAATTCTATCAAACTTTTAGAGAGGTGTTAATTCTAATATTACTGAGGCTATTTCACAGCATAGAAAAGGATGGACTACTCCCAAATTCATTCTAGGAAGCCAGCATGACCCTGATATCAAAGCCAGGGAAAGATCCTATAAAAAAAGAAAATTACAGACCAATTACCACTCATGAACCTAGATGCAAACATCTCAACAAAATCCTAGTCAATAGAATACAATATATCAAAAAATAACTTATCATGACCAAATTGTATTCATACAAGGGATGCAGAACTGGCTCAACATAAAAAAAAATTAATGTGATGAACTGAATAAATAATTCAAAGGATAAGAATCATCTGATTTTTGTCAACAGATGCATTTGAAAAGACATTTGAAAAAGTCCAACACCCATTCATGTTAAAAACTCTCAGCAAAATAGGAATAGAAGGGGAATTCCTCTATGTAATAAGGGGCACCTAAACACAGCCAACTGCCTACATCATCCTGAGTCAAGAGAAACTGAAAGAAAACCCCTTGAGAATGGAAATTACACAAGGATGCTCATTATCACCATTTCTATACAATATTGTGCTATAGGTCCTAGCTAGAGCAATTAGACAAGACAAAGAAATAAAGGCATCTTCACTGACAATGTAGAAGTAAAAATCTTCCTATTTTCAGATGATGTGATTGTGTGCACAGAGAACCCTAAAGAATCCAATAAATAAACTATTGAATCTAATAGAAGAGTTCAGCAGTGAAATATCAGGATGTAACACATACGTAAGTAAATCAGTAGGATTCCTTTACACCAACAAAGAGACCATCAAAGGGGAAATCATCAAATCAATACAATTTAGTATAGTCCCCAAGAAAATAAAACACCTGGGGATAAATCTAGCCAAAGAAACAAGAGACCTTTACAGAGAAAGTTCCAAGACCTCACTGCAGGAAACAAAAAGAGACTTACGCAAGTGAAGAAAACTACTTTGCTCATGGATAGGAAGACTTAACATTGTGAAAATGTCTATTTTACTCAAAGTGATCTACATACACAGTGCAATCACAATAGAAATTCCAGTGTCATTTTTTTAACGAAATGGAGAAAGAAATCACCAAGTTTTGAAGGCGCACAGTGGGAGGCCTCACACTACTTAACTTTAGAACCTATTACACTGCCATGGTAGTCAAAGCAGCCTGGTACTGGTACAAAAACAGACATACAGACCAATGGAAAAGAATTGAGACCCCAGAAATATCACCATTCTCTTATGAACAGTTGATATTCAACAAAGGCCCAAAGGCTGTAAACTGGGGTAAATGCAGTCTCTTTAACAAATAGTGTTGGCAAAATTGGATATCCTTCTGCAAAAAATTGAAACAAGACCCATATCTCACATCTTGCACAAAAACTAACTCAAAATGGATCAAAGACTTAAATTTCAAACCTAAAGTGACAAAGATCATGCAAAAAAAAAGTAGGGTCAATAATAGAAGTCTGAATACATGGCTAAGACAGGCTGCAAAATCTGACCAACAATGAAAAGAACAACAGAAGAGAAAATAGATAAATGGGAGCTACTAAGAATCAAACATTTTTACTCATCCAAAGACTTTATCAAGAGAATGAGAAGACTACCTACAGAATTGGAAAAAATATCTGATGACAGCATGTCAGATCGATATCTGATTTCCATAATCTAAAAGGTACTGCAAAGTATCAACAAGAAAAAGGTAAATAATCAAATTAAGCAATGGGCTCATGATCATTTTTTGCTTGAGAAATCCATATTAAAACTACAATGAGATACCATCTCACTCCAGCAAGATTGACAATGATATAGAAAACACAAAACAACAAATGCTGTGGAGACAGTGGAGAGACTGGAACTCTCTTCCAGCGCTGGAAGGAATGTGAAATGGTACAACCTCTTTGGAAAGGAATTTGTTACTTCCTTAAAAAGCCAGAAATAGAAGTATCATATAATCCAGCATTCCCACCTCTTGGAATATATCATACAGAAATAAAGGTGGTCACACTATCAGATACATGCACACGAATGTTTATTGCAGCACTGTTCACAATAGCAAAAAGATGGAATCAACCTAGTTGCCCATCAACAGATGAATGAATAAACAAAGTATGGTACATATACTCAGTGGAACACTATGCAATTATGAAGTACATGATGATTTTAGGAAGCATGTTATAACCTGGTTTCAATTAGAAGACATGCTGAGTGAAATTAGTCAGCTGCAAAAGAACAAGTATTGTATGAGACCTGTGCTGTATGGTCTTAGAAATAGACTTATGTACAGAAGACAAGGCTCTTTGACAGCTACAAGGGGGAGGAGGGTGAGAAAGGGTTGGGAATAGATTAGGTAGTTGACAGGAATTAGGTTAGGTGAAAGAAATGACAACATGCAATAGAGAGTAGATAAACATTAACTGGACTACACCATAAACTGAAAGGTTTTCTAAACTCAACCCAACATTTCAAAGGATAGAGTAGCAGGGACGGGTGTCTGAGGACCATGTTTTCAGGGCACATCTAGGTGAATTGCATAACTAGTCTTTTGCTAAGAGAGTCTTCTGCATCTTGTATTGGTGAGCGGCACCTGGGCACTCACAAGCTAGCAAGCTGCCATCTGAGGTATACAAAATGGTCCCAACCCTCTGAAACAGATGATGACCTAGAACAACAGAGACATGAGGAAAGAAGATCCCAGGAGACAGAAGGAGCCATATGAATGGGAGACTGTATCATCGTGAGATGAGTAGAACCAGATTGTGCCCAGCCACCACCGAAGGCAGTGTAAAGGGGACACAATGTAGAGTCCCTGAGGCAACATGAGAAAAAGAGATGTGCAGTTCAAGAACTCTACTAAAAGACCAGAGCTGATGGTCTGACAGCCTCAAGGATCCCCTGGAAACATGGTCCCTAGACCTGTTCCTGACCCAGATCTGAAACCAGTACTGAGGTCAACTCTTCAGACAAGAATGGACTGGACTCAGGGACACAGTGTGAGTGTGTGGTGTATGTACTTTATGCATTTATAGGAATTCATCCTACTGGTATTTTTTTAGATGAGAGAGAAGAGGGTGGAGAGGAGGGGACAGGTGTTCATTAACAGGATTCTAGATGTGTACAGTGAAAAAGAGGAATGTTCTGTCACTGGGCAAGGAGAGCAGATTGAACTGCAGACAAGAGGACATGCAAAATTGATTTGGATTGTATAGTTTCACTTAATCACAACAAAAAAAAATAAAAACAAAATTTTAATTTATGCTTTTGGGGGCAGAGTCACTACGGCAGACTAAACACACATCTCCCTAAGTCCCTCTGGAAACCAAGGCCTGAAGTGGTAATTAAATGGAGCCTTCTGGACACCTAGTGAGCTCTAGGACACAGCATAGGGCTGTCTATTTGGTCTACACACCAATAAGTGGGAAGCTTCTCTTTCACTGACCACTGCCCTTATTGAGTGCCAGGTTGCATGGAATGAAAGTAAATAGCCATTTTAACTTTTTTTCTCTGTCTTAGCAGGCAGGATGAGCTGAGATTTGACTGGCAGCAAGGCATAAACATACTGCTGATGAGATCCGCAAGCAGAGTCACCATGTTTTGAGAACCTGGCCTTGGAATCTGTGCAACTCTGCACCTCTGACTTTTCTCTCTCAGGATCTCCAAATCTCTGCCATTGAATAGTCTTTTCCGAGGTGGGCAGGGGAGCTTATGCTGGATGCCACCTTGATTCACTAGAGGGCAGAGTTTCTTATATGGAGGACTCAGCTGGCTCTAATCCCCAGGCTGAGAGGCAGTGACTGCATGGAGAGCATTTTTCTGGCAGTAAAGCAGTCTTTGATATAGACATGCTTACTTTGCTAGCTGGGAAGAGAGACTTGCACACCTGAAAGCCTGACTAATTTTGAAAGCTGTCAGGTACCTTTACCTTTCAATAGAGAAATAACAGTGGTACATCTGGACAGCATCTCTTCCAGCCTTTACTGGGTCAGCTGTGTCTTTGCCAATCAGGAAGTGGAGCCTGCTATCCCAGAGATTCCACTGAGCCCAGTCAATGGAGTATACAGAGGTGTCTGGTGATCAATTTCCTTTACAGACTGAGCTTTAGATCCCGTTAAGGTAATCTTGGAGAAACAATACTGCCTCCAGATGCTGCCAAAGCAAAAAACTTTGGACTGGAACATTAGGAAGAATTCACCTATGGCTTCAGAAGGCCCACAATAGAAAGACCCAAAGAACTCCCTAGATGAAGAAGACTTTCTAAAACTATTGGAGGATGAGTACAAAAGGATTATACATAGAGCCCTCCTAGACCTTATACAAAATGCAGCAAAGCAAAACGAAAAATTAGGCAAGCTGTTTGGTCTGATGGAACACCAGTACTCTGAAATCCAACAGATCAAAAACAATATCAAAGAGAAAATTCACTTCAAAGACAAGAAAACAGAATGGAATAAATGGAAAACAGACTTTCTGACTTGGAGGACAGAGTTACTGACTCCAGCATTTCTGAAGAGAAAGCCACAAAAAGAAACAAGAAAAATGAAGATGCATTTAGAAGCATGTGGGACTCCAGTAAGAAGAACAGTCTATGATTAATCAGAGTTCCTGAACAGGGAGGGACACCTGAAAACACAGAGAGTATTGTCGCTGAGCTGCTGACAGAAAACTTCCCAGAAATTATGAAAGAAGAGAATATAGACACCTGTTGAATACCACTCAATGTAGATCCCAAAAGAAAGACTCTAAGACATATTATAATCAAGCTTAACAAAATGAAACACAAGCAGAAGCTCTTAAAGGCAGCAAGACTCAAAGCTAAGCTAACATTCAGAGGGAAAACTTGTAGGATTTTGTCTGATTTCTCAGCAGAAATGATGCTGGCATGGAGACAATGAGATGACACATTCAAAGCCTTGAAGGAGAAGAACTTCCAACCAAAAATTACATAACCTGCAAGACTATCTTTCAAATACAAAAACGAAATCAAGGCATTCACAGATAAACAGAAACTCAGAGACTGTAAAAACCAAACCAAAGCTACAAGAAATACTGAAAGAAGCTCTTTGCTTGGAAGAACAAAATCATTAATTTTATATTTTAGGAGGAATTACAGAACACATCATCCAGAAACCTACTCAGTTAGGAAAGACTCCAAATTCAATCAAAGCTGTAATATTAAAAGAAGTGATCCAGCAATCATATCTTGAAAACTATGATATCATCATATTAAAAAGAGGGATATACTACTGTTGTTATAGTCCTTTCAGATAGAGAGGAAGTTAATAAGACTTGTAGTAGTGAAAATAGGGTTTAAAGATAGACTATTAAGGGGGATCACAATGGCAGCCACAAAGCACAATAAAGATGCAACGTATCAAATCAAGAAATGTAATACAGGAGTCTCAACAACCACAAAAACAACATTGAAAAAAGGTGAAAAATCAACTCATAAAGAAGAATGTCCTGGAATAGAATAATAAGGAGAAAACATCAACACAAAAGTAAACATATTACAATGACAGCACTAAACACATACCCATCAATAGTTACATTGAATGTGAATAGACTGAACTCTACAGTATGAAGACATTGTGTGGCATCTTGGATCAAAAGACATAACCCATCCATATGTTGCTTACAAGAAATTCACCTTAGACTTAAAGATATGAACACACCGAAAATTAAAGGATGGAAGAATATGTATCAAGCTAACAATACACAAAGAAAAGCAGGTATGGCAATACCAACCTCAGATAAAACAGATTTTAATGTAAAATCCACCATCATGGACACGGATGAACACTATTTATCGCAGAAAGGTTCAATACACAAGCAGGACTTAACAATATTAAATATCTATGCACCCAATACTGGAACACCTAAATACACTGAAGAAACACTGACTACACTCAAAAACGAGATAGATTACAATAATAGTGGTAAACTTCAATACTCTACTCTCAATGTTGGACAGATCATCTAGGAAGAAAGCTCAGTAAAGACATAGAAGATCTTATTGCCAAAATTAACCAACTAGACCTCATTGGCATGTACAGAAATTTCTATCCATCAGCAGACAACTACACCTTCTTTTCCAGTGCACATGTAACATTTTCCAGAATAGTCCATGTCTTAGAACACAAAGCAAATCTCACCAAAATCCATACCATTGAATTACTGGAAAGCGTCTTCTCAGACCACAAAGCCGTTAAAGCAGAAGTCAATAGCAGAAAAAAACATAGATAGAAAGTGGAACACATGGAAACTGAACATCTTGCTCAAAAAGCCATAGGTTATAGAAGGAATCAAGGATGAAATAAAGAAGTTTATGGATTCCAATGAGAATGAAAACACTTCTTACCAGAACCTATAGGATACAGCCAAAGAAGTGCTCAGAGGTCAGTTTATCTCTATAAATGCACACATCTGGAAGGAAGACAGGACCCAAGCCAAAGATCTAACCCTACAGCTTGAACAAGCAGAGAGGGAGAAACAGAGGAACCCCTCAGTCACCAGAAGAAAACAGATCATAAAGATTAGAGCAGAACTAAACGAATTAGAGAATAGAAGAACAATTGAAAAAAAATTGAAAAGACCAAAAGCTGGGTTATTTGAAAACATCAACAGAATTGACAAACCACTGGCTAAACTTACTAAAGAAATACAGGAAAGGAAACAAATAACTCAAATAAGAAATGAGAGGGGAATTGTCACAACAGATGCAACAGAAAGCAAAAATATCATAACAGAATACTATGAAAGACTGTACTCTAACAAATTTGAAATCCTAGGGGGAAAAAGACAAATTCTTAGATTCATATCACGTACCAAAATTATCACAAGGTGAAGCAGAACAACTTAATAAATCCATCACAAGAAGACATTGGAAAAGTCACCCAAAAACTACCAACCAGCAAAAGCTGTGGCCCTGATGGCTTCACCACAGAATTCTACCAAGCTTTCAGAGAAGAGTTATCTCCAGTACTACTATGACTATTTCACAATATAGAAAGGGTTGGAATACTCCCAAACTGACTGTATGAAGCCAGCATAACCATGATACCAAATCCAGGGAAAGACCCAACAAAAAAGACCTATAGACCAATATCACTGATGAGTCTAGACGCAAAAATCTTCAACAAAATTCTTGCCAATAGAATACAACAACATACCCAAAACATAATTCATCGCAACCAAATTGGATTCATACCAGAGATACAAGTCTGGTTCAACATCAGGAAAACAATTAATGTGATCAACCACATAAATAACGCAAAAGACAAGAATCACATGATGTTGTCAATTGATGCAGAAAAGGCATTTGATAAAGTCCAATACCCATTCCTGCTAAAAACTCTCATCAAAATAGGAAAGATGGCAAATTCCTCAATGCAGTAAGGGCCACTTATACAAAGCCAACTGCCTACATCATACTGAATGGTGAGAGACTGAAACAACTTCCCTTGAGAACAGCAAGTAGACAAGGATACCCACTCTCACCTCTCCTACTCAACATTGTTCTAGATGTTCTAGCCGGAGCAATTAGACAAGACCAAGAAATAAAGGGCATCTGCATCAGCAAAGAAGAAGTAAAAATCTCCCTATTTTCAGATGATATGATTGTATACACTGAGAATACTAACGAATCCATAAGTCAACTATTCACATTGACAGAAGAGTTCAGCAAAGTGTCAGGATACAAGATAAACATAAGTAAATCAATAAGATTCCTTTATACCAACAAAGAGATTATTAATGAAGAAATCACCAAATCAATATTATTTGCTATAGCCTCCAAGAAGACAAAGTACCTAGGAATAAATCTAACCAGAGAAATAACAGACCTTTACAAAGATAATTACAGGACCTTACTACAAGAAACTGAGAGAGACTTACAGAAATGGAGAAACCTACCGGCTCTTGGATAGGAAGACTTAACATTGTGAAAATGTCTATTTTACTCAAAGCAATTTACTTATATAATGCAATCCCAATACAAATTTCTGTGACATTTTTTTAATGAGATGGAGAAACAAATCACCAACTTTGTTTGGAAAGGGAAGAAGCCTGGAATAAGCAAAGCACTACTGAAGGAGAAGAACACACTGGGAGGCCTCTCACTACCCGATTTTAGAACCTGTTACACTGCCACGGTACTCAAAACAACCTGGATAGATCAATGGAACAGAACTGAGACCCCAGAGATGACTCCATCCTCCTATGAGCAGTTAATATTCAACAAAGGACCTAAGACATTAAATTGGGGTAAAAACAATCTCTTCAACAAATGATGCTGGTATATTGGATATCCATCTGCAATAAAATAAAGCAAGACCTGTATCTCACATCTTGTACAAAAACCAACTCAAACTGGGTAACAGACCTAAATATCAAATCTAAAATGATAAGCCTCATCCAAGAAAATTTAGGTCAACAATGGAAATTTTAATACACAATGTCGACAGACTTCAAAATCTGACAAGCAAAACACATTCAACAGAAAATAGATAAATGAAACTACTAAGAATCACTTTGGCTCATCCGAAGACTTTATTAACAGAATTAAAAGACCACCCATGGAATGGGAAAAATACATTTAAGCAAGTATATGTCAGACCAACACCTGATCACCATAATCAATAAGATACTACAAAATACCAATAAGAAAAAGATAAATCATCCAGTTAAGTGATGGGCAGACACTTCTCTAAAGAGGAGATCTAGGCAGCCAAACAACACATGCAGACATGCTCACGATCATTAGCTATTAAAGAAATTCAAATCAAGACTATATCCCAACAAGTTTGGCCATGATCCAGAAAACACAAAACAGCAAATGCTGGAGACGCTGTGGAGAAATGGAACCCTCCTACACTGTTGGTGGGATTGCAAAATGGTTGCAGCCTCTTTCGAAAGCAATGTGGAGCTTCCTTAAAAAGCTGTATATAGATACACAGTTTGACCCATTAATTCCACTGTTTGCAATATACCCTGCAGAATCAAGGCTATTCACACCAACTGACACATGTACAAGAATATTTATCCCAGCCCAATCCACAACAGCAAAAGATGGAATCAACCCAGATGCCCAACAACAGAGGAATGGATATGTAAACTGTGGTATATATACTCAATGGAACATTATGCCATGATAAAGAACAATGATGATTTTAGGAGGCATCTCATAACCTGGTTTCAATTGCAGGACATTATGTTGAGTGAAAGTAGTCAGTGACAAAAGGACAAATATTATATGAGACTCCTACTATAAGAACTTTAAAACAGACTCACGCATAGAAGAAAAGACTGTTTGATGCCTGCAAGGGTCGGGAGGGGGGGAGGGAGAGGGTGGGGTACTGATTAGATAGTTGACAGAAATTTGGTTGGGTGAAATCTGTGACAGCACACATTAGAAAAGATCAATATTAACTGGACTTCAACATAACATGACTACTCCTCCCATCTTAACCCAATATTACAAGGATGCAGTAGCTGGGGTGGTGGTCTGGGGACCATGTTGTCAGGGGACATCCAGGCCAATTGGCATAAGTAGTATTTTGCTAAGAGAGTGTTTTGCACCCCAAATTGGCGAGTGGTGTCTGGGGTCTTAAAAGCTGCCAAGCTGTCACCTGAGGTACACCAAATGGTCCCAACTAAGCAAGAATGGATGACCTCCACAGACCAAAATGACATGGGGCAAAGAGGACTCATAAGACAGAGAGACCCATGTGAGTGGATGACTACACTGGCATGTGACTGGAAGAACCGGTGGTGCCAGGCCACCACCAATGATAGCCATGATGGGACTCACAAATTTGAGTCCCACTGGCAACATGAAAATAAAAAGGAGTGCATCCTGAGATCTCCATTAAAAGACCACAATTGATGGTCCAGGGGCCTCAGGGTTCCCCTGGGAGCATGGCCCCTGTCCATAAATCATAATGGAGGTCAACTCTGGACAGAAAGTGATGGACTTGTTGACAGTGAGAGATCATATCATGTGTGCACTTTATGGTTCTATGCATCTATAGGATGTCATCCAGCTTACCTCTTAATGGATGTGGTACAGAGTGTGGAGAGGGGAGGATAGGAGATTGTTAGGAGGATATGCACATGTACAGAATGGAGAGGAGGAGTGTGCTGTCACTGGGCAGGGAGAGCAGTGGGAGCCGCTCACTGGCAGGTATGCAAATTTATATTGGGATTGTATATTCCCACTCAATCATAATAAAAAAAATTATACTTTTAATCTTTCTCCTTGCCCTCCTCGAAGGTATCTATGGCCTTTTACAAGAGTGACTGTTCATTGCAGAAAAGGAAATAGACTTTCAGGATACTGGCTCTGAACTGACATTAATCCCAGGAGACCCAAAAGGTCACTATAGTTCTCTCATGAGAGTGGAGACTTATGGAGGTCAAGTTATTAATGGAGTCAGCTCAAGTTGCTTCACACATCTGTCAGTTTGCCATAGTTTGGGGAGTTGTGTATGGCTGTCATGTTGGAAGCCATGTCACTAGTATTCAGATATCAGCAGGGTCATCAGTGGCAGACATTATTCAGGTGAGCTTCCAGACTAAGAGAGACTAGGAGGAAAGACTTGAAAGTTTACTACTGAAAATAAAGATTCAGTGAAAATGTTACAAATAGCAATGGAACATTGCCTGCTATAGTGCCAGAAGATGAGCCCCCCAAGTTTTTGATGTCTTAAGACTCAAAATGAGAAGAAACAGATGTGAAAATCCAACAATAATCAGAACATGGAATGTAGGCTGTATGACTCTAGCAAAATTGGACATTGTCAACAATGAAATGGGATGCATAAGTATCAATATCCTAGGCATTAGTGAGCTGAAATGGACTGGTATTGGCCATTTTGAAACTGGACAATCATATGATCTACTACACCAGGAATGACAATTTGAAGAACAGTGGTATTTCATTTATCATCAAGAACATTTCAAAATCTATCCTGAAGTACAATGCTGTCAGTGATAGGATAATATCCACAAGCTTTCAAAGAAGAGTAGTTAATATTCAAATTTATGCACCAACCACAAAGGCTAAAGATGAAGAAATTGAAGATTTTTACTAGCTCCTGCAGTCCGAAATTGATCAAACATGCAATCAGAATGCATTGATAATTCTGATGATTGAATTGCAAAATTGGAAACAAAGAAGAATTGGTAGCTCAAAAATATGGCCTTCGTGACAGAAATGATGCTGGGGATTGCATGATAGAATTTTGCAAAATGACTTCTTCATTGCAAATACCTTTTTTTCATCAACACAAATAGCAACTGTACACATGGACCTCACCAAATGAAATACACAACAATCAAGTCGACTGTATCTGTGGAAAAAGACCATGGAAAAGCTCAATATCTGTCTGACACCACAGACCATCAACTGCTCATATACAAGTTCATACTGAAACTGAAAAAAATTAGAGCAATTGCATGACAGCCAAGGTATGACCTTGAATATATCTCGCCTGAGTTTAGAGATCATCTCAAGAATACATTTGATACATTGAACACTGACAACCAAAGACCAAATAAATTGTGGAATGACATCAAAGACATTATACATACATGATGAAAGCAAGAGGTCATTAAAAAAACAGGATTGAAAGAAAAGACCAAATTGGATGTCAGAAGAGACTCTGAAACTTGCTCTTGAATGTCGAGTAGCTAAAGCAAAAGGAAGAAATGAAATAAAAGAACTGAACAGAGGATTTCAAAAGGAGACTTGAAGAGACAACATATTAAAATGACATATGCAAAGAGCTGGAGATAGGAAACCAAAAGGGAAGAACACCCTCTGCATTTCTCATGCTGAAAGAACTGATGGAAAAAAACCCTCAAGCCTCAAGTTACAGTAGTGAAGGATTCTACAGGAAAAATATTAAACGTCTCAGGGAGCATCAACAAAAGATGAAAGGAATACACAGGATAATTAAACTAAAAAGAAATGGTCAACATTCAGCCGTTCAAAGAGGTGCGTATGATCAGGAAACAATGGTATTGAAAGAAGTCAAAGCTCCAGAATTGATAGAATAGCGATTGAGATGCTGCAACAAACAGGTGCAGCACAGGAAGCACTCACTCACCTATGCCAAAACTACTGGAGGACAGCTACCTAGCCAACCAACTCGAGGGGATCCATATTTGTGCCTATTCCCATGAAAGGTGATACCATCAAATGCGGAAGTTATTCAACAATATCATTAATATCGCATGCAAGTAAAATTTTACCAGAAGTCATTTGAGAGTGGCTGCAGCACTGTATCATCAAAGAACTGCCAGAAATTCAGGCTGGATACAGAAAAGCACGTGGAACCAGGGATATCATTGCTGATGTCAGATGAATTTTAGCTGAAACTAGAAAACATGAGACAGATATTTACTCGTGTTTTATTGACTATGCAAAGGCATTTGACGGTGTGGATCATAACAAATTATGGACAGCATTGTGGAGAATGGGAATTGCAGTACATTTAATTGTGCTCACAAGGAATATGTACATGGATCAAGAGGCAACTGTTCGAACAGAACAAGGGGCCATTGCATGATTTAAAGTCAGGAAAGGTGTACATCAGTGCTGTATCCTTTTACCATACATATTGAATCTGTATGCCAAGCAAATAATCCAATAAATTGGATTATATGATGAAAAATAGAGCACGTGACTCACACTTGTCTGTTATTTTGTTGTACTGTTGGGGTTTGTGTGTTGCTGTGATGCTGGAAGCTATGCCACTGGTATTTAGATAGCAATGGTCACACATGGTGGATAGGTTTTGGCCAAGTTTCTAGACTAAGTCATACTAGGAAGAAGGAATCAGCAGTCTACTTCTAAAAAGAATTGGCCAGGGAAAAACTTATGAATAGCAGTGGAACATTGTCAGATATAGTGCCAGAAAATCAGCCTCCCAAGTTGGAAGACACGACTGGGAAAGAGTTGCTTCCTCAAAGTAGAGTCAACCTTAGTGACACGGATGGAGTAAAGCCTTCAAGATCTTTTTTTGGTGAAGTTACATGACTCAAAATGAGAAGAAATAGATGTAAATATCCATTACTGTTCAGAACATGGAATGTACAGAGTAGGAATCTAGGAAAATTGAGTTATCAAAGGTGAAGTGGAATGCATAAACACTGATATCCTAGGCATTAGTGAGCTGAAATGGACTGGTGTTGGTCATTCTGAATCAATCATATGCTCTACCATGCCAGGAATGAAACCTTGAAGAGGAATGATGTACAGGTATTACCTATATATGTACAATGAAAGCCAGTTAATATGAATATTATCCAAACATTTGTAATTAAAGAACAAGAGCCCAAGATGAAGAAACAAGATTTTTACCAATTTCTGCAGTATGAAATTGGTCGAACATGCAATCAAGATGCATTGATAATTACCGGTGACTGGAGTGCACATGTCAGAAACAAAGAAGAAGGATCAGTAGTTTTAAAATATGGTCTTGGTGATAGAAATGATACAGGAGATTTCACGATAGAATTCTGCAAGACTAATGACTTCTGCATTGCAAATGCCTTTTTTAACTGATACAAATGGTTACTGTACACATGGACCTCACCAGATGGAATACAGAGGAACCCAACTGACTACATCTGTGGAAAAAAATGATGGAAAAGCTTTGTATCAGCAATCAGAACAAGATCAGGTGCTGATTGTGGCACAGACCATCAATTGTTCCTGTGCAAATTTAAATGGAAACTGAATTAGAAAAAGTCCACAAGAGCCAAAGTATGACCTTGAGTGTATCCCACTGGAGTTTAGAGACCATCTCAAGAACAGATTGGACATGATGAACACTAATGACTGAAGACCAGATGAATTGTGGAATGACATCAAAGACATCATCCATGAAGAGAGCAAGAGGTCATCGAAAAGACACGAAAGAAAGAAAAGACCAAATTGGATGTCAGAAGAGAATCTGAAACTTGCTGTCAAACATCAAGCAGCTAAGGCATAGAGAAGCAATGACAAAGTGCAAGAACTAAAGATTTCAAAGGGCAGCTTGAGAAGACAAAATCAAGTATTATGAGGACTGACTATGAAGTTCGCAAACTCATCCTAGAAAAAGTGCTACATAACTCATTGCTGAATATCACTATAGACACTTTCAAAATACTCCTCTTGGAAAGCTATGCACTGATGCCAGTGCCTAATCCACCCTTCAAAGCAATTTTGGAACTTTTTTTTGGAGTGGCCATCAGGTGTATTGCCCTTGATGTCCTGAATATCATCAAAATGTCTTCTTTTCAACATTTCTTTTACATTTAGGTAAAGAAAAAAATTATTTGGGGTCAAATCAGGTGAGTAGAGAGTGTGTCTGATACAGTTATTTCTTTGTCACTGGCTTAAAACTCCCTTACAGACAATTAAGTTCAAGAACTTGCCACCTTGCACCATGCACAATAGTCATTCTAGAAAGAGTCCAAAACTGCTTTGAAGAGTGCACTAGGCACTGGCATCAATGCATAGCTTCCGAAGTGAAGTACTTGAAGGTAACCACAGTGATACTTGCAATGAGGTATGTAGCACTTAGAACAATTAAGTTAGTGGACTTAATTGTCGAACTTTGGATAATGACACGTGCAAACAGCTGGAAGTAGAAAATTAAAAGGGAAGAACACGTTCCACATTTCTCAAGCTGAAAGAACTGAAGAAAAAATTCAAGCCTCAAGTTGCAATAGTGAAGGATTCTATGGAGAAGATATTCAGTGACTCAGGGAACATCAAAAGAAGATGGAAAGAATACACAGAGTTGTTATACCAGAAAGAACTGGTCAATGTTTAGCCATTTAAAGAGGCAGCATATGATTAGGAACCGATGGCACTGAAGGAAGAAGTCAAAGCTGCGTTGAAGGCACTGGCAGAAAACAAGGCCTCAAGAATTGACGGAATATCAGTTGAGCTATTTCAACACAGAGATGAAGTTCTGAAAGTGCTCAATGGTCTATGCAAAGAAATTTGGAGGGCAGTTACCTTTGCAACTGACTGGAAGAAATCTGTATTTATGCCCATTCCGAAGAAAGGTGATCCAATCAAATGTAGTAATTGCCAAACAACATCGTTAATGTTACACACAAGTAATATTTTGCTCAAGATCGTTCAAAAGCAACTGCAGCAGTATACTGACAGGGAACTGCCAGAAATTCAAGCTGGATCCAGAACAGGATGTGGAAACAGGGATATCATTGTTGACGTCAGATGAATCTTGGCTGAAAGCAGAGAATACCAGAAAGCTGTCTATCTGTGTTTCATTGACTATGAAAAGGCATTCGACTGTGTGGATCATAACAAATTGTGGGCAACATTGTAGAGAGTGGGAACTCCGGAACACTTAATTGTGCTCTTGTGGAATCTGTAAGTGGATCAACACACAGCCATATCAACAGAATAAGGGGACATTGCATGGTTTAAAGTCAGGAAAAGTGTGCATCAGGGTTGTATTATGTCATCATAAATTTTCAATCTGTATGCTGAGCAAATAATCCAAGGTATTATGCCATCATAAATTTTCAATCTGTATGCTGAGCAAATATCCAAGAAGCTGTATTACATGAAAAAGAAGGAGGCATTGGGATTGGAGGATGACTCACTAACAACCTGTGTTAGGCAGATGACACTACCTTACATGCTGGTAGTGAAGAGGATTTGAAACACTTACTGATTAAGATCAAGGACCACAGCCTTCAGAACTGATTTTACCTTAACATCAAGAAAACCAAAATCCTCACAACTGGAGGACCAGCAAGCAACATTGTGAGTAATGGAGAAAGGACTGAGGTTGTCAAGGATTTCATTTTACTTGGTTCCATAATCAGTGCCCATGGAAGCAGCAGTCAAGAAATTAAAAGATGCATTGCACTGGGAAAATCTGCTGCAAAGGACCTCTTTAAAGTATCGAAAAGTAAGATGTCACCTTGAAGACTTAGGTGTGCCCAACCCAAGCCATGGTATTTTCAGTTGCATCATATGCATGCAAAAGCCAGATAATGAACAAGGAAAATGAAGAAGAATTGATGCCTTTGGACAGCCATGGACAGCCAAAAGAACAAATAGATCTCTTCTGGAAGAAGAGTGCTTCCTGGAAGCAAAGATAACAAGACTGCATCTTACATACGTTGGTATGTTGTCAGGAAGGATCAGCCCCTGGAGAAGAAAGTCATGCTCGGTACAGTGGAGGGTCAGAAAAAAAGAGACAGTACCTCTACCAGATGGATTGACACACTGTCTGTGTAGCAATGTGTTTAGGCATAAAAATGCTTGTGAACACAACACAAGACCAGGCAGTGTTTCGTTCTGTTGTGCACAGGGTCATTGTGAGTTGGAACTGACTTGATGACACCTACCAACAACAACATAGGGCATCTGGATTGGAGGAAGATTCACTAACAACCTGTGTTATCCAGATGACACAACTTTACTTGCTGAAAGTGAGGAGGGCTTGAAACATTTACTGATGAACGTCAAGGACCACAGCCTTCAATATGGATTACACTTCAACATCAAGAAAACAAAAGTCCTCATAAATGGACAATAAGCAACATCATGATAAATAGAGAAAAGACTAAAATTGTGAAGGATTTTGTTTTGCTTGAATGCACACTCACACCCCTTTGGAAGCAGCCATCAGGAAATCAAAAGATGCATTGGGCAAATTCATTTCTAAAGATCTCTTTAAAGTATTGAAAAGCAAAGATACCACCTTGAAGACTAAGGTGTGCCTGACCAAAGCCATGGTATTTTCAATTGTATCATATGTACATGAAACTGGACAATCAATTAGGAAGGGAGAATCACTGATGCTTTTGAATTGTGGTGTAAGAGAAGAATATCAAATATACCATGGACTGCCAAATGATTGAACAGGTCTGTCTTGGAAGAAGTACAACCAGAGTGCTCCTTAGAAGTAAGCGTGGTAAGACTATGTTTTACATAATTTGGACATGTTGTCAGGAGGGAGTAATCCCTGGAGAAAGGCAGCATGCTTGGTTAAGCATAAAGTCAGCAAAAAAGAGGAAAACCCTTAATAGGATGGATTGACACAGTGACTGTAACAATAGACTAAAGAATACCAGTGATTGTGGGCCTGGTGCTGGAGCAGGCGGTGTTTCATTCTGTTGTACATGGGGTCACTATGAGTCATAACTGATGCAGTGGCACCTAACAACATAACAACAGCAACAAGCTTGGGTTCATCTCACTGTGGGTCCTGTACTGATTTTCCCAGTTCTAGAACGCCAGCCAAGCCAAGTGCATTATCAAAATAGATATACTCAGCAAGTGGCAGAACTCCCACAACTGGATCCATGACCAATGGAGTAAATGCTGTTACAGTAGGAAAAGTTAAATGGAAGCTGTTCGAGCTGCCCTTACCTAGGAAAATAGTAAACCAAAAGCAGTACTGCATTTCTGGAGGGATTAGAGATTACTGCTACCATCAAGGACTTGGAAGATGCAAGAGTAATGATTCCTACCACATCTCCATTCAGCTTGCTTATTTGGCCTGTGCAAAAAAACAAATGAATCTTAGAGAATTACAGTGGACCATCTTAAATTTAACCAAGTAGTGACTCCAATTGCAGCTCCTGTTCTAGACTTGATTTTCTTGCTTGAGCAAATTAGTCCATCTCCTGGTACCTGCTGCTATTAATCTGGTCAATACATTTTTCTGAATTATGGTTTCTAAGGAACACCACATGCAATTTGCCTTCAGCTGGCATGGCTAACAATACACCTTCACTATCTTGCCTCAGAGGTGTATCAACTTTGTCACACTATGTTATAATTCAGTCCACGGGGATATTGATTACCTCTCTCTTCCACAAGATATCACACTGGTCCATTACATTTATGACATTATACTGATCGAACCTAGTAAGGAAGAAGTGTCAATAATTCTGGACTTAATGAGAAAGCATTTGTGTGCTAACTCAACTGCTATCGAGTCAAATCTGACTCATAGTGACTTTATAAGGTCTGTCCTATAGGACAGAGCAGAACTGTTCCATTGGGTTTTCAAGGCAGTAAATACTTAGCAAAGCAGATTGCCATATCATTCTCCCATGGAACAACTTGTGAGTTTAAACTGCCAACCTTTTGGATAGCCACAGAGTGATTTTAACCAATGTGCCACTAGGGCTGTGTTATTTGTGTGCTAGAGGGTGAGAAATTAATCCAACAAAAATGGAAGCACTTTCCACTGCAGTGAAATTTCTAGGTATACAGTAATGGGGTCTATGTTGAGATGAGCCTTCTATATCAAAGGGTAAGTTATTGCAACCGGCCCTTCCCACAGAGGAATGGAGGTATGATGTCTGGTGGGATTCTTTGGATTTTGGAGGCAATATGTTCCTCTTCTGAGTGCGCTATTCCAGCATATTTATGAACTTACTTGAAAAAGCTCTAGTTTTGGGTGGGGTCCAGACCAAGAGAAAGCTCTGCAACAGGTTTAGGCTGCTGGCAAGCCACTCTGCCATATGATGTGCTTGATCCAGTGGTGCTTGAAGTGTCAGGTGCAGAAAGATGCTTGTTTAGAGTCTTTGGCAGATCCCTACTGAAGTATCACAGTGCAGGCCCTTAGAATTTTAGAGCAGTCTCGCTGTCCTCTGCAGATAACTACTCTCCTTTTGAGAAACAACATTTGGCTTTCTGCTGGGCTTTAGTAGAGACTCAATGCTTATCCACGAGCCACCAAGTCACGATGCAGTCTGAGCTGCCCATCAATAATTAGGTCTCTTCTAAACCACAGAGTAATAAAGTCGGATGTGCACAGCAGTACCCCATCATTTAATGGAAGCACAAGTAAGTTGCATGAGGAAGTGGCTCAAATGTCCATGGTCTCCACTCCTGTCACATTACATTTCTTGTCTCAGTATGTACCTATAGCTTCATGGGGAGTTCCTTATATTCATTCCACTGAAGAAGAGAGAATCTGTGGCTAGTTTATAGATGGTTCTACATTATATACAGGCACCATGCCAGCATGGACATCAGCAGCTATACAGCCCCTTTCTGAACCTCCCTGAAAGACAGTGGTGAAGGAAAATCCTCCCAGTGGGAGCAGAGATTCTGGTTGTTCATGTTGCTTGGAAGGGGAAATGGCTAGAAGTGTGATTGTATACTTATTCATATGCCATGGCAATTGGTTTGGATTGTCAGGATCTTGGAAGGAACAAGAAACCATGGGTAAAAGGCATGGGCAAATAAGTGAAGACACTTGTGTCCCATCTGAATATTAACAAAACAGTGACACTGGCAGAGAAAACTTTAAAGACCAGGTGGATAGGATGACATGTTCTGTAGAAACTAATCCTCCCTTTTCTTCAACCACTCCCATCATTGCCCAGTGGGCTCATCAACAAAGTAGCCATGGTGGTGGGGATGGAGGTTATGCATGGGCTCAGCAACACAGACTTCCACTCTCCAAGGCTGACTTGGACTGCGTAATTTTGCAGTACAGACCAACAGTGAGTTTCTAATATGGCACCATTCCTTGAGGTGATCAGCCAACAATCTGGTGGCTGGTGGATTACGCTGGACAGCTTCCACTCTGGAAAGGGTAATGTTTTGTTCTTATTGGAATAGATACTTAATCTAAGTATGGATTTTTCTTCCCTGCATGCCATTCTTCTGCCCAAACTACTGTCCACTGAATTATAGAATGCCTTCCCCTGCATCATGACATCCCACTCTCTTAGTCATCTGGTGCTACTATAACAGAAATGTCATCATAAGTGGATGGCTTAAAAAAAAGGAAGTATATCCTCTCACCATCTTGTAGGATGCAGATTCAAATTCAGGGCATCAGGTGCAGAGGAAGCCTCTTTGTCTGTGTCAGGTCTGAAGGAAGTTTCTTCTCACCAATCTTGCTTTGGTCTGGGAGCATCTCAGCACAGGAACCTCAGGTCCAAAGGACATGCTGTGCTCTGAGAGCTGCTTCGTTGGTGGTATGAAGTTTCCATGTTTCTCTGTTCACCTTTCTCTCTTATGTCTCAAAAAGACTGGCTCAAGGCGCTATTCAGTCTTGTATATCTCATCAATGCAACCACCACTAATCCACTTCGTTTCATCATGGTGATAGGGCTTACAACACATGAGGGAAATCTCTTCACATGTTGAAATGGTGAATAATTTCACAACACAGGGAACCATGGACCAGCCAAAATGTCAAATTTTAGGGGGGAACACAATTCAATCTACAACACTCACACAGCATCACCTTAAATCAAAGGACTCACTTCATAATAAATGAAATGTGGCAGTGGGCCCAGGCTTGTGGAACTCACTGGACTTACCATGTTCCCCATCAACTTGAAGCAGCTTACTTCGTAGAACACAATTATGGGTCCAGAGGGTGATAATATCTTGCAGGGTTGGGGCAATGTTCTCCAGGAGGCTGTCTATTCTCCAGACTATTGTCTGATATCATGACGCTGTTCCTCCCATAACCAAGATGGGTCCATGAATCCAGGAGCAGAAATATGAGTGGCGTCACTTCCTATTACCTATAGAGAAGCACTCTCAAAGTTTTTGCTTCCTTTCACCATGGTCTTATGCTCTGCTGGTCTAGAGCTTTTGGTTCCATAGGGAAGAATGTCGCACTTGGAGGCACATCACTGATTCCACTGAACTGGAAGTTAAAAATGTCACCAGGTCTCTTCTAAATCAACAGGCAAACAAGGGAGTACCATATAGGCCAGTGTGATGGATTCTGAATAGGAAGAGAAAATTGAATTTATGTTACACGATGGAAGTAAAAAGAGTATCTTTCTAATATAGGAGATCCCTTAGGATGTCTGTTCTACTGTGTCCTACAATTGAAGTCAATAGAAACTTATAGCAATCCAATTTTGACATAACTATTAATAGACCAGATCCTTCATGAGTAAGTTTTGGGTCACCCCACCAGGTAAAGAACCAGAACCAGCTGAGGTGCTTACTGAAGGTCAAGGGAATAAGGAATGGGTAGCAAAAGAAGATAGTTCTAAATATCAGCTGTGACCACATGGTAAGCTGCCGAAACAAGGACTGCAATTGTTACAGGTATTTTTTTTCCTTGTATGTGTGCTTCAAATATATTTTTTTCTTCTTCATTAAAGGGGTCTAGTGCTTTTTAGGTTGTGTGTGTTAGTTGTATCATGTTAAGTGCAAGCATGACTTTATAATTGTCTTTATTCAGTGATTATGTATGCTTTCAGGAGATGCATCCAGGTGTCAAGTTGACAAGGGGTGACTGTGATAGTTAAGGTTGCATGTCAACCTGGATGATCTGTGATTCTCAGTGGTTTGATAATTATGATGTACAAGGCCTGACAATTAAGTCCACAAGCTTAATTGTTCTAAGTGCTACATATCTCATTGCTGAGTATCACTATGGTCACCTTCAAAGCATTCCCTTTCAGAAGCTATACACTGACACCAGCACTTAGTCCACCCTTCAAAGCAATTTTGAAATTCTTTCTGGAATTGCCATTGCACACACTGGCATGGTGGTAAGTTCACAAACTTAATTGTACAGTTGGCTGTGAGGGAGTTTTTAGCCAATAAACAAACAACTGTATTGGAACACCTTCTCTCTTTACCTCATCTGATCCCCAATGACTTTTTCTTTACCCGAAGATAAAGGAAATATTGAAAGGGGACGTTTTGATGACATTCAGGTCATTGAGGGTAATATGATGACGGCTCTGACAGCCATTTCAGAAAATGCGTTCCAAAATTGCTTTGAGGGTGGACTAGGCTCTGCTGTTGGTGTGTAGCTTCCCAAGGGGAGTGCTTTGAAGGTGACCATAGTGATAGTCAGGAACGAGATATGTAGCACTCTTTCTAGGATGAGTTCATGAATTTAATTAGCAGTCCTCATAGTGTGGCAGTTATGGACTAATATAATTTGGCAGTTCTGTTATGATGCTGTCAACTCCATGATGAGATCTGCCATAAGCAGGCAATTTGCTTCAGGGGAGTTTCCTTGGGGTGTGGCTTTTCTCCAGTATATACAGGAATGTCCAGCAGTGCTGTTCTAGATGCCACATTTGGCTCTTCATCAACTAGCCTTCAGTTCTTGAGAACTGGGCTAGTAACTTTTCTGCCTATCTTAGGATTCATCAAACTGTGGCCTGCTGTGTGACCTGCTGATCTTGAGTTCCTCAGCATTTGCTGCTCTGTGAGTCAGGAGAAGCCTCCAGCCTGACTCTTAACCTGTGGACTTGGGACTTGTGTGTCTCCACAGCTGCATGAGTTATTTCCTTGACATAAACAGATAAATCTCTCTCTCTCTCTTGCCTAACACATAGATATGTTAGACCTTAGACATGTAAAAATAACACAGTCTATTAGAAGGTGGCAGAATAAAGATCTGGTGGCCTGCTTCTGTACAGAGTACAGCCAAGAAGACTCTGTGGAGTGCAGGTCTACTTAGTAACCCACGGCATTGCCGTGAGTCAAAATTGAAGGGTATAGGTTTTGTTCTGTTTGTCTCTTTTATCAGAAAGTGAACATTTAGCACATTTCCTGAACCCTTCGACCCGACCCCAGGTAACACTAACAGACAATGAGAAAAGCATTTAACATTTATCAAACTCTTACTATGTGCCAGTTATTGTTTCGGTGGTTTTGTGTATAATTCTCATAACGATGCTGTGAAGCGTCACTTAGGGTACACTTCTTTGTATCTGTCACTTCACAGTGAAGTAAACTGAGGCACAGGGAAGTTAAGTATCTTGTCCCAATCACACAGCAAGCAGTGGGATCTAGATTCAAATACAGACAGATTCAAATACAGTCAAATTCAAATACAGACTTCAGAGATCAGGCACTAGCCTTGACACTAAATGCCCAGGTGCTAAGAGAATAAGAGAAGATGACAGGACTGATTTTTTAAGGAAGGTTGGGAAGACTTTTGTGGTAGGGTTGTGGGTGTAGTATTTTACTTGAGCTGCAAAGGATGACTGAGAGTTCCTGGAGGAGAAATATATTCTGTACCTCCGGCCAACAGCTGGGAAGACCCAATCTACTCTAAGAGGAATCCAGCAGCAACCCCATTTTCCTATTTGTCTTTGACTGTTGCTTCCGCAGATCTAAAAAAGTGAGGTCTCAGAGGAGAATTCAAGAGCCTTTCACCCTCTCTCAGAAGAACAAAGAGTGTTGTACTTCCTCCCCACCATCACTGCAGGGGTCCTATCTTCTCCAGGTATGCTGCCTTTTGGGTACCAATTTCTCAGAGTCCTTCCAAGAGAGGAATGAACTGATGGACCAGGCTGAGGAAAACACATCCAGGACAGAACAGTCACTCCAAAGCCTAACAAGAATGCTGGGGTCTCTGGTTTTGAAGGAATCTCACAGCAGGACTGAAAGAGTCCCCTGTTTCCTACCACCTACCTGGATACTCCTCCCTGTGGCCTGAGGCCTATCCTACATTCAATAGCAACCTCCTAGTGTGTGATTTAGAAGGGACTGTGCTGCGAAGAGAAGAAGTCATTCCTCCCAAATGGGCCAGGGTCATAATTCTCAGCAGTAGTTTTCTTCTTCCCTGTTTCCTCCCTCTCTGTATGGCTACTAGTCGGAGGCATTTAGGGCAGATTTAAGATCAAAATGAAATCAGATTCAAGAAACAAAGTGTCAGGCCAGGCAGGAGAGACTAGGGGCTTGGAATTACAGCCTGCAAGGCCTCACAGTTCCTTGGAGACCATTAAGTGAGTATGTTTTATGGCCAGACACAATGCTGGGTGAATTGTCCATAAACCAATTACAGGAAATTTCCCTACACATCCAGGGGAACACTGGTGGAGGCTGGGAGAGGGATGAGTAAGCAAACATTTGTACCCATCAAGTATCCTAGAGGGTCTATCTTGAGGGCTCTATCCTTAGGAGACAGGTAGCCTCCAGAGTAGGGGTTCTGTCTAGAAGGGTCACTAGTATGTCCTGCATTGAGCACCAGTGAATTTTCGAGATGGATTATAACCATTCTTACCAACAAACAAACTCAGAGAAGGGCAGAGTCCCTGTTGCCCCAGGTCACACAGCTCCTGTGGAACAGAGCTAGGAAGAGGCCACCAGTGCCCAAAGCCTCCTGTGGACAAAGGCAGAACTCAGATTTCCTACAGATGTTGCCTGCCACAATTGTGAACGTTGTTCTCAGGAACCTCACAAAACTCAGACACTTGTCTATGTGTACCTGAGGCCACTGGTGAACACTGGGATGGGAATTAGAGACTGCAGTCAGGGCTCATAGTACATGAGTTTCACCCTTCTGGATGCAGCTTATGTAAATACCTCTGACCCTAGTCCTGGACTATTAGATCTGAAGCATGACTCATTTTCCCTTCTAGAACACCAATCTGTTTCACATCAGAAACTGTCTTTATTCATCTTTTTGTCATTTAACATAATGCCTGGAACATGAAAAGTATTCTGCGAGCATATGCTAAATCAATGAATGACTTTCAAAGACTTTTAACCACAAGCATTTCACAGAGGAAGAAACTGAAGTCCAGAGAGATAAAATAAGTTGCCCAGGGTCACACAGTGAAAGTGACAGAAGCAGAACCAGAACACAGGTCTGTATCTTCCATGCCCTGGGCTCTTCCCTCTGCCGTGTGTTGCTTTCTTTCCTAAGGTTCCCTCACTAGTGAACCTTTTGTAACATTCTAGAATGAGCTTTGCTCCCTTCCCGCCTGGAAAATCCAGTTTCAGCGTGAGCTAGCTTTGGGATCCCTCATGGAAATGGGTGGATTTGTAGAAGATGGAATTTCCTCTTGGCAGCTCTTTGGAGGTCCTTAGTCCCCTCCCTTCTTTGCAGCCCCCCAAGCCTTCTACCAGTGCCCCCTGCTCCCAGTATGCCTGGAGAGAAGCTCTAAGCTCTTGCTGGACATCTCTGAGGACTTGGGAGAGGTTCAGGGGAAGCAAAAGCCCAGGAGACCAGCTGCTTCCCTGTCAGGTCCAGCTGCCCTGAACGCTGACAGCTGGACAAGCGGCATTAGCATAAAAGTCTCCACCTCAGTGGCAGCCACCAGCGCTGTGTCAGAGCCCTGGGCATCTCTTTTTGGTGCCATTCACCGTCACTGGGGGCGGACACCTGCCAGCCAGAGGCACATGGCTGTCTGTCATGCCAGGTTCCCTAGACTCTGGGCATCACCTGCTCCCTGGGCTCCAGCAGCAGGAAGCTCTCTCAGCTACTCCTGAGCATGCCCAGGCCCGTCAAAGATCCTCAAAGCCCTTTCCCCAAGAGACAAATGACCTCCCACCCCTGTCTCCAGCTTTGCCTGGTTCCTAGGAGCCCAGATGTCCTCCTGTACAGAGTGAGAGAGGGAGCCTATGGATGCTGTATGAATGCTGTGTCTGTCATAGCTCCAGACTCTGCACCCACCTCCCCTAGTCTGTGCATGCTGGGTGGAGATACGTGAGACAACAGCCACCCTTGTTACAAACTAACCACAAGACAAACATTTGAGGTTAAACACAAGTGGGTAGAGACCTGAGGGTGCTACTGGGAGGCTGGGGCCAGATAATGTGACTTCACCTTGGGGCTCTGCTTGCCTCAAGTACCACTGCCAAGATCTCGTTGCCCTCAGCTGCGGACTTGAAAAATCTTTCCTAGGTCTCTGTAGCACAGCCTTTAAAAAAAAAGTATAAACAGCTTATGAATGCTTCCTTACTCTGGGCCCTGCTGGTTGCTCAGAGCTCTCTACCTGGAACATGGAAAGGTAGGGGTGATCTATTCTTCAATTCTTCCCCCTTCTGCTCTTCTTGCCCTCTTCTTCTACACCTCCTCTGATTTCCCCCTCTTCCTTCATTACGTTGCAACCCATTGGCTTTCTCTAAGTTCTGCCTTGGGCTTTCTTAACTGTCCCTCCTTTTGCATGGAACCCAACATCCCCATTCTCGAGGGCTCAACTTCAGTGAGGCCTTCCCCTAACTCACTATCTTGAGTGATACCCTGTTCGCCTTTTAACTGATGTAACATCTCATGTTTTTCACACCAAAACCCATTGGCACAGAGGTGACTGCATCTCACGGTAACCCACGTGCACCAGAGTAGAACTATGATCCATAGGAGTTTCAATGGCTGGTTTTTCAGAAGTGGATTGCCAGGCCTTTCTTCCAAAGCTCCTCTGGGTGTACTCAAACCTTCAGCCTTTTGGTTAGCGACTGAACGTGTTAATTGTTGCCACCACCCAGAGGCTCCATGCTTATCATTTGTATTATTAGAGTTCAATATTTACTTCTTTTCTTTTCTTTGTGAGAAAAAAAAAGAGTGTTCCAATGAAAGTATACAAAGTAAAAAGGTATACAACAATGAAAGTATACACCACCCAAAATCAGAACTTGACCGTGACCTCAGGGAGTTTCCTTCTGCCCTTTCCCTGTCCTTACCCACAAGAGGCAGCCGATCTTCTTTTCCTTTCTTTTTAAACACCATTGTTTGATGGAACAGTATTTTACCTAAACTACTGTCTTCTTGTTACAGCACAGTCTTAGCTCATAGCTTTGCCTTCCTGCAAGGTAACTACATCATACATTTAAAAAAATTATATCAATATTCTTTTTTTATCACAACAATGAGCAAAAACCATTGACTCTTGAGACAGTGCGATGCATTTATCATGCTTCTTTTCTTGTGTTACTTTTTTGCTTTTCCTTATTTTTTATTTGCTTTCTTTTCTATCTATTTATAACAATTTTTTTTAATGATTCAATAGAACTAGAAAACTCCTATCAATATTATTTGCTACCTGAGCAAGTATATCACATAATCTTTAACTTGCTTTTTTTTTCTGGGCACTACATCCCTCCCCCCACCCCCTTTCTGGGAGCTTTCAAGAGTTTCTGGTGTCTGAAATTTATGATCACGTGCCTTGGACCTTTATCAGGCCCTTTCATTTTGGGAACCAACATCTTTCAGTTTGGGAAAATTTTCTTCTATGTTTCATTGATAATTGCTCCTCCATTTCTCTGAATCTTTCCGTAATTCCTACTGGCCAAATGTTAGAGTTCCAGAAGTGATCCTCTCATGTTCTTATTTCACCTCCTATTGTCTGTCTTTCTTTTATTTTCTCTGTTTCAATTCCACTTTGGGGGAAATTTTCTTTATCTGTCATGCATTTTATTGAATTATAATTTTTTCTATTGTATTTTTAATATCCCAGAGTTCTTTCCTGTGCTTTGATTTTATATGTATATACATACATACAGATATACACACGTATATATTCATATACATACAGATATACATCATATAATATACACGCAGCAGCAGTGGTTCGTTGGTAGAATGATTGTTTTCTATGCTGGCGACCCGAGTTTCAATAGACAATGCAACTCATGCACAGGCAACACCCATTTGTCAGTGGTGGTTTATGCATCGCTGTGAGGCTAAAAAGGCTTCAAGACAGCAGACTAAGACAGACTAGAAAGAAATGGCTGGTAATTCACTCGCTAAAGTCAACCAATGAAAAGTCTAGGGATTGTGATGGTCAGATCAGCACCCAGTCATGGAGATGGTACAGGACCAGGTAGCAATTGAATCTCTTGTACGTGGATCACCATGAGTTGGCAGCCAACTTAATGTATAAACTTATTGTTGTCTAGTTGGTCCTGACTCACAGAAGTCCTATAGGAGCAGCTGCTAGATTCTAAGTGCTGACCATTTTGTTAGTAGCTGTTGGTCTTAACCACTGTATCACCAGGGCTCTCTGTCTATATATATGTTGTACATACATACATATTCACCTAGCTCTTGTTTCCGGCTAAAGTTGCCTGCTTTTACCTCTCTGGAGGTATTAATTATAAGAGGTCTGACAATCAAGTCCGTGCACTTAATTATTATAAGTGCTACATAGCTCATTGCTGAGTATTACTATGGTCACCTTCAAATACTTCCCTTGGGAAGCTATGCACTAATGCAAGTGCCTAGTGCACCCTTCAAAGCAGCTTTGGAAATGTTTCTGGAACGGCCATTGCACCTGGTGGCAAGGTAGCAAGTTCATGAACTTAATTGTATAGTTGCCTGTGCCAAGCCTGTGAGAGAGTTTTTATACAGCAAACAAATAATTGTATTGGAACACCCTCCCTGCTCACCTGATCTGGCCCCCAGTGCCTTTTCTCTCTACCTGAAAATAAATGAAATATTGAAAGGAAGACATTTTGATGACATGCAGGACATCAATGGTAATATGACCATAGCTCTGATGGCCATTCCAGAAAGCCAAGCCAAGTGCCATCGAGTCGTAAAAGGAGCTCCAAAATTTCTCTGAAGGGTAGACTAGGTGCTGGCATTGGTGCATAGCTTCAGGGGGCATACTTCGAAGGTGACTGTAGTGATATTCAGCAAGGAGGTATGCAGCACTTTTTCTAGAATGAGTTCACAAACTTAGTTGGCAGTCCTCGTATATAATTATATATATAATGTATGGCCAAGCCAAAGCCAAGTGCCGTCAAGTCGGATCTCTGGCGCCATGAGTATATAATGTATATTGTATCTAAATATATATGTGTATGTACATATATTTGAAGTTGTCTTATCTTTGTTTCTTCTGAGTTCTCCCTCTTTTTCTTTTTTTCTGCTTGCTAATCCTGATCTTAACGTTGAAGGCTTTCCTAAAATGTCTGCTGATTCTTAGTTGTGAATTTGTATGCTTAACAGTGTGAGTCATTTATAAAACTGATTGGAAGCTCTGTGGACATGAGTGTGTTTCATTGGCTGTGGGTTTCACTGTTGGGTGAATAGACAAGGGACTGATTTTTCCCCTGGAGGACACCTCAAAATCAGAGTTGTTTGCTCCCCCTCCTCTGCCCCCCTCCTCTGACTCTGAGCCTAGCCGTGCAGTTTTTAAAGAGAATTCTCCTGCCTTCAGTCTGGGTAGGACTGAGCGTTCCTGGCTCTTACTGCTTCAAAAGCTCCACTGAGGAAGGGAGCTGAGGGCCTCCCTGTTCAGTGTGCAGAACTTAACTGAAACGTCCTTCCTTATGCCCGGTGCTTTACCCACTTAGGCATGGTACCCCTAAGTCCAGCCTGTCTTTGTTTCATTCCTCCAGAGCATTGAATCCTTTCTCTTTCCTCCTCCCCAGGCTAGGCAAAGGAACCCGCAGGTCTAACCACTGGCCCTGGGTTATCACTGTCCTTGACATCCCTGCTTCGTCAGGCCCTCTGGGAATGCACAGAGTGTCGTGTCTTATTTCTCATGAATACCTTCCTCTGCAGATGGGTACACTGAAGCTTCTTTCATTCTATTAAGTTATTTGCCACTCTGCCATTTGCTTTTCAAGTATAAATTTAGTAACATTTTGCCTGTGCTGTTGTTTTCTCTCCCGTTTTCTTTTTTTCAACCACCAAAACCCAGTTGCCATCAGACTGATTGTGACCCATGGCAACTCTACGTGGCAGAGTAGAAGTCTGCCCCTGAGGGTTTTCAATGGCTGATTTTTCAGAAGTCGATTGCCAGGCCTTTCTTCTGAGGCACCTGTGAATGGGCTCAAAATGGCAGTGTTTAGTTAGGAACTGATCAAGTGAACGATTTGCACTTCCAGGGTCTCCTTTTTTCTAATGGGTTTGTGATGACTTGAAACTCTCTTTAATGTGATTTCAGGAGGGAGCAGCAATGAATCATGGCAATCAATCCACAATGTTGAACCTGAAGTCTATTTAATACCTTCTTCCCCTACTAGATCCTTAGGGCCCCACAGAGAAAGGCCCTGTTTTGTTCAACAGTTTCCTGAGCACCCAGTAGAATGTCTAAGACATACAGGTACTTGGTATGGGTAATGCCCCAAAATTTATGTGTTCTTTTATTGTCATGGACTGAATTACATCCCCTGCAAAATGTGTGCAGCAGTTTGGCTAGGCCGGGATTCTGGTGTGATGTTCCTATATGCTATAAATCCTGCCTCTGTGAAGTTAATGAGGAAGGATGGGCAGTGGTTATGCTAGTGAGACAGGACTCAATGCCTAAGATTATATTGTGCTTTCAAGCAGTCTCTTGGGATATAAAGGAAAGGGAAGCAAGTAAGCAGAGAGGTGGGAATCTCGTAATATCAGGAAAGAAACAGTCCGGGGAACAGGGCATTTTCTTTGGACCCCGGGTCTCTGTGCCTCAGAAGCTCCCAGCCCAGGGGAAGACTGATGACAAGGACCTACCTCCAGAGCCAACAGAAAAAGACTTTTGCCCTGGAGCTGATACCCTGAATCTGAACTTTCAGCCCACTTTTCTGTGAGAAAATAAATTTATCTCTTTTAGAGCTATCCACTGTGATATTCCTGTTACAGCAGCACTAGATGATTAAGATACTTGAAAACAAACCCACTGCCATAGAGTCAATTCTGACTCATAGCGACCCTATAGACAGAGCAGAACTGCCCCATAGCGTTTCCAAAGAGCACCTGGATTTGAACTGTGGATTTGAACTGCTGGCCTTCTGGTTAGAACTGTAGCTCTTAACCACTGTGTCACCAGGGTTTCCAAGACACTTCGAGTAACAAATATCTGTGAAGTCTTGGCTTTAGATCAGGCACTCTACTAGGTGCTGGGGGCCTCAGTCTTTTCTTCTGAAAAACACAGCCACTGGACTGATTAAGGATTATTAGTTGCAGTGATGGGGGGTTGGGGTGGGGTCATGACTGCAAACGCAGAAGAAAGGAATCACAGGTAGATAATCTCCTGGTTACAGTTCAGCCAACTCACACATTTTAGGGTTACAGAGACTGGCTGGACACTCTCAGAGAGGCTGTAGGCTAGGGGTCCTCGGTGTCCAGCAGCAGCTGGAGGGGGCCTGGCTCCAGCTTCAATCTCTGTCCCACCTTTCCGCATCCTACCATATCCAGCTCCTAAAGCTCCTGTCCCACAGAGAAGGAATGGGTAGGAAGGGAGCATCACGCAGGAAGACTGGGAACCCCCTGCCTCAGGAGGGGAAGGATGAAGGCCAAGGCAGGGGAGGCCTGTGAATCTCAGCAGTGAACCCAGATGCTGGCTGATGAGTTAAAAATACATAGATAGGTATTCCCACCCCATCCCCGCCCTTACTGTCTTAATACGGGTTTTTTAAAACAAGTCAGCCTCTTTCTAGTTCTCCGTTTCCACTGTCATTTATTTCAGTTTTTATCTCCACAACAAAAATTCCTTCCAACTTTTTTCCCCCTCTCTCCCTCTAATGCTCTTCACTTTCAAATGCTAATAATCTCCAGCTGTAAAAGGCTTAGAAGTGGCTCTAGATTGTTTGATCTTTGGCCTGTGATCTGCTTTCATCTCTCTGCTTTCAAATGTTACTTTAGATTTACTTTAACCTATTAACATGCTTGGTATTCACAGGACACACTCTCCAAGCCAGCTTCCCCGCACCCCCATCCACCCCTGCACCACTCCCCACTGTAACTAGAGGAGGAAAGTGAAACCCAGACTTTCAATTGGCTCAGTTTTAGGGGAGGAGGCCTGGAAGGCAGGGGAGTGCAGGGGAGGGGAAAGGCAGCAGGAGGTGGTGAGGGGCAGGAGGGAGGGAGGAGAGGAAAAGGAATGAGGAAGGAAACAGAGACAGGGCACAGAGGCGGCCAAAGAAGGAAGGACAGGTCTCCATCACAGCATACGTAGCTGCCTCCTGGCTGGTTAGACACTATCTCAATCTGCAGTCCCTGGAGCCATGGATGGGGAATAGAGAAATGTTGAATTAGTGTTTAAGATTTCTTGCTCCCACGTTGCGCTGGAGTGTCTAGCGTGTTCGTTTCCACAGGAAATGCGAGGCATGAATATGGATGAAACTCCTCACTGAGACCACAAGGGTATGATTCAATTATTTGCCATATAAAGTAGCACACGAGGATTCTCTGAGCTTGATCATTTCCTCTGTGTGTATGTGTACATGTGTGTGCGCATGTGTGTGTCTATTCAGGGGTGTGCAAAGGCGGCTCAGGGAAGCGTTCCTATGCCCCGACAGGAGGCACCTTTGAAAGACATCGTGTACTTCTGACCTTTGCTGTGGACTCTGGTTGCAGCTGAGCTCCTAGGTGTGGTTTGGAAACATGAGCCCTGGCCCCTACTCTGCCATCCCACCCACATGCCTACACACCAAAGTAGCTACTGAGACTGCACAGCCTCCAAATTGGCTCAATGACAGAGGTTAGAAAAAGGATTGCTGATACTAGAATTTCTGGGAAATCTGGGACCGGGAGTGATCAAGAGCCAGCCTGTTGAAATCGTTCCTCTGAAGCTACTCCCCTTGTCTGGAAAGAAAGCCGATGTCCCAGTCTTCCTGAGGCGAACCCAAAGGCTACCTGACCCAGTTACCCAGTCATGGGTCACAGAATGGCAGTGGGGCTCTATCAGGAGGTGTGAGGAGAGGCCAGAGACCTCTGGAAGAGTCTTTCCACGGAGGAAAAACTGGTGAAGCTTCTGGAGGCAGGGAAATGCAGATGAATCTCACTTGGCATCAAAGTCTTGAGTTCAAGTCTTGGGCAAGAAACTTAGTTTGCCTAACCTCAATGATTCGTCTACGAATGGAATGGTGATAGTCCTTACTTCAAAGGGTAGTTGTGATGGCAAAAATAATCTTATTAAGGATTGTAATTAAAAGTCATTCTGTACCAGGCTCTGTTTTAAATACTTAATACAGTTTAGCTCATTTAGTCCTCCATTTATCTTCATTTGGAGGCATAGTGGTTAAGAGGTATAGCTGCTAACCAGAAGGCCAGCCATTCAAATCCACCAGGCGCACCTTGGAAACTCTATGGGGCAGTTCTATTCTGTCCTTTAGGGCAGAATGGACTCTGTGGCAACAGGATTTTTTGGTTTAGTGCTTGTTTAACCTTACAAAGTTAAGTGCTATCACTAGCCTCATTTTACAGATGTAGAAACTAAGACGCAGAGGGTTTAAGTACCTTGCGCAAGGTTACACTGTTAAGACTACTAGGTTCCTCCTTTCTGATTCGCATGAATCCATATAGCACCGCATTTAATTCCATACCCTCCATTGGGGTTGGTATTACTGCATCAAACCTGTGTCTGAGGGTACAGGCCAATAGCCCTCGCAAGTACTACCCCAGGGTCTGTCTTCGCTGCCCAAGCCCTCACCTTTTGTCATCATTCTGTAATGCAAAGATGCTTTTCAACCATGAAAATAAGTTTAAAAAAAACCCCACCTTACCATCAGACTGGAACTGTAGAACTGTGCTCTGTAAGGTGTCCAGTGATTCATTTTTTGGAAGTAGATTGTCAGGCCTTTCTGCTTAGCCTCCTCTGGTTGGGCTCAAACCCCAACCTTACAGTTAACAGCCAAGTATGTTAACCATCTATAGCACCTAAGGCTGTTAAGGGCTCAAAAATGTCAGTTATTATTATTCACAAACACTGGGTATTTCTGCTAAAGGGAGAGTTCATGTTTGGTGAACTGGAGGCCCAGAGCACAGGGTTCCCCAAGCTGTTCACTCTCAGAGGTCTTCTCTAGGTAAACTAGAAACTTCCTATTGTAGCCATCAACATGCCTGATGCTGAACAAAGACGAAAGGCAAAGCAGTGACTGATCTGCTCTGTAACTGGATAGCATCAACAGAGACGGGAGGGACTAGGGACTCCCGTTAGATGAGGAGATCTGCAGTGAGCTGACTACCGTGACTGTCATGCCCCAGCTTCCTGGAGGATGGTTCATGCATGTGTATTGTGGCGAGGTGGTTGGTGGTGGTATGTGGGGTGTCTACAGGGGCTGAACAGGGAGAGGCGACCAAAAGCTGAGCTTACCTATGAGCACACAGGAAACTCTTCCAGCTACCCTGGCCTGCAGAAGCAGAAAGTATCGAACCTAGCCTGAACACTGTGAATCAGATAATGCTTAAGGTATTGCCATACCTAGCAGCATACTCAGACTTCATAGCAGTCCTGTAGTGAGGCACCCATCTGCATCACCATTTACAGACAAAGAAGCTAAGAGTTGGAGTTACTTGAATCTGTTCACACAGATTGCACCCATAGCCTTGCTTAGCCCTTGGAGGGTGTAGATTGATGGCGACAATCGAATATTAAACTGGAAGGCACCTCATGGGCCCTTCTGAGGACTGAGTATCAGTCACCCCAAGGTCCCTATGCTTCCTGGGAGCCAGGCCTGTATCTGTTTGTGACTCAGTAGCATGGGAACATGAAGTATTTCTTCTTTTTGCTCTCTTCTCTCAGCTTGTTTCGTCTAGGAACAAGCATTGCCTATCTGCTTTCTAATTGGTGAGACAGAGACGCAGGAAAAGTTTGAACTCAGCTGGCCTGAGTGCCAGCTGTGTGCTCTTGGGTAAGTACCATAGGTAGCCTCTCTGAGCCAAAGTTTGCTTGTGGGCCTGAATAGCTGGGTGGGCCTAACGATTCAGGGACCCAGGAATGAGGGACCTTAGGGGTACTTGGAAGTGTTTCATCTCCTACTCAGCACCTTGGGATCTTCCTGGGGATTGTGGAGTATCACACAGGATCCTTGCCTCTGGGGCTTCATGCAGTCTCATGCTAGCAACAAAAGACAAAAGAATACTTGTATCCTCTGCTCTTTTGGTTCCAACAACACTCAAATGCTCTGACACTGCCCCATGGAGCACAGTCCTGGGCGGCAGGGGCTGTTTCCAGATGTGCCTGACCTGAGTAATGCCTGCAAACCCAGCTTCTACTGTGAGGGCTCCTTCCCTGACACCCAGTAGATGGCTCTTCAGGCTGGGAAGAAATTTCTAGGTTGCCAAGGGGTGGGGGAGGGGCACCAGAAAGTCAGGGGATTGATTAGAGCTTTTTTCTTTGTTACTCTGTTCTTTCTTTGGTGCCAGCCTCACCAGCAGCTAGGGAAGCTGGGAGGGGAAGTGGGTGCTGAGGAAGAGTCCCCCCTTCTTTCACACACACCCACTAGTCCTTAGTTACTGGAAAGAGCAAATGCAAATGGATCCAAAGTACAATACCCAGAATACACTGCCATGCTTCCTAGGGGCTCACTCTAAGCTAGAGCAGGGCTCCTCCTGGGGGCTGACATTTTCCCTGGTTCAAACAACATCTGCGCCTCGCCGAGCTTGGAAAAAGGTGAAGAAGCCAGTTACTGCCACTGTAGACTCGAGTGAAGCAGAAAAATTCAGCTTCACCAGTCCCTCCCACCTTCAGGGGCTTCTGAGCCCACACATGTGCTCATACACACACGCACTCACATACATACACCCCTGCACCCTCTCCCACACGTGCGCATACTCACAAGTACCCATCTTCAACACATGTGCACACTCACAGTGCACCTCACACTCACATGCACCTCACACTCACAGTGCACCTCACACTCACATGCACCTCACACTCACAGTGCACCTCACACTCACAGTGCACCTCACACTCACAGTGCACCTCACACTCACAGTGCACCTCACACTCAGTGCACCTCACACTCACATGCACGCTCCTCCTACATGTGCTCACTGTACCCCTCACTAGCACACACGTGCACAGTTCTGGTATTCCCCTGCAAACACACATGTGTGCTTGTGGTACTCCTTAACATACACATGCACACTCACACACAAAAAAACAGTTATCAATGAGTTGACTTTAACTCATAGCAACCCTATAACACAGGGTAGAACTGCCCAGTAGGATTTCCAAGGCTGTCTGCTTACTTAGAGATTTACAGCCTCGGAAACCCTACGGGGTGCTATGAGTCGGAATCCACCTGATGGAAGTAAGATTGTGTTTCTTTCGGGTTAAACTTTATGGAAGCAGATCACCACATCTTTATTAAATGGTGAGTTTGAACTGCCCACTGACCTTTTGGTTAGCAGCTGATCACTTTAACCACTGCTGCACCAGGTATCCTTATGTGCTTACAGTACCTCTCACAAACACACACATGCACGCTGACAGTACCCCTTACTAGTTCACACATATGCTTACTTTTGATACTCCTCAGAAACACATAAAACCACCTATGCATGTGTCTACATATATGTAGAGTCACAAATGTACCCTTTCGTGAACCCTCAAACCCACTCTCACACACACATATGCACACGGGTAGCCACCCACATACAACACACATGCACCCGTGTTACTACAGGAAAGGGTCCAGCCTCACCCATTCCCACCCCTCAGCCCACTCAGAGAGGGTAGAGTTTGGAGAGGCTGCTGAAGATTTGAAATAAATGTGTTCTCAGGAGAAGGCCTGTCTCCCCCTCCAGGCTGCAGGCCTAATCTCCAAATGCAATCAGGCCAGTGAGAAATGAACAACCAAGATGCACGAAACAATGTGAAGGAGAAACTCTGAAGAAACGAGTAATTATATATATATATATATATATAAAGGTGAGAGTTATTTTTCAGCTCACTGGCTTTCTGAAAAGTAATATAAAGTTGGGCAGCGTCTTGTTGGAATCGACCTTTCTGAGCTGAGACCTAGGCCACACGCACATCTCTTTCCTTTCTCTCTATTACCTGAAATTTGTCTGGTTTCGTCTCCTCTGATTTGCCTTCATTTGTGCGCCTGTGCAAACCCTGTGTGTCGGGGGCTTGTTCCCACCCAGCAGCCCTGCCACACTGAGAATCACTTCTCCCTCTGCCTCCCACAGGGCTGAGAATTGAGTCTCTCCCGCAGCTCTCCGCATTCAGGGCCTCTCCTTCTTCAGCTCTGCCCCCTCCCTGTTCAGCATGGACTGCAGACACTCCCACCCTCACCAACCTGACCTCCCAGCCCTTCTTTGTTCAGCAGAAAATTCTCTTGCACACTGTTCACTCAACCAGTGGTTTTCTGTCTCTTCCTGAAAAGATGACTGGAGAAGAGAAGCAGGATGGGCTAAGAGGCCCAGCATCCCGGTGCCTATAACCTAGCCCAGGGTGTCGGTACAGATAGGAGCATAACAAATATACGCCAGAAAACGAGACGAATTAACAAATAGTTCTGGCTTCTTCAGGACATGGAGGGAAAAACAAAAAACAAATAAATCTCTTTTTAAAATTTCCAGGGAAAAGGTTGATGACTGAGAGATCTAGCATGTTCATAAAAGCAGTGATGTTCCCCTTGGTTTCGGCCAGTCCACCCTCACTCACCTCTACTTCTCCACCTAACCAGAGGGAGCAGAGTAAGGCACACAGCCACGTGTGCTTGCACCTTAATTGTATCCACATAGATACACACTTTAATTACATACACAGACACATGAGTGAATACCTCAAAAATATCCACATAAACAAGTACACACAAATGTATATCATCACATACAGACACACATACAAGTATGTGCACATCTCATACACATGGTTATGTACACAGAGATGTACTCACCACATACATACAGGCACACATATTCTTTCTTTTACATGAGTAGCTTTAGAGAAGCACCAGTGCCTTTTGCAATGACCCATGTTCACTCTCAACTTGTACTTCCTACCCTGAGGGAGTGAGATATCTGACGACCTATAGCCCTACCAACTTTTGCAATGAATGCATCCAAGATGGGATGGCAGCATTTCTGGGACTTCTTGGCTGCAAATGTAAATGAATAGTGCTTGGCTCACTCCAGACAGTGCATGAGATGACTTTCATAGGACCAATCTAGCATCTGTCCCATGTCTACTCAGCAGAATTAATTGATCTGTGTATGGATGTGTTTTGGGGGTATATTAGTTTTCTAAAGCTGCTGTAACAAAATGAGTGTAAAAACAAAAATGTGTTGTTTCACAGTTCTGGAGGCTGGCAGTCTAAATAAGCATCTTGGTCATGTTGATTCCTTCTGAGGGCTCTGAGGAAGAATCTGTTTGTTCCATGCCTTTCTGCTAGCTGCTGGTGATGGCTGGCAATACTTGACTTGCAGATGCAGCTTCACATGGCCTTCCTCCTGTAACTGAATGTGCGTGCTTGTCCTGCTCTGCTAGCTTATTGAAATAAGATGGAGCTACCAAGGTGAACAGGGAGGTTTTATGCGTCCTCAGAGGGTAGGGATTGGTGTCTGAAATCCTAAACCCTGAGCCCTCCTGTGCTCAGGAGATCTGGGTGCTGAGTCATGTTGTATAGGAAGTCTGCATTGTAAGACCTCTTGCTTTGCAAAGGGTCTTGGGTGCTGCTCTCTCTTGAAGAGTATCTTCCCTTCCAGGGTTAGGTAAGGACAGAAGTCTTCAGGTCTGTGCATGCACCAAGATCCTGGTGTGCACATGTGTGCAAAGATCTAGCACCAAATTCAAACTGTGGTTAGTAATCCTGGCATGCTCAGGCCAAACCCTGGCTAGAGACACTGTTAAGCCGGCTACAAAGAGAAGGGGATGGTGAACACAGCAGAGTGGGTGGAGCCTGACGGAGGCTTCACTTCCTCTCTGTGTCTCTCTGTGTCTCTTCTTTTTTATAAGAACACCACTTGTATTGGATTAGAGTCCACCCTACGATAAATCAACTTGTATTACCCACCCAAAAACCAATACCACTGCTCTAGAGTCAATTCTGACTCATAGTGGCCCTGTAAGACAGGACAGAACTGCCCTATAGAGTTTCCAAGGAGCATATAGTGGATTTGAAATGCCTACCTTTATTGTTAGTGGCTGTAGCACTTAACCATGATGCCACCAGAGTTTTCTACCTCTTATTAACTGATAATATCTTCAAAGACTCTATACCCATTTCTCACTTATTGACAGGGTTAGGTTCCAAAGACAAGGTCATTATGTGAAAATTGGCATTATGTGAAAACAGAGGGTAACTACATAATTATATAACCACCAGATTACATCATTGCGTAACTGTCAAATTACATCATTACAGAATTGTGAAATTACATCATTAAATAGATGCTAAAACACTGAGAATTATGGTCCAGTCATGGTCCATTGCATCTAGTACTGTGTTCCTCCTTCAATGTTGGTATTTGTTACTGCCAAACATAGGTCATTAATTTTTGAAATCATTAGACAGTAGGTCTCTTATAAGTGTCATAAGTGTGAAACAACAGATAATGAGACAGTCATTAAGTGAGAGATAGGTGTATTTCCAAACAGGATCACATTCATAGGTACATGGATTTGGACTTAAATGTGTCTTTGGGCTCACAATTCAATTCAAAACAAGTGGAAAAGTAGGGGAATAAGGATATAGGTAAAGTAATTGAATCCACCCTCTCGAAGATACTAGGAAGAAATAGCTAATTCTAATGCTCATCTTCTGATGAATTCTCTGAAGCACCCTATGTTCTCACTCCCACTGAGTGGTTGAAGCTCAAGATGAGCTGTCATCAACCATAACATGAGGGGGAGACTTCTGAGTGCTGCCAGTGACATTAGTGACTCTCTTGTTGTTTGTGAGAATGCTTCCTCCTTCATTAAGTCATTTGTACATCAAAATCACCTTGTAGTATAAGTGGGACAGGTATTAGCAAGTCTGTCTTACAGATGAGGAATCTAAGGCTTACGTGAGTTAAGCAACTTGTGAAGAGCTATTCAGGTTAGGTTGGCTGTTACAACAAACAACCCCCAAATTTCAGAGAGTTAGCTCTATAGCAGTTTCTCAAACATTCCCTCTTCCATGAGAGTTGTTAGGGATGTTCCTCTTGCCGCAGAATTTTGGGGGGACTCTAGTTCCTTCTTTGCTGAGTTTCTCCTCTTTAAGTTCTTAGAGTACCTTAATTTGGCAGGTAGATGGAAAAGACAAGTGAGAATTGTATATGAACTGTTTTCATAAGCTGGACCCGGAGGTGGTATGCATCACCACTGCTCACATTCCATAGACAGGCTAGAACATAGTCACCTGGCTCCATCTAACATCGAGCAAGGCTGGAAAACACAGTCTATCTGCGAGTCCTGGAAGAATAGGAGACTGCAGACAGTGGTAAGCCCTGCCAGTCTCTCCAATACCCAGAATCATAGTGTTAGGGATTGAAGTGTATCTCCCCAAAACATGTGTTGAAATCCTGACCTTGATTTCTGTGAATGTAAGCCTGTTTGGAAATAGTGGTTTCTTTGTTGTTAATGAGGCCATACTGATACAGGATGTGTCCTAAACCTAATCACTTCTGAGTTACAAAAAGAGCTGGTTAGACACAGACAAGGGCACAAACTAGGGATGGCAGAAGTCATGTAAGCATTAGGAAGAATCAGGGAACCCCAGAACTAAAACAAAGAAGAAATCAACAGATCTGAGATCCTGATTTGCACTTTCAGCCTCCAGACCTGTGAGAAAATAAATTTCTGTTCTTTAGAGGCTCCCGTTTATGGTATTTGTATTACAGCAGCAGTAGGTAACTAAGTCACACAGCTAACAATGATGTAATCAGATCTTAGACCTAAGTGTTCTGATTACAACTCCTGTGCTTTTTCCCTTTCAACACTTGATTTTTTTTCTCAAGTATTAAGCTTTATCAGCACAGTACTGTTCCTGATCCTTGTTGTAGGTTCAGAAGTCCTTACATTTATAAGCATACTGTGACAACGACTATAATACCCACTGATTTATTGAGCTTCTGTCTAGTGGTACAATGGTTAAAAGCTTAACTACTAACCACAAGGTTCACAATTCAAACCCATCAGCCTCTCCTTGGAAACTCAGTGGGGTAGTTCTACTCTGTCCTGTAGAGTTCCTATGTGTTGGAAACAACTTGATGGCAATGGGTTTGTTTTATCTGTTCTATCATGTACATCATCTCATTTAATGTTTATCATCACTACATAAAGCATGTACTATAATCCTATCTTTTAAATGACAGAATTGAAGTTCTGCCAGATTAAGTCACTTATTTGAGATTATGAATGAGCAAGAATGTGAGCCCGGGGCTTTCTGGCTCCAGTCTCCCATCATTTTCCTAGGCTGCTGTGGCTCCCACTGGGCTTGGAATTGGGGATAGGGTACTGTCAGCCTTTTTTATCTTACAGGGCAGACTTCCTGATGGCACTTAAGTATGATACTAGTGGCATAAAGAATGTACAAAATCCTTGCTCCCTGCCTGCTTTCAGATGTATCTGCTAAAATGTGAGAGTCCAGGCAACCATAGCTTAGCCTAATAACTCTATACCTGGAGATGTAAGAAACACTGAGAATTGAATGCTGGTTATGTGGTCTTCAACAAAACATTTTGGGTTAAGAGTCAAGAAACATTCATACCAACATCAAACCATGATTAGCTGTGTAACTTTGGGCATCTAGTTTGAAGTCTTGGACTCGGTATCACTATCCTCCCCCTTTTGCAAATTGGAGGCCCTAGCCGCCAGCCTCATGCCAGCCCCTACTGAGCTGCAAGGACCTTTGAATGGTCTCCCCAATTCCACACTGCTTCTCTCCAGTTCATTCCCGCACATCTCTGGTAAGGAACCTTCTTCATCACACACACACACACACACACACACACACACACACACACACACACACACACACACACACACACACACACACACACACACACACACTCTCTCTCTCACACTCACACTCACACACACACACACACTCACACACACACACACTCACATTATCAGCATCCTTCTCCCCTGCTCAACAACTTTCATAACTGTCTGCTATGGTAAAGTCCAAATGTCTTTAATACAGCACTCACACTTCTTTATACTCTGCCCCCAGGTTATCTGTCTGGATAGATCACTGCTGAATACATCAAAGGATCCCTAAAACTTCTCCCCAAGACCTTTTTTGCTGGGTTGTCCTCCTTGTCTATCTTCTTGTGGCTCCTGCTAAGATCTCTCTCTTACTGACCCCGTATAATCTTGTCTGTCACATCATTCGTTCAGATCTTCGTGCAGCGCTCCCCTCGCAGGTATCCTTGGTGATGTCTTCTCTGGCCGTTCTCGTCTTTTTCCCTAGACTGTGAGCTTCATGAGGGTGACAGGGCTAGCTGTCTTGTACAGTTTGCAGCCCTCAGGCAAGAGTTTACACATGAAATCATCACCAAAGGATGACAAAGACTTTCTGTGACATTCAAATGATACATTTGGCTTAGGGACCATCATCAAAGTTGATTTGATTATTTTCTGCCTTTGTCTTGGCAGGCTGGTGTCTATCGCCAAGGCTGTGTGGACAGGACCTCAAATCAGAGACCTTTGGCCTTTCTGGTTATGTTTTCTTATTCCCACTCAGGGAATAATCTCCATGCCTTGAGCAGGTAACGTGTCAGATCAAATCAACAAACTGGGTACATGCCTTGGGAAGGTCCTTAAATTGAACCCTTGTGGCTTTTTGCCCATATCCAGCCCTTCCACTCCAGGCCAAACTGTAGGTTGAAGCCAGCACAAAAGTAATAGATTGGAGCCAGGGTGCTCAGGTTAAGTGAGCCGCTTTGTGGAGCTCATCCATAATCCTGCTGGAGCCCAGAGAACAATACGTTAATTAGAGATGACGGCACTGCTCCCACCAGCCATCCATCCTGCCTGTGTCTGCAAAGGCTTCCCCATGGACATGTCAGCACACTCCCTTTACTGAAAGAGATTTATTCATTATCAATGTTCATCTTAGAGAGGGAGCTAGTAGGGAGTGAATGAGATTCTAGGGGGAAAGGATTATGAAAGGGGCAGAGCCAAACCTGTGGGCAGCTGATGAGTGGGTGTGTTTGGGGACTGGCAATGAGGTCTTCCTGGTTAGAAAGATGAGGCTAGTCCACCTGGTTGGACAGGGGAAGAGGTAAGCCAAACGAAATTAGAAGAAATTCAATAAATATGCCCAACGAGGGCTCTTTGCTGGATTTTTAGCATTGAACCTTGTTCATGTTAAACCACAAATGATGGGGGAAAAGAAGGTAAAGTTCAGATGAAGTCGATTAAGTTAATGTATACCCTACTGCTTGCACATGAAAAGCACTCAGAAAGTGGTTGTTGAATGAATAAGTGACATTTACAGCTGCCACAGGGATTTAGGTGAGACATAATGAGGAACTTACTACCAACAAGCAAAGAGAAATACAAAGCAATATGACCAAGAAAGGCTTCTGGGAGTCTAGCCTGGGAGTTCTTTAAAGGAAGGGAGATGTATTTCATTTCTTTTGAATCCTGTCATTTGAGTATCATGTAGAATTTTGAAGAAAATGGAAGAAGACCAAATCTACTCAAGATAATGTGGCTGCCAAGGGAGGTTAGAAGTCCAGCTGCCAGGGATGGCAAAGGACCAGCTGGATGTAGCTCACAGACCAAAACTGTAAAGAGAATGAAGCAGCTTGAGCAAGGGTCAGGTCTCAGGCTCCTCATAGGCCAAGGCCTCACTTCATAGACTCATTTTACAAAAGGGACATTAGAGACCACAGCCGTCCATTCTCTGCAGCTCCTGCAACCCAAATGGAGCAAATGAGGTTGACATGGGGGAGGGACTTGCCTAACGTCCTACAACTACTTTATTAGAATCTTGTGATTCAAACTGTGATTCCTGGGCCAGCAGCATCCTATCACCTAAGGGCTTGTTGTTAGTAGCCATCAACGCAGCTGTGAATCATGGGGACCTTGTGAACAACAGAACAAAACACTGTTCCAATCATCATCATCTTGGGAGACAGCTAATGTCGTGGACGGGAAGTTCTAGCCCTGACTCTCAGTAACTGGCTGGATGATGTGGGACAGGTCACTTAGGACTTCTGAGTTTCATTTACTCATTTATAATACAAAACAATTGAACCTGATCAGGGCCCTTTAAACTTTAACAATATTCAGAATCACTTGGAATGAAAGGCAGGTTTCTGGCCATCATCCCAGTTTCTGTGTGGAGCCTGAGAATTTGCATTTCTAACAGGGCCCATACTTTAAGACTATATTTTAAGAATGGTTTGAACAGGTGAATTCTAAGGTTTCTTTTTATTTTTTAGCTATATTTTAGGTGTAAGTTTACAGAACAAACTGGCTTCTCATTAAGCAATTAGTATACATTGTATGTGACACTGGTTGCCAATGTCATGATATGTCAACACTCTCCTCTTCTTGACTTTGGGTTTTCCGTTACCAGGTTTCCTGTCTCCTACTGCCTTCTTGTCTTTGCCACTAGGCTAGTGTGCCTATTTGGTCTCATTTTACTTATGGGCCTGTCTAATCTTTGGCTAAAGGGTGAACCTCTTGGGGTTTCTGTATCCTCTGTCAGACCAGTAAGTCTGTTTTTTTGTGAGTTATAATTTTGTTCTACACTTTTCTCCAGCTCTCTCCAGGGCTCCTCTATTGTGCTCCTTGTCAGAGCAGTTGCTGGTGGTAGCTGGGCACTGTCCAGTTGTGCTAGAGTCAGTCTGGTGGAGGCTGTGGTAGTTGCAGTCTGTTAGTCCTTTGCACTGAAGTTCCTTTTCATTGGCTGGAAAAAGTCACCCAGACTCTGCTTGAAAAACTTCAGTTACGAAGAATTCCCCACCATGCATGGGACCCATTGCATTTGGACAGCTTTCATGGTAAGAATGTTCTCTAGTTTATTATAAAGTGCTCCTTTATTCATTCATTTATTCATTCATTCCCAATGTAGGACTCTCCCCTCTACCGAGTATCTTCCAGTGTGTGAAGACTCTCTGCACTTTCTGGTACATCGCTCTTCCAAGTGACATTGACCTGTGCCCTGTTGTTTCCAATTTCCCCTCCTGCTCCAGGGAGTTAATGCCATTTTCCTAGCACACCAAAGGATTGGTGAGTTGAATCTTGTAAAATGCATGGAAGGCAATACAGGCAAAGTATTATCAAGAAGATTTAAGAAGAGTCCTACAAAAACACAGCAATAAAACCTGGAAATAACTATCCATTTCCTACCAACAAAATGTCTCATTTCCGAGTCCATAAATGCACCCCCTTCCAGCTCCCCAGGCCCATCTGTTTTCTAAGCATATATAATTATTAGCACCATAAAGTCAGTTTTATACCTAATGTAATTATCGGGAGCCAAAATAATATTAGGTAAAGGAGGGGGAGAGAGAAGGAGGCATGCTCACCGCAAACGCAGACTATTTCTTTAAAGGGAGAGAAGTAGACACATGAGAAGATAACGATTCTTTATGGTGATATTATACATCCTATGGAGGCTTTGGGGACAGCTTTGAAAATAAGACTGAGCTGGCTCATCTCAAAGTAAAGAGTGGTTTCCAACTGCGTGTGGTGGATTTAAGCACTACTGGGAACTGGATATTAAGATCACCATGCTTCCTCTGCCACCAACCTTCAGGTTCTCTGGAGGCATGGAAATGTGTCCTTATATACAGAGACACTCCCAAAGTTAGTTCATTTTCCACCCTTACTTCTACACTCTCTCTAGTGGGAAAAATAAGTTTACAAAACTAACTCTGAGATACTAGCCAGCTGAGGAATCCTGGTTCAGAATGAATTCAGGATTATTGTATACATGTCTAGCCACAGTGCCTTGGACCAAGCAAAACCAAACCCATTACTGTCTAGTGGATTCCAACTTATAACAGTGCTACAGGACAGAGTAGAACTGTCCCATGGGGTTTCCAAGCAGTGGCTGATGGATTTGAACTGCTGGTGTCTTGGTTAGAGGCTCTTAACCACGGTGTCACCAGGTTTCCAGTGCCCTGAGGGAGATACCTAATTACCTACTAAACAAAAGAGTACATGAATAGGATGAACTGATGGATGAATGGATTAAGTACAGATGCTGATAGGAATTGTTATTAAAGGTAAAGGAGAAGGTACTTTCTCTCCATGTCTTCTTTGTGACAGGGAACTAGTGAAGCATTACAGACAGCTCATTTTGATTGACTTTATAATAAACTAGAGAACATTCTTACCATGAAAGCTGTCCAAATGCAATGGGTCCCATGCATGGTGGGGAATTCTTCATAACTGAAGTTTTTCAAGCAGAGTCTGGGTGACTTTTTCCTGTGAGTCTTGTCTAGGAAGTTGAGGTCTTAGGTGGCACAGTTAGTGAAGAAAAGAATATTTATTGAGTATCTACTATGATCAGACTCTTTACATGGTTTCATTTAGTACTCACCAAACCTATGAGGTAGACGTCCTCATCTCTATTTTAAAAATAAGGAAAGCAAGCTCAGAGACTTATGGAACTAGTCCACACCACTCAGCTAGCAGAAGTAGAGCTAGAATCCAAACCCAGGTCTTTCTGCTTCAAAGTTCATTTTCCTTCCACAGTGATTTAGAAATAATACCTTAAGCTTCAAATTTTTTAGTGCACTTGTGGGAACTGAACTTTCGATGCTCAGCTCCTAAAAATCCAGGCTGCTGCAGTGACTGGCTGGGATGCTGATCTATCTTCTGGATGCATCATCAACAATTCAAAACTCTTGCAGGAGGACCTGTTGTGAGGAGTCACTGTTTTCAATGCAGTTCTCTTTTGGTTCTAATTTGTTTGATAAGCTGCCTTAGCATCTTCTCATCTGCAAATTTGTAAAGCTGCCTTAGCATCTTCTCATCTGCAAATTTGTTTGTCTGCCAAAATACAAAATCAGCTGGTGGTTTAGGGATTTCATTTTATGATCTGGAATTTATAAATGCTTTGATCCCTCTTCCTGCTCTCCACCCTCTCTACAGCCACCACAGCACGATACCCAGGCTGACTGGAAGAGGACTTCAGCCAGGCTGGGGTAGATGGTAAGGGGTCAGAGTGTGGCATTGTCACCCATATCTAGCAATGGGAAAATCCCCGAAGTGCCTGTGATGGGGTCTGAAGAACAGCAAAATGTAGGACTGACACACTTTATGGAGGTGCCGGCAGCCTTTGGGAGCAGCTTCATGTATGCACCATTCTCTGGACACCACCAGATTCTGTCCTATCCACATGCCTCTGTGCCTGTCTTTCCTCTCTCTGTGGAGCTGCATGACAGAGCTCCTGCCTCCTGTGCTTTGGGAGCAGGTAATGATGAAGAGGGAAGTGGCAGGAGACAACCTGCTTCTTGGCACCAGGACACTACCTGGTGGTTTTAAAGCCTGTAGCCTTCTGTCTGCCTCTGCTGGCCTGTGCTTCCAGCCCCTTCCAATCCAGCTTAATATTGTTCTGCAGTAGGGCCTCATCTCAAGAAGCACACCAGCCAGGCCTTTGCGAGGGCATCTGCATCTGCTGATAAATGCCCCTATGTTTCTTCTACCCTTAGGCAGGGCAGAGATGCCCTCCCCTCTGAGCCATGGAATTAAAGCAGGAAACTAGGCTTGGCAATAGGCCTTCTCACTGGCATGAGGCCTGCTTTGTCTCCGTGGATTTCTCTTTCAGAGAGTCACTGTTGCCTGATTGAAAATGATTCCTTCTTGCAAAGAAAAACCAGGTCTTTTCTGGAGTCCACCCCCAAGTGAGGTGTAAAGTTGGAACTCTAGGGGCTTGGAAAACAGCCAGTGGGAAAGAAGAAACCTGGAGTCTGAGAATCGATCCCCATTCCAGGCCTGTGAGGTAGCTTCAGTGTAGAGGGCTGCATGAGATGGAAGAGTTGGCCTTACTTGCTCCAGACCTGGGCTCACCTGTCCCGCACAGGATCCACATCCTCATTCTGCCAGCTTGTAATCATAAAATTGACTGAAGACTCCTTGACACTACCTATCTGTTTTCTAGGGGCAAGGAATGGGCAGAGTCCCTTCAAGGGCTCTTTCTGTGAATACTGGCCACCCAGAGTACACAAACTCTACTCAGCAGCCCCCACCTTGCAGATTTGTTTGCTACAACTCACAGCTGCAATTTCCCGTGGCGTTGTCTTGTCTATTAGGGTCACCACCACCCTGGCTGACCCAAGCCTTCACTGCCAAGAGGGAGCATAGTTTAGGAAGGTTGGGAGACGTGGGGTAAGGGATGGCGCTCAGAGAAGTAGGAAAGAGCTGGAGAAGAAGAACAACAGCAAGATCAGTGGAAATTAGTCAGATTCTCTTTCATTATAAACTTGGTATCACACCCACAGAGAAAAAACTTTACCCACATTTTTTGACATAATAGAATTACTCCAAAAACATTTCAAGCAAGAGGATTTCTGTTTTCTTCTAAATTTTTATTTAAAGTACATGAAGATGAGAATTTTCATATCCAGGCTAAGTAGTGATTATATCTTTGTAATACTCTGGTTATTTCCTTCTGGAGCTGGAGAGAGCATGACCCAACTATTCTCAGGAAGCCCTCCATCTGCAGTATGGCTCTGAAATATGGAACTGAGTTATGGTGACAGAATGATGGGATTCCTTCTCTCGTCTTCTTCAGGGGACCCTGACAGTTGCCATGTTGGCCCCTGATGTTGATGAATTCCAGATCCCTTTACTGCTTCTTACCCGCTGTCTTCCTCAGTGTCTCAACACATCTCTGAGCAGCATGCTGAAAGGGTGGGAGCAAGATTGCGAGTCAGAAGACCTTGTATCGCTTTTCATATGATCTAAGTGGGTAGGGAGTAGTGGGGACAGTTGGGAAAAACATTCAGAGGAAATGAATTCCACATAGCTCCTTACATTCTGGTTATACCCACCTCTGGCCGACATCCTAGGACAATGGCCATATGACATCTTCCCAAATTTTGTTTTAAACATGTAAACTTCAGGAGATTAAAGGATCTTTGGAAAGTCTGAAAGCTGTATTGCTACCGAGTGCAAGGATGTTATCTATTGAGGCTTTTCTTCCTCCCCAGGTGGCTCATTCCATGGCTGGGCAGCTCAGAGGTTTGGAACATCCTTTCCAAAGCTCAGTAGGATCCCTCTTTGTTACTTTTCCCAGGTGGTATTGGTACTCCTTTTCTGATCTTACAGGGAAAGGGAAGCCTCCTTGTGGAGTTCAGAGCTTCTGATGCAAAAGCAGTGTTCAGCCCACCAACTGAACCCAGGAAGGGGTCTGAGCATCCTCACGTTTGTCTGTCCTCCTTAGATTGCATCTCGTGGTAGTGTAGCAGCCTGAACATTTGCCTCAGCTGGGCCACAGGGAACTTCTGTAACATCTGTGCCCTACCCTCCATCCTTGCATCTCATCCAGCGATCTGGAAATGCCAGGGCTGCCCTGGCCACAGATGGTGATGCTGGCTGGCTTGCGTTTGAATCTATTTGAGAGAAAATGACTAGCCTTAGGATAAGGATATCCATCTTCCTGCTTCTCCTCTTCCTCTTTATTCCTCTTTGATTCTTGGGAATTCAGAGGAGGCTGTCCCTGGGGCCAATAGGGGCCATATCTGGAACTTAGCCTTGGAGAAAGGAAGCAAGAGAGCTCATTTCTGTCTCCATTTCCCATCTGTACCAGAAGCCTCAGAGGTGGGAGAAAATGAGGCCTTCCTGCTTAAATGACCAATGCTCTGTAATCATCACATCCAGTCAGCTAAATGAAAGACCTCCATAGGCAAGTCCCATCTCGATTCTAACCTCTAGGAAGTTTGTGTATTGAAGACCATCTTAGTTACTTAGCACTGATGAAACAGAAATGCCACCAAGCACATGGCTTCAAAGAACAGGAGTTTATTTCTTCACAGTCTAGGAGGCTAAAAGTCTGAATTCAAGGTACTAGCTCTAGGGGAAGACTCTTTGTCATCTCTGAGAGAAGTTCCTAGATTGCTTGGTGATCTTTTGAAGCATCTCCATTTGTATTTGTCTTTGCATCTATGCTGCACAAGTGATAAATTCAGGACATGCCCCACATACCCTGATAGGGCCTCATTAACACAACAAAGAAAACCATTTTCCCAGATGGGATTATTCCCATAGGTACAGCGGTAATCCTCTAATCCATGTTAGAGGTCACATCACCAACTCACAGTCTTATAGCTGTCGACTGCAGGAGCCAGGATTTGAATCTGGCGTTGGTGTACTTCAGAACCTCCTCTTTCTACTGCATTTTTGGAATATGAAATGTTTGAGCAGGCTCTGTAAATTGCATTGCCTAAGGACTGAGGGGCACTGACCAAGTTTAACATCTGGGGAAACATGATTCCAACCATGACCTTGCAGTTCTGCCCAGGTACCCAAGGGGCTCCACTAGCATACAGAACAGGAGTTCATTGCAAGTTTGATGCTAGTGTGCCATCTTCAGCAGACAGTAAATAAGGAGGCTGGAGTAGATGACTTTTAGGGTCAACTTTTCCAGCCTTAGATTCCTAGGAAGGGAAGCTTTTCAGTTGACATAACAGGATTCCCACAGCAGGCTTGAGGCTCCTTGAGAAGGAGAGGTGGAGGTTAGTTGCCCCAGAGACTGGACAGTCTGCAGTTCTGTCCCCTGTTCTGAGAGAACCGTGCCTTTTGAAGAGAGGAAGTGAGGATGGGAGCCATTGCAAAAGGCACAGTGCAAGTGGATCCCAGCTTGTTGCTTGTTTGGGTCCACTGCAAGTCTGTGTTCTATAGAGATTCAGAAGAGGAGAGCAAACAAGAGGATTTCAGGTCTTTACTTACTTTCTCCTTTGTGTTCCCTGAGAAGGAGGGGCCTTTGTTGTGGGTTCTGTAAACTTGGCCTGGAGGAGCCAGGTATGAGAAGGTTGGGGTGAGGGTAGCTTACGTGAGTTGAGAAGTCTAAAGTTGTGTTAAGCCGAGCTGGTGAGCAGTTGATTTATACCTCCCTGGGGAAGCCCCAGCTTCTGCAGAGGTAATGTAAGCTGAACGTTTTTAGATTCCTGTGCTTCTCTTACAATGGACCTCTTAACAGCAACTGTCATTAATTTGAGAATGCTGGGGTTGGAAAATCCTGATGTTGTTGAGCCAAGCCTTGACAGATGCTTAAACCCCTCAGGTCATATCCTAGTCAGGAAGACAGCCAGCCACTTCTTGAATACCTGCAGAGATAGAGAATTCATTCTTCTTTCAGGGCAGCCCATTTAGTCTTTGCACAGCTCCTCCCTGGGAAGTCCATCTCCTGGTAGTTTCCATTCATTATTCCATAGTTTCCTCAGCTCCAGGTGGTTTTTCTCCACGTTGCTTCATAACACTAGTGTCCATAATGTGTGTCACCTGACCTCACTTGGGCATTTTCCTTGGTGTACCACTACAATCCAGGGGGAGTGCTTGCCCAGTGCTCTGAAATTAAACCTAAAACCAAAGCCACTGCTGTTGAGTTGATTCCAACTATATGGCAGAGCAGAACTGCTTCATAGAGTTTCCAGGGGGTGTCTGGCAGATTCAAACTGCAGACCTTTTGGTTAGCAAACATAATGTTTAACCACTACACCACCAGGTTTCTTCTCTGAAATTACTTCCTGTAATGGTCCTTTCATCTCCACAGCTAGACTGCAAGCCACCTTCAGAAGGGATTAGTTAGTCTCTTTCTTTCATATCCCACATATTATTAGAGAGCAGATTATATGGTGAACCTTAATGACTGCATAACGGAAGAGAAGAAGGGAAAGGAAGGAAGGAGAAAGGGAGGAAGGAAGAAAAGGAAGAAAAGAAGGTGGGGAGAGAGGAAAGGATTATTTCTCTCCATCTTTTTTGTCCTCCTGACAACGGGTCCCCGCCCAGGACAAGGTCCCCTGTAACAATCAGCTGTTCCCGTCTGAGATATGCCCTGGTACAGAGGATAACTCCAGTCTCTTTCTAAATACTTGAGTTCCAATTCTGGCATTCATATTTCCTAGCCAAGCAGCCTTGGGCAAGTTACTTCTCTGAGCCCCAGTTTCCTTTCTAGACAAAGGGAATAATTATTACTTACCTTGATGAGGGTTGTTGTAAGCAGATCAGATTAAAGGACCTCAAGCTAGTATATGCTTTATAAACTTGGTATCTTAAAGGATAAGGGACAATGGTCTGGTTTAACACATGGGGAAATTACAATCCCACCAATAACAATGTCATTAAGGTTTGATTAATGTCTACAGTTTTCTAAGCACTGAGCTTCTTTATAGATGTTCTCTGAGTACATAGTATATGAAGCGGGGGTACTTCGTAGATGAGAAAATAAAATTGATGAAGATTAAGTGAAAGACTAGGTTTAACCCCTGATTACGCCTATGGCATCATCGTATTAAAGGTAAGACAGGGTCATGATGGAGGGCGGGAATGAAGTGGGAGTGGGCGTTAGATTTAGTGTCTCTGGAAGAGGCTCTAAACACTTCCATTTTATCCTTCTCCCATCTAATTTAAAAAAATAAAAAAGCCAAACCCACTGCCATTGAGTTCAACTCATAGTGGCCCTATAGGACAGAGTAGAACTGCTCCATAGAGTTTCCAAGGAGTGCCTGGTGGATTCAAACTGCTCACTTTTTGGTTAGCAGGTGTAGCACTTAATCACCACACCACAGAGTTTCTTCCCGTCTTACAGGGCCAAACAAATACTGGGTTGGTTTTCAAAATCTTTTCCTCCCTCTAAGTGTCTCATTTGCAGTTGTGCTGAGGTCTGCTAGCCAGGGTCTTGGAAGAAAATATTTGGCATTTAAAAAAAAAGTCAATCCTCAAGTTGCAATATTGAAGGTTTCTATGAGCAAACTATTGAATGACACAGGAAGCATCAAAAGAAGATAGGAAGAATACACAATCACTGTACCAAAAGGAATTGGCTGGTGTTGAACTATTTGAGGAAGTAGCATCTGATCAAGATCCACTAGCACTGAAGGAAGAAATCCAAGCTGCACTAAAAGTACTGGTAAATAACAAAACTCCAGGAATCAACAGAGTACAAATTGAGATGTTTCTACAAAGGGATGCTATGCTGGAAGCAGTTAACTAGTTTGTGTCATGAGATTTGGAAGACAGTTACCTGGCCAACTGACTAGAAGAGATCTATATTTGTGCTCATTCCAAACAAAGGTAATACAGCAAAATGTGGAAATTACTGAACAATGTCCTTATCACAAGCAAGTAAAATTTGGTTGAAGATAACTCAGAAGTGATTGTGGCAGTATATTGATGGGATCTAACAGAAATTCAAGTTGGACTGAATGGAACAAGGGACATTATTGCTGATGTCAGGTGGGTCTTGGCTGAAAGCAGAGACTATGAGAAAGCTGAATGCAAAGGCATTCAACTGTGTAGGTCATAACAAATTATGGATAATGTGAAAAATGGGAATTCCAGAACACTTAATTGTGCTTATGAGGAGCCCGAACATAGATGAGGAGGTAGGTGTTCGAACACAACAAGGGGATACTGCTTGGCTGAAAATCAGGGAAAGTTTGTGTCAGAGCTATTACCTTTCATCATGCTTACTCAACTTGTACACGGAGCAAATAATCTGACAAGCTGGATTGTGTGAAGAGGCATATGACGTCATGACTGGAGGAAGATTCATTAACGACCTGCAGCATGTAGATGACACAATCTTGCTTGCTGAAAGCAAAGACTTGAAGCACTTAATGATGAAGGTTAAAGACTATAGCCTTCCGTATGGCTTATAACTCGCTATAAAGAAAACAAGTATTCTCACAACTGGAGCTATAAACAGCATCCTAGTAAACAGAGAAAATACTGAAGTTGTCAGCGATTTCATAGAGAAAGTAGTCAAGAAATCAAATGATGCATGGCACTGGGCAAATCTGCTAAAAAGATCGCTTTCAAGTGTTTTAAAGCAAAGATATTACCTTGAGAACTAAGGTACACCTGACCCTAGCCATGGTATTTTCAATTGCCTTATATGCATGAGAACACTAGGCAATGGATAGTGAATACTGCAGAAGAAACGATGGCTTAGAATTATGGTCTTGGCAAAGAGTATTGAATATACCATGATCTGCCAGAAGAATGAACAAATTTGTTTTAGAATAAGTACAGCCAGAATGCTCACATACTTTGGATATGTTGTCAGAAATGTTTAGTTTCTGGAGAAGGATGCTGTACTTGGTAAGCAGAGGGTCAACGATAAAAGAGGAAGACCCTCAACAAGATGGGTTGGCATAGTTGCTGCAAAAGTGGGCTCAAAAATAGCAACGATTGTGAAGATGACACAGAACTGGGCAACGTTTTGTTCTGTTGTGCTTAGGGTTGTATGAGTTGGAACCAACTCTATGGCACCTAACAACAGCCAGGCTCTGCTTCTTTCCCGAGCAGCCAGAGATGGCTGCTTAAAAGAGCTCAGCTTATGGGGGAGGGGGTGGAATCTAGACATAAAACAGAATAAGGCAAGGAAGACTCAGACTTGAGAGAGTAACTAATCAATCCTCTGCAAGCTTCACTGAGAATTTATCATGTGCCATGTGCAGTGCTAAGTCCTTTGGGAATGAGGAAATCATAGGCTGTGATCTCCAGGAGCTCACAGATAAGTGAGGAAGGCAGGATTGAAGGCAGATGGAAGATCCATCTGTGTGTGTGTTGAGAAAAGAGGACCAAGGCTCTCCTGAGGGGACTGTGGGGGGAGTGGGTGGCACTCCTGGATCCCTTTCTGGATTTCTTTACCTCAGCGGCCCCCTCAGGCCTCCTTCTCAGTTTAAATCAAATAACTTCGGTCATCAGTTGCCTCCTGCCTGCCATGTTCCAACTCAATCATTCTTTGAAATTTGGAGCTGTAGTTGAAACACCTTTGCCCTGTAAAAGGATTTTCACAGTCTCCACAGCAGCAGCTAAAGCCGCTGATCACCTGCTGTTGTAATCTGCGCCAGTAAACCCACAGCTTGAGGCAGAAAGCTTAACTCACTAGCTGATTCGAGCTTGCTCTTCCTGGCATTGGAGTCATATTTCAGGAAGGGGAGCTAATTCTCTCTCCACAAGTCCACATGCAAAGACATTTCAAAAGAAATGCAAATGGCAGTGGAAGCTGTGGGTCCTCCTGGGAGTGGCTGTGAGAACCAAGTGCCCCTAGATCTAGTGTGTAACAAGTTCAGGCCTAGGGTTTGTGATTAAACCCCTTCTGTGTACCTCTTCCTGAAGGCGGTAGGTTAGACTGTGGAAGTGGTCTGACAGCCTAAAGCCTTTCTTTCACGGATTGACCAGGACTCTTAGAGGGAGTGGTGAGTGAAGGAGAAGGAAGACAGTGAGCAGGAGTCAATTTATCTGTTCTGCTGACAAAACACCTAGGACTTCTGTAAAATAATACCAGTCACAATTGATTGTTTGCTTTCTACCTCTGTCTTAATGCTGCATTCTTCTGAGAGCCCTAGTAGGAGCTCACAGAATGTTTGTTGAGTGAATGTTTACAGCACTTTTTTAGCTTAACTTTGTTTCAGGCACTGTACATATGTGCATACACAGTTATTTCTATTTACAGGTGGGTAAACTGAGGATAGGACCACCTAGGTAATAAATGAAAAGATTTAGAAATTAAGAAAAAGGTGTATATATACTTTGTGGGAGTATGGGCCTGCAAACAAGTATTCATTCATTCACAAATACTCACTGGGCTTAACATGTACCGGGATTTCTTTCGACATATCATATTGAAACATAGATACACATTCTTGCCCCTGCTCTAGTGGAATACACTGGACCAAGACCGGGAAATCAGCAGATTTTGGCTTAACCCCCAAGATAACTTTCTGACAATTAAAGCTTCTGGATAGTATAATGTACTGTTTTGTGAGATAGTAAGCTCCCCATCCCTGGAAGGGTTCTAACAGGGGCTACATGAGTACATGCTGGAGATGTAGAATAGGGGTGTAACTAGTGCTGTGGATTCCCTGCCCGTATTCTTCTTTCCTTATCTTTTCTGTGCACACTGTTTCAGTTTTAACTGCTAGCACCTGCGTGCCTTTGTCAGAGGACCTCCTTTGGCCCCCAGCATCTATTTTACAAGCTGGAAGTACCACGGAATTAGCACCCTTGGGGCAGTCTTCTGGAGTCACTGAGTGGTGCAAGTAGTTAGCTGTGGCTAACCAAAAGGTTGGAGGTATAAGTTGACCCACAGGTGCCTTCAAAGAAAATCTTGATGATCTACTTCTAAAAAACCAACCATTAAGAACCCAGTGAAGCACAGATCTACCCTGACACTCATAGGGTCACCGTGAATCAGAATAAACTCTATAGCAACCGACGTAGCAGTAGACCGCAACCAAGGACTGACTGGAGTTGGTATATAAACACCCCAGTTTTTCACCCCACAGCTGATCTAGTTCAGAGGCAAATGTTTCATAGTTTCTCAACAGGATAAGCTTCATTTCCTTACAAAGGTAATTTGCTTGATAAATCCTTTATTGGCTTCCTTCACTTGCTGTCTCCCTTTCCTATGCCCTTCTGACATTTTCTGATACCACTTCCAATCTGCATTACTTACGCTCGAATCCTTGTCTCAGTGGCTACTTTGGTGGAAACCAAGTGAAGACATGGAGACTCCTGCTTTGCATGGCAGTTGAGACCTCTAAGAAGCTCCTCCTTCCACATTTAACACTTGATATCTGCATAGCTATGACTGAACTTTGGAAACATGGGCACCAGATTCAACCAGGACTTCCGGTCCCACGTGGTACTTGGCCCTAGGACAGTTCCTACACACAGGAGACAGTAGAGGATGCCAACCTGCCTCCCCCGGGTTAGGAAGTGCCCTAAAGGCCTAAGGGCTATAAGCTCATTGCTGATGAACTGTGTGTTGTTTCTTCTGGGTCCCTTCAGAGAAGAGCACTGGTTTTGGGGCTCAGAAAACTGTCTCAGGGCTTCTGATGTGGCTGTGTCTAATTTTTGGAGTTCCTCAGCCTATGTCTTCTTTAGGTTTGAGACCTGAAAAGCCATCACCCCTCAGGTTCCTCTGCTCCCCACAGTGATGGTGAGCTTGGGAGAACTGAAGGCAATCTAAAGGATTTTTCTGTCTCATGTGGCCAGGGGAGGACCAGGGAATAAGATTGAACAGGTCTGGGCCAGAGGTGTTGTTGTTAGCTGTTGTTGAGTAGTTCTGACTCATGGTGATTCTGACTCATGCTGAATTAACAAACAACTAATGTGGTTTGCATGGGGGTTAGTGAGGAGTAGGTGACCACATCCTATGACTCACTGGTATAAGAATAGGAAGGCCTGGCCATCTCAAATGGACTTGCGTAACTCTGAGGGGCCATTCTAACCTCCAGAATTCCTTGTGAGGTTGACCATGGCTGTTGATGGGATACAAAGGAGCTAGAGTTCTCCCTCTGCCTTCTCTTGTTTCCTGTCTTTCCTCTCCACAGGTGTGAATTCCATGGCCCCTACTTAATAAACAGTTTGGAAGTTCAACTCCATCTCAGAGACTATTTCTCAAGGAACCCCTTGCCCTCCTGTGATAGTAGGGCATCATCCATTCCTGCTCAGCTAAGCCTCCCGAAGCAGTCGGCTAAGCCCTGTTCCTTCCCACATTGTCATCTTTATGGCAAAACTTACCAGGCCCAGCTCCTTCTCCACTGATCTTTGCCAGCTTCTGAAGCAGAGCTTGTGAGTGAAGAGGGTGGAAGAGTAGGGTACCTGCTTCCCCCCAACACACACATGCCATGATAACCTTATTGCATGGAGATGCCCTAGTACTGCACTCCTAGGCACACCTAGTCAAGTGGGCTTCGCACACTGCCCCAGAAGATGAAGGTGTCTCAGGCCCCAAAGCAGCATCTTGGGATCTGAGGCACATTCCAGCAGCTGGAGGTGCCATGGGAGCTTGCTTTATTAGAGCCCATTATAAGTGGGTGATTTGCCATCTCTTAAGATAAATGGGAAACTTAACGCAGAGGTATCCTGTCTAGGGGAAACTGGAGAGTTATGGATGTTAGCTTCGTAGCTTTATGAAAGCACTCCTTATGGAAACTGAAATGACCAAGATTAGATTGAATTAGTGTGTACTGGTATGAGCTTTTTCTCCCCCTATCCCTCTTAATTTTTACCTCTTTTTTTGAAGAAAAAAGATTTGCCTCCTGCATGAGCTCTTCATAAAAATGTAAATTCCAAGTTCGGATTTGTTAATTAGCAGCGTTGCCTCCTGATGCTGCTAAGGCAGCTGCCTAGCTGGGACTCTGCAGAGGTGCCCTCTGCTGGCTCTCACTGAGGGTGTCTGTTCTTTCCCAGTGTCCATTCCCGCTTTGCAGCGGGTGTAACCGAAGGTCAGGCTCCCTCGCCTGTCCATACAGAGTGCATGTGGGTTAGTGAACCCTCTTGTTCTAGCAGCTGGGCTGAAGTGGGTTCCCTTTATCCCTCATAGACCCCACTCTTAGCACAGCATTCCCAGGTTGACTTCAGACCCAGGTTCTGGCTGACTGACAAGGCTCCTGCTAGCCAACAGATCTATCTGATAAGTGTTTGAGCACTTTGATACCAAGCTCAGTGCTGGGCACTGGAGACATGAAGATGAATATGCAGAGGTCCCTGTTGTTCAGAAGACCAAACTAATTGAGGGACAAAATGCAGTAAAAGATTATCATTAAGCCTGCATTGCTCATTAGAACTTTCTGTTATGATGGAAAAGTTCTGGGTCTGTGCAGTACAGACATGGTAGCCACTAGCCACGTGTAGTTCCATGGAAAGAACTTAAGAACAGAAAGCTGAAGATGAATTCAAGGGTTGATTCTACAGCAATCATTCTGGGATCTCTGTCAAATCAGTTTGGTGAGTTGAGCCTTAGTTTTCATCTTCTGTAGAATGGGATTATTAAAACCTGCTCTGTCTCTCTAGACAGAACCAAGAGACACAGTATTCATCTGGCCCAACCACCTCACTTTTCTGGAGGAGAGAGCTGAGGCTGTGACCTCTTTGGTCTCATGGAAAGGGAGGGGCCAAATCAGCTTTTCTACTATTGCAGGCTGTGGCTAGGGGTGCTGTGATGATCAAACGAAAATAGAGGACAGAAGATCTTTGAAAAGTTAAAACAATGCCTACAACCTTAAGCCTTCTGGAAGCACAGTGGCTGGTGAAACCACCCAGACATACCACAGCAAGTTTTGAGGGCTGGTCCCCACCTGAAGCTTAGCGGCTTGAAGTCAACCTGTGAAACAGATCTTACTGATGTGTTACTTAATGCTCTAGGCCCGGCATATACTCCCTAAAGTTGAAGCCTGCCCCCAAATCAGCACGACACAAGGAATTCTAAGCATTAGGCTGCAGGTTTCTTGAGGTGTAGGAAAACTGAGATTTCTGGGACTCTGAGAGCCTCAGGGCCTGTCACATGATTTATGGTAACTGGGGATTAAATTGTTAGGTGACCAGGATCATTATCAAACAGTGAAAACAGTTCTCATAGCCTAGCTTCTCAAACTGTCAATGGGCTAAGACAGTTTACAGAGAACGGAGAGAGGGAGTGCAAAATGAAATAAAAGTGGAAGACTCCACACAGTGGCCTTAGCCTCCAAGAAGTATGGGCAGAGAGATAGAATTTGAATGAAGCTCTGAGTGTTTGTTTGGAAGGCAAGAGGGCCAGAAGCAGTTAGTATCAGGGGAGTTAAAAAAAATTATTTTAAAATTTTTATTGTGCTTTAGATCAAAATTCGTAGGACAAATTATTTTTCCATCTGATAGTTTGTGCAGTAAGTGTTCTATGACATTGGTTTCAGTCCCTGCAATGTGTCAGCACTCACCCCATTTTTGTCCTAGGTACTCTATTTCCTCTCTCCCTGGTTTTCTACAACCTTCCTGCCTTCTCATTCTTGCTTCTGGGCAAACGATGCTTTCTGATCTCATACAATCGGTTGTTCTAAGGAGCACATTTCTCTAAGGTGTTATTGTTTATTTTATGGGCCTATATGTTTTGGCTGAAAAGTGGTCATTGGGAATAGCTTTAATTCCGGTTCAGAAGAGTGTTGAAGGACCATAGAGTGCGGAGTTCCTCCACCTTTGTTAGATCAGGAAGTCTGCTCTCTTTTGAGAATTTGATTTTATGTTCTGTAATTTTTCTCCCCTTTTGTCCTGGACAATCTGTTGTGATCCCAGTCAGAATGATCAGTAGTGGTAGCTGGGAGCCATCTAGGTTTTTTTGTTCTCAGAGTCCTTTGGGCTGGATTTATGTGGTTCTTTAGTCATTTGGACTAACTATTCCTCTGGATCTTTGATTTTTTTTTTAATTTTCTTTTGCTCTGGATATGAGACAAATAGCTGTATCTTAGATGTCCACTTGCTAACTTTTAGGACCCCAGATACTACTCACTGAAGTAGAGTGTAGAACTCTGTCTTTATGAACTATGTTGTGCCCCTTGACATAGGTGTCCCCCAAGGCTACAGGCCTTCACCTTCATCCTGGAAGCTTCATTTCACGTGATGTTTGATTATGTCCAAGAAGTTGCCCTGACTGTTGCCCTTGTGTGCTCTATTGTGTAATAATATATAGGCAGCACTGACAGTTACATATGTAGAAGCATCCACCACCAAATCTATATCAGCAGGTGGATTCTTTTAAAATTTAAAACATAAATTAAGCCAAAGTCAAGTCAAGTGCTGTCGAGTAGGATTCGACTCATGGCAACCAATTAAAGAGCTTCATTTTTTTAGTGTGATGAGCACTAGGTTTACCCCATGACCCTGCAGGATACAAGGCTCTGAGCTCTGTTAAGTGGAAAGATACAGGCTACTGCCATCCACCAATCAGCCCTGGATGAAGGCATGAAGTCATGGAGGCTGTTTTGTCTACAGGCCTGCACCATGGCCCCCACGATGGACCCACTGTGGCCCATTATTGTGTTGACAGCTCTGTTCAAGGCCTGTGAACCAGGTCTGCCTCTATTTCTAGTTGTTCATGCCAGAGGGGAGTTTTTTCTCCTATAGTAGTATTTATGTATGTTTAACTTCTTCCCTACTTTTTCCTTACTTTGGGCCTGGAGAAGGTGAGATGCTGTCCCAGGTAAAATGTGCTTCTCCCTATCAATGCTTGTTTATCAGTATTCCCCTGGCTGGGGCAGGAGCAGTGAAGAGCTGGAAGAACCTAGGCATGACTTAAACCATCTGTCTCCCTGTCCTCATCTGACAAATAACAAACTGAGGTCCCAAAGCAACTGGCACAAGGTTACACAGCAGGTCAACAGCAAGCTTGGAATTCAATCCAGGATTTCTAACTCATACAGTCATTCATTCAAGAGATTTTTAATAAATGCCTAATATATACCAAGAAGTGTGTCTGCTAGGTACAACAGAGAACAAGAAGACACAATCTGCATTCATGGAGTTTGCATCAGAATAGAGGAGAAGAAATACATAATCATGGGTTTTTATAAGTGTTACGAAGAATATAATTGAGGTATGAGAGCTAAAAGTAAGGGAGGGATTATTCTGGACTGGGAAGTCACAAAAGGCTTAGCCAAAGAAGCAGTGAAAGCTTAGACTTGTAGAAAGAAGTAAAGACTAACAAAGACAGAGTGTTCCAGGTAGAGGGAATAACCTGTGCAGAAGTCTCAAGGTGGAAAAGTTTCATATGTTCAAAGAAACAAGTGACAACAACCAAATGTCAGTGTGGGTGGGCACTGTGAGAATGGCAGGAGATGATGTGGAGGGAAGGTAAAGACCAAATTAGTGCAGGCCTTCTTAATTCAAGGTAAAGAACTTGGGCTGTGTTCTGACTTTACTATGCAATCCGAGTAGAACAGCTATGTCGAGGTGGTACAAAGTCAGGATAAATTCAGACCTTGGCATCTGGGAAAGGGGGGATCCCAGAAGTGATGAAAAGGGGACTTCTGGAGACACTAGTGGGATACAAGGTGGAGGTTACTGGTGAGACAGAACTAACCCTAGAACAGGGAGACACAAGAGGGCACAAGCCAAAGAAGTCCCGAAGGAAGAACTGTAAACCTGGCATAAGAGGCCATCGGGTGACAACTGAGAAGGCGGTTTGATCAGAATGGCTCTCGTGCATCTAAGTGGGATGTAGAAATGTGTGTGATTCAGCTGTGATTCTGTGATTTACTTCCCTGAGTGTTGCTGATTGAGTACCTCATACCATCAGGAAAGAAGCAATGCTGGGAGCAAAGGGCATCCTTTGGACCCAGGGTCTCTGTGCCTCAGAAGCTCCCAGTTCGGGAGAAGGCTTATGACAAGAACCTTCCTCCAGGGCCAAGAGGGAAAGACTTCCCCTGGTGATGAGGCCTCTAATTTGGTATTGTAGCCTACTTTTCTGTGAGAAAATAAATTTCTTCTTGTTAAAGCTATGTGGTATTTCTGTTACAGCAGCAGTTTAGATAGCACCTAAAAACAAAAACAACCACTTTAGGATAAAAGATCTGACAATCTGCTTCCATCAATTTTATAGTCTAGGAAACTTTATGTGGCAGCTCTACACTGTGTTTTAGGGTCACTATGAGCCAGAGTTGACTCAATGGACAACGACAATATCGATGTCGCTGGTAGTATAGAAGGTTTGTGGTGGGATAAAAACCAAAAGTTTATGGGTTTAAACCTATCCAGAGGCTCTGCAGAAGAAAGGTCTGATGAACCACTTCTGTAAAGACTACAACTAGGAAAACTGCATGGAGCAATACTGCTCTGTAATGCGTGAGATCACTGTGAGATGGAATCTACTTGACAGCAATGGGTTTGATTTTGATTTTATGTGGCTGATGGGAGTTTCTGAGTGGTGCAATGGTTCACACACTTGGCTACTAACTAGAAAGCTGAGATTCACATCCACCCAGAGGTACCTTGCATCTCTATTTCTACGGTGCAATCTGAATGTAAAAGCTGTGTTGAAGACATAGAAAGTTCTGATGATTGGCTCCTGAAAGATCCTGTGGAGAACAGTTCTCCTCTGACACATGTAAAGTCACCAAGAGTTGGAGTCAGCTTGATGACAACTGGCAGCTGGCGTATTGTAGACGCCCTTCCAAGAGCCCTTCCCAGTGGCTCTAATAGCAGGTGGAGTGCATACAAGGTGGGCACAACTCTTACCTGGGAAATAGGCTGCAGAAAATGCAAGCGGGCAAGTGGGAGAGCCAAGTTCAGAGTGGATGGTGTTGTGGAGGTAGGTAAGAGCGGAGAATGAGAGGTGGCTGCCTTCACAGGAACAGGGGCTATCTTCTCTAGCCATTGCTGTGGTCGTCCAAGGCTTTACAGTGAACTTACTTTATGCTTCTGATAAGTGTGACTTGCACACCTCTGGAGACAGAGTGCTCAGGTTTGGGTGCTCTGTTGCGTATGCTGAACACACACATCAAAGCTAGTGTAACCTTTTGGTTGACACAGCATGCTCTCACAGGACAGTATCCATCATGGAATAAAATAAAGCATGTAAAATGCTTAGCACAACGTCAAAGACACTTTCAGTGTTCAGTTTACAATGTTATGCTCATCATTCTTCATGCCAGGACTGCTAGCTAGCCTCACTTCTTTGCCTTGAAGCTATCCCCATGGACTTCTGCCATGGCCTGATGCCCTCTCTTAGAAACAGGTAATATCATATAGGAACTTCATCACTTGAAGCCCAAATGTGTGGCCTAATCAAGTCTCTTCTGCTCCTTGAATCTGTTTTATAATCTGCCAATTGATGAGGTTGTTCTGTATCAGAGCTTCCCAACAGGTGTCTCGTGGCCCACTGCTGAGCCTCAGTTACTTGTGTGTCAGGATAGAGAAGCCCGGACTGTTTAGTATTCAGAACAAAAGTTATCATTTTCTCTGTGTGCCACGATGTAAAAAAATAAAATCGGGCAAGTTCTAGAAGCTGTCACTAAATTCTCCACTGGAATAACATTGCTAATATTCTGTGAGGGGGCCCTGGTGGCATGACGGTTAAACACTCAGATGCTAACTGAAAGGTGGGTGATTGGAACCCTCCAGTGGCTCTGCTGGAGAAAGATGTGGCAGTCTGCTTCTGTAAAGAACACAGAAAACCTGGAAACCCTGTGGGGCAGTTCTGCACTGTCTTACAGGCCTGCTAGGCTTGCTGTTCTATGCCAAGGTACCTATAACGTTTTATTGATTCAATGACATGTGGCAACAATCATTCTGTGAGCTGTCTCTTAGCTTCAGGCTTACTTCTTCAAAGACTCTGTCCTTAAAACACCATTTAATGATGACTCTTAGTCGTGGTCTTCTCAGCATTTAAAAGCTTCTTTTCAGCCTGAAATCAATTAATTTGTGGTTCTCAATATGTGGCCTATTTATTTATTATTATAACAATAGCATATGCTACTATTCCAGCCATGTACTGGACATGTAAGAGCCAGGCACCTCACCAAGTGCTCCTACATTCTTTCTCATGACAGTGCTATGAGGTACACATGCACTGGTAGGTGTTTACTCCTGGGAAACCTTGAACTAGATGCTTTAAAACTATCATAAGGATTGTGCAAATAGTAAGTCGGAAAGTCAGGATTTTTACCTGAGTCTGTCTGGTCTGTCAAAGCCCATGCCCTTAACACATTAAATATTATGTCTTCTTGAGTGTCCTTTCTTCCAACCACACTGGCATCGTGTTTTCTATACTCTTTCCATCTCCACACAGTTCAGGACTATGCTCAGTAGTAAGTGCTCAAGGATTATTGCTTGGCATGTCAAAAGCTTTGATAGGAATTGAAACTGATATATAGGATAGCATTTTTCCCAAGTCACAGACAGAAGGCACAGGTGACTTGTAGTTTGACCACGGTGTAGGAGATAAAACGTTATAGGTACCTTGGCATAGAACAGCAAGCCTCAAGTAGTCTGACCCCTCCTCTTGCAAAAAAAGTCCAGAACCAGAGAGTTGATGATCTTGTCCCTCGAGTCAGATACTGAGTTGATGGTACTGGTCCTGAGGTCTCCCCACATCTCTGTCTCCACTCCCCTGTTTTGACCTTTTTATGGGAGGGTGAGACAAGAGCAAGTGACTGAGATCTAGGACTAGTGGTTCCTGGTAATCCTGATGGGGCTCAAATAACTATCAGTACTACTATGTTGTGGGACTATCACTTCTCACTTTTCAACACAATTAGGTTCCAGAGATCATGTCATCATGTGAAAATCGGCATAAAGCAAAAATGGAGGGTGACCACATTAAATCACAAAAGGGAGGAAGAAAACATCGCTACCTAACTGCCAAATGACATCATCATATAACTGCCAAAGCACTGAGAATCGTGGCCTGGTCGCATTAACCACCAGGGCCAGTGTTGCTTCCTCCTTGCCTCTTGCTGGATACTACTTTCAGATGTATGCCATTAGTGCACAGAATAGTATAGCAGCAGTTCTGTTGTTTAACCATTGCCGTAAGTGCAAAATGTTAGGCAATGAGATAGCTGACAAACGAGGAGTGGTGTACCCTTAACTGTTTTTCTTTCCCTCTTTCATGGGTTGCCATGTCTGCCTGGGTTGTGAATTGCTCTTCTCCTGGTCTTTCCAGTGCTTGGGCTTCTAGTTAGATCCTGTAAAGCTTTTATATTTGGGCACCTGGGGTCCTTTCCCCCTGAATACCACACACATTCACATTATGTTGATAAGGAGCAGACAGTCCTGAATTTGACTGTTTTCCAACATTTGAGTAGCCTGTAATCTTGCACAAGTTCTCTAGTATTCAATCAAAACCTATCAACGGGGCATCTGTTATGTGTCAGGCACTATTTTAGGTGATGAACAGGACAAAAGGGTGCCTGTTTTGGGGGTGCTGGTAGTGATCAAGTAATGCTTCTTTGAATTGAAACCTGAATGATGTTTAAGAGACAGTCTTGAAAAATACCAGGGGAAATAGCTAGTGCAAAGGCCTTGAGGCATGTTGAACATGTTGAGTTGTTACTACGGTGAAACTTGGGAGAACCAGAAGACTAAATGAGTGAATATACAGCATACAATAAATGGTAACGATTAACATCAGTGGGAACTCTGGTGGCATAGTGGTTAAGTGCTACAGCTGCTAACCAAAAGGTTGCCAGTTCATATCCACCCAGGTGCTCCTTGGTAACTTTATGGGCAGTTCTACTGTATCCTTTAGGGTCATTATGAGTTAGAATAGACTTGATGGCAATGGGTTTTTTTTTTTTTGGTTTATTTATTATCATCAATAAAAAGAGTAATCATCATCACTATGATCAGAGTAGGAGGTTAGGAGGGCTCACATGGCTAGGTCTTCAGAGGAGGCCTGATTTTTCCATCCAGGGATGTTCCAGTGATCCCAGGATCAGATGCCAGCTGTCTCTGTGTCCCTCCTGGCACTATCTGGGCTCCTCAGTGAAAGGCATCACCAGGAAGTCAAACAGGACTGAGCTGGTCACCTTCAGGGAAGGCACAACAGGCAGCCTTGGGAGATGCCACAGTGTCTTCTCTCTGTCATTGAAGAAAGAAGGCCAAAGAGTGAGCATGTGTATGCACCCCAGGCACTGCCTTTTCCCGGGATAGACCTGGAAAGAATTCTCAGCTTACCCAAGAAGTCTTGAGTTGAGACAGGGTCTTGAAAAAGGCACACCTGTAAGTTAGCAGGGAAGTAAGCCAGGATAAAGGCGGTAAGGAGGCCAGTTCCTATTTCTGACTTAGCCACGGCAAGAATGTGGGACAGACTGAGGAAGAAAGAAGGAAGGGGCAAGTAGAATAATTCTCTGGTTTTACCTCATCTTTGAGATGAGAGGATGAGGTAAAAGAGACTGAAGCTAATAAGAAGGATTTGGTTAGAGACTCACAGCTTTGCAAAGGCAACACATTTCTGCTGAATGAGCATAGTCTTCTCCCTGGAGATATCTTCACTCTTCCAAGAAGTATTGAGGTGATCCCACCACGGCTGTGATGACCTCCAGGAGCCCCCCGACCATTCTAGTCTTCAGCAATGGTGGTAAAGGCAAATTTTATGAGCTCTCAGTCTTCAGGTCCCACGAGGCTTTTGCCTTGCTCCAGACCATCTCTGATACACACATATATCTTAAAAAGGAAAAGAAAGAGAGAGAAAAGCTATTTTATTTAATTGCCAAACTATCCACTTTAAATACCCTTTTTATTACAGTATCTGCATAGTAATACTAATAATAGATCTTGTTGGCAGCTCTAATGAGGCTGGAGAATATAAGGTTTCCAATAAAGTTAATTGTTGCCTTTAATATTCTCATACATTTATACATGGTAAATCTTTAAAGGAGAAAAAACACTCCATTTCATCCCTGTTAAACAGCCGGTCCTAGACTGGATGGAGACAGAGCACAGTCGTTACATGGGCTTGGAGGTTGACTACAGAGAACTTGGATTCCTGAACCTCTCCCCAGTGCTAAGAGCCTAAGTTTTCCATCAGACAGGTCCAGGTTCAAATGCTGACTTTGCTATTTTCTAGCTTTGTAGCTTAGGCAGATGGATTATCCTTTCTGAGTTTCAGTTTCTTTGTCTGATTAGATTCATGGTAAACATGTATAAAGCTTAATATAGAGTTGGACATGGTTAGTGCTCCACAACTGATGTCATTATGTGCCTTTGAATTGGTTCCAGATCACAGTGACCCTAGAAAACAGTGTAGCACTATCCCATGCAGTTTCCAAGGAACAACTCGTAAATTTGAACTGCTGACCTTTTTGTTCAGCAGCCAAGCCCTTAAGCATTGTGTCATCAGGGCTCCCTACAAGTGATAGTTAATGTTATGACAGTTTCCGGGTTATGAAAGAGATCTTTTCTTGAGTCTGATTTTAAGTCACATCTGTAGGTAAGTTAGAACAGGTACATACAGCTCTTATACAGTGTCATTAGTCAAATATTTGCCTTAATATGTAGTATATAGGAAACCCTGGTTGCATACTGGTTAAGAACTATGACTGCTAACTATTAGGCAGTTCAAATCCACCAACCACTCTTTAGAAACCCTCTGGAGCAGCCTTATGTCATCCTGTATGGTTGCCATGAGTGAGAAGTGACTCGAGGGCAATAGATTTGTGCATTTAAGAAATACTTCCAAACTGTGCAGTGTTTTCATGAGTATTACAAAGCATTGTTTCTGTTCGTTATTACAAACCACTGTATGTGTTTAACTCAAATTTTTAGTGTTAGGATTTACGGCAGTAGGTTATTAAGTATGAGTTGTCTATAAGTCAGACATTCATAACTCAGGGACTGCCTGTGATATTAAATATGATTATTATTTTATCCACCTGTATGTGTGTCATTACCTGAAAGTAAATTGGAGTGTTATGTGATCATCACATTTGAACTTCATAGCTAGCGAAAAAGATCTTCCTGTTAGTCATTTTTCCAAAGTTATACAACAGTAAGGAATTGATCATGATTAGAACCTAAGATTGTTGGTGCCCTGCGATTTCCAATCATCCCTGGGTCTCTGGGTGGTGCATATGCTCGGTTGATGTTTGAACCCAGCACTGCTGCTGAAGAAAGGCCTGGAGATCTGCTTCCTTAAAGATTGAAGCAAAGAAAACCATATACAGCAGTACTATTCTACAACACGTGGGGTTACCAGAAGTCGTAATGGACTCAATGGCAACTATGTGGTTTGTTGTCTTGTTTCGCAACTTCCAACAACCAGGAGTTATTGATCTTTCATGACATCATTTATACAGGAATGCATAAAATGTTTTGTGAATTATTTATGTGGAAATTGAACTCCATATAAATCTCCCTACCCTTACTCCCATCTCAAGTCTGGGGGCCAATGCTACCTTCTGCTCAACTTTTAACCAGACCTGTGTCTACTGCCTGGGGCTAGAACCCTTCTGACTTAAAATGCTGGTATGAAGGGAGGAAGGATCCCTGGCGGCACACTGGTTATGTGTTTGGCTGTGAACTGAAAGGTTGGCAGGAGAAAGATGTGTGGGAGAAAGATGTGGCAGTCTGCTTTCCTAAAGATGATAGCTTCGGGAATACTTGGTGTAGTTCTGCTCTGTACCGTGTAGTCATGATTGCTCAGAATCAGCTGGAGGACAATGGGTATGAACAAAACAAAGGCTACCTCCCCAGTCTTGGGAAAAACTCTGATGATTCCTGTCCAACTTTTTCCTGCATTTTTAACTTGTCTTTGTTTTTTACTTTCTCTTGATGAAATTTTACCGGTTCTTACAGTCACAGAACAAAGAAGAATATTTGTTTCATCGTTCATGGTATGTATTCTGTTATATAGTATTTTTGACAATTCTGTCATATTTCTGACACTTACAATGGTTTTCTCTCAGGGGATGAATGGAAAAAGCTGCTTACCCTGTACTCTGCCCCCATGATCCAGGAAAGAATGAACTCCAGATGCTCCACATTAGGGACAGGTCTTTTTGACCTTGTGTTTCAACAAATGGATTGCAAACAATGCAACCCCTACTTCCCTGACCCTCCACACTCAGCCAGGGTTCTCCTGTACATATCAATGCCTCTCCTGCTGGCAAGTGGTAAGAAACACTACTGACAGCATGATTTCCATGGCAACCCTCATTTCCAGTTAAACAACTGGGCACTGATGAAAGAAATCTCATCTGCTTTGGTTAAGGGGGTTGCTAAGAAGGGTGCAGGGCTCCCTTCCTCCTTTCTTTGTTTCTCTCTCTTCTTCTTTCTCACTCCTCATTTACTGTCTCCTCTTCTGGGGTGAGATAGAGGTGCTGATAGACCAGGATCTGCCCAGGCCTTAGAGAACTGGGACTCTAGTTTCAGGCTGAGGGCAAAGGGGCACTTGGCAGGTTTGAGAACCAAGTTACATCTCTGCAGCTTGCAGCCATGGTGTCTCTCCCATTGGTGTTGTTCTCTGGTTCCCAGGTCCCCTACCCTACCAGAGGAAGGACCTTCTGGGAGAAAAGACGGGCTGGTAGAGGACCCTGTGTCCCAACAGGTGTTGGGTAATTAAGTGAGCTTTATGCACACAACACTATTTTGCCCGATGTAATTGCAGTTTCCATATAAATAATTCACGGGAAATTATTAGAGTGAGGACATCGCCCGCCTACTCATAATTTGCTTAACCGAAATAGGCTCTTTCATCATCTGCGTTGATTTGCCTTAAGACCATGCACTCAGCATCCTTCATAGGCCTGTTCCTTGGAAAACGAGAATGCAGAATTTAATTAAGTTATGCAAATCGGGCATCCCCTGCCTAGGGAGATGCTGGATGTTTGCTCACATGACTGTAGGGTGGTATAGGGAAACAGAGGAGGGGCCAGAGGCACCCCAGGTAGCAGGCAGCAGTTTGGAAGCATGCAGGGAGGCTCCCCCCCCCCCCCCCGATAAAGAGCAACCTGCTAAGGTTGAATTGGACTTCAGTGGTTCTGGTAGGGCAGTATCAGAACTACAGAGTCAGTCACCTGACTGCTACCACTCACTCACTGAGGTAAGGAGCTTCCTTTTCTGCAAAAGGAGTATAATAAAGGCACCGATGTTGTAGGGTTTGGGTGAGGAATAAAGGAAAGGATCTGTATGGTCATACAGTTTAAGAGGCGGCTGCTATTACTGTTCCTCCATCAAACCTCTGTCAGTTAGTTACGCTGCGGCAGCTTGCATGTGGCTGTGATCCTGGAAGCTGTGCCATTAGTATTTCAAATACCAAGAGAGTTACCTTGGTGGAAAGGTTTCAGTGGAGCTTTCAAATTAACGTAGATTAGGAAAAAGTCCTGGTGAGCTACTTCCAAAAGTTAGGCGATGAAAGCTTGATGGATCACGTGAGAACAGTGTCTGACTTGCTTGCTTTGGACATGTCATCAGGAAGGCTCAGCCTCTGGAGGATAACGTCACATCCGGTGAAGCAGAGGGCCAGCGCGGCTGTGCGGGAATCTCGCAGGGGTAAATTGACACAGTAGCTGCAGTGATGGACTGGAACATGCTGGCAGTCATGAGAATGGCACAGGACCCGGCAGTGTTTTGTTCTGTTGTATAAAAGGTCGCCACGATCTGGAGACAACTAGATAGAAGCTAGCTATCTCTATTCCTGTTACTGTAAACCCAGTATTGTAAAGCTGAGGTGATTCCAACTCACAGCGACTCTGTAGAACAGGGTAGAACTGCCCCCATGTGATTTCCAAGGCTGTAAATCTTTACGGAAGCAAACTGAGAGGCCAGTAACTTCGACCTGCTGATCTTTTGGTTAGCAGCCAAGCATTGAACCACTGCACCACCAAGGCCCTCTCTAATATTGTTACCGACCCTGAGTTTGGACCCTACAGAGTTGCTGTGTAACAGTGACATTCTATGAACCTAAAGTGGAAAGGAGTGGTGTTAGAGAAAACGCTGAAAGGCAGTAACCTCATTGTAAGAGAATAACGAGTCTTGGAATCTACCCTGGTCATGGATTGAATTGTGTCTTCTCAAAATATGTATCCACTTGGTTAGACCATGATTCCCCATATTATGTGCTTTTCCTTCGTTTTGTGATTTCCCAATGTGTTACAAATCATAATATGCTTGTGGTTAAAGAGGATTAGAATGGGATGTAATACCCCTCCTCAGGTCACGTCCCTAGTCCAGTGTAAAGTGAATTTTCTTGGGTGTGTCCTGTGCCACCTTTTATCTTACAAAAGATAAAAGGAAATGGAAGCAAGCAGAGAGTGGGGATGTTATACCACCAAGGAAGAAGCAATGAGAACAGAATGTGTCCTTGGGACCCAGGGATACTGTGTAGTGAAGTCCCCAGTCCAAGGGAGGATCGATGAAAGATCTTCCTTTACAGCTGATACAGACAGAAAGCCTTCCCCTGGAGCTGACACTCTGAATTTGGACTTCTAGCTTAGTAGACTGTGAAAAAATAAACTTCTCTTTATTGAAATCGTTCACTTGTGTTAATTGTGTTATAATAGCACTCAGTAACTAAAACAACCATAATGGCCACTGGAGCAACTCTGCTTCTTTTGCTCAGATTGAAGCTTTGTCATGAAGCCAGTGGCTTTACACATTCAGAAAATGTTTATTGAGCATCTACTGTATGGTGTAGTTGTATAGTACCCAGAGGCACTTCAGAAGAAAACCCTGGGTATCCACTTCTGAAAAATCAGTTATTGAAAACCTTGTAGGACACAGTTCAATTCCGATACATGTAGGGCCATCATCAGTTGGAAAAACCTGCCAGCAACAGGATTGGATTTTCTGTATCCCAACCATTGGATTCACAATGGCAAAGAAAACAGACACAGTTCCTGCCCTAACTGAACTACAAAGCTAGTTGGAGTGATAAATGTTAAACAAATGATCGCCCTTTTAAATATATAGGAACACACACAATAAGAATTACAAAGAAAACCAACAGGGAGCTAGGAAGTAGAATAGCAGGGGACTGAATTTAAGTAGGTGGTGCATGACTGGTGGAGAGCTCATTGAGGTAATCATAATTACAACAAGAGGAGAAGAGACAGTATTAACTAAGTGATAGGGAGGAGGAAGGGCGTTATTGGCAGAGGAAAGTGGATGTTCAGAGTCTCAGACACAGGAAAAGGCCAGTGCCTTGGAAGAATTATAAGAAGACAAGATGGCAACAGTGCTTAAGGAAGTTGTGAGGTGAGTTTGGTGAAGTAGGTGGAGTTAAGGGTGACATCTTAGGGCCAAAGGAAGCCACTTTGAACAGGAAAAACAGAGCCCAGGCTTCTAACTGAATTCACAGGTAGATAGGAAGTCCTTTGATACCTAGGCCTTGTGTCCTAAAGAAGTGTACGCCGTTGTGGAGGAAGAAAAGAGCAAAGGTACCAGCAAGACGGGCTGGGAAGATTTTGGACTATGTTGGAAAAGTAAATTTGGTTGTGCTGTGCTAGCTGTTTCTTATAAAATTAACTGCTTTATCTCTTGGTATCCCAGGGCCTGTAATGGGGGTGTGCTTCCTGTTGGTTCCTCCACAGTCACTCTCCAGACCCCTTCTCTGCCCTGTTCTGTGCCCCAGAGGTTAATATGAATAGACCGCATCAATGGTGTCTTAGTCGTCTAGTGCTGCTGTAAGAGAAATACCGCAAGAGGAAGGCTTAAACAAACCAAAATTTATTCTCTCACAGTCTAGTAGGCTAGAAGTCCAAATTCAGGGTGTCGGCTCTAGAGGAAGGCTTTTTCTGTCAGCTCTGGAGGACAGTTCTTGTCAGTAATATTCCCCTGGACTAGGAGCTCCTCTGCAAAGGAACCCTGGGTCCAAAGGACGTACTCTGCTCCCAGCACAGCTTTCTTGGTGATACGAGGTCCCGCACCTCTCTGTTCCTTTCTGTCTTATATATTTCAAAACATATTGGCTCAAAGCACAATCCAGTCATGTAGAAAAAGCCCTGCCATATTAACATAATTGCTGCCTATCCCAACTCATTAACATCATGGTTGTAGGATTTATAACACATAGAAAAGTCACTTTAGATGGAAAAATGGTGGACAATCACACAATACCAGGAATCACGGCCTAGCTAAATTGATAGATATACTTTTGGGGAACACATTTCAGTTCAGGACAAATGGTCCCCTTTTTCTTCTGGGATGACCAATGGGTGACACTAGGATAGACACTGCAGGACAGGAAGAAAGTGAAGTTAAGACACTTATTCTCTCTCCCTGCTGGTCCATGGTTTGATTGCATCCCTCTTAGAAAGGTCATAACTCCCATCTTATGCCCCCCTCCTACAGCTGCTGAGTCCAGTCTTCTGTAAGGGCTCTCTCTGGGGGTAGTAATGGTTCTCTGTCATTGTCATTGTGAGCCTTGAGCTGCTGTACCATCCCATTTCTCTTGGCTCAGCCCACATCTTTGTAACCAGTGTCCTCTATAAAATTGCCTCCTGGTTCCTGACTGAGAAGTGGACTGTCTCAACACCCACACTGCCTACCTTCCAGGGCTGTTGTGAATCTCAGGTGAGCCAGGATCTGTGAATGAGCTCTACTAACTGTCAAAGGCTAGACAAATGTGAGACGTAACAATTGTTGTAGGGTTATTCTCTAGAAGGCCTTCATCTTGTTTATTCTCTGGGATAGAGTTTGGGGACAATCGGGTGTGTGATTTCAGGCCGCAGAACTAAGGTAAAGACCTCTGGAGATTGTCCTCTAATAGACAGTGAAGGACAAGCCTGAGCCGTGGTCACTAGCGACTGACCTCATCTGCACATTAACTCATTTGTAGCAGGAGGCAGAGAGGTTAGAAGCATTGAATGGAAGCCAGCAGGTCTGGGATCAAATCCTAGATCCACCTCTTTCTGCCTGTGTGATCTTTGCCTGCTCTGGCTTAATCTCAGATTCTTACCTGTAAAACAGGGACAATCACTCATATATGTAGTCCACAAAGTTGTCACTACAACTGCCTAAGATCTTGCTTGAAACAAAGTAAACCTTCCTGGAAAAGTAGTTATTATCACTTTATCAGTAACCAGCTGTGTGATTTTGAGCACGTCACTTCGGTTTTCAAGGCCTCAGTTGTCTTTTTGGTACAGTATGTCTGGGTGAGTGTCCTGTCACTTCATAATGACTTGGCACAGCCTTAGTGACAAAATGACACAAATTTATTATCTTACTCTATTTGTGGGTCAAGAGTCTAGGTACAGCTTCTTGGGGTCATCTGCTTAGGCCAATCAAGGAGCTGGCCAGGCTGTGTTCTCACCTGGAACTCAAGGTTCTCTTCCAAGCTTATCCAGATTGTTGGCAGAATCCATCTCCTTGTGGCTATAAAGATAAGGCCTCCTCCATAGGTTGTCCTTATGGCCATCTGCACCTTTGAGGCTAGTGGAAGAACAGCCCTTTCTACAAGAAGGGCTCAGTTACTCTTTCAGGGGCTTCCACTGGGTTAAACAGGCCCACCCATGATAATCTCTCTTTTGAGTAACTCAAAACCAACTGATGTGAGACCTTGATTAATCCAAAAACTCTCTTCAGCTTTGCCATATAAAGTGATATAATCACGGGGATGATATCTTACCACCTTTATTATTATAAGTAAGTCGTGGTTTATTTTCACACTCAGGGGGAGAAGGTTATACAAAGCATAATGCCAGGGTCCCGGGGATCTGGAGCCATCCAAGAATTCTGCCTAACACTGTAAACTGCTATAATGGTATCCTTGAAATCTGTCTCCCCTGTAGACTGAAAGTCAGGACAAGGAATCCTGTCCTGATTGCCACTTTGCTACCAGTGTCTAGAACACAGTAGGCGCTCAACAAATGTTTGTTGACATGATCTTATCAACTTGCAGCTCCCTGCCTGCTCTCTTGCTCATTGAACCAATTTTGTGAGACAGTTATTTTTTGCTTTAAATTTTTTGTTGATACCATGCGCTTTCATTAATGGAAGCAAATTGAATTACTGAATGTGCCTGAATTTTGGATGATTAGTATGACTTTTTTTTTCTTGTCCCCTCCCACAAATTTACCCTAATGGTTTGGTGGTACATAGGGGATGCTACTAATTATACCCTGAAGTGTCTACCAGAGTCTATTGGTATGTATGTGTAACACATAAAAATTTCTATTTTTCCTACCCAAAATGGAGACATCTCATACAATATCTTGTGATAATAGTCATTTGTGGCACCCACCCATTTCTTCAGTTTCCTAAAAGCCCCTGCCTTGTGGTGGTACGTACTGTCAGTGGTGGGCAGCAACTTCCCGATAAACCTTCAGAGGTAGAAAAAGTACTTGGTCCTTAAAGATACCCATAAGCAGGAAAGGATTAATAAACAGGGAATGGAGTGGGATAGCTTGGTGGACAGGAGACACAGGAGAGCACTAATCTACTCTGGGGTTGGCCTGAGCCCAGATACCCCGACATCTTCACTCTCTCTCTCTCCCTTTGTCATCCCCAGGCCTTGACTGGAAAGCTGGCTGGGATAGGGGAAGGCTGGAGACAAAATAACCTTCTCCTGTGCTCTTGTATCTTTTCATGAATCACGTCCCGCCTTTTAAACTTTATTGAAGTGTAATTGACATACAATAAGTTGCACGTACTTAAAGTGCATAATTTGATGAGTTTTGACAGAGGTATATTCCTCTGAAACCTTCACCACAATCAAGATAATGAATATATCCATCATTCCCAAAGTGCCTTCGTGCCTCTTTGTAATCCCTCTCTGCTGTACCTGCCTCCCATTCCCCAGGCAGCTGTTAATTTGTTTTCTATCACTATAGATTCATTTGCACTTCCTGAAATTTTACATAAATGGAACCATACAATATACAATCTTTGTTGTCTGCCTTTTTTCAGTCAGAATAATTAATTTGAGTACCAACTGTGTTGTGTTATATATCGATAGTTCATTCTTTTTCATTGCTGAGTAATATTTCATTATCTGAATATACCATCGTTTGTTTACCCCTTTGCCGGCTGATGGGCGTTTGGAATGTTCCCAGTTTTTGACATTTTGTATAGTGATACTGTGAACATTTGTGTTGAAGGAGCTGTATTTTCATTTCTCTTGGGTAAAAACCTAAGTGTGGAATAGCTGGATCATGTGGTAGGTGAGTGTTTACATTTTAAAACAATGCCAGTGTGCTTTCTAAACTCCTTTTACCATTTTATATTTCCAGGGGCAGTATCTGACAGTTTCAGTTGCTCCCTATTCTTGGCAACATTTAGTATGATCAACCTTCTTAATTTTAATTGTTCTAATAGTATGGAGTATTATTGTGGTTTCAATTTTCATTTCTCTAATACACAGTGATGTTGAGCATCTTTTCATATGCCTCTTTGACATCTGTATATCTTCTTTGGTTAAATTTTTGTTAAAATCTTTTGCCCATTTTTACATAAAGTTGTTTATGTTCTCATTGAGTCTTAAGAATTCTTTACATATTGTGGACACAAATCCTTTATCAAACATATGATTTGTAAAAATATTGTCTCAGTCTTTGATTTGTCTTTTCATTCTCCCAGCAATGTCTTTTAAGAAGTTCTTATTTTTGATGAAGTCCAACTTATTAATTTATTCTTTTATGGGATTTTATTTAAGAAATTTTTATGTAATCCAAGATCATAAAAATTTTCCCCTAGAATTTTTGTAATATTAGGTCCTACATTTAGGACCAAGTATCATTTTGAGTTAATTTTTATATATGGTATAAGAAATGGATCAAAGTTTGTATTTTTGCATGTGGATATCCAGTTATCTACTACCATTTATTGAAAAGACTCCCCTTTCTCCGTGGAATTGCCTTTGCAACTTAATAAGAAATCAATTGTCTATATATACTTGAGTCTATTTTTAGACTCTGTTCTGTTATTTTGATTTCTTTTAGTTTAATCTTTACTTAAATACCACATTTTCTCGATTATGGAAACTTTGTTTTGGAAGGGCATTTTAATAACTTTACTCTGCTTTTTCAAAATTATTTTGACTATTCCAAGTCTTTTTTAATTACACGCAAATTTTAGAATAAGCTTGTTATTGTCTTGAAAAAATATGCAGGGATTTTGACAGGGATTGCATTGAATCTATAGATGACTTTGGGAGGATTTCATATATTGAGTCTTCCAACCCATGAACACCATATATATCTCCGTTTGTCTAGGTATTTTTAAATTTCCTTCACAGGTTTTCTATGTATGCATGTCTTTCACAATTTTTACATATTTATCCTTAAAATTTCCCATTTTGATGTTATTGCAAATAAAATTATTTTTTAATTTCTAATTTAAGTTATTCATTACTAGCATATGAAATGATTTTTATATCTTGATCTGTTGTCCTTCAACCTTGATAAACTTAGCTTTAACAACTTTTACATATTAACATTAGATTTTCTCCATAGGCACTATGTTTTCTGCAAATAAAGACAGTTTTACTTCTTCCAGCCTAATGGTAAGGTGTTTTATTGTTCTCTGTTGTACTGACCAGAGAAACCAGTACAGTACTGAACAGAAGTGGTCATTCTTTGTTGCTAATCTTGGGTTGGATTGGAAACATTTGCATTTTTCATAGGTGGTGTTTGTCTTAGGTGGGGTTCTCTAGAGAAGCAAAACCATTGCGTGTGTGTATAAAAACCAAAATCGCTGCCGTCAAGTTGATTCTGACTCATAGTGATCAGATGGGACAGAGTAGAACTGCCCCATAGAGTTTCCAATCCTGGTGGATTTGAACTGCCAACCTTTGGGTTAGCCACAGCACTTAACCACTGAGAACAGGGTTTCCACATGCGTAAACATAAGCATATATATGTGTATATGTAAAATGTCTATACATAAAGAAAATGGTTCACATGGTTGAACAGGCTGGAAAGTTCCAAGTCCTTGGGTCTTGCTGGAGGCTGACAAATTCAAAGACGGGTGAGTAAGCTGCTGGATCAAGACCGAAGTCTCAGAAAGGGGCTGTAGTGTTGCTGCTATTCACTTTTGAGTGGTGCCTGTGTGTTGCCCAGAACCATCTGTAAACCTTGAATGAGTTTTTCTTCCTCTATCAAGTGATCATAAGAATCACCCCACGAAGCCATAGGTGCAGACTGGGAGATAGATGGTAATAGGCTAGAAGTGGAGATTATAGGTATTTGGGCCACTTCATCATGCAACTTAGTTGTGCTTTTAGGTACTTCTAAGGTCCTATCTCACATACACCACTTTCATGTAATGAGGGGGTGCTTCTATGCATGTGTAACTTTTATGATTATGTGGGTCAGGCAACATCCAGGTCATGATGGGCAGCTTAGATTGTATGGTGACTTGATGACCCATGGGTAAGCATTCCTACTAAGACTAGGAACCCAAACACTGTTTCTAAAAAGGGAAAGGTTATCTGCAGAGGATGTCAGCGATTAGCTCCAAAATCCTAAGGATCTGCACCATGATTCAAAATGTAAGCCTGCCAATGACTCCAAACATCACCTCTCTCTGCCAATGGCACTTCAAACATGATTTTATCAGCCACATCATATAGCTAAAGTGGCAGAGCTACTCGCACTGCAGTCTGAATCTATTGCACAGCCTTCTTTTGATTTAGTCACCCCACTCAAAATTAGCAGCTTTCTGAGTCACTCAACAAGTAAGCTGGAGTAGCACACTCAAATGAGGGACATACTGCCTCCCAAATCACTAGAGGTTCACCAGGCATTATGTGTCCTTTTCAATTGTGAGAGGGGCCAGATACAGTAACTTATGCTTTACTTTAGAAGGAATATATTAACACACTCCACAATGCTGGATCCATAGAAATTTCACTGAGGTGGAAGCATCATTGATGTAATGTGTGTACTGGTGTGATCTTGTGGAAGGAAAAGATGACCAAGATCCTTGAGATCTAAATTATGACATAGGTTCATAAAGTCGATAAACTCCTGAAGTAGGACAGTGAATGTATATTACTGGCCTAGCCAGCTGAAATAAACTGCTTCTGGTTATCCTTCAAAACCAGTATAAAGAAAAGGCATTAGCTGTATCAATAGCTGCATATCAGGTACCATGAGATGGATTGACATGTTCAAGCAATGAAACCACAGCAGCTGAAATCAGAGTCACTGCTTGTTAAATTCTTGGTAATCCATTTTCATGCTTTAATGTCTGTCTTAGGCTGGGTTTTCTAAAGGAGAAAAACCAGTAATAGGCATATGTACAAGGGAAGATTTATAAAGTGCAGGGAAAGATTTATAAAGTACAAGGTAAGATATATATGTATACAGCTCATATGGAAACAGCTCATGCAGTTGCAGAAGCTGAATGCCCCAAGTCCTGGCACAAGCCACATGTGGCCACAGGAGCTGATGAAGCCAAGGTCAGCAGGTCAGAGACCAGAGTTCTAGATCACCAGTTGTGTAGGTCGGCTGATCCCAAGCTGGCAATGAGACAGAGCTGCAGAGGCTGGCAAACCCAGGATTGACAGGTCAAGGAAAAGGACTCTCAAGTGCTGGCTGTAGTTCAAGTCCAGCTGCTAGTTCAAGTCCAGGAACCAGATGCCAGAAGGGAGCAGGAGCTGCTGGCTATATGAGCAGATTGGTAGTAGGTGGCGGAAGGCAGAGAGATGAGAGCTGAGGGGTGGGAAGCCACCACAGGCCCTGCCCTACCGCTTGATAAAGCAGCCAAACATGGAGCAGCCAGATTGACACAATCCTGACCACCATAATATCCGTCTGTTTTTTGTACAAATAGGTGAGCTGAATGAGGATGTGGTGGGAATCACCAGCCCTGCATGTTTGAAGCCCTTGGTGGTGATAGGAACCTCTGCAGTCCCTCCAGGAATGTGGTATTGCTTTTGGTTTACTATTTTCCTAGGTAAATTCACTTCTAATGACCTCGACTTGGCTTTTCCTACCATGATAGTTCTTACTCCATTTTTCAGGGATCCAGTGTTGGGCTTCTGCAAGTTACTGAGTATTCCTATCTCAATTATGCATTCTGGAGTTGGAAAAATCACTGCAGGATGGGCTTAGGGACTCACTTGATCTTCTCTGAAACAGACATGAGCAAAGATTCCATTAACAACCTGACCTCTGTATTCTCCCACTCTGACTAGTGGGCCACAGTGATGTTTTGGGTCTCATGGAGTTAGTGTCAGTTCAGAGCCAGTATTCAGTAACTCTCAAAGTCTGATTATTTCTTTTTCCCTAGTAAACAATCACTGTTATAAAATGCCATAGACAAAAATAAAATAAAATAATAAATAATACAAAAAGGCCATAGATTCCTTCAGAGAAGGCTGGAACAAAGATCAACACTATAAACTGTTAGCGGTGTACGAGGTCCTTCCTCAAGGGCACTCAGCCTCATCTTCATTCAAGGGATTGTGAATCTATAAACTGGTTCAAGTCTGCGAATTAATTGAGGGATTAGGAATCACTATTTCAATGATTTGAATTGGGCTGCTGCTCATTTGACATCAAATTCTTCTACTTGTGCAGATCAAGCAAATATTTAGTAACTTTCCTATCATTTTCAATCCTAGGGACACTATAGCTAAATACCCAATACCATAAATCCTATAAGGCAGGCTATTCTGATTACTACTTGGACTCTACTGTCCATTACAATAGCCAGACTCAACCTTGTCTTTGTTGGTTTAGTGGCACCAATTGGCCCCTGTCACTAGCGGTTCCAATCAGCCCTGTTGTAGCTCAGTGTCTTATTTCAGTTAGTGAAGCTCCAATTTTCAAATCTGACTTACATAAAATAGAAATCACAGCAGTCTTCAAGGATGTTGGTACTCCCTTCACAAATTGATTCCTCGCTGTTATGTATCCTCTGGGCACTCCATGTGTGGGTCTGTGGGTCTAATCTGATAAATCCACTCTAGCATGCCAATTTCCGTAAGCCTTTGGATACTTTCTTCTGTTATGTATCAAGGTTGGCCTGATACTTCAACTTGATTTAGTGCAGGCTAGGTTACCACACATTCCATGCTTCAGCAATCTGATCAAATAAACTGTTAGATCCTTTCCTAACCTCTTGAGCCGAAACATTGATTGAAGAATCAATAATTTCAGACTGATTCATCTCTGTGTTCCTTTTTTCATTATCTCACACTCTTAATAGCCATTCCCGTATATAACCAACAGGTTTCTGTTTGTACATATTAGAAAATGTGTACGTGTATAAAGAGGTACTCTACACTTCAGAAATCAAGCAGTTCTTTTGAGGTGTAGCATACTTCCTCCTAGGTCACTTAACCCTTTGGGGTTCACTGAGACTTAAGTCTAGTTATAGATCTAGAAGACAAAATGAGTAACAGGAATGCATTTTGAAAACATTCAGTATTGTCTTATAAGGTATCTGACTCAGGTGATATCCCATCATGATTCAAGGGCTCTTCAGGCACATCTGGATCAATATTTTTAAGTTTGGGTGTAGTTGTAATGCAGAGGGTGGTTTAGCAGGCAAACATCTCTTGAGACAGGAGTGAGAGAGCTCATCTTATTGGCAGGAGTTATTAGATGGAATTTAGGGATCGATATCATTGGCTTTCTGATTATCTGCCCATTGTCCTCATCTCTGGTGTCAGGATCCCATTTCCTCTCAATCGATGCTCTCACTCAAGGTTGTGAATTCAGTTGGCCTTGTAATTCAACTGCTCTTGTGATTAAGACTCTGGGTTTGGTGTTCAGCAATATCAGCTCTGTTACTGTAAGAAATACGACTGTGTTCAAGACACATGTGGAAACCTGGAAGTCATTTATGTGGTACCTGAGCTTTGACTGTGAAGCCCTGAGCTCATCCTTTCTTTTACCCCTTTGTCTAGAGTAGGTAGGCCAGCCAACTATCCTCTTTGCATTTCTTATTATGACAATATTGTAGGAATGTACCAAACATGTGATCATTCACAGACTTTCCTCTCACCAATACCTGTTCTGTTGGTGTTGATATTGTGTGTATTTTTGTTGCTAATTAATACCTTCTTCATTCTCTGGAAGCAGAATCATCAACATCTTTAAGACAATATAGACTTGGGAACAAATCTAGAAAATTCATCCTTTCAACTCTTGGCACAATGCTTTAGGCTAGATTCTCTAGGGAAGCAAAATCAGTGAAGCATACATGCAAACATAGATATACACATAAAACCCCCCAAAAGTGTACATATATAACATAGCAGGTTTGGGCTTTTATAATTTATATATGTTTATATTTGATTTAGTGTGGGTTAAGTGCTATGTCTGTTAACCAAAAGGTCGGCAGTTCAAATTCACCGTACACTCATTGGAAACTCTATGGGGCAGTTCTACTCTGACCTGTAGGGTCACTATAAGTCAGACCCAGCTCAATGGCAGTGATTTTTTCTTTTTGGTAATATACATATATGTTTATATGTTTATATACATATATGTTTATATGTATATATATGTTTATATGTTTATATACATATATGTTTATATGTGGTTTACATAATTATGTATATAATTTATTTATATAGTTATATATATATTATTGAAAGAGAGATATTTATATCCAGGAAATGACTTACGAAGTTGTAGAGGCTGGAAAGTTCCAAGTCCATGGGTCAGCCCAGGTAAGCTGTCAACTCAAGTTTCAAGAACTGGAGGTTAGATCTGCAGGAATCAGCTGCAGGATTCAGAGCAAGTAAAAGCCCAGGAGTCTTATCAGAAAGTACACCTATATTGGATGCAGGTCATGCCCCCAAGGAAATGCCTTTTCAGCTGATTGGCTACTCATAGTTGGTCATACCATGGAAGTGATTACATTACCGTATGACTGCTCTGAACTTCATCACGACTGCCAAACCACTGAGAATCATTGCCCAGCCAAGGTGAAAAGTAACTTTAACAATGATACCCTTTATCAGGTTAAGAAAATCCCCCTTTTTTTTCCTACTTTGCTGTGAATTTTTATCCTGAAAGGATGTTAGATTTTTATCAGATGTTTATATCTATTGAGATGGTCATATGGCTTTTCCTTTGCAGTCTGTCCCCAGAGTGAGTTACACTGATTGATTTTTTAAGTATTCAATCAACCCTGCATTCTTGGGTTAAATGCCACTTTAGTCTTTTTTAAAATATGTGATTGGATTCAACTTGTTAGAATTTTGTTAAGTATTTTTAAATCTATTTTCCTATAACTTTCTTTTCTCTTAATATCTTTGTTTTGATGTCTGACTAATACTGGCCTCATAAAATGAGTTGGATGTTTACTTGTGTTTCATCGACTATATAAAAGGATTCGACTGTGTGGATCATACTAAACTGTGGCTAATATTGTGGAGAATGGGAATTCCAGAACACTTAATTATGCTCTTAAGGAATCTGAATACGAATCGAGAGGAAGTTATGCAAACAGAGCAAGGGGACACTGCATGCTTTAAAGGCATGTGTCAGGGTTGTATCCTTTCACCATAACTTTTTAGTCTGTATGCTGAGCAAATAATCTGAGGAGCTGGATTACACGAAGAAGAACAAGGCATCAGGATCGGCACAGTATTCATTAAAAACCTGTGTTGTACAGACGACACTACCTTACTTGCTGGAAATGAAGAAGATTTGAGGCATTTACTGATGAAGATCAAAGACCACAGCCTCAGTACAGATTGCACCTCAACATCAGGAAAACAAAAATCCTCACAACTGGATCAGCAAGCAACACTGTCATAAATGGAGAAAGGATTGAGGTTGTAAATGATTTCACTTTACTTGGGTCCACAATCAATGCCCTTGGAAGCAGCAGGCAAGAACTCAAAAGACACATTGCACTGGGAAAATCTGCTGCAAAGGACCTCTTCAAAGTATTCAAAAGTAAGGATATCACCTTGAAGACTAAAAAGTGCCTGACCCAAGCCTTGCTATTTTCAGCTGCATCACGTGCATGTGAAAGCTGGACTACGAACAAAGAAGACAGAAGAAAAATTGATGCCTTTGAATTGTGGTGTTAGAGAAGAATGTTCAATGTGTGGTAGACTGCTAAAACAACCAACAGATCTGTTCTGGAAGAAGTACAACCAGAGAGCTTCTTGGAAGCAAAGATGGCAAAACTGCATCTTACATACTTTGGACATGTCAGGAAAGATCAGTCCCTAGAGAAGGACATCATGCTTTGTAGAGTGGAGGGTCAGTGAAAAACAGGAATACCTTTGAAGAGATGGATTGACACAGTGGCTGCAACAATGGGTTTAAGCATAAAAACAACTGTAGATGTGGCAAAAGACCAGGTGGTGTTTCGTTCTGTTGTTTGCAGGGTCACTATGAGTTAGAACCAACTCGACGGCACTTAACAACAACAATGAAATGAACTGGGGAATATTTCTTCTTCTTCAATTTTCTGGAACAGTTTGTGTAGAACTGGTATATACATATTTTCAATATTTAGAAGAATTCATCAATGAATACATCTAGGTCAGGAGTTTTCTTTGTTGAAAGACTTTAGCCTGAAAATAAATTTCTTTAAGATACAAATCTATTCAAATTATCTAGGTCCTTAGGTGGTGAAAAGAGTTTGTTCTCTACTACTAACCAAAAGCTTAGTGGCTCAAATCCACCCAGTGGTAATGCAGAAAGGTCTGGGAATCTACTTCTGTAATATTACAGTTATTAAAAAAACCCTATGGCATGCAAATCTACCCTGGAACACATGGAGTGGCCTTGAGTTGGAACCTACTTGAAGGCAGTATTTTTTTTCCTAGAAATTTTTTCTTGAGTGAGAGTTGATAGTTCGTGCCCTTTAAAATTTTTTTTTAAAAAGTCTGTTACCAATTTATTGGTATGCTTTTTATATACTATCCTTTTAACATCTGTGAAACTTGTTACCATTTCTGTCCTGTTTTATGTTTGTAATTTGTGTTTCATTTTTTATTTTACTGATCAGTCTGGCTAAAGATTTATTAATTTTATTGATTTTTCCAAGAAACAATTTTTTGTTTTGTTGGTTTTCTTTATTATCTTTCTATTTTCTCTTTCATTGACTTCTGCTCAGATTTTCTTTTACTGCTTATTTTGGGTTTAATTTACTCTTCTTTTTCAAGTTACTCAGAGTGGAGGTTGATATCTTTGATTTGATAATCTTCTTTTGTAACATAGAGATTTAGTGTTGTAAATTACCCCTTAAATGCTACTGTTTTAGAGGCTTCCCACATATTTTGATTAGGCATGTTTTTGTATCAAAATTCAGGTGGTGTATATTCAGAACTGTTCTTTGACCCTCACGAACTTGTTCTAGTTTTCTTCAGTTTCAACTTGAACATACTTGCATATGAGTAATCGTCTGTACTGAAGTTGGCCCCTGATCTAGTTCTTTTCATTTTTTTGATTGAATGACAATGTACATTCCCATGTAAATTTGCACGCCCACCTATATGCAGCTTCTGCTGCTTTCCCTGCCATATGATAGCTCACACTTTCTGTCTGCCCCCTACATGTCCCATCCTCCCAACAGACTCCTTTCCTCTCCTCTCCACCCACTCCCCTTCCTCCAGTAAGAGGTCAGCAAGATGATATCCTATAGATGCATACAACCATAAAGTGCACCCAAGATATGGTCACTCTGCATCACCAAGTCCAATCCATTCCTGTCCGAAGAGTGGACCTTCATTACAATTTATGGATGGGGCATCATCAAGGTCAGGGGCCATGCTTCTAGGGGAACCCTGAGGCCCCTGGACCACCAATTGTGGTCTTTTAATGGAGATCTCAGAATGCACCCCTTTTTATTCTTGTGTTGCCAGTGAGGCTCAACTTTGTGAGCTCCATCATGGCTATCACTGATGGTGGCCAGGCATCATCCAGTTCTTCTGGTCATGAGTCAATGTAGACATCCACTCGTGGGCCTCTGTGTCCTCTGAGTTCTCTTTACCCCATGTTGTTTTGGTACTCAATGATAATCCATTCATGCTGAGTTGAGACCATTTGCTGTACCCTCACATGGCAGCTTGGTAGCTTTTAAGACCCCAGACTCCACTCACGAATGTGGGGTACAGGGAGCCCTCAAAGCAAAGTGCTAGTTGTGACAATTGGTCTCGATTTCACCTGAGAGCATGCCTGACCTCATTCTGACTGATGATATTGCACTTTTTTTATTCTCTTTCTACAGATATAGTCAGTTTGATGCCTGTGCATTCCATCCAGCCAGGTCTGTGTGTGTAGTTGCTGTTTATATTGATAAAAAAAAGGTATTTGTTATGAAGAAGTTGTTGGTCTTGCAAAATTCTGTCATGCTATCTCCAGCATCATTTCTATGACCAATGTCATATTTTCAAACTACCATTCCTCCTTTGTCTCCAGCTTTCACATTCCAATCACCAATAATTATCAGTGCTTCCTCAATGCAGGTTTGATCAATTCCAGACTGCAGAAGTTGGTAACAAGCTTCCATTTCTTCATCTTTGCCCTTAGTGGTTGGTGTATAAATTTGAATACCAGCCATATTAGTTGGTTTTCCTTGTAAGCATGTAGATATTATCTTCTCACTGACAGCACTGTATTTCAGGACAGATCTTGAAGTGTTCTTTTTGATGATGAATACAACACCATTCCTCTTCAAGTTGCCATTCCTGGCATAGTAGACCATATCATCATCTGATTCAAAATGGATAACACTGTTACCAGACAACACTCTGGATTCTTGTTACCTGCCCTAGTAGAAAGCCAGTCTTTGAGACAGGTATTTGGGTGAGTGATCAAAGGCTTTGTTATTATAATTACAATTTATCTGTGTTTGCAGGCAAAAATACATGGTGGACAGACACCATATTCATTCTCCTGGCCTGTCCAACACTGCCCAGCAAGGTTAGAATGTTTAAAGGTAGGGAGGCTACATGAAGGTGCAGGTGCAAATGCCAGGGAAACAATGTGAGCAATGTCAAAAAGAAAGCTCCTTTGTCCAAGGACTTCAGGGGTCTTTTGGAAATATTCATCTGAAGTTGGGGTCCAGGCATCCTTGATCATCATCTGAATAGAGGGTCCCTGAGCTGGCTCCTGTAAGTTAATGTATGATTTCTGGGGCCAGGAATTTTAGAAAAAGAACGAATAAGTACAGGTGTCACTTCTATCAAACAGGTAAGAAATTAATTCTGACTATCTATTTTAATTTTCCCTTTCAAAAAATAGGAGTCTTTTTATCTGCTTCAATACCAGTCTATTTCAGCTCACTAAAGCCTATGATATCAATGTCTATGAGTTCCACTTCATTTCTGAGGATTTGCAACTTTCCTAGATTTGTACTTTGTACAGAACAAGGGAAACTGCGTGGGTTAAAGTCAAGAAAGTTGTGCACCAGGGTTGCATCTTTTCACCATACCTATTCAATCCATATGCTGAACAAGTAATCTGAAAAGCTGGACTCAGTGAAGAAGAGTGGGACGTCAAGACTGGAGGAAGATGTATTAACAAGCCATGTTAAGGAGATAACACAAGCTGCTTGTTGAAATGAAGGAGAGTTGAAGCACTTACTGATGAAGACAAATACCACAGTCTTCAGTATGGATTATGCCTTAACATAAAGCAAACAAAGTTCTCACAAATGGGCTGATAAGCAACAACTTGATAAATGGAGACAACACTGAAGTTCCCCCAAACTTCATTTTACTCAGACTTAAAATCACCACTCATGGAAGCATCAGTTAAGACATCAAAAGACACATTGCACTGGGTAAATCAGCTACAAAAGACCTCATTGCAATGCAGAAAAGCCAAGACATCATCTTGAAAACTAAGGTGGGCTCCTCCCACAAACAGCCCAACCTAGAGGCAGTGGAAGCCAGTGACAAGGAGGGCTGTGATGGTGAAGGAGTGTGAGACCACTTACCAACCTGAGAGCTGCTGTTGGGGCTCCTGCAATCATTCCAACCTAGAGGCAGTGGTGCCAGTCACAAAGGGCCTCACAGTAGTGAAAGGGTGTGTGAACCCTCCCCAACCCAAAAGCCGAGGCTGAGGCTCTGTGAGGCAGCTGTAGCAGTGGCACTTGTATCCTGTCCACCTTGGGGAGTGTGCTGTGAAAACATGGCAGCTGTGCAAGCAGTGCCCCCAGCCCAGAGGCAGAAGCAGCAGTGGCACTGCTGAAAGCAGGCTCATTCCCGTATCTGGGAGCTGCAGTGGCAGAGTCAGCATGTCTGACTCGCCCACCCATGGGTTGAGGCAGCAGCAGTCCAGTGCAGGAGAGTAAGATCAAAGAATAGAAAATAATCAGATCACATGGAGAAACTATGATCCAGCCTCAAAAGAGAGACACTGGAAGATAAAACTGAACTATTATGTCTCCCCAGAACAGCAATGACTTCCTGATGGCTTGGAGACAACAATCAATATCTAAACACCTAGCTTAGCAATCTACCATAGCTTCTGCAAACTCCCAAAGTAAAGTATCAGTGGATTTCCCAGATGAAGGAGAGTTTTTGCAAGTATCAGAGACAGAATACAAAAGATTGACACACAGTGCTGGGTAAGGTATCAGGAAAGAATCAGGCAAAATGCATCAGAGCACACTGAGAAATTAAACAAGCTTCAAGAAACGATTCAACAACACTCTGAAATTTGGCAGATTAACAATAAAATCACTGAGCTTGAAAACTTAATAGTCAAAGGAAAAGCACTGAGAATACAGAATGTAGAATTAGCAAGACTGAAGAGAAAGTAAATGACACCAGCATACATGAGGAAAAATCAGATAAAAAACTCAGTAAGAGTGAAGAATTACTAAGGGTGATGTGGCACTCTATTAAGAGGAACAATATTTTACTAACTGAGTACTAGAACAAGACAGTGTAGCTAAAAATACGGAGAGAGTTGTTGAAGACCTGGTGTCAGGAAACGTCCCTGACCTCATAAAAGATGAAAAGATCTCCATTTAGGATGCTTACTGAACCCTACTCAAGATATATCCCAAAAGAAATACATCAAGGAATAGTCTCATCAAGCTCAATAAAACGAGAACAAGGAGAGATGACTAAGGGCAGTCAGACTTAAACAAAAAATAACTTACAAAGGAAAATTATTAAGATTAAACTCAGACTACTCAGCTGAAAGTATGCTGGCCAGAAGATAATGGGATAACATACACAAAGCCCTAAAGAAAAACAACTACCAACTGAGAATTATATATCCCCCAAAACTGTCTGTCAAATATGAAGGTGAAATTAAGACTTTCACAGATAAACAGAAATGTAGAGAATTTGCAAGAACCAAACCAAAATTACAAGAAATATTAAATGAAGTTCTTTGATTAGTAAATCAGTAACATCGAATATATACTTAAGCATCTAACACCCAACAGAGCATCTAGACACCATCAGGAAAGGAAATCCAAAAATGATAACCAAAAGCAAATCACAAAAAATAGATATTCAGAGATTTCAGGATATAATCAACAACTACATTATATGAAAAGAGAAGGTCAAAAAATAGTATACATAGATCTTCCAGACGTGGAGGAAATCGAGGAGACACAAGACACTGAAGTTTGGATTACCTTTAGATTAATAAAGGGGACTAAGGCAATAACCGAAAAAGAAACCTATAATTCTACACATCGAAAAGCAAAACACAAAATCACAGCAATTTCAAGAAAACAACACTAAGAGCCATGAAAAGAAAACACAAAGAACAAACACTCAGTACCGAAAATGAAATGCAACAAAGGAACTGTCCATGACACCCCCCAAAAAGCCAGCAAAATGACAGCACTAACATCATATCTATCAATAATCACATAGAATATAAATGCACTAAGTGCACCAATAAAGAGAAGGAGAGTAGCAGATAGGATTAAAAAACAACAATAACAACAAAAACAAACCATGATCCATCCATATGCTACTTACAGGAGATGCACATTAGAACCAAAGACACAAAGAAATTGCACCTGAAAATTTGGAGAAAAATATACCAGGCTAATAACATTCAAAAAAAGCATGAGGGGCAATACTAATCTCTGACAAAGTAGACTTTAAAATTAAGTCCACCACACAGGGTGAGAAGGGACACTATATAATGATTAAAGGCTCAAAACAGGAGGAGGATGTAACCATACTAAATATCTATGCACCCAATGATAAGGTTCCAAAATACATGAAACAAACACTATTTGCACTAAAAACAGAAATAGGTAGTTCCACAATAATAGTAGGAGACTTCAACACACCACTCTCAGTAAACCACAGAACATCTAGTAAAAAAGCTTAGTAAATACACGGAAGGTCTAAATGCTACAATCAGCCAACTTGACCTCACAGACATATTCAGAACACTTCATCCAAAAGCAGCCAGGTATACTTTCTTTCCCAATACACATGGAACCTTCTCCAGAATTGACTACATATTAGGCCACAGAGGTATCCTCAACAAAATTCAAAATATTGAAATAATACAAAGCTTCTCAGATCACAAAATCAGTAACAGAAAAAAGATTCAAACACAATCAAAACCATGGAGGGAGATGGAGCCAACACAACGGTCTAGACACATGTCTCTTTAACTTCCTCTGAAAACTAAGGCCTGGATTGATAATTGAAAAGAGCTTTCTGGACACCCAGTGGACTCTAAGATATAGCATAGGGCTGTCAGTTTGGACTACATGCCAGTAAATAGGAAACTTCCTCTCTCTCACTGAACCCTGCTCCTTCTGACTGACTGCATGAGCAGACTAAAGTACTGGCACTTGTATTTTTTTTCTTTTTGTTGGCTGGTAGGCATAGGATGGGTGTGAGCCAGCAGATGTGTTGAGCAGCAGTGCTGAAGTAAAGAGAGTGTGCTGCAGTGGAGAGACAGTGTGTGGGATAGCCATGTTTTGAGAGCCTGGTGGCAGACTGAAGGCACAAGAGCCCCTCCACCATCTCTTTTCTGAGTTCGATCATAGATTCTTCTGTTTCGTGGTAGGAGGAGCAGCTTGACAAGAATGCCATCTTGGTTGTGTGGGAGGAGGAGTCATCCAACTGGAGGCCTCTGCAGGGGCTAACTCCAGTCTGGGTGGCAGTGCAAGTCCAAGGAGCACTTTTCTAGCAGAAAGGCTGTGTTTAGCACAGTGTTACCCTACAGGTAGGGCCCAGCAGAGGATGGCAACAGAACCATAGCCCCTCCCTGCTTTGAAGTACATCATAGGACTGCTGAAGAGGTGCTTTCACTGCCAGCCAGAAGGCGGGGTCTGCCACACTTGACAGCCTAATTGATTTTGGAAGCTGTCAGATAGCTTTTAGTTCTTGAAAACAAGAATTCCTGGAGAAATAACTACTGGGAAGCCCCACAGTGTATCTTCCAGCCTTTACTGACTCACATCATAGTATTGACTGATGGTTCTCCAGTGACTCCATAAGTAGAGCAGTGTCTTTGCCAGCCAGGAGGAGGAGCCTGCGACCACAGAGAGTCCACTGGGACCAGTCACTAGACTATGCAGAGGCAGCTTCTGACCAACTGCCTTCTCAGCTATGCCTCACCTCCTGTTAAGGTGACACCAGAGAAACTAAACAGACTCTAGATGGCCTGTAACCAATACAGCACCACTAAGCATCTAAAGAAACTGCCCACCATGGCTCCAGAAAACTCCCAAAATAAAGAATAAAAAAAAATTCCTGGATGAAGAAGTCTTTCTGAAACTATTGGAGGCTGAGGAAAAAAGAACTATATAGAGAGCCCTCTTAGAAATTAAAGAAAATGCAGCAGAGCAAAATGAAAAATTAAGTTATTTGAACTGATGAAATATCGATGTTCTGAAATTCAACAGATCAGTAGCAAAATTACAGAACCGGACAATCCAATTCAAAGACAAAAGAGCAGAATTGAGGAAACTGAGTTCAAACTTAGCGACCTTAAGGACAGAGCAGTTGACAACAGCATTTATGAAGAGAAATCAGAGAAAAGAAATAAGAAACATGAAATAACATTAAGAAATACGTGGGACTCTATCAGGAGGAATAAGCTACGATGACCTGGAATTCCTGAATAGGGAGGGAAACCTGAAAACACAGAGTACTGTTGCTGAGTTGCTGATAGAAAATGTCCCTGAAATCATGAAGGAAGAGAATATAGATATCCAAGACATGTATCAACTGTCACAAAAACTAAACCCTAAAAGAAAGACACCAAGACATGTTATAACCAAGCTTAACAAAATGAAACATAAGTAGAAACTCTTAAAGACATTGAGACTCAAAGCAAAACTAACATTCAGAGGGAAGCCCTGTAGGCTTTTGTCTGACTTCTTGGCAGAAATGATATCTGCAAGGAGGCAGGGGGGTGACACATTCAAAACTTTGAAAGAGAAAACTTCCAACCGAAAATTCTATATCTTGCAAAACTGTCCTTCAAATACAAAGACGAAATTAAGACATTCACAGATAAACAGAAGCTTAGAGACTTTCTAAAAACCAAACCAGAACTACAAGAAACACTAAAAGAAGCTCTTTGCTTAGAAAAACAGAACCATTAAGTGTTTACTTAAGAAGGCAACACAGGACACAACATCCAGAAACCTACTCAGCTAAGGAAGGCACAAAACTCAATCAAAGTTATAACATTAAAAGAATAGAACCAGTGATCATATCATGAAAACTATGACACTATCACATTAAAAAGGGATATACTACGGTTGTTACAGTTCCTGAAAGGACTATAGGACTATAAAGAAGTTAAAAAGATATGTAGAAGTTAAAATTCAGTTTAAACTTATAATATTAAGGGGGATTATAGGGGCAACCACAAATCACAATGACAGTGAAACATATCAAAACAAAAACTTAACACAGGAATCTCAACAAACACAAATGCAACACTGAAAAAGACGGCAAGGCAATCGATAAAGAAGAATGATCCAGAACAGAACACTGAGGCAACACAGAAAACACCAAAACAAAAACAAACACATCAAAATGACAGTACTAAACACATGCCTATTAATAATCACACTGAATGTAAAGGAACTGAAAGCTCCAACAAAGAGACAGTGAGTGATATGCTGGATCAAAAGACATGACTCACCTATATGTTGCTTACAAGAAACACACCTTAGACTTAAACATATGAACAAACTAAAAATTAAAGAATGGAATAACATACCAAGCTAATAATATACAAAGAAGAGCAGCTGTGGCAATACTAATTTCAGATACAGTAGATTTTAATGTAAAATGCACCATCACAGACAAGGGCGGTCACTATTTATTGCTGAAAGGTCCAATACACAACCAGGACTTAACAATATTAAATATTTATGCACCCAGTACTAGAGCATCTAAATACATTGACCAAACACTGAATGCATTGAAAAATGAGATAAATCAGTCCACAATAATAGTGGGAGACTTCAACACTCTACTTCCAGTAATGGACAGATTATCTAGAAGAAAAGTTCAGTAAAGACATACAGGATTTTATTGTGACAAATTAACCAAGTAGACTTCGTCGACATATACAGAGCTTTTTATCCATCGACAGATAAGTACACTTTCTTTTCCAAAGTACGTGGAACATTTTCCAGAATAGACCACATATTAGCACTTAAAGCAAATCTCAGCAAAATCCAAGCCACTGAATTATTACAAAGCACCTTCTCAGAACTTTTAGCCATAAAAGTAGAAATCAATAACAGAAAAAACATAAATAGAAGCTGGAATTCAGGGAAACTGAACAACACTTTGTTACAAAACTCATAGGTCGTAGAAGAAATCAAGGATGAAATAAATTTATGGAATCAAATGAGAATGAAAACACACCCTACCAGAACCTATGGAACACAGCCAAAGCAGTAATCAGAGGTCAATTTATCTTTATAAATACACAAATCAGGAAGGAAGAAAGGACCCAAAACAAAGAATTAACCCTACAGTTTGAACAAGTAGAAACAGGGAAACCCTTCAGACACCAGAAGAAAACAGATCATAAAGATTAGAGCAGAACTATATTAATTAGAGAACAGAAGAATGACTGAAAGAATTGATAAAACCAAAAGATGGTTTTTTGAAACAGTCAACAAAGCTGACAGACTTACAAATCAAAAACATGAGAGGAAACAAATAATCTCAATAACAATGAGATGGGAGATGTCACAACAGACTGAACTGAAATAAAAAATGTCATAACAGAATACTATGAAAGACTGTATTCTAACAGATTTGAAAACCAAGAGGAAACAGGCAAGTTTCTATTATCACAAGGTGAAGAAGAACAACTAAGTAAACTCATCACAAAGGAAGAGATTGAAAAACTCTTCAAAAAACGATCAGCGAAAAAAATCCCTGGCCCAAATGGATTCACTGCAGAATTTTTCCAAGCTTTTAGAGAAGAAATAACTCTAATACTACAGAGACTATTTCACATCACACAAAGGGATGGAATATTCCCAAATTCATTCTAAGAAGCCAGCATGACCCTGATACCAAAGCCATGGAAAGATCTCGCTGAAAGGAAAATTACAGACCACTATCACTCATGACTCGACGGCACTTGGCTGGCTGGAAGCACTCATGAACCTAGATACAAAAATCTTCAACAAAACTCTTGCCAGTAGAATTCAACAGCATATCCAAAAAATAATTCATCACTACCAAGCTGGATTCATAGTAGGGATGCAAGGCTGGTTCAGCATCAGAAAAACAATTAATATGATCAACCACATAAATAATGCAAAAACCAAGAATTACCTGATTTTGTCAATTGATGAAGAAAAGGAATTGGACAAAGTCCAACAGCCATTCATGCCAACAGCTCTCAGCAAAATAGGAATAGAAGGCAAATTCTTCAATGCAATAAGGGCCATCTACACAAAGCCAACTGCCTACATCATCCGGGACAGAGAGTGACTGAAAGAATTCCCTTGAGAACAGGAACTAGACTAGGATGCCCACCCTCACCTCTCCTATTCAATATTGTACTAGATGTTCTGGCCACAGCAACTAGACTAGACAAAGAAATAAACAGCATTGGCAAAGAAGAAGTAAAAATCTCCCTATTTGCAGGTGATATGATTGTGTAAGCAGAGAATCCTGAAGAATCCATAAGTAAACTATTCAAACTAATAGAAAGAAGAGTTCACAAAGTATCAGGATATAAAATAAACATAAGTAAACCAGTAGGATTCTTTATACCAGCAAAGAAATCATTAAAGAAGAAATCACCAAATCAATACCATTTACTACAGCCCCAAGAAGGTAAAATGCCTAGGAATAAATCTAACTAGAGAAATAAGAGACTTACAGAAAGAGAGCTACAAGACCTTACTACAAGAAAATAAGAGACTTAGATAAATGGAGAAACCTAGTCTGCTCATAGATAGGAAGACTTAACATTGTGAAAATGGCTGTTTTACCCAAAGTGATCTACATATACAATGCAATCCCAACACAAATTCCATTGACATTTTTTAAAGATATGCAGAAACAAATCACCGACTTCATTTAAAAAGGGAAGAAATCCTGGATAAGCAAAGCACTACTGAGAAAGAGGAATCCTGTGGGAGGCTTCACACTACCCAACCTTAGAACCTATCACACTGCCACAGTAGTCAAAGCAGCCTGGTACTGCTACAAAAAGAGACATATAGACCAATGGAGCACAGTTGAGACCTCAGAAATGTCACCGTTCTCCAATGAACCGCTGATATTCGACAAAGAGCCTGAGATTATAAATTGGAGTAACAACAGTCTCTTTAACAAATGGTGCTGGCAAAATTGGATATCCATCTGCAAAAAATTGAAACACCTTACACAAAAAGTAACTCACATTGGATAAAAAGACTTAAGTATCAAACCTAAAATGATAAACATCATGCAAGAAAACACTGGGTCAACAATAGGAGTTTTAATACACAACTTAAACTTCAAAATCTGACAAGGCACAATCCACAGAAGACAAGACAAGTAAATGGGAACTACTAAGAATCAAACATTTTTGCTCATCCAAAGACTTTATCAAAAGAAGTAAAAGACCACCTACAGAATGGGAAAAATTACTTGGCAACTACATGTTGGACCAATGTCTGATCTCCATAATCAACTAGAAAAAGGTAAATAACCCAATTAAGTGATGGGCAAAGGAGATGGACAGACGCTTCACTAAAGAGGACAGCCAGGCAGCCAAAAGGCACATGAGGAAATGTTCACGATCATTAGGTATTAAAGAAATCCAAATCAAGTCTACGATGAGATACCATCTCACCCCAACAATGTTGACCATGATGCAAAAAAATACACAAAAAAATGAATGCTACAGAGGTTATGGAGAAATTACAGCTCTCCTACACTGCTGGTGGAATTGCAAAATGGTGCAACCTCTTTGGGAAGCAATCTGGTGCTTTCTTAAAAAGTTGGAAATAGATATACCATTTGACCCAATAATTCCACTGCTCAGAATATGTCCTAGAGAATCAAGGGCAGTCACATGAGCAGATACATGCACATGACTGTATATTGCAGCGCAGTCCACAGTAGCTAAAAGATGGAATCAACCCAGAGGCCCAACAACAGATGAATGGATAAACAAACTATGGCACATAGACTCAATGGAACACTATGCGTTGATAAAGAATAATGATAATTTTAGGAAGAATCTCATAAGCTGGTTTAGGTTGGAAAACATTATGCTCAGTGAAATCAGTCAGTGGCACAAGGACAAGTATTGTATGAAACCCTTTCTACAAGGACTTAAAAGCAGACTCATGTGCAGAAGAAAAGATCTTTTGATGGCTGCAAGGGAGGGAAGGTAGGGAAAAGGCTGGTCATAGATTAGATAGCTGATAGAAATTTGGTTGAGTGAAAGCACACAGTCGTAGAAGATTGATTTAATTTGACTTCAACATAAACTGAAAACTCTTCTAATCTTAACCCAATATTGCTAGGCTAGAATAGCGCTGGGGGGTGGAGGGGTTCTGGAGACCATGCTCTGAAGGGACCTTGAGGCCAGTTGATGTAACTAGCCCATTACTAAGGGAGTCTTCTGCACCCCGCATTGGTGAGTGACGTCTGTGGTCTTCATAGCTAGCAAGCTGCCATCTGAGTACACTAAACGATCTCAGCTCAGCCGGAACAGATGATCACTACAAAAGATGAATGATAAGAATGATAAGAGACAACAATGGCCTAGAGAAATACATGTCAACGTGGGACCATCTAGAAGAAATTTATGCTGAGTGAAATTAGCCAGATACACAAGGATAAATTTTACCTGAGATCATTATTGTAAGGACTCAACAAATCAATTAAGTACAGAAGAAATCAATCTTATGGTCACTAGGGTGGAGATGGAGGCATAGAAAGGAATTTTTGCAAGTTAGATAGTGGTTAGGATTAGGGTTCAGTATACAATATGACAGCACACAATAGAAGTGGGATACCTACAATTTCTCAACTTCAAAGCTAAATTGTCCCCTTAATGTGGCCCTCCTCTTTGGAAGGACACAAAAACGGGGTCTGGGATTGGGAGACTACACTCTCAGGGGACATCCAGACTCTTTGGCATATCGAAGATTTTTTCTGTCTCTTAAGATAGTGCTCTGAATTCCACCTGGGTGAGCTGTGTCTGGGGTCCTAAAAAGCTAGCAAGCAGCTATCTAAATAGCACCAAATGGTCCCAATCCACCTGGACCAGTGGTAAATGATGGACATCAAGGACAGGAGAAAAATATAAGGCCACCAGACAAAGGGGCCATGTGAGCCACAGTCCGCTTCAGCGTGGGACCAGAAGAACTAATGACTGCCTGGATGGTACACATTGTGCAGCCCCGGACACAGCAAGTGATGAAGTAGAGAGAAGAGCTAGAATTCTTTCAAAAGGCCGCACTTGATGGTCATTCGGAATGAAGGTCCCCCCAGGCGTGTGGCCCCTGGGATGTCTAATACCAGACTGCATCGAGCACCAGGGCCAGCTCACCAAAGAGTGAACTGGACTATTTACAACATAGAGTGAGATTGCAGATGAACAAACCTTTAAATATGTTCATGGGGTTGTCTGAAAGGCTTGCTGGAGCCCACATGATTGCGTGAAGAGAGCCATACCTTGGTCAAAAGATCACAGGAAATTCTGAATCAAAGGAGAAGCATGCTGTCATGTTGTGGGGAGACCAGCTAGAATAGAATAGCGGTGAAAGTTGTGAATTATTATATGACAACATGATATAGACTGTAAAATTCTTCTTAGTTCACAATAAAATATATTAAAAAAAGAAGAAAAAGAAAACCAAGGTGCACCTGACCTAAGCCACTGTATTTTCAATCATCTCCCATACACATGAAAGCTAGACAGTGAATAAGGAAAGCCAAAGAAGAATCGATGCCTTTGAATTACACTATGGGCAAAGAATACTGACTATACCTTGGACTACCAGAAGAATGAACAAATCTGTCTTGAAAGAAGTACAACCAGAATGTTCCTTAGAAATGAGGATGTTGGCACTGCATCTTGCACACTTGGAACATGTCACCAGGAGGGATCACTCCCTGGAGAAGGACATGCTTTTATATGGCCATTGAGTCTATTCCAACTCCTGGCGACTCCATACGATTACCAATGCTATAAATCTCTAAGGAAGCAAACTGTCACATCTTTCTCCACGGGAGCAGCTGGTGGTTTGGGATAGCAGTTGATCACTTTAACCACTGGGCCACTAGGGCTTCATTTTTATTTTTATGCAATTTGAAATATTTTCCAATTTCCCTTTTGAGTTCTTCCAAAACATGTGAGTTAGTCTGAAATGTGTTATCTGGTTTCCAAATATTTGAGGGCTTTCTAGGGATATTTCTGTCATTGATTTCTAATTGATTCCAGTTATGGTCAGAAAATGTATTTTGCATAGCTTGACAATGGGTTTGGCTTGGGGTTTTTATTCTTTCTTTATTGTGTTTGGGTGAAAGTATGCAATTCAAATTAATTTTGCATGCTAGTCTATCTGCAGCTCCTTCTGCTCTCCTAGCCTGGTGACAGCACACTCCTGCTTTTCATTCTTAACAATCTCCTGTCCCCTCCTCTTCACTGTTTTTTCTCCCACCTAGAAACAGACCAGTAGGACAGCATCCTATAAATGCATAGAACCATAAAGTACTAACACCATGTGGTCACAATGTGTTCCCAAGTCCACTATATTTTTGTCCAGAGAGTTGACCTCAGCAGTGTTTTCTGATCAGGGGCGGCAGCAAGTAGAGGGGCCATGTTCCCAGGGGATGCTCGAGGCCATTGGACCACCAACTGTGGCCTTTCAGTAGAATTCTTTTCCTTGTGTTGCCACAGGGACCCTACACTGTGTGCCCCATCACGGCTGTTTCACGGTGGGCAGGCACTATCTGCTTTTCTGGTCACGTGTTGATAGAGTCTCCCATTCACCTGGCTCCTTCTGTCTCTTGGGCTCTTTTTTCCTCGTGTGTTTGTTGTTCTCAGTGCTCATCTGTTCCAGATGAGTTGGGACAATTGGGTGTACCTCAGATGGCAGCTTGGCAGCTTTTAAGACCCCAGACACCACTCACCACTTATGCACCAATAAGGGTGCATAAGACTCTCTTAGCAACATGCTAGCTATACCAGTTGGCCTCAATGTCCCCCAAAAGCGTGGCCCCCAAGCCCCCACCCCTGCTACTCTGTCCTTGCAATATTGGGTCGAGATTAGAAGAGTTTCAATTTTTGGTGAAGTCCAGTTAAGCTGATCTACTTTCTACTGTGTGCTGTCACTGCTTTCACCTAACCAAATTTTTACCAACTATCGAGCGGTAGAGTCAAAATAGTGGACTAAGCACAGGTCTCCCTAAATCCCTCTGGAAACCAAGACCTGAATTGATAATTAAATGGCGACTTCTGGTTACCTAGTGAGCCCTAGGACACTGCATCGGGCTGATAATTTGGACTTCATACTACCGAATGGAAAGCCTCCTCTCTTTATCCAACTCCCGTTCCTGGCCAGTCCTGGCTTTCGCAGACCAAAGGTAACTCACCATTTTGACTTTTTTTCCTCTGTCTTGGCTGGCTGGTGGAGCTGGGTCTTGACTGGCGGCTAGTCTCAGACACACTGCTGGTGGGATTAGTGGGTGAAATTGCCATATTTTGAGAACCTGGCTTAGGACTCCACACATCTTGCCAGCTTTGGCCTCTCTTTCCGCCTCTGCCATAGTGTAGTCTCTCTGATGCACTATATCAGCATATTGGCTGGCTCCTGGCCAGTCCCTGCCTCCTAGATGACAAAGAAGGCATCAGTACCTGCAGTCCTCCCAAATGATGAGACAGAAGAAGTAAGACTCAGTGTGCCACTGCCTCATCTTTGAGAGAGGTAGTTTCATCTTTATTGGCACCTAGTCCAATGTGACAACCCTATGCCTGACCCTGGGGCTCCCAGGATGTCCACACTGCTCCATTCAGTTATCAGTCCAGGCCTTAGTTCTCAGAGGGAATTGAGGAGATGTGTGTCTAGTCCACCATATTCACCCTGCTCGAGGGTTTTTTTTTTTTTTTTGATATAGCTATTGAATCATGAAAAATGGCCTATTTTGTGAAATATTCATTGTACACTTGAATAGAATTTGCATTCTGCTACTGCTGCACGAAAAAGGAACTCTGCAGATTTAGTAGTTAAACGCTTGGCTGCTAAATGAAAGGCCAATGGTTCAAACCTACTAACTGTTCTGCAAGAGAAATGTATAACAGTCTGCTTCTGTAGTGATTTATAGCCTTAGAAATCATACAGGACAGTTTTACTCTGTCCTATAGAGTCACTATGAGTCAGAATAGACTGTGTGGCAATGACTTTTTGGCTTATTGCTGGATAAAGTTTTCTGTAGATGTCAGTTAGGTGAACATGGCTGATAAATTACAAAAACCAATTAAAAAGCAAACCAGTTGTCCTTGACTCAAGTCTGATGTATAGTGACCCTATAGAACAGAACAGAATCACTTCATAGAGTTTCCAAGCAGTGCCTAGTGGATTCAAACTGCTAACAGTTTATCAGCTGTAGTACTTAACCAACAATTCCGCCAATGTTTCCATGTGACTGATGATGCGATTCAAATCTGTATCTTCAAACCATTTTTAAGTGCATAATTCAGTGACATAAACGAAATTTCCAATGTTAGGCAACTGACAGTACCATAGATTTCCAAAAACTTTCATCACTCCGAACAGTAACTATGTACCTTGTGAACAATAACGACTAATTTCCCCCTCACCTAGCCCCTGGTAACCACTTACATACTTTCTGTCTCTGTGAGCTTTCTGATTATAAATATTCCATTTAGGTGGAGTCATGAAAATTTGTCCTTCTGCATTTAGCATGATGTTTTCACAGTTTGTCCGTGTTGTATATCTTACATCACCGGAAGCATACAATAGTTGTTCTTTGGCATGTTTTATTTAGCATAATGCGTTCAATATTCATCCATGTTATTATATACATCAAAACTGTGTGCCTTTTTATGGCTGAATAACATTCTATTGTATGATACATATTTTATTTTTCTGTTTGTCTGTTGATGGATACTTGGGTGTTTTATGCCTTTTGGCTATTGTGAGTAGTGCTATAATAAACATCAGTGTGGATCTATCTGTTTGAGTCTCTGCTTTTAATTCTTTTGAGTATATAACTAGCAATAGAATTGCTAGGTCATATAGTATATTATGTTTAACTACTTGAGGAACTGCCAAACTACCTTTCATAGCAGCTGCTGCACCGTTATTCAACCCTAACAGCAATGTACAAGGTCTTCAATCTCTCCACATCCTCACCAAAACTTATTATTTTCTGACTTTTATATCAGCCATCCTAACAGGTATGAAGTATCTCATTGTGGTTTTGATTAGCATTTCCCTACTGACTAATGATGACTGAGCATCTTTCAATGTGCTTGTCAATCATTTATGTATTTTTTTTGGAGAGATATCTATTTAAGTCCTTTTATCATTTTTTAATTGGGTCATTTGTGTTTTTCTTGCTGAGTTTTGGGAATTCTGCACAAATTTTTACGTTAATACTTTATCAGATACATGGTTCTCAAATATTTCCTCTCAGTCTATGGGTTGCCTCTTCACTTTCTTAATAAAGTCCTTTGCTGCACAAAAGTTTTAAATTTTGATGAAGTTTAGGTTATCTGTTTTTGTTGTTACCATTGTTGTCGCTGTTGCTCATGTTTTGATGTCATATTTAAGAATCCATTGTCAAAACCAAGGTCATGAAATTGTACCCTCATGTTAGGTTCTAATAATGTTATGATTTTATTGTTTACATTTAGGTTGTTGATCCATTATGATTTGATTTTTGTATATGCTGTGAAGTGGGATGCTTCAAGTATTCTGAAGCTGTGTTATTGGGTGCATAAGCTTTTCAGATCACTATGTCCTCTTGCTTGATTAACTCCTTTATCAGTAAGAATGTTATTTTATTTTTTTAAGCTCTGGCAATATTTCTTGCACTGAAATCTACTTTGATTAACACAGTCACTCCATATTGTTTCTTCTCTTTCTTAAAGTTTTATTGAAATATATTACACATGATAAAATTCATTCAAAGTACCAGGTCCAACAATTAAGACCATGAAGTTAACTATTCTAAGGGCTACATCTCACTGATTAATATAATTGCAGTCACCTTTGAAGTACTCCCCTGGGGAAGACATGCACCAATGCCACTGCCTAGTCCACCCTTCAAAACAATTTTGGGACTCTTTCCAGAATGGCCATTGCACATGGTAGCATGGTGGCAAATTTGCAAACTTAATTGTATAGTTGTCTGTGAGGGAGTTTTTAGCCAGTAAACAAACAAATGTATTGGAACACCCACCCTACTCATCTGTGCTGGCCACTAGTGACTTGTTTCTTTACCAGAAGATAAAGGAAATGCTGAAAAGAAGGTATTTAATGACATTCAGGACATCAAAAGTAAAATGATGACAGCTCTGATGGCCATTCCAGAAAAAGAGTTCCAAAGTTGCTTTGAAGGGTGGACTAGGCGATGGCATTGATCCTAGCTTCCCAAAGGGCATACTTCAAAGGTGACCATAGTGATATTCAGCAATAATGTATATAGCACTTTTTCTAGGATGAGTTCACGTACTTAATTGGCTGTCCTTGTCCTAGTCACATGGTACTGCTCTAACAGAAAAGACCGTGAGTGGAAGGCTTTATGTGGGGAAATTTTGTTGTCGCAGTCTGGTAAGTCACAAATTCATCCATAAGTTACAAGTCCATTCAGTACGAGAAATCGTCACAGTCTAGTAAATGAAGAGTCCAAATTCAAGGAGAGCATCTCGGCACAGGAACCTCAGGTCCGAATGACGTGTCTGCTCTCGGTCATGATGCTCTCTTAGTGTTGTGAGGTTCCCAGCTTCCTCTTCTCACTTCTCTCCCTTGTATCCCACAAGCTTGTAACTTGAGTCCTGCCTCACCAACACAACTGCAGCCCGTTCCCCATCATCAATATCACAGAGGCAGGATTCACAACACATGGGAGGAATGGCACCATGTTGGGATCCTAGCTGAGTCAAATCAATACATACACTTTTGGGGGGACGCAATTTAATCCATGACAGTGCTCATATACAAAAGATTTTCACATATTTATAGACATCTGCAGCCATCACCATAATTTAATTTTACAGTATTTTCATCTCTCCAAGATAAAACTCATTATCTATTAGTCTTCACCTCATTTCCTCTGCTTTTATCCACAGTCTTTGGCAACAACTTCCAGTTTCTATAGACTTGCCTATTCTGGATTATTCATATGAAAAGAATTATGATATGTGGGGTTTAAAATATATTTTTATTAAAATTTTTATTTTAATATAATTATACATTCATGTATTTGTAAGAAATAGTACAGAGAGGTCTGGTGTACCATTTAATCAATTTTCCCCAGTGATAAAATCTTACAAATGCATAGCAACAATATCACAACTGGATATGTCATTGACATGATCAAGATACAGAATATTTTCATCATCTTAAGGATAGCTCATGTTGTTCTTTTTCAGCCAACCACACTTCCCTCCTTCCCCCATCTCCTTCTTAACATCTGGCCATCATGAACTTCTTCTCCATTTCTATAATTTTATTATTTCAAGGATGTGGTATGTATAAATGGGAGCATATGATACATAATCTTCGGGAATTAATGATAGTCTCAAAAGATTATGCAATTCTCTGTAGATGCATGCAGGTGGTTGTGCATCCAGAATAGTTTGTCCCTTTCTATGGTTCAGAATAATTCCATGGAATGGCTGTAGCAGTTTGTTTAACCGTTCACCCACTGAAGAGCATTTGGATTGTTTCCAGTTATTGTTTATTACAAATAAGTATTTCTTGCTATAAATACTCAGGTATAGTTTTTTGTTTATTTTTTAAATGAGCATAAGTCTATTTTTCTGAGATAAATTAGATGCCCAGAAGTGCGATTTCTGAGTCAGAGGGTTGCACTCATGGCATTTAATTTATCTTTTAGTTCTAGAAAGAAACTACCAGTTTCCAGAGTAGCTGTAACCTTTTACAATCCCACCAGTAATCAGTTTCTCGACAATTTCACCAGCTTTTGGTATACTCTTTTTTTTTTTTTTAATTTTTGCTATGGTGATAGGTGTGAAGCGATACTGTGCTTTTAACTTGCGTTTCCTTAATGGCTAATGAGGTTGAACATCTTTGATGTGGTTGTTATCTATGTATCCTCAGTGATGAAATACCTCTTCATGTTTTTTGCTTATTTGTCCAAGTGGATTGTTAGTTTTTCTACTATTGAGTTTTGAGAGTTCTTTGTATATTCTAGATATTAGTCCTTTGATTAATATGTGGTTTGCAAGTATTTTCCCCAATTTTTTGGGTTATCTTTGCAGGCTCTTGCTAAGGTTCTTCATAGACAAAAGTTCTAAATTCTGATGGAGTTCAATTTTTCAGTTTTTTCTCTTTGGCTCTTGCTTTGAAGTCAGGTTTAAGAACTCCTTTGTCACTCTTATATCTCAAAGATTTTCTCCCATGTTTTTCTCAAAAGTTTTATAGTTTTCTGTTTTATATTTATATCCATGATCCATTCTGAGTTAATTTTTATATACAGTGTGAGATTTTGGTCAAGAAACTTTATGTTTTTTGGCTATGGATGTCTGATTGTTCTAGCACTGCTTGTTGAAAAAGCTACTTTTCCTCGTCCACTAAACTGTTTGGCACCACTGTGATGAATCAGTTTTGTATGTTTGTATGTTTCTGGATGGATTCTCTTTTTTGTTTCATTGACTTCTGTGTTCACTCTTCTATCAGTATTACAGTCTTCTTGATTACTGCAGCTATGTGATATGTTTTGAAATCAGGTAGGTTGATTTCTCCTAATCTATTCTTTTTCAAAATTATTTTGCCTATTCTAGTTCTATGTATTCACACATAAATTTTAGAATAATCTTATGTACATCCAAAAAAAAAGTAACTGGAATTTTCATAGAGATTCCAATAAACCTGTGTATCAATCTGGGGACAACTGTTATCTTGACTACATTGAGTATTTCAGTCAATCAACACTGATATTTCTCCACTTTTTAGATCTTATTTCATTTCCTTCATCAATATTGTGTAGTGTTCAGTACACAAATCGTGTATATTATTTTTTAGATTCGCACTGTTTTTTATGAGCTATTGTAAATGGTATTGTATTTTTAATTTGTTTCCATTTTGTTCATTTTAACATATAGAAATACAATTGATTTGTAGTTATGTTTATCTTGTATTCTGTGATTTTTCTGAATGATTAATTCCAGAAGTTTTTCATATTTTCTTTCAAATTTTCTTTTCCTTTTTATTATGATTGAGTGGAAATGTACATTCTCGTATAAATTTGCATGCCCACATATATGCGGATTCCACAGCTCTCCCTGCCTGGTGACAGCACACTCTTTCTCTCTCTTCCACACATGTCTTATCCTCCCAGCAATCTCCTATCCCCTCCTCTCCACCCACACCACTGCCTCCAGTAAGAGGTCAGCAGGATGACATCCTATAGATGCATAGAACCATAAAGTGCACATGTGATACACTCACTCTGTGTCGCCAAGTGCAATCCATTCCTGTCTGAAGAGTTGACCTACATTATGATTTATGGACAGGGGCAGCATCAGGGCCAGGGGCCATGCTCCTAGAACTCTGAGGCACCTGGACCATCACTTGCAGTCTTTTAGTTGAGATCTCAGGATGCACCCTTTTTATTCTTGTGTTGCCAGTGAAACTCAACTTTGTCACCTCCATCATGGCTATCACTGGTGGTGGGTGGGCACCATCTGGTTCTTCCAGTCACAAGTCAATATAGTCACCCACTTACGTGAGTCTCTCTGTCTTCTGAGTTCTCTTTTTCCCATGTCATTTTGGTCCTTGGTGATCATCTGTTCCTGCTGAGTTGGGACCATTTGCTGTACCCTCAGATGGCAGCTTGGCAGCTTTTAAGACCTCAGATGCCACTCACCAATGTGGGGTGCAGAGAATCCTCATTAGCAAAACGCTAGTTGTGCCAATTTGCCTCAATTTCCCCTGAGAGCATGGTGCCCGGCCCTCCACCCCAGCTACTCTGTCCTTGCAATATTGGGTGAAGATGGGAGGAGTAATCATGTTATGTTGAAGTCCAATTAATACTGATCTTTCTAATGTGTGCTGTCACAGATTTCACCCAACCAAATTTCTATCAACTATCTAATCTAAACCCTTCTGCCTCCTCAGGTTCTCCCCCTCCCCACTTTTCCAGCTGTAAAAGAGTCTTTTATTCCATGCATGAGTCTGTTTTTAAGTTCTTATCGTAGGGGTCTCATACAACATTTGTCCTTTTGTCGCTGACTACTTGCATTCAACATAATGTCCTCCAATTGAAACCAGATTATGCTTCCTAAAACCATCATTGTTCTTTATCATTGTATAGTGTTCCATTGAGTATATCTACTATAGTTTACATATCCATTCCTCTGTTGTTGGGCATCTGGTTTTATTCCATCTTTTTGCTAGTGTGGACTGTGCTGCGATAAACATTCATGTGCACACATCAGTTGGTGTGAATGGCCTTGATTCTGTAGGATATATTCTGAGCAGCGGAATTACTGGGTCAAATGGTCTATCTACATCCAGCTTTTTAAGGAAGGTCCAGATTGCTTTTCAAAGAAGTTGTACCATTTTGCAATCCCACCAACAGTGTAGGAGAGTTCCAATTTCTCCACAGTCTCCCCAGCATTTATTGTTTTGGGTTTTTTGGATCATGGTCAACCTTGTTGGGGTGAGATGGTATCTCATTGTAGTTTTGATGTGAATTTCTTGAATAGCTAATGATCATGAGCAATTCTGCGTGTGTCTTTCAGCTGCCTGGATCTCCTCTTTAGAGAGGTGTCTGTCCATCTCATTTGCCCATCACTTAATTGGATGATTTATCTTTTTCTTATTGATACTTTGTAGTACCTTATAGATTATGGAGATCAGATGTCAGTCTGACATACAGTTGCCAAATATTTTTTCGCATTCTGTAGAAGGCCTTTTAATTCTATTAATAAAGTCTTTGGATAAGCAAAAGTGTGTAATTCTTAATAGTTCCCATTTATCTACTTTCTCTTCTGTTGTTTGTGGTTTGACAGATTTTGTAGTCTATGTCGTATATTAAAGCTTGCATTGTTGTTCCTACTTTTTCTTGGATGAGCTTTATCATTTTAGATTTGACATTTAGGTCTTTTATCCACTTTGAGCTGGTTTTTGTATAAGGTGTAAGATACGGATCTTGTTTCAGGTTATTGCAGATGGATATTCAATTTTGCCAGTACTATTTGTTGAAGAGATTGGTTTTTTTTTACCCCAGTTTAATGCCTTAGGGCCTTTGTCCAGTATCAACTGTTCATAGGAAGATGGTGTCATCTCTGGGGTCTCAATTCTGTTCCATTGATCTATCTGTCTCTTTTTGTACCAGTACAAGGCTGTTTTGAGTACTGAGGCAGTGTAATAGGTTCTAAAGGCGAGTAGTGAAAGGCCTCCCAGTATGGTCTTCTTCAGTCGTGCTTTACTTATCCGGGGATTCTTCCCTTTCAAAACAAATTTGGTGATTTGTTTCTCCATCTCTTAAAAAAAATGTCACAAGAATTTGTGTTGGGATCACATTATATAATTAGATCGCTTTGGGCAAAATAGACATTTTCACAATGTTAAGTTTTCCTATCCATGAGCAGGATAGGTTTCTCCATTTATGTAAATCTCTCTTAGTTTCTTGTAGTAAGGACTTGTAATTCTCTTTGTACAGGTCTGTTATTTCTGTAGGTAGATTTATCCCTAGGTACTTTATCTTCTTAGGGGCTGTAGTAAATGGCATTAATTTGGTGATTTCTTCATTAACAGTCTCGTTGTTGGTATAAAGAAATCCTACTAATTTATTTCTGTTTATCGTGTATCCTGAGACTTTGCTAAACTCTTCTATCAGTTTGAGCAGTTGACTTAAAGTTTCTTTAGGATTCTCCGTGTATACAATCTTATCTGCAAATAGGGAGATTTTTACTTCTTCTTTGGCAATGCAGATGCCCTTTATTTCTTGGTTTTGTCTAACTGCTCTGGCTAGAACTTCTAGTACGATGTTGAATAGGAGACGTGAGAGTGGGCATCCTTGTCTAGTTCCCATTCTCAAGGGGAATTGTTTCAGTCTATCTCCATTCAGGATGACATAGACAGTTAGGTTTGTATAAATGGCCCTTATTGCATTGAGGAATTTGCCATCTATTCCTACTTAACTGAGAGTTTTTGGCAGGAATGAGTGTTGGGTTTTATCAAATGCCTTTGCTGCATCAGTAGAGAAAACCAGGTGATTCTTGTCTTTGGTGTTATTTATGTGGTTGATCACATTAATTGTTTTTCTGATGTTGAACAAGATTTGCATCCCTGGTATGAATCCAACTTGGTCCTGATGGATAATTGTTTTGATACGTTGTTGTATTCTGTTGGCAAGAATTTTGTTGAAGATTTTTGCATCTAGATTCATGAGTGATGTTGGTCTGTAGTTCTTCTTTTAGGTTGGATCTTTTGCTGGCTTTGGTACCAGGGTTATGCTGGCTTCATAGAATGAATTTGGGAGTATTCCATCCCTTTCTATACTGTGAAATAGTCTCAGTATTGTTGGGGATAACTCTTCTCTGAAAGCTTGGTAGAATTCTGCAGTGAAGCCATCTGGGCCCGGGTTTTTTTTCCGTTGGTAGTTTTTGGATGAGTTTTTCAATCTCTTCCTTTGTGATAGGTTTGTGAAGTTGTTCTGCTTCACCTTGTGATACTTTTGGTAGGTGATATGAATCAAGGAATTTATCCATTTCCTCTCAGTTTTCAAATCTATTAGAGGACAGACTTTCATAGTATTCTGTTATGATATTTTTGAAATCTTTCAGATCTGTTATGACAGCTTCCTTCTCATTTCGTATTTGGGTTATTTGTTTCCTTTCCTGCTTTTCTTTAGTAAATTTAACCAGTGGTTTGTCAATTCTGTTGATCTTTTCAAAAAACCAGCTTTTGGTCTTTTCAATTTTTTCAATTGTTCTTCTGTTCCCTAAATCATTTAGTTCAGCTCTAATCTTTATTATCTGTTTTCTTCTGATGCCTGAGGGGTTCCTCTGTTGCTCTTTCTCTACTTTTTTAAGTTGTAGGATTACTTCTTTAGTTTGGTTTCTTTTTTCCAGATGTGTGCATTTATAGAGATAAACTGACCTTTGATCATTATTTCGGCTGTATCCCATAGGTTTTGGCAGGAAGTATTTTCATTCTCATTGGAATCCGAAAATTTATTTATTTCATCCTTGATTTCTTGTATATCCTATGGCTTTTTGAGCAAGATGTTGTTCAGTTTCCAGGAGTTCCACTTTCTATCTATGTTTTTTCTGTTATTGATTTTGACTTTTATGGCTTTACGGTCTGAGAAGATGCTTTGCACTAACTAATTCAGTGGTATGTATTTTGTTGAGAATTGCTTTATGTCCTAACATATGGTCTATTCTGGAGAATGTTCCATGTGCACTGAAGAAGAAGGTGTAGTTGTCTGCTGATGGGTAGAAAGTTCCGTATATGTCGATGAGGTCCAGTTGGTTAATTGTGGCAATAAAATCTTCTGTGTCTTTACCAAGCTTTTTTGGAAGATTTGTCCAATACTGAAAGTGGAGTGTTGAAGTCTCCCTCTATTATAGTGGAGTGATCTATCTCACTTTTCAATGTAGTCAGTGTTTCTTTCACGTATTTAGGTGTTCTAGTATTTGGTGCATAAATATGTAATATTGTTAAGTCCTGCTGGTGTATTGAACCTTTGAGACATAAATAGTGACCATCCCTGTCCATGATGGTGGATTTTACATTAAAATCTATTTTATCTGAGACTAATATTGCCACACCTGCTCTTCTTTGTATATTGTTAGCTTGGTATGTATTATTCCATCTTTTAATTTTCAGTGTGTTTGTATCTTTAAGTCTAAGTTGAGTTTCTTGTAAGCAACATACAGGCAGGTCATTTCTTTTGATCTAAGAAGTCACTCGTGTGTTTACTGACATATTCATTCTCATTACATTCAGTTGAATTATTGATAAGTGTGTGTTTAGTGTTGTCGTTTTGATGTATTTGTTTTTGTGTTGATGCTTTCTCTGTTGCTCTTAATATTCTGTTGTGGGTCATTCTTCTTTATGGGTTGATTTTTCACCCTTTTCAGTATTGGTTTTGTGTTTGTTGAGACTCCTGTGTTGCATTTCTTGTTTGTTTGCTTGTTTTTTTTTTTTATGCTACACCTTTATTTTACTTTGTGGCTACCCTATGATGTCCCTTAATAATCTAAATTTAAACCCAATTTAATTTAAACCCAATCTACATATTTTATTAACTTCCTCTCCATCTGAAAGGACTACAACTGCTGTAGTATATCCCTCTTTTTAATGTAATGGTATCATAGTTTTCATGATATGATCACTGGATCACTTCTTTTAATATTATAGCTTTGATTGAGTTTTGTGCCTTCCCTACCTGAGAACATTTCTGGAAGTTGTGTCCTGCATTGTCTCCTAAAATATAGAGTTAATGGTTTTGTTTTTCTAAGTCAAGGATTTCTTTCATTATTTCTTGTAGCTTTGGTTTAGCTTTTACAAGGTCTCTAAGTTTCTGTTTATCTGCAAATACCTTAATTTCATTTTCATGTCTCAAAGACAGTTTTGTAGGATATTTAATTCTTGGTTGTAAGGTTTTCTCCTTCAAGTCTTTAAATATGTTATCCCACTGCCTCTGTGCCAGCATCGTTTCTGCCAAGAAATCAGATGAAAGCCTACAGGGCTTCCCCTTGAATGTTAGCTTTGCTTTGAGTCTCAACGCCTGTAAGAATTTCTGCTTATGTTTCATTTTGTTAAGCTTGATTATAATATGTCTTGGTGCCTTTCTTTTGGGATCATTATTATGTGGCTTTCAATATCCATCTTGGATATCTATGTTCCCTACTTTCATAATTTCAGGGAATTTTCTGTCAGCAACTCAACAATACTCTCTGTGTTTTCAGATATGTCTCCCTGTTGACAAACTCCAATTAATTGTAGATTGTTGCCTCTGATAAAGTCCCACATGTTTCTTAATGCTTCTTCATTTTTTTTAATGGTTTTCTCTGATTTCTCCTCATAAATGCTGGTGTCAGTAGCTCTGTCTTCAAGGTCATTAAGTCTAGTTTCCAGTTGTTCACTTCTGCCCTTTTTGCTTTGAATTGAATTGTCTAATTCTGTAATTTTGTTATTGCTCTGTCAGATTTCAGAATGCTGATGTTCCATCAGTTCGAACAGCTTGCTTAATCTTTCATTTTGCTCTGCTGCATTTTGTACAACATCTAGAAGTACTCTTTTGCACTCAAATTCTGACAGTTTCAGGAAGGCTTCTTTATCTGGGATGTTCTTTGGTTCTTTATTTTTGGAGTTTTCTGGAGCCACGGGTGGATTTTTCTGTAAATGTTTAGCCAGGGTTCATTGCTTTCTGGACATCTGGAAGTTGTTCAGTTTCTCTGATGTTGTCTTAAGAGGAGCTGAGTTGCAGTTCTGAGAAGGAAGTTGATCAGCAGCCACTTCTGTGTACTCCAGTTGCTGGGCCCAGTGGAATCTCTAGGGTTGCAGGCTCCATTTCTTGTCTGGCAAAGACGTAACACTACTTATGGAATCACTGGTGGCCATCAAGTGACTATGATGTGGGTCAGTAAAGGCTAGAGGCCATGCTGTCTGGCGGCCCTGCAGTTTATTTCTCTAGGCAGTCTTCTTTTAAAATGGAAGAGCTATCTGACAGCTTCCAAAATCAGTCAGGGTGTCAGATGTGCAAGCCCCTCCTTCCAGCTTGCAATGGAGGAACCTCTCCAGCCATCCCCAGATGCTGTGATGTAGATCAGAGTACGGACAGATTACTGTCCTGCTGTGGTCCTCTGCTGGGTCACACCCATAAGGCTACACTGTGCTAAACACAGCTTTTGTGCTGGGAAGGCACTCCCCTGGATGAAACTGCCTTCCAGCTTGGGAATTAGGCCATGCTGAGGCCTTCATTTAGGTAAAGCCACTTCCCAGTTGAACAAAGTGGCATCCCAGATAATCTGTCCTGCCTGCTGTGAAATAGCTGAATCTATGGTCTGGAAAGAGAGAGTGGTGGAGCTATGGTGCTCTGAGTCCAGAACTGGGCTCTGAAATGTATCTATTCCATCCACTGATCATGTCAGCAGTGTGGCTGCGCTTTGCTTACAGTTAAGCCCATCCCCCACTTGCTAGCCAACAACAAGAAAAAAAAGTTAAAAACACCACTTGCTTTCAGTCTGTCAGAGCCGGCCATTCAACAAGGGTGGGGATCAGTGAAAGAGAAGACATTTCCTGCTCAGTAACATGTAGCCCCAAGTGACAGCCCTATGCTGTGTCCTATGGCTTACTGGGTGTCCAGAAAACTCCTTTTAATTATCAATCCATGCCTTAGTTTTCAGGGGGAATTAAGGAGACATGTGTCTACTCTGCCATCTTGACTCTGTCCCCCACTTCCAATTTTTTTAATAGGAAAAAATCATGCATATTTAACCATGTAAGTACCATTTCTGTTATTCTTCATTCCATTGTGCAGAAATGTAGTTCTAAACAGTTTCATTTTCCTTCTGCCTAAAGGATATTCTTTAAAAATTTATTGTAGTGTAGGTCTGATAACGATGAATTATTTCAGCTTTTTTTTATACTAAAATGTTTTCATATTAGTTTTTGAAAGAAATTTTTCTGGGGACAGAATCCTAGGTCAACTATTTTTTCTTTCACTACTTGAAAGATGTCACTTCAGTCTTCTTGCTTGACTTCTAGCCAATGAGAAATCTTTCATAATTATTGTTTTTGTTTCTTTATACAAAATAATTGCTGATAAGATATTTCCCTTGACAATTGATTCTGAAAAGTTTCATTATTAAGTGCCTTAGTGTGGTCAACTTTCTGCTTCTTGTACTTGGGTTTTATTGAACTTAATGGGTTTGTTGATTTATAGTTTTCGTTGAATTAGAAAAATGAGCAACCATTATTTCTTCAAATGTTTTTTTCTGCTTTCCCTCTTTTGGGATGCTAATTACATGTGTATTAGACTGCTTGAAGTTGTCCCACAGACAACTGATGCTTTGTTCATTCTAAAATTCTTTTTTTAAAAAAATTTATTTATTTATTACACTAAATGACTAAAACTTCTAGCATCTATCAACTGTCTCATCTATGATAAACCACCCCACCCTGTAGAAAATTGTATTTTTAAATCCTTATAACAGGGGTCTCATACAATGTTTGTCCTTTTGGCACTGACTGATTTGACTCCTCATAGTATCTTCCAAGTGAAACCACATTATGAAAAGTTTTCTAAAATCTACATTTTTTTTTTCATACCATAGTGTTCCATTGATTATATGTACCATAGTTTGTTAATCCATTCATCTGTTGATGGGCATCTGGGTTGGTTCCATCTTTTAGCTACTGTGGACTGTGCTGTGATAGACATTCATGTACATGTGTCTGTTCATGCAGTGGAATTACTGGATTGAATGATATATCTACTTTCAGCTTTTTAAGGATGTGTCAGATTCCCTTCCAAAGTAGTCGTACCAATTTGCAATGCCACCAGCAGTGTAGGAGGGTTCCAGTCTCTCCATAGCCTCTCCAACATTTGTTGTTTAGTGGTTTTTGGATCATGGCCAACCTTGTTGGTGCGAGATAATATCTCATCGCAGTTTTGATTTGGATTTCTCTGATAGCTAATGATAGTCTGTGTATTCTCATATGTCTTTTGGCTGCCTGGATGTCCTCTCTAGTGAAGTGTCTGCCCATCTCCTTTGTCCATCACTTAATTGGGTTTTTGTTTTGTTTCATTTTGGTTATTTTCTATTGCTATGTCTTCAAGTTCATTAATCTTTATTTCCCCAATGTCTAATTTGCTATTAATTTTATCCAGGATATTTTTCATTTTATACATTCAGCTTTCCATTTCTAGAAGTTAAATTTGGATCCTTTTCCACTTTTAATATATAAAACCTGTTATCATCAAGTGAGTTTCAACTCACAGGACACAGTAGGACACAGTAGAACTGCCCCATAGAGTTTTCAAGGAGTTTTTGGTAGATTTGAACTGCTGATCTTTTGGTTAGCAGCCATGGCACTTAACCACTACACCTCTAGGGTTTCCATCTCTCATTTTAATTCCTTTTGACATATAAAATACCGTATTAATAACTGATTTAAAATATTATCTGCTAATTGTAACATATATGTCAGTTTGGAGTTGATCTTGATTGATTGATGTAGCTCCTCGTTGTAGGCTGTATTTTCCAGCTTCTTTGAATGCCTGGTAATTTGTTTGCTAAGGAGTGTTGGTGGTAGAATAGTTAAGTATTAGTTGCTAACTGAAAAGTTGAGTGGTTCGAACTTAACCAGTGGCTCCACTGGATAAAGACCTGACAATCTGCTCCTGTAAATATTACAGCCTAGAAAGCCCTATGGGTGCAGTTCAACTCTGTCACGTTATTCAGAATCAACTCAATGGCACACTACAACAACAATAATTTCTGCTGACTGGATGGCAGACATTGTTGAGTTTTGGATATTTTTGTGTTTTTATAAACATTCTTGAGCTATGTGCTGAAACTCAGTTACTTGAAAAAGCTTGATACTTTCAGGTTGTACTTCTAAGTTTTGTTATAATTGGTAAAGTGGTGTTAGTACCAGGGCTAATTATCCTTCACTATGAAGGCAATAGCTTTTGTATATGTTGTCTAATTCGCATGAATTTTGAGATATTCTAATCTGGCTAGTGAGAATAGGCACTCTTTCTAGCCCTGTATGAGCTTAGTTTAGGTATTATAGTTTTAATCCTATCAGATATTTCTTTCTCAGACTTTAGAGTGTTTCTTGAGACATGTTTTCTTATCAGTACTTAGATGAATAGTACATGAGAATTCTCTGTAGATTTCCATAATTCTCTCATTGTGAAGCTCTCTTTGGTACTCTCTTATGAATCCTAGCTGTGTTGATATTTCCAGGTTCTCAGCTCCTTCTAGTCTATTCAGAGATTTTGCTAAGGTCTGCCTAGGTTCTCTGTCCCCACACTGTGGCCTGGAAACCAGGCGGCTGAGGCAATTGTAGGGATTACTTTATTTGTTTTTCACTTCTCAGAGATCACAGTCTTCTGTTGTCTGATGTCTAGTGTCTTGTAAATCATTACTTCATGCACTGTGCCCATTCCTTGTTATTTCATACTGGGTGGAAATGGAGCTCACTCTTAATCCTCTGGGATGCCAGCAGTAGCAGGCATATCAGGAGAGGCAGAGCTGGATGCTGGAGTGTCTTACCAGGTTATGACCCATTGGTTTAGGCTTGACCCCCACAGCTGCCCAGAATTTATTCTCCAGTGCTGTAGAGTGGCTTTCTCCTCCCAGAACCCTTTGCTTCTGTCACCCTTTACTCTCAAGATTGTATTTTCTATGGGATACTGGCTTCTTTCTTTGATAAGGAAGGCAAAGAAACTTAAGCTATTACTGTCTGTTCACCTGAGTTAGCAGCAGCAGCAGGCAGTACTCTTGTCTTCCAAATGTGTTTTTTTCCTTTATTTTCATTCTTTTGTTCACTTACAGTATTTATTAAGCTCCCAGTTCTTTCCAGTCACTGAAAGCTTGGCAGTGAACAAGACAGGCAATGTTTGTAACCCTCTGCAACTCATATTCTGCTGAGAGAGCCTAATAATAAATAATTAATAAATTACAGGCATTGGTTATTATTAAGGAGCCCTGGTAGCCTGACAATTAAGTACTCAGCTGCCAACCAAAAGATTGTCTCTTCAGACCCACCCAGCAACTCCATAGGAGAAAGACCTGGCAATGTGCTTCCAGAAAGATTAAAAAAAGAAAGAAAGAAAGAAAAAGAAGCAAACTTTGTGGCCACTGAGTTGGTTCCAGCTCACAGTAAACTATATGACGGTACAGAACTGAACCACAAGGTTTCCAAGGAGCAGCTGGTAGATTCAAACTGCTGACCTTTTGGTTAGCAGCTGAGTACTTAATCACTGAACCACCAGGAGGATGTTTTCAGGCTAGACATTGAAAAACACTTTTTTTTGTGAGAAAAAGCCTTGTTGAGCCTAGAATATGATCATCACTCAACGTTGAAACTGGGAGATAGCTCAGAGGGCAGTCAATACGATTCTGCAGTTTGCAGAGAAAGGAGGGCCTGAAAAAGGGAGTAACCTAGAACCCAATTTTTTTATGTCCCAGTTCTGTGCTGTCCTGCCCACAACACCAGGATTAATTTCAGAATGCTCGGTTGGGCTTCTGAACAGATTGTTTGAACAAAGTCTCCAAATAGCCTTGAGGACAGCTAGTTCTTAGAGAGAAGAAGGAGGTAGGCCTGGCCTAAGCTGGACTTCTACAGGCCCCAGGAAGAATACGTGATGAGTGAGATGTTCGCTGGAAGCCTGAGGACCAATACGACTGCCCACTGACCACTCTTGCTGGCTTCAGGCCAGAGAGGCTGACAATGCCAGCAAGGATCTAGCCAAGACAGCCTGTCACTGCCTCTCACAGCCACCTCCTGTCCTGCTGATCATGGGTGAGGCGGCAAGCGGGAATGACCATTGAGAGCAAGAACTGGATCAGGACTCCAGTGTTTCTCCTGCTGTTAATGATGCCAGCATGCACCATGTGCCATGGAAGTTATCCTGAGGATGCAAACTAAATTCCAGGGGTTTGACAGATGATTATTGATACTTCTGCTCCTGACAGTGTCTGGTTCTCTGGGACTGTGGAGGAGGGTGGGGAAAGGAACTTGGCAGCAAAGGGAACAAAAAGAGAATTGTATGTGCTAACTAGTCACTAGTCTTTAAAGGGTTCACAAGTCTGTTTTTGTTTAGATCACAAGGCCCTATGGATTCTCAATGAATGCTGGTCAGGTGAATTATCTAATTCAGAATCACTGAGTACAGATTAATCAATTTTTGTGCACCTGGGATTGTACTAGTTGCTTTCACAAATAGATGACACAGCTGAAACCCAAAGATTTCTAATGACATGCTCAAGAAGGTGAGAAGCAGGTATAGGTCACCTGTAATCAGCGATGCCCCCACATAGTAAATGAATGAATGACTCAATGGAGGAAGGTGTGAATGGGAAACAGACGGCTATGCAAGCTATCTTCAGTGTCTAAGTGAGAGAGAGAGCTTCTAAGGAAAGTAAGATGTCCGTGGACAGGGTAGTTACGAAAGGCTCTGCAAGGAAGGAGGACTTGGCATCAGCTTATGCCATGATGATAATCTACTTGGCAAGAGAGAGACACACGGAAATGATGGAATAATTTCAACAAATAAATATGTCAGAAAACATAACTAGATCCACACATTAGCTCTCAGGGAGGAAGAGCCAACTTCAGCGAGTGGTGATACACAAGGTTAAAGAGAATCAGCAATATGCTTCAGTCACGGGTGGGCAGAGAACACTTCTCAAGAGAACATTCTGTGTAAAGCAGGTTCCTGTGTGGGGTGGGCATTGTACTGGGCACTGTGTGTCTGAAAGGATGGGTTGGAAGAGGTTGTAAGTGGAGGGGCAACATCAGAGAAGGGGCCCTAAAACATGAAGAGGTCCCAGAGGGTAATGAATTGGTTGAAAGAGCTTAGGATAACTGGTTGAAAGAGCCTAGGATAACTGATGCTCACTTCAGCCTCAGGTCTTGCCTTGGGCCAGGTGCTAGCCTTGACTCCAGATGCATGAGATGACCCTCCGTGCTGGGAGTCAGCTTCTTGAAGCATTGTATTTTTTCTTAAGCATCAGTTACAGGTCCCAATTTCTAGAGACCACGGTCCTTGTTCCTAACCTGACATTTCCAGGCTCTGGTGTCAGCATACCTGGATATGAAACCTTATCTTCTGCTATTACTCAACCCAGGTCCTCTTCTCCAAGTGGTCTAATCTGCATATGGGCCCCAGAACATGAAGAGGCCTTTTTTTAGAAAACTATTTCCTGGCCCACCCTCAACTCCCTGTCTCAACCCAACAGCCCTTTCCCTTTTCTGTTATTCTAAGTGCCATCATCCTTTGAGACCAGCTAAGACCTACCCTTTCCAGGCAACCTACTCTGGCTTCCCTAGATCAGAGTGGTTTCTCCCTACCTGCCTTGAATTTCTGTACAGTCTGCTGTGCATACTATTTTTTTTAAACACTTGGCATGTTGTTCTGGGGTTGTTCCTTGTGCTCATGTGAGAAAAAGCATACTAAGCTCACAGCTAGCTTCATGTGAAGATGTATGCTGCTAAACCTTATTGTGCAATGATCCGCACCCCATGTTTTCTCCAAAATAAGTGCACATGGTATTGTATTATTGTTCTATAATGAAGTTTAAGACAACCTAGCGTTGCTATGAGTCAGAATCTACTTGATGGCAATGGGTTTGTTTTTGTTTGTTTGTTTGGTTTAGTATAGGGGTACGGCTAATAAATGGTAGATGCCCAATAAATACTTAATATTTATAGAATGAATACATGGTTCTCTTCTCCCACTAATGTCTCCCCAGCATGGAGTTTTAGAGACTATAAACAAACTGAAAAGAAGTCTATTATTGTCCAGTCATTCTGAGTCATGGTGACCCCATGTATCATGCAGAACTGTTTGTTGCACAGGGTTTTCTTGACTGTAATGTTTATGGAAGCTGATTTCCAGGCCTTTCTACTATGGTACTGTGGTATGGGTTTGAACTGCCAGTCTTTAGACTGGTAGACAAGTGGAGATCATTTAGCAATCCAAAGACCTCTATGAACTATAAAGAGTGAACAAATGCTTGTTAGTCCCATGAGGACACGAGAGCCCCAACTGGACCTGGATAAGACAGGAAATAAGACTCTTGCTGATTTCCCTGAGTGTCCAGGTCCACACAAACACTTTCTTTCTTAGTCCAAGATTCCTGCTTTTTCTGAGTCCCCAGCAGGTACAGGTACAGGCCTTAGGCTTTCCGTAGAATGTTGCAAAGCTGTGATTTACATCCAGGGCCTACTGAACCTTGGAGTTTCTGATCCCTGTGAATCTGTCTGCTGTCTTTCTGGGACTCTTAAATAGGTTCTCAAGGACACCCGCACCCCCAGGGATTTGTTCCTTTTTTGTTGGTCACAAAGAGCCCTGCTTTCCTAATGAGCTGCTAAGAAGCTGTCAATTATGGATGCAAATGAACAGGCCAGATACCATTAGAAATGAATTGAAGGACTCTTCAGACATGATGGATTGGACTTGGCAACGCAGGGTGACCATATATTGGATGCACTTTATGGTTCTATGCATCTATAGGATATCATCCTGCTGACCTCTGGCTAGAGGAAAGAGAGTTGGTGGAGAGGAGGGGAAAGGAGACTGCTGGGAGGATGAGAAATGTATGGAGCAGAGAGGAATAGCGTGCTGTCACCGGGCAGGGAGAGCAGTGGGAGCTGCATATAGGTGAGCATGTGAATTTATATGGGAATGTACATTTTCACTCAGTCATAATAAAAAAAAAATAAAAAGTTGTTTTTTTTTTTTTTTTTTAGGAAATGAATTGAATGGGCTGCTTGCCTTCAGTCTCGTGAGCTTGCCTCTGCCCTTCCCTGGGAAAGCTGGACCAGGAGCAGGACAGGGTGGCCAGCCTGACAAGGCCCACTGCCAACAGCACACCCAGGCATCCTCCTTCTAACACAGTCTTTTCCATTCTGGCGGCTGCCCATCAGAATCAGGTCAAAGCTGGAGAGGATTTTCCATATGCTGTCTCTACTTTATTGTATGTGTGAGCTATCTCATATATTAAGTAAATACATACACATGTACTTGTAATAAAAAGAAATGAACAGCTATTGAGCGTATGTGGTGACACAAAATTTTGTCTTTAAAATAAATTACTCTATTAGCCATTTTTTTCAATATGACCATATGTGTCTCTCACAAAATCTAGGACAGTAACTGCTCAATAAAGTTTAATTTTATTTAATTTAAAAAAAAAAAAAGAAAAGGAAATCTGTGAGCACATTGGCTGAGCAGGAAAATAGGAGGGAGTCCAGAGCCAGCTTATATTCCTGGCTCTCAGTTCCTAGTACCCTCGCTTCCCAGCCAAGCTCCAATTTCTGGTTCCCAAATCCATTGCTCTCAAATGGATGGTTAAACCACTAACCTTTAGGTTAGTTCAGTAGAAACCAAAAAGATGTTTTAACGAAGTATATGACTGGAATACCATGTGACTTTAAGATCAGGAGTGTGGATTTTGATCTTAGACTGCTCTCCCCCTGTCTACTAAAGTAATATAAGTCCTCTTGCCCTGCTTTCCTAATTTGTAACACGTAGACAATTATAGCAGCACTTGGATAGGGATTTGCAAGTATTAAATAACACAATGCTTGTAAGGGGTTTAATGGTACTTAATACACAGTGAACCCTCAATCACTGTCAGGGTAACTCAGTCATACTTCACCACAATTGCAATGACAGCACCTCACAGTGAGCCAAAAGGGTGCTACCTTACTCACCGTCACAAAGATCCCGTGAATTAGTCTTATTATCTCCCTTTTCTGAGAAGAAACTGAGATTCAGGAAAATGAGCCTGGGGTCCTTAGCAGAGGTGGGAGTCAATTCTTCCTCCTCTGTGTCTGTAGTTCCTCTTCTTTTCATTAGTGGTGCTGACTGCTAAGCTTTCCTGTGTTACTTCTCCCAGGTAATTTGCATTTTAATGGTGTCCAAAGGACAAAACAATGAATATCTAATTCTAGAATTTTAAAAAATACTTTCTAAGGGGATGGGTAGAAGTAGGCAGTGAGAGACAGTGAGTTGAAGAGGACAGGGTTGTTTGAAAAATAAAAAAAAGTGGTAGTGAGGGAAAGAGAAAAAAAGCGGTTGTTCTAAAATCTGTCTGTACCCATTGTTATCCAGCAGACTCTATAGGACAGAGTAGCATTGTCCCATAGGGTTTCCAAAGCTATAATCTTTACGAAGCAGACTTCTACATCCTTTTCCTGTACACAGGCTATGGTGTTTGAACAGATGAACTTTTGATTATCAGCTGAGGGCTTGAAATCATGATACCTAAACAGAGACTCTTTCTGTTTTCAACTGGCTTACAAAGAAGAAATCTCAAAAAGGAAAACAGGGACTTCAAGAAGGTGGGTCTTGAGGCCTACTAGGATCTAGTAAGAGAATGATCACATCTGGGTCTTTGGAACTTGGAGAGGCTATCAGGTGGTCTGCACAGTGGTTAAGAGTTTGACTGTTAACTAAATGTTGGCAGTTTAAATCCACCAGACTCTCCATGGAAACTATCTGGGACAGTTCTACTCTTTCCTAAAGTGTCATTATGAGTGAGAACTGATATGATGACAATGGAACAGGTGTTTTTCATATCTAAATAGGGAGCTCAAGAAGTGATGCTAAGTCGCAACAAGCATCTACAGAGGAAGACTCTATGACCTGCATGAGGCTGATGGAGATGATTCAGTAAGAATCCTTAGCTGCTGGTACCTCTGGCAAATGCAAGAAGAAATGGGTTGAAATTAATTTGCACTAGAACCCTGCACTGAGAAGCTCTGGAATACTCCAGCTTCAGGCAAATCTAGAACTGCGTTGAACAGATAATGCCATTAAGTGTCAGTTTCTCTCCATGTCTAAGCTCTTCTTTTAAAGCTTCATTCTAGGCTTCTAGGAATAAATCCCAGCAGGGTGGATAATATAATTGTTGCTGCTAGATACTCTGATCACGGCAGAAGGACCCCTTGTACGTATCAGCCAACGTTTGGTCAGAAAACTAGAAATCACTCCAGGTGTAGAGGTAGAGTGATGGAACATAGGCAGTTAAACTTTATAATCATTGGATGGGCTGGGGAAGCAAAGGCCAGAAGGCTGCTATTAACCTCCCGTATATATACAAATCCTGTGGAAACCCTGGTGGTGTAGTGGTTAAGTGCTACAGCTGCTAACCAAAAGGTCAGCAGTTTCAATCTGCCAGGTGCTCCTTAGAAACTCTTTAGAGCAGTTGTACTCTGTCCTACAGCATCTCTATGAGTCAAAATCAACTTGACAGTAGAGGTTTGTGTTTATATATGAATCCTGGTGGCATAGTGGTTAAATGCTACAACTGTTAACCAAAAAAGTCAGCAGTTCAAGTCTACTAAGTGCTCCTAAGAAACTATGGAGCAGTTCTACTCTGTCCTATAGTTGGAATGGACTTGATAGTTTGGCTTTTCTATATGAAAATTCAACAGCCTCAGGAAAACTACCTCTAGTGATCTGAGGTGGCTGTAAAGCCCAAGTAAGTGATTCACAGGAGTTGCCTAGAAGCCACTGGAAAAGCCCCGGTTATCTGAAGAGCAATGGCATATCTTTCTCTTTTACCTTCTGCTTTTTGTACAAGTGAATCTCATAGACACACTCTGACTGGGACCATGTTGGCAAGGGCGTCTGAGAAAGGTAACTTCTTGGCTTTTCAGCTACCTATGAAACACTGGTGGGTTAGTGGTGAAGTGTTACAGCTGCTAACCTGAAGTCTGGCAGTTCAGATCTGCCAGACACTCCTTGGAAACACTATGGGGCAGTTCTACTCTGTCCTATAAGGTCGCTATGAATCAGTACCAACTCAACAGTAGTGGAATTTTTTTTTTGGTGTGAACTTGGAAGCAAAAAGAAGGGTGGGGCAATACTGAGTATCAATAAACAACCTCTTTCAAAAACTGTCTTATAAAAGGTTTACTGTGTTTTACTGACTCTGCTTGGAGTGACTATCCTTGAGCAGAGTACTGTGCCAGGACTTGCCATCTAAAGATCTACCTCAGTCATAAGATTCCTTGAAGTGGGGAGTCCAGTCCATTTCACCCAAAGTACTGGAATTCAGAGTGGAAAAGAAAGAAGAAAATTGGGAGTAGTATTACTAAAAAAAACAGAAAAAGCATTCATTGCAAATTCTATCTTGAACAGGGATTTCACAAATGGAGTCTGGAGCTAAATGGTTACTGGTTGAAATACCAGCGTGATTTGGATACACGTTTTAAACTTCTTGGAGCTTCATTTTCCTCTTGAGAGTATTGAGATGATGCTCTCTAGTTAACAGGGTTGGTACAGGATTCATGAATGAACAAATGTAAGCCTATGTGACTACCTGGTACAGGATATGTGCAGAAAAAAGTTAACTTGTTTTTTGCTTTCTTTCTCCCACAGTGTTCCATCCATTTTTGACTGATTTAATACACTGGGCTGGGAGGAACCTATCATATATTAGCACTGTCTATGCTAGGTGCTGGGAATCGAAAGTGCATCTGAGACAGTTTCTGATCTTGACTAGCTCAGAGTCTGGGAGGTACAATTAGCACAAAAGGGTGGGCTAAGTGCTATTTAAAACAAGGGATCTCTTTTCTGATGTATACATGTGATGAGACACACATTAAATGACATTCCATTGGGTATTTAATACAACCAGTGTAGGCAGTTAGGGTTATCCTGAAAAAGCAGGGTCTCCAGCTGTCATCAGCAGCATCCACCAGCTGTCTGTCAGTACAGGCTTGCATGTTGCCTGGTGATGTGGAAGAGATTTCAGGCGTGCTGCTGCATTAAAGTGGGCTAGGAAAAAAGATGTGATGATATACTTCTAAAAAATAGAGAAAACCCTGTGGATCATAATGGTCCGATGTGCAACTGACCACAGGGATGGGGAAAGACCGGGCAGCTTTTTGTTCCTTTGTGCAAGTGGTTGCTGGGAGTCAGCAAGTAACTCCACAACAGCTAAGAACAACAACAAATTGTTATTGTTCCACCTCCTTCCTGTCCCCTCCGCAGACCAGAGCTACCTAGAAGCAGCCAACTTCATGACTCAAATCACTGCTGCCCTGTTTTCTCTGTTCCCTACTCAATGAAGCCTGATGCTCTGTCCCACAGATTAGAAATGAAGGACTGGCAGTTTCTGCAAACGAGATAACCACTTTTGAATAACTAAGCCAGCTAATCTGAGCTTCTGGGTGCCCTTTCTCTTCTTAGGTCCCTTTTTCTTTGGTTTGGCCTATGGCTGGATCCCCAGGGGCTGTTGGGGAATAGGGTCAGGGTGGCTGCTGTTCTTGGTTCCCCGTGAGAGCCTTTCTGAGCCCTGTGCGGTGCATATTCCCAACTTCTGTCCCCTCCCAGTGCATGAGTGGTTAAGTGTACAAAGGAAAGTTTATAGGAGGCTCCAGCAGGCCTATCCCTCCACTTAACATTGACAAAAATTCCTCTATGTGGTAACTGTTGATCTAATTGCACACTTGGAATCATTCAACTGAATTCAAACTTCCATGCAGTATAGGAAAATGACGACACTGAAGGGCCATGAAAGCTCAGTCCTTGGCTTTGCAGCTTTTGCCTCAAATGCAATGCTGGCTCCTACGGTAAGAACATGCAACTGTGTGACCAAAGTCTAAACACCTGAATAGGAGAAGTGCCAGGGGTCAGAGCAGCAGGGTTAAGGCAGGAAGAAAGTAGAACCCCTGAGGACGTGACTCCAATGCCCAGCTGCCACACAGTGTTATTGAGAAGAACATCACATCCCAAATAGTGACTGGGACGTGTTCAGGTGTTGGGGTGTATTCGTGACCAAGGGACTGACCAATGGGCAAGTCAGAGAGGGTGACAAGCCTGGCACAGGTCAAGACAACATAAAGCAAAATGGGTAGCCTGACTATCTCCTGAGTATTAGTCTGACAGTAAGAAGGCAGGCAGATGGCTAGGCCTCTGTCACATCATCCTGGCTGAGTTGTGAGACATAATAAGAAGAACATAATGACCCACCCTATACCAAGACAAGATATGTCAGGATATGATAAGATAAAAGGAAAACAAAAACACTGTCCATCAGGTCAGCACAGACCCATGGAGATCCCATGCATATCAGAGCAGAACCACGTGCCATAGGTTTTCAGTGGCTGACTTTCCAGAAGTAGTTTGCCTGGCCTTTCTTCAAGGTGCCCCTGTGTGGATTCAAACCTTGCAAACTTTTATCAAGTGAGTGTATTAAATATTTGCATCACCCAAGAATCTGTAAAATACAAGCTGAACTTTATTCCAGGTGAGGGTCCCTATGTGGCACAAACAGTTTGCACTCAGCTAAGCTAAAGAGCCCCGGTGGTGCAATGGTTTAGTGCTCGGCTGTTAACCAAACTCACTCAGCAACTCCACAGGGGGAAGACCTGGCTAGATTCCTGTAAAGATTAAACTCTTGTATGGGTACTGGTGAGTCAAAAATCAACCTGATGACCCCTAACAACAGCAGCTAAACTGAAAGTTGGCAATTTGAACCAACCCAGGAGTCCTGCAGAAGAAAGACCCAGTGATCTGCTTTCTGTTAAGACTGCAAAACATGAAAACCGTATGTAGCAGTTCTGATCTCTAATACATGAGGTTGCAATGAGTTGGAGTTGACTTGATGGCATCAAGTTTTTTTTTTTGTTTGTTTGTTCGTTTAGTTTTCAGTCACAATCCACCCTCCAAGTCTTAGCTCCTGTAACATCCCTCTACACATCTTGAACTCATCCACCACTCTTAATTTCACAATTTCCTGAGCCAAGCATTGTTATGCCTACCTGCCTTTGCTCAGGCCATTGACTTTGTTACTATCTTTTCTCTTTGCCCAGGGACATTTTACCTAGGTCTCAAGTGCCAGCCACCTCTGTAAAGCTTTCTATGATCTCAGGGAGGCTTTCTGGCCCTTTGCATGCCCTTACTTCAACACTTACTGAAGATACGCCAGACTCTCTGAGGCTGCAAGCTGTTAGAAGTTAGGAACTGTGTATACATTCTCTTGTATACTCCACTGTGCCTAGTGCAGAGCCAGGCGCACAGCAAATGTCTGCTGAAAGGTTAATGAATGCATGAGAAGTCCTTGGTAGAAGGGAATGGTAATGAGCCATGGATGTGTAAGTTCAGGAAGGCAAGGTAGTCAAGAAGCAATGAGGAGTAGCCTGTCTCTTTTCTTTTACTATTGTGATTCATTTGCCAGGCTGAGGTCAGCAGCCCTGCCATGGAGGGATGTAGAGTTTGAGGCCTGGGGCCTGTTCCAAATGGGTCCAGCTATTCCTGGGAGCTTTTTGTACAATGAAGAGAGTCCTTTGATTGGCCCACTGACCTTTCCCCAGGCCTCCTGAAGCCTGAGTTATGCCTTGTACATGGAACAAGAGCCACTTCCCCAGAGAAGAAAAAGTGTGCAGGAGGGAAGATAATAATAGCCTCCACTTACTGGGTATTTACAACGTGTCAAACACTCTGCTAAGCATTTCAGATGGACTCTCTCACTGAATCTGTGGAACACTGGAGTGAGTTAGAAATGATGAGATGTCCAGGGTGTGAATACTTAGTTCACTTGCCTAAGGTCACACAGCTAGTGAGTGGTGAGGCTCACATCTAGACCCAGGTCTGTCTAACTCCAAAGGTTCTCGTTCTTGTCCAATGTATTGTACAGACTCAGGGTAGTATGATGTGCCTGGGTCTCTGGAGTCTGCTGATTCATCTGGTGTTTAGCTCCACAGCTATTGCTGGGCAGCTGGTTTGTGAAGGCTGCTCTCATCCCGTGGCTGTCTGATGGGTGTATGTGTGTGCATGTGTGTGAGACAGAGAAGAGAGAGAGGGAGGATTTATTCTACTAATTATGCCACTGAGTTCTTTTAGGGGCAGCCTGTGTGACAGAAACATGGCATGTCAATAAAGAGTGTCTTTACAGCACTGCTAACTACATGGGCCAGCATGTCTCTCACTAGAGATAAAGTAAGGAGAGATGGATTAGACCCTGTTAGCATCTTGGGCAGCAGAGGAAGGAGGCAGATGGTGAAGGGCCTGTGCCGCCCCCTCGTGGAAGCTCAGGCAGGTGATGGGGAGGCAGGTGATGGGGAGGCGGGGATGGGAGAGTGGGGAGGCTTGGCTTGTAATGACAACAGTGACTCTTTCCTTAGTAAGGAGATACTCTTCATGTGTGTAAATACCTGTGTGGAGAAGCTTTTGCTAGCATCTTTCTAAAAAAAAACCCTAATGTAATATGAAGCACATTCTAAGGACTACATCTAATTACAAAAACAAACAAAAAAAGTAAACCACTAAACAAAATTAGTCTTCGGAGTCTTAATTATCACCAGAAAGAGTAATTAATAAGCAGAACAGGAAATGACCATGTCAGGTCTGGAAGCCCTCAAAGACATGCCCCTCTTTGCTGTACACACTCTTGGGTGGGGAGAAAGAACAGAGAGAAGGGGCCAGCCAGGCCTTGCTGAAGCTTTCAGAGCCCTAGTGTGTATTACAATGTTCTTGGAACTCCACACATTGTCAGAAGTGTGCATGTCTTGCAAACTTGGTTTGCAAAGTTTCTAGGTCATTCTTTTCAGGCCCCTTTCTTTCTCAGAACTTGAAGCCACAGTAAGGCAGCGAAATTGGGATAAATAGACAGACTATCCTTTCCTTTTCTCTCCCCCATTGTAACAGACTTTAGGCCAGAAACCCTCAAACCGATTAATGATAACAAGTTCAAGTTCAGTTCCATTGGCTGTCTGGTAAGACCTCCCTGGCTTCTTCTGTCTGGGCTCCTGGGCTTGTATTTCTTATTTATTTAATAGTAGCATCATATAAATAAAACACTATTACAAAAATGTCGTGGAAAGTTCAAAACTATTCATTATCCATTTCATACAGATTAAAATTGCCATCAAGGCTGTTTGGATTTGACTTGCGTTCCTTTCCTTTTAATGAGCCGGATAGAGAAAGCAAAAGATGCTAATTCATCCTTACATCTCTATCATATCTTGGCTTTTACTATATAAAGCATCAAGGTCGCATTCTGGGGAAATGTCTTTTTACCAAAGGTGCTATAATAATAATGAAGAAGCAATTTGTTTCAGCAAACTGCCTGCAGTAATGAGGCTTAATTATAACCATGTTATTAATACTGCTGCTTAAGGTAATTCATTTCTGAGCAGGGTGCAGAACAGTAAACTATAATTTAAACAAGAATCGAGACCTAATTTAAATCATCGGATCTACTGCAGAAAAAGGCGAACAGAATGACTGTAATCCACGCGTGATTCAGAGCTTCCCCTCATTGCCATTTCTGGGCGACCTAGGTGATTTTCAGAAGGGCAGGAAGCCTAGGGTCTGTGTCTCTGTCCACCTGTCTTCTTCCAGAAGGCTTTGTAGGTGCCATACCTGGGCCAACTTGAACCCAGGCACCTGCTGTTTCTTGACTCTCTTCCTCATGTGAGCAACAGAGGTTAAGAGGCCGGGAGCAAGGAATCCATCACGACAAAGACATCACTCATTTGCTCTTGATTCTCTTAGTGCTTCTCCCCTCCAATTCATTATGAAAACATGAGGTTTTGTGACGGAAGAGATCTTGTGGTTTTGCTCTTAAATTTCTACAGAGGATGATACACAGGCCCAGAATGGGAAAATGTCTTGCCTGGAACCATACAACCAGTTGCAAGGTATGAACCAAGATCTTCCATCACCTGGTTAAATACTTTTGCAGCAGTATTTGTTTCATATGGTGACCTAAATGTCCCTGCCAGCTAACTGCCATCAAGTCGGATACGACTCATGTCCCTAGGCTGATCTAATATAATACGTAAGACATCTAACCCAGTGAACCCAGGAACTATGTTTTCATTAGAATCTCCCTACCACCCAAATTCTTATGTTCTCAGTCTGGCTTTGGGCTAAGGGGTACACATATTTATCAAGAACCTTAGTCATAGTAAATCTCCCATTGTTTGCATGGGATACATTATAAGACCCTAAGTGGATGCCTTAAGCTGGAGATAGTACCAAATCCTACAGATACTGTTTTTTTCTTTCTTTCCTTATTAAGTCAAGAACTTTTACCTTTTTCCCTAAAGGAAGACTTTTAGGACTTCTCTTTGACATATCCGAATTGCCAGTGTCGCTATGTTTGTGCTTTGGGGCATTAGTAAGTAAAATAAGGGTTACTTGAACACATCACTGTAATATTGCAGCAGTCAATCTGATAACCAAAATGGTTACTGAATGACTAACCTGTAGGTAGGTATAAACGCAGCATGCATGCACTGGACAAAGGGATGGTTCACGTCCTGGGTGGGATGGAGCCGTACAGTGGGGAGCTTTCGTTACACTGCTCAGAATGGTATACAGTTTAAAACTTACCAATTGTTTACTTCTGGAATTTTCCATCGAATATTTTCAGACCATTGTTGAACATAAGTGAAACCATGGAAAGTGAAACTGTGCATAAGAGAGACGCTCTAAGTTGTTTAAGAGCCCAAGCGTGCAGTTCAGTCATCTGTTCAGTAGCGCCAGTACAGTTGAAACAGGAAATGGGATGCGTGTGCTCTGCGTATGTTTTCCTGATTACCTCCTCTGAATTACATTTATTCATTCATCTAGTCAACATTTACCAGGCACCAATTATATGCAAACCACAGCTTATGCACATAGGCTATTCCTATTCTGCTGTGCTTTAATCCCTGCTGCTGTATTTTCAATGAATTTTCCTTTTTTTGATCCAAGACTGTGTGCCATGTTACCACGAATGCAAACAGGAAATTGAGAACAGACTTAGGCACTTGGTAAACACCATAAAGGACCATGTCTACCCCATGTTTGATACCAGTGCACCATGGATTTTAGACATGACTAAGGTGAAGAGCTGTCCTTCAGATTCTGTCAATGACAGCTGAGTTAGACTTACGAATTCTCGGCAGTCAAGGCTAAGTTAATGAGGCAGTTATGAATACTCCATTGCTGAGAATTGACAAAAGCAGGGCAAATTCCTGGAGCTAGAGCAATGAAAAGGCTACTTTGAGCCCTGATTCCACAATATACCATAAAGGCCTCTGCTCTCAGTGGGTGGTCCTTGACTAAAGTCTGATTCCTGCCCTGTCATTCAACCTCTACCTAACCAGTCAATCTCTTCCATTGCCCTCACTCAAGCTCCTGTCCAGGAACAGGGAGGATGCAGGGCGAGGGGGTTGGGGAGCAAGGGATCCAGCAGCCCTAAATGCAGAGCTCACAAGGAGATGCTCAGGTGCCTTTTAGGCCTGAGTCTCTCTGCAGACTCTAGAGTCTCTGAGTCTCTCATATTGCCTACTCCACCTCTCTAGTCTCCAGAACCAGATGCAAGCCCGAAGCAAAGCCAAATGTGGAACCAACTGGAGTCAAACTGTTTGTATCCACTGAGGAAATGCTCCCCTGCAATAATCTTTCTCCCAGACGCCAGAGACCTTTTCCAAAGGGTTCACTGTTTTGTGAAATGTAAAGTTGGAAGGTGGGACTACATAAGGCTACAAGACAGAAGAAACGCTCCTTTATTTTAAGGGAGATAAAGGCCTGACTTCATCCTAAACTTAGCCTGTGCCCCAAACCAGTCCTGTCAGACCCACCTCAGTTTACATGAAGCATCAACTACAGACTTTGTTTCTGCCTTGCCTCTAGAAGCCTGTAATTCTCTACCTCTGTCTACTCTTCTGTTTTGTATTTCTCTCTCATCTTTGTTTTTTCCCAAGACAGTTCTCTCCTTCTGTTTCCTCACTGGGACAGGAGCTTGCAAAGCCAAATGACACCAAACAATATCTTTAGCTGGCAGGAATGATTGTGTTCTGGCTGAACTAAAAATACAAGGCTCAAAACTATAAGAAAGTTCCCAGGCCATTCCAGGAGGGATGCTCCCTTCTCTCTCTCTCAATTTCTCATGCAGGCATACTCCATCCCACACGTATAATAGACAAATGCAAATTCCCCACCCATCCACAGTAGAGAAATTGATACTGATGCTGATCTGTGTGTGCAAAGACACGTGCCCATGTAAACATAGACAAAGACACAGCTTCATGTAGCAACACCCTCCCTTCCCCCTTAATTAACCTCTCCTCTCTCTCCAAAGTGCTAGATTCACCCACCAGTAATGAGGGCAAGTATATGGAGAAGTAGTCCATTGCACTCCTGGAGACACCGTGATCTTGTCCAGATAAAGATGTCTGGAGAAGAGCTGACAGAAAGAAAGGTGGAGAGAAGGGAAACCTTGTGTCTGCAGCATTTCCTTGGGGGGATGGGAGGGACGGGAGAGTGAAATTCCCTCCCACCAGTGTTCCATTTTCTTGCAACCTTCCGCAGGCTGTTTCATCTCATGTTATGTGAACTCTGAGAAGGTGTCCAATTTGAAGAACAATAACTCTGAAGTCATTTGCAGTACCCTGCTGTGGCATAGTGGCTGACTGTGGCACTGCGCTAGCTCTGAGGAGTGGTCCCTCTGTATGGGCCTTGTGGATAGCCCCTCCCTCTGCACCTGCAGTCTCTGGTCTTATGTCCCTCAAATCTCTCAGGGTAGAGCCTTCAGCAGTGGTTTTGGGACTTGAAAGGAAAGTCGGAGTTGGTTCATCTAGCCCAACGAGCTAAGAGCCTTAGGAGGTAGGCAATGATTCTAGAGAACATTCTGAAAAATGAGGACCCCCGGAAGCAGATGTGGGGAGGCTACCTAGAGAAACCTCTTTACCTCCCTTAATAAAGCTTGAGGCTTTATAAAGTTGGAGGCTGAACAAGTGTCCTACGAAAACCTACAACTTATTGCTAGGAGCCCTAGGGCTACATTTTAAAAATCTGGAAATCAGAGTCCTTTTTAAAAAGTTACACTGAATAAGTGCTGTCTTCACAGGTCAATTGGCATGAGCTCACCAGGTGTTAAGACAGAATTTGCCTCTCTTCAAGCCACGGTTCCTAGGAGGGCCTCTGCTCCTTGAGAGCACCATTCAGCTTCCTCAGTCACTATTCTGATGATAAAAATCTCTTTCATCTTACACATTTCAAAGCACTGTCACATCCATTATCCCATTAATTGATTCATTCTTGTACACTTTCAATGAGCATGCAAGGCACTTCAAACCTTTTTAGAAGAAGGCAGGATCCAGGATCTAGATAAATATATGCACACATATTGAATAGTTCACTGATAGGTATGCATTAGCACAAGTCCTTACACTGGGCACTGTGGGCATAAGAAAGGTTTCACAGAGCAAAAGGAGGGGCAGTCTTCAGAGAGAACCACCCACCGGACACTGTACACCAGGTGGCAAATCCAATATGCCCATTCTGCAGATGTATAAACTAAAGGCCAGAGAGGTTAAATAACTTGTTTATAGTCACGAAATTACAGACAGATCCAGATTGTGTCTTGTGATTCAAATCTGATGTAATTTAAGTCTCTTTTCGTTTTCTGAAAGTTGCTTTCCAGAAAGTTCTTCCACAGGTCAGACTTCTCTTTTGCTTCCTCTTTTCTTAGACTCCCTGGAATAAGTGATCTCAAAAGAGTAATAGTCACATTGTAATTCTTTCTGAGCCCACATGTATATTGCTTCAGGGACAAAAAGAAGAAGAAAAAATTTTGTCTTCTCTATTTCCCTAAGAAGGTCAGCAAGACTGAGCAGTTGTTTGTATTTCATATGCAGCCTCTCCAAGGACTTTGATTTTCTCCAGCAGAGCCCTGGGGTGGGTGAGGCAGCAGGCTTTGTGAAATAGCTGGTGTACATAGCATTCAGAGCAACATCTTACTCCATCCCACAGACAGAGAAGTTGAAGGAGGATTCTCCCTGCCCCCAAGCCTTCTAGCCAGAAAATCTAAAGCTGAGAGAGGTGGAGGGACTCACCAGAGGTCACATCAGATGGTACATGAAGGTTGGCATTGTTGACCTTCCGTAAACTTGTACTGAGTTTGGGATCTTGCCTGTGTTTATTCTGAGAAAAGATGATGATGTGTGTGTTTGGGTAATATGTGGAGGAGGCTCAAGGTTGAAGAGAGAAATAGAGTACATGTTATCTTGTCAAAAACAATCCCAGCCTCTTTAAGTCTCAGGCTCCTCACAAGTAAGGTCACAATGTCAATCTACCAGCACCTGGAGTAATGGCAGGGGTGATGATGGAATTGCTGAGGCAGCTTAGTGGTGAGCTAGCTGGCCTCCAGTACCCACACCTGCTTGCCTGCAAGCAGCAGGGAACACGACTCTCCAGAGAGCTGCTTTGGAGCAGGGTGTCATCTCTGGAGTACAATCTGCCACCTGCTTATTCAGGTAGTAGGAACAGAAAAACCCAACCCTTCTCTCTCTGAACCAAATGGACAAGTTCTTATTTGCAAGCATCCAAAACTGGTCCTGGTTAGAGCAAACCAAAAGGTGGATGCTTTGAAGGACACTGAGACATTAGATCATTGGAAGGCTGGCTGGTGAGGCTGGGGGAGTGGCTGAATGGTAGGGGATCTCTGAGAGAAGAGATGAGGAGATCAGCAATCACCTTCTAGTAAGAGAAGTGTGCCTGGGACCTCACTCATAGTTGCATGGGCCTGCCGCTCTCTGCCAACCACACTGACTACCACTAGGCACTTCTTCCTTGTATCCCATCTCCAAGGATTCTGGAGATTCACTCTCTTTGCCCTGCACATCCCACAATCAGAAGCCCAGGGTGCAGCAGTTGATTTTGGGGCCCAGGCACTTATCAGGACAGGGAGTAATGGGGTGTTCTCCTGTCTTTTCTTTTTTTTAGTGAGAGATCAGACACAGAATAAGACCTATGGCCATCAGAGGAAGGCTGCAGTATCTGACATATTGTCTTTTCTGGGCAAGTTTGTCAGAGTAATGAGACTAAAAGGGGCCTAATAATGATTTTTAAATAACTCGAAGTTTGTTTTTCTTTTTTCATTTCTGAGGATGATGGACAGGTGGCAAGTGGGGCTGAAATGGGTTCACATTGATGCAGGAAGGGGTCAGGATTAGAGGAGAGAAGGAATTCCCCACAGCAGGCAACTTCTGGGCCCTGTAGGGTAACTGCCCTCCCTATAAGGAGTAAAGGCAATCCCACACGCCTGCCTCTTTTCTTAACCCACTCCAACCCCACTTGGAGATTTGTTTGGCTGTCTAGAAAAGTCTACGGGTAGAATCCTTTGCTGGAGCTGTGTGGAGGAGCACAGTGCTAGAGGCAAGGAGGTACAAGTTAACAGATGGGGTTCTTTATTCCTGGGGTGATAAGAGGAGATGCTGTTGGAGTCATCATTCTTAGCGCTAAGGAAATCAGACCGAGAAGAAGCCCCCCAATCTGGAAAAGTAAGTTAAAAAAATGGAAACACAAGCCAGCCTATGGGATCCAGTACATATCAATAATAGGGATTTAGTGGTCAGGGTCATAATTCCCAGTATTATGTGGTTGTCCACCATCTTGTGATCTGAAATAAATATCTCATGCATTGTAAATCCTAACCTCTATGATGTTAACGAGACAGGATTAGAGGCAGTTATGTTAATGAGGGAGGGCTCAAACTACAGGATTAGGTTATAGTTTGAGCCAGACTCTGTTGAGATACAAAAGAGAGGGGTGAATAGACAGGCAAGGGACCTCACACCCCCAAGAAAGAAATGCCGGGAGTGGAACACATCCTTTGGACTGTGGGTGCCTGCACTGAGAAACTCCTAGACTAGGGGGATGGCTGATGACAAAGACTTTGCCTCAGAGCTGACAGTGAGAGAAAGACTTCCATTGGAACTGGCACCCTGAATTAGGATTTTTAGCCTCGTAGGTTGTCAGAGGAAACTCTGGTGGTGTAGTGGGTCAAGTGCTACTCTGCTAACCAAAAGGAGGTAGTTCAGATCCCTCAGGCACATTTTGTAAACTCTATGAAGCAGTTCTACTCTGTGCTATAGTGTCTCTATGGGTTGGAATCAACTCAGGAGTGGTGGGTTTGGTTTTTGGGTAGACTGTGAGAGAATACATTTCTATCCTTTAAAGCCATCTACTTGTAGTATTTCCGTTAATATCAGCACTAGATGACTAAGGCACCCCAGAAAACCGATCCTTCTAGGAAAGAGGTCTGCCCGAGAGTCCCACCTTGCTGACAGAACAGTTCTGGCATTCTGTCCCTTTAAAGCATTCCCCCGCCCACGTGAAAATGGGGCCAATCCAGCAGCTCTCAAAGGACCCTGAGCAGTAAATGATGAAAATCTCCTCTGAACTCATCTCCCGTTCCCCCACATTTAAAATGAATTGAAACAAATATCTGATAAATGAATAGACCTGTAAATGGATTTGAAAACCTTATGAACCTGAAGGAGAAATAGGAGTCTCAGGTCTGCTAAGTCTAAATTGAATAAATCTGATCAACTCCCTGACAATTTCTGCCATTGCTCTTGAAGAAGAAGCAGAAGAGAGGTGAGCAGAGATTGGGAAGAGGAAGGAAGAACAAAGACTAGGGGAGACGGAGTCAGAAGTTGGTCCAGTAGTTAAGCTATTGTAAGAGGCAATAGAGGAAATGGGGGCTCAGTGGCATGCAATTCATCAAGACGGACTGAAGGAACAGCTGGAAATGAGAGCTCTGTGTGAATATCTTTGCGTGTCTTCCCCAGAGGACACTCCCCAAGAACAATTAGAATTTTGTGCAAAATGTGGCCCAGGGAACATTTTGGACCTTTCATGGTAGGAGATGTGGAAGAACTCCAGCAGCCTGGGACTCACCACTGGGACTACGTGAGCTCAGGGACGAGCGTGGGGTTCTTGGTGTGTGTGGTTTAGTTGAATGGTGGGTATAAGGGTAAGTCACATTTAGAGTGGGTTCAGAACAGTGTTGGAGCCAGAAAAGTCTCCCCTTGCTCCCATTTAGCCTTTGCTACTTTCCAGCTGTTACACTGGGCAAATCGCTTCCTGGAGTGATTTGAAAATACGACCTTAGAATTCTTTAACACTCATGGGCAAATGGGAGGATTTTGTTCTCTCCTCTTGAATCTGGATGCATTTGTGACTACTTTAACTAGTAGTTGTTGGGTGCTGTAATGTTGATTTGGACTCATAGCAACCCCACACGACAGAGTAAAAGTATCCCATGGGTTTTTCAGGCTGTAATCTTTACAGAAGTAGATTGCCAGGTCTTTCTCCCGCAGAGCTGCTGGATGGGCTCAAACCAACCTTTCTGGTAGCAGCAAGTCAAGCATTCATTTTTTAAATTACAATATTGCAATGAATATTCTTGCCCAGTTATTAATGCCCTCATATTCAAGTGTATCTGTAGGTTAAATTCCTAGAAGTAAAATTCCTAGGCCAGAAGACATATATATTTAAATAGTTTTTATTGTGATTATGTGAAAGTATACAATCCAAATTAATTTTGCATGGCTGCCTATTGGCAGCTTCATCTGTTCTCCTCACCCAGTGACAGCATAATCCTCCTTTTCGCTCTTTATGTCAATATCCTCTTAATAAGCATCTGTCCCCTGCTCTCCACCCTCTTTTCTCCCATCTAGAAGGAAATCAGTAGGACAGCCTCCCATAAATGTATAGAACCATAAAGTACACACACTATATAAACATGCAGCTTCTCGAGTCTGGTCCATTCTTGTCTAAGAGTTGACCTCAGTAGTGGTTTCCAGTCAGGACCAGCAACAGGTAAGGTGGGACAATGAGATATACCTCAGATGGTAGCTTGTTAGCTTTTAAGACTCCAGATGCCGCTCACCACTATGGGGTGCAGAAGACTGTCTTAGCAAAAGACTAGTTATGCCAATTGTCTTTGAAGTCCCCTGAAAACATGGCCCGCAGGCCTCCAGCCCTGCCACACTCTCCTTTGAAATATTGGGTTGAGTTTAGAAAACCATTCAGTTTATAGTGTAGTCCAGTTCTGTTGACCTGCTCTCTACTGTGTGCTGCCACTGCTTTCACCTAGCCAAATTCCTATCTACTATCCAATCTATGACAAACCCTCTCCCTCCCTTCCCACTCTTGTAACCTCCAAAGAGTCTTCTGTACATAAGTCTATTTTTAAGTCCTACAGCAGAGATCTCATACAATGCTTATCTTTTTTTGCTGACTGATTTCACTCAGTGTAACGTCTTCTGGTTGAAACCAGGTTGTGAGATGCTTAATATAATCATTCTTGTTCTTTATCATTCCATGGTGTTCCATTGAGTATACGTACAATATTTATCCATTCGTCTGTTGATGGGCACCTAGGCTGATTCCATTCTTTTGCTATTGTTGACAGTGCTGCAATAAACATTCATGATAGGATACTTTTGATTTTGGTTGGGTCTGTTGTGACCTCTCCCATCTCATTTCTTATTCGGGTTATATATTTCCCCTCCTGTTTTTCTCTTGTAAGTTTAGCCAATGGCTTATCAATTTTGTTCATCTTTTCAAATAACCAGCTTTTGGTTTTGTTAATTCAGTTGTTTTTCTATTCTGTATTCATTCAGTTCTGCTTTAATCTTTATTATCTGTTTTCTTCTACTTGCCCTCTTTCTGTTTGTTCAGAAGCTAATTCTTTTGCTTGGGCCCTCCTTTCATTCTTCCAGATGTGTGCATTTGTACAGATAAATTGACCTCTGAGAAGTGTGTTTGATGTATCCTCTAAATTCTCATAGGATGTTTTTTCATTCTCATTTGATTCCATAGATTTCTTTATTGCATCTTTGATTTCTTCTATAACCCATGGATTTTTGAGCAAGCCATTGTTCAGTTTCCATGACTTCAAATTTCTCCCTGTTTTTCTGCTATTCATTTCAACTTCCATGGCTTTATTGTCTGAGAAGATGCTTTGCAATAATTTAGTGGTTTGGATTTTGTTGAGACTTGCCTTATGACCTAATACGTGATCTATTCTGGAGAATATTCCATGTGCATTGGAAAAGAAGGTTTACCTACCTGTTGTTGGGTAAAAATTTCTGCATATGTCCTTAAGGTCTAGGTGGTTTATTGCCACAGTAAGGTCTTCTGTATCTTTACGGAGGTTTTTTCTGGATGATCTATCCATTACTGAGAGTGGAATGTTGAAGTCTTCTTGTATTATTGAGGAGTGATGTATGTCATTTTTCAATGTTGTCAGCATTTGTTCAGCGTATTTAGGTGCTCTGGTACTAGGTGCATAAATATTTAATATTTTTATATTCTGCTTATGTATTGAGTCTTTCAGCAATAAACAGTGACCATCCAGCCCACAATAACCCAAACCAACCCAGTGCTCAATTCTGATGATGATGTACCTTACATTAAAATCTATTCTGTTTGACGTTAATATTGTCCCTCATGCTCTTCTTTGTGTGTTGCTAGCTTTGTATACATTTTCCATCTTTTGATTTTCAGTTTGTTCATATCCTTGCGTCTAAGGTGTGTTGCTTGTAAGACAGATCACGTTTTTTGATCCAAGTTGTTACTCTCTGTCTCTTTAAAGGAGTGTTCAATTCATTTGCATTCAGTGTAATTAATGATAAGTATGTGTTTAGTAATGTCATTTTGGTGATTTTATTTTTGTATTGTTGATGTTTTCTTTGTTCCTTTTAATATTCTGTTCTCGGTTGTTTTTCTTTATGGGTTGACTTTTCATCTTTTTCAGTGTTGGTTTTGTGTTTGTTGAGACTCCTTATGTTTATTATTCCAATATGTAGCACTGTCAGTTTGCTTAGCAGCTACCTCTCTGATCCCCGTGAATGTTCTAAATTTAAACCAATCTTTAACTTCTGTATGTCTTCTTAATTTCCTCTCCATTTAAAAGGGTTATATCTACTGCAATATATCCCTCTTCATAGTGTGACGATGCCATCTTTTTGTGTTAAGATTACTGGTTCCTTGCTTTTAATATTTTAGCTTTGATTAAGCTTAGTGCCTTCCATAACTGAGTAGGACTCTGTATGCTGTGTCCAGCACTGCATCCTTAATTATACATTCCATGTTATTGTTTTTCTAAACATAGAGCTTCTTTTGGTATTTCTGGTAATTTGGGTTTGGGTTTTACAACGTGTCTAAGCTTCTCTTTATGTGCAAATGTCTTAATTTCACCATCATATTTGAGAGACAATTTTGGAGGATATATAATTCTTGGAGTTTTTCTTCTTTAAGATTTTGCATGTGTCATCCCACTGTCTTCTTGCTAACATGGTTTCTGCCAAAAAGTCAGAGGAAGCATACAGGGCTTCCCTTTGTGGGTTAGTTTTTCTTTAAACCTTACTACCTTTAAGAGCCTCTCATTATGTCTCATTTTATTAAACCTGATTATAACATGTCTTAGTGTCTTTCTTTTGGAGTCTAGTTGTGGTGTTTGATGACCATCTTGGATAGCTATGTTCTTTTCTCTCATGATGTCAGGGAAGTTTTATGTCAGCAACTCTTCAACACTTCTTTCTGCATTTTCTGCTATCCCTAGCTGTTTAGGAACTACAGTTATTCATAGATTATTCCTCCTGATAGAGTCCCAGATAGAGCTAGTCCCTGATAGAGCTCCTTAATACTTCTTCATTTGTCTTGTTTCATTTATCTGATTTCTCCTCATAAATGCTGGCATCAGCTTCTTTAGCTTCAAGCTCTCTAAGTGTGCATTCCATTTCGTTCATCCTGCTTTTTTAGCTTTGCACTGAATTCTCTAATTCTGTCATTCCTGTCACCAAGGCTTCTTTCAGTCAATAGAGAATGATGGAATTCATGCTGTGTGACTTTTAAGGCTAGTCCACAGAAGGTTATGCAGATGCTTCTTAATTTTCTTGAGATACTCTGTGTTGGAAATCTGATTACCCCAAAGGTGCTGTGTCAGAGAGGATTCCAGTTCACAGCCTAGTTGGTCTTACAGCTGACAACCAGCATTGTTGGCCAGCTGTAGGTGAGCCACATTAGTCATCCTTCTCAGTCAGGCTTCAGATGACCATGAAATCAATGCTCATTTGTATACAACTACTGCAAGAGTGCACATGAAAACTGCCTCACTAAGCCCTGACCCACAAAATCATCTTTTCTCAGTTCAGACCCAGGCAAGGGCCCAAGATTATGGGAGATCAACTATGTCCACCTTACTTTAACATCTCTCAGCTTTGGCTTCGTGGCTGGAAGGCCAAAGTATAAGGGACTCTTCCTTCATCTTCTCTTTAAGGAAAGGCTGGGATCAGGTAAGATATTGGTTCATTTATGCTCCTAAGCTTTGGAGTAAACCATTGAGAGCAACCAAAACATATTCTCTCTTAGGTCTTGATTTTCTCTTCCAAAAGGAAGTGTTAGACTAGATTTCATCTTCTCTTTAAGGAAAGGCTGGGATCAGATAAGATATTGGTTCATTTATGCTCCTAAGCTTTGGAGTAAACTGTTGAGAGCAACCAAAACATATTCTCTCTTAGGCCTTGATTTTCTCTTCCAAAAGAAAGTGTTAGATTAGATTTTTTAAAAAAATATTTTTTTGCAATTAAATGAGAGTTTACAGTCTAACTCTATTTGCCATACAAGATCACAAGCACTCACTTCTATTCAATTCCATCTGCTTTCCTCACCCTGTGACAGCACATTCATCCCCCCTATTCTTTCCTTCCAGTATCCACTCAACCAACACCTGTCCCCTCCTCTCCAACCTCTCTTCTCTCCTCTAGAAAGAGACCAGTTGGTCAGCCTCATATATGTATTAAACCATAAAGTACACACATCACTTGCATCATTCTGTGTCCTTTAGTCCAGTTCAATCTTTGTTTGAAGTGCTAGCTTCATATTGGTCTTGGTTCCGTGCTAGCATTAAGTCCAGGGGCTGTGTTCTCAGGGGAACTTCCAGGCTGTCAGACCATCAAGTCTGCTCTTTTAACAGAGTTCTTGGTATGCACACGCTTTTATCTTGTGATGCATCAGAAACTGTACATTGTCTTCCCTGACAGGCTTGTCTTTGGTGATGGCTGAGCATCATCTTGTTCTTTTGGTCTCTGGCTGACACAGTATCCCAGTCGTATGGACCCTTCAGTTTCTTGGGCTCATATTTTCCTCAATGCCTTTGATGTTCTTTATTTTCATATACTCTGGGTGGCTGGGATTAGATGGTTGCTTGCTGGCTTTTAAGACCCCAGGTACCACTCACCAATATGGGATGCAGAAAATTTCTTAGGAAAAAAACTAGATATGCCAGTTGACCTCGATGTCCCCTGAAACCATGGTCTCCAGGCTACTGTACCCATTACTCTGTCCTTTAAAATTTTGGGTTGTATTTAGAAAACCTTTTAGCTTATGCTGTAGTCCAGTTGTGCTGACTTCCTTTTTGCTGTATGCTGTGACTCCCTTCACCTAACTGAATTCCTATTGACTAATCTATGAATAACCCTCTCCTTTCTTCCCACCCTGGTAGCCATCAAAGAGTATTTTCTTCTGTGCATAAGCCTTTTCTTAAATCCTTATAATAATAGTCTCATACAGCATCTGTCCTTTTGCAGCTGACTGATTTCCCTCATCATATCTTCTACTTGATTCCAGGTTATGAGATGTTTCATAATCATAATGTTTCTTTATCATCATATAATGTCCCATTGTGTATATATACCATAGTTTGTTTATCCATTAACCTGCTGGTGGGCTCCTAGGTTGATTCCATCTTTTTGCTGTTGTAGACAGTGCTGCAGTAAACGTTCATATCCATGTACAGATCATTTTTCAAAACTAGGTTTTGAAAACTGTAAGTAGTAGATGAACATGCTTTTAAAAACAGCTTTCAAGTTGCCCAAAAAGATAAGAACAAAAATTAAACATTTCCCTCCTACAGGTAAGTTCTCCCCACCAATGAGAGGATACTGCTTGCAACAAATTGTAGAGCCTTCCAGAAATGCTTTTTGTGATTACAACATATATAGTATACCTTTATAAAAATATTCATAGCATTACACTATACTTAATTTTCTGCAATTTGCTTTTTATTACATACTAATGCCAGTTGGAGGTAGTTCTTTATAAATACATTTAAGTTTACCTCATTTTTTTGTAGTGGCACAGTATTACATTGCATGGCTTTATCAACATGTACTTTCCCAATCCCTAATGATGAACACTTGGTTTCTAAGTTGGTTGGTTGAAATTTTGTTGTGGTTATTATAATACTGCAGTGAGCATTCTGGCATAGTTATTAATGTCCTCTTATTCAAGTTGTATCTGTAGAAGTAAAATTCCTAGGCCAAAGGATATATACATTTAAAATTGTAATAATTATTGCCAAGTTACCCCCTGAAGAGGTGGCACACATTTATACTCCTACCAGTGAGAAGACTAGTCTCTTGCCACCCTTATAAGTTTTCAAGTTTTGCTGATTGATTAGAAGAAAAGCAGTAGGTTATTTTTAAGTTTCCATATCTTTGTAAAGCTGAGCATTTTTTGACACGTGTTGGTGATTTTTTTTCCACTGAACTGCAGTTTTATATCCTTTATCAATTCTATGGAGTTTATCTTTTCATTGATTTGTATGAGTTTTTCTTATATTAGGTGTCTCAGTGATTAAGAGCTCTGCCTGCTAACCACTAGTCTTTCCTTGGAAACCATATGGAGCAGTTCTACTCTGTCCTATAGTGTTGCCATGAGCTATAATCAACTTAATGATAGCAGGTTTCTGGTTTTCCTATACTGAGGAAATTAATTCTTTGACATTATGTGTTACAAATATTTGTTCTATGAAATTTCAAATTGTCTTTTAACCTTACTAAAGGTATTTTGTGTTCAAAAAGTTTTTTTATGATATCAAATTTATCAATTATTTTAAGAATACCTTTTTAAGAGGGTTGCAGCTCAAGAACTCTACTGAAAAACCACAGTTGATGGTCTGACAGTCTGGAGGATTCCCCTGGGAGCATGGCCCCAGACCTGCTGTTGCCTCTCACCAGAAAACTCTACCGAGGTCAACCCTATGGACAAAAATGGACTGGCACTGGGGACACAATGAGACCACATGGTGTGTGTATTTTATGGTTCTATGCATTTGTAAGATGCTGTCTTACTGGTCTCTCTCTAGATGGGGGAGAAGAGGGTGGAAAGGAGGGGAGAGGAGATTGCTGAGTGGACATTAGAGGTCTACAATGAAAAGAAGGAGTGTTGTGTCACCAGGCAAGGAGAGAAGAGGGAGCTGAAGATAGGTGAGCATACACAATTGACTTGGATTGGATACTTTCACTTAATCACAATAATAAAAAAAGAAGAATACCTTTTGAGTTTAATACTAGTTAGAAAGGTCTTCCCTACTCCATGATTGTAAAAAAAATTATTCATATTTTTCCCACTCTTTTAAATATTTTTTCCAACATTAAAATCATTGATACATGTGGATTTTATTTTTGGTATAAGGAATGAGACAGAAATCTGGTTTCACTTTTTGAAAAATAGTTGAATTAGTGCCATTCAATAGAAATATAACATGAGCTGCATATATAATTTAAAATTTCCTATTAGCCACATTTTAAAAAATAAAAGGAAACAGGTGGAAGTAACTTTAATAATATATATTGTTTAGGATAATAAGTCCAAAATGTTATCATTTTCACATGTAATCAACAAAAAGGTTATATGGTGTTACTTTTTTAAATACTGTCTTCAAAGTACAGCATATATTTAAACATTTAGAAGCTAAAAGCAAACCTGCTGTTGTCAAATTTATTCAGACTCGTAGTGATCCTATAGGACAGAGTAGAACAGCCTCATAAGGTTTCCAAGGAGCAACTAGTAGATCTGAACTGCCAAACTTCTGATTAGCAATTGTAGCTCACTGTCGCTCTTAACCGCTGTACCACCAGGCTCCTTAACACTTAAAACACACTTCGGGTTGGGCTAGCCACATTTTAAGCGCATGATAGACACATGTGGCCATAGTAGACAGTACAGGTTAGACGATTTCCACAATTACACTTATCTTTCTTCACAGTAATTAAAAATGCCACTTCTATTATAGATTACACTGTTTTTGTATTTAAGCCTCTATATTTTTCTGCTGAACTGTCTCCCTCTTCCTACACCAATAATGGGCTATTTTAATTATGACAGCTTTAAAAATGTTTTAATATCTTATAGAGCAGTTGATTATGCAAAGGTATACAACTCTATGGATCATACCAAATTGTGGCTAACATTGTCGAGAACGGGAATTCCAGAACACTTAATTGTGATCTTAAGGACTGTACCATGGATCAAGAGGCAGTTGTGTGAACAGAACAAGGGAACACTGTATGGTTTAAAGTTACGAAAGATGTGTGTCAGGGTTGATTCCTTTCACCATACTTTTTCATTATTTGCTGAGCAAATAATCCAAGAAGCTGGACTATATGAAGAAGAATGGGGCATCAGGATTGGAGGAAGACTCATTAACAACCTGAGTTATGCGGATGACACAATCTTGCCTGCTAGGAGTTAAGAATATTTGAACCACTTACTGATGAAGATCACAGATCATAGCCTTCAGTATGAATTGCAGTTCAACATCAAGAAAACAAAAATCCTCACAATTGGAACAGTAAGCAACATCATAATAAATGGAGAAAGGATTGAGGTTGTCAAGGATTTCATTTTACTTTGTTGCACAACCAATGCCCAGGGAAGCAGCAGTCAAGAAATCAAGAGACACATTGCCCTGGGAAAATCTGCTCCAAGGGATGTCTTTAAAGTACTGAAAAGTAAAGATGTTACCTTGAAGATTAAGGTGTACCTGACCCAAGCTATGGTATTTTCAATCACATCATCTGCACTGCACGTGAAAACTGGACAATGAAAAAGGAAGACAGAAGAAGAATTGATGCCTTTGAATTGTGGTGTTTGAGAAGAATACTGAATCCACCATGGACTGTCAAAAGAACAAACAGATCTGTTCTGGAAGAAATGCAATCAGATTGCTCATTGAAAGCAAAGATAATGAGACTGCATCTCACATGCTTTGGACATGTTGTCAAAAGGAATGAGTCCCTGGAAGACATCATGTTTGGTAGAGTGGAAGGTCAGTAAAAAAGAGGAAAACCCTCAATGAGATAGAGTGATACAATAGCTGTCACAATGGGCTTAAGCATAAAAATGGTTGTGGATATGGCACAAGTCTGGGCAGTGTTTTGCTCTGTTATGCATAGGGTCTCCTAGTCAGAACCAATTCATTGGCACCCAATGACAGCTTAGAGAAGTTCCTCCCTGTTGTTCTTTTTGCTTGGTGTCTGTGTAGTTCTTCCTGCTTAGTTCTCTCTCTTTAGACAGACATTGACACTGTGTTTCAAACAATAAAAAGTCTGTATTGTTGGTATTTTCACTAGAATCACAATGAATTCAGAGGCCAGATGAATTCTAAGAGCCCTTCTACTCTAAATGTCGATGGATCCACCTTAATGCCTGCAGAACGAAGCAGAGGCTGGCACTACACACAACCCACGCGATCAGCATGGTAGGCTCATTTATACCATGTGTCAAACAGATGTCCTCAACATCTATGTGACCTCCTAACAGGTAGGAGTTCCTACATGCAAAGGCTGTATGGTACTTGGTGTAAGATGTATGACTAGGAAACATTTATTAGCAAAAGTTTCAAAACGTCCTACACACTAGAATTGCTGGCTGGCAGGAGGAACGATGGTTGTATCACTGGGTGATAGTTGTCCTAGAAGATAGAAACACAAAAATGAGGAGAATTCATGTGTGGAAGAAAGGAGTAAAGGGCAGAGTGGGAGTGAGTAGAGAAGAAAAAACAAGGAAGAGGAGGAAAGGAGAAATTAAGGAAATATTAAGAAAGTAGAATAGAAACAGGAGAAAAGACAAACATTCACAGAAGGAAGGAAGATGTGAGAAGGGAAGGGTTGGGAAGAGAAGTAGAGCAAGGCAGATTAAGAGTTCTAAGAGCACAAAGGGGACTGAATGAGACTCAAGAAGGAGAGACATGAAGAAGAGAGAGCACTAGTAAAGAGGAAGATACAAAGGCTCAAGAGAACTCTGCTGGGGCAAGAGGGTGAGCCCTGGAGCATCTGGAAATTCTCATGCCCAAGATCCTCACCAAGGTCGCCCCATGACCATGGTGAATACCAACCCAGTGCAACCCACCCAATTGCTATTGGGTCTACTCTGACTCATAGGAACTCCATATGCGTTAGAATAGAACTGTGGTACACAAAGTTTTCAATCACTGATTTTTTTTTTGGAAACTGATCACCAGGCTTTTCTTCTGAGGTATCTTAGGTGAACTCTGATCTCCAGTCTTTCATTTAGCAGCTGAACACATCAACCATTTGTATCACCCAGAGAACTTTTTAAAGAATAGGAAGGAGGGCTCCAATCTACAAGAAGTTGGAGGTGTCTCAGGGGCAGGAGGAATGGTGCCTGGGACAGTGTGGCCAGTGGCTTGATTGTCACAATCCATTGTGCCTTGGGGAGAATTAGGCCCGGAGCCCCAAGAAAAGGCTGACAGGTCCTGGCTTTCAAAAAATGTCCATGATTTCTAGACAGAAGGACCCATGAGAGTGGGATACTGTACCAACGTGTGACCAGAAGAACCAGAGGATGCCTGGCCACCACCAAAGACAGCCGTGATGGGGCACACAATGTTGAATCCCTGTGGTAACACAAGAAAAAGAGGAGTGCAGCTCAATAACTCTCCTGAAAGACCACAGCTGATGGTCTGACAGCCTGGGGGATCCCCGGGACCATGGCCTCTAAACCTGTTGCTGCCCTTGTCCAGAAAACACCACTGAGGTCAACTCTTTGGACAAAAATGGACCTATCTTGGGGTCACAGTGTGACCATATGGTGTGTGTACTTGATGGCTGTATGCTTTGGCAGCATGCTATCCTACAAGTCTCTTTCTAAATGGGAGAGAAGAGAGTGGAGAGGAGGGGACAGAAGCTGGTTAACAGGATACACTAAGTATAGAATGAAAAGGAGGAGTGTGCTGTCACGGGGCAAGGAGAGGAGAAGGAGCTGCAGATAAGTGTTCATGCAAAATGGATTTGGATTGTATACTTTCTCTTAATCACAGCTGAAAAAAAAAGTCCATGGTTTCGGTGTCAAGATTTCTTCTCACTCCTGAGGAGAAAGGGCAGCTTGGACGATCTTGGGGGTGGGGAAAGGAGAAGGTGAGGGATGATTAGAGTTGCATTCACTCTGAGAAATAAGAAGATAAGGGCTCATCAGCTGACAATGAGTTCCTTGATGCTACTTCATGTGTCAGTTAAGATCTGTGAAAGGCAAGGGAATGTCTTCAGGCTTCTTTTTTTTATTAAATAAAAAAAATGAAAGTGTACATACTCTGTGTTTGCAATATTGGGTTAAGAGAGGAGGAGCACACAAGTTGTGTTGAAGTCTCATTAATATTGATCTTCTTACTAATGTGAATTGTCACCAATTTCACCCTACCGAATTTCTAACAATTAGCTAATCTAAACCCTTGCCCCTTGCCTTCCCACCCTCCCACCTACCCACCCTTGCAGCCATCAAAGAGTCTTTTCTATTATGTATGAGTATGCTTTTAATTTTATATCGTAGGGGTCTCATATAATAATTGTCCTTCTGTCGCTGACTGGTTTCACTCAATATAATGTCCTCCAGTTGAGACCAAACTGAGAGATGTTTCCTGCTATCGTCGTTGTTCTTTATCAGTATATAGTACTCCATGGAGTACATATACCAAAGTTTACCTATCCACTCTTCTGTTGTTGGGCATTTGGGTTGATTCCAACTTTTTGCTATCGTGGACTCTGCTGCAATGAATATTCGTGTGTGTATAGCAGTCGGTGTGAATGGCCTTCATTTTGTAGGATACATTCCGAGCAGAGGAATAACTGGGTCAAATGGTATATCTATATTCATTATTTTAAGGTAACACCAAATTGCTTTCCAAAGAGGTTGCACCATTCTGCAATCCCACCAACAGTGAAGGAGAGTTCCAGTCTCTCCACAGCTTCTCCAACATTTATTGTTTTGCGTTTTTTGGATCATGGCCAATCTCACTGGGGTGAGGTGGTATCTCATTGTCGTTTTGATTTGGATTTCTTTAATAATTAATGATAGTGAACATGTCTGTATGTGTTTTTTGGCTGTCTGGATCTCCTCTTTAGAGAAGTGTCTGTCCATCTCCTTTGCCCATCGCTTTATTGGATGATCTCTCTCTTTCTTATTGCTATTTTGTAGAACCTTGTAGATTATGGAGGTCAGGTGTCGGTCTGACATAGAGTTGCCAAATATTTTTTCCCATTCTGTAGGTGGTCCTTTAATCTTTTGAGGAAGTCTTTGGATGAGCAGAAGTGTTTGATTCTTATTAATTCACATTTGTCTATTTTCTCTTCTGATGAATGTGTGTTGTTTGTCAGATTTTGAAGTCTGTCTATATTGCACATTAAAACATCCATTGTTGACCCTATCTTATCTTGGATGAGCTTTATCATTTTAGCTTTTATATTCAGGACTTTTATCCAACTTGAGTTGATTTTTGTATAAGGTGTGAGATATGGATCTTGTTTCAATTTTTTGCAGATGGATATCCAATTATGCCAGCACCATTTGTTAAAGAGACTGTTCTGACCCCAGTTTAAAATCTTAGGACCTTTGTCAAATATCAGCTGTTTATAAGAGGATGGTGGCATCTCTGGGATCTCTACTTTGTTCCATTGGTCTATATGTGTCTTTTTGTACCAATACCAGGCTGTTTTGACTACTGTGGCAGTGTAATAGGTTTTAAAGTCAGGTAGTGAGAGGCCTCCCAGCATGTTCGTCTTTTTCAGTAGTGTTTTACTTATTCGGGGTTTCTTCCCTTTCCAAATAAAGCTGATAATTTGTTTCTCTATCTCATCAAAAAATGTCGTTGGAATTTGTATTGGGATTGCATTATATAAGTAGAGTGCTCTGGGCAAAATAGACATTTTCACAATATTGAGCCTTCCTGTCCATGAGCAGGGCAGATTATTCCATTTATGTAAGTCCCTCCTAGTTTCTTGTAGCAATGTCTTGTATTTTTCTCCGTAAAGATCTCTTATTTCTCTAGTTAAATTATTCCTAGATATTTTAACTTCTTGGGGGCTACAGTAAATGGAATTGATTTGGTGATTTCTTCATTAATAATTTCATTGTTGGTATAAAGGAATCCCACTGATTTCAGGCTTCTTTTACAAGGGGAATGACCTCGCCCTCAAATTGCCCTCTGATTCTCTGAATCACCTCTCATAGGTGTGATCCTCACACTATGCCAGGAGGTCTGGAAGGACAAACAGATTCTCTGCACATGACACTTAGGGAATCCAAGACCCAGAGACATAAACTCTTGTCCAAAGCCACTGATCAGGCCAGTGGCAGGGCTGGAAGCAGAAAGTATGCCTCTCACATCCCTACTGAGTGCCAGGCATCTTCTTGGTACCTCTCTGTCTAGAGAAGCAGAAGTAAGAATGTGAGGCAATGACTTTGAGCACTGGATTTTCAGGGAGTAACAGGGTCACACTGAGACAAAAACAAAAGGGGAGTGGGAAACAAGGGCCCTTAACAGCTTCCAGGAGATGTGCAGCCTGTCTTCCCAGACTGCTGATTCCTCATCACAACAATGACAAAATGCTATTTTCCTTTCAGTGGTGTGCACAGGTGCCAATCCAAATGAATATTATTCACACACATCTGTCCAAACACTGTGAAGTCTTTAAAGGGTGATTAAACCTCTGACATTGTTGTTTTATTTCTTCCGCACTCCCAGCCAGGTGAAGACCTCCCCACTATGACTTTACCCCTCCTACTCACCTGTCCTTCTCTGGGCATCTCTCTACCTATAAGGTGATCAGGGTCTCCCCAGGAGAGGATATTTTGCAGTTCTTGGATGACATTTTGGAAGAGGGAGAGGGAAGGGTAGAGAGCCTAGCTTGGTTTTTGTTTGCTAGAAACTCAGGAATAGGGTACAGCAAGGACACGTTGTGTGTGACTGGGACTGGTTGCAAAGGGACATTTAAGGGTCAGAAAGTGAGGGATTTGGCTTTGATTACCCAGCAAAAACCTATTTCCTGCTAGTAATGATGGGCTGCTGCCCATTAGAAATCACAGCCTCCCTGTTCAGCTCTCCTCATGTCATTAGTCCCCATTGGAGCGATGTCTTACTGGAAATCACACCAGATGAAGTGAGGCATGGGACACTCTCCAGAACTACCTTCCCCGGGCAGCCTGACAGGAACAAGTCTGAGGTGTCTCACCCTGCCCAGATTTGTATCAGTAACCCAAGAGATCCAGTAATGGCAGACATTCCTCGGATTCCTTAATTTTATCTGTCATCAGAGCAGGAACAGATAGACTACTTGGGGGCAAGTATGGAACTTTAAAGCATCTCTGTGCATCTGCAGTATTTCACACAGAGTGTGGTGCCCAAGAATACTCCGTGATTAAGTAAGTGCTGGAGAATGACAACTTAAAGATCCGGGAGCCCTCCAAGGGCCATAGGGTTTCTGTAAGTAGCTTTTTTTGTTGCAGTTTGCTTCAGCATCTATTTACCATTCTTTTGCTTATAGCATCCCAGGTTTCCTTTGAAGAGCCACCCTCCTCCTACCTCAGTATATCAGTTTAGGTGGGGCTGCTCTTCTTACTTTCCACTCCACCTCCTGGGATAGACACATGACCCAGGCCTGTTTGGGTTTAACTATAGCAATTGACTCAAGGATTAATATGGAAACCCAAGTTGGTCAACTTGGGTACTGATGAGAAGGAGGCATTCTTTACACCTGTGGCTCTTAAAATGATTACCCCTAAGACTGGGACCACATGGAGTGGCTGTGTCAGTGGCTAATAAAAATTAGTGGAGGCTCATATGTAGTCAATTGATTTCAACAGTTGGAAACCCTAGTTGCATAGTAGTTAAGTGCTATGACTATTAAACAAAGAGTCATCATCCATCAGGTGCTCCTTGTAACCCCTTTGGGACAGTTCTGCTCTGTCCCATCGAGTTTCTATGAGTCAGAACTAACTCGATGGCAGCCAGTTTTGCTGTTATTTTGGTTCCTCTTACAATTCAGTGGGGACGGAAGTATTTTATAACAAATGGTGTTGGATTAATTGGATATTCATGTGGAAAACATAACCTTTGGCCCTTACCTCACATCATTCACAAATATTAATGAAAGTAGGTTATAGATCTAAATATGAAAGGTAAAACAATCAAATTTCTAGAAGGAAATGAAGGATGATTTATTCATGCCTTTTGGATAGTTAGAGCTTTCTTAGACAGGATACACACAGGTTTATACTCACACACACATAACATTAAACATAAAATAATGGCTAAATTGAACTTCATTAAAATGAAGAATGTACATTCACAAAAGGATACCATTAAGAGAAAGAAGTAGCAAGGCACAGATTGAGCCGAGATATCTCCAACTTATTTACGTGAAAGCCTAGTAAGCAGAGTATGTAAAGAACTCCTACAAACCAGTAAGCAAAAGTCAAAACAAGCAAACAAAAACAAAACAGAACAAAACAAATTGAAAATGCTATTGTAGTGGGGTGTAATTTTGTATAACTGCTTAGAAAGCTAACTGGAAATATCTGTTAAGGCTAAGGACATGTTAGTGGTATGGTGGTTAAGTATGACAGCTGCTAACCAAAAGATAGGCAGTTGGAATCTACCAGGCACTCCTGGAGCATTATGGAGCATTCTACTCTGTTCTATGAGGTTGTTATGAGTTGGAATTGACTTGATGGCAATGGGTTTGATTTGGTTTATTAAGGATAAATATACATATATTCTATTTTTCACCAACTCTACTCCTAGGAAGAAATGAATGCTTATGCCCACCAAAAGATATAAAAATGCTCATAGCAGCTTTATTAATAATAGACAAAACTGAAAATTATATATATGTCTACCAATAACTTATGAGCTGTATACATATAAGTACATGTATATAAATACACACACACACACACACACACACATACATGTATTGAATACTATGCAGCAACGGAAGAAAAAAACTTGTTATTCATAACAGATAACATGAATTTCTACAATCATAACCCTGACTAGTGGCAGTGAGTTTTGGGGTTTAACCCTGACTGAACAAAGTCAGTCACGTAAGAGTACTTACTGCATGATTCCTTTTATGTGATATCCAGGATATGAAAAATTAATCTAAAATGGTAAAATAAATCAGCATACTGACTAGCCTTAAGGGGTTATTGACTGCAGTGGAGCAAAAGAGAGCCTTATGAAGTGCTAGAATTTCTGTATCCTGATCTGCGTGATGGTTGTGTGTGTAGAAACTCATTGAGGTCTACATTTAAGATCTGTACACTTTACTATACAGAAGTTTTACCTCAATTACAAAAGAAAGGATAGTTAGGAGAGAGTTAACTGCTTGAAAATATCATCTGAGCACCTAGATACAGCCATGCCTGAAGATAAACACCTCTGTACCTTTTAAGAGCCAATTAATTTCCCTCTTTCTGATTTTTAAATAAGTTTGAGCTGAGTTTTCTCTCTCACTTGCTACTAAAATTGTCCTCAAACCACCATTCCATGCTTCCTAATCAGGGTTTTTTCTTCTTTAGCCCAACCTTATAGGGGAGGTTCTAAACTTAACAGTTCCGAAGAAAGAAAGGGATACACTCTACTTCTGGTTATTCATAATGGGCCATGGGACAAGGTACACAAAATTTTGTGCCTCAGTTTTTTCATTTGTAAAATGGAGCTAATGGCAGTACTCCTATCACACAAATCAGCATTCCTTGTCATGGAGTCTCATATACCTTGTCTTTTCCTTTGAGTTCTATTTGTCTAGAACTGACAGTCACGGGGACAAAGATTGTATCTGTTTTGCTGTCTACTCTGTGTGTAACACCTAACACTGGGGCAACATCTAGGGTGGTGGGGTTGTAGACAGATATTTTTTGTGGGACCCCTGTCTATATAAATAATTTGAGTCATCTAAGGTCAGCATATCAGCATCATTCTGGTGGGCCAACATCATGGGACCTTGTGAAATAAATATTACAGTGGTTGGAGAGAGCAATTGACTCAAAAGTCCATGCTCCTGGAAGAGATCTCACAGGTGTGGGCTACCTTAGAGCGTCTGGTCAGCCTCATGTGTGTGATTGGGGGTGAGTAGAGGATCAGAAGGCTTTTCTAGGGAACAAACAGGAAAGGAGCCCACACAGAATTTAAGGCACCTCACCTGGTCAGCATTACCAGCTCCAGCAGATGAGAGGCTACTGGAAAAGGACTTAGAAATCTTCCAAGTGCCAAGCCCTCTGAGGGACAGATCCTGTTAGCTCAGGTCTAAGGTCAGGAATGTTCGGTTTAGTGGCTGGAACATAAGAAGAACTCAATTTATGTTTGCTTGAGTGAGTGAGTGAATAGAAGGCTTTATGAGAATGAAATAAGCATACAGTAAGCGGTTAATAAAACTTATTACTGTTGAGTCAATTCTGACTCATAGCGACTTTGTAGAACAGAGTAGAAATGCCCAGTGTGGATTCAAACTGCTAATCTCATGGTTAGCAGCCACAGCTTTTAATCTCTATGCCACCAGGGTTTTCATGGGTAGAAACTGGCTCAACTGCAATGGGTTTGGGTGGGTTAAGTTGTTGATAAGGAGCCCTAGTTTCCCAGTGGTGAAAACCCACAGCTGTTCATCCAAAAGTGTGGTAGTTAGTACTCATCAATAACTCTGTGGGAGAAAAATGTGGTAGTCTGCTTCCATAAAGATTTACAGTCTTAGAAACCCTATGGAGTGGTTATACTGCCTGTCTTGTGGGATTGCTATGATTTAGAATCCACTTGATAGCAATGGGTTTGGTTTTTTGGAAATGGTCTATAATGTGACAATAGATTTATCATTCCTGAGAGACAGGAATTTTCCTTGCTCCCATGCTCCCCAAAGCAGAGGAGGCCAGCTAATGGTGCCTTGTGACCAGGAAATGATTAGGTCAGCTTCTCACAGTGTCAGGTTTGGTAACAGTCCCATTGTGGCCCTGTCATGAGGACAACAGATTCCCAAGGAGGAACAAAGGGGCCTGGAAATCAGACGGCGGGGGGGGGGGGGAGGGGGGACTCCCTTTGGGCTTGTTCAGTATTTGTTAATTGGTCACCTCGTTAGCAGCCCATCTGCAGCCTGATTCTAGCAAGTGAGGGGGCAGCGCACAGAGACAAGGGAAGGGGCCTCCCTGGCCAATACTGGCTTCACAGACTCAGTAATAAGGACAGAGCAATTACCAGAACTTCTAGAGCCAATTCCCATTTGGAGTGCACCAGGCTGGGCTTTGTCCTGTGGAGAAGATGAAAAGGTCAGTGTGCTCTGTAGGAAGAGAAAAAGAAAAGCCCTTCACAGCAAAAGAGCCAGCCTGAGGGAGAGAGACAAGGAAAAGGAGGGCTCTGTGACGGTGAAAAACTAAGGAGAGAATGACATCTGGAAGTTCCTGAGGACAAGGGGAGGAGAATAATGAAGAAAAATTACCAGGGAAAAAGAGCCAGAGAACAAGTCAGGGGAGACTAAGGGGATTGGTTCTGGAGGGTTAGTGCTGCTCCTGAAAGCAGCTAGGGGGCAGCCAGTTCCAAGTTCTCTCTCGGTCTCAGTTTCTCCATCTGTAAGTTGAGGGGGCTGTGTATATTTGATACCCTAATGGTCTGATTCTACGTTTGTGCAAATGTGCGAAGGCGAGGACTGTGGGGCTGAAAGTCATCACTAAAGAACAAAATGAGTTGCCATGGATTTGACTCCAACTCATGGCAACTGCATGAGAGCAGAATTATACTCCGTTGGGTTTTCCCTGGCTGACTTTTTTGGCAGTAGATCTCCAGAGCTTTCTTCTGAGAAGCCCCTGATAGACTTGAAGCTCCAAACTTTTGGTCAGTAGCTGCATGTGTTAACCACTTTTACCACCCAAAGACTCTGAAAAACATTATTTAATAAAAGAAAAGACAACAACAACAAAACCCAAACCTGTTTTCACTGAGTTGATTCCAACTCACAGAGATCATGTAGAAACGGAGTAGAACTGCCCGAGAGGGTTTCCAAGGAGTGACTGGTGGATTTGAACTGCCAACCTCCATAGCGCTTAACCCCTACCTACTGCTGTTGAGTCAATTCCAACTCATAGAAATCCTATAGGACACAGCAGAACTGCCCCATAGGGTTTCCAAGGAGTGCCTGGTTGATTGGAACTTTCATCTTTTTTTGGTTAAAAAAAGGAGCACTTAACCACTTTGCTACCAAGGTTTCTGGAAACTCATAAAACAAATAATCTCTCCTAAGTGCCTTGGAGGGCCATGAGTTGAGGCTTCCCAGCTGGGTGGAATGGTTTCATCTGTGTATCTCGATCTGATCCAGGAAACCCCAAAACCCAGGCACTTCATTAGGCTTCCTTTCTCTGGAAAGAAGAAAAGCGCTGGCAGCAATTAACTCAGGGGCTATGCAGAGAGGCACTTGCTTCAGTCTATAGAGGAGCATTGGCATTTTTCACCGGACCTTCTCTGCATTTTCTGTTTGACAAGCCCTTTGTATTGCTGCTCAAGAGCTCTTTCCGAGGGACTTTGAGGGGAATAGGGATTGGAGTTTCTGCATGACAAGAGAAGAGTGGAGATTTTAGCTAGCCAGGTGAAAATGTCAGAGGTGTCCCTTCTTCGTCCTAGCCTCCCTCTGCTCTTCCTAATGAACTGAGTTGGTTCCTAGGTGCTGGGGGACCCTTGCTTCTTTTTGCCTTTCCCCATTCTGCTTATCACTCACTTCAGTGGACATTCATTATTTAAACAACCCATGCCTCTGAAGTCTTATTTATCCAACATCTTTCCACAGCATATGTCAAAATTTACAGTAAGTGCATTCATCCCATAATAAACATTTGGCTTTGCTGGTCTATTGGCAGCAGGACTAATTAGGGAGAGAGATTCCCTTGTTATCTGAAGGGAGGTCAGATACAGCAATTAGCATCCTTGCATAACTTTCATTATTGTGACTCTGAGGCTACGCCCTTTAGTGTCCAGTGGAGAATAGAAGTTGGCGAGGAGGAAAATGTAAACTTCCAGGCAACTTCTGAAAAGCTGAAGCTGATCTTATAATAGCTACCTGATTACCTGGTTTCGGGGCTTCCAAATTGCTGAATGCAGTCTGACTATTCTACTCTCCCCACCCCAGCTTGGTCTATCCATGCCTCTCTGCAGGCATTCAAGAAGACATTTCCACTTGAAAATCCTGTCACTGCCTCAAGCTCAAATCATACAAGCCAAATGACACAGCTAAGAATCAGCACTTTAGAGTTTGAGCAAGGCTCAAAGATCATCTAGTTCATCTCTTTTTCCCTCCTCTTGGTTCTATGTCATCCAGAGCTAGCTGTGTTTCAGCTTCAGTGGGGCACTCTCTGACCTTCCCCTCCCTGGATAAGAAGGAGCTGAGTGCTACCGCTGGCTGGAATTTCAACAAGCTAGCCATGGGCCTGATTCCGGAATGCCATGTGCCATCCCCGGGCAATGCAGACTTAGAGAGAAAGAGCTCCAAAGAAGCAGGGGCAAAAGAAAATGGACAGAGCTAAGCCTAGGTCTGAAAAGAGAGTGATAACAGGGAGCAGGAAGGAATGAAGGGGGTCAAGAAGAGTGCTATTTGGTGATCCTCAAGATTACTTTTATTAGAATTCATAGAACTCAATAAAAGTGTTATATTCATGGTTATGGTTTATTACAATAAACTGATACAGATTACAATTAGCAATGGGGAAAGGCACACAGGACAGGGTTCAGGTGAAGCCAGGTACAGGATTTTCGGTTATTCTCTCCTAGTGGAGTTGTGTGGACAGTGCTTACTTCTCTCAGTAACTACATGTGATAACATGTATTAAATTTTACCAACAAGGGAAATTCACTTGAGTCTTAGTGTCCAGGATTTCTACTGCAGGTATCTTAGTCATCTAGAGCTGCTATAACAGAAATGCCACAAGTGGATGACTTTAACAAACAGTAGTTTATTCTTTGACAGTCTGGTAGGCTACGAGTCTGAATTCAGGGTACTGTCTCCAGGGAAAGGCTTTCTCCTTCTGTTGGCTCTGGAGGAAGGTCCTTGTGATGCATCAGTTTTCCCCTGGTCTGGCAGCATCTCAGCACGGGAATCTCAGACCCAAAGCACCTGTTTCCTGTGATGCTTTCTTGGAGGTATAAGGTGCTCAACTCCCTGCTTACTTCCTTTTCTTCTTATCTCTTGTAAGATAAAAGATCATGCAGGCCATACCCCAGGGAAACTCCCTTTACATTGGATCAGAGATGTGATTTTAGTATGGGTGTTATAGTCCCACCTTAATCCTCTTTAACATAATCCAATCTTGCTTTATTAACCACAGATAGGGATTAAGATTTACAATGTGTACAAAAACTACAATTAAAAAATAGAGGTCAACTACAAAATACTGGGAATTATGGCCCAGTCAAATTGCTACACATATTTTTTAAGGGACACAGTCCAATCTGTGACAACCAGATGCATGGAAGTGGATGAATATTTGTGTAGCTGATCTTAATCTCCATCCCTTCCAGAAGTCAAGGTCATATTGAGTGTCCCAAGGCCACTCATATTCCCTCAAATAGACAAAGACAATCTTATCAGACAAGGTATTTCAAGAGTTTACAGACAAAAATGTGTGTAGCAATTTGGCTGGGCCATCATTCCCAGTATTGTGTGATGATCCTGTATGTTGTAAATCCTGCATCTATGATGTTAATGAGGGAGGATGTACAATGGTTCTGTCAGTAAAGAAGGACCCAGTCTATAAGATTGCATTGTGCCTTGAGGTAACCTGTTGGAACATAAAGGAAGTGGAAGTAAGCAGACAGTATGTGACCTCACACTACCAAGAATCTAGTGCTGGTCCTTTGGACCCAGGGTCCCTGTACCTAAGAACTTCCCAGCCTTGGGGAAGATTGACAACAAATACCTTCCTCCAGAGTTAACAGAGAAAGCCTTCCCCTGGAGCTGACACCCTCAAATTGGACTTTTAGTCTACTTTTCCCATTAGAAAACAAATTTCTCCTTATTAAAACCATCCGCTTGTGGTATTTCTATTATAGTAGAACAGAGTAGAATTGCTCCATAGAGTTTCCCAGACATGAACTGTCAACCTTCTGGTTAGCAGTAGTAGCACCTAACCACTAGGCAACCAGAGTTTTCAAAATTTGTTTTATAGGCCTGTCTAATCTTTGGCAGGAAGGTGAACTTTGGTAGAGACAGCTCTGAGTTAGAGGGGTCTTGGGTAATCAGGTCCAAGATGGAGTACTAGATACACATCTCTTCGATTCCCTCTGAGAACTAAGGTTTAGGAAAATAATGGAACAGTGCAATGTGGACATTCTGAGAGCTCCAAGATCAGGCATAGTATTGTGAGATTGGAGTGGGTGATACAAAGGGGGAAACTACCTCTGTCAGAGAGGAAGCAGCAGCACACTGAATTCCTTTTCTGCTGGCACATTGGCTGAGTGGACAACAGATATGGACAACTTTTTTTCTTAACCAGGAAGTTGGGACTGGATCTGCTGAGCCTGAGAGCCTGGCATGGACTGGCTACTTTGCTGAACCACAGTGTCTAAGTATACAGCGTATCCCACAGCAAAGAGACTGTGCTTGGGACAGCCACATCTAGAGAACGTAACAACAGCTGGTGACTGAGGATACCAGTGCCCCTCCCAACTCTCTTCTCTGAATTGTGCCATAGATACTGCTGATTCACTGCAGGAGAGGCAGCTCAGAGAAGATACCATCTTGATCAGCTTAGAGCTGGAGTCAACCACTCCTGAGGGCTCAGCTGGTGCTAACTCACATGCTGAGCCAGCAGTATCTGTCCGGATGGGGCTTCTCCCAGCAGAAAAGCTGTTTTTATGACCATTGTTGCTAGAGAACATAGTAGTGGCTGGCAGCCAAGTGCAGTGATGCTCTAACCCCTCCCCCATCTTTGAGTCATGTCATAGTGCCTGCAGATAGCCCATGAGGTGCTGTCTTTGTCAGCCAGGAGGTGGGGCCTTCCATCCCCCAGGGCCTGGCTGCTATCAGCTGAGGCTTTTCTACGCCTCTGTCAACAGAAAAGCAACTTTTGACATATGAGCAGATAGAAAGCATAGTGGTGACTGGTGGCTGAATGTGGTGGCTCCATTTTCACTACCCTTCACTGAGCCATGTCACAGCAGCCCCCCAGAGACTCCATAAGTAGAGTGCCATCTTTGCTACCCAGGAGGTGGGGCATGTCAACTCTGAGGGCTTGGCTGCTTTCAGCTGATGCTGGACAGCACCTGTCTCAGCAGTAAAGCAGTTTTTAAGGTAAGTGCATCTAGAGAATGCAGCGGTCCCTGACAGCCAAGTGTGAGGGATAGCATCCTTCTTTCACTTTCCTGCATAGTCTTGACTGACATGATACTGGAGAGTCAGCACAAGCAGCTCATCACCTTCATCACCAGGAGGTGGGGCTTGCCATTCCTAAGGTCCAACAGGGGCTAGCCACTAAGCCAAGAAGCATTGTGGAACCAGACAGAGTCCGTATTGCCAGAGAATCTGCATATAGGTCAGCAGCACCTAGAAAACATGGTGGCAACTGGCAACCAAATCTAGCAGTGCCATTACCCCTTTCTTAGAACTATGCCACAGCTCCCATTGGTGTAACACTGGAGACACTGAACAAGTTTTTGATGGCGTGAAGACAACAATCAATATCTAACTGTGGACAACTTGGCCACGGTTAGGGCAGGCGTTGTGGCCTGGGTGTGGGGTTTATGACCCTGCAAATGAATGAATGCAAAGCTACTGCAAATGGCTGGAATGTATGACATCAGACCCTCGCAAACTATGGGTCTGGCCTGCTGAATGTGACCTTGGTACCTGTGCCTAGGCCTAAGTGCTTTACCGGCTGGAGAGGCAAATTCATCTGAGGAAGTGGCCTTTGTTATGTTAGTTAGACAGGAAGATATCCATTTACTTTGTGAGGGACTCTCCATACACTATTCAAATTAATACCTGCTTTACTGCACGTACACCTGTTTTGTTCCTTAAATAAAAGGGATCTGGATGATCCTCAAGTTGTTGCTGGACGTCAGAGATACCAGCTTCCCTCTTCACCACCAATGTTTCTTGTGTGGCATTCTTCATTGGCACTGATCAGCCACGGGCCTCATAGACCCACTAACCATTTAAAGAAACAGACCACCATGGCTCTGGAAAATTCCCAAAATAAAGAATCAAATAACTTCACAGATGAAGAAAACTGTCTGAAATTATTGGGGATAGAATACAAAAGAATTATGCATAAGGCCCTTCTAGAGATTAAACAAAATGCAGCAGAACAAAAACAAAAAAGTAAGTAAGCTATATGAACTGCTAGATCATAAACTATCTGGAATTCAGCCACTCAACAATAAAAGCAAGATGGAAGAAATGTAATATAGAATTAGTGAGCTTGATAACAAAGCAGCTGACACCAGCATTTATGAGGAGAAATCAGATAAAAGAAATAAGAAAAATGAAGAAGTGCTAAGAATGTGGGACTCCATCAAGAGGAATAACCTATGAATAACTGGAGCTCCTGAAGAGGGGGGGATAGCAGAAAATACAGACAGAATAGTTGAAGAGTTACTAACAGAAAACTTTCTTGACATCATGAAAGAAGACAGCATAGATATCCATGAAGACTGTGAAACACCACAAAAACCAGACCCCAAAAGAAAGAGACCAAGACATATTATACTTAAGCTTAATAAAATGAAATGTGCAGAGAGGCTCTTAAAGGCAGTGAGCCTTAGAGCAAAACTAACGTACAAATGGAAGCCCTGTAGGCTCTCCTCTGACTTCTCGGCAGAAACCATGTTGGCAAGAAGGCAGTGGGGTTATAAATACAAAGCCCCTGAAGGGGAAAAACTTCCAACCAAGAATTATACATCCTGCAAAATTGTCTCTCAAATGTGGTAGTGCAATGAAGACATTCTCAGGTAAATAAAAGCTTAAAGACTTCACAAAAAACCAAACCAAAGCTACAAGAATGAATGAAAGAATGAATGAATGAAGCTCTTTGTTTAGAATAGTAATAACATCAGATGTATACTTAAGGATGCAATGCGGGACACAGCATCCAGAGGCCTAGTCAGGTAAGGAAGTCACAAAGCTCAATGAAAGCTAAAATATTAAAACTATAAAACCAGAGATCTCAGCATGAAAAATATGACATCATCATACTATAAAAAAGGATATATTATAGTAGTTATAACCATTTCAGATGGAGAGGAAATTAAGGAGATACACAAAAGTTGAAGATTGGGGATATTTAACTTAATGAGGATCAAAGGGGTAGCTGCAAAGCAAACTAACAATGCTACATATCAAGACAAGAAACATAACACAGGAGCGTCAACAAACACAAAACAAACACTGATAAAGATGAAAAGTCAACCCATAAAGAAAAACAACCCAGAACAGAATATTAAGAGGAACAAAGAAAACATTAACAACATAAAAATAAAGGCACTAAAATGAAAACACTAGATACATACCTATCAATGATTAACTGAATGTAAATGGATTGAATGCTCCAAATACATTTCGTACAAGAAACACAGCTTAGACTCAAGGATATGAACAAACTGACAATCAAAGGATGGAAAAATATATACTAAGCTAACAACATACAAAGAAGAGACAGGGCTGGCAATACTAATCTCAGATAAAATAGATTTTAATGTAAAATCCACCACTGTGGACAAGGATGGTCACTATTTATTGCTGAAAGTTTCAATACATGAGCAGGATATAAGAATACTAAATACTTATGCACCCAATACCAGTGCATCTAAATACACTGAACAAATGCTGACAACACTGAAAAAATGGCATAGATTGCTCCACAATCATAGTAGGAGACTTCAATATTTCACTTTTAGTAATGGACAGATCACCCAGAAAAGTTCAGTAAAGATACAGACGATCTTACTGCAACATCAGCCACCTAGACCTAACTGATGTATACAGAACTTTATACCTAACAACAGATAAATATATCTTTTGTTACAATGCTCATGGAACGTTGTCCAGAATAGACCATGTTTTAGGTCATAAGGCAAATCTCACTGAAATCTAAACCACTGAATTATTGTAAAGCATCTTCTCAAACCGTAACACCATAAAGGTGGGAATCAATAGCAGAAAAAACATAGATAGCAACTGGAACTCATGGAAACTGAACAACACCTTGCTCAAAAACTCATGGGTTATAGAGGAAATCTAAGATGGAATAAAGAAATCCAAGGAATCAAATGAGAATGAAAACACATCTTACCAGAACTTATAGGATACAGCCCAGGTAGTACTCAGAAGTCAGTTCATCTCTATAAATGCACACATCCGGAATGAAGAAAGGGCCCAAACAAAAGAATTAATCCCAAAACTTGAACAAGGAGGAAGAGAACAACAAAAGAACCCCTCGGGCATTAGAAAAAAATAGAGAATAAGGATTAGAGCAGAGCTAAATGAATTACACAATAGAAAAACAACTGAAAGAATTAACAAAACAAAAAGGTGATTTTTTGAAAAGATCAACAGAATTTATAAACCATTGGTTAAACTTACAAAAGAAAAGCAGGAGAGGAAATGAATAACCTGAATAAGAAATGTGATGGAAGATGTTACAGCAGACCCAACTGAAATCAAATGTGTCATACCAGAATACTATGAAAATCTGTACTCTAATAACAGATTTCAAAATCTAGAGGAAATGGACAAATTTCTAGATTCACATCACCTACCAAAATTATCACAGGGAGAAGTAGCACAACTTTGTAAGCCCATTACAAAGTAAGAGACTGAAAAAGTAATCAAAAACTACCAACCAAAAATAGTCCTGGCCCAGAGGGCTTCACTGGAGAATTCTACCAGACGTTTAGAGAGGAGTTAGTTTTCATACTACTAAAGCTATTCCACAGCATGGAAAAGGACAGACTACTATCAAACTCATTCTACGAAGCTAGCATAACTCTGATACCAAAGCCACAAAGAGATCCCACAAAAGGAAAATTAAAAAAAAAAAAAAAAAAAAACAGAAAATTACAGGCCAGTATCACTCATGAACCCAGATTAAAAAGTCTTCAACAAAATCCTAGCTAATATAATTCAACAATATATCAAAAAATGACTAAGCTGGATTCATACCAGGGATTCAAGGCTGGTTCCGCATCAGAAAAACAATGCGATCAACTACATAAATAACACAAAAGATAAGAATCACTTGATTTTGTCAACTGATGCAGAAAAGACATGTGACAAAATCTAACATCTATTCATATTAAAAACTCTCAGCAAAATCTGAATAGAAGGGAAATTCCTCAATGCAATAAGGGGCATCTATGCAAAGCCAACCACCTACATTATTTTGAATGGAGAGAGACTAAAAAAATTCCCTGAGAACAGGAACTAGACAAGGATGCCCACTCTCAGCATTTCTATTCAGCGTTTTAGCCAGCTCCATTAGACAAAGAAATAAAGAGCATCTGCACTGGTAAAGAAGAAATAAAAATCTCCCTATTTGCAGATGATGTGATGGCATACACAGAGAACCCTAAAGAATCCATAAATAAACTACTGGAACTAATAGAAGAGTTCAGCAAAGTATCAGGATACATGGTAAACATAAGTAAATCAGTAGAATGCCTTTACATCAACAGAGAGCTCATCAAAGAAGAAATTACCAAATCAATACCACTTCATATAGCCCCCAGTCCTGACAGGGAGATGAGAGCTCCACGGAGAAGCCAGTAACAGAGAATGTGGAAGTTGTGGTCTTTATATACATCTGACCTTCTACAATCTAAGCACAAGAAGACAGGAATATTTCCTAGGACAGGGAATAGAAAACCTGAGGAAAAGCCTGTAGCAAACAAGCTGATCCTGAGAAAACCTGGAAGAGAGGATAACTGGGAGGCCTTGGTTTGAGTTCATTGTTGCAGCCACTGTGCCAGTCTGCCTCCTTGAGGGTCTTCCTCTTTTTTGATGATGCTCTGTTCGACCAAGATGATGTGCTTCTCCACTTTGGTTCCTCTTGATAGCATATCCAAAGTACTTGAACTATCTGCTTTCTAAGGAATATTCTAGTTGCGATTATTCCGAATTTTTTTTTTTTTTTTGGCAATCCATGGTGTATCTGATATATGTCACCAACACTATAACTCAAAGAATGGAGCCATTCTTCTTTGGTAGGTCTTATTTCACCATCTGGCTCTTGCATGCATGTGAGGTGATTGAAAATATGATGGCTTGAGTCAGGAGCAATTTATGAAAGTGATATTTATGTTTTTTAACTCCTTAATGATGTCTTTGCAACAGGTGTGCCAATTCATAAAAACATTTGATTTCCTGACTAATGCTTTGAAGGGTATTGACTGTAGATCCAACTAAAATGAAATCTTTGATATCTTAGTCATGTAGTGCTGGTGTCACAGAAACATCACAATCAGGTGGCTTTAACAAAGAGAAATTTATTCTATAACAGTCCAGTAGCGTACAGATCTGAATTCAGGACAGTGGCTCTAGGGGAAGGCTTTTTCTCTCTGTCGGCTCTGAAGGAAGGTCCTTGTGTTGCAACAGTGGTCTGAGAGCATCTCAATGTAGGAATCTTAGGTCTGAAGGATGCGCTGTGCTCCTGACACTGCTTTCTTGATGGCATGAGGTCCTCCACTCTCTACTTGCTCCCCTTTCCTTTTATATCTTATAGGATAAAAAGATAAAAGGTGGCACAAACCACACTCCAGGGAAACTCCCTTTTCATTGGATCAGTCTCACCCTAATCCTTTTAAACACAGTCCAATCTTGCCTTATAACCACAGGCAGAGATTAGAATATACGACATAGGAAAATCACAAAATGGAGGACAATCACATACTACTAGGACACAGCCAAACTGACACAAACACGTTTGTGGGGACATAATTCAGTCCATGACACTCAACAACTTCAAAATTTTCTCTGTTTTATCATGATGATGCTTACTGGTCCAGTTACATGGATTTTTATTTTCTTTATGTTGTGGTAACCCTGGTGATGTAATGGTTAAGTCCTACATCTGCTAACCAAAATATTGTCAGTTGAAATCTTCCAGGCACTCCTTGGAAGCTGTGTGTCAGATGGATCTGCCAGGCACTCTTTGGAAACTCTATAGTGCAGTTCTACTCAGACCTATAGGGTTGCTCTGAGTCAGAATCGACTTCACAGCAGTGGGTTTAATTATCTTGAGGTATAGTTCACACTGAAGACTTCGATCTTCATCAGTAGTGCTTCCGGTGCCCTTTGCTTTAAGCAAGCAAAATTTTGTCATCTCTACAACACAAGTTGTTAATAAGTCCTCTTCCAATCCTGATACTGCATTTTTCTCTGTATAGTCCAGCTTCTTGGATTATTCATTTAGCATACAGATTGAATAAATGCGATGAAATGCCCTTCCTGTTTTTAAACCACACAGTATGTCCTTTAACAACCACTTCTTGGTCTATATAGGATCCACATGAGCACAATTAAGTGTTCTGGAGTTCCCTTTCATTAAAATGTTATTCATAACTTGTTATGATCCACACAGTTGAACATCTTCTTCTAGTCACTAAAACACAAGTAAACATCTTTCTAATATTCTCTGCTTTCAACCAAGGTTCATCTGACATCATCAGTAATATCCCTCATTCTACATCCTCTCTTGAATCTTGTCAATGTGCTATTGAAAACATTTCTTAATTATCTTCAGTAAAATTTTACTTGTTTGTGGCATTAATGATTAATATTTTTTGGTAACTTCCTCATTATATTGCATCACTTTTCTTTGAAAAGAGTATAAATATGACGCTCAGTCATTTGGTTCAAGTAGCTATCTTTCAAATTTCATGGCATAGACGAGTGAGCATTTCCTATGCTGCATCAGTTTGTCAAAACATCTCAGTATTCTGTTAACTCCTGGAGTTTTGTTTTCTATTACCGCCTTCAGTGCAGCTAGAGAATTTTTCCATCTGTAGCATTGGTTCTTGACCATGTACTATCCCCTGAAATGCTTGAACAGCAGTCAGTTCCTTTTGGTACAGAGACTCTTTGTATTCCTTCCATCTTCTTTTGGTGCTTCCAGCATCATCCAATTTTTTTGCCCATATAATCCTTTGAACTTGCCACTTGAAGCTTGAGCTTTCTCTTTATTTCCTTCATCTTGAGAAATGCTGAGACTGTTCTTCCCTTCAAGTTTACTAACTCCAGGTCTTTGCACATTTCATTATACTATTTTACTCCATCTTCTCATGGGCCCCTCTCCTCAAGGCCGGAATTTAAACTTCACTGGAAAGGATGTAGTTACAGCCCAGTGAGGGACAGATCAATTGACCCAGTCAGAACTGGTCTGTAGTCAGTAAACTAAAGCTGGCAGTCAGGGAGTGGTGAGCCAGAACTAGCAAGCAGAAAACGACCAAATGAGGTCCTGCTAGGCCAATGTTGCCAAGTAGGGGACTGACTGTAGATTATCTTTCAATCTTCTTGGAAAGTTGTCTGTGGTAGACGCTGGACATGCCTGAAAGCCAGCTATGGCATCCATAAAATTTACCAGGAATTGCCTCTCTGTGTCTTTAGGGGAATTGCCTCAGCTGCACTGGTGAATGAAACTTCCCAAGAAGATACTCTCTGGGGCGCCAAGGGGAGCTACTAGCAGAGGTGTTCACCCACTGGCGGTGAGCATCACTCAGTGTTTCATATACTGCTGTTTACCATGTGCCATAGGAGCAAGCTCATTAGGTCACTGGAACCAGGAAGGAAACCTTTTCTTCCTTCAACATCTCTTTAGTGCTGTCAAAGCAGAACTGCTGTAGCATCACAAGCAAGAATGAATATGAATTTGGAACTAAGCAACAATAATTTGCCTGCTTTGCCTTTGTGCCCATTTGAGCTTCTGTGTAACATTAAACAAATTTTATGCATAAACAGCTATCTTTTGAACAAGTGAAGTTCTTACCCTTTTCTCTAAACAAGATGCACATTCCCAACAGTCATTGTATTAACTGCTAGCTGTATAAGCATCTTAAATTTAGTCACAGTATCACTGATTATTGTCTACAGACTAAATTGTAAAGTTAACCTCCACAACTAGTATATAAAATAATAATGAGTGCTCTACTCTGGCAGGCTGTCACCTTCATAGGTGGCTTCTCTGTGTATCACAGAAGGAAGCTTCCTAGAAAGTTTCACTGACCTATGTTGTGGCACTTCCCTAAGGGGCAGCATCTGAGGGAGAAGCTTCTTGATGAGTTCAACAGGTCCCTTACTGGGCTAACCAGTATATTCAACAATACCCCCACTCAGAGAGTTACCATGCATTTTTCAACAGGACCTCAACAGGAGTCTCCTAGTTTCCAGCCAGCTTTAGCTCACTGACTATGGACTACCTTGGGCCAAGGTCAACCCAGTCACTTTCTCTACATCCCCCTCCCCACCAAAATACACCCACTGCTGTCAAGTTGGAACCGACATACAGTTACTGTCGAGGTCAGAATAGAACCATCTTGTAGAGTTTCCAAGGAGTGCCTAGTGGATTTGAACTATCAAGCTTTTGGTTAGAAGATGTAGCACTTAACCCGCTACACCACTGGGGTTTCCTTCTGTACCATCGAGAAGGTTGCAAACACACTTTCTCCAAAGAGATCTGAATACCAGTGAAACTCTCACCATAAACTTCCAAATATATAAAGTCTTTTCTGATAAAATGAGGAATGATACTAATGGATATGATTTTCCAATATTGTATAATGAAATGCATTGCACTTGGGAGATCTGCTTAACTCAATGAAATCAGTATTTCCTAATGATCAACAGAAGATGAAAAGTTCCACTCAACATGTAAGATAAGCCAATGGATTTTAATGTTTAAATGTTTAATGTTTAAATGTTACAGAGTATGAGAAGATTTCCAATTCCAAACTGCAACTAACCTTTAAAAAAGAAAAACTGTAATTTGTCAATTCTTGATGTAATTTCCAAAAATAGTCACAATTATTGGAAAAGGATATTAAAATACTCCTCTGTTTTCCAGCTATGTATGTATCTGACTCCACATTTTCTGCATATACTTCAACAAAAACGATGTATCACAACAAAATGTATTCTGAAGCAGATGAGAATTCAGCTGACTTCTATTAAGTAAAATATCAACGAGCTTTGTAAAAATATGAAACAATGTCACTCTTCCCTTCAATTTCCTTTTCCTTTGCTCTGGAAAATGAAGTTTCAAAAAACATATCCTGGCCCTGATGCTGCCCTTGCCCATAAATCATAATGAAGGTCCACTCTTTGGATACATATGGATTGGATTTGGCGATGCAGAGTGACCATATTGCATGCACTTTATGGTTCTATACATCTGTAGGATATCATCCTGCTGACCTCTGGCTGGAGGAAGGAGAGTGGGTGGAAAGAAGGGGAAAAGAGACTGTTGGGAGGATGAGATATATATGGAGCAAAAAGGAATAGTGTGCTGTCACCGGGCAGGGAGAGCAGTGGAAGCTGCATATAGGTGGGCATGTAAATTTATATGAGAACGTACAATTTCACTCAGTCATAATAAAAAAATATTGCTTATATTAACATGTAATGGATTTATTACTGTTAAATTTAAATAAATGAATACATGTTTTTAAGTATTCTCAGTTATAATTTCCAATATAGTATATCAGTAGCTATAACCAACACAAACCAAGGTGCTTCAACATGTTCGATAAGTATTAAGATCCTAAATTGATCCTGAAACCAAAAATTTTGTGAGCTGCTTCTACAGACTTGAGCAACTGTCTTTCCAGATGTGAGGTCCAAGGGCTTAAGAGAACAGAGGGTAAGTTCTGGTGGCATGTTAGCAATGAGGATGTCTTAGTGTCAGGGTCTTAAAAACTCATGGATATTTGCCACCAGATGCCTCGAAACTCTTCAGAAAGAAGCAGGGAAACTTCTCCTATTTCATGTCTTACAGCACTTGTGCCTGTCTCCCTAATATTTTGCCCTGTTAATGTTATTATATGCGTGTGCCTTCACTAGACTTCAGCACTAGTGCGGGAGAAATTCCTGCTACTTGGAAGAAACCTGACCTGACAAAGAGCCGTTAATGACTATTGTGTTCTGAACTGTGTTCCCCCAAAATACACGTTGAAATACTAACCTGTACCTGTAAAAATAATCCTATTTAGAAATAGCACTTTTCTTGCGTTATGTTAATGAGGTCATACAAGCATAGCATGAGTTCTAAACCTAATAGTTTCGGAGTTACAAAAAGAGCATAATACACACGGACACACACAGGGGCAACACCATGTGATCACAAACACACAGGGCAGATACTTCTAAAAGCTCTGGAGTTCCAAGGATTTCTGGCAGTTACTAGAAGATAAAATAGACAAAGACCTCCCTTAAAGCCACAACCAGAATTTGACTTCTGAACCTCTGGTCTGTGAGGGAATAAATTTCTGTTCTTTAAGGCCACCGGAAACCCTGATGGCGTAGTGTTTAAGAGCCACAGCTGCTAACCAAAAGGTTGGTAGTTCAAATTCACCAGGCATACCTTGGAAACTCTGTGGGGCAGTTCTACTTTGTCCTATAGGGTTGCTACAAGTTGGGGTAATTCCATGGCAGTGGGTTTGGTTTCGTTTGGTGTAAGGTCACCCACTTGTAGTGTCTTTTGTTACAGCAAGCGCTAGGTAACTAAGATGATGACCTCGTCTGTAGGGGCTTTAACCAGACTAGGAAAGCCATTCTGAAGACACTCTATGTGAGCATCAAGAGTCAAAGTTGCTACTTTCATTAATATTTCTCCCTGGTTACTCCAGACTTCTTATCTAATGAATAAAACCTGCCAATGATGATGTGACCTCCTTTTTGTCTTAAAATGCTTTACTTTTATTTTCTCCAAACTGATAATGTATCTTCTCTGATCTTTACCTGTTAGACTTTGGGGAAGATTTGAAAGATACCCTTGGTGCAAGAATTAAGATGACCTGGTCCTTCAGCACTTACGAGTGATGTTGACTGTCCTGAGATGACGTACGTTTCCAAGAAAAAATGGGAACATTTGAGAACCAAGCTCTCTGACTTGAAGCAAAAGTACAGTGGCTGGTTATCTCATGTTTTTTTATGTATGTTGAGGTAAGGGGATGCACCTTGGAAGAATTTTTTGTAAGTTATATAAAGTCATATATAACAAGCCCCTTGAGCATTGGTGGAGATGTCCACAGTCTTTCTCCTATGACTGGGCAGACATCATGACGTCACTGAAATCTAAGACTCTGTGGGCAAGATTTGTCCAGTTCTTTCCCACTTCACCTCAGGCCCTTAATGGGCTATATTGACTGAGAAGGGCAGGTATACAGGTGGGTCCCAAGAAACTGCAAGAACCTGTCACATCTAAACTGTGCGAGAATGTAGTTTCTTGCTGCTATACTTTTCCTAAACAACAGATGATCTCAGTGAGCCTGGCGGGCATTTTCTCTGAGTCACCCCAACCCACACTACTAGGGAGTAGGGGAGAAGTTTGGGGCTAACAAGCTCAATAGAAAAAATAACAGAAGGAAGGAGGAGGCCTCTTTAGTAACCTCTGAGATAAAAAGAAAAAAAAATTAAAGAGAGAAAGAAGGAGAAAAATCAAAGACTAATCCTAAAAATTCTCCTTTGATCGTCAAGCTTCCGGACCTAGTTTCCCTTTCATCTAGGACTTCGAAGTTATCTAGTTATTTTATGGGTAGTGAAACCACAAGGTGAAGGGAGGGTAGGGGAAGATTAAATTAATGAACACGTAAGCAGGTTTATTATTTCATCTGATCTTTCCTTCCTGTCAATTTCTCTGAGCCAATTTGGGAGGCAGAACGTATCATATTAACTCAGTGACAAACTGTTGTATCCACAGTCTTTCTGAAGCCATTTATCTGAAGGATATTAAAGATCCAATTTACACACACTTTATGGAATCGTGGGAAGAATATGTGTGCACATGCCTGTGAGAGAGAGAGAAGAACAATCCTGGAAACCTGTTTAAGTGGGGCTGCCTTTGTGGATGCTTTCAACCTTCTTTGAGTGTTATCTCCTATGAGGCTTTCAAAGAAGTTTGCAATAGCTCAACAAGTCAGTTCAAGAAGTCATTGGGCCTTGAGAGAAATCAGGCTCCAGGCAATGGAGGAAATGTTTATTAAAATTGCGATCCTATTCTCAGGCTCTGGTATTTCCTTCTCATCCATTCGAGGTCACAATGGAGGAAATAGGGGACTGAAGGCCTCTTGAGCTAAATATCTGCTTAATTGGATGTCTGACAGGGTTGCCTCGGCCCATGTATGTGCCTGTTTGATGAGGCTCAGGGAAGGATAGCTGCTGGGAAGGAAAACTCATATTCCCAGATTATCCTTCTGCTCCCATGTTTGCCCAATATAGTACACGGAGCCCTCAGTTCCACACAAGGGAACTGTGTGTGCTGGGACTTGTCACATCACCTCAGGTGTGTGTGCCTGGGGGCATTTTATTCACTTAAAGAATATAGATGAAAATGTTTAGCTTGCGTCCTGGTTTGCTGTGAGAATAAAATGGAGAGCTACATAGCAGGGCTTTAAAGAGAATTTGGCAGAAAGAAGACAACACGTCGGGTAAAGTACCTTGTGAATATTCTTTTAGCATCAGCCTATTCTGATTTTCTGATGTTAGTTTCACCAAAGGACCTTCTGTTGTATAATTTGGACCACTGAGCAGACTTATCAACCAGCCCAGGCCAATGGTCAGTGCCAGCTGCCCCACAGAGGACACTGCCATTGTGAGTGAGTGTGCTGGCATTTGCCTCACTCAACTGACATTTACTGGTGACCTGGTAGAGATGTTCATGGTCTTGGCTTCACTTTAGACCACTTAGAAAGTTATTTAAAAATAAGCCATGCCCTGGCCTCTTTCTAGACCCATTAATTCAGAAGCTCTGGTGGTGGCTATGAAACCGATAATAATAGTAATAAAACCTGTTACTGTCAAGTTGATTCCAACTCATAGAGATTGTAAAGGACAAAGCAGAATTGCCCTCATTGGGTTTCCAAGGAGCTGTTGGTGGATTTGAACTGCTGACTTCTTGGTTAACAGCCAGGTTCCTAACCATTGTGCCACTAGGGTACCTCTGCTATTTTTGTAAATTAAGCAGCCAGGGCTGAAATGCTGTGTTATGCACTAAGCTTGGGTCCAGAAAATACAAAGGTAAGTAAGATGCTCATAACTCAATGTAAACTGTATCTCTAGTGATGAATCACTATAGGGAGACTGAGTGAATTACATTCTTGATTTTGTTGAGGATCAGGATGAAACCAAACCTTGATGTTAACCTCTCTAAATGACCTTCCCATCCACCCCTTGCTCACGATACAGCCTACTGGCCTTACTTCTTCAGAATAATACACAATTCAGAATAATATACAATATATGAATCTCAGGTACTTTTTAAGATTACCTCAGGCTACGACAGTAGCCTTTCCCCTGGACCAGGCATCTTGAGGTCCCTTTTCCCACAGGACAGTTGGTGAAGATGGTTTGGTGAAGCCCAGCTTGTCCTCCACCCTGGTTTGGGGCTAGGTTTTTCCAGAATCCACTAAAAGACTATGATCTCATGAGTCATCTGCTTCATATTTCTTTCTTCTAGCAGCTCCCAGAAGACTGATTCTTTTATTCCTTCTTGAAGCTTGGACCAAGTGTATGGCTTGTTTCTGAAACAGTGGAACAGTGGAGCTCATTTGAAAAGAAAAAAAAAAAAAAGGGTGGCTGTATCCATACTAGAAACCCTGGTGACATAGTGGTTAAGTGATATTGCTGCTAACAAAATGTTGGCAGTTCAAATCTACCAGGTGCTCCTTGGAATCTCTATGGGGCAGTTCTACTCTTTCCTATAGGGTCGCTGTGAATTGGCACCGACTTGATGGCAGTGAGTTTGGTTTGTGTTTTGTGTTTATACCCATACTGATTGTCTTAGTCTCCTAGTGCTACTGTTACCAAAAATTCTATAGGTGGGTGGCTTTCAAGAGTAGCGATGTATTTTCTAGTGGTTCAAGAGACTGAAAGTCCAAATTCAGGGCATACTTCCAGTGGAGATTCTTCTTTGTTTATTCCTGCTTCTAGTAGCTGCCAGGGGGCAGTGGTGGTACAGCAGTAGAATTCTCAGCTTCTATGTTGGAAACCCTGGTGGTGTAATGATTAAGTGCTACAGCTACTAACCAAAAGGTTGGCAGTTCAAATCCACTAGGCATTCCTTGAAAACTCTATGGGTCAATTCTACTGTGTCCTAAAGGATCACTATGAATCGGACTTCATGGCAGTGGTTTTGTGGTTTTTTTTTTTCTTTCTTTTGGTCTGGGGGAGACTCAGGTATGAGTCCCAGACAATGGCACCACGTGTATAGCCCCTACCTGTCTATCAGTGAAGGCATATGGGTTGCAATGATGCTGAACAGGTTTCAAGGGAGGTTTCAAACTAAGACAGATTAGGAAGAAAGGTCTTGCAATATATTTCTAAAAAATCAGCCAATGAGAACTTTGTGGATCGCAACGGTGATCTTCTTTGCATGGGTCCTAGTGAGTAGGGTGATGGTTTGACAGATAACATTAACAGTATCTGCCAGCAATCCTTGGAGCCCTTGGGCTTATAAACATGTCTGTCACGTGTCTGTCTTCACAGGACATCTTCCCCCCATATGTTGTCTGTGTTTCTTCTATTCCTTCTGCAATTGAGGAGTGACTGGGTTTAGAATTTATCTTACCTTGGAATGACCTCATTAACCTAACAAAAGGAAAATGCTATTTCCAAAAGGGGTGATGTTCATAGATAAAGGTCCAGAAATTCAACATATATTTTTGGGTACACAAGTGAATGCACAACACTGATGAACCCAAGTCAGGCAATGAGCTCTGGCCACCTACGATGTTTATGATTCAGTCAGGTGATGCCTCCAGGCTGTGATCTTTCCAAGGAGGTCACACCACTTGTTTGCTCTGGCGTCCACTATGCCTATTAGTTTCATGTCGCCTGTGCACTATCCTCAACAGCTGGTATGCCTAGCCCCTTTCTCTCCCAAAGCAGAGAAGCTGGTACCAGCTAAGACCAGGAATCTGGCTTGTGGCTGGACTGGAGCTCTGGCTTTCTAATCAGTTGTTTCTTCTTTTACTCCGTCTTCAGAGCTGGCTGTTACAATCAGATGGGATTGTGACGTTTTATCATTCAAGTCTGTTAAGAATCTGTTTCTTTCCGGGATCAAAACTTTGTTGTGTCTTCTCAGGGACTTCAAATACTGTCCTTGAACCCAGATAGGACCCTGGTGCATTAAACACACTCACAACTTGAAAGCTGTATGTATGTTGCCGCAGAGGGTCCCATGGGAGCATCAATAAGAGACGCATGTTTGCAGTAGTATAAAGAGAAGCCTTGCTTCTTGATCGAGTTGATCCGAGAGGTTGGGGGAGCTGGAGGGGTTTGTTGTTTGTCTCCAAAGATGGACGGTATTAGGGAAGAGAGGTTTAAACTCCTGGAGGATCTTGGTCTCCTGCTAGAGCAGGGGGAAGGACACTGCCAAAGCCCTCAAGACTGCGGAGTCAGCTCTTTTTGCCCTTTGAATAATCATAGTAACACCACTATTTGTGTAGTGCTTTTTCATGCACCACCTCATCTGATGCTCACATTAGCCCTGGGGGTAAATAATGCCTTTATCCCAATTGTCAAACAGAGAAACTAAGGTTTAGAGAGGTCAAATTGCCTTTCTGAGTTTGTCCAGCTGATAGCCGACTTAGGCTCTTTGTTTCATCAGAAGCAGCAAGTAGATTTCAATACCTGTTAACTCTGATTGATTGATAGTTGTTGCTTAGAAGGCTGTGTTGAGAAGGATTTTGAGACTGCATCTGGGCTCAGTGGGAAAGAATGCTTTGGTTCATTTGTTAGGTCAGCTTGTATTTTATTGTCTAAGCTAAGACATTTTGAGAGTGAAAAGGGACTTGGTAATTATTCCTGAACAACATTTATAAACTGGGGCTGTCCTAGGCACACCAGGAGATTTGGTCTCTAATTAAATAACCATGTGTGTTCTGGGTACTGAGTGGGGAAGTATAGTGGATTGGGGTTACTAGTCTACAAGGAACATGTTAGTTCTGACATTTCTATGAGGTCTTCTCTTCTTACTCCACTCCTAAGGGGGCAAACTCAGCCTCCTAAGCTCTGGAAAGAGTTAAAGAGCTCACAGATCAGATCCAGTATGATCACCATCTATTTGTAGTCCCCAAATCACCAACCCCTTCATCTCATAGAGGGAGAAGAGTCCACTAATTATTGCAAGGGAAGGAAGTGCCCACAAGTTCAACAACATACTCTCTCTCTCTTTTTGTATCAATATTTCCACCATCCTCATCCACTTCCCAATGTGAAGACAGACACAAACATTTGTCAAAACCTACCTTGAGCTTATTTGACAGGCATTCATCACTGCTGGATTCAAGCCCTCATCAATGCTTACTTGACGGTTTCAACAGTCTCCTAACTTGTCTCTTTGCTTTCACATTTGCTCCTCTCATTCGTCACCTGCTCTGCTAAAAGACTGACATTTCTTAAAAGATGGTGAAGTAGACACATGTCTCCTCATTTCCCTCTGAGAACTAAGGCCTGGATGATATTTGTATGGAGCACTGAATGTTTGGGGAGCCCTAGGACCTAGCATATTTGACTATGTACCAGTATCAAATTAATCTTCCATTCTCAAAAATGAGACAGTGGCTGTCTGACCCCTGCTTCAGCTGTTTCATGGTGTAGGAGAACTGCAGCTTCCACAAACCACTGGTAAAGAACTTTCATTATCAGCTGGAAGGTTGAGTCTGCTGCTCCTGTCTGCCTGTTTTGGCCAGTGCATTGGGCAGCTCCTTGTTCAACACCTGGACAGCTCTCCACTTAGAAGTGAAGCTTATTTTTTCCTGGAGATCTGTCTGTTGAGAGGCCCAGTATCTTTTCCTCCTACCCTTCTCTGACTCACATTGTAGGGCTAGGTGACAGCCCCCAGTTTCTCCATAAGTAGGGCAGCCTCTTTGCCACCCAATAAGCAGAGATTTCCACCCCAGAGAGTCCACCTGGGCAAATCACTAGAGTATTAGAGACAGTTAGTGACCAATAGCAGAAAAATAAAACAGTGTCTAGATGGCACACAGGAAGCAGACCATAATTAATCATTTAAAGAAGCAAGCTTTTAGATGCTCCAAAAAATTCCCAAAATAAACATTCCAAAAATTTCCTAGATAAAGAAGTCTTTCTGAATCTATCAGAGGTCGAATACAAAAGAATTGTATACAGAACCTTCCTAGAGAGAAAACAAAACACAATACGACAAAACGAAAAATTTAGTAAGCTAGTTGAACTGATGGAACATCAATGATCTGAAATACATCAGATCAATAACACAATTACAGTTAGATAATTCAATACAAAGCCAAAAGAGTAGGACTCAACAGGTAAAAGTGAGACTCCATAACCTTGAAGACAGAGCAACTGATACCACTATTTATGAGGAGGAATCAGAGAAAAGAAATAAGAAAAATGAAGAAGCATTAAGAAACATGTGGGACTCCCTTAAGAGAAATAATTTACATTTAATTGGAGTTCCTGAACAAACGGGGATTAATGACAATATAGAGAGTATTGCTGTAGAGATGCTCACAGAAAACTTTCCTGAGATCATGAGCAAAGAGAACACAGGTATCCAAGATGTTTATCAAACACCACAAAAGCTAGACACCAAAACAAAGACACTAAGACATGTTATAATCAAGCTTAATAAGATGAAACATAGGTAGCAAGGCTCATACCAAAGCTGACACCACAAGGGAAAACATATAGAGTTTTGTCTTACTTCTTTGCAGAAACAATCCTGGCTAAAAAACAACGGGCAGACACAGTCAAGGCCCTGAAGGAGAAAAATTCCCATCCAAGAATCATTTATCCCACAAACTTGTCTATCAAATGTAATGGTGAAATTAAGACTTTTGAAGATAAGGAGAAGTTTAGAGACTTTGTAAAAACTAAACAAAAATTACATGAAATATTGAAAGACACTCTTCCCTTAGAAAAACAGAATCATTAAATGTATATTTAAGGTGACAATTCAGGACACATCATCCAAAATTCTAATGAATTAGAGAAGTCACAAAACTTAATCCAAGCCATAGTATTAAGATGAAGGAATCTGTGATCATATCATGACAACTATAATATCATCACATTAAAAGAGGGATACACTACAGTAGTTATCGTCATTTCAGATGCAGAGGAAGTTTAATAGTTTGCAATACTTAAAATTGGGTTTAATTTTAGTTTGTCAAGGAGGATAATACATGTAGCCATAAAGCAAATTAACAGTGCATTGTATCAAAATAAGAAATGCAATACAGGGGTCTCAATGAACACAAAACCAGCACTGAAACAACAACTCATAAAGAAGAATGGCCCAGAACAGAACATTAAGAGCAATATAGAAAACATCAACATAAAAGTAATTACATCAAAATGATGACACTAAGCACATACCCATCAATAATTACACTGAATGTAAATGGACTGAATGCTCCAGTGAAGAGACAGTGAGTGACATCTTGGATCAAAAGACATGACCTATCCATATGTTGCTTATAAGAAACACACCTTAGACTTAAAGATATGAACAAATTGAAAATTATAGGGTGGAATAATATATACCAAGCTAACAATACACAAAGAAGGGCAGGTGTGGCAATACTAATCTCAGATAAAATAGATTTTAATGTAAAATCCACTATAGTGGACAAGGATGGTCACTATTTATTGCTGAAAGTTTCGATACTCAAGCAGGGCTTAACAACATTAAATATTTATGGAACCAATAACAGAACACCTAAATACATTGAACAAATACTGACAACACTGTAAAGTGAGATAGATCACTCCACAAAAATGGTTGGAGCCTTCAACACTCTCCTTTCAATTATGGATAGATCATCCAGAAAAAAGCTCAGTAAAGATGCAGAAGATATTAATGTAACAAACAACCAACTTGACCTTATCGATATATATAGATATTTTCATCCATCAATGGATAAGTACATCATCTTCTCCAATGCACACAGAACATTTTCCAGAATAGACCATGTGTTAGATCATAAAGCAGTTCTCTATAAAATCCAAACGATTGTTTTACTGCAAAGGATCTTCTTGGACTATAGAGCTATAAAAGTTGAAACTGATAAAAGAAAATTCATAGGTAGAAATTCAAACTTATGGAAACTGAACAACACATTGCTCAAAAAGCCTTGGGTTACAGAAGAAATCAAGGACAAAATAAAGAAATTTATGGAATCAAATGAGAATGAAAACACATCCTACCAGAATCTGTGGGATACAGCAAAAGCAGTGCTCAGAGGTCAGTTTATCTCTGTAACTGCATACACCTGAAAGAAGAAAGGGCCTAAATTAAAGAACTAACCTTACAGCTTGAACAAGTAGAAAGGGAGCAACAGAAGAACCCCTCAGGCACCAGAAGAAAACAGATTATAAGGATTAGAGCAGAAGTAAATGAATTAGAGAATAGAAGAACAATTGAAAAAGTTAACAAAACTGAAAGCTGGTTCTTTGAAAAGATCGACAAAATTGATAAACTGTTGGCTAAACTTACAAAGCAAAACAGCAGAAGATATAGATAAACCGATTAAGAAATGAGATGGGAGTTCTTACAACGGACCCAGCTGAAATCAGAGGTATCATAACAGGATACTATGAAAGGCCGTACTTTAACAGGTTTGAAAACCTAGAGGAAATGGACAAATTTCTAGATTCATATCACTCACTAAGATTATCACAAGGAGAAGTAGGTCAACTTAATAAATCTATCACAAAAGAAGAGATTGAAAAAGTCATCAAAAATCTACCAACCAAGGGGAGCACAGTCAAGATGGAGGACTAAACACATGTCTCCTTAAATCCCTCTGGAAACCAAGACTTGAATTGATAATTAAATGGAGCCTTCTGGACACTTAGTGAGCCCTAGGAAACGGCATAAGGCTGTTAATTTGGACTTCATACCAACGAAAGGAAAGTCTCTCTTTCTCTGACCTTTGCTCTTGGTGAGTGCTAGCTTTCACAGACTGAAGGTAACTTACCATTTTAACTTTTTTTTCTCTGTCATAGTTGGTGAGTGGAGCAGGGCCTTGACTAGCAGCTAATCTCAGATGCACTGCTGGTGGAATCAGCAGGTGAAATTGCCATATTTTGAGAGCTCAGCTTTGGACTCTGTGCATCTCAGTACATTTGGCCTCTCTTTTTGCCTCTGCCACAGAGCAGCCTGTATCAAGACAGGCAGGGAGCTTCTGGGGGACGTCATTTTGTTCCACTGGGAGGGGGTATCCCCATATGGAGGTCTCAGCTAAACCTAATTCCTAGGCTGGGAGGAAGAAACTTCCTGGAGGAGAATGCTTTTCTGGCAGAAAAGTAGTATTCTACATAGTGTCGCTGTGGAGCCCAAGAGCAGAGGCCATCAGGGCAGTAGCCTTTCTGTATTTTGAACTAGTTTATAACATTTGTCATTGGATATAGAGTGCTTACTTTGCCAGCTGGGAAGTGGAACCTGTACAGCTGAAAACCTGGTTGACTTTGGAAGTTGTCATATACTTCTTACCTTTCGTTTTAAAACAGTCTAGAGAACCAACTGTGATCCATCATCACAGCATCTCTCCCAGCTTCCATTGGCTCACGTGATGCCCAAAAAGCAACAAACTATGGATAAAAGTGTAAGCAAGAAATCACCCATGGCTTCAGAAGGCCCCCAAAAGAAAGCACCAAAGAATTTCCCAGATGAGAGAACCTTTGTGAAACTATGGAAGGTGAATACAAAAGGACTATATAGAGAACCCCCCTAGACCTTAGACAAAATGCAGCAAAGCAAAATGAAAAATAAAGCAAGTTGTTTGACCTGATGGAATACCAACACTGACCTGATGGAATACCAGTACCAACACTCCAGCAGATGAAGAACAAAATCAAAGACAGAAAATTCAATTTTGAGCCAAGATAACAGGAAGGAGCAAAGGAAAAATAGACTTTCTGACTTGGAAGACAGAGCTACTGACTCCAGCATCTATAAGGAGAAATCAGACAAAAGAAACAAGAAAAATGAAGTATTAAGAAGCATGGGGGGCTCTATTAAGAGGAACAATCTATGATTAACTGGAGTTCCTGAACAGGGCAAGACACCTGAGAAGACAGAGAATATTGTTACTGAGCTGCTGACAGAAAACTTCCCAGAGATTATGAAAGAAGAGAATATAGATATCCAAGATGCATATCAAGCACCACTCAATATAGATGTCAAAAGAAAGACTCCAAGACATGCTATAATCAAGTTTAACAAAATGAAACAGACAGAAACTCTTAAAGGCAACAAGACTCAAAGCAAAGCTAACATTTGGAGGGAACCCTATAGGCTTTTGTCAGATTTCTCAGCAGAAACAATGCTGGCATGGAGATAGTGGCATGACACATTCAAAACCTTGAAAGAGAAGAACCTCCAACCAAGAATTATATATCCTGCAAAACTATCTTTCAAATATGAAAATGAAATCAAGACATTTGCCGATAAACAGAAACTCAGAGACTCTAAAAACCCGACCAAAGCTACAAGAAATACTGAAAGAATTTCTTGGTTTTGAAGAACAAAACCACTAACTTTATATTTTAGAAGCAAATACAAGACACATCACCCAGAAACCTACTCAGTTAGGGAAGACTCCAAACTCAATCAAAACTCCAATAGTGAAAGAAATGATCCAGTGATGAAAACTATGATGTCATCATATTAAAAAGAGAGATGTACCACAGTTGTTATAGTCCTTCCAGATGGAGAGGAAATTAATAAAACTGGTAGTAACTAAAATTGGATTTCTACATAGTTTACTAAGGGGGATCATAGGGGCAGCTGCAAGGCACAATAAAGTTGCAACATGTCAAATCAAGAAACATAAAGCAGGAGTATCAACAATCACAAAACCTACCCTGAAAAAGGTGAAAAACCAACTTACAAAGAAGAGTGTTCCAGAACAGATTAATAAGAATAAAAGAGGAAACATCAACATGAAAATAAACACATCACAATGACAGCACTAAACACATACCTGTCAGTAATTACATTCAATGTGAATGGACTGAATGCTCCAGTAAAGAGACATCGGGTGACATCTTGGATCAAAAGACGTGATCCATCCATATGTTGCCTACAAGAAACTCACCTTCAACTTAAAGATAGGAACAAACTGAAAATTAACGCATGGAAGAATATACATCAAGCTAACAATACACAAAGAAGAACAGATATGGCAATTCTAATCTCAGATAAAATTGATTCTGATGTAAAATCCACCATGGTGGGCAAGGATGGACACCATTTATTGCTGAAAGTTTCATTACACAAGTCGGGCTTAACAGTATTACATATTTATGTACATAACATCAGAGCAACTAAAGACATTGAACAAACACTGACTACACTCAAAAATGAGATAGATCACTCCACAATAACAGTGGAAGACTTCAACTCTCCACTCTCATACTGAAAAGATCGTCTAGAAAAAAGCTCAATAAAGACACAGAAGACCTTATTGCCACAATTAACCAACTGGTCCTCATTAACATATACAGAACTTTCTATTCATCAGTGGACAACTACACCTTCTACTCCAAGGCATATGTAACATTATCCAGAATAGGCCATGTCTTAGGACATAAAACAATTCTCAAATTGAATTCTCACCATTAAATTAATGTAAAGCATCTTCAAATTGAATTCTCACCGTTGAATTAATGTAAAGCATCTTCTCAGATCATAAGGCCATAAAAGTCAAAATTGATAGCAGAAAAAAAGATAGATAAAATGTGGAACTCATGGAAACTGAACAACACTTTGCTCAAAAAACCATGGGTTATAGAAGAAATAAGGATGAAATAAATTTATGGATTCCAATGACAATGAAAGCACTTCCTTCTAGAACCTATGGGATATAACCAAAGCAGTGCTCAGAGGTGAGCTTATGTTCATAAATCTACACATCTGGAAGGAACAAAGAAACCAAACTGAAGAACTAACCCTACAGCTTGAACAACTGGAGAAGAAATAACAGAGGAACCTCTCAGGCACAGGAAGAAAACAGATCATAAAGATAACAGCAGAACTAAACAAATTAGAGAAGAACAACTAAAAAAATTGACAAGATCAAAATCTTGTGTTTTGAAAAGATCAACAAAGTTAACAAACCACTGGTTAAACTTACCAAAGAAAAACAGGAAAGGAAACAAATAACCCAAATAAGAAATGAGAGGGGAGTTGTCATAACAGATCCAAAAGAAATCAAAACTATCATAACAGAATGCTATGAAAGTCTGTACTCTAACAAATTTGAAAACCTAGAAGAAGAAATGAACAAATTCCTTGATTCATGTCACCTGCCAAAATTATCACAAGGTGAAGAACAAATTAATAAACCCACCACAAAGGCAGAGATTGAAAAAGCCATCAAAAAACAATCAACCAAAAAAAAGTCCTTGCCCAGATAGATGGCTTCACCACAGGATTCTACCAAGCTTTTAGAGAAGAGTTGTCTCCAATACTACTGAGACTATTTCACAGTACAGAAAGGGATGGAATAATCCCAAATTTATTCTATGAAGCCAGCATAACCCTGTTACTGAAGTCAGTGAAAGACTCAACCAAAAAGGAGAACTACAGACCAATATCACTCATGAATCTAGATGCAAAAATCTTCAACAAAATTCTTGCCAATAGAGTACAACAACGTATTCAAAAAATAATCCATCATGACCAAGTTGGATTCATACCAGGGATGCAAGGCTGGTTCAACATCAGAAAAAAAAATAATGTGATCAATCACAAAAATAACAACAAAGACAAGAATCACCTGGTTTTCTCTACTCATGCAACAAAGACATTTGATAAAGCCCAACACTCATTCCTTTGGATAAGGAGCCCTGGTGGCACAGTGGTTAAGTGTTTTGCTGTTAATTGAACATATCAGCTGTTCTGCGAGAAGAAGTAGAAATCTGCCTCTGGAAAGACTACATCTTTTGAAATCCTGCAGGGCAGTTCTACTGCGTTCTGAGGTCACTTGACAGCAATGGGTTTTGTGAATATCTTTCTGTGTGCTATTTCTGCTGTCTGGAATCCTTGCTTTCACCTTCTTTTCTGACTGATTAATACGTAATTAAAGGAGTGCTGGTGGCACAGAAGCTAAGAGCTCAGCTACAAACCGAAATGTTGGCAGTTCAAATTGCCAGCCCCTCCTGAGAATCCTACAGGGCAATTCTACTCTGCCCTATACTGTCAGTATGAGTCAGAATTGCTTTGACGGCAATGAGTGGTGCAGCGGTCAGCATTCAGCTGACACTCTCAGGGTCAGTGGTTCAAACCTACCAGCCACTCCACAGGATAAAGATGTGGCAGTTTGTTTCCATAAAGGTTACAGCCTTGAAAACCCTATGGGGCCACTCTACTGCATCCTACAGTATCTGTATGAGTCGGAATGGACTCAACGGCAATAAAGCAATGAGGGTTGGGTGGGGAGGCGATATCTTCTTATCCCTTAAAGCTCACAACTCCTATCAATCCTTCTTGTTTTCTTCCTCACCCTCCAGCTTCCAGAAGAACTCATTTCTCCATTCCCTTTGTGGGTAACTGCTACAGTATGTTATCACTTACAGTGTGGATAATAGCTTACAGCTTTATCCCTCCTGCTAGATGTGAGCTCAAAGGATATTATTTATGTTTAAAATGATACTTGGCACACTAGATGTTTAGAAAATATTTAGGAAATTAATAGTTTATAAATAGTGATAAATAATTCACGAGAATGAATGAATGAACTAATGAATGAATGATTCTAGTTCCTTGGAGAGAGCTTCTCTCGTCTAAAATGATCAGGCCATCAAGAAAATCACCCTCATGTCTTTTAAGAAGGGACTTTCACTTACTGAAAAGACTAGCGAGGAGGAAGATGTTGGAATTAGCTATGGAAACTGAATAAAACTGCGGGTTTGTTTGCTGTCCTCTGAAGATTCAGTACAGAAACCTTAGTGGCATAATGGTTAAGTATACAGTTGCTAAGTAGGAAGTTGGTAGTTCACATCCACCTGGTGCTTTTTGGTCTGTAGGACAGTTGTACTCTGTCTATAGGATTGCTATGAGTAAGAATTGACTCAGTGGCCTGGGTTTGATTTGGTTTGGGGATTTAGAGGCCAGAGGCTGACACTTGGGAGCAGTCAGTGTTAGGGGAGAGGGTATGGCACACTGCATGACCTACTTAACTTGCTAATAAAACTCTTTCTGAGAGTCACCAAGTGGGGTGCAGGGAGTAGAGAATGAGCTGGGAAAACAGGCTCATCTGTTTACCTTCACATACTGTTTCCCTATGCTTATCTGTCTTTTCTTCCCAAAGACCAAGAAGGACCATCTTCTAGTAGCATTCAGGGGCCTAGTGATTAAGAGTTCAGCAGCTGACTGAAAGTGTAAAATTCAAAAGCGCCATCCACCTCTGGAGAAAACACCTGGCCATGTGCCTAGTAAATGCTGTTGCCGTATGCCACGAAGTCCATTTCTACTCAAGCACAGGAAACCCTGAAGGGCAGTTCTACTCTGTCAAACACAGCTCCTACGAGTTGGAATTGACACATTAGCACAGGGCAACAGAAGCATTCACTGCTCCTGCACTCCCCCTTTTCCAGAACTCTGGCCCTGGATTGTGGAGACTGCCCCCAGGAGCAGCCCTCTTTGCTTATCAGACTCCTTGGGACCACGGTGCTCAGTAAACCTTCATGCCCCCACCGGCAAGTTATCCTGGAGTGATGTTAGAGTGTGTTGGGTAGGAGGGAAAGGGGAAGCTGAGCCAGCACTAGGATATCTAATGGGCATTAGCCCAGTCAGGTCCTGCAACCTCCTTTAATCCCCTTTCCCTCACTTTGTGAAGGATCTTCGCTGCATCTTTCACCTGGCTTTGCCACTGACTCATTGCTTGCAAACTGTTTATCTGCATTTCTCCTCTGCCGGAGCAGATTACGGCAGCCCAATTAGTGTTCTGCAGATAGTTTCTGGAGCCTGAGCAATCCTCCTACCCAACCTTTCACCTCCTGATTTTGCTTTTCTTCCCTTGTAGGGAGATGTTTGACAAGTTCTTTTCCATTTCATCTTTAAGCAGGCTGACATGCTCAGGAGCTCTATTGCTGTCTTCCAAATGAAAAAGAGATTAATTAAGGCATATTTTCCAGCTTGTTTTTAAAAATGGAAGGGACCCTCGTGGCACAGTGATTAAGTGCTCAGCTGCTCACCAAAAGGTCGGCAGTTCGAACTCACCAGCTTCTTTACAGGTTTCATAAAGATATAAAGCCTTGTAAACACTGTGGGGCTGTGTCCTACAGGGTTTCAATGACTCAGAACGACTAAATGGCAGTAGGATTTTGTGTGTGTGTGTGATTGAGTGCAAGTACACGATCCCCATTAAATTTGCATGCCCTGCCTATCGGATCCTACTGGTCTCCTTGCCCGATGACAGCATGCTCCTTTCCATTCCATACATGTTGTATCCTCTTAACAATCTCCTGTCCCTCCTCTCTACCCCCTCCTCTCCTTTCTAGTAAGAGGCCAGCTGGACAGCACCCTATAGATGGATAGGACTGTAAAGTGCACACACCATATGGTCACATTGTGTCCCTGAGTCCAATCCATTCGTATCTGAAGAGTTTACCTTAGTAATGGTTTCTGGTCAGGGGCAGCATCAGGTGTAGGGGCCAGGCTCCCAGGGAGCCCCCAGACCTAGGGACCATCAATTGTGGTTTTTTTAGTGAAGTTCTTGAGGTGCACCCCTCTTTTTTTCATGTTGCCACTGGGACTTGACATTACGTGCTGTCTTTGGTGATGGCTGGGCACCATCTTGTTCTTCTGGTCACATGTTGATACAGTCACACATTCACATGGGTCCTTCTGTGTTTTAGGCTCTTTTTTCCTCGTGTCTTTGTTGTCCTTGAAGATGATCTGTTCCAGCTGAGTTTGAAACATTTGGTGTACCTCTTAGCAATGTGCTAGTTATGTCAATAGGCCTTGTTGTCCCTTGAGAGTGTGGTCCCCAGACCCCTGCCCCTGCTACTCTATCCTTGCAATATTGGGTAAAGATCAGAAGAGTTTTTAGTTTAAGTTGAAGTCCAATTAAGTTGATCTTCTTTCTACTGTGTGCTGTCACTGCTTTCACCCAACCAAATTTCTACCAACTGTCTGATCTATGAGCAACTTTCTCCCTTCACTCCCTTGCACCTGTCAAAGAGTCTTTTCTTCTGTACATGTGTCTGTTTTTAAGTTCTTATAGTAGGAGTCTCATACAATATTTGTCCTTGTGCCACTGACTCTGTTTCATTGAGTACATATGCCATAATTTGTTTATCCATTCATCTGTTGTTGGGAATCTGGGTTGACTCCATCTTTTTGCTATTGTGGACTGTGCTGCAATAAATACTCATGTGCACGTATCTGTCGGTGTGACTGCCCTTCATTTAGTAGGATATATTCTGAGCAGTGGGATTACTGGGTCAAATGGTATACCTATTTCCAGCTTTTTAAGGAAGCACCAGATTGCTTTCCAAAGAGATTGTACTATTTTGCAATCCCACCGGCACTGTAGGAGAGTTCCAATTTCTCCACAGCCTCTCCAGCATTTGCTGTTTTGTGTTTTTTGGATCATGGCCAACCATGTTGGGGTGAGATGGTACCTCATACTTCTCATTTGGATTTCTTTTCTTTTTTTTTTTTAAAATTGTGACTCAGTGAAAATGTACAATCCAATTTAAATTTGCATGCCTGTCTCTCTGCAGCTCCTTCTGCTCTCCTTACCCGGTTACAGCACACTCCTCCTTTCTGTTCTATACATGTCATATCCTCTTGACAATCTCCTCTCCCCTCATCTACTCCCATCTAGTAAGAGGTCAGTAGAACGACATCTTATAGATACACAGAACCATAAACTGCACACACAATATGATCACTCTGAGTGCCCGAGACCAACTCATTCCTGTCTGAAGAGTTGACCTCGGTAATGATATTTGATCAGGGACAGCATCAAGTGTAGGTGCCATGCTCCGAGGGGAATCTCCAGGCTTTCGGACCATTGGTTGCAATCTTTTAGTGGAGTTCTCAGGATATATCCCTTTTTTTCTTGTGCTGTCCTTGGACCTCGAACTTGTGAGCCCCATCACAACTGTCATTGATGGTGGCTGGGCACCATCTGGTTCTGGTCACATGTTGATATTGTCCCCCATTCACATGGGTCCTTCTGTCTTCTGATCTCTTTTTCCTTCATGTCTTTGTTGTCCTTGATGATCAGCTGTGTCAGCTGAGTTGGGGTGATTTGGTGTACTTCAGATGGCAGCTTGCTAGCTTTCAAGAACCCAGACAACACTCACCAACACGCGATGCACAAGACTTTCTTAGCAATAGGCTAATTATGCCAATTGGCCTTGATGTCCCCTGAAAACGTGGTTCCCAGACCCCCACCCTGCTACTCTACCCGTGCGATATTGAGTTAAGATTGGAGGAGTTTTCAGGCTATGTTGAAGTCCAGTTAAACTGATATTCTTGCTAATGTGTGCTGTCACTGATTTCACCCGGTCAAATTTCTATGAGCTATCTAGTGCATAACCAACTCTCTCATTCCCTTCTTTCCTCCCTTGCAGCCATCAAAGAGTCTTCCTCTGTGCATGAGTCCGTTTTTAAAACCGTATAGTAGGGGTCTCATACAATATTTGTCCTTATGCCACTGACTGATTTCACTCAGCATAATGTCTTCCAATTAAAACCAGGTTATGAGATGCTTCTAAAAATCATCATTGTTCTTTACCATTGTATAGTGTTCCACTGAGCATACATACCATAGTTTGTTTATCCATTTATCTGTTGTTGGTCATCTGGATTGATTCCATCTTTTTGCTATTGTGGACTGTGCTGCAATATACATTCCTGTGCATGTATCTGTTGGCATGACTGTCCTTCATTCTGTAGGGTATATTCCAAACAGTGGGATTACTGGGTTAAATGGTATATCTATTTCCAGCTTTTTGAGGAAGTGCCAGATTGCTTTCCAAAGAGGTTGTACTATTTTGCAATCCCAACAGCAGTGTAGGAGAGTTGTGATTTCTCCACAGCTTCTCCATCATTTGTTTTGCGTTTTTTGGATCATGGCCAACCTTGTTGGGGTGACATGGTATCTCACCGTAACTTTGATTTGGATTTCTTCAATAGCTAATGATTGTGAACATTTCTGCATGTGTCTTTTGCCTGTCTGGATATTCTCTTTAGTGAGGTGTCTGTCCATCTCCTTTGCCCAATGCTTAATTGGGTTATTTATCTTTTTCTTGTTGTTCTTTTGCAGTACCTTGTAGATTATGGAGATCAAACGTCAACCTGACATATAGTTGCCAAATAGCTTTTCCCATTCTGTAGATGGTCTTCTAATTCTTTTAATAAAGTCCTTGAATGAGCAAAAATGTTTGATTCTTAATAGTTCCCTTTGATCTGTTTTCTCTTCTATTGATTGTGCTTTGTTGGCAGATTTTGAAGTCTAAGTTGTGTATTAGAACTTCCATTGTTGATTCTACTTTTTTTTCACATTATCTTTATCATTTTAGGTTTGATACTTAAGTCTTTTACCCAGTTTGAGTTCATTTTTGTGTAGGGTGTGAGACATGGATCTTGTTTCAGTTTTTTGCAGATGGGTGTCTAATTTTGCCAGCACCATTTGTTAAAGACACTGTTTTTAACCTAGTTTATAGTCTTCGGGTCTTGGTTGAATATCACCCTTTCATGGTAAGGATCATGGCATTGCTGGGGTCTCAACTGTGTTCCATTGGTCTGTATGTCTCTTTTTGTACCAGTACCAGGCTGTTTTGACTACTTTGGCAGTATAACAGGTTCTAAATTCAGGTAGTGAGAGGCCTCTCAGTATATTCTTCTTCTTCCGTAGTTCTTTGCTTATCTGAGGTGTCTTCCCTTTCCAAACAAAGTTGTTGATTTGTTTCTCCATCTCACTATAAAATGTCACTGGAATTTGTACTGGGATTTTATTGTATATGTAGATCATTTGGGGTAAGATAACCATTTTCTCAATGTTAAGTCTTCCTATCCATGAGCAGAGTAGGTTTCTCCATTTATGTGAGTTTCTCTTAGTTTCTTGCAGTAAAGTCTTGTAGTTCTCTTAGTATAAGTCCCTTATTTCTCTAGTTAGATTTATTTCTAGGTATTTTATCTTCTTGGGGGCTATAATAAATGGTATTGATTTGGTGATTTCTTCTTTAGTGATCTCTTTGTTGTTTTAAGGGAATCCTACTGATATACTTATGTTTATCTTATATTCTGATACTTTACTGAACTCTTCTATTAGTTTGAGTAGTTTACTGATGGAGTCTTCAGGATTTGGTGAGTATACAATCATATCATCTGCAAATAGGGAGATTTCTACTTCTTCTTTGCTGATGTGGACACCCCTTATTTCTTTGTTTCGTCTAATTGCTCTGGCCAGAACTTAAAGTACAATGTTGAATAGAAGTGGTGACAATGGGAATCCTTGTCTAGTTCCCATTCTCCAAGGGGATGCTTTCAGTACCTTTCCATTCAGGATGATGTATGTGGTTGGCTTTCTGTAGATGCCTCTTATTGCGTTGAGGAATTTTCCTTCTGTTCTTATTTTGCTGATAACTTTTAACATGAATGGGTATTGGACTTTGTCCAGTGCCTTTTCTGCACCAATTGACAAAACCAGATTATTCTTATCTTTCGTGTTATTTATGTGGTCGATCACATTAATTATTTTCCTGATGTGGAACCATAGTTGCATCCCTCGTATGAATCCAACATGGTTGTGGTGAATTATTTTTTTGATATGTTGTTAAATTGTATCAGCTACAATTTTGTTGAAGATTTTTACATCTAGGTTCATGAGTGGTATTGGTCTGTAATTCTCCTTTGTCGGATCTTTCCCTGGCTTTTGTATTAGGGTTATGCTGGCTTCACAGAATTAATTTGGGAATATTCCATCCCTTTCTATGCTGTGAAATAGTGTCTGTAGTATTGGAGTTAGTTCTCTAAAAGCTTGGTAGAATTCTGCAGTGAAGCCATCTGGGCCGAGGCTTTTTTTGATTGATAGTTTTTTTGATGACTTTTTCAATCTCTTCCTTTGTGATGGGTTTAATTAAGTTGTTTTACTTCTCCTTGTGATAATTTGGTAGGTTATATGAATCTACAGGTTTGTCCATTTCCTCTAGGTTTTCAAATCTGTTAGAGTATATATAGTCTTTCATAGTATTCTGTTATGATACTTTTGATTCAGTTGGGTCTGTTGTAACATCTCCCATCTCATTTCTTATTCAGGTTATTTGTTTCCTCTCCTGTTTTTGGTTTGTAAGTTTAGCCAAAGGTTCATCAATTTTGTTGATCTTTTCAAAAAAACAGCTTTTGATTTTGTCATTTTTTTAATTGTTCTTCTATTCTCTAATTTATTTAGTTCTTCTCTAGTCTTTGTGCTCTGTTTTCTTCTGGGGCCCAAGGGCTTCCTCTGTTGCTCTCTTTCTACTTGTTCAACTGTAGGGTTAATTATTTGGTTTGGGTCCTTCATTCCTTCTGGGTGTGCATTAATAGAGATAAACTAACCTCTGAGCACTGCTTTGTCTGTATCCCCATATGTTCTAGTAGGATAAGTTTTCACTGTCATTTGAATCCATAATTTTTTTTTTATTTTGTCCTTGATTTCTTCTATAACCCATGGCTTTTTGAGCAAGGTGTTGTTCAGCTTCCATGAGTTCCACATTCTATCTATGTTTTCCTTGCTATTGATTTTGACTTTTATGGCTTTATGGTCTGAGAAGATGCTTTGCAATAATTCAGTAGTTTGGATTTTGTTGAGATTTGCTTTATGTCCTAACACATGGTCTCTTCTGGAAAACGTTCCACGTGTATTGGAGAAGATGTAGTTATCTGTTGATGGATAAAAAGTTCTGTATATGTTGATGAGGTCTAATCTGTTAATTGTTGCAATCAGATCTTCTGTGTTTTTACTTAGTATTTTTTTTGGATGATCTGTTTGTTACTTAAAGTGAAGCGTTGACATCTCCAACTATTATTGTGGAGTGATCTATCTCGTTTTTCAATGTAGTCAGTGTTCAATGTATTTAGATACTTTAGTATTGGGTGCATAAACGTTTAATATTGTTAAGTTCTGCTTGTGTGTTGAACATTTCAGCAATAAATAGTGACCATCCTTGTCCACAGTAATGGACTTTACATTAGAATCTATTTTATCTGAGATTAGTATTGCTACACCTGCTCTTCTGTTATGCTGTTAGGTTGGTATGTATTATTCCATCTTTTAATTTTCAGTTGGTTCATGTTTAAATCTGAGTTTCTTGTAAGCAATATATAGATGGGTCATATCTTTTGATCCAGATGTCACTAGTTGTCTATTGGAGCGTTCATTCCATTTACATTCACTGTAATTACTGATAGGTATGTGTTCAGTGCTTTCATTTTGATGTATTTATTTTTGTGTTGTTTTTCTATGTTGCTCTTTATTTTCTGTTCTGGGTCATTCTTTTTTATGGGTTGACTTTTCATCTTTTTTGGTGTTAGTTTTGTGTTTATTGAGACTCCTGTATCATGTTTCTTGTTTTGATATGTGGCATTGTTACTGTGGTTTGCAGCTATCCTTATTAAACTCTTTAACATTCTAAGTGTAAATTCAGTTTCACCTTCTACATAGCTTTTTGAGTTCCTCTACATCTGAAAGGACTGTAACTACTATAGCATATCCGTCTTTTTAATGTAATGGTGTCATAGCTTTCATGATATGATCACTAGTTTCTTTCTTTTAATATTACAGGTTTGATTGAGTTTTGTGCCTTCCCTAAATGAGTAGGTTTCTGGATGTTGTGTCCTGCATTGCCCCCTTAAGTATACACTTAATGGCTTTGTTTTTCTAAGCGAAAAGCTTCATTAGTGTTTCTTGTAGTTTTTGTCTGATTCTTATAAAGTCTCTAAGCTTCTGTTTATATGTGAATGTCTTAATTTCATCTTCATATTTGAAAGACGATTTTGCAGGATACGTAATTCTTGTTTGGAACTTTTTTTCCTTCAAGGCTTTGAATGTGTTATCCCACTGCCACCTTACCACATCATTTCTGCTGAGAAGTCAGATGAAAGCCTACCAAGTGTTAGCTTTTCTTTGAGCCTCAGCGACTTTAAGAATTTCTGCTCATGTTGCATTTTATTCAGCTTGTTTATAATATGTCTTGGTGTCTTTCTTTTGGGGTCTGGTTTTTGTGGTGTACAATATACATCTTGAATGTCTATGTTCTTTCATAATTTCAGGAAAGTTTTCTGTCAGCAACTCAACAACAATACTCTCTGTGTTTTCAAGAATTGGTTCCTGTTCAGGAATTCCAATTAGTTGTAGATTATCCCTCTTGATAGAGTCCCTCATATTTCTTAATGCTTCTTCATTTTTCCTATTTCTTTTCTCTGATTTCTCCTCATAAATGCTGGTGTCATTTGCTCTGTCCTCAGGGTCACTATGTCTCTCTTTCATCTCCTGAATTCTACTCTTTGGCTTTGAATTGAATTGTCTAATTCTATAATTTTGTTATTCGTCCGTTGGATTTCAGAACATTGATGTTCCATAGTTCACATAGCTTGCTTAATTTTTCGTTTTGGTCTGCTGCATTTTGTTTAATATCTAGGAAGGCTCTCTCTATAATTCTTTTGTGCTCAACCTCCAACAGTTTCAGAAAGGCTTCTTCATCTAGGAAGTTTTTTGATTATTTTGAGAGTTTTCTGGAGCCATGGTGGACTGTTTCTTTAAATGCTTAGTGATGGTCTGTTGTCTACTGGCCATCAAGAGGTAGTTTAGTTTTTCTTGTGCTGCCTCAACAAGAGCTGAGTTGTAGTTCTGAGAAGGGAGTTGACCACCAGTCACCTCTGTGTACTCGAGTTACTGTTTCCAGTGGGTTCTCCAGGGTGACAGGCTCCACTTCCTGGGTGACAAAGACTTTACCCTGCTTGCAGAGTCACTGGGGGCCCACCAATCAACCCTATGATGTGAGTCGGTAATTGTTGTAGGAGATGCTGTTGGGCTGCACAGTAGTTATTTCTTCAGGCAGTCTTATTCTAAAAAGCTGAAAGCTATCTAACAGCTTCCAAATTCTGTCAGGCCTTCAGGTATGGGATGCCCCGCCTTCTGGCTGACAGTGGAAACACCACTTCAGCAGTCCCCAGATGCTATGATGTAGTTCAAAGTAGGGAACGGCTTTGGCCCTGTTGCCAGCCTCTGCTGGGCCCTACCTGTAAGGCAACACTGTGCTAAACACAGTCTTTCTGCTGGAAAAGCACTCCCCAGCCTGGCACTACCTCCCAGCCTGGGAGTTAGCCTCTGCTGAGGCCTCTGGTTGGGTGACTTCACCTCCTGGCTGACCAATATGGCATTCAGGTCAGGCAGCCCCTCCCACACTGAAACAGCTGAATCAATGACAGATGTCAGAAAACAGAGGGTACAGTGGCTGTGGTGCCCTCATTTTGCCTCTGTGCTCTTGAAACATGGCTATCCCACACACTGTCACTCTGCTGCAGCACATGCTGTTCATTTCAGCACTGTAACTTCACCTATCTGCTGGTTCATGCCTGTCCCCCACCTACTGGTCAACAAAAAGAAAAAAAAGAATTAAAAAGACCAGTACCTTCAGACAGTACAAACAGTGAGTCATGAGGAGTGGGGCTCAGGGTGAGAGAAAGTTTCCTGTTTAGTGGCATGTAGTCCAATCTGACAGACCTATGCCATGGCACAGGGCCCACTGGGTGTTCAGAAACCTCTGTTAAATTTTCATTCCAGGTCTCAGTTTTCAGAGGGAATTAAGGAGATGTGAGTTTTTTGGGTATACAGTTCACCATCTCGGCTCACCCCCCTGATTGGTTTTTTAAAGGGAAAGCAAAAGAGAGAGAACGCATTTGCTAGTTATTAGCTCTTAATCACTTCTTTCCTGAAAACTCTTCAGTGTAAAACAGCCTAAATGAGTACTTCTTAATTTAGCATTGAAGAACTGAGCATGGCTGGGCACAGCCTAGCAACCTCCCAACACTTTGCTCTTCTCATGTCAATCCTGGTATGAAGCTTACACTTGGAGCCATATGGACCTCAAAACCCAATCCAAGTTCTGCTCCTTAGGATCTGTGTAAACTTAGTCCTTTTTGTCTGTGTCTCTGAGCCTCATCTCCCTTATTGGCACATTGAGGTGATATCAGCCTGGCAGGTTTACTTTGAGATTTAAATCCAGCATTGTTCATGTGAAAAGTACCTACCACATAGTAAGCTCTCATTAGAAACAAACAAACCAAACCTGAAGCTATGGAGTTGATTCTGATCCATAACAACCCTATAGCACAGAGAAGAACTGCCCCATATTGTTCCCAAGGAGTGGCTGGTGGATTGAAACTGCTAACCAACAGGTTGAATCCACGAGTCACTCCTTGGAAATGCAATAACTCAAATTTCCAACCTGTTGGTTAGCAGTCAAAACAGGAAGTATTGATATGTCTACAAATGGCTTGATAATGCAAATTTCTTTCATGGTGAATGTAAGATTCTAACTGCCACCCATCATTCAGGATCCAGCTCACAAGCATCTCTTCATGAAGCCTTCCCTCCTCTTTGTCTAGGGTGGCTGAGTATAGAGAAGCTGCGCTACTCAGCCAGAACCTCCTGATGGACTCACCGGCCAACACCTGGGAGTACGGCCTGCAGAAAGCCCTCAGCTGTCAGCCCTGTCTTTGCCAAAGAGAATCATTTTGCTCAAAGCCATGCCCCTTTTCTGATGCAGCATGCATCCTATAATTGGTCCACACAAAGTTATAAGTGCCTAAATACCTCATTTCAGCTTAATGCAACTCTGGAATGCCAGTCTAGCTTCAGTTTTCTGTGGCTCCAACTAAGGCCCTTAATGAGACTATGTCTCAGTCTAACTTTTCTCTCTGCCCAATCTTGCTTCCTTCTATTTCTTTGCAGGTGTCAATCCTAAGAGTACTCCCTAATAAACTTGTGCACATTCGTCTCCATCTCCAGGTCTGCTTGCTTGGGAGCCAGATCTGAGTGATCCTGCCCTGTGTTAGCGTAGTGTCCTTTCCAGAGCTTATCATCAATGTGTATATAGTAGCATATGGGATGCCAAAACAGACATTTTAGGAGGGGCATAATGCAATAACTCAAAACCAAACTCACTGTCATCAGTTGATTCTGAATCATAGTGACCTTATAGGACAGAGTGTAACTACTCCATAGAGTTTCCAAGGACCACCTGGTGGATTTGAACTGCTGGCCTTCTGGTTAGCAGTTGTAGCACTTAACCACTATGGCACCTTACATGAGTTTTTAAAAAATCTGGAAGGTTGGACTCTGTCTAGATTTCTCATATACTATAAAATCCTACACAACATTGTCTATCTATATATCTATCTGCCATCTATTTCCTTTCCATATTTATTGCCACTGGGACTCAACACTGTGAGCCTCATCACAGCTGTCACCGGTGGTAGCTGGATACCTTCTGGTTCTTCTGGTCACATATTGATACAGTCACCCATTCACGTGGGACCCTCATGTCTTTGTTGGCCTTCGTAATCATCTGTTTCAGTTAAGTTGGGAACATTTGGTGTACTTCAGACGGCAGCTTGTTAGCTTTTAAGATTCCAGATGCCACTCACCAATGCAGAGTGCAGAAGACTCTCTTAGCAATTGACTAGTTATGCCAATTGGCCTTGAAGTCCCCTAATAGCAGGGCTACTCTGTCCTTGCAGAATTGGGTGGAATTGGCCAGATTTTTTATAGGTATCATTTATTTGATGAAGAGAGAAAATGGCAGATCCGACTCAAAGGCACTTGGCTGGCTTGGCTAAGTGTTACTTAAACACTTTAAAGCAAAATGGCAGCATTGAAGGAGACTTCCATTCCTGTAGCCAGAGGCAGATAGAGCTAAAGACTAGACATGAGACTTAATTGTAGGAATGGCAGAGCCTTAAAGAAGACTGTATTCTCAGCCTAGGCGAATTTCTTTTGTCCATACTTGGGACGAAAATATCTGAGTAGATGTACCTGAGAACCAAATCCCCTAGAGTTTTCTGAAGCATTTGGACCTGTAGACATTGTCTACTCCCTCTTGTTAAAAGACTATGAAGAGGCCTAAAGTGAGACAAGTTCCTTAAAACAATAATTATTTGCCTTCCCCAGGATCTGCCCCACCTCCCCTCTGGACCACCAGATCTACAAATTAGGATCAAATCTTGGCAAAAACTGGGAAAATACTGGAATTAGAGGAATTATACTTGAAAGTCTATAGGATATGAATAGACTATACCAGCAGGAACAAGGAGTGGATCCAGAGATACTGGATGGGGGGCAGATGCAGAATACGAAGCTAAATAGAGAGAGTTTTTCAATACAGTGTACTTTCCCATAACACAGTACCTAATGCCCTGGCAATAGCCTAAAGTGGCAGTTGTAATAGGCTACTGAGATGGCTCTTGGAAGCTTGAAAAAAAGCAAAGGTTCACACTAAACAAAGTAGAGTTGCCAGAATTGCCATGGTAAACTGTGTAGGAAGGGAAAAAAAGGTTCAGAGGAGTGGGCATGCTATAATGGGTCTGTTACAGAGTACTGGAAATCCTTCCTACTAACTAGGCCCCTTCAGGACCTGAGGGAGTGCTGTTCACCAAGGTAAAAAGGAATGTGCTAGTGAGGGGGCACAAACACCACTGGAGAATTCAGCTGGAGGACTAACAAAGAACTTGTCACAGGACTGGGAGTCTCTAGAAAACATACAGCTAACAAAATCTCAGAATAGCAGAGGCCTGGTAGCAGTAAAACCAAGGTAGACATAATTATTGTAATAGGCAACAAGACTAGAATGGCAGCCCAAAGGACCTGGCCTGCAGGGATTTCTAGAAATAGTACATAAAACATGATGTCCCTAGAGGCAAGATATATTATCTATCTTAAGGACATTCCTTAACATATATACTCAAAACAGATTAACAATGGATGTGCCTAAGGCTGAAATCAGCTTCTCCAATGGAAATTTATGACCACTTGACTAGTTTCCATTCCTGAGCCAGTTTGCAAACTCAGAACTTAATAACTATAGGACAGGCCAAGCTTCTCTGAAGTAGAGCCATGCAACACTAAGAGATGCGTATACAGTCATGATTCCACCCTCAGTTCTTCCTGAAAATCTACAGCAATTAACTTGCATAACCAGACTCTAGAAAGGGGGAATACACAGAGCATTTTGCAGCCTGTTACAGATGATGTCTGTGGTGACACTGCTACCTAGGGGTCCAATGAACAATTAGGACCTTCCTGTTAGAGAGGACACATATGTGGTCAGGTAATAAACGAAGCACTGGCCTAACAGTGTCTCAAAAGATTTCTACTTGGTGGTTATTTCCCTGGTTCCCAAAATATAATTGGGATCAAAAACAATATCCACATTCTGGGGAGGAAGGGATAGCAAACATTGGTACACCCTAAAAGATTCAAAGTGATAGACCCTGTCACATCCCATACATACATCAGTCTGGCTCCTATAAAATTCAAGGTAGTTCACAGTTGACTGCTGCAAATCTCATCAAGTAGCTGCTATGCCAGTTAGGATATACAGCAGATTAACATGGCATTGGCTAAATGGTATGTAGTTATTGATCTGGTTGAAAGCATTCTGTTTTCATTCCTATCATCAAGGAGAATCATATGAAATCATATGCAACACACAAAAGTGCATACTTATCATGCTGTCCAAAGGGTAATGATAATTCTCCTGTTCATAATATGTACCATAGGATCCTAAACTGTCTGGACATTTTATACAATATTAGAATGGTATACTGAGTTAATGTTATTATGTTAGTTGGATCCAATGGGCAATAAGTGATAAATGCTCTCTATGCTGTGCTTTAAAAAAGGTTTCGTGAGAGGTAGGACCAAGACGGTAATCAGACCCTTCCTCTGATCCCTATAACAACAAAGACCCAAAAGAACAAGTGAATACATTACATATGACTTCCTAAGGGCCCAGAACATTAACAAGAAAGCAGAGGAATTGTTCTGAACAACAGGAAAGGGAGAGTACAATTCACCAGACCTGATGCACAGGGAAAAAGCTGCAGCCGACATGGTGAGCTTAGCATGGTAGTTAGAAGGTATCCTCCCTAGCAAGAGAAATTGACTGGAGAATCCACTCGTACCTCCAGAACTGGTGAGGAACAGCATGAGATTGTCAAAAGCTAAGCCTTTGCTTGTAACCTATCATGTGAGGGCCTAAATTTTTCCCTTGGGATATACCACTTTCTCTTCTCTCAGCACCTCCCCCTCTCTTCTTTGCATTGCAACAGACTCTGGAGTTGGATGCCGTTAACTGAGCCAGAAGTAAGACTCCTTAAGCCCACCTTGAGCCATTCTCCAAGACTCAGAAAGGAAACAATTTAACAAACAGAGGGATGGGGAAAAGGTAACAACTGGTGACTAGAAAACAGTAGAGCAACTGGATATCAACCTAAACAGGAGAATCACAAAAATAAATCAAATACAGAAACAGAAGTGTCATTGTGTAAATAATACAACAAAAGAGAAGCACTTAAAATAAAATGTCATCATAGATCTTTCATATGGAGAGGCAGTCATGGCAATATAAAGAAACTAAAGACTGGTTTAAATTTAGAAAAATAAAGCTAAATATTAAGGTAAGCAGAAAGGAAACTATCTATCCTATGCCTCAAATGAAAAACAAGAAGTCCAGGCAAGCATAAAGTCGCCAACATGGAAAAAGATGAAAAGAGAACACATAAAGAAAAAAGACTCAGCACAGAAAATTAAGTGGAGCAAAGAAATTGTGTACAATGCACAAAAAAAGGCATAAAAATGATAGCACTAAACTCATAATCATACTCAAAGTAAATGGATTAACTGCACCAATAAAGAGATAGAGAACGGATGGATAAAAAAACATGACCTGTCTATATATTGCTTGCAGGACTTGCACTTTAGACTCAGAGACACAAAGGATGGAAAAAATATATCAAGCTAACAACACTCAAGAAAGACCAGCAGTGACAATATTAATCTCAGATAAAATGGACTTTAAAGGAAAATCCACCACATTAGATAAGGAAAGACACTATATAATGATTACAGTGTCAGTAGTCCAGAAAGATATAACCATATTAAGTATCTACACACCCAATGACAGGGTTGCAAAATACATAAAACACACTAACTGTGTAGAAAACAGAAATAGCTCCACAATAATAGTAGGAGACTTCAACACACCACTTTCAGTAAAGGAGAGAATATTTAGTAAAAAGGTCGGTAAAGACAACAAAAACTAAAACCAAACCTTACTGGTATCGAATCAATTCTAACTCACAGCTGCACTATAGGAAAGAATAGAACTGCCTAATAGAGTTCCAAGGAATGCCTAGTAGATTTGAAATGCCAACCTTTTGGTTAGTAGCTGTAGTACTTAACCGCTATGCCACCAGGATTTACTAATAAAGACAAAGAAGATCTAATGCAAAAATCATACCTAACAGACATATACAAAACACTCCACCCAACAGCTGCCAAGTCCATTTTCTTTCACAATGCCCATGGAACATTCTCCAGAATTGACCACATATTAGGTCTCAAAGCAATTCTTAACAAAATTCAAAGCATTGAAATATTTAAAACCATCTTTTCACACCATAAAGCCATTAAAGTATAAATCAATAACAGAAAAAAGAAGGAAAAAAATCAAACACATGGAAACTGAACAACACTTTGTTCAAAAACTATTGGGCTATAAAAGAAATCGAGGACAGAATAAAGATGTTCACAGAATGAAATGAAAATGAAAACATATTCTACCGGAACCTATGGGACATAGCAAAGCAATGCTCAGAGGTCAATTTATCTCAATAAACACACACATCCAAAAGAAGGAAGGGTCCAAATCAAATAATTAAGTCTACAACTCAAATAAATGGAAAGAAATCAGCAAAAGAACCCCTCCGGCACTAGAGGAAAGCAAATAAAAAGTTTAGAGCAGAACTAAATGAATTAGAGAATAGAAAAATGATGGAAAGCATTAACAAGGCCAAAAAACTAGTTTCTTGAAAAGATCAATGAAATCGATAAACTATTGACCAAACTGATGAAAGAAAATCAGTACGGGAAGCAAATAAACCAGATAAGAAATATGATGTTCAATATCACAACAGATCAAACTGAAGTAGAAAGAACCATAACAGAATACTATGAAAAACTGTACTCTAATAAATTTGAAAACCTAGAGGAAATGGACAAATTTCTAGCAAACGCTACCTACCCAAACTAGCACAAACAGAAGTAGAGCAACTAAATAAACCTATCACAAAGAAAGAGATTGAAAGGTGATTTAAAAACTCACAGCTAGAGAAAGCTCTGGCCCTGATGGCTTCACTGGAGAATTTTACCAAACTTTTAGAGACGAGGTATCACCATTATTACTAAAGGTATGTCAGAGCACAGAAAGTGATGGAATATTCCCAAATTTACTTTATGAAGCAAGTATAAACCTGATACCAAAACAAGGTAAAGATAGACCAAGAAAGAAAAATTACAGACTGATATCTCTCATGAACTTAGATGCAAAAATCATCAACAAAATTCTAGCCTACAGAATTCAACAACATACCAAAAAAACAGTTTCTCATGACCAAGTGGGACTCATACCAGGGATGCAGGGATGGTACAGCATTAGAAAAACAACGTGATCAACCACATAAACAAAACAAAAGACAAGAACCATTTGATTTATCAGTTGATACAAGAAAGGCATTTGACAATGTCCAACACCCATTCATGTTAAAAACACTTAGCAAAATAGGAATAGAGGGAAAATTCCTCAACACAATAACGAACTTTTATACAAAGCCAATAGCCAATATCATCCTAAGTGGAGTGAGTCTGAAAGCATCCCCCTTGAGAATGCAAACAAAACAATGATGCCCATCATTATCAGTATTATTCAACATTGTGCTGGAGGTTCCAGCCAGAGCAATCACACAAGATAAAGGCATAAAGGGCACTCAGACTAGTTTGGAAGACGTAAAAGCATCTCTGTAGATGATATGATCTCATAAATACAAAGTCTTAAAGAATCTGAAAAAGAAAAAAGAAACCACCTACTGGAACTAATTGAAGAGTTCAGCAAAGTATCAGGATATAAGATCAACATAAATAAAGCAATAGGATTCCTTCACACCAACAAAGAGACAACTAAAGAGGAAACCACTGAATTGATACCATTTACAATAGCCCTCTGAAAGATAAAATACTTAGGAATAAATCTAACCAGAAGTGTAAAGGGTGTACACAAAGAAAATTACAGGATTCTATTGCGAGAAATCAAAAGAGATCTACATAAGTGGAGAAACCTACCTTGCACGTGGATAGGAAGACTTAACATCATAAAAATGTCTATTCTACCCAAATAGATGCAATGTAATCCCAATACAAATTCTAACAGCAATTTTTAATGAGATAGAGAAACAAATCACCAACTTTACAGGGCAGGGAAGAAGCCATGGATATGTACAGCATTATGGAAGAAGAAGAACCAAGGGGGAGGCCTCACGCTACCTGACTTTCAAACCTGTTACATTTCCACGGTTATCTAAACAACCTGATACTGGTACAAACACATATATATAGACCAATGGAACAGAATTGAGAAATCAGACATAGCATCACCCACCTATGAGCAATTGATACTTGACAAAGGTCCAAAGTCCATAAACTGGGTCCAAAGTCCATAGACACTCCCTTTAATAAAAGGTGTTTGTGTAAGTGAACATCCACTTAAAAAGAAAAGAAAAGAAAAAGAAAGAAGCAAGACCTGTATCTCACATTTTACATAAAAGCTAACTCAAAATGAATCAAAGACATAAATATAACTCTGAAACAATACAGATCACTAAAGAAAAATTAGTGACTATACTGGAAGCCCTAATACACAGCATAAACAGACTACAAAACTTTAGCAACAGTGCTATGACCGCTGATCATCATCCTAACTGATGTTGCATAGATGGTCACTTGCTAGCTTTTAAGACCCCAGACACCACTCACTTGATTTCTTGCAATAGAATCCTGTAATTTTCTTTGTGTACCTCCTTTACAACTCTGTTTAGATTTATTCCTAAGTATTTTATCTTTCAAAGGGCTATTGTAAGTGGTATCAATTCAGTGGTTTCCTCTTTAGTTGTCTCTTTGTTGGTGTGAAGGAATCCTATTGATTTATTTATGTTGATCTTATATCCTGATACTTTGCTGAACTCTTCAGTTAGTTCCAGTAGGTTATTTTTTCTTTTCTTCAGATTCTTTAGGATTTTGTGTGTATAAGATCATATCATCTACAGAGATATTTTTTTACTTCTTCCTAACTAATTTGGATGCTCTTTATACCTTTATCTTGTGTGATTGCTCTGGCTGGAACCTCCAGCACAATGTTGAATAATACTGGTGATGATGTTGAATAATATTGGTGATGATACTGTAAAAGTGGTCTTATACAATATTTGTCCTTTTGCAACTGACAATTTCATTCAGCATAATGGCTTCCAAATGACTCCATGTTATGAGATGTTTCCTAGCATCGTCATTGCCCTTTATCATTGCATAATATTCCATTGTGTGGACATACTATAGTTTATGTATTTATTTATTTATTTCTCAGTCTATAGGTAGTCTTTCACTCCTTTGGTGAAATATTTGGATGAGCATAAGTGTTTGATTTTTAGGAGTTCCTTGTCTATTTTTTTTCTGGTGTTTGTGCATTGTCGCTGATATTTGGTAGTCTGTTTATGTTGTGTATTAGGGCTTCCAATGCAGTCACTAATTTTTCTTCTATGATCTGTATTATTTTAGATTTATATTTAGTTCTTTGATTCATAGTTTTCCAACTGGAAACCCGATTGGAAACACTCCACAAGGTTGTATTAATGCCAACCTATCAGGATGAGATAGTATCTCACTGTAGTTTTGATTCAGATTTCTCTAATGGCTGATGATTGTGAGCATCTCCTCACGTATCTGTTAGCATCCTAGACATCTTCTTTGATGAAGCACCTGTTCTTATTCTTAACCCATTTTTAATTAGGTTATTTGCCTTTTTCTTGTTGAGCTTTTGCAGTACCTTGCAGGTTATGGAGGTTAGATGCTGATTTCTCATTCTGTAAAATATACATTTTATATCACACTGGAAATTGATTTGATGCTTTCTTAAAAGGCTAGAAATAGAAATATCATATGATCTAGAAATCTCACTTCATGGCACACATGATAGAGAAGTAAGAGCTGTCACAAGAATAGACACATACAAACCGACACTTATTGCAGTACTTGCCACAATAGCAAAAAGATGGAATAAACCTAAGTTCCCATCAGTAGATGAATGGATAACCAAACTATGGTATATTCACACAATGGAATACTATGCAGTGATAAAGGGTAATGATGGTGCTAGGAAACATCTCATAACATGGAGTCAGGTGGAAGACATTATGCTAAGTGAAAGACATGGGAAAAATAAGAAACTGGGAGATAGAAGGGGCTGTGTGACCCAGAGACTCAGTATGAGACCAGAAGAACTAGACAGTGTCCAGCCACAACAAATGACTACCCTGACAGGGAACACATGAGTCCCTTAAATAGCTGGAGAAAAAGGGGTGTGCACAACCAGACCACAGTAGATGGTCTGTGAGACTGGAGGGTCCCTTGAGGACATGGTCCGGGACTGCTAGCCCAGAGCTGAAGCCAGTACTGAAGTCAACTCTTCAGACACAGATTGGAGAGGACTATAGGACATGGAGTGATGCTGATGAATAATGTACTTCTTGACTTAAATATATGTATAACACTGTCTGAGCAGCTCTTATTCAGAGGTGAGATGAGAGAGTAGAGGGATATAGCAGCCAGTTGAATGAATAGAGGAAGTATAGGGTGGAAAGTAGGAGTGTGGTGTTACAGGGTTGGGGAGAACAGCTAGAGTTGCTTAATGACGTGGGTGCAAGATTGTAAAGCACAGTAAAATACTACAGAAAAAAGGAAAATAGGGTGATACACTCTGTAGAGATTTAGAGGTCTGTAGAGATTTAGAGATTTTTGATGGTTTTGTGGGACTAGAGGACTAGGGATATTCTCTCCAGTGTAAAGAACACATTGTTGTTCCTTATACCCTCTATTATAACATTAAACACTTAATGCCTACTAGACTTCTTTGAGTTGTGAAAGCAATATATTCCACAATTTGGAATTATACTACAGCTCATTTATCAGGTGACATTGCAAGACTCCTACCATAGACAGCACAAGCTCCATCTACTCACAAGACAAGTCACTTAGACCATCAGCCAAGCCAGCCAAGTGCCATCGAGTCCTAGCTAAATATGAGAAGACACTAGAATAGGTGGTGGAAGTAGAAGCTAAGTAACAGTTATAGCCTTGGGAGTATGCAGTAGAGTTGTATTTCATTCTATTAATGCTTCTTTTGTATGTTTTCCAGGAAATTGTGACCAATCAGAATCCTGGAGTTATTTAGCTAGATGGAATAAACTTAATGGGAGAAACAAGTGGACTAGACTTGTGCAAGGGGGTGGACAATAGTGGATGATTTTGATGCCCTACTCGGATAACTTTATCCCACATCTTAGGCTGGATTCTCTAGAGAAGCAAAAAAGCAAAACCAGTGAAGTATGTGTGTGTATGTTGTCATGGATTGAATTGTGTTCCTACAAAATATGTGTCAATTTGATTAGTCCATGATTCCCATTATTGTGTTATTTCCCACCATTTTGTCATTCAATGAGCACTTCCTATGTGTCGTAAATCCTATCACTATGATGTTAGTAAGTAAGATGGATTAACCAAAAAACAAAAAAACCCCAAATCCACTACCATTGAGTCGATTTTGACTCACAGAAATCCTATAGGACAGAGTAGAACTGCACCATAGAGTTTCCAAGGAGATCCTGATGGATTTGAACTGCCAAACTTTTGGTTAGTACACATCAGCAGTTATATTAATGAGAACTACAAGATTAGATAGTATCTTAAGCCAGTCTTTTTTGAGATACAAAAGAAGTGAGCAGAGAGACATAGGAACTTCATACAACCAAGAAAGCAGCACTGGGAGCAGGGCACATCCTTTGGACCTCAGATTTCTGTGGTGAGATGCTGCCAGACCAAGGGAAGACTGATGACAAGGACCTTCTTCCAGAGCTGACAGAGAGAGAATGCCTTTCCCTGGAGCCAGAACCCTGAACATGGACTTCCAGCCTACTAGTCTGTGGGAGAATAAGCTTCTTTTTGTTAAAGACATGCGCTTGTGGTATTTCTGTTATAGCAGCACTAGATGACTCTCTCTGTGTGTGTGTGTGTGCGTGTGTGCATGCGTGCAGGTGTGTGTGTGTAGTGAAAGAGAGATTTATTTCAAGGAAATGGCTCACAAGATTGTAGATGCTGACAAGTCTCAAGTCGGTGGGTCAGGCATGAAGCTGGATGCTTCTTCTGATCAGCAGGTAGCTAGCTAGAGGGCTGTGTAGACTGACAAATCTAAGCTTGGTGGTCAACACGGCAAATCACTAGCTCAAATCCCAAGAACTGAAGATCAGATAATGATGAGCCAGATGCACGATCTAGAGCAAGCATGCAAGATTTGCCAGAATGTCCACATCTGTGTTGAATGCAGGCCACACCTCAAGGAAACTCCCTTACAACTGATTGGCAGACCCCATCTCATCATGGAGGATGACTACAGCATTACACAACTGCCAGACTACATCCTTATGTAACTACCGAACTACATCACTAAGTAAATACCAAACTATGAAGAATCATGTCGCAGCCAAGTTGACACACAAGCTAACCATCACAGCTACCTACAACTCCTTCCCCTCCAGGGGCCAAACTCAATGAATTACTGGCACAGGGGATAAAAGTAAGACTAACTGATGGATTCAGTGTTCTTGCATTTCCTTATGGCATCAATATAAAGATACTTTTCAGCTGAGACCACATTTTTACTTAGCTTTTCCCTCTGCCCTAATGGTGATCTTTCTCCCCCTACCTCTCTCCCCCTGAAAAGAAATAGTGCTCACGATACTTAGAATCTGCTTCTAGGGAACCCCATCTAAGACTGCGTGTACACAGAGTACATACCACACAAATCCAGTTACAGTCGTCAGGTGAACTCCCTGAAACACATTTACTGACCTACCTGACTGAACCATGTTTAACCCAAATTCACTCTATGCTTTCACTCGTCTCTGCTGAGCAACTATAATCTACATGTTTTAAAGGATGGAGAATTTGCATCTCCAGAAAAAAAAAAATGTGCTAGTTCAATACAGAGATAGTAGATGGACTCACATCTCACAATTTCCACTTCCTGAACTATAGAAAGTGAAACAGAAAGAGAGAGAGAGAGAGGCTTCTCTTTACCTCTTGTTTCCTCCTCCACAGCTCAAATTCAAAGAGAAATTAAAAGCATTGATTTTTGGCTTTTGAGCTTCTGTGGGCTCAGGTTTTAGGGACTGGATTTTCAAGGAGCTTTTTGACTATACCTATTTTTACCTTACATGTGTACCTTTAAAGTAGACTGTTTGCTTAAGATAAAACTCACTTATGATAAACTACTGAATTATTATCTAATACTCTTCGTTTCAGGTTAGACAATTCCACTTGGGTCTAAATTGGTGAAGTGTAACTTAAAGTGGACAGCAAATGAATTTCAAATTATATGTAAATGTGTACAAATTAGCACCAATTATTAGAATATTTTGCATCAACAGCTCTGTAATTAGACAGCAACCTGGGAGAGAAGGGCAGTGGGTAGGGGATCCAGAAAGCTGGGAAGGCAGCTCAGAAGTGCTGGGGTTCTCACCTCTGTTAATGAGGCTCAGTGTTCTGTTCCCCAGGCCTTTGGGCATAAGGCCTTGGGGGATCTAAAATTCCTGCTCTGGCTTTTGTTCTTCTGGTCCTTGCTAATATCCTTGTTGATATTTCTATGTGGACTTGGCTTTTCCTGTGCCGCATAGCACAGTGGGAAGTCATGACATTTACAGTATGCAAGTGTCAGATCTATTGCTTTTTGGGCAAATCACCCTCTGATTCTCTTTTCTCATTTAGTAAAGGGAGATTTTAACAAATATTTGTTCTGCTTATCTCCTAGTATGTAACTCAGGTGAGAGATTATGTATGTGAAGTGTTCAGCTTTGTACATACATATGATGTTATTGTTAGAGTTTGTCTAGGCAATAAGTAGCAGACGCAGAATTCAAACCCAAGTTTGTCTGGCTTCACAGCCCCTGTGTAACACAACCTCCCGTTGCCCTAGGAGGAAGAATATACAAAGATACGTTCATTCATTCCACCTCATTCACTCTCCTGGAGCTGTTTTGCCTTCTGCTACATGTGGTACAGGTCTCTTGAGGCTAGGGATAGTATGCTCTAAGCCTTTGCATACTGTCCTCAACATCTTTCTAGGGGGCCATGCCCTACTATGTGCTTAGTGCTTAGGGCATATGCCTCTCCACCAGCTTACAGTGTTATACTTCTCTCCCTTTAGCTTGGCTGAGCAAGATAAATGGCACAAAGTCTCCATCCCCTTGTGTGTAGACCCCATGGGTGATTCAACCTTCAGTGGAATGATAGTGGCAGCAGGGACTCAGTTTCTGGGAGGTATAAATGGTTAATGCATTTGGCTGCTAACCAAAAGGCTGGAGGTTTGAGTCCTTGTGAGAAGGCCTGACAATCTGCCCCCGGAACTCTCAAACACTGAAAACACTGTAGAGCACAGTGCTACTTGGACATAATGGGGTTTCCATGAGTCACAGCTGACCCAACAGCAATTGTTGTTATTTTTGGCTATTGTTTGTTTGTTTTGCAGGGACTCAGGGAGTACGAAACAGTGTATGATGATATACAATGACTGCCCAGTTGCCTTTTGAATGACTTATATGAATTTTCTTTTTAACAAATTTGCCATCTGTGTTTTCCATGAAAACACGTATCCATACTCTGAACTCAGCACAGAGGACAAATCAGTGGCTGGAGGAAAAGCACTCATGGCTGTCAGGCATCCCCAGGTGGACTCCCGAGGAGCTAGTGTTCATCATGGGAAGGCCACAGGATGTGGGTTCAGAATTAGGTACTGGTGCCTGCTCTGTGACCTTGGCCAAATGACTTAAATTATCCGAGCCTTCCTGTGTCCTTCACAGAGCAACCATGGGAATATAATTGGACTTTCTCGACGGCACTTGGCTGGCTGGCAGTTGTAAAAAGGATTTGCTGCTGTTGTTCTGTTATTATCAAGGACTCTCAGTACAGACCTGCCAGAGAGCCAATTCCAACCCACTCTTCTGTAGGAGTTTCTAGGCCTCCATAACTTACAAATGAGAAACTTCCCAGTTTCTAGGGCTTCCATAACCAAGTACCACAAATTGGGTGGCTCATAAGAACAGAAATTTATTTTCTCACAGTTCTGAAGGCTAGAAGTCTGAGATTACAGTATTGGCTACATTGATTTCTTCAGAGAACTCTGAGAGAGAGATCGCTCTGTGTCTCTTTCTGAGTGTCAAGTGATGGCTTGGTGTTCCTGGCCTTCCTCTTCACATGATCATCTTCCCTCTCACACACAGGTACTGGAGTCAGGGCTTCCACATTTCTTTTTGTGGGCTCTAATTCAGTCCACCACATCCTCCAACCTCATATCTGTCCCTCTATCCCTCAACATATAATCTGTGCTCAGTTGTGACAAGCTGCTGTTCATCCCAACTGTCTTCACCCTACCGCTATCTCTTCCCTAACAGCTTTTCCTGCCCCATTTGTTTGACCAGTGTCCATTGATTAATTCATCCATTCAACAGATGGGTGTTTATGAATTATCTATTGTATGCCAACCCCTGGGAACAAAGCAGATACAGTCCCTTCTGTCATGGAGTTTGTATTTTCTGAATACTTATTAAATACATAGCTGAATATCGTGAACTTCCCTGACATTTACCTTTCCTTAAAATAAAAGTACCCTCTCATTGGTACCCTGCCAGTATCTAAAATTCTTCTAACGTGCAACTTCCAACACTGCATTGGCTCCTACATACTCTGTCCCTTTCTTCCCTCTTTTTCCTACCCCTCTTCCTATACCTGTCTTTCTTTCTTTCATCTCTCTCTCTGTTTCTTTTCTACTGACAGCCATCGTCTTTATCCTTCGTTGGAATTTATGAGGCCAGTTCTTGCAATGAGAAGGTGAAAACTTTTAAACAGGTAAGAAAAAGCCCTCCTTTTATTAGAAGGTAATTAATTTATATCACTTGCTGTTCATGGAACGTAGCTGAGGCCAAGGGCTTAAGAAGACCCTGAGAAGGAAGCTGACACCTACTCACACAAGGAGGAATGTATCACTCACTGGCTTCCTCATCCCTGGAGGGTGAAGTTAGCAAGCCCTGCTCTGAGCTGGCTAACAAAGAGCTTCTCAGTCTACCAAGGAACCCCAGTCAAGAATAATGTTCACTTACCGCCTCATGAGCAGATACACAGCTTCCTAGGACCAGGGAGTTGTCATCAGATAAGTCTGAAACTTCAAATCCTAGCTCTGTCATTTTACTAGGTGAATAACTTAGACATATTTCTTAATTTCCCAAATCCTCTGCTTTCTTGAAATTCAGTCATGGTGATCACCTGTGTGCTCCTTTCCTCTGGAAAGTGTAGAATAGGAAAAGCTTGAGAAGCTGCAGACTGTAAAAGGCTCAGTGTATGCCCACTCTTTCTTACATTTGCATGTAGTGAAATGTTGGACACTGGAGGGAGAAGATATTCCTCAGGATCTTAGAGTCTAAATTGGCTAACATTGTTCTTGGCTAAAAGGACAATCATTCTTGAACACATATGGTGACTGCAGGTGAGATCCTGGGACAAGAAGCAGTCTCAGTATTCCTGAGTCCTGGACCTACATCCAGAAACCCTGCTGGAAAGTAGTTAAGTCCTATGGCTACTAATCAAAAGATTGCTAATTCAAATCTACCAGGCTATCCTTGAACTCTATGGGACAATTCCACTCTGTCCTATAGGGTCACTGTGAATTGGTGTCAACTTGACAGCTGTGGGTTTGGTTTGTACCTACATTCACACTAAATAGCTGAGCGGTCTTCATAGTTCCTTTACCCTTTATTGATATTCGGTTTCTGTATCTACAGAATGTGCATAAGGGGTTGGAACAGGAAGAATTGTACCAGATCACTATGTTTCAATGCGTGCTCCTCAACTCATTAGCGAAGAATTTCCATGGCCAAAAAAAAAAACAAGTCTCTGAAAACAGAATTCAAGAAAAGTTTGAGAAATACTGCATAGCTTGTATAAGGATAACCATATGCAGATACAGATTAGCATAATACACCTCTTAAAAGTTTTATCATATGGAAAATTTCTAATTTTATTTAACCTGGTCTGGACCAAACTCATTTGACAGCAAAAGACTGCTTTTGCACAACACTTATTAACATTCTATGGATACTGGTGCTCCCAGGAACATGCTTAGGGGAGCATGTAGTAAGGCAATCTCTTGGGTTCTGTCACATCAAACATTTTACGCTTCCATGAAACTCATATGGCAACTCCACACAAGTTGAGCGACATCCAGCCTCATGTCAAGGACTACCCAGTGACCAGTGCTGCCCTGTTTTGAAATGTCCTATTGAATCTGTCTGCAGAAGCTCCACCTTCCCAATTACACTTGACTTATGAATGGCTGACATTCAACCAGCTTTTGTTGAACTGGCAACATCTGTCACAGGGTGGGACAGAGCAGCAGCAGATCCAGTGGATAAAGGCCCCAAGTAGGGTTACTGAAAAAAAGAAGCAAACATTTTGGAGTTAGCATGTTGGCCGAGTGACCTTGGACAATTCAGTCTATCTCTCTGAGGCTTCATTCTTTATTGCACATGCTTGTGGGCTTGTGGAGGAAAGACCTTGGAACACTCTGTGTAAAATGTTCCGGGAACTCAGGGAGTCATATATTTTTTCAGTATATTCATTCAAATGTGGTAGAAATACAGAAGACAGAAAAATTAAGCATAAAGTCCACTGTCATAAGCATCTTCTTAGAGGACAGAGAAGAGCCAGACTGGGCTCTGGATATATTTATGATCTGTCAGGGCAAGGAATCCTTTGGCATAAGGAGATATTTAATTACAAAGACTGACATTGGGCCTGACACTTCAGTGCTTTTCGGAGGAATAATTTTGAGACAAGTGGAGGTTTATTCAAGAATATCTATTGATAAACCACTGGCTAAACTATTGCTAAACCACTGGTTAAACTTACTAAAGAAAAGCAGGAAAGGAAACAAATAATCCAAATTAGAAATGAGAGGGGAGTTGTCACCACAGATGCAACAGAAATCAAAAATATCATAACAGAATACTACAAAAGACTGTACTCTAACAAATTTGAAAACCTAGGGGAAATGGACCAATTCCTTGACTCATACCACCTACCCAAATTATCACAATGTGAAGCAGAACAACTTAATAAACCCATCACAAAGGAACAGATTGAAAAGTTCATCAAAACACTGCCAACCAAAAAAAGTCCGGGCCCAGATGGCTTTAGGGCAGAATTCTACCAAGCATTTAGAGAAGAGTTATCCCCAATACTACTGAGACTATTTCACAGTACAGAAAGGGATGGAGTACTCCCAAACTCATTCTATGAAGCCAGCATAACCCTGATACCTACGCCAGGGAATGATCCAACAAAGACAGAGAACTACAGACCGATATCACTCATGAACCTAGATGCAAAAATCTTCAACAAAATTCTTGCCATCAGAATACAACAACATATCAAGAAAATAATCCATCATGACCAAGTGGGATTCATACTAGGGATGCAAGGCTGGTTCAACATTAGGAAAACAATTAATGTGATTAAGCACATAAATAATACAAAAGACAAGGATCACCTGATTTTGTCCATTGACGCTGAAAAGGTATTTGATAAATTCCAACACCCATTCATGCTAAAAACTCTTAGCAAAATGGGCATAGACGGCAAATTCCTCAACACAATAAGGGCCATTTATACAAAGCCAATTGCCCACATCATCCTGAATGGAGACAGACTGAGAGACTTTCCCTAGACAAGGATGCCCACTGTCACCTCTCCTATTCAACATTGTGCTAGAAGTTCTAGCCAGAGCAATTAGACAAGACGAAGAAATAAAGGGAATCTGCATCGGCAAACAGGAAGTTAAAATCTCCCTGTTTGCAGATGATATGATTGTATATGCAGAGAACCCTAAGGAATCTATATGTAAACTACTCAAACTGATAGAAGAGTTCAGCAAAGTCTCAGGATACAAGATAAACATAAGTAAATCAGTAGGATTCCTTTATACCAACATGGAGACTGTTAAGGAGGAAATTATCAAATGAATACCATTTACAAAAGCCCCTAAGAAGATAAATTACCTAGGAATTAATCTAACCAGAGAAACAACAGACGTTTACAAAGAGAACTACAAGCCCTTACTACAAGAAACTGAGACTTAGATAAATGGAAAAACCTACCCTGCTCATGGATAGGAAGACTTAACATTGTGAAAATGTCTATTTTACCCAAAGCAATTTATTTATATAATGCAATCCCAATACAAGTTCCAGCATCATTTTTTAATGAGATGAAGAAACAAATCACCAATTTTGTTTGGAAAGGGAAGAAGCCCCGGATAAGTAAGGTACTACTAAAGAAGAAGAACACACTGGGAGGCCTCTCATTAGCCGACCTTAGAACATACTACACTGCTACAGTGGTCAAAACAGCCTGGTATTGGTACAAGAACAGACAGATCGATCAATGGAACAGAATTGAGACCCCAGAGATGACACCATCTGCCTATGAACAGTTGATATTCGACAAAGGCCGTAAGACATTAAACTGGGGTAAAAACAGTATCTTCAACAAATGGTTCTGGCAAAATTGGTTATCCATCTGCAATAAACTGAATCAAGATCCATATCTTACACCTTATACAAAAACCAACTCCAACTGGATAAAAGACCTAAATATCAAACCTAAAACGATAAAGCTCATCCAAGAAAAGGTAGGAACAACAATGGAAGTTTTAATACACAATGAGGACAGACTCCAAAATCTGTCAAAGAAACCTCAATCAACAGAAGAGAAAATACATAAATGGGAACTATTAAGAATCAAACACTTTTGCTCATCCAAAGACTTTATTAATAGAATTAAAAGAACACCCACAGAATGGGAAAAAATATTTGGCAACTCTATGTCAGACTGATGCCTGATCTCCATAATCTATAAGATACTACAAAATATCAATAAGAAGATAAACCATCCAATTAAGCGATAGGCAAAGGAGATGGACAGACACTTCGCTAAAGAGGAGATCCAGGCAGCCAAAAAACACATGCGGACATGTTCATGATCTTTAGTTATTAAAGAAATTCAAATCAAGACAACAATGAGATACCATCTCACCCCAACAAGATTGGCCATGATCCAGAAAACACAAAACAACAAATGCTGGAGAGGCTGTGGAGAAAGTGGAACCCTCCTACACTGTTGGTGGGGTTGCAAAATGGTCCAGCCTCTTTGGAAGGTAATCTGGCACTTCCTTAAAAAAATGGATATTGATATACCATTTGACCCAGTAATTCCACTACTTGGAATATATCCTACAGAATCAAGACCTTTCATACCAACGGACACATGCACCAGAATGTTTACCGCAGCACAGTCCACCATAGCAAAAAGATGGAATCAACCCAGATGCCCAACAACAGAAGAATGGATAGGTAAACTATGACACATATACTCAATGGAGCACTACGCAATGATAAAGAATAACGATGATTCCAGGAAACATCTCCTAACCTGGTTTCAACTGGAAGACATATGTTGAGTGAAAGTAGTCAGCGACAAAAGGACAAATACTGTATGAGACCTCTAAGATAAGGTCTCAAAAACAGACTTGTGTATAGAAGAAGACTCTTTGACAGCTGCAATGGAGGGGAGGGAGGGAGGGTGAGTGGGGGAGGGTTTAGTTTAGATAGTTACTAGAAATCTAGTTGGGAGAAAGCGGTGATAGCACACATTAGAAACAAGAACAACATTAAGTGGACTTCAGCATAACTTAAGTACTCCTTCCATCTTAACTCAATACTGCAAGGATAAAGTAGCTGGGGCGGGGGGCAGGGGACCATGCTCTTAGGCAAATTCCAGGCCAATTGGCACAACTAGCGTTTTGCTAAGAGAGCTCTCTGCACCCCACATTGGTGAGTGGTGTCTGGGGTCTTAAAAGCTGCCAAGCTGCCATCCGAGGACACAGCAAATGGTCCCAGCAGGAACGGATGCTCACTGAGGACCAAAATGACATGCGATAAAGACAACCGAGAAGACAGACAGACTCACAAGAGTGGGTGCCTACATAGACTTGGGACCGAAGAACCCGATGGTGCCCGGCCACCACCAGTGATAGCCACGATGGAACTCACAGAAAGGAGTCTCACTGGCAACACAAGAATAAAAAGGGGTACATCATGAGATCTCCACTAAAAGACCTCAATTGATGGTCCAGCGATTTTGGGGTTCCTCTGAGAGCATGGCCTCTGGCCCTGATGCTGCCCTTTCCCATAAATTATAACAAAGGTCCATTCTTTGGACAGGAATGGATTGGACTTGGCAATGCAGAGTGACCATATATTGGAAGCACTTTATGGTTCTATACATCTATAGGATATCAGCCTGCTGACCTCTGGCTGGAGGAAGGGGAGTGGATGGAGAGGAGAGGAAAGGAGGCTGTTGGGAGGATGAGACATGTATGGAGCATAGAGGAATAGTGTGCAGTCACTGGACAGGGAGAGCAGTGGAAGTTGCATATAGGTGGGCATGTAAATTTATACGTGAATGTTTATTTTCACTCAGTTATGTTAAATAAAAATAAAAAAATAATGTCTGATAATCCAGCAGTTAAGAACTTTCCTAGAACTGAAAGGTTGGAGGTCCACCCAGCAGGTCCATGGGAGAAAGATCTGGCAATCTGCATCCTTAAAGATTCAAAAACCCAAACCCAAATCTTGTGTTATCAAGTTGATTCTGACTCAAAGAGACCCTATAGGTCAAAGATGAACTGCCCCACAGAATTTTGGCAGCTCCAATTGACCAGGTGCCCCTGGGAAACTCTATTGGGGCAGTTCTAGTCTGTCCTATAGGGTGGCTATGAGTTGGCAGTAGGTTTGATTTTGGTTTGATGTCATCTTTGCAAAAGTTGCCTAACTCACTGTTTTCCCATGGAATAGCGGGTGGGTTCAAATTGTTCACCTTCTGACAAGCAGCTGAGTGCTTTACACACCATGCCTTCAGGGTTCCTTTATAGCCTAGAAAATCCTGTGAACAATTCTACTCTGTCATGTGGGGTTGTTATGAGTCAATTTGAGGGCACATAACAATATCAGTTAAAGCATAAAAAAGATTGTGGACACTGTGCAAGACTGGGCAGTGTTTCATTCTGTTACGCATGGGATTGCTATGAGTCAGAGCTGACTCAACAGCACCTAACAACAAGAGCACAATAACAACATCAACAATGAGATTCTGCAGAGTTGCACGGGTCTGTTCAGTCAAGACTCAAGTTCCCCGTTTAGGCACCTCCTTTGGACCCATAGACATATTCAGTAACAAAACATTTGCTTCCTTACGTTTATTAATTTCTCCTCAACATGTATGATTGACTTCAGTAGCTCCTTAAGGCCATGAATGGACATTTGACACTTCTTCTAGCCTTCATTTACTGTTATTCAAACAATAGATACTCAGTGCCAACTAGTGGGTAATTGATAATTGATCTGTTGCAGCAGGGACAGCAGATGCCAGCTGTGGCTGTTTTGTCCTCAATTTGGGTTCATTTCCACCTTTAAAGAGCTTTGCATTATTATGTTATCATATTATGTAAATTAAATATCCTAAAAAGACAGATAGTTAAGAAACAGACTAGTAGATTAGAGATTGCCTGTGGGATTCATCCTAATCAACTAGCCTACTTATCTGCCTGTGATCAGGGCCCCAAATCTTTATCATTCAGCGGTATGAAGCAATACACCAGATTCCCAGAGGAGTAGAACAGGATTTCAATTACATATCCTTTTTTTTTTTTTTTTCTGTCACTTCACTGAAATAACATGGGCTCCCTGGCTCTAAATTGCTAAAAACCAGTGAAAGTTAAAGAGACAAATAGACACTAATTACAGAGCAAAGTGGAGTCCAAAAGCATCAAGACACTTGGCTGAGAAATGCTTTCCTTCGCTTCCTCCAATAGGAAGCATGGAAAAGTCGAAGGCTCCTCTGATACTTCTCCATGTTCAGGAATTCCTCCTCTCAGGATGAAGGAGTGTTGGGGAAGGGGGTACAAAAGAGCCAACCATGGAGAGAAGTTTGTATGTTCTACTTCCAGCCCTGGCAGGGTATTAACTCAAAGACCACGGCATCTGTTTCTTTTGTATAATAATCTGCATCATTGTCTACTTTCTTATTTATTCAGAGGCACCCTTTAAAAGCTCCTCATACTGCAGCCTTCCAATACAAAGAATAAGATGTATAGGAACCAGGTGACCCAGCGAGGTGCCATTTTTGTGACCAACTGTGTGACTTTGAGCAAGTCACATAACCTCTTGTGTTTCCTCTTTTACATATGGGATCTAGGTATGCTGGTAAATATTTAACTGTCTCCCCAGAAGAACTGACACATTTGATTATGGTGTTGGCAAAGAATATTGAACATGCTATGGACTGCCAGAAGAATGAACAAATCAGTCTCGCAGGAAATACAACTGGAATGGTCTTTAGAAGATGGTGAGTCTTTGGCTTACTTACTTTGGATACATCATGAGGAAAGATCAGTCACTACTCCTTCATTCTTCAAGTCCTTGATGGTGGCAGTAATTTCTACAATCTCTCCAGAAATGCAGTGTTTCTTCTGATTCACTATTTTCCTAGGCAGTGACAGTTCTAGTGGCTTCCATTTGGCTCTTGCCACCATAATAGCCCTCACTCGATTTGTCAGGGATCCAGTGTGGGGATTCTGCCAATTGCTCAGTATATCTATTCCAATTACGCATTTTGGAACTGGGGAAATCACTACAGGATGGGCTTGGATACCCACTGGACCTACTGTGAGATGAACACAAGCCAAGACTCCATTAATAACCTGACCTCCATATGCCCCCACTCTGACTGGTGGGCCACAGTGACATTTTGGGTCTCCTGGAATTAGTGTCAGTTCAGAGCCAGTATCCAATAGTCCCCCAAAAGTCTGATTATTTCCTTTTCCTTAGTGAACAGTCATTCTTGTAAAAGGCGATAGGTCCCTTTGGGGAAGGGTGGGAGAAAGTTTAACAGCATAAATTTTTGGTAGGGCGTTAGAATTCTTCCTCAAAGGGACTTGGCTTCCCCTTCACTTAAGGGGTTTTGTGTCCTTAAACTCGCTCAAGTCTGGGAATTGATTAAGGAACTATGACTCTCTATTCTGGTGTTTTGAGTTAGACTGCTGTTCACCTGACCTAGAATTTGTCTACTCATACAGATCAAGTAAATATTTAGTAGGTTTATTAAGTATTTCACTCTTAGGGACATCATGACTAAGTAGCCAACTCCATGTGTCCATATAAGTTAGACTATTGTGATCACTATTTTGCCTCCGCTGTCCATTACTGTAAGCATGCCTACTTTGTCTTTGTTGATTGAATGCAGTCACTTGACCCTTACCACCACAGAGTCCAGTCAGCCTCATTTTAGTTAAGTGTCTTAATTCAGTTAGACAGCTCCCATTGTTGTATCTGATTTACATAAAATGGCAATCACAGCAGTCTTCAAGGATCTTGGAGTATGACAGTAGATTATCACAAATTTATCAAGGTGGTGACCTCCGTTGCAGATGCTGTTACAGAAGTAGTTTCATTGCTTCAGCAAATTAATACATATCCTGGTATTTAGTTTATAGCTATTGATCTGGCTAATGCCTTCTCCTCCATACTTGTTTCAAAGAACACCAGAATTAATTTGTGTTCAGCTGACAAGGCCAGCAATATGCTTTCACTTGCCTGCTTCAGAGCTACATTAACCCTTCAGCCCTGTGTCATAATTTAGTCCACAGGGAACTTGATTATTTCTCTCTTCCAGAAGATGTAACACTTGTCCATTGTATAGATGACATTATGCTGATTGGACCTAGTAAGGAAGAAGTGTCAGGGACTCTGGACTTATTACTTAAACATTTGTGTGCCAGAGGGTGAGAAATTAATCCCACAAATATTCAGGCACCTCCAACTCAATGAAATTCTTAGGGGTCCGATGGTGTGGGACATGTTATGGTAGTCCTCCTAAAGTGAAAGATAAGTTACTGCATCTGGCTGCTCTGACAACTGAAAAAAGAGGCACAGTGTCTAGTGGGTCTCTCTGGATATTGGAGGCAACATATTCCACATGGGTGTGCTACTATGGCCTATTTACCATGCGACTTGAAAGGCTCCCACTTTTGAGTGGAGCCCAGAAGAAGAGAAGGTTGAGCAACAGGTTCAGGCCACTGTGCAGGCTGCTCTGCCACTTGGGCCGTATGATCCAGCTGATCCCATGGTGCCTGAAGTGTCAGTGGCAGATAGAGATGCTGTATGGAGTCTTTGGCAGGCCCCTATTGGTGAATCACAGTGCAGACCCTTAGGATTTTGGAGCAAAGCACTGCCATCTTCTGCAGATAACTAACTCTCCTTTTGAAAAACAGCTTTTGGCTTGTTACTGGGTCCTAGTAGAGACTGAATGCTTAACTACTGGACACCAAGTCACCAAGTGTCCTGAGCTGCCTATCATGAACTGAGTGTTGTCTGACCCACAGAATAATAAATTTAGACAAGCACGGCAGCACTCCATCATTAAATGGAAGTGGTACATATGAGATTGGGCCCATACAGGCCCTAAAGGCACAATTAAGTTGCACAAAGAAGTGGCCCAAATGTCCGTGGTCTCCACTCCTGTAACATTACCTTCCATCTTCGAGTTGACACCTATGGCCTCATGGGGAGTTCCTTATGACCAACTGACTGAGGAAGAGAAAATTTGTGCCTGGTTTACAGGTGATTCTGAGCAACCTGCTGGCACCACTCAGAAATGGGAAACAGCAAGACTACAGCCCCTTTCCGGGACCTCCTTGATGGACAGCAGTGAAAGCAAGTCCTTGCAGAACTTCAAGCAGTGCAGCTTGTTGTTCACTTTGGAAGGAGTAATGGCCAGGTGTGTGGCTGTAGACTGATTCATGGACTGTGGACAGTGGCTTGGCCGGTTGGTCAGGGACTTGGAAGGAACATGATTGGAAAATCGGAGACATAGATTTATGGAGAAGAAGTATGTAGATAGATCTCTCTGAATGGGACAAAGAATGAAGATATTTGTGTCTCATACGAATGCTCATCAAGGTGTGACCTCAGCAGAGGATGACTGTTATCAAGTGGATAAGATGATGTGCTCTGTGGGAACCTCACACCATCAAGAAAATAGCACTGGGAGAAGTGTACATCCTTCAGACTTGAGGTTCCTAGGTCAAGATGCTCCCTGAACAAAGACTGATGAACACAAGGACTTTCCTCCAGAGCCGAAGAGAGGTAAAGCCTTCCCCTGGAGTGGACATTTCTGAATTTGGACTTGTAGCCTACTGGACTGTGTAAGAATAAACTTTCCTTTGTTAAAGCCATCCACTCATGGTATTTCAGAGGGTCAGTGAAAACAATAGAACCTCTCAATGAGATGGATTGACACAATAACCAAAGCAAGAGGCTGAACCATACCAACAACTATGAAGATGGCACAGGACCAGGCAATGATTTGTTCTGATATACATGAGATCACAGTAACAGTTAATGATTCTCAGTATTATACAATTATCCTCCATTTCATGATCTGATAAAATTATCCTCTGTTTTATAATAAAATGTAATTACTTTCATGATGTGATCAGTCAATCAGCTGTTAAGGGGAGTTACCTGGGGAGATGGCCTGCACCCAGTATACATGTGAATATTTGGCAAAGCTCACTTGCTTGCTCTGGATTCTGTTATCATCTTATCATCTTTTCTTGGGACTTGAACCAGCAGACTGTTGTCTGATCTGCCTACTTTGGTATTTACTGGCTTCTACAGCTATGTGAGTCACTAGCCTGCTGTCTGACCTGTTGATTTGGGGTTTGTCAGGCCCAGCAGACATGTAAGTCAGGAGAAGCCTTCAGGTGACACTTGACCCGTGAACTTTGGAACTTGCCAGCCTCCACAAATATGAGCCATTTCCTTGAGTTAAATCTCTCGTTCTGGTGATGTAGTGGTTAAGTGCTACAGTTGCAAACAAAAAGGCTGGTGATCTGAATCCACCAGGTATTCCTTGGAAACCCTCTGGGGAAATTCTGCTCTGTCCTACAGAGTAGCTATGAGTTGGAATCAACTCTATGGCAATGGATTTGGTTTGTTTTCTTATATACATTTCACTGGGTTTTCTTCTGTACAGAACCCAGCCTAAGACATTTGATATCAAGAGTGGTTCTAAAAAAACACAGTTATTAGGTTGGGTTTTCTAAACTGATTCTCAAATGTGACCAATCTGCCCATTATGGAAGAGATTGCTAAGCTACGGAAAGAGACTGCTATATTAGCATGCAAAATGCCAACACCCATGGATCATATATTAGTGAGAGACAAGGCTCTGGGAAATTACATGTTTGTACTTTTCAAAATTTTGTTAGAATGAGAAACAGAGAGGCTGGTTGGTTGAACTTAGTTTCAGTGGATAAAGGGGTAAAAGAAAGAGGGCTCAGGGCTTCAGAGTCAAAGTTCAAGTGGTACATAAAAGACCTTGCAGTTGCCAGTTATTCTTCGTAAGCTGATATTTCCAAAAACCAAACCCAGAGTCTTATCAGAAAAGTGGCTGAAATGCAACATCAACTAAATTCTCAAATTTGAGTCATGTCTGCAGTTAAAGTGAGGGTATTGATTGGGAATAGATGGGATCCTGAAACTTAGGATGGCAACATATGGGCAGATAATCAGACTACTGGGGACACTGAGCCTGTAAATTCTGTTAAATCACTTCTGCAAAATAAAACTAGCCCTCTTACTCCTATATGAAGGGATTGCTCCATCTTTGTCTGCTTCCACCCTCCCCAACAAAACCATTATCCCCTCCAGGGGTTAATTCAACTATGCCTGAAGAGGTTTTCTCTGAGACATCACCTGGGGCAATGTCTGAGACATTGTCTGGGGCATCTCCTGTGGGCTCCTGTCAGATATCACCTAATACTCCTAGGAACCATCACTACCATCTGTTTTTACTTCTAGACTTGTAACTAGATTTAAGTCCCACAAGCCCCCAAAAGAAACCCTGGTGGTGTAGTGGTTAAGTATTATATCTGCTAACCGTGAGGCTGGCAGTTCATATCTGCCAGGCACTCATTGGAAATTTTATGGAGCAGTTCTACTGTGTCCTATAGGTCACTATGAATCAGAATTGACTCTGTGGCTGTGTTTGTTTTTTTTATGCCCCCAAATGTAAAGAACAAAGTGTGATTTAGGAGAGTATGCTACACTCCAAAAGAACTGCTTTATTTTCCAAATATGTACAAACAGAAACCTCAAGAACACGTGTGGGAATGAATGGCTGTTAAGGTTGTGGGATAATGGTGCCAGGAACATAAGGGTGGGTCAGTCTGAGTTTATTGGTACGCGACCACTAAGTACAGATTATTCACTCAGTGTTTCAACTTAAGAGATTAGAAAAGGATCTAGAAGTTTACTTATTTGGTTCACTGAAACACAAATTACACAGTGGCCTATACGAAATCAAATTGGAGTGCCAGAGCTAAGCTGGTATACTGTAGAAGAAGGTATCCAAGGGCTTAGGGAAATTGGCATATTAGAGTAGCTTTATCCACAGATCCACACATGGGGTGCCAATATCTTTTATCACGATGATGAAGAACAAATATGTGACAGAAGCCCCAGCATCACCAAAGACTGCTGTAATTGCTGTCTTATGTAAATTAGATATGACAGTAGACCCTGCCCTATTTGAAATAAGATACCTAACAACAATGGGACTGATTACACTCCATGGTGATAAGGGACAAGTGGTGGCATTTAACTGACAAAGATAAGGTGTACATGATTATTATAATGGGCAACAGAATCAAAGCACCAATCAGAATACTAACTTGTATGGACTTATGATGTTGGTTGCTTATTCAGGTTATCCCTAGAAGGAATTAGATGGGAAACCTACTGAATACTTACTTAATATGTAGTAATTCTAGGTCAAGTGAACAGAAGCCTAACTTGAATTGCCAAAATAAAGAGTCACAGTGCCTCGATCACTTTCCAGACTTGAACAAGTGTGTAGACTAACAACCTCTTGAATGAAGGAAAAGCCAGATCTCCTTAAGGAGATACCCTAATACACTGCCAAAAATTTATGATATTGATCTTTGACCTAGCCTTTGCAAAAGGGATATACAACCTTTTCTTTTTATTATGATTGAATGAAAATGTACATTCCCATACAAATTTGCATGCCCACCTACATGCAGCTCCCACTGCTCTCCCTGCCCCATGACAGTATACTCTTCCTCTCCACTCCATATGTGTCTTATCCTTCCAACAATCTCCTATCACCTCTTCTCCACCACTCCCATACCTTCAATAAAAGGCCAGCAGAACGACATGCTATACATGCATAGAACCATAAAGTGCACACATGATATGGTCAGTCTGTATCACCAAGTCCAATGCATTCCTATCAAAAGGGTTGAACTCCATTATGATTTATGGACAGCGGGAGCATCAGAGCCAGAAGCCATGCTCCTGGGGGAACTCCGAGGCCCCTGGACTGTCAACTGTGGTCTTTTAGTGGAGATCTCAGGATGCATCCCTTTTTATTTGTGTGTTGCCAGTGAGACTCATCTTTGTGAGATCCATCATGGCTATTACTGGTAGTGGCCAGGCACCGTCTGATTCTTCCAGTCACAAGTTGATGTAGTGACCCACACGTTGGTCTGTCTGTCTTCCCGGTTCTCTTTTCCCCATGTGGCTTTGGTCCTTGGTGATCATTCTCTCCTGCTGAGTCGGGACCATTGACTGTACCCTCAGATGGCAGCTTGGCAGCTTTTAAGACACCAGACACCACTCACCAATGTGGGGTGCAGAAGACTCTCTTAGCAAAATCCTAGTTGTGTCAACTGGCCTTGATTTCCCCAGAGAGCATGATCCCCGGGCCCACCTCAGCTACTCTGTCCTTGCAATATTGAGTTAAGATGGGAGGAGTAATCATGTTACGTTGAAGTCCAGTAACTATTGATCTTCTTTCTAATGTGTTGCTGTCACAGATTTCACCCAACCAAATTTCTATCAACTATCTAATCTAAACCCTTGCCACCTCACTCTCCCTCCCTTCCCACCCTTGCAGCCATCAAAGTGTCTTTTTTCTATGTATGAGTCTGTTTTTAAGTTCTTATAGTAAGTGTCTCATGTAATATTTGTCCTTTTGCTGCTGTCCTCCAACTGAAACCAGGTTATGAGATGTTTCCTAAAATCATCATTGTTCTTTATCAGTGCACACTGTATATATATCATAGTTTACATATCCATTCCCCTGTTGTTGGGCATCTGGGTTTATTCCATCTTTTTGCTAGTGTGGACTGTGCTATGATAAACACTAGTGTGCATGTTTCAGTTGGTGTGAATGGCCTTGAATCTGTAGGATATATTCCAAGCAGTGGAATTACTGGGTCAAATGGTATACTTACACCCAGCTTTTTAAGGAATCAACAGATTGCTTTCCAAAGATGTTGCACCATTTTGCAATCCCACCAGCAGTGTAGGAGAGTTCCAATTTCTCCACAGCCTCTTCATCATTTAGTGTTTTGGGTTTTTTGGATCATGGCCAACCTTGTTGGGGTGAGATGGTATCTCATTGTAGTTTTGATTTGAATTTCTTTAACAGCTAATGATTGCGAGCCTGTCCACATGTGTTGCTTGGCTGCCTAAATCTCCTCTTTAGAGAAGTGTCTGTCCATCTCCTTTGCCCATTGCTTAATTGGATGATTTGTCTTATTCTTATTGATATTTTGTGGTACCTTATAGATTATAGAGATCAGGCATCAGTCTGACATATAGTTGCCAAATATATTTTCCCATTCTGTTGGTGGCCTTTTAATTTTATTAATAAAGTCTTTGGATGAGCAAAAGTGTTTTATCCTTAGTAGTTCCCATTTATCTATTTTCTCTTCTGTTGTTTGCAGTTTGACAGATTTTGAATTCTGTCTACATTGTGTATTAAATCTTCCATTGTTGTTCTTACTTTTTTTTGGATGAGTTTTATCATTTTAGATTTGATATTTAGGTCTTTTATCCAGTTTGAGTTGGTTTTTGTATAAGGTGTAAGATATGGGTCTTGTTTCAATGTATTGCAGATGGATATTCAATTTTGCCAGCACTATTAGCTGGAGACATTGTTTTTACCCCAGTTTAGTCTCTTATGTCCTTTGTCAAATAATCAACTATTCATAAGAAGACAGTGCCATCTCTGGGGTCTCAATTATGTTCCATTGATCTGTCTCTTTTTGCACCAGTACCAGGCTGTTTTGAGTACTGTGGCAGTGTAATAGGTTCTAAAGTCGAGTAATGAGAGGCCTCCCAGTGTGTTCTCCTTCTTCAGTAGTGTTTTACTTATCCAGGGCTTCTTCCCTTTCCACATAGTGTTGGTGATTTGCTTCTCCATCTTGTTAAAAAATGTCACGGGAATTTCCATTGGGATTGCTTTATATAAGTAGATGCCAAGCCAAGTATGTAGATAGCTTTGGGTAAAATAGATGTTTTCACAATGTTAAGTCTTTCTATCCATGACCAGGGTAGGTATCTCCACTTATGTAAGTCTCTCTTAGTTTCTTGTAGTAAGGACTGTAGTTCTCTTTGTAAAGGTCTGTTATTTCTCTGGTCAGGTTTATTCCTATGTACTTTATCTTCTTAGGGGCTATAGTAAATGGTATTGATTTGGTGATTTCTTCATTAATAATCTTGTTGTTGGTATAAAGGAATCCTACTGATTTACTTATGTTTCTCTTTTATCCTGAGGCTTTGCTGAACTCAGTTTGAGTAGTCGACTTATGGATTCTTTAGGATTCTCTGCATGCACAATCTTATCATTTGCAAATAGGGAGATTTTTACTTCTTCTTTGGTGATGCCAATCCCTTCTTGGCCTTGTCTAATTTCTCTGGCTAGAACTTCTAGTACAATGTTGAATAAGAGAGGTGACAGTGGGCATCCTTGTCTAGTTCTCATTCTCAAGGGGAATTCTTACAGTCTCTCTCCATTCAGTATAATGTATGCAGTTGGGTTTGTATAAATGGCCCTTATTGCATTGAGGAATTTGCCATCTATTCCTACTTTGCTGAGAGTATTTAGCATGAATGGGTGTTGGACTTCATCAAATGCCTTTTCTGCATCAATAGATAAAATCAAGTGATAATTGTCTTTTGCGTTATTTATGTAGTTGATCACATTATTTTTTTTACAATGCTGAACCAGGCTTGCATCCCTGGTATGAATCCAACTTGGTCATGATGGATTATTATTTGAATATGTTGTTGTATTCTATGGTAAGAACTTTGTTGAAGATTTTTCCATTTAGATTCATGAGTGATATCAGTCTGTAGTTCTCCTTTTTTGTTGGATCTTTCCCTGGCTTTGGTACTAGGGTTACGCTGGCTTCATAGAATGAATTTGGGAGTATTGCATCCCTTTCTATGCTATGAAATAGTCTCAATAGTGTTGGAGATAACTCTTCCCTAAAAGCTTGGTAGAATGCTGCAGTGAAGCCATCTGGGCCCGGGCTTTTTTTGGTTGGTAGTTTTTGGATGACTTTTTCAATCTCTTCCTTGTGATGCATCTATTAAGTTGTTCTACTTCACTTTGTGATAGTTTTGGTAGGTGATATGAATCAAGGAACTTACCCATTTGCTCTAGGTTTTCAAATTTGTTAGAGTACAGTCTTTCATAGTATTCTGTTATGATACTTTTGATTTCTTTTGGATCTGTTATGACAACTCCCCTTTCATTTCTTATTTGAATTCTTTGTTTCCTTTCCTGATTTCCTTTAGTAAGTTTAGCCAATGGTTTGTCAATTTTGTTGGCCTTTTCAAAAAAAACAGCTTTTGGTCTTATCATTTTTTTTCAGTTGTTCTTCTATTCTCTAATTTGTTTAGTTCTGCTCTAATCTTTATGATCTGTTTTCTTCTGTTGCCTGTGGTGTTACTCTGTTGTTCTCTCTCTACTTGTTAAAGCTGTAAGGTTAGTTTTTTGGTTTGGTTCTTTTCTTCCTCCCAGATGTGTGCATTTATGGACCTAAACTGCCGTTTCAGCACTGCTGCTTTGGCTGTATCCCATAGGTAGGAAGTGTTTTCATTCTCATTAGAATCCATCAATTTCAGCATTTCATCCTTGATTTCTTCCATAACCCTTGGCTTTTTGAGCAGGATGTTGTTCAGTTTCCATGAGTTCCACTTTCTATTTCTGTTTTTTCTGCTGTTGATTTTGACTTTTATGGCTTTATGATCTGAGAAGATGCTTTGCACTAATTCAATGGTGTGGATTTTGTTGAGAATTACTTTATGTCCTAACACATGGTCTATTCTGGAGAATGCTCCATGTGCACTGGAGATGAAGGTGTAGTTGTCTGCTGATGGACAGACGACCTGTTCAATATTGAGAGTGGAGTGTTGAAGTCTCCCACTATTATTGTGGAGCAATCTATTTCATTTTTTAATGTAGTCAGTGTTTCCTCAATGCATTATGTGCTCTAATATTAGGTGCATAAATATTTAATAGTGTTAAGTACTGCATGTGTATTGAACCTTTCAGCAATAGTGTCCATCCTTGTCCACCATGGTGGATTTTACATTAAAATCTATTTTATCTGAGATTAGAATTGCTACCCCTTCTCTTCTTTGTTCATTGTGAGCTTGATATATACTCTTCCATCCTTTAATTTTCAGTTTGTTCCTATCTTTAAGTCAAGGATGAGTTTCTTGTAGGCAATATATGGATGGGTTGTGTCTTTTGATGCAAGATGTCCCTTTATGTTTCTTTACTGGGGTGTTCAGTCCATTCACATTCAATGTAATTATTGATAAGTATGCGTTTAGTGCTGTCATTGTGATACGGTTATTTTTGTGTTGATATTTTCTCTGTTGTTCTTATTAATCTGTTCTGGGACATTCTTTGTGAGTTGATTTTCCACCTTTTATAGGGTTAGTGTTGAGACTCCTATATTATGTTTCTTGATTTGATATGTTGCATCTTTATTGTGCTGTACTGCTGCCCCTATAATCCCCCTTTGTAAACTTTGTGTAAAACCAATTTTAATTACTACCAGTCTTATTAACTTCCTCTCTGTCTGGAAGGACTATAGTCCTTCGACTATACAGTCTTAGACTCTACAGTCCTGCAACTGTAGTCCATCCTTCTTTTTAGTATGATGACATCACAGTTTTCATGATATGATCACTGGATCATTTCTTTCACTAATATAGCTTTGACTCAGTTTGGAGCCTTCCCTATCTGAGTAGGTTTCTGGGTGACGTGTCTTGTATTTGCTTCTAAAATATAAAGTTAGTGGTTTTGTTCTTCAAAGCGAGGAGATTCTTTCAGTATTTCTTCTAGCTTTGGTTTGGTTTTTATAGACTCTGGGTTTCTTTTTATCTGCGAATGTCTTGATTTCATTTTCATATTTGAAAGACAGTTTTACAGGATATGTAATTCTTGGTTGGAAGTTCTTCTCCTTCAAGGTTTTGAATGTGTCATGCCACTGTCTCCATGTCAGCATTGTTTCTGCTGAGAAATCTGAAGAAAGCCTACAGGGTTTCATTGTGAATGTTAGCTTTGCTTTGAGTCTTGTTGCCTTTAAGAGGTTCTGTCTGTTTCATTTGGTTAAATTTGATTACAGTATGTCTTGGAGTCTTTCTTTTGAGATCCATATTGAGTGGCATTCAATATGCATCTTGGATACCTATATTCTCTTTTTTCATAATTTCTGGGAACTATTCTGCCAGCAGCTCAGCAACAATACTTTCTGTGTTCTCAAGTGTCTCGCCCTGTTTAGGAACTCCAGTTAACCATAGATTGTTCTTCCTAATAGAGTCTCACATGCTTCTGAATGCTTCTTCATTTTTCTTGTTTCTTTTGTCTGATTTCTCCTCATAGATTCTGGAGTCAGTAGCTCGGTCTTCCAAGTCAGAAAGTCTTTTTTCCATTTACTCCATTCTGTTTCCTTGGCTTTGAATTACAGTTTCAATTTCTTTGATTTTGTTCTTGATCTGTTGGATTTCAGAGTACTGGTGCTCCATCAGATCAAACAGCTTGCTTAATTTTTCATTTTGCTCTGCTGCATTTTGTATAAGGCCTAGGAGGGCTCTATATATAATCCTTTTGTATCTACCCTGGCCCCTAGGGTCACCATGAGTCAGATTCGACTCGACAGCACTTGGCTGGCATTCAACTTCCAGTGGTTTCTGAAAGGTTTCTTTGTCTGGGAAGTTCTTTAGTGCTTACTTTTGGTGACCTTCTGAAGCTGTGGATGATTTCTTGGTTGTGCTTTCATCCAGAGTTTGTTGCTTTTGGGGTACCATGTGAGTCAATAGAGGCTGGGAGAGATGCTGTCAGGGTAGACCACAGTTTTTTCTCTAGACCTTCTTAAAATGAGAGGAAAAAGCTATCTGACAACTTCCAAAGTCAGTCAGGTTTTCCAGTGTAGAGGTCTCTCTTCCCAGCTGGCAATTCAGCACCTCTATATCCAACCCCAAATGTTATAAACTAGTTCAAAATACAGAAAGGCTACTTCCTTGCTGCTTTCTGCTGTCATTTCCCAGCTGCTGGTGATACTGTGTAGAATAATGCTTTTCAGAAAAGCGTTCCTCTCCAGGCAGGCACTGCCTCCCAGCTTAGGAATTAGGTCCAGCTGAGACCTCCATATGGGTAATATGCCTCCCGGTGGGACAAGATGGCATCCCACACAAGCTCACTGCCTGCCTCAGTTGGGGCTACTCAGTGGTGGAGGCAGAAAGAGAGACCAGAGGTGCTGAGATGCACAGAGTCCAAAGTCGGGCTCTCAAAATATAGCAATTTCACCTGCTGATAATGAAGCCTCAGCTCCCCCCACTGGCTAAGGCAGAGAAAAAAAAGTTAAAAGCAAGTTACCTTCAGCCAGTGAAAGCCAGCACTCATCAAGAGCAGGGTCAGTGAAAGAGTGGAAATTTTCCATTCAGTGATATGGAGTCCAAATTAACAGCCCTATGCCATGTCCTAGGGCTCACCAAGTGTCCATAAGGCTCTGTTCAATTATCAGTTCAGGTCTTAGTTTCCAGAGGGATTCAGGGAGATGGGTGTTTAGTCTGCCATCTTGACTCTGCCCTCCTCTACAACCTTTTATAAGCATGACAGTTCATTGAGAAAAAGAAAATAATCAGACTTTTCAGGAATTACTAGACACTGGCTCTGAACTGACACTAATTCTAGCCAAGCCAAGCCAAGTGTCATTGAGAAAAATGTTAGTGTGGCCTACCAGTGAGAGCAGGAGTATGTGGAGGTCAAGTTATTAATGGAGTCTTAGCTCAGGTACATTATACAGTGGGTCTGGTAGATCTCCAAAACCATCCAATAGTGACTTGCCCAGTTCTAGAATGAATAGTTGGAATAGACATTCTCAGCAAGTGGCAAAACTCTCACATTGGATCCTTGACAGGTAGATTAAGAACAATGTTATTGTGGGAAAAGACCAGTGAAAGCCATTAGAAGGACTTCTACCTAGGAAATATGCAAACCAAAAATAATACTGTATTTCTTGAGGAACAGCAGACATTTCTGTCACCATCAAAGTAAGAGGGTGGTGATTCCCAAGACGTGAATTTTTTATTTCACTGGCCTCTAAAGCCTTGTGAATCAGCACCCTGCCATTTGACTTGCTTATTCTGTGGTTCATCCTGTAGCTACCTGAGTCAGGAGAAGCCTCCAGCTGATGCCTGATCCATGGATTTTAGAACTTGCCAGCCTCCACAGCAGCATGAGCCATTTCCTTGAAATAAACCTGTCTCTTCTCTTTCTTCATCTGTATACACATAAAAGATATTTTTCTTGTTAGGTGCTGTCAAGTTGGCTCCCACTGTCATAGCAACCCTACAGTAGAACTTCCCTACAGGGTTTCCAAGAAACAGTTGGTAGATTTGAAACGCTGACCAAGCTTTTAAACGCCACACCCCCATACACGCAAGGACTGTCAATTAAGTTTGCAAACTCATCCTAGAAAAAATGCTACATACCTCATTGCTGAATATCACTACAGTCACCTTCAAAGGACTCCCCTTCGGAAGCTATGCACCTACACCAGCACCTAGTTCACCCTACAAAGTTGTTTTGGAACTTTTTTTCTGGACTGGCCATCAGAGCTGTCATCATATCACCCTCAATATTCTGAATGTCATCAAAATGTCTTCCTTTCAATATTTCCTTTATCTTCAGGTAAAGGAAAAAAACATTGGGAGGGTGTTTCAACACAGTTGTTTGCTGGCTAAAAACTCTCTCGTAGACTACTATACAATTAAGTTTATGAACTTGCCACCTTGTCACTGTTCACAGTGACCATTCCAGAAAGAGTGCCAAAATAGCTGAAGGCTGAAGAAGGTGCTGGCGTCAGTACATAGCTTCCCAAGGGGAGTACTCTGAAGGTAACAGAAATGATATTCAGCAATGAGGTATGTAGCACTTACAATTAAGTTTGTGGCCTAATTGTTGAACCTTGTATCTTTATGTTTTCTCCAGAGAACTCAGTCTAAGACTGTCACTTTTAGTTGTAACCAACATAACAGCAACCAACGAAAACAACTAGAAGGCAAACCCTTTATTTGTAGCTTTTGCTCATTTCTGTGGTATAAATACTACTACAGCTAACGCCTGCCAGCTTAATATTACTGAGTACAGAGTTGGAAAGAGATGTGCACAATCACCTCTTCCAAGTTAGTATGAGACGACTCCAGCACACTACTAGATAGCTTCCAGATCTTACATCAAATGATAATGTCATTGACAAATAAAATTCACCCTACTGTCTACCTCACCTTGTCCAGACAGATACTTATCTCCATTGCTTGGAAGTTAAAATTAGTTTGTGGGTAACAAGAGCTTCTTCAGTCTAGCTCCCACCCCTCCCAGAGGTGAGGCAGAAGTGAACAAAACAGTGTTTTCAACATGACATAAAATATGGCATTTTGATCATTATTTATATCAATATTTAGTGAATATGTAGTGCACATTTATTAATAAAATGCAATAATCATATTCAAACTTTCATTAAATGGTAAAAAAATCTCTCTCTTTTCCGCTCCTGTGCTTTTGTGAAGGAGAAGGTGGACAAGTTATTCTATGTCAAACAAGTTTAACACCAAATAGATTATTAACAAGGTGTTTTCTACCCATCTGCCTCACTCATGTCCAAAGCTCAACAAATGCTTGGTAGCTTTGAGGTGCTAAGACTTCTGGCCATGGAGAAGTCGGAGGGAGCTTTTCCCTGTTACCACTGCCCAAGATCTGATTATCAGGTACTGAATGTTAACTGAACCACTCAAGTTTTCCTCAACAGGGTGCCTCTACTTCCATCTATTTGTCCACAATTTTCCTTCTGCTAGGAATGTTCTCCTCTTAATAGAAGTAAAAAATCCTATTTGTTTTCCAGTGCCCCATTTCAAGTGTCTCTTCCTCTATAAACTTTTTTTTTTGCAGACATTTTGCTACTTTATATAGCTTCTCTCTCTAACTAGTCACAACACTTTGACCTCTCTTATGACACATCTTATTCTATTTTAAATACAGTCACCAATGTACTCATCGTATCACCCAATTAGATTGTGAACATCTTGAAAGAGGATGTTAGGTCTTACTAATCTTTTTTTTTTCTTGTAGTATGCTTGAATTTTAATTGAACTGTATGACTAGAAGGTGATATGATTCTTTAATCCAAAGAATTATTTAAAAAATATGTTCTGAAGTTACATTCTCTTGAAGAGCATGAAGAATAACACTTCTGAAAGGAATTAGTGAGGGAAAATCTCATGAATAGCAGCCTAACATTGTCAGATATGGTGCCAGAAAGTGAGTCCCCCTGGTTGTAAGGCATTCAGAAGATGACTGGGGAAGAGCTGCCTCCACGAAGTAGCGTCGACCTTAATGACGTGGTTGGAGTAAGGCCTCTGGGATCTTCGTTCACTGATGTGGCACAATTCAAAACGAGAATAAAAAGCTGTGAACATCCATTAATAATTGGGACATGGAATGTAAGAAGTATGAATCTAGGAAAATTGGAAATTGTCAAAAATGAAATGAAATGAAATGCATAAGCATTGGCATCCTAGGCATTAGTGAGCTGAAGTGAACTGTTTTGGGCCATTTTGAATCTGACAATCATATATTCTACTATGCTGGGAATGAAAGCTTAGAAAGGAATGGTGTTGCATTCATCAAAAAGAACATTTCAAGATGTGTCCTGAAGTACAATGCTGTCAGTGATAGGATAATGTCCATATACCTACAAGAAAGGTCAGTTAATACAACTATTACTCAAATTTACACATCAACCACTAAGGCCAGAGATGAAGACATTGAAGATTTTTACCAGCTTCCACCGTCTACAATTGATCTGACGTGCAATCAGAATGCACTGATAATTACTGGTGACTAGAATGCAAAAGTTGGAAACAAAGAAGGGAGACTGGTGTTGGAAAATACAGCCTTGGTGATAGAAATAATGCTGGAGATTGTATGAGGGACTTTTGCAAGACTAATGAATTCTTCATTGCAAATACCTTTTTTAATGAACACAAACAGCTACTGTACACATGGGCCTCACCAGATGGCATACACAGGAACCAAATTGTGGAAACCATTTGTGGAAAAAAGCTTCATGTCGACAGTCAGAACAAGACCAGGTGCTGACTGTGGCACAGAGCAGCAATTGCTCATATGCACATTCAAGTTGAAACTGAAGAAAATTAGAACAAGTCCACAAGAGCTGAAATATGACCTTGAGTGTATCCCTCCGGAGTTTAAAGCCTATCACAAGAACAGATTTGATGTGCTGTTCACTAATGACTGAAGACCAGACAAATTGTGGAGTGACATCAAAGACATCATCCATGAAGAGAGCAAGAGGTCATTGAAAAGGCAGGAAGGAAAGAGAAGACCAAACTGGATGTCTGAAGAGACTCTAAAACTTGTTCTTGAAAGCTGAGTTGCTAAAGTAAAAGGAAGAAATGGAAAGGTAAAAGACCTAAACAGAAGATTTCAAAGAGCAGCTTGAGAAGACAAAAAAAAGTAATATAATGACATGTGCAAAGATCTGGAAATGGAAAACCAGAAGAGAAGAACATGTTCTGCATTTCTCAAACTGAAAGAAATGAAGAAAAAATTCAAGTCTTGAATTGCAGTAGTGATGGATTCTATAAAGAAACTATTAAATGACTCAGGGAGCATCAAAAGAGGATGAAACGAATACACAGAGTCATTACATCAGAAAGAACTAGTCAATGTTCAGCCATCTGAAGAGGTTACGCATGATCAGTAATCGATGGTACTGAAGGAAGATGTCAAAGCTGTGTTGAAGGCATTGGCAAAAAACAATGCTCCAGGAATTGATGAAATATCAACTGAGATATTTCACCAGACAGATGCAGCACTGGAAGGACTCGCTCGTACTGACTGGAAGAGATCCACATTTATGCCCATTCAAAAGAAAGGTGATCCAACTGAATGTGTATATTACCAAACAATATTGTTGATATTGCATGCAAGTAAAATTTTGCTCAAGGTCATTCAAAAACAGCTGCAACAGTATATGGACAAGGAACTTCTAGAAGCTCAAACTGGATTCAGAAGAGGATGCGGAACCAGGGATATCATCATTGATATCAGATGGATCTTGGCTGAGAGCAAAGAATACCAGAAAGATGTTTACTTGTGTTTCATTGACTATGCAGAAGTATTCAACCGTGTGGATCATACTAAATTATGGCTGACATCATGGAGAATGGGAATTCCAGAACACCTAACTGTGCTCTTAAGGGATCTGTATATGGATCAAGAGTCAGTTGTGCGAACAGAACAAAGGGACACTGTGTGGTTTCAAATCAGGAAAGGAATGAGTCAGGGTTGTATCCTTTCACCATATATTTTTAATCTGCGTGTCTAGCAAATAACTCAAGAAGCTGGATTATACAAAGAAGAATGAAGCATCAGGATTGGAGGACAACTCATTAACAACCTGCATTATGCAGACAACACCACCTTACTTGCTGGAAATGAAAATTTGGTGAAGATCAAGGACTACGGCCTTCAACATGGAAAACAAAAATCCACAACTGGGCCAGTAAGCAGCATTGTCATAAATGGAGAAAAGACTGAGGCTGTCAATGATTTCATTTTACTTGGATCCACAATCAACATCCATGGAAGAAGCAGTCAAGAAATCAAAGGACACATTTCATTGGGAAAATCTGCTGCAAAGGCCTCTTTAAAGTACTCCAAAGTAAAGATGTCACCTTGAAGACTAAAATGTGCCTGACCCAAGCCATGGTATTTTCAATCACATCACATGCATGTGAAAGCTGGACCATGAACAAAGAAGACAGAAGATACCTTTGAATTGTGGTATTGGAGAAGAATGTTGAATGTACCATGAACTGCCAAAAGAATCAAAAGATCTGTTCTGGAAGAGGTACAACCAGAGTGCTCCTTGGAAACAAAGATGGCAAGACCTGTGTGTTAGATACTTTGGACATGTCAGGAAGGATCAGTACCCAGAGAAGGACATCATGCTTGGTAGAGTGGAGGGTCAGCAAAAAAGAGGAATATCCTAGACGACATGGATTGACACAGTGGTCGCAACAGTGGACTTAAGCATAAAGATGATTGTGGACATGGCGTGAGACTGGATGGTGTTTCATTCTGTTGTTCATAGAGTCACTATGAGTCACAACTGACAACAACATGTACACATTCACAAGATATGAATTTTATGAATAGAATTAATCGAGCAAGGATGTTTGCAGTATCTTCTGTGCACACAGGGCATTGCCACGTAAGGCACAGAAGTGGTCTCACATACTGTCTATGCCTTCAGGGAACTTGGAGTTTGATAGGGAGGACAAGTTAAATACTTTTGAAACAAAAGTGAGTAGTTTTGGATGGTTAGGGAATACCTGACCTGAACTTTTCAAGGTGTGGTAGAATTTGTGTAATGTAAGGAGAAAGACAAAAACAGGGAAACAGAGAAGCATTGGATAAAATATAGGAAAATAGAGGGAGAAAGAGATAATCTGATGGAATCGAAGTGAGAGATGAATAAGTGGGAAGTGTAGGGTTGATGGGGGGGCAGAGAGGAGTCTTGACTGTATGGTGCGATGTTTAAGTGTTGGGGGATAATACCACAGATTTATCTGATAACTGAAAGATGTAGGGCCTTGAACCTCTTGAGTTTGCACTTTATTTAGTAAGCACAGGGAGCCCTGGCCATACAGTTTGTAAGAGCTCAGCTGCTAACCAGCATTTTGAATCCACCAGCTGCACCTTAGAAACTCTATGGGGGCTTTTTACTTCATTCTATAGGTTCACTATGAGTCAGAATTGACTCGATGGCAAAGTGTTTAGTTTTTCTTTGGTGAAGCTGCCAAAAACTTTGATCAGGGAAGTAACATGATGACCAGGATGCTTGGGGCCAATCGCTGCAGCCATGAAATACAAGGTAGGTGGATGTAAGAGCTTCCAGTGAGACTAGCCACCATGCACTAAGAACCAAAGCTTCTAGGTTTCAGTGACACATGGTAGCAATGAGGACGGAATGGAAAAGATAGGAGTAAGAGACCATGAGAATAAAGAATCAGAATAACTTGTTGCCTGGTCAAAGTGTTTAATAGTGAGTGACAGAGTAAAGCAAAAAATGGTGTGAGTATGGCTATTGATGGCATGCAGGTGATGAAACTAGAAATGAGCCTAAAGGTACTTGAGGAACCCCAGAAGACCATGGCCCAGCATCTTTTTCTATTTCAGTGTCTTTCTCTCTCTGATTACCAGCCTGGTCTCTTTCTATGTCATAGTTCCTTCACTCTCCTGTCTCTACTCACCAGCGTTCTCTGAGCACTTACCTTTTCTTCTCTTTCATTAATTTCAGCTTATTTGGGTTAGCCATAACCCTCCTGCCTTACCGTTGCTGATTGACTCGGCTGCTCAGTCTCCTCTGATTTATACTTCTGAGAGAGGGAATCTGATTGGCTTAGTTTTTCATGCCTGTCACATTAGAACACCACAGATGATCAGCTGTGACTTGGCTTGTCTTGGCTCAGGTGCCCACTCTTGGTCCAATCAGCTGTGGTGGTGGTGGTAGTGATATTGGTGGTGGTGACAATGATCATAGTCGTTGTGGTGATGGTGGTGGTAGCAGTGCTGAGAGTGGTGGCGGTGGTAGTGGCAGTGGCAGTAGTAGGGCTGGTGGTAGAAGTGGTAACGGTGGTAGTGGTTTGATAGCAGTGATCACAGTAGTGAAGTAGGGTCAGAATTGGGCTAGCATGATAAAAACACATGATAAAAACACTCTAGATCCAGCTAGTCCCCTTAAAAAAGGTATAGGTAGGGAGGCATCATGATGATTATCTTTTTACATGCTCTTTGAATTTAGAGGGTAAAAGTAATTACAGGGTTAAAAATAACTAAAATTTCATGAGATGGGCTACCAGAAGCACAGGAGTGGCAACAATAGAAAAATAGAGAAATGTAACAGAGAAGCTATGTGCGCATAAGAAAGCTATGTGTTCATTTACAAGCAAGTTGAAGTTCACGTATTCATTAATTTAGCAAACACTTATTGACTGCTACCATGTGCCATGAACCCTGGAAGCACAGTGATTCACAGCTTGCCTGCTTATTTGAATCCACCCCAGCCACTTCTTGGAAACTCAGACAGTTCTACTGTGTCCTATTAAATTGCTATGAGTAAGAATTGATTTGGAGGGCCACATGCCAAAGGGCTGTGCTAGGTAGGTACTGAAGAATCCACAGACTTAAACACTAAAATTGATAATTGGCTACCCGATGAAATGTAATAATAGTGATACTTCCCATGTATTAAGCTCCTATTATACACAAGATGCTTTGAATACACCATTTTCATTTAGATCTTATGACAAATGCAAGAAGATATTTTTAATTTCATTTTACAGTTGAGGAACCTACAGCTGCTAAAATTACACAGCAAGTGATATTTGAATTCAGGTCTGGTTAAGATAAACCTCAGGCTCTATACACTATATTCTGATAGCACTAGGTCTGGAGCTCCAGAGAGAAGTCAAAACCGGAGATTAGAATTTGGAATCCATCTGCATGAAGGTGCTAGCTGAAGTTTGGAGGATGAATTAGTTCTTTAAAAGCAGAACACACTTTGATGTTCCCTTGTGTAAAGTCAACATTTAAGGTACAGAAAGAAGGGAAAGAATGCAAAATTGAGACTGAGAGTAGCAAATGACTTACAGGGAAAATAGTACTGTGCACGCATCACTGGGGAAGGAGGTTCTGAAAAGGAAGAACAGCCTGCAGTATTAAATCCGGTGGAAAGGTCCAGAAGTTTGAAGACAGAAGTCAAAGGCACTAAGAACGCAGGTGCTAAGGCCAATGAAAGACTTCACTAGTTGGATGATCCACTGAGAACATAACTAGGTAGCCAATGGCTACTACCCAGTACCCTTGAGTTGATGAGATGTATGTAGACACCTGCTACAGATACTATAGAAGGACTAGTTTCACAGTTCCTCTCCAAGAGTGTTTCCTGGACCACCAGTAGCAACATCATCAGGGAACTTGTTAGAAATGCAAACTCTGGATGATTCTGATGCAAACTCCGATGATTCTTGACAGCTGCTGGTCTGAGGGAAGACAAAAATATCATCAGACCACAGCCAGAATGTCATCTCATTCCAGGCATGTGTCTAGAGAGGGACACAGAGTCACCATAGCTCATTCAGTAGATAGGGAGAAGGGAGATACCTTAAAAGAACACATGACTAAGTCAGGGGTGTCCCCTACAAGATAAAGTGCCAGTGATAGAATGTTGGCAGCTTCAACTGTCAGTGACTCTTCAGTGTGATTCAGGCACTACCCTTGACACAGGGGAACGGCGGAGAGCAAGACAAAGTCCCTGTCTTAATGGAGCATAGGTTTAGAACAGGGAGATGGATATACATATTTGACCAAATATCAGTGAATGATGGTGTTATAATGAAAGATAACACTGTGATGTAGTAGCAAGAGGCTGGAAGCTCACTCTGGAGTTAGGAGAGGACCAGTCTGCTAAGCAACCTTAGGGTGAACTCAGAATGCCTAAAAAGAGTGACCCACAAAGAGGAACACAAGGAAGATGGGCTGTCTAGAAAGAAGAACCTCTACGCACAAAGGCCCAATGGCAGGATCCAGCTAGCATCTGAAATCCAGGAGAAAATGATCAGAAGTGAGACCGTGCTTACATAGGCTGCACCATTCATGATAGGGTCTTCTAGTCCAAGAAAAGATTTTCAATTTCATGGGAAGTTGAATATAGGACGTCTATGGAGGGTTTTAAGCAGGAAAGTGGCATAACTGCATTTTTATTTTTGGAAAATAACTCTGGTTGCTATGTGGAGAATAGAAGACGGGGTAGATGATGGGGGAAAAGGATCAAGAAGACACTGGGGACTGTCGTGTAGCCTTGGTGAGATGACAGTGATATGGGCCAGGGTGGTGACAACAGGGATGGAGAAAAGTGGTGATATTTGGGACATGGTTTGGAGGTAGAGACCTGACAGGACATGTAGGAAGTGAGGAAGAGGGGGTTACACATGATATGCAGGATCTTGTCCTGAGGAACAGGTTGCAGGGTGGTGTCATTTCTCATATTTTAGGGGAAAATGGCTAATATGCTGCCAGGAGAAAAAGTATTATATGTGCTGGCTCAGTACTGTCCAAGGGGAAGACGGAATTTTGGGGAGATAGGTTTTGGCACACTATAAAACAACCAACCAACCAACCAACCAACCAACCAACCAGCCAGCCAGCCAGCCAGCCAGCCAGCCAGCCAGCCAGCCAGCCAACCAACCAACCAACCAACCAACCAACCAACCAACCAACCAACTAACCAACCAACCAACCAACCAACCAACCAACCAAATAAATCTGATACAGCATTTCTAAATATTTGCAGGGTGCTTGTGGGGCAGTGACCTCTCATAGAGGGCACGTCGGGTGGAGGCTGTCACAGAGAAGGGCACATGTCACACTAGGTGATCTTTAGTATCCTTTCTGACCCTCAGATTCTTTTATTCCTAAGTCTCTGGAGACCTTTGGAAATGGGATATACATTGCACATTGAGACAGAAGACAGATTACAGAAAGATGTAATGAGAAAATGAGGCAATCGCTGGAGACCTCATACGTGAGATTGTCAAGAATGTGGGATGGTAGCCAGGGAGGTCAGTGTAGTCAAAAGCCTGCCTGCCCGCCCTCCCTCCCTCCCTTCCTCTTTCCTTCCTTCCTTCCTTTCTCTCTCTTTCTCTCTCTCTCTTTTTTTCTCTCTCTCACTATCTCTCTTTCTTCTTTTTTAAGTAAGAAAAATTACCTCATATGGCCCCTTCTCTAGGGATACCCAGGGTACTAGAAGATACGAGGTTGGTTGGTCATTTGGCTTAGAGACAGGGCCTCTGGAACAGTTTCCTCCAGGCCAATCTCCCTCCTAAGCTGGGTCTCAGCTCTGCATTCTTGCAATCACCACAGGAACTCCCTGACACATCATCACAGGCAGTCTATTCGGCTCAAATCACTTCGCACTGTGCCCCTGTAACATGCGCGCTAAAGGTAACTTTACTCCCGAGAACCAATTAGCACAGACCCAGGCCAGGTAATTACAGTTTGATAAGATTCTTGTTGCTGATATCCAGGGCAGATAAATCACTAGGAAGCCAGTTCTCACTAGGACTTGGGCGAACAGCATTATAGCTCTCTTCCCTTCCTCCCTTTCTTCGCCCTTGTACCTGCTCCTCCTCCCCACCACCACCTCTCCTAAACTTTAAACTGGCCTCAGAGATGAAGGGGCTGGTGGTGAATGAGAGGGAAATTCACTTGGAGACCCAGGTGTGAACAGCTGCTAAGCTTCCAGGGCCAGGTCCATCACTGCACCTACTTTTCTACAAGGGTTGTCATTGTTATTAGCCACTGCAGAGTCAGCTCCAATTTATGGTGACCCGTGGACAATGGCAAGGAGCCCTGCCTAATCCTGTGCCATCCCCACAATCTCCTGTGGCTAGGACAATATTCTGTTGTGACCTTTAGGGTTTCCATCGACTGGTTTTCAGAAGGAGCTTTCCAAGCGTTTCTTCCTAGTCTGTATTAGTCTGGAAGCTCTGCGGAAATCTGTCCAGCATTACAGTGATGTATCAGCCACCAGTGCACAGACAGGTGGCAGCTATGAGCCCTAAAGAAGATGCAATTTATTATTCAATGCTGGGGAGATGGGAACAACTAAGGAGATGGGGACAGAAAGGGTTCTAATGACAGATCATCATAATGGATATACAAATGCAATAATTCTCGTCTGAGTGGTCTCTAGTTCATAGCCACCTCCACAATCCCCCAGACTCACTAGGGCCTCTGATTACCATTCGTCCCATTCCCTTTGTGCCAAGCAGTGGCTGCTGATACGTGAACCTAATTCTCTTTATCCCTCAACTCTAAACAGCTTTTTGCATCCCCGGGCTTCCCTAACTGCCCCTCACTGCTCTTCCCGCAGTCATGTGAGGCTCTCTTTAATCTACTGTGTATACTGCAGCCAGAGGGATTATTTTAACACGCAAATCCACTTACGTCCTTCACTTGTTTAAGATCTTCACTGGCTCCCCACTGCCATCAGGACAGAGTTCAAACATGGCTTGGCATGACTTTGTAAAGTTATGAGCTTTTAACTTACAACACAAAACATGGCATCTATTGTTAACATTTATTTCACTATATATCACTCTCTATCCCCATCTGTTTTCGAGGTTTTCAGCTGAAAACTTTTTTGATTTTAAGATTTTTGATTTGTTTTTAAATAAAAAGCAAAGTTGATTTTTCTTTTTGGTGTACAGTTCTATGAATTTTAACACATGTAACGATTCATGTTGTTATTCATAAGGCTTTTGAACTGTGGCATTGGCTGAGAGTGTTAAACATATTGTGTACTGCCAAACGAATAAACAAATAAGTCTTAGGAGAAATACAACCGAAATGCTCCTTAGAAGCAAGGATGGTGAGACTTCAGCTCCCTTACTTTGGTGAAATTATAAAGAAAGACTTGTCTCTAGAAAATGGTATCGTGTCTGTTAAGCAGCGGGCCAGTGAAAACTAGGCAATCTCTCAAGGAGATGAATGACATGACAGCCACAACAACATACTCAAAACTGCGAACACTCACAAAGCTGGCACAGGACCAGGCAGCAGTTAGTTGTATTATGCAATAAATTTACCATGAGTCAAAGCTGACTCTACAGCAACCAACAACAACACAGATTATGTAACCACCATTATAATTAATATACAAAAGAGTTCAATCACTTCCCCCAAAACTCTCTTGTGCTTTGTAGTCACACCATATCGCTCCTCACTGATTCCTGATGTCCTCAGATCTTTTCTAGATCACTATACTTTTATTTTTGTTGCTGTTCTTAGGTGGTATAGAGTTATTTCTCATTCATAGTGACCCCATGTCAATCAGATCAAAATATTGCCTTGTGTTGTACCATTCTCATTGGCATTTTTATGTTTGAGCCCATTGTTGCAGCTGTTCTGTTAACGTATCTCACTGAAGGTCTTCCTCTTTTTTGCTGACCCTCTACTTCACCAGACATGAGGTCTTTGTCCAAGGACTGATCTCTCCTGATAACATGTTTGAAGTACATGAGATGAAGTTTCTTTGTCTTTGCTCCTAAGGAATATTCTAGGTGTACTTCTTCCAAGACAGATTTGTTTCTTCTTCTGATAGTCCAATTCCTTGTTCAGCTTTCAAATGTATATGAGGAGATGAAAAGAACCATGCTTTGGGTAAGGCTAACCTTAGTCCTCAAAGTAATATCTTTGCTTTTCAACACTTTAAAGAGGTCTTTTGACGCAGGTTTGACTGGTGCAGTATGTCTTTAATTTTTTGACTACTTTTCCCACGAGTATTGATTGTGAATCCAAGTAAAATGAAATCCTTGACCACGTCAGTCTTTTCTCTGTTTATCATGATGTTGTTTATTGGTCCATTGTGAAGATTTCGATTTTTGTTATATTGAAGTGTAATCCGTACTGAAGGCTATATTCTTTGACCTTTATCAGTAAGTGCTTCAAGTCCTCTTCACTTACAGCAAGGAAGGTTGTGTCATCTGCAAAACACAGCCTGTTAATGAGTCTTCTGCCTATCTGATGCTGCATTCTTCTTCATATAGTCTATTTTCTGGGATTATGTGCTCAGAATACAGATTAAGTATGGTGAAAAGGTACAAACCCCATGCATGCCTTTCCTGACTTTAAAGCACACAGCATTCCCTTGTTCTGTTAGCATGACTCTTGTAGAGGTTCCTCATGAATACAGTTAAACAGTCTGCAATTTCCAATCTTTGCAGTGTTACCCATAGTTTGCTATGATCCACACAGTTGAATGCTTTTGCCTAGTTAATAACACAGGTAAACATTATTCTGCTATTCTCTGTTTTCAGCCAAGATCCATCTGACATCAACAATGATATCCCTTGTTCCAAATCCTCTTCGGAATCTGGCTTGAATTTCTTGCATCTCCCTGTTGATATGCTGTTTCAGCTACTTTTGAGTGATCCTCAACAAGATTTTCCTTGTGTGTGTTATTAACGATACTGTTCAATAACTTTTGCATTCTGTTGGATAACCTTTGGAATGGGCACAAATACGAACCTCTTCCAGTCAGTTGGCCTGGAAGTTGTCTTTCAAATTTCTTGACAGAGATAAGTGAGCACCTCCAGAAATTGCATCTGTTCATTAAAACATCTCAGTTTGTATTCTGTCAATTTCTGGAACTTGTTTTTTGCCAATGCATTCAGTGCTGTATGGACTTCTTCCTTCAGTGGCATCGGTTCTTGCTCACGTGATACTTCCTGAAATGACTGAATACTGACCAGTTCTTTCTGGTACAGTGACTCTGTGTACTCCTTCCATCTTTTTTTTTCCCTGATGTTTCCAGAGTTGTTCAACATTTTCCCCATAACATAACAAAACAAAACCTCCAGACCACTTCTGCCTAGTTGATTCACACTCTTAGTGAGCCTGTAGAATCCTTCAATGGTATTGCTACAGGCTTGAATATTTTTTTCCAGTTCCTTCACCTTAATAAATGTTGAATGTGTACATCCATTCTGGTTTTCTAACTCCAGTTCTCTGCATATTTAATTGTAATACTTTGTTTCCTCAAGCTGCCATTTGAAGTCTTCTGTTCAGTTCTTTTATTCCACCATTTCTTCTGTTTATGTGAGCTACTCTATGTTCAAAAGCAAGTTTCAATGTCTTTTCTGACATATATATGTATTTTTTCTTTTTTTTCCTGTCTTGAATGATCTTTGCTGTCTTCACACATGATGCCTTTTCACAGTTCTTCTAGTCTTCTGTCAGTGTTCAGTGCTTCAAATATATTCTTGAGATGCCCTCCAAATTCAGGTGGGATATCCTCAGGTTCTTCTTTTGGCTCTCAGGGACTTACTTTAATTTTCTTCATCTTCAACTTCAAGTTACATGTAAGCAATTGACGGTTTGTTCCACAGTCAACCCCTGACTTGCAGTTAATTTGATTCCTGTGTACGCCATCTGGTGAGGTACATGTGTACCATCACTGTTTATGTTGCTGAAAAAAAGTATTTTCTGTGAAGAAATTGTTGGTCTTGCAAAATCTTAGCATGCAACCTCCAGTGTCATTTCTATAACTAAGATCATATTTTATAACTACTGATCCTTCTTCTTTGTTTCCAACTTTTGTATTCCAACTGCCAATAATTATCAACACCTGACCCCTAGGGTCGCCATGAGTCAGATCCAACTTGACGGCACTTGGCTGGCTCTTGATTGCATGTTTGGTCAATTTCAGGCTGCAGAAGTTGGCAAAACAAAAATCCCCCATCTCCTCATCTTTGGCCTTAGTGGGTGTCTTAGTCATCTAGCTAGTTTAACAGAGATTCCACAAGTCGATGGCTTTAAAAACAGAAATTTTATTTGTCTTAGTCCAAATTCAGGGTGTCAACTCCCGGTGAAGTTCTTCTTTGCTGGGTCTTTCCCAGGACTGGAACCTTCTGAGGCTCAGGGACCCTAATCCTTTCCAAAGGACACATTCAACTTCTGCTACAGCTTCTTGGTTGTACGATGTCCCCAAATCTCTATGCCAGCTTCTTCCCTTTGTTTCTCATGAGACTTCCTCAGGGCAAAACACAATCTTACACATTGTGTCCTGTCCCACCAATGCAACTACTGTATATCTTCATTAATATCACAGAGGAAGTGTTTATAGCATACACAATACTAGGAATCATGGCTCAGCCAAATTTCTGTACACATTTTTGGGAGAACACAATTCAGTTCATCACAGTGGTTGATGTTTAGATTAGAATAATTGTAGGAGTACGGATATTGTACTATCACCAATGATGTAGTATTTCAGATAAATCTTGAAATATTATTTTTGACTGTAACTACGATGCTTTCTTCTTCAATTTGTTATTCCCAGCATAGTAGCATCCACGACTGTCTCAAAAAATGGCCAACAGCAGTGCATTTTAGCTCACCAATGCCTGAAATAATGATTTACAAACATTTCATCTGTGAAAAATTCCAATTTTCCTGGACTTACACTTTGTACATTCCATGTTCTGATGATTAATGGATATTTGTAACTCCTTGCCATTTTGAGTTGTGCCACCTCAGCAAATGAAGTTCCCCAAAGCTTAACTCCCTCCATGTCATTAAGTCATTTTGAGGAGCCAGCTCTTCCCCTGTTGTATTTTGAGTGACTTTCAATCTGAGGGGCTCGTCTTTTGGCACTACACCAACAATCCTCAAGGTCTCATACGTAAGTTTTTCACTGGCCAGTTGTTTTTAGAAGTAGACCCCCAGGTCCTTCTTCCTAGTCTGTCTTAGTCTGGAAGTTTTGCTGAAACCTGGCTACCATGGGTGACCCTCCTGGTATTTGAATTACCAGTGGCATAGCTTCCAGCATAATAGCACCATGCAAGCCACCACAGTGGGACAAATATGACTGACACATAGGGACTTTTAGCGAGTGTCAAATACAATGAAACCTGTGACAGTCAGAACTCTATGGAACTGCCCTATTTTCCAAGGTTTTGCAAGTTTTCTATTGCTTGTTTCAGTGGTAAATATTTGAGTTTTCCTTCTCTGGCTGGTTTCCACCTTACACAGGTTTTAGTTTTCTCAGGTTTCACCTCAGCATGTGCAACATTTTGAGACTGGTTTCTTTCACTCAGAATAATGTCTTTGAGAGCCATCTGAGTTGCTGTGTGTATCCATACTTTTTGTTCCTTTTTTTTTATTATTACTGAGTAACATTCTATTACATGAATGCAAAATAGTTTGTCTACCAACTCTCCCGAAGAAAACATTTATGATATTTCCAGTTTTATGGCATTTTAGTTTGGTTATTTAGGACCTAAATGGTCTGACCCCTCCTTAATTCTTCATCTCCTTTCTGGTTGTCCCCAGCTCTCGGCCTCCTACACATCATTTTCTCTACAGTTATACCGAATTTTGTCCAGTTTCTCAAATGAACTATGGCCCCTTTTGTCTCCTGACATTTGTCCGTGTTGTTCCTTCTTCTAGAGACATCCTTCCTACCCCCTCTCTCTTTGCCTACCTAACTCCTTGTCAGTCTTCGGGTATCAGTTTACGTGCCTCTTCCCTAGGGAGGTTTCCTGAGACTTTAGACAGGATTAAGCTCTCTATACCAGGGAGTCCTACCCATGCACCGCTTCCTCCATGACTCAGTCATCTTTCTTTTCCACAGTCTGTAAGCTCCATAAAGGCCAAACCTATGTCTGTCTTGCTTACTGCTGTGTTTCAACCATCTAGCAAGTCTCCGAAAATACTTGCTGAATGGATGGATATTATGGGCTTTTGTATGCCTAGGACTGAGTGTTATGCAGCATATTCAGTAAGTCACAATGACTGATGAGTTAATGAAGACGTCGCTATGATCCGACTCCATGGAACTTGGCTGGCTTGGCTTTTTTAGGTGTCTCTCTGTAGACATGTATGTTCATTTTGCTTTTGCACTTCCTGGCTTAGACCGCTTTGTCAAGCCTTCCTATATTCTGAGCCACTAGCCTCTTTTTTCCCTCTATCTTTGTATTTTCTTTTTTTAAAATGGAAGTTAAAAAAAATAACTTGAGATAGTTTGTAATAATGTACTACAATAAAATGATGCAAACAGTTCATGCTCAACTGTTAATCTAAAGGCTGGAAGCTTGAAACCACCCAACAGTACCATGGAAGAAAAGGCCTCACAATCAGCTTCCATTGAGATTATAGTTAAGATAACCCTAGGCAGCACTTTTACCCTGCAACTCACGGGATCACCATGAGTTCAGAATCAGTTAACTTGACAGCAATCAACAATATAGAGAATTGACTGGGATGAAGTGAAATAGAGAAGCTATAGGGATATGAGAAGAAGGAAAACTAGAACACAGACATTTATGCCATAAAGTTGGAGCTTCCCAGCAATCAAAGACAAAAAGGAATCAGGAAAAAAATTTGCACTTTTCACTGGCCCAAATTGTATCTATTTCCCTGGAGAAGTTACAACTAAGGGAAATTTCCCATGCAAGACTTCAAAAAGGGATAGAGAGATGTAATAAAACTCAAAATCCAAACCCACTGCTGTCAAGTTGATTCTGACTTATAGTGACGCTATAGGACAGGGTAGAACTGCTCCATTAGAGTTTCCAAGGAGTGTCTGGAAGATTCGAACTGCTGACCTCTTGTTCAGCAGGTGTAGCTCTTAACCACTATACCAGCAGGGTTTCCAAGAGATGTAATGGACAATTTGAAAGATAACATCCCTATGTTAAATGCAGTAGTTAGACTCATGTAGTTTTTCCTTGAAGTCTTTCTCAGTGCAAATGTAAACCATCATACCTAAACATGAGTTGTAAATCTGCCTCTGCAAGGAACCAAACCCATTTGGTCTAGGTGCACAGCTCTCTGATCATCCAGTTTGATCCAAGGATAACATCAAGAACATCTAAGAGGAGTAGCTGGATTCTACCTCCTTCAGATAATCTTCCATGAATATTATTTCCTGCACCTGGGCTTTTAATGACAGCCAGTGGCAGACAATTTAGTTGATAGTTTCCAGTGACAGTATGGAGTGTTGGCATTCTGCCCCACATCCATGATCAACCAAGTGGGTGGCAGGACTGACATGTTCTTATGAAATCGAGCAGTCTCGCCAAGGCTCTTGCCTGATCAGGTTCCCATTTCCCTACTAAATCAAGGTGGGTGGGCCACCAGTGTAGAAAGGTCATGGAAGAGAAAGTGAGATTCCCTCTCTCTCCAACTCCATGCCCCAAACACGTGCAATACCAGGAAGATCCCTTATGAGAACATGGCTCAGCTTCAGGGGATTTGAAAAACAGAATTTTAAGACAACCCCAGACCCTGGAATTAGTCTTTTTTTATTTTTTTAAATATTTTACTGTGCTGTAAGTGCAAGTTTACAATCCAAGTCAATTCATCATACAAACTTACACATACACTACTAGGTAAGTCTAGCCATTCTCCTCACCCTGTGACAACACACTTCTCCTTTTCACTGTGTATTTTCCGTGTCCATTCAACCAGCTCCTATCCCCCCTACCCTTTCATCTCACCTCTGGACAGGAGCTGCCCAGTTAGCCTCTTGTAACTACTTAAGAAGCACACACTTCACTGGTATCATTTTATATCTGATAGTCTCGTCCCATCACTGTCTAAAGATCCGGCTTCGGAAATGGTTTCATCTCAGGTCTAACAGTCTGGGAGCCATGTCTTCCTAAAACCAAAAAGCTGGAGGTTCAAATTTGCCTAAAGTCACCTGCAGTCTACTGGACCATCAAGTCTGGTGTTTTTTAATAGAATTTGAATTCTGCACACCTATTTTTCTCTGTCTACTTCAGTGACTTTATATTTTATTACCTGTCAGAGCAGTCATTGTGGTGTTCTGGGAACCACCTAATTCTTGTGGTCTCATACTGATGTAGTCTCTGGATTATATGTCCCTTTCTGTCTCTTGGGCTCATATTTTCCATATGCCTTTGATGTCTTTCATTCTCCTCAGCTCCAGTCAGAGTGAAAACAATTGATACTACTTAAATGACTGCTTGTTTGCTTTTAAGACCCCAGACATGACTCACCAAAGGGGCATGCAGAACATCTTCTTTAAAAAAAAATTGTTTTGCCAGCCAAGCCAAGTGCTATCGAATGCCAATCGACCCAAATGCCCCCTGAAACGATTGTCCACAGACCCCTGCCCCTGTTCCTCTGTCATTCAGATTGTCAGGTTATATTTAGGAAACCTCTTACCTTTTTTTCAGTCTTGGGAGTAAACATTCTGAAGGGAATGAGAGTATTGTCACATTTGAATTCAGAATACTTTCATATTTAGAGTTTTTTTTTTTTTTTTTTTTTTATTCCTCCAGTGTTTACGAATACAAAGGAAGAGGTAGGTTGGGTAAAAAATACAAAAAGAATTGCCATCAGTCAACAGTGACTCATGGGAAGCCCTTGTGATTCAGAAGACAACTGCACTCTGTGGACTGTTCAGCAGCTGGTTTTTCAGAAGTGGATCTCCAGGCCGTTCTTCTGAGGTGCCTCTGGATGAATCTGAAACTCCAGAAGTGCATTAATTATTTACACCACCAAGGTTGGTTAGCCAAAAGCCAACACCATTATTCTCATTTTACAGGTGTCAGGACATACTCAAGAAGTTAAATAAGTTTCCTAAAGTCACTCAGCATAGTGTGTCAGGGCTGAGGCTCCAGCTGTTCTGCTCTTAAATTCTCTGTTCTTTGTATTTCCCATTGAATATACTGGTATATTAGAATACTACAGGCAGTATAATGATTTCCTATAATACTAACAGGACGCAACCTTCATCTTTAGATCAAGAAGGAGTTTCCAAGTATAACAAGAGGGATTTGAGTTAGACATTAGGAAGCTATTTCTACCAGAAGAGTCATCAGTCATAAGCCACTGTGGGAGACTCTGGAATTGCCCTCAGTCTGGGGAGAACTGGGGAGGCTGTACTGTTTAGAAACATTCATGTCTCCCTTGAACTTTCTTTTACCTTCCACTTTATCCTTCTGCAAAGCGTTGGCTTCTGAAATGGAGTTTTCCTGGGACACTTGTTATTTATTCAACAACATACATTGCACCTGCACTATTCCAGGCCCTAGGTAAAGTAGTTGTTCAGATAGTCCAGATGAGGAGACTTTAATGAAGGGATTAGCTACAGTGGTGTGTGCAGGTTAAGGGAGCAAAAGAGGCATAGTGAGGGATCAGAGACCAGGAAGAACAGGACAGTATGAAGAAACAGTTACTGGAGCTCCAGAGTGCCATGAGTCACAGAAGAATGGCTGCTTAACAAGAGCTGTAGACATGGAGGACTCTGTTTCTGCTGGATAAATGTAGTTGCCACCAAGTCAATTCCAACTCATGGTGACCTCATGGGTACCAGAGCATAACTTCAATCCATAGGATTTTCAATGGCTAATTTGTAGAAGTAGATGGCCAGACCTTTCTTCTGAGGCACCTCTGGGTGAACTTGAGCCTCCAATCTTCTATTCCTAGCCAAACCATTAATCACCCAGTAACTCCTGCCAAATACTGAATGTCAAAGCAGGGAGGGAGTGGGAACAAACAGCCACTGCCACTGCCACTGCCTCTTGTCCCCCTGCGTTCTGATCTCTCTTTGATGCCGGTCTTGGCTACATCCAGTGCAGTCAGTCACCAAGAGCCCCTGGGAGGTTCAATTCCCAGAGGCCAGCCTCCTGAGGCTAGAACAAAGCAGAGAAGAGTAGACAACGGACCAGAGGGGCAGGAGGGTAAAGAGAGGAACACCAGCCCAGCAGGAACAAAATTAGCCAAGTCCCTGCCTTCCTCGGCTTCCTTCTAATGGGGAAGCCAGATCAAAATCTGGATAAACAAAAAATGCACAGTCACAGTGTCAGGTAATAACGAACGTTACGGAGAAGAGCTGAGTAGAGAGTAACAGAAGTGGAAAGGGGAGCGGGGGCGCCACTGTACAGAGGCCTAAAGGAAGGCGACACAGGCACGCTGGCTCCACTGAATGGCCTGGCAGCCTCTTTCTGTGAAGGGTAGGAGACCTGAGGCAGATGAAAGGGAAGACTGCTTTTAGGGTGTGTTCCCCTCCTGAACACCCATACCTGAGGGTAGGGCCAGGCTGGGCCCAGTCACGTCCCCACCTCATACAGAGCCTTTTCTGCAAAGGCTGACCGCGCAGTAAGGGAAAACGGCCCCCGGCTGTTGCCCCTGAGGGCCTGACGCCCGGATCGAGCCCAGAGCTTCCATCTCACGCACGCCCCCGCATAGCCATAGCAACAGGCGTTCGCAAGGAGCTGGAAGCGTGTCAGCTGGGTGCGAGGGTTTCGGGCTCACTCAGCGAGCGACAAATGTGGGGAAGGCAGGCCACTGTTACCAATTGCTAGGCAGTGACCTAGAAAATGTTTCAGACTCGTGTGGCGTCTCCCTGAGAGTTCGAGGAGAATGGCAGCTGACGGACAGGTGGCAGAGCACCCACACTCAGCTATGGTCTTTTTCTGCGGTGGTTTGGGGGCTCTGGAGCTGGCTATAATTGGGATTGAAAGAGACTCACACCCGCCTCCTCTTTAATGCACGCACAGACACAGTCTTTCTCACTCTCTCACACACACATATACGAAGAGACGTACAGGATTCCATAAGAGTACCCCGGAGGAACATAAAACTAGTACAAGGGTGATGTGGGAAGGCACAGAGACCGTGGGAGGTGCACACAGTCAGCATGTTCAGATGCTTATAGAAAAGTTGGAGGTTTGAGTCTATGCAGAAGTACCTCAGAAGAAAGGCCTGGCAATCTATTTGTAAAACCAGCCACTGAAAACCCTATGGAACAGAGTTCTACTCTGACACACATGGAGCTTTTAGGAGTTGGGACTGACTTGATAGGTGGTTCTGGGAAGACTTCCTGGAAGAAGTGCCATTTAAGTCTAGGAGTTAGCTGAGTGAAAAGGAGGTGAGAAAATATTCCAGACAGGAGGAACCATGTGCAAAGGCTCAGAGGTGAGAGACAGTAGGAGGAGTTTGCCAACTGTAGAGTGAGAGCTGAGCAGAGTTCAGCATAGCTAGAATGCAAAGAAGAGAGATCCTGGAACACAGATGGGGATGGTGGCAGCAGTGAGAAGGGCGGGGACCATCCACCTCTCCTTCTGGTCCTGCTTCAAGTTTAGACTGGGAAGGTGTTGATGTGTCGTCTTATTCCTGGCGGGCCATCCTGTGTCCATTTCTCATAGCTCTGCATGTGTAGAGGGCAGGACTGGGAAGGCGAGCACAGACGAGACAGAAATTGTGCAGCATTCAGTGACCTGCTCAAGGGCACAGAGACAAGGCTCAGGACTGAATGCTGGGTCTTTGTTTTCCTGGCACAGTCACTGACAAACTCTCTCACCGGTGGCAAATGCAGCTGGCTTAGGAGGTCGTCCGACTGAGCTTCGTGGTCCCCGGTTGCAGGCTGACCGCCCTGGGGTGATGACCTGAAGTCCTCTGCCAGTGGGCCTCCAGCTCCTGCCCTGGGCACACGCTGCATGAGCATGAGCACTTTCTGCCTTCGTGAGGCCCTGCCTGACACTAGGTTCTATTGTTCTGAGTTCCATCCTGTTAGTCTGAGCATGTTACAAAGCTTCTACCTCATGTGACAAAAAGCTGCAAGTTCTTGGATTTTCAAATGTTGTTTTATAGCAGATCTGCTCTCTCCGCTTCTCCTCCTCACCGTTTATGTCTTTCTCCGGTCTTGTTCCTTCCACAACCTTGCTGTGTCTCTCACATTCCTTCCTCCCTTGCTCTAGGGGCTCAGTCACCTGTCTTGTGCTCTCCACCTTTTCTCAGGCTTTGTTTCCTTTTTAAGAAGCTCTCCCCTGTGTTGTCTGGCTGCCCCAGCCCCTTTGTCCCTTCTGTGCTTCCTCCTCTGGGTCCCCTCCTGGCCCTACTCTCATTGTCGCAGCAAGGCCATCCTGGAGAGAGGAAGCCCAGCCCCCAAGGAGAGAGCCTGGAGGGCTGGACTTGCTTCCCAGGGCTGTGCCTCAGGCAGCCGGCTGGTGGAAAGGCATCAGAAAGTAACTACCTTTCAATAGGAGGAGGAGGAGAAGGAAAGAACAGCTGTTAGCTACCAGAGGGACAAAAAAAAAAAAAAAAAAGAATTGGTCAAACAGCAGGTGGTCCAAGATCAGCTCTGAATTTCTTAAGGGGGCAGGAATTAGTCAGACAGGGAAACACGTTGCTGCAGAGCTAGTTTCCCTCCCTCCTCCAGCCCAGGGGGAGAAAGTCTGGTTTAGGGAAGGAAGGTAAGTCAACAGAAGGGTGCCTGGGGTAGATGCCCAGCTATATCTTTAGAAGACAAAAAACTCACAGTCGGTTAAGTTGATTCTGACTAATAGAGACCCTATAGGACAGAGTAGAACTGCTCCATGGAGTTTCCAAGGAGCCCCTGGAAGATTCAGACTGTTAGCAGACGTACCACTTAACTGCTACACCACCAGGGATTCAGGAGAAAAATAAGATAGCAGAGCAAAGAAGGAGGAGACAATAAAGGCATAAACAGTTCCTAGCACTGTTGCAAACTTTTTAGGGGCTCCACAGGCCCCCTGGAAATCCTAGTGGCATAATGGTTAAGAGCTACAGCTGTCAACCAAAGGGTCAGCAGTTCAAATCCACCAGGTGCTTCTTGGAAATTATATAGGGCAGTTCTACCCCGTCCCGTAGAGTCACTAGGAATCTGAATCAACTCCAAGACAATGGGTTTGGTTTTATAGACTCCCTGTCTCTCAGTGAACCTGCAGAGCACAGGGTTCTTTGTAGCTGAGTGCTTGTCCTTCCGTCTTTTTCTTTAACATAGAGTGTCTGATGACATCAACAAATATTACTGAATTAAATTCAACAATGGTTGATGGCAGCTGTAAGTATCAGGCTCTGGGCAGGTGCTGAAAATCAAAGACAAATTGTATTCATTTTTCGTGTCTTCTAGACTCTCACAGTCTAGTGTACAGATGATTCAAAACAGTTGCCAAGTGCAGTCAATGTGATGTATGCAAAGCCCAGTGGTAAGCCAGCTCAGGGATGAAACTTGGAAGATAAAGATTAGTTAGCCAGACAGGCAACAGAGAGGACAGGCAGTAGCAGCAGAAGGAAGACCGTTGTTCAAAGCCTTGGAGTCAGAAACATGTATGATGTGTATGGAGAGAAATGAGGGGATGTGGCTCCTGTCATCCAGGGACAGCAGAATGGGAGGTTCAAGAAGCTGCCAGGTTTCTGGTATCAGGAAATTGCACCCATTTGCCCACATAGGCCAGTATAGATATGCCACACTGGCCAGGGGAATCTTCTAGAAAGGTGTGAGGGTACAATAGTTTATAATAAACAGGAGAGAGGGAGTCTGGGCTTTTTTTTATTAGGCTGGCTTTTGTGGGAGGCGACAGGTTGTGCATCCCAGTCTATCAGTCTCTGGGAGACTCCATCAACTCCTACCCCTCCTGCCCTACCTGTCCTAAATAATGTTCCTTCCCCCTCAAATGTAATGACCTCAAGCCGAAGTCCATTTGTTCCCTCCCTCCCTGCCACGCCCTTATTCTATGGCAGAAAATAGAATCCCAAGAACCCAAGGGGGAACAGCTATAAGAAATTTACAATGGTTTTTCTTGTAAATGAGTATAAACATTTTAGAAAGCAAATTGGAAAAACATATAGAGTCTGCTTAAGTACTTTGATGGTTTGCCACTACCCTAAGAGTAAAACATAAACCCCTTGGGATAGTACTCAGGCTGCCCCACCTACTGCTCAGTCTCATCTCTTACCATTACTGCCCCCACCCCCCAAAACCACTGTCACTGAATTGATTCTCACTCATAGCGATATTATAGGACAGAGTAGAACTGCCCCATAGGGTTTTTAAGGAAGGGCTGGTGGATTCGAACTGCTAACCTTTTGGTTAGTAGCCTGAGCTCTTAGCCACTATGTCACCTGGGCTCCGCTCCCACCATTAGCCTCTCAAAATCCTCTCTACATCTGTATGCTAGGCCTTAGCATTGTCAAACCGCCAGCAAGTCCTGGGATACATTGTATTTCCTCCTGTTGCCTTGACTTTGCTCTTGTTATTTTCCCTGTTGGAATTTTCTACCCTAACTTGTCCACCCAATTTATATTTGCTACCTGATTCAGGGCAAGTAAATCCTGTTCTGGAGTGATTTGCATGACTTTTCTTCTCTTCCTCAGCTCAGTTAGATGCACTTCCTTGAGGCCCCTGTTGCACGATCTCTAACCCCAGTGTCATGTTTCTGAAAACCGCTTGTATTTCCATTCATACTTCATAGTGGCAGACACTAGGAGGAATGTTTGTGTCTTCTTGAATATCCATCTTTGCATCCTGAGTGCCGTACACAGTCTCTGGCACACAGTAGGTATTCAATAAATATTTGATGAAAACATGGAAGAGCCATAAAAATTACTCTCGCCCTTGACCTAGTAATGTTGAAGCTAGGGATTTATCCTAAGGAAATATTACAAAAGAAGGAAAAGGCAATGTGCACATAGATCTTCAATCCATGATTATCTTTATCAGAAGAAAGCCAGAAACACTCTGATTACCAACAATGGGGGAATTGTTGAGTGAGTTATGGACTATCTTAGTGCCATCAAAAAGCGTAATTACTGAGACGATGTTACAATGTAGAAAAATGTTTCCCAAACAATCTATAGTTAAAACAGAAAGTATACAAAGTCATATTTTCACTCTGATTATATTATGTAAAATGTGGGCAAGAACTAAAAGGGAACATACAAAAAGAAAATTAGTTGTTAGTTTAGGTTTAGTCAACTAGAGTGATCTATTTTCCTTCTCTAAAATTTTTTTTTAATGCTGTTACAATAATATTTACACAGAGAAAGAAAACAGCTGCCCTGGTTCAGCCCATGAGCTGTCTGTCTGTAAAATGAATTTGAGGTAATATATTGTCCTTTTGCACATGAGCCTTAGAAAGCAAAAAATAGCCCCAAAACGTTCTGCTTATCTTGTTATGACCTTGTAAACCACAAGACATTCAAACTTTCTTAAATCTTGAGCTTTCAGTCTAATGATGTTATAGGCCAATAAAGTCTTATACTGAGTATTTAGGGGATGCTTCCCATCACTACCTTCATCCCTTTGATCTTTCTGTCATCCTTTGCTAGACCTACTTCCTATCCATTGCAGAATTCTCAGTTCACTGTTTACTCAACACCTTCCATGTGCTAAACAGAGTGACCAACCATGGTGGTTTTCCCTGCGCTGCCCTGATTTTAGACTTGAAAAGCCAGTGTCACAGGCATCCCTCCTTCCAGGCAAATGGTTGGGACAACTGGACAATCTAGTGCCAGACTTTTTGTTATATGCTAGAGTTAAAGACAAGAATTTGATGGACAAGTTCCTGCCGTTGAGGAGCTTAACACTCTAAAACGTGAGAAGTGATCAAAAAATGTAACTGACAAAATGGCAGTGCTGTTACAAAGATTGGCATTGAGCACTATGAATGCATAACATAACGTGTGTGTGTGTGTGTGCATGTGTGCTGTGGCAAAGGAGTGTCCGCAGAGGATGTATATTGAACCAAAAGTTGAAAGAACTGCAGTTCTCCAAACAAACAAGGATGGTTGCCCAAGGCTGCTTCCTTGAGTGTTGGTTGCAATCCTGTATACAGCATTCCATGTGTGTTTGCACAGGTAATTTCCACAAGAGAGGACAGCATTCCTGTTTGGTTTTCATCACCCTTCTTTATGCATGTCTGAAGTTGGCCTCTTCTGTCTCCTGTTTGCTGGCTACTAGTTTTCTTGGAACAAGAAGGAATCTATGTATAAGTTCCTGTCCTTGGTCATATCTGTAAGCTAGGAGTACCTAATCTCAGAATTATGTTTGAATGCTTTTCTCCCCAGTCAAATGTAGTATTGTATCATTGACACTTTCCCATACTAAAGCACTTTGTCACCTGTTTCTCCTCGATTCACCTAATTTCTGTGACATCCACCTTCCACAAGGTATGGCATGAGGAACAGAGATGTTTTGCCATTTTATAGATGACAGTCTGTTGCCCGCCAACTCATTTTTAGCCATTAAGAGCAGGGACCAAATCTTAGATCTATGGATCCTTCATTGGGTTGTTATATCAGTCAAGTATGGAATAAGTGTACAATAAAGATCTATTAATTTATAGTGGGATGAATGAGAGAGAGGAGACATTCAATAGCATGAGCAGGGAGCTGAAGTCTTCCTTAGGAAAAGATCACCAAACACGTGAGCAAAAGAGGCAGTGATGTGCACTCTCTTTTTCTCCATAGACATCTTTCCTCCCCCAAGAGTGGAGACACAGGTCACAGTCGGCGCTGTTCTAAGCATTTGTTTTTCCCAAAGGCAGGAGTCTGGAGGACAAGACTTCCCTTCAGAGCTCTTTCCCCTGTCATTGGCTTGACACATAGTTGGGTTGTGAAATGATTTACAGCACATTATTTGGCTTCTCACAATAACCGTTGGAATAGGAACAGAACTTTGTTTTGTTGTTGTAGTGATTGTAGAGGTGATTCTGACTCATGATGTCTCTGGGTATTTCAGAGTAGGATCACTCTCGACGGCACTTGGCTTTAATCTTAACAGAAGCAGATCACCAGGGCTTTACTTCCGCGGTACCACTGGAGGGTTCAAACCATCAACCTCTCAAGCTCAGGGCTAGGCGAGTTGCTCAACATCACGTATCTACTAAATGAGAGACCCTGGGCTCAGCTATAGGTCTGTGTCACTCCTAAGCTTGTGTTCTTTCCATTTCATTCTCCAGAAACAAGGACCTTACTACTTTGGCCAGCCTAACCCAGGCTGCCCTTCTGCCTCACTCTTACACAGTTTCCCTCTGACTCTTGTCCTAAGAGTCAGGGAAGCATACTTCCCGGCGTGAGAAGGGAAGCTGGGAGCTATTCATTCAGCAACTGTTCCCTTCAGTCCAGATTTGTTTTTGGATTTGTTTTCTGTTTGCCTTTTCTTCTGGAGAAGAATAAGGGGAAGGAGTGTGGGAGCCTCATCCTTTTCTGAGAGTTCTGTTTTTATTTCTCCTTCTGTTGTGTGGGGATTTTAAATGATGAAGCTTTGATTTTTCTGCCTCCTTGAGAGGCTTGAGCAATTTCTTAAGAACACACTGGCTCTGGTACTACATCACTGCTTGGTCTTGCCTGCTGAGGAGCTCAAGGGCCTCAGAGCTAACTCCGTGACAGTCTGTTCTCCTTGTCCCTACATCGTGTGAGGCCTGTGAAAGGCATTCACTTGATGAGCTTTGCTGAAATTGAGAGTGAGAGCAAGGAAGAGAGAAAGAAGGTGCATAGATGTGAAGGTAAATCCAGGCAGGTGTCTTTGCCCTAGGAATCGGAGTTCTTGTGTTTGAACCTGCAAATACAGAAGCTGAGAAACCATTCCATGCTCAGACAAGAAGATGATGAGCAGGCATTTGGTTTCAGTAAAGTGCGTACAGTTGAGGGAGCAGATATGCAAGCATTTTGACCGAGGAGACATACATCAACTGCATACACTTGAACATGTAGTTGTGTCCCCATTTCTCTGTGAGACCTTGGGCATGAAGATATTCAAGAAGCACTGGCAGTCGTGAATTTGCCTGTGAACAAGGATGTAAATCTACAGTGAAGCTCTCAGGAAATCCTGAGTGCATGCATGCACAGAACTGTTTATGGAGCCTGGAACAAGCATCAGAAGACCCAGGATCAAGTCCCCAGCCTACCCTGAAGACCAGAGGCGTAATCATTGAACATAGACAGACATGAGCAAAGATACACACATTGGCATGTGTTTTCCTGTTTGTACTAGCCCGGGAGTACACGAGGGCATGTCTTTGTTACTGTGAGTGCACATGGTGTGCTTGGGGGCTCTGTGAAGGCATGTTTGCAGGGGAAAATAGGAGAACAGGAGCCTGGATGTGCACATGACAACATATGGGTAGATTTGCATGATGCTGTCCTGTGTTTTAAGTTTTTTGTATGAGCGATCTTGCAGAATTTTAAACCAAAACAAGCACAATGACAAAGCAAACTGGAAAATGGTGCAGCACCACATACAGTTCTGGAGATTCTAAAACAGGCCTCATGCTGGCTCCAATTCCAGCAGTGTGCGTTACCATGGCTATCACGAAAAAGACACTTCTGGCTCCTCTGTTTATTTTTAAATCCCCATGTCTCTGACACCGCCTTCTGGGATTCCAACCCTCTTCCTTCTGTGCTTCTATCCCTTTCAGATCAGTAAATGAAAGTCCAATTTACTCCCAGTTTCTGAGGGGAACCTAGGAAGGAGCCAATCAGTCTCTCATTCAAACCTTCCTTTCCTGCCCTGAAATCCAGGTATTTCTGAGAAACATGATGCTTCTGGAAAACCGGAGGCCCCACCAGGTCTGATAAGGCTTCTGTTCAGGTCTGATCTCTCGGTTTAGCCTAAGAGTAACAAGCTGCCAGAGCCTGCGATTGGGAGACAGCCAGGATGACGCAGTGCGTAGAAGCACAGCTTCATGGGGGCAGGCCCCAGGCAGCACGGCCTCGTGGAGAGGGGAGTCTGAGGAACAGGCACACACTGAGCTGGTTCTAAGGCTGACGAGTGTGGACCTCCATGCCATCTTAAAGCACTCACCTTTAGAGCCCCCTGCATGGGTTGTCACTGAGCAAGCAGGAGGCTGGGGGAACCAGAGATTTCTGTGAGAGGGCAAGCAGGCTGGGTCAGGTGTGGGGCCCTGCTACTCCTCGTAGGTATTGTCCTTTGTTTGTTCACTGCTTTAAATATAGGCTAATGAGGCCCAAGGTGTCCCTAGGTGAAACAAATAACACACTTGGCTGGTAGCCGCAAGGTTGACAGTTCGAATCTACCCAGACCCACCTTGTAAGAAAGGCCTGACAATGTACTCAAAAATCAGCCACTGAAAGCCCTGTGGAGCACAATTCTACTTGAGACCTATAGGTCGCAATGACTTAGAGCTGACTTAATTATGGCTGGATTTTTAAAGGAGGTCTAAGTCATGGTTCTCATTGCAAATCAGTTGATCAGCTTCAGAATTTTGTGGGCTACATGCTGAATTGGCAAGTTCAGCACTTATGCATAATGCTAATAGCTAACACAAGCAGGAGAAAGATCGTATACCCAGCACACCTCACTGAAGCTGATCTAGCAAGTGTTGAGTCCATTTAGACTATACCCAGTCCTGCCTCCTCCAGCACAAGGCCTTAAACTGGGCCCTGGCTATATAGCAGGGGCTCAGTAAATGTTAACTGAATTAAGATCATTAGGTTGGGAGCCTGGAAATTCAAGTTCTCTCTCATGGGACATTGTATATGGAAGCACTCTCTATTTTATCTCAGTATGGCTTTCTTCCTCTAAAAAATGAAGAGCTTAGATTGAATAAGCTACCCTTCCAGTGCTGACATGTCATGATTCTATTAACTTAATTAAATTGGATAGACATTATGTAGAATGTTAAGCAACCGGATAATTTTTTTTTTTTTTTTTTTTAACATTAGCCAGATCCCCTGGCTATGTCACGGTCAGGTCAGCATAAAGCAACACACAGGAAAATTTCCTCTTCTGTCCTTTCAATGGGAGCACACTTACTAAGTCACTTCTGATAACTTCAGTGGAGAATTTGAAGCTCTGTCTGCATTAGTTAGCATGTTCTGGATGCTAGCTGGCACTTTGTGTCAGGGTTGCTAGAAGTTGGAATTGACTCAACAGGAATTTTTTTTTTTTTTTTTTGCTGGCACTTTCAGGTAAGGCAGCCAAGAGCTCTCTTAATCTGTGACATCTAGGGCTGTCTGCTGCAACCGTCTGTCCTTACTGCTTCAGAGGACCAAACAGGAAAGTTACAGGCAAGGCTTGAGTCTGAGAAGCAGGTCTTGGCTCTTTAAACAGGAACAAATAACAAGAAAGTGTCTCTGTGGAGGCAAGGAGAGGAAGAGTTAGAATTCTCTCTCCAACTTCTGGTTTCCTGGGCCACCCTCTTGATCATATGCTTCTATTTCTTTCTGTTGATTAGAGATACTGTTTGCTGTGGGAGAGAGCCTTGAATCTCTTCCATTCCCTGGTTACACCCTCCTTCCTGCAGAAGTCCATCCAAATATATTAGGTAGCCAGTTAACCACACAGTTCCATTTAATGAAGGCCTCATGTGTGTCAGAGCAGAATAGCACTCTATACGGCTTTCAATTGCTGAATTTCAGAAGTAGATAACCAGCCCTTTCCATCACCCTAAGCACCTCAGGGTGGATTCAAACCTCCAATCTTTTAGTTGGCAGCTGAACATGTGTTAATCATTTTCAGCAACCAGCGATTCCAGAGGAGCTTTAACAGCAGGTGAATACATCCAGGGTAAGTGATTTTCCAGCTAGGTTTTCATGAGTACCATCAATCAGGAGGTCCTTCCTTCTGTCTCACTTAAATCCCACCTGCTGCAGCTCGGGCCCGTTTTTTCTGACTTTGCCTCCAGAAAGACAATAATCAACCAGAACCTCCACCTTTAGGAAACAATTCTTTGTCCAAAAGTTATATGTCAGATTTTCTCTCCATTGATAGCTGACTGCTGTCACACCAGTTCAAGGTAAAACTTCTCTTCTCAGCCTTCCTTCTGTCCAGATTTTCAGTTCTCCAAATGTCCATACGGGATGACTTTCTCCGAGACCCTAGAGCAAGCTGCACAAGATCTTGTCTTCCTTCCGTCCCCACCTCTCTTCCTACCCGTCTCCTGTCTCACTGGACCCCTCAACACTGGCTGTCCTTCCAAAAGACAGGGCTTGTTTATGTACTCACACACGCCTTGTCTCCAAAGACAGCATGGAAATAAGTCATAAGGACTGAGAGGCAGTGGCTGCAAAATTGCAGTGACCGATGAGAGGACCTGATTGCTTGTGCATAGCTGCTGAAAGGGGTCTTGACATTTTAAGTGCTCATCAGAGTGAGGAATGACAGCAACAGACAATGAGACACTTCTTCTTTGCCTTTTGCTGGCTATTAATAAGTGTTTCTGATTCTGCAGATGTTGAAGGGATTCTGGGCCATTGGGTTGGGTGCTGTGTATTTCTTTTCTTTTTTTTTTTTCCCTCACTTTGTCTTTCTCACCAGTCCCCATTTCCTCCTCTCTCCCTGCCTCCCCCTCTACCAGCAGGCAGTCTCCTGTTCTCCTAGGTGCTGCTGTGGCTGTTTGTCTTGGAGTTGGATTTGTTGCTGCTCAGAAAATGTCGTTAGGCAGCTGGAGTCAGACCTGCTCTTGGCTCTTTGCTGAAATTCAATCTCTTAGTCTCCCTGGCTAGACCAACTGCCAAATCCAACTCTCACTTTCCTTAGGCTTAGAGAGGGAGAGAAAGATGTCTGGGGCTGGCAGAGGAGACAGAGGAGAGGGTTGAGAGGCCAGACTTGGTGAAGGGGCATTAGGACACTAGAGACATGTGGGGGACAGTCACAGCTGTCTGTGCAGTCTGGGACAAAGAACCAGGCCTGGGGGCAGACAAGTGCAGAAAGAACTGGAGGCATTTTTGCCCCTCTCTCCTCCCCTGACGCCTTCACTACCTCCTCGCTCTCTCTGTCCTGTCCTTCCATCAGCACTGACCACAGAAAAGTCACCAATGACCATGTCCTGCACTGTGACCTACAGTGCAGAGGGGAGCTCTTTCAAAGCCTTGAGGACCACGCTGAAAAGTGGGCCGCTTGATATTTTAGGTTTCTGATCTGGTTTCCAGAGTCTCACTGCTCTGTTCTTCTGAAATCTAACCCCTCTCCAAGACAGAGTGACCAATCATCCCAATTTGCCCAGAATAAGGAGTTTCCTTCAGTGTTAAAACTGGGACATCCCTGGCACACCAAGACAGTTAGCAACCCTATCCCAAGTACCCTCTGTGACTTTTGAGCTGCTTTAAATGCTTTCTGTTTGAATGGGAAATGGGCAGAGGGGCCAATGGGAGGCTGAAACAGTATGAGATAAAGACTGTGGCCTCATCTCAGAGAAAGAGAGATGCCTCACTATAGATGACTTGGTACCTAGAAATGCCCTCCAACCTACAGAGCTCCACAGAGGCAGCAGAAGCCTTCTCCAGTGGAACAGATGAAGAAAAAGTAGGAGCAGCCTCCTGCTTCTCAGCACCTTGCCAGGCTCCCAGCTCCTCAGGCCCTGATCTCCTGCCTCCTGTCCTCCCTTTCTCCTGACAACCCCCTCTAGCCTAACTTCATTGGAGTCCAGCTTCAAAGCCTTATCCCAGGCCCACAGCCTTTGGATGTGTTTATTTTGATTCAATTACATACACATTATGAGCTTTGAAAACAGAAAATTACATGCCGCAATAATTGAATTCTTTCTTGGACTTGAGGCTTGCTGGGCTGTGCGTGGAGCAGCTCCCAGTTACCCAGCCTTGCCTCAGGGCCCCACCTTCACTTAACAAAATAATAACTAACATTTAAACATCATTTTATAGCTAATGACATTTCCACATCGGCCATCTCCTTTGAATGTTACAGCCACATAAATTGAGCTATGATACACTGTTACTATTAGTCATCATTGTCTTTTTGCAAGTGAGGCCACTGAGGCACAAGACAATTACAAGACTGATCAAGGTAACACAGCAAACACTCGTGACAGAGCAAAGACTCGAATTCCAGCTTTCTGAGACAAACGTCATGTTTTATTTTTGAGTTCTTCATGAACTCCTTTTTTTTTTGTAATCCTGACTGCCACATGGGCCTCTCCTGGTCACCCTGGATTTGGGATAAAGGGGAAGCATTGCTTTTCTCTGACTCACAAACCTAGGTCCATGTATTATCTCCATGGCCACAGACAATCCATCTTGTCCTCCTCCACAAACCAAAGACACTGTTTTGAAATCCAATACGTGCTTGCAAACAACTATTATTGCTGGACGTCCTGAAGAGGACTAGTTTTTTCTTCCATGGGCCTGACAAAGCCTAGGCCCTGTTCCCTTTCAATTGCCTTGCCTTTTCTTTAAAGTGAAGTAGACAAACACCTCAGGTTTATGCAGGAAACATGGCCGGCATCAGATTCACTCAGCAGAGCTTTATTGAGCATGTGCTGTATGCCTGGCAATTATTATTACTTCGCTCTGTCTATCTATTGCTATTTCTACTTTAGAGATGGGGAACTGAGGCTTATAGCAGCTAAGAAGCTTCCAGATGTCCTCAGTTTTTTCTAATAGGGACTGGAGCCCAGGTCTGTCAGCTGCAAGCTTTTGCACATACTCACTATACTATGTGACTTATTAGGTAAGTCATGCTCTCCTTAGCTTTTAACTGGCCTAGTAAACTGCCTGCTTGGTTTCAGTCTTTACCCATTAAATCCATCCTCTATTCTTAGCCAGTGAGCTAGTGAATAAATATCTGTGGCAAAATAATTTCCCTGCTCCAAGAAAGACTCAGTAGCTCCAAATCTCTCACCCCAAACAAGGAAGTTCAAACACCGCGGTACACTGGACAAGGTCCTCCATGACCCATGCTTATCTCCCCAGCCTTATCTTCTGCCTCTTTTCCTTGCACTGGACTCTAGATTGTTGTGGTTGGGTGCCATCTAGTCAGTTCTCACTCATAGTGGCCCCATGTGACAGAGTAGAATTGCCCCATAAGACTTTGGGGTTTGGGGGGATATAATCTTTATGGAAGCTGACTGCCAGTCCTTTCACCCATCAGAGATATTGAGTGGGTTCAACTGTCAGCCTTTGGGTTAGCAGCCAAAGGCTTAATCATTTTGCTACAGGGCTACTTACTGGAATCTATGGTTGTGGTAAACTGCTTTTAATTCCTTCACAGCAAACACCAGGAGGCTTCATATTTTAGTGTTTTAAGGTATGCTTCTTTTTCTCACTGGAGTGTTCTTCCTACCTTTCTTTGCTGGGCTAAATAGTATTACATCAAGGCTACACTCAGGAATTTTCCTTTTGTGGAAGCCTTTGCGGAATTTCAGGATGGCTATATCTCATGCGTTGATTCCATAGCCCCTGTGCATTCTGTATCACCAGCAGTTAACACTATCCTCGGTTCACGATGGTCCCTCATTAAGCATTTGTTGATGACCTAACAATCCCAATCCTGGGTATATATTCAAAAGAATTGAAAGCAAGAATGCAAATAGAAACTTGTACACACTAAAGTTCATTGTAACACTGTTCACAATAACTGAAGTGGAAACAACCAAAGTGTCCATCAGCAGATGAATGGATAAACAAAACGTACTATAGTCATACGATGGAATATTACTCCGTCATAAAGAGAAATGAATTCCTGATACATAAACCACCATATGAATGACTCTTGAAAACTTGCTGAATGAAATGTCAGTCACAAAAGAACACATGTTGTATAATTCCACTTGCGTGAAAGATCTAGAACAAGCATATAGACCTAAGGTTGTTAGTGATTACCAAGGGTGCAGCATTGTGGGAGGAAGAAAAGGAGACTCGTTGTTTAGGAGACATTAAGATGCTATAAAGGGCAAAGGTAAAAGTTCGAAATGGATAAAGATGATGGTTGTACAACATGATGAATACAATTAATGTTGCTAAATTAATTACAAATGCAAAGGATGTTGAAATGGTAGATCTTTTGTTACATACATATTTACCACAATAAATAAAAGACAAGTATTGCATTATTCCATTTATACAAAACAGACAAATGTACAGAGATTAAAGTACTTACCAGGAGTGAAAAGGAGGGAGAAGCAGGATTGTTAGCTTAGAGGACTGGGTTTCTGTCAGCGGTGCTGGAATCATTTGAAAACAGATAGGGGTGATGTTTGCACAACATCATGAAGGTGACCAATGTAGTATATTGTTTATACAAAAAATGTTGAATTGTTATATATATTTTTACCTCAATAAAACAATTTTTAAAAAGTTGAAGATCTTTAAATTATTGTGTTTAGCTGGATAACACTACATGTCTGTTCATACACTCCTAAATGCCTCATCTCAGAAAGTTTTCCATGAGTCCTAATACTCTGAATACAAAAGGAAGTATTGCTTCATGCGATCTGGGCCTGAAAGTGCAGAAGGAAGCACTGGTTCTTGGGGATGCAGAATAATTTTAGAATATGAAAGTCTCTTACAAGTCACATTAAATAATTTGTCACTGATTTCCTAAAGGGTCCTAGAAAATGGCAGGGATAGTTTGACAAGAGTGCAAGTGTACAGGTGTGTCTGAGGCTTTCCTAACACACAGGTAACACACAAGTAGAGAAGCAGCCTTCTTCATTTATAAAAGGAGACCTGGGCAAGTGAAGACGTTTACCACACTGCTGATAAAGAAGATTCAGTATTTTAAACATGTCAATTCTCCCTAAATGAATCTATAAGTATTTAATGCAATACCAATCCAAATCTCAAAAGGAATTTTTATAGAACTTGACAAGCTCATTTTGAAATCCATATTGAAAAATAAATATCAAAAAGTTCAAGATAACTTTTTCTTAAAAAAAGTAAAAGAAAAGGAGATGTGCCCTTTTGGGGGAAAAAACATAAAGTTATAGTATTTAGAACAATAACATTTTGTGGTATTGATTCGAAAATAGAAAGCTTGATAGAATACCAAGTTCAGAAATAGTTTCATACATTTACCTGACACATACTAGCCACTCAATAAATATTTATTGAGTAAATAAACTCAGGGTCAGCTCTACCACAATGGGTTTACTGTTTTGGTTCGTGGTGGTACAAACGGTTCATGTATTTTTCTGCTAACAAAAAGACTGGAAGTTTGAGTCTACCCAGAGGAACCACAGGAAAAAAAAAAAACAAAAAAAAAAACCTAGCAATCTACTTCTGAAAAATTAGCTCTTAAAAACCCAGTGGAGCACATTTCTACTCTGACATACACAGGGTCACATGAGCCAGAATCAGTTGACAGCAACCAATTTTATCAATCACAAGAAAGCAATTCCAATTAGCTTAAAAACCTAAATATTAAAAAAATAAATAAAAAACTACAATGTCTAGCAAAGAATATAGAACAGTTTGTTTATAACCTCAGGGTAAGGAGGACATTCTTAAATAGACGAAAATAATCAAAAGAAATAGAACATGGGTTGGCATAATGGCCATTTTGCTGGCTATCTATTTTTGTAAAATTTTATTGGGACACAGCCACATCCATTTGTTTATGTACTGCCTTTGGTGGCTGTAATATTACAAGGGTAGAGTTGAATAGTTGTGACAGAAACTCTATGACTTGCAAAGATGAAAATATTTGTTATCTTGCCCTTTAAAGAAAAACTTTGTCCTTGATATAGAGCAATAGGTCAATAAATATTGCCAAATAAAAATGCCATGAATAAAATTCATAGGGAAAATATAAGACTTGAAAATATTTGCAATATACACAAACTATATCTGACTCAACGGCACTTGGCTTGGCTATATATATGACAGTGGATTATTATTATTAGGTTACATGAAGACTGCTTATAATTAAGGAGTTATAGTAATAAGAAATAAACAGTAGTCTCACAGATCATGATTTCTCTGAGACTAGAGGCTCTGCATTTGTAGACACCATTTTTCTGATTTTACAGTCTTTACCGTATTCAGGCAATTACCGCCACTTAAGCCACAGGTTACACCAGTGCCCTCCATGGATCGTGTTACGGATAGCAGATACTTTAGCAATAGATCCAAATTGGACCAGTTAGCATCCCTTCCTAGAAAATAAGGAACTGGGGTAGAGAGTAACTCAGCTTCTCTCCAGGGACTTAGACCGGCAATATGTCAACTGCTGTGTTTTCAACACAAGGGCAGGAAAAGCAGTGAAAGTTGGTGTCATGGATTGAATTATGTCCCCTCGCAGTGTGTGTTTCAACTTGGTTAGGCTATGATTTCTGTGACTGCGTGATCATCCACCATTCTGTCATTTGATGAGATTTGTTATCTACTGTAAACTCTATCACTATGATTTAATAAGATGGATTAGCAGCAGTTATACTGGTGAGGTTTACAAGATTAGACAGTGTTATAAGCCAATCTCTTTTGAGTTGTGAAAGACACAAGAGAAGAGAATGGGAGCCTCATACTGCCAAGAAAGTAGTGATGGGATCAAATTGCATCCTTTGGACCTGAGGTTCCTGCACTGGGATGCTCCCACCCCAGGTGAAGACTAATGGTAAGGATCTTTCTCCAGAGTCAACAAAGAGAAAAAAAGACTTCATTTGGAGCTGATGCCCTCAATTTGGACTTACAGCCTACTAGAAAGCAGGAGAATAAACTTCTTGTTAAAGCTATCCACTTACGTTACTTCTGCTATAGCAGCACTAGATGACTAAGACTAAGGAACCCAGTGGTGTAGTGGTTAAGAGGTATGGTTGTTAACCAAAAGGTCAACAATTCAGATCCACCAGGCTCTCCTCGGAAACCCTACAGGGCAGTTCTCCTGTGTCCTACAGGGTTGCTGTGAGTTGCGATAGACTCAAAGGTAATGATTTGTGTTTTAGATGACTCAGACAGTTGCTTCCTGAGAAATAAAGAGTGACAGAGAGAGAAATATTAGGAGGAAAAAGGGAAACAGAGGAGGAGAAGAAGAGGGGGAAGGGGCAGAAGAGAAAAAGACCCAAAGAGAGGGGAAAATTATGACTCCTGCTGGTGTTTGACGATTTGATTGTAGGTTGTATGTATGTGTGTGTTTTTTCAGTAATATTCTTGTATCTTTTTGTAAAGGTCACCCCTGTACCTCTAGAATAAATGCTCATGTTTTTGCCTAAACCTCCAGGTGGTTTTATTCAGAAGAATTATTAATAAAGAGACACTCTCGTAGCTACCACTGTACCTAGCTCATAGCACTACCTATCTCCCGTCAGATGTTCAGTATGTGTTTGTAAATCTATTGGACCAAGTGAAGTGTTCTTCCCACAACAGGTTGCTAATGTAGCCTCTGGTGCAAGAAGCACCTCCCCCACTGGTGGGCGGTTCCAGTGGTTCCACTGCAGCCCCCATTGGCCCCTCTTCACTGTAACAACTCTGTAAGTCTTCTATTTCTTTTGAGCTATACATCCCTAGCTTCACCTCTTGTTTCCCATAAGACGGTATAGCCATACCTTTCTCTTCCCAATCACCCTCGTCAGGACAATTTTGTCATCATCTCTCTTAGAATGAGATGCTCCAAATTGACTCTCTAGACTTCAAGCTTCTGTGGCCTGTGAATGACAGGCAGAGCTGCAGGAGGCCAAAGACAGACCCTGCAGGACTGAGACTTGGCAAAGGGATGTATTATTTTGTTGAGTATTTAAAAGGGAGTTATTATTTGTATGACATTACTTGGAAATTGCTCTAATATATACTCTTTGCTCCTGAAGATGTGTGAATACAAAATTTATTAATACCCGTAATTTAGTTTGCTGATATGAAACAAAGAGTACAAAGTGTTACCACAGTACAAAACACACATCTCCCAAATCAGTCCCAAGTCCATTCCCAACTATGAATCACTCACACTCCAGATGCAGCTGGCATCCCTCTAACTTGGAAGTGAACTACAGACTTTACAAAGTCAAGTGGCAAGCAGGACTGTCAGAGTATCCTGGAGCTGGGAAGATACCTTAGCAGGGATCATCTAGTCTAATCCCCTCATTTTACAGATAAGCCACCTTAAATCCATTCTGGAACAAGTAGGGCATTAATAAATAAATAAAATAAAGTCAATTTTACCTACAATGAAGCTCAGCTCCAAGCAGTTGAGTGGGCAAACCAAGAATGATGCAGCAGATTGGGAATAGAGCTGAGACCTGCCCTCCTAGGCTGCGGTGCTTTTAGCTGCACCTGCCCCCTGATGAAACGGAGTCTGCACACTAAGAGAAGCCTGTAGTTGCTAAGGAGCTTCTCGTCTTTTCTTGAGGACAGCAGTCACAAACTGAGGATCATTTCTAAAAGCCAGAAATTGAGAAGCAACTGAACTATTCAAAGCTTGCAATTAGGGAGCAGCATCAGCCAGATTGCCCACTCAGAACTGGCTTCCCGGATTGTCCTCTTCACCCAGGGGGCACTGGAAGTCAAGTCAGTATTTGAGTTATTTCCTCTTCTTAAAGGTGCATCTTCTTGAAGACTGAATCTGCGGAACTGTACAGGGTGACAATCAGAATATGGTATGGGCTTTATATGAGTCCCTGTAAATGTTGTTAGGTGTCATCAAGTCAGTTCTGACTCATAGCAACCCTGTGCACAATAAAATGAAATACTGCCATGAAATACTGTCTTGTGCCATGCCCAGTCTATGCTTAAACCTGTTGTTGCAACTGCTGTGTCAATCCATCTTCTTGAGGGTCCTTTTATTTTCCTGACCCTCTACTTCACCAAGCTTGATGTTTTTCTCCAAAGACTGATCCCTCCTGAAAACAAGTCCAAAGTATGTAAGATGCACTTGTTTCCAAGGAGCACTCTGGTTGTACTTCTTCCAGAACAGATCTATTTGTCCTTTTGGCAGTTCGTTTTGTTCAGTATTCTTCTCCAACACCACAGTTCAAAAGTGTCAACTGTCCTTCTGTCTTCCTTATACACTGTCCAGCTTTCACATGCGTATGATGCGATTGAAAATACCACAGCTTGGGTCAGGGGCACTTTAGTCTTTAAGGTCACATATTTACTTCTTAACACTTTTAAGAGGTGCACATGATTTGAGTTTCTCTGCTTATGAAAAGATTGACGGCTAGAATCCACCCAGTGACCCCAGGGAAAAGAGACTTCACAGGAAAACTCTAGGGAATGGAAACTCTACAGAATGCCCTTCTACTCTGACACAATTAGAGTTGCCGTGAGTCAGAATTCCCTAGATGGCAATGAGTTATTTTTTGTTTTGTTTTTTAATGTACTTTATGTGCATTTACAAATCTCTTAGCTTCTCCAGTCCTTAAACCTCGTCTTGTCCTGAGGTAAGACTGTGGGACACTAGAAAAGCTTTCTCTCCGCTAAGTCCAGACAAAACATGCCACTTTCTTTGCTGGTGACTTTCCCAAGATCTAGCACCTTTGGGTTGTGAAAGAGAGTGTATGGATTTCATAAGGAGAACAATGAAACTGCTGACCTTCAGTCCTCGCTGATTGTTGTAGACAGTGCATGAGGAGAGGTCCGTGTGCATGTAGAGTGGAGCCCTCACTGCCCCGGAGCTCCCCACCATCGTTCCTAGTCGTTGGAGACAAGCTTTCCTCCTTGAAGACGAATATAAGCCCTTTGGCTCTCCAAAGACGCTGAGGCACTATGAGAGATGAGAGGCACACGGTGGGGGGATCTTGGAAAACAATATGCATTAATCACATAATGGCTCGCAGTCAAAATGATGAAAAAGGAGAGAACAGCAAGAGGGTCACCCAAATCTTGAGGGACTGAAGGACAACTGAAGCCTGAAGAAATCAGTCTACAAAGAAAGCCATGACTGTAGCCCCATGCCAGGCTCTTACTTCCCCATGGCCCCACCATAATCTTTTCCAAACAGAATAACTTTTCAAGTTGGTAGCTTTGTTGGATGCCCAGTTTCCGATGTCTTTCAGAAATAACGTTTATCTGGCTTTGAAGGTCTTATTCTGGGGACAATTCTAATTTTCCTTCTTTCAAAAAGAAAAGAAGAAAGAAAAAATAGCAGCTTTGACTAGTCTGAGGGTGACACGAACACCTGATTTTTATGCAATGTTGCAAGTGCCTTTCAGCAACACAATGGCAGGTTCTTTGACAATGTCATGCGTCTATTCAAAACAACCGGCATGCCAGTCAGAGGCCTGGGCGTTTGCACAGTGCTTGTTCTCTGTAGTGATAAGGCATGTTAGATTTTCCCATTCTATTTGAGAAATAATTCTAGTCTTTTTTAAGTCCCCTGCTTTTTTGATTATTTTTTTCTTGCCTCTTTGCTGAACAATAGGAACTGTCCCTGTTTGATTCCTTACGTGATGCCTGTGCAGTAACAACTTGAGAAAGAGAAAAGGAGAGTAGGAACAAGGCTGGGGTTTGCAGAGGAAACGTGATGGCTTAACAGCCCCTGCTATGTGCTGGCCAAGAAAGGGACAGCATTAGGGATGAGCTGGGAGATTAGCACTGATAATTTTGTTGGGTCGATTCACACAGCTCCTTTTGTTGGAAGCCAGGGCATGTAGGAGGATGGGTTAATTATCGAGCATCCTGTTTTCCTGTCTGGCCTATCATGGCTAATCCTCTCTCTCCCTTCAGCAGGTGTGCAGCACCAAGAATGGGAAGATCTGCTGGATTCATAAAAAAAGAGAAAAAGAGAGTGAGGCCAGGCAGAAGGGTGGGGGTGGGGAGTATGAAGCCATTCAGCTTTGCAGATGGAGAGAAAAAGTCCCCAGCTGCCTTCTCCCCAGTTGAAGGCTTTCCAAATGGGATTGTTGCTTCTAATAACCCTGTCAAGAAGCCCTGATGGTGTAGAGATTAAGGATTCTGCTGCTAACCGAAAGGTCTGTGGTTGAAATCTGCCAGCTGCTCTGTGGGTGAATGATGTGACGATCTGCTTCTGTAAAGATTATAGCGTTGGACAATCTAAGGGGCAATTCTCTGCTCTGTAGGCCCCTGGGAGTTGAAGTCAAACAAGGGCAACTGATAATTCCCCCACTTCCCAAAAGGCAACACCCCTACAGCTGAGGTTATCATTTGTTGTTCAACAAACTATCCCAAAACTTAGTGACTTAAAACAACCTTCGTTGACTTAGATCATGATTCTCCTGGGCTTGGCCGATCTCAGGTAGGCTAACAATGCATAGATGGGTTGGTTGAAACAAAGAAAGGGGACAGGGCCTTACAGGCAGGCCTGAGTGGCCTCACTCACCAATCTGGTGGTTGGCTGGTGTGATGAAAGTGACTGGGCCATGTCTCTTTTATAATCTAGCAGACTAGCTGGGATGACTGGGTTCAAAAATAGCTAGAGAGCAGTGTAAAAATTACAAGAGCTTTTTAAGGTGCTGCACCATCATGTTTGCTAGTAATCCCATTGGCCAAAGAAAGTCATATGGCCAATCTAGTTCAGTGGGTGCAGAAATAGAATCCTGGACTCCACTTTTTCACTGGGACAGGGAGGGTAAGCATAGGTGACCATTTCTTTTTCTTTCATTGCTGTAACTCCAATAGCCTCTTGCCACTGCCATCCCCACTCCTCAAGGACACATATGCACTAAGTTTTTTATTTACACTCTCAGTTCAAAGTACCAGAGGGCTTGCCCCTTGCACCCAATTACCCTCACACCATTCATTCTCTCTGAATTTCTACTAATGTGTGCCTTTTGCTCTTGGCTGTTTTCTTTTTGTACTTGGCAGAATTTCAAAGCTAATCTAATCTCCTTGTTTTGCAGATGAAGAGATTGAGGCCCAGAGGGATAAAATGATTTTTTCTTCAATCTTGTCCATCCCATCAGTGAGACACCTGAGACTGCAGTTTCCCAGTGCTAACTCCTGGTTTTTCCTCCCCCATCAAACACTTCAGGAAGCTGGTACACTAATTTCTTCCACTTCACCAAAGTGGAAAACTCCTCAAGGCTGTGTGTGTTACCTAGTTCCAGGAGAGGATTTGAAGCAACTTTCACACCAAAACATGAAACAAAAGGGAACAGCAGCTGTCCAAGGGGACAGAAACAATAGATTTTCTCAGGCCTCCCAAATCAGTAGGTCATACTATTTGGGCAGACTTATCCTAGGTCTTCTAAAAGTGAAGGCAAAAGAGGAATATTCATTGAATTATGTAGATTTTCATTTTCTAGCACAAGAAAACATACAAACTCATCTATTGAGACAGTTTATTTCTGCTAGAGTAAAGCTTGAGCAGATATTTACCGGACATCTCTCTTGCTACAGAATACTGAGCAGCATTTTGGACAGCATTCTCGAGTCTAGTTCCAAAAACAAATTTAGTTGCTGTGCTCCTGGCCCCCTACCCTGTAGCGCCTGGTGGGCTGTGCGGCCCACAGTGGGTGCTGAATCAATGCTACAGGCTGATTGGTAAGTGGCAGCTGTAGTTTCGACTCCTCGCCGGGAATTGAGTCTCTCTTGCCCTGGGTGAGTGGACAGGGCTCTTTGGAGGGATTTTAATTAATTGATTTAGTATCGATTGGACTGCAAGCTTCTGTCCAATACCTCTAGAATTCAAGGCTCCCTCAGTGGAAGAGGCCCCTCAAATTCCATTTGCATTCATCTAAGCAGGTCAAGTTTGTAAATCACTGGGCAAACTGATAGGCAGGCTCCAAACAAGAGTTCTGGCATCCATCCAGTGACCGTGGGCTTGGTGCAGAGTAGGGCAGTGTTTTGTTCTGTTGTACATTGGGTCAATATGAGTTGGAAATGACTCAACAGTGTTTAACAACAACAGCAACAACAGAGGAATCTCAGAAGAAAGGCCTGTCTACTTCCAAAAAAATCAGCCATGCAAACCCTATAAAGTACTGTACTACTCTGACACACGTGGTGTTGCCATGAGTTGAAATCAATTTGATGGCAACTGGTTTTGACAGATGGAAAAAAACTGAGCACAGAGAGGTTAAGCAAGCATCTTAAGGTCATTTGTCCTTAGGAAAAAAGATTAGGAAAATAAGGGGGAAGATGGAAAGTCAAGACCTAAACTCTGGCCCTAGGCACCGAATTCTGCATCTTTCTACAACACGTAAGTTCTGAAGTCAATGAGACAGAGAACAGTCCAGCAAGGATCCCACAGCTTGGAAGGCAGCCGGTGCCAACAGCCAGACCCACTGACCACGTCATCTTTATCCCTCACTCCAAGGTGAGCTACCTGGTGCACTCCAGCTACGGTGAAGATAGTGCAGGGGAAGAGAAGATACTCACTAATTAGGAAACTGACAGTTTGGGAGTTTCCACTTACAAACAAGTTAAAACATGTAGCTTGCTCTTTACTATTTTTTAACAGTACAGTTAGATATGGGGACTTTAGCATGAATAAATGAGGTTTATGTGTGGATGTGACGGAACCTAAGTGCTTAAAGTGTGCATATTTTTACTTGAAAAATTACTGAGTTTGTCTAAAGAAAAATTCTCAATCATAAAACACAAAGCTTATTTGAAAGGAGAAATTCTGTAATTCAGTGAACCCAGCCTGTCATAAAAAAGTTAAACTAGGCATACAGGAAAATGTCAGTCAGATGTGTGGGAGAACCAGCTGTCACTCTCCTCATTTATTTATTTGTATAACCTAGATCAGATCATAGGACAATATGTGACCGAGGCCAGACAGCCAGAGACTCAGGAGGAGAATGAGGCTTGTACTTCCAGGTAATACTGGGTTCCCTCCTGGAAAACACATCTTCATATATATATATACATACATATTTATATATACATATATATACATATACTTCTAAATAAAGTGCTCTAGAGTGGTACATTTATAACCAGCAAAGAATTACTCAAATAAGAAATGTTGCCAGCTATTTACTTTAAAAGCCTTTTTCCTGAAGGAGAAGGGGGCCTGGGGAGGGGGGAATAGTCTCTCCACTTTCCTCCTTGTCCCTTCAAAAAGTTTGTGAGTGAAATCTCTCCTGGCTTTCTAGTCCTCTATAGGAAACTCTCCTGCCTCCCAGCTTGAAGATTATTTCTGCTTCACTTTCTCTCTCTTCTCTACCGTCAGCTGAATTCTCTGCTCACTTTCCAGGAAAAAAAATCGAGTCTTGGGCTTCTGGGAGTGGCTTGGGAATGGAAGATGTTGGACTGTATATTTCTCAGGTGCAGAAGTAGTTCACAATAGAAGTTCAGGAATGGCACTCAGCCAGAAAGAAGAAAAGAATGGAGGGAGGAAAGGAGGGAAGCAAGGAAGGAAAACAAAAGAAAAGAGGAAGGAAGAAGACAAGAAGAGAATAGCTGGAGAGGAGAGGAAAATGGTGGAAGAGAAGGGTTCCGTGTCTATGGGAGCAAAGTGGGACCGGGGACTGGGCTCCAACTTCCTGTTCATGCTGCCCTTCCAGAAGCATGCCTTTCTAGTCCCTTAAGTCAATCGCTTTCTAAACGTATCTGAGCCACAGACTCAGCCAAGAGTGTGAGCACCATTCCTGACCATGCCGCTGTTATTAACACAGTATTAGTTTAGCACTTCGCTTTGCAGAAAGGCCTGGAGGAGCAGGATAAGGCTGGTTCTATAAAATAACCTCAGAATGAAAAACAAACAGAAATAGGGCATGCAGTCATGAAAATACTAAAAAGAGCTAGAAAATACAGGAAATAGAATGGAGAGTATTGTTGTTAGGTGCTGTTGACTCAGTTCCACCTCACAGCGACCATAGTGTATAATAGAACAAAACGCCGTTCAGTGTTGTGCCGTCTTCACAGCGAGTTGCTATGCTTGAGACAGTTGTTGCAGCCATTTGTGTCAGTCCATTCATCGAGGGTCTTCCTGTTTTTTTGCTGACCTTCTACTTTGCCAAGCATGATGTTCTTCTCCAGGGATGGATTCCTACTAATAACACATCCAAAGTCTGTCTGCTTATGGAACGGTGGTGGCTTGGGTGTTGCTGTGTGCTGGAAGCTATACCACCAGTATTTCAAATACTAACAGGGTCACTCATGCAAGACAGGTCTCAGCAGAACTTGCAAACTAAGACAGACTAGGAAGAAGGAGCTGGGGGTCTATTTCTGGAAAAATTGGCCAGTGAAAACCTTATGAATGGAAGAGTGAAGAGTAGTACTAACCTGAAATGGTAGTGCTAGTTTACCTGATGTCTTCTTAGCAGGTGTCACCCAGAGCGAGTTAGACACTCAGTTAGCTGGTGCTTCACTTGATCAACAGGTGAGGTGAGAACACTGTACGTGTTCACTACCTACCAAGTTCTCTGTCCTCATCTATTAACACGCGCTAGCTCAGACTCTTCCTCTGTCATGGAGCCTTTCGAGCCAGAACTGATCTCTTTCTCAAAAGGCTTTACTTACAATTCACAAATGGCACCTATCACCTTCTGGGCTCTGTTAGTTATTTGAGTGCATGCCATTGCTCTCTTACCTTGTAGATTGCTGGCAAGATATAAATGTTGACCTGATAGACCCCAGAGTGCCACAGCTAGGCCTGGCTTGTGTTTGTGTTCTCCACTGTGCGGTGCAAGACAGGTGTCCACCGAAAAGACTTGGGATTACCAACACCAACTAGAGCATAAGCGTGGATGGAAGGGCAGGCTTTACTGAAAGCATACTGAATGCATTAATTCAAACCTTCACAGTAACCCTAAAAGGACACACCATAGTTGTCCTGAGAGGTCACTGGTGGCTCAGGGACAGAATTCTCACCTTCTATGCAGAAACTTTGGTTCAATATCGAGCCAATGCACCTTATGCATAATCACCACCTGTCTGCCGGAGAAGGTTTCTTGTGTTCTTGAACATGTTTCAGTGGAGCTTCTAGGCTATCATTAATGAGCAAGAAAGTCCTGGTTATCTACTTCCCCAAATCAGCCAATGAAAACCTATAGATCACAATAGTCTAATCTTCTTGTGCATAGGGTTGCCATGAGTTGAAGATCAACTCAACCATAGCTAACAGCTAACAACAACACAACAATAACACAGTTGCCCTCCTCGTTTTAGAGGTCAGCCATCGGAAGTACAGTGTTTGCACAACTTGCTCAAGATCACTCAGCCTGTTGGGAGCAGGGCTGCAATTGGAAACCAGATGGTTAGTGCTAGAGCCTGCTCATTCAGCCCCTTCACTGAACCTTGAGAGCCTCGCCTGCCACTTAGGTCTGGTAAGGACAATGAAGTCCACATTTTAATTATGTTTAACAACCCAACTACAAGACCGTTAATTAGCCTTTATTTTTTTCTGCATGTTTACATTGTGCCTGTTGCATCCACAGGATTACCTACAAGGTTTGAATGTGGGTCTGTTAGACCCAAAGCCCTTCTTTTACTGTATTACATTGGACACAGAGTCAGGGGAGGATAGGACAGAATGGAGTTCCTGTGCTGAAACATATCTATCTCGCACGGTTACTGCAAAAGTTAAATGAGGTAATAGTATAATGTACCTCTCATAGAGCCAGGCATAAAATTATTCATAATAATGACAGTGATAATTATATTATAAGGACATTATAAAGTGAAGGGTGATTAGCATCCATCTGAAATCAGGCATCTCAAACTTCATTTTCTACATGAAACCCTCTGTGACTACTCCAACCCCTGAAGACTCCCCTCCCTCTTCTCTGAAGTTTTACTATACTGTAACACACAGTCAGCAGCAGATGAGTTCTCTCTCGTACTCTCTTCTGGCTGTTTCATAAGGGACTCATAAGCAGGGACTGCTTGAAAGAGGTGGAATATAGTAATGGCTAAGGCTTCATTCTCTGGGGTCTGCCAGCATTATCCTGGACAGCTGCCCGGGTTGTGCACAACACACCCCAGGGGGCACAATTCCTGTGTCACACAGTGTGAATGAAGCTCTCTGACTCTGACTTATGGTGAGCTACAGCCACACAGACCAGAGTTCAGATCCAGACCATGTTGTCTCTTACTGTGTGATTTTGGACCTGTGCTAGCAGAAGCCCAGTAATGTGAGCTATTATTTTGAGAACCAGGACAGATGGAGGGCAGAGAGGAGGTGGGCAGTGGATGTTCTTGGATTGACGAATTTCTCCCCAGAAAGCCTGAATTGTGAATTTTCATCCAAAGAGTTCTAGTTCAACAAGCCAGCTTTCTGAGGCAGGAGATAGGATGGAGCATCCATCAGCACAGGCTAAGGGAGGCAAGAGGAAGGGAAATCAAAGATGCTGTGCAGAAGGGTTTGTCAAAGACTCTGCTCATCCACCCTTGGCTTAGTCAGGGGGCAAACACTTCCTGAGGGCAGAGCCACCCTCTGTGTGTCTACACTCTATCAGCTGTGTGCATAAGCTCCAGGAGGAAGAGCTCTTATTGGTGCTGCTGTTCTTTCACTTGTTGCACCTCCCTCCAGCTGAGTCATTTTGGGATCTGCATCTTCGGCCTGGTCCTTAAATGTTCATCTACCTTATCAACTATGAGAGAAATCCAGACCATTTCTGCAGCAATGGGAATAGCCCTGAGGGGGATTCAGGTGACCTGAGTTTTGTTGTCTTCCACACAGCTTGTTACTTCCATGAGAAGGGCCAGTACATTCTGAAACAGCAGATCAAAGAACTTTGAAAAGTGTAACCCAAGAGTAATCAAAGGATTAAAAGTGTAATCATTGTTAATTATCACTATACCCAGCAAACCCTGTGGGCCTTAAAACTGAGTCATGAGCTGTCCGGTGCCTCACTGATGAGATTACATGTAGGCTGATATCAGAAGGTTAAAAGCAACCACCACTGTGAAAAACTGAGAACAGCATTCTAGGCAGAGGAAAAAAATCTGTGCAAGGGCCCTGTGGTGGTAAGAGCTTTGAATGCTCTCGGAATTAACAGAAAACCAGTGTGGAATACTGTGTAGGAGGCAATTGGAGAAAGAAGCGATACATACCAAAAATCCAAACCAAACCTACTGCCACTGAGTCAATTCCCACTCATAGCCACCCTATAGGACAGAGTAGAACTGCCTCTTAGAGTGTCCGTGGAGCACCCGGTGGATTCAAACTGCCAACTTTTTGGTTAGCAGCTGTAGCCCTTAGCTACCATGCCACCGGGGTTTCCCAGGTACTTGATCACATTTAATGAATGCCTGAAGGAAGTGATGAGTAAGTGAGGCTGCCTTATTCCTCTAGCCCTTTTCTAGGGGTTCACATCTGTGTAGCACCACTGAATGCTCTGGTAACCTCATCCTGGCCTCTCAGTGCGCCCTCCCCCTGCCAGCTCCAGCAGCTTACCCGGCGATCAGATGCCAGTCGGCAGCTCTGGCCTTTACACTTGGCTGACCCTGTCCACACCGCCTGCTTGCAGAAGCTTCCTCCTGTTTTCAAGCTCAGATTCCCCCAGGGGACTACTGCCCATGTTTATGAAAACTGAACATGTCATTCAAACCAGCACCCCTGGCCTCACAAAGCTGAGGATCAGGAGCCACTGTTTTTACCTCTCCTGCCTGTCACTGGACTTTACAAGCAAAGGCTGTTCTCCCCCTTGGCGGTTCCCAAAACCGCACAAACAGTAATGAGTCTGGGGTTGGTGTTATGCTCAGATGTCAAGCACAGTGGCCAGGGCCTCCTGAAATGCTGAGAGCCACGAGCTTCTCCCTCTACAAGGTCAGCTTGTGTGTAACACTTCATTAAATTGCTCAAACACTGAGCCGTGTCTTTAACCAATACCTTTAATGTCATTTTCTGCAGACTTAATAGAGCAGCATTAGCATACCTGTCAAGTCTTCCCATCTAAGCCTCGAAGCAAGTGAAGTTTAAAGTGCCTCCTTCAGCCCACGGTGGATTTATCTTCAAACTTTTGTTGAAGAAAAAGAAAAATAATAAAGGAAAAGGGAGAATCCTCAGTGGGCCTCTGTGACAAAGGAGGGCATGTTATGTATATTGCAACTTTATCGCAAATCTTCCTTGTTGCCTCCAGGAAGTATGCCTAGGTTTAAAAGAGTTGTTCAGCAAGGCTTAGTGTTGACTAAGGAATGACTTCTCCTTGTTTCAGATTTACAGACTGGAAGGGAACCCCAAGCTGCTGGTTAGTCCATCCTACTGTCCCTTGGTTGTACAAATGGAAAGCAAGCTCACTGCTAATGAAAAGCTTGGAGTTTCAATTCTACCCAGACATGCCTCAGAAGAAAGGCCTTGCGATCTATTTTTAAAAAAATTCAGCTGTTGAAAACCCTAGGGAGCACAGTTTTATTCAACACAGTGGGGTCACTATCAGTCAGAATGGACTCCATGGTAATTGTTATTGGTTGACCTATTTCCAAAAAGTTTTCTACCCAGGGAAGGGCGTGGACCATTCTGGGTAAACATAAAAGAGTGTCATGGATTGAACTGTGTTCCCCCCAAAATGGGTGTAGTCATTTGGCTAGGCTGTGATTTCTTGTATTGTGTGATGTGCCTATATGCAGTAAACTCTGGGAGGATGAGTAGCAGTTGTGTTGGTGGGGCAGGATTTAGGTGTAAGACTGTATTGTACCTTGAGCTAATCCCTTGAGATATAAAGGAAGGATGCTAGCAGAGAGTTGGGGACCTCTTACCACAAGAAAGCAGCGCCAAGAGCAGACATCATCTTTTGGAAAAGACCCAGGGTCCCTAAACCTTAGAAACTCCCAACCCAGGGGAAGACTGATGACAAGGGCTTTCCTCCAGAGCCACCAGAGAAAGACTTTCCCTAGAGTTGATGCCCTGAATTTGGACTTGTAGTCTATTGGACTGCGACAGAATAAAATTTCTCTTTTTAAAGCTATCCACTTGTGGTATTTCTGTTAATAGCAGCACAAGATGACTAAGATAAAGAGAGATACTGGGTGCATGTAATCCTAGTTACCCAGAAAATTTAGATCATTTGGGATTCAACTCTGAGGCTCCCTCTTTCTGAATAGCCTTGATGGTAGGTGTGAGCATTTCAGTGTATGTGGAGAACTGCATAGCTCTTATCTTCACCCTGGTGGGGTGAGGAGAAGGAAGTGGAACAGAAGAGGCTAATTGTCAGGGCTGGAAAGTGGGTGCATGAAAGTCCTTCCAGCTTCGGAATGGAGTAGCTGGTTTCTGGGTCAGCCTCAGAAAATCTTTTAAAAAGATCCCCCAAAGGCAGACTCCTGGAAAGCCCTGTCTACTCCCCTGCAGGATCACATACAGAAGAGTTTATGAAGAACAGCATGACTAGAAGGTTCACTGCATCTGGGGGACACGAGGAATGTCGATCTTGATATTCTAGTATCTGTTGCCATTGAAAGACAAGACCAGGACTCTGTTTACTCTGGGACCACGGATGGACCAGCAAGCAGTTTCATCCATGAAACAGGTTCAATGGACAGTGGGAAGCCACCGCTTCCAGAGGTGTAGTGGTCCTTGATCACTCAGCAGGAAAGTCTTGCTGGGAGCCGGGAAGCAGAATAATGAATGTGTCTCTGCCATTAAACAACTAATAGTTAATTATCCCCCTAGACATTGCATAATGTGCTACCCAGGCAAAAATAAAATTGCTTGAACTTTTTCCTCCAAGTTCTAGTTTTAAACAAATTACTCACATCAAAACTATTTACTAAAGTGAGTAATTTTAGACATTTGTCAGACTTCTAACATGTTTTAATTAGTGCCTAGTAAAGCTCTCACGTATCCAACTTGACGGCACTTGGCTGGCAAAGTCCTCACGTAATTAAACAAACATACGTCACACACCCCTGTTTTTTGTTTTTTTTTTAAATTTGCTTATGATCATTTTTTAAAAATGATTTGCTTCCTGGTTTCCAGAACACACGTACGTGTAGAGAGGTGTGTGTGTGCCTTTGTGTGCCTGTGTTTGCAGTGTCGCTCTGTAATGAGACACTCACTTAATAAAAGAGCCCATTTAATTATTAATGCTGCAATTAAGGGTAAAAGGAGGAGTTTCTCTCCCAACAGTAGGAAGTTGATCACAACTCCTGCTGCATTTGGACTGGTGCAGGCTGACACACTTACCCTCTCAGTCCCAGGGGGCAGATCAGACAGCATGGCTTGTGCCTGGATGCCCTTAGGGAGATAGCAGGTCTATACGCAGCCTGCTGGCTTCCCTGACACACTCCTCCTGAGAGGCTCCCAAGTGAGGATGGCAGCGGTGACAGTTCACTCTCAGCTCAGAAACTTGTCACTAGGAGATCAGCATTTTAACTACCCCTGCCCCTCAAAAAAAAAAAAAAAGAAAAAAGACACCTTAATTTACTCTTCTGATTGGTTTGATAGCTGTCAGAGTGACAACCTGTCTGTGACCGAAAGGGACCTGGTGTTAGCTTTCAGGCTGATTCTGTGTGCCTTGTATGGTCTATTGGCTCCTGGAAACGGCAACACAGAGATAGCTGCACTGTCCCTGACAGTGGCTCTTCCACAGCTGCTGTCTCCCCCCTCACTGGCCGTGAAGTTCATGGTGGCCTTCAAGGGCCTGCTCCAACCAGATCTCCACCTTGATGCTGGGAAGTACGGCTTCTCTTTTGTCTACCCTTGTTCACACCAGGTGGACATTCTGGGGCATAGATGGACCCATCTGCAAAGGACCTACTTGACAAAGAGGAACTGATCATTCAGGTAGCTAGCTGCCTCAACGGGTTAACTGGTATCCCGAATAAAGTATAAGGTTTAATTTAACCTCCACATAAGATTATGAGTCTCCCCACACTCTGCTCTTCTCTCTGAAAAAGAGTTCAGGAACTTACATTATGAAGATGAAATTATCTGAGAAGCTGCTCTTTACCAAAGGGCTAGTATGTTTCCTAATCTCTGCAAATCTTTGCTCATTTTTTAAAAAATAAACATTAAAAAAATCCATATCACTTAAAACCCTCAGAAGTTCTAATACACCTTACTTGGCTGACAGTCTGTTTCAGTGTGTCCTCTTCACTAAGATTGTGTCCAGTTTACTGTATCAAGCTTGTCTGTAGTTTGTGTACACAAAGCTTTCATTTTTCCAAATAGAAAAGCTATTGTAGTATTTATTTGCTTTCTTAAAGTATACAGCCCTCTCCTAAGCCTCGTATATGTCCTGAGGTGATATGAAGACTTTCCCCTGCCCTCACACATTCCTTGGTTTACAGCTGCATTTAAAATATGGTAGCCACAGATATTTATCCTACAGAAACAAAGGCTGTCACATCACAGACACAGTCACACAAATGTGTGTCGCAGTACAGCAAAAAGATAGAATCCACCTAGATGCCCACCAACAGATGAATAGATAAACAATTTGTGGTACATATGCTCAATGGAACACTATGCAATGCCAAAAAATGATTTTAGGAAACATAACCTGCTTTCAATTGGAAGACATTATGCTGAGTGAAGTCAGTTAGCAGCAAAAGGACCAATATTGTATAACACTCCTTCTATAACGACTTAAACATAGACTTATGTACAGAAGAAGAGACTCTTTGATGACTTCAAGGGAGGGGAGGGGGGCAAGGGATCATCACAGATTAGATAGTTGATAGGAATTTGGTTAGGTGAAAGCAGTGATAGCACATAGTAGAAAGTGGATCAACTTAACTGGACTTCACCATAAACTAAAATCAACTCTATCACAAGGATAGAGTAGCAGGGGTAGGGTTTGGGGACCATGCTTTCAGGGGGACATCAAGGATAACTAGCATACTTAGCCTACTGCTAAGAGAGTCTTCTTCACCCCATATTGGTGAGTGGTGTCTGGGGTCTTAAAAGTTAGCAAGTTGCTGTCTGAGGTACATCAAACCGTCCCAACTCATCTAGAACAGATGATCTCTGAGAATACCAAAGACATGAGGAAAAAAAGAACCCACAAGACAGAAGGACCCATGTAAATGGGTGACTGTATCAAAGTGTGGTCAGAAGAACCAGACGGTGCCCAGCTACCACCAAGGACAGCTGTGATGGGCCACATGATGTTGGGGCCCTGCTGCGACATGAGAAAGAGGGGTGCAGCTCAAGAGCTCTACTAAAAGACCACAGTTGATGGTCCTATGGGTCAGGGGAGCCCTGGAAGCATGGCCCCTAGATCTGCTGCTATCCCTGTCTAGAAGACGCTACTGAGGTCAACTCTTTGGACAAAAATGGACCGGACTTCGCGACACAATGTGAGCGTATGGTACATGTACATTTATAAGAGGCTGTCATTTACAGGAGGTGGAGAGGAGGGGCAGGAGCTTGTTAAGAGGATACAACAAGTATAAAATGAAAAGGAGAAGTGTGCTGTCCCAGGGCAAGCAGAGCAGAAGAGCTGTAGATAGGTGGAAACGCAAAATTGATTTGGATTGTATGCTTTCACTTAATTACAATTAAAAAAATATATGTGGTAACCACTAACCACACACAGCTGTTGAGTGTTTGAATGGTGATTAATAAGACTGAGATGTACTGCAATTGTAAAATAGATGCAGAGACTTTGAATGAATCAAAGAATGTGAAATATCTCAATGTTTGTATTGATTGCATGCTAAAGGATGGCATTTTTACTATATTAGGTCAAATACCATATACCATTAAAATTAATTTTACTTATCTCTTTTTCCTTTTCCAGTGTGGCCACTAGAAGATTTAAAACTACATACATGGTTCCAACATCCTGGAGGGTGCCCTGAGAACATGGGTGCTGGACTTGCTGCTAGCCTAGAGCTAAAAATCAGTATTGAAGCCAACGCTTCCCACAGAGAGTGGACTAGACTATAAGACATAGAGTGATGCAGATGGTGTACTTTTTGGCTTTCTATATATATATATATATATATATAACTGTCCAATTGGTTCCTCTTAAGGGGCTAGGGGAGGGTAGAGAGGAGGGGATAAGTGTTGGTTGAGCAGATACTGCAAGTACAAGGGTGGAAAGGAGGAGTGTGCTGTCACAGGGTAAGGAAAGAAGATAGAGTTGCATAGAGACATGTGTCTGGGGTTTTGTATGGCAAATTGACTTGGATTATAAATTTTCCATTAATCACAATAAAAATAAAATTTAAAAAATTAAACTGTGTATGTGGCTTTCAATATGTTTGTACCGGACAGCACTGATCTAAAGGGATTATGACAGCACCAGATACAGCCGATGAAAAGAGTTCCATTCTTGATTTGATCGAATGCTGCCACTCCTTGTCTGTGTGACCTTGGGTGTATCTCTTTACTCTTGTGGGTCTCAATTCCTTGAATTTTAAGGGAAGAATGATGAGACAAGATAATCTATGAAGTCTTATAGTTGCATCTATAATTTATAGAAGAGGACAATTTCCCTTTGCTGGCTTTGGAGATAAAGCTACCAGAGCAGGGGAGAAGAAGGAGGGATATGGTATCTTCTCAAACTTCTGATTGGCTCTAAGTTGCCTCATACCTTTCTTGCTAGTTATTCTGGGAGTTTAAGAAGCATGCCAGCTCCCCAAAGTATGACCAAGTGAACTCTGATCTCTCCACCTTGGTCCTCCCACTCCCTTTTGCCAGGCTGAGCAGCACTTGGGGAGGGAGCACCTGTCTCTTCCTTTAACCCATGGTGATATGTCACTGATCAGCACAATTGGCTCTAATAGCTCCCCAGGTGTATTCCAGAGAGCAATGAGCCAAACATAAAAATCCCTTTATTATTGCCATTTCACTTTTATATACCCATCAAGCTTTCATATTTAATCTCCTACATCACAATAGCTGATCATTTTTAACATTTGACATTGATAGAGTGCCCACGGCTATTATTCTGACATACTATAAAACATTACACCCATTTGCAATAGAAAAGGCCAAGAATCAATACCCAGCCCCATTTTCCACTATGGCTGTAAATCACGAAGCACCTAACAAATTGGTTTAAGTAGAAGAAACTTCAGAACCGATGAATGGCCTGTGCAATTCCCACCCCCTGTTAGCACTGACAGGGATCTGGATGCGAGGAGACTAGAGGGAAGGAGGAGGAGAAAAAGACAGGGAAGGGAGGAGGGAGAAGGAAGCACTGGTAAGGAGCCAGGCTGCTCCATAAAGCAACCAGAACTCTCCAAGTGAGAAGAATTCAGAACCAACAGAGAGTAAAGGACACTTTTATTCCACTTATCTCCTCTTTTTGTTGCTGTTGTGTGCCACAGAGTTGTTTCCTACTCATAGCAACCCGAGGTACAATGGAACAGAACAGTGCTCAGTGACGAGCTGTGCTCACAATGGCTACTGTGTTTGAGCCCATTGTTGCCACCAATGGGTCAGCCGGCCTCATTGAAGGTCTGCCTCTTTTTTGCTGACCCTGTGCTTTACCAAGCATGGTACCCTTCTCCAGGGACTCCTCCCTCCTGAAGTCGTGTCCTAAGTACATGAGACAAAGTCTGCTGCCATTCTTCTAAGGAGCCTTCTGTCTGTGCTTCTTCCAAGAGAAACTTGTTCACTCTTCTGGCAGTTCATGGTGTATTCAACATTCCTCTCTAACACTATAATTCAAAGGCACCTACTTGTCTTAGGTCTTCCTAATTCATTGTCCTGCTTTTGTGTGTATATGAGGCTATTGAAAACATCATGGCTTGGGTCAGGTGCGCCTTGGTCCTCAAAGTGATGTCTTTACATTTTAACACTCAAAAAAGGTGTTTTGCAGTGGATTTGCCCAGTGCAATGTATCCTTTGATTTCTTGACTGTTGCATCAGTGAGTGTAGACCATGCATCCAACTAAAATTGAATTCATAACAATTTCAGTCTTTTCTCCATTTATCATAATGTTGCCTGTTGGTCCAGGTGTGAGGATTTTGGTTCTCTTCATGTTTTGTTTTCTTCAGTAATCCATACTGAAGGCTATAGTCTTTGATCCTTATGAGTAAGTGCTTCAAGTCTTCTTAGATTTCAGCAAGCAAGGTTGGGCGATCTGCGTTTTGCAACGTTTAGCCTTTGTCTTATAGCAAGCGGCCCCTAATGTCTAATTCTTCCCCCTCCTGAGTCCTGATACGGACTCAAAGACACTTTGTCAAGATTAGTGTGGTCTATTTTGTCCATTACCACATTGTCAGTTCCCTTAAAATAATGGATATAGATATACCATTTGAGCCAGTAATTCCTCTGCTCGGAGTATATCCTACAAAATCAAGGCCATTCACACCAACTGCTACATGCACACAAATGTTCATTGCAGGACAGCCCACGATAGCAAAAAGTTGGAATCAACCCAGATGCCCAACAACAGAAGAATGGATGGGTAAACTTTGGTATGTATACTCCATGGAGCACTATACACTGACAAACAACAACAATCACAGCAGGAAACATCTCTCAATTTGGTCTCAACTGGAGGGCATTATATTGAGTGAAACTAGTCAGTGGCAGAAGGACAATTATTATATGAGACCCCTATGATAAAAACTTAAAAGCATACTCATACATAATAGAAAAGACTTTGACGGCTACAAGGGTCGGAAGGTGGGAGGGTGGTAAGGCAAGGGGCAAGGGTTTAGATTAGATAATTGTTAGAAATTTGGTAGGGTGAAATTGGTGACAATACACATTGGTATGAAGATCAGTATTAATGGGACTTCGACACAACTGTGTACTCCCCTTAACCCAATATTGTAAGCACAGAGTATGTACACTTTCATTTTTTTAAATTTTTTATTTAATATAACTGAATGAAAATGTACATTCTCATATAAATTTACATACCCACCTATATGCAGCTTCCACTGCTCTCCCTGCCCGGTGACAGCACACTATTCCTCTCTGCTCCATACATGTCTCATCCTCCCAACAGTTTCTTTTTTCCTTCCTCTTCACCCACTCTCCTTCCTCCAGCCAGAGGTCAGCAGGATGACATCCTATAGATGTATAGAACCATAAAGTGCATCCAGTATATGGTCACTCTGCATTGCCAAGTCCAATACATTCCTGTCTGAAGCATGGACCTTCGTTATGATTTATGGTCAAGGGCAGCATCAGGGCGAGGGGCCATGCTCCCAGGGGAACCCTGAAACCACTGGACCATCAACTGAGGTCTTTTAGTGGGGATATCAGGGTGCACCCCATTTTATTCTTGTGTTGCCAGTGAGACTCTTCTTTGTGAGCTCCATCGTGGCTATCACTGGTGGTAGCCAGGCACCATCCGGTTCTTCCAGTCCCAAGTTGATGTAGGCACCCACTGTTGTAGGTCTCTTTGTCTTCTGGGTTGTCTTTCCCCCATGTCATTTTGGTCCTCGGTGAGCATCCGTTCCTGCTGAGTTGGGACCATTTGCTGTGCCCTCGGATGGCAGCTTGGCAGCTTTTAAGACCCCAGACGCCACTTACCAATGTGGGGTGCAGACAGCCCTCTCAGCAAAATGCTAGTTGTGCCAATTGGCCTCGCTTTCACCTAAGAGCATGGTCCTCTGCCCCCTGCCCCAGCTACTCTGTCCTTCCAATATTGGGTTAAGATGGAAGGAGTACTCATCTTATGTTTAAGTCCACTTAATATTGTTCTTGTTTCTAATGTGTGCTGTCATCGATTTCACCCAACCAGATACCTAGCAATTATCTAATCTAAACTCTCCCCCCGTCCCTCCCTCCCTCTCCTCCCTTGCAGCTGTCAAAGAGTGTTTTCTTCTATACACAAATCTGTTTTTGAGGTCTTATCGTACAGGTCTCATACAATATTTGTCCTTTTGTCGCTGACTGCTTTCACTCAACATAATGTCTTCCAGTTGAAACCAGATCATGAGATGTTTCCTGGAATCATTGTTGTTCTTTATCATTGCATAGTGCTCCATTGAGTATATATACCATAGTTTACCTATCCATTCTTCTGTTGTTGGGCATCTGGGTTGATTCCATCTTTTTGCTATCGTGGACTGTGCTGCAGTAAACATTCTGGTGCATGTGTCCGTTGGTGTGAAAGGCCTTGATTCTGTAGGATATATTCCAAGTAGTGGAGTTACTGGGTCAAATGGTATATCAATATTTATTTTTTTAAGGAAGTGCCAGATTGCTTTCCAAAGAGGCTGGACCATTTTGCAATCCCACCAACAGTGTAGGAGGGTTCCACTTTCTCCACAGCCTCTCCAGCATTTGTTGTTTTGTGTTTTTTGGATCATGGCCAACCTTGTTCGGGTGAGATGGTATCTCATTGTTGTCTTGATTTGAATTTGTTTAATAACTAAAGATCATGAACATGTCCGCATATGTTTTTTGGCTGCCTGGATCTCCTCTTTAGTGAAGTGCCTGTCCATCTCCTTTGCCCATCGCTTAATTGGATGATTTGTCTTCTTCTTATTGATATTTTGTAGTATCTTATAGATTATGGAGATCAGGTGTCAGTCTGACATAGAGTTGCCAAATATTTTTTCCCATTCTGTAGGTGTTCTTTTAATTCTATTAATAAAGTCTTCAGATGAGCAAAAGTGTTTGATTCTTAATAGTTCCCATTTATCTATTTTCTCTTCTGATGATTGTGGTTTGTTTGACAGATTTTGGAGTCTGTCCACATTGCATATTAAAACTTCCATTGTTGTTCCTATGTTTTCTTGGATGAGCTTTATCGTTTTAGGTTTGATATTTAGGTCTTTTATCCAGTTGGAGTTGGTTTTTGTATAAGGTGTAAGATATGGATCTTGTTTCAGTTTATTGCAGATGGATATCCAATTTTGCCAGCACTATTTGTTGAAGATACTGTTTTTACCCCACTTTAATGTCTTAGGACCTTTGTCGAATATCAATTGTTCACAGGCAGATGGTGTCATCTCTGGGGTCTCAGTTCTGTTCCACTGATCGATCTTTCTGTTCTTATACCAGTACCAGGCTGTTTTGACCACTGTGGCAGTGTAATATGCTCTAGAGTAATTAGAGGCCTCCCAGTGTGTTCTCATTTTTTTATTTAATAAAAAAAAGAATAACCAAATAAAAAATAAATTAAATAAAGCATTAATTGGAACAAATAGAAATTACAGTGACTTTATTGGCTATTGAACCAAATTGATTTTCCTAAAACAAAACCCAGTGCCATTGAATTGATTCTAACTCACAGCAGCCCTACAGGACAGAGTAGAACTGCCCTATTAGACTTTCTAAGGAGTGCCTGGTGGACTTGAACTGCTGAATTTTTGGTTAGCAACTGTAGCACTTAAGCACTATGTCACCAGGGTTTCCAAAGTGACTTTAGGAAGAATTGATTGATCAACTCTGTTGAAAATGTCCAAAGCCTTGAGTTAAGGAAAGGTATGGGTTTAGCAGTTGCTTCATATGCTTAGGGCAAAGAAATGGGTAACCATTCAGCCATATTCATTGTATTTGAAATGAATGGCACTTTAAAAACTTAGAAATTTAGAATATTCAGAAAACTGCCATCTTTTTTCATTCGTTGGGCAACATCTAGATCCTTCTAAGGCCATACTGAGTTTGTTAGACTCTATTGAAAGCTTCACTTGCCTAGTGAGCCCTGGTTTGACTTAGCACAACTACTGGGATGCCAGAATGTTTTGACAGAATGTTAACCTGGCTCTGGGAGCACAGACGGGAGAAGCAGTTTATTTAACAATCTATTTTCAGGTCAGGACTCGATTTCCTACAGCAGTTGGTATACAAGTGTGCATGTTTACCTGATTTTCCTGTGATAGGTGCACTCCTGGAAAGTCACATATAAACCAGTTTTGTGAAATAAATTCTGTTTTCCTCTTTACTCATGTTACAATTTCAGAGATGATTTGCCTGTATTCAATTAGCAGTCAGTGATTCTTTATATCATCTGACTCAGTCTCTTAATGATCCTACAGAAAATGAAGAGCTGTTGTACAAAGGGATTCTTCAGCAAAGCACATCCTGGTGCTTTGTGGTTGATTGGTCATTGTGTTTTACACATTTGGAATGACACACATGGAAGATGACTGGATTCCAATGTGCAGTGATTCTTTTATAAGATAGGTATAGCTGGAAGGACACCAAATTCTGAATCAAGAGCCTGGGTTGAGTGCTCCTGGCATTTTCCACTGGGTAATCTAACTGAGTAGATGGGATATATGACCTCTTTAAGCGTTAGCTTTTATCATTCGCTGTTTGTAAAGTAAGGATAACAATTCTCTATCTCTTTCAGAAGCTCCCTAATGAGGAAACTAGATAATGCAAGGAAAACATTTACTATTGTTACTATTCCTGATAATCAATAACAACAATAAAAAAGATGAGTACAGAAGCAAAATAAGCCATTATTACACCACCTTCTGTATTATGCGAATTGGAACCAAGTTCTTATTCAGAACTACCATAACAGAGAGGGTAGCAAACTCAAATCTAGACACCATCATTTTGTATGCCACGAGAACTGAGAGGCAAAAAGTAGGAATAAGTGGATCCTAGAGGACTTCTAAATCCTAGTAAAAAGTGGTAAAAAGTGCTTAACTTTTTGCATATATTGCTTTTCCACTGAGTGCTTTTGGACATACCCACTGCCGTCTAGTCAGATTTGGACATATGTCAAAGAATTCATACATTAATTCATTCACTCAGTCAACATTTAATGAGTACTTACTCTATGCCAAGCACTGTACTCAATCCTGAACGTCCAATAAAAACATAAAATACAAGCCTATGAAGATTGTTTATATGTTAGGTTCCCAAGATTTTGGATAGATTACAATCACTTGCCAAGCCCTATCCCAAGCTGTCAAAACCAGAATTTCTTATGGTGGCAATGTGTGTCATTGTTTTATTAAATTCCCTAGGATAATTCTAGAGTTTAGACCTGCTGGCCTTTATGACACCACTAGGCAGAAGACACCGTTACCAAGGACTATCCTCCTCCAGCCACCTGTAGTTTTCAAGGGGTGGGAGTTGAGAGTTATTCTGAGATTCCAGATTTCTGATTTTCCTAAAATTGGAACATCACTAGGAACTGGTACGTTTGGCTGGTGTACAACACTGCAGGCATATGGAAATGGGCCAAGGCATTTGTTTTCAGACCATTCCTGCTGCTGACCTGCTCCAAAATCACCTGGTTATTTTGGCATTCTGGACTGCAGACCTCTTTTGTGTGGGACTAGAAGAGCACCTAGGAATTTCATTGTCCCTTTTATCACCAAGCATGAGATGGCTCTCTTTGGATAAAGTCTGTGTTTAGAGCTAAAGGTGGAGGAAAGCAAAGGAAGAAAGGGAAGGAGGTCTAAGTCAGCTCCCTGGTGAGTGATTTAGCCATATTGCTCTCAGAGCTAAAGCAAACCTCCAAATGCTGCTTAAACTTCATATAGTATTCACAAAAGAGCTTCTCCAAAGGAATTTCCTCTTAGTCACCTTATGATGGATGACTTGGCAATCCCATGAAAGATGTTGGGTAGGTGTCACCTCCTTCTCTTGATGGGTGAAAAATCTAAAGCTCAATACAGTAATATCCCCCCAATCAAACAGGTATATGTTCCCTGGGGGCAGAGACAATAACTGTTTTGATCACCACTAAATCCCTTAGCATATTTCTAGAAACACATGAAATAAAAAACTAAACTGGTTGCAATTAAGTTGATTCTGACTCGTAATGACCTCATGTGTTATGGAGTAGAACTGTTCCACAGGATTTTCTTGGCTGTCAATTTTGTGGAAGCAGACCACAGGCCTTTTTTTCATGGCACAGCTAGGTGGGTCTGAACCATCAACCTTCTGATTCGTAGTCAGGTACAAACACTTTGTACTACTACCTAGGGATCTTAGACACACCATAGATTCTTTAAAAAAAAATTACTTGTTAAATGAATGCATGAATAAATGACTAAAAGGAGAAACAATCAGTTAAGGATGGACCTCTGCCAGATCTGGGGGCTGATGATCCCTGAAGTTCTCTGCGTCTACCAAGGAAAGCTGAATTACAATCCCTTCCTTTTGTTGAGATCTTATCATTCTGAACATCATGCTGTTTCAAAAGTCAGTGGAGCCTTTACTTGGGACCCTGAGTTGCCCTTTTGATGTCTCTTTTCACCTCTTGCCTAAGCCTCACTGAGGTTTGGCAAACAAACCTTCATTTTTCCTTGTAGCCCCACCTACCTTGGATAAGAGCTATTCTTGGTTTATACCTCTTCTTGCTAACCTTGCGATATCACGATTTTAGCTAAAAGAAGATGCATTTTATTCCATGAAACTGCCCAGAGTTCTTTGCTGGGAGCTGGCTTGGGTGAAAGTAGTCTTGAGGTGAGACAGTGATAGAGTTTCCTCAATGAAAGGGCCTTAAGAGAAAAGAGCCAAGGGATCTGCCAGATGCCACCTTGTCCTTCTCCTACCATGAATATCCTCAGCCCAGTCAAATGAGAGCTGCATATTGATAAACAGTCCTATCTGCCCCTGATCAGGAGCTTTTACTGGGCACCAAAGTCCATTTCTTGAGCCAAAATGTAAGTCTCATTTCTTGGTCTGTGCTCGGTGGTCGTGGAAAACCTGTCATGCATGTAAGCCCAAGATGCTGGAACACACTACCAAGCAAACCTGTAGAGCATCTGAGCTGACCTTGCTGGGAATAAAGATGAAAAATTCTTACTTCTGATTGTTCTATGAGAAACAAGATTTCTCACAGGCAGAGGTTGAGCAGGTGACTTTGGTGTGCCCTCAGGTATCCTCAATTTGCTGTAACAGAAATCTACTCCTAGCAGTGATTTCAGAGAACAAGCCAGAAATAGGCAGGAGGAGAAGGTACAGGAGCCCAGATCCTGCCTTGGCAAATGAAGAGGATAAGTAAGTTACAGCTATGGGGTAGTACAGACCATACTACAAAGTCTCTGAGGGACCAGCCAGAATGCGGTGCTGTTTTTCCCAATGGAGCATCCCAATCTGCCCTCTGTTCCTCATTCCACTTAGCCCAGGTGGCCAGGACTCAAGCTGCCTCCTATATGGTTAAGAAATGACCCTTTGATACCTGATATCCCATCTGCTGGGCCAGGCATGTGGAAGAGACAGCTGGCATAGCCCTTCCCACGGGACTGCAATTAGGGGATATTTAATCCTGTCACCTGGTTCATTTGCAGTGATGGATTCAGGCTGAAGCGTTGAGTGGCTCCAAGAGGATATTGGATTACCAGGGCCCACCCCCTTTACCCATCAAAGAGAGCTGGCTCCCCTCTGTCCCTGCACTTGTCTTCCCGAGTCCCAAGGTGAGCCACCTGGCTTCCATGAATTAGGAGTAAGTTTTTACTGTCAGCCCTTAGTCCCGAGGTGTTATCCCAAACCTTCTGCAGATACAAAATACTGGTTACAACTTCACCTCCACAAGTGTTCCCACTGATTTTGGGGTTCTGAGTTATGGATTCTGGAGCTTGTGGAGACTCCTAGGATGCCAATTCGTAACCATTTCATTTTCTAGGCTCTGAATGCTGGGGAACTTGAAACTGCTTGCTCAATGTCTATTTTTCTGTTTTCTTTCTTTTTTAATTGAAGACCAGCTTCAGTTAGTCTAATTACTCCTTTTAAGGGTTAGCCAAGTACACTGAAAGAGCACAGACTGTGGCATAAAGACCTGGATTCTGGTCCTGGCTATATCAGTAGCAGATTATATAACTCTTACCAAGCCTTCTCCTCCTCACTAGACCTTAGTTTACTCATCTGTAAACTGAGTAGTTTGGATTAGATGTTGTAAGTCCCTTCTAGATTACACATTCTATGTTGGTGGACAAAAGTTGGGCGAAGTCATAGGATGAAGATTTCGGACTACACAAAAAGAATTGCCAGAGGGAAGAACAGTGAAAGACACTGACAACACAAAAGGCTTATTCAGGAATATTTCAGTGTGAAAGACACACTCTATGTCTGGAGTAATTTTGAGTTTTGATTGATCTTGTATCTACTCATAGGTCTGGGTCTTTAATATGCCCACAAGAAAAAAATAACCTAAACTTATGGAGAGTTCTATTTAAACAGTCTTCGGGAATGGTAGATGCCTATGTTCACCACATATCACCTTGAAGTAAATGAACAATTGTCACCCTGGCTCTGATCTCTGCTGACCTGCTCCCATTACCTGTTCGTATGGTAATCAAAGGATGATAACAAAGGATCATAACTGAACAAGTCTTGTGTCACATCCTAGGACTGGGAGCTCTTTTAGCACAGGCCCAGTCTGGGGAGAGCTGCAAACCTGCTACTTTCAAAGGGTTGGCATGAAAACATAATACGAAGCACGTGAGGAGAGAGGATTTCCCTCCATACAAGGGAAGCACTTCAAGCCCATCATGTCACCCATCTAGCCCCAGAGATGAGAGCGCATACATGCATGCGTGAGAGTGTGCATGCAACAGATAGAACATCTGTTGCAAGTGGTATGGCTTTAAAAGTTGTCAAATGCCCTTGCTAATAGCCAGAGGTCCACTCACCACCTCCATCCACAAACTGGCAAGGGGGAGAATTTTGTTTACTTGCTATTGCGTCTCCACATAATTCCCTTTCTTCAAGAAGCTCCCCTTGATTAACACCTCCTGCTCTTTCTTGTCCTTCTGAAATTTATCAATGCCTGTGTAATTCTGTCAAAGTGCAACTGCCTTTAGGTAATTCAGTAAATCAGCAGGAGGCATTTTCATAGACATGTGCTCTGTTTCACCATTCTGCTTATAATCTCCTTCATGGCAAATCTATACTTTTTTAAAATCTGAAACCCTTTGCACTAGATTTTTAGGACAGAATTCTTGTCAATATGCTTGTTATCTCAACTAGTCTAAGGAAGCTGAAAACCCTTGGCCCTGATTTTCTCTCATTCATGAAGTTATTGAAAATATACACGGAAGCCCATTATGTGGCAGGCAGTGTGCTAAGTGCCAGTGATTCAGTTTTGAAGCTCACAGTCTGGGGCGGAGACAGAAACATATACAAATAGCTATAATACAATGTGACAAGTGCTATAATATAGGGACCATATGCTCAAAGTGCTATAGGAACTCAGGAGGGAGCTCACGAAATAATTTAGTTAATGTTCCAATATTTAAATGTGAATGTTTAAATAACACCTTTCTTTTGTAAGTGCTTCCTGCTTTTCATTGCATTTTTCATGTTCATTAACTTATTCAATGCCTCTGGAAATCTTGTTAATAAGCTATCCCTCAAAAACCTCACCTTTACACAAGAGTAGGTGCACAAGAAATATCTATTGAAAGGCAGTATAAGGGAAAAGTGGACGTTATTATTACTACTTTACAATGAGGAAAGCTGTTGCAGAGTGATTTGCTGGATGTCAGAAATAAGAACTGAAATTATCAGTAAATATGTATTAAACACTTACTGCATGAGAGCAGAAATCCTGGTAGTATAGTGGTTAGTAGCTATGAATCCACTACATGCTCCTTGGGAACCACATGATGCAGTTCTACTCTGTCCTATAGGGTTCCTGTGAGTCAGAATTGACTTAATGGCAACAAGTTTTCAGTTCTGTGAGAAGCAGAGCCCTGGTGATACAGTGGTTAGAACCTCAGCTGCTAATGAGGGGGCCAGCAGTTCTAATCCATCAGCTGCTCATATGTAACATGACACAGCAGATAGGAAGAAGTGTGAGATGTATTCCTCCCTCACGGACCTTCTAGTCTTGCTGGCAAGAAATAACATAAGCCATGGATGGTTAAATGATGATAAAGGGAACAGACAGCAATTTAGGACAATACTGTAAGGTAGACCATGATTACTGACCAAATGAATGATGCATTTGGTGAGCTGTAGATTGGAAGGTCTACTGGAGGCAAGAGAGATCACAGTAGATTAGCCAGGAGAGGCCTCATAATGGCAATGGAATTTGAGCCAGCTGTTAAAGGATGAGTGATGAAGACTGAGAAGACAGAATAGGAACAACAGAGAAGGTAGAAAGTATAATATATGTTTAAAGGAATTAAAGCCCATGACCCTACAGCACCTGGGCCAATTCCAGATGGGGACAGCTCTCACTAGAGTTATATTCATTCACACTGCATTATTCAGTCTCAGCTCATGAATGCCTATGAATTCTCCCAATTCTCTGAGTAGCTCATCATATCTTGATTTCTCACTATTTACATCTTGCCCAAAACTTTCCCCAATCTTTCTTCCAGACCTACTGCATTGTTTAAAAAAAAAAAAAATCCTGTATACTCAGCTTTGTCACCAAATACTGTCTCTATCTCCTTGCCACGACAAGAAGCCAGACTCCCCAGGATTATGAATCCATCTGTTGTCCTTTTAATGAGTAATTCTTATGCTTTCACTAACCCTGCATCATCTAGACAAGGCCAACATTTCTGTTCAATTTACATTTCTACTTCCAGATCATTCTTCTTCTCATGTGAAAATGACGTACCATAATTTAAGGCTCACAACAAGTGTTAAGGCTCTTCTTTACTTATCTTTATTGTTGTCATCTCTCAATGTCTAGGTCATTCTGTGAGAAACGGTGCCAAGTATAACATTTATATTCAGGGCTGTAGCAACTATATTTTGTGGCATCTTCCCATCTCACAGTCATCCTGTTTTTTGACTACTGCCCACATAAGAGTTGGTCCAGAAGCTGTATTTATTATGTAATTCTTCTCTTCTGTCTATATGTGAGAGAACCAAGGTAGGCTCATGACCCAAGAGGCCAATGCAATATTCTCCACTAGGAGTTGAGAAAGGAGACCAAGAGGCTACTTTCAGTTTGAGATGGTCCCTTAAACTGAAAAACAGTCAGCTGGCAAACTGTACAGGAGCCATTTTTGGCCAATTGCATGTGAAGTATGGAAAGCCAATGAAGGAAAGTAGAGAAGACGACAGCAGATGTGCAGAGAGAGACAAGGCCAGGCACCCAGAGAGAGCCCTGTCTAGGTGCTGAAAGATTTCCAGTCCATCCTGAGGCTCAGCTGCTCCTTTTCCTCAGTGTCCTTGAGCTAGCTCAGTGTTTTGAAATAAATCCTGCACTTAGTTCAAGTATTTTTGTTTCAAATTTTGTTTTCTTCTTTTTGATACCCACAACCAAAGCAGTTTTGTTAAAAATTAATGCAGAGATTGATGGAGACAGTTGGTTTTAAGTTTGCAAAGACAGAAATAACCCAGTCAAGACAAAGGGCCACTCTGCACTAACCTGAAAACCTTTATAGTAGAAAGTATTGCTGTTACAAAAGAACAGCTAGGATTTGTGGTTTTGTCATAATGATATATATCATTGTATCCTGAAGGCATTCCCTTTAGAAACACCTAGAAATGTGTACTATTTAAACAAAAAAAAATATTTACTAAAACATATTTAAGCAAATCTACCTACAAATAATGTAAATGCACAGGTGAACTCTCAAGGGAAAAAGGAAATCAAAGAGGAAACTAGGACCTGGAGAAATCAGAGCATGATCTCATGCTGCAACTGTACTTGATGGGATAGGGTGGGAGTATTTTGTCATGATAATCTTAAGACCACACAATTTGGAGAACTGAAACTGATATCTCTGCATGAAAAGTTGTCATTGAGTCAGTACTAGCTGATAGCAACCTTATGTGTGTCAATGTAGAACAGTGCTCTATAGAATTTTCAATGACTAATTTTTACAAAGTATATTGCCAGACCTTTCTTCCGAAGTGCCCTTGGGTGGACTTGAACCTCAAATCTGTCAGTTAACATCACAGAGATGGTATAAAATTTTATACACCTAGTGAATGTGGGAAATAGGGGAAAACAAAAGCAAAAAATAAAAATAAAAAGGAAGGAATCTATGAGCACAGTGCAACAAGAATAAGGCTTATTTGCCTCTTCTTGTGCTCTAGATGATAAAAGACAGTGTTCTTTGTGAAATAGAAAGCATACATACGTACACTGCATTGGTTTGGGGCCCAAACTTTTAATGCCATCATTGTATGAGAAAACGGAACTAGTCAATTAATCTAAAGATTGGTTTCTACATAGTGATATCTCGGGGACTGCTAATAGAAACAAATGTTAAATTTGTTTGGAAGACAGTTTCCACACATGGTCTGCAAGAATTTCCACAATGAAAAAAAAAATCTCACTGGGGGGTGAAGTCAAGATGGTAGACTAACCCCAAGTCTCCCTAAATCTCTCTGGAAAACAAGACCTGAACTGATAATTAAATGGAGCCTTCTGGACACCTAGTGAGCCCTAGGATGTGACATAGGGCTCTTTATTTGGACTTCATACCAATGAATGGAACACCTCCTTTCTTTCGCTGACCCCACTCTCAGCAAGCACGGGCTTGCACGGACCAAAGGTAACTCACCATTTTAATTTTTACTTCTCTGTCTTAGCCAGTGGGCAGAGCTGGGACTTGACTAGCCACTAATCTCAGATGCACTGCTGTGGAATTGGTAAGTGAAATGCTATATTTCGAGAGCACAGCTTAGGACTCTGTGCATCTCAGCACCTTTGGCCTCTCTTTACGCCTCTGCCATAGAGTAGCCTGGAAATGGGGTGGTGAGCTTGGGCAGGATGCCATCTTGATCCGTTGGGAGGCAGATACACCCATAAGGAGGCTGCAGCTGGACTTAGTTCCTCGGCTGGGAGGCAGCACCTGCCCAGGGGAGAGTGCCTTCCTGCCAGAAAAGCAGAATTTTACACAGTGTTGGCTATGGCTGGGGCCTGGCAACAGAGGCTGTGGACTCTGTTCATGTTGGTACCTTTGGCCTCTCGTTCCACCTCTGCCATAGAGTAGCCTGGACCCAGCCAGGTGGTGAGCTTGGGCAGGATGCCATCTTGATCCATTGGGAAGTGGAAACACCCATATGGAGGCCCCAGCTGGACATGGTTCCTAGGCTGGCAGGCAGTGCCTGCCCGGGGGAGAGCACTTTTAAGGCAGAGAGCAGTATTTACACAGTGTCAACTACAGCTGGGGGCTGACAACAGAGGCTGTGGACTCTGTGCACCTCAGCACCTTTGACCACTCTTTCCACCTATGCCATAGAGTAGTCTGGACCCAGTCAGGTGGTGAGCTTGTGTGCGACACCATTGTGTTCCACTGGGAGGCAGCTGGGGCCCAGCAATAGAGGCTGTGGACTCTATGCATCTGAACACCTTTGGCCTCTATTCTGCTAGTTGCCCGGTCCCAGCCAGGTGGAGAGCTTATGCAGGACACCATCTTGTTCCACTGGAAGGCAGATATATCCATACAGAAGTCTCAGCTGGACCTAATTCCTGGGCTGGGAGGCAGCACCTGGCCAGAGGAGAGCACTTTTCCAGTAGAAAAGCAGTATTTTACACAGTGTAACCTACAGCTGAGCCCTGACAGCAGAGGCCAGCAGGGTAGTAGCCTTTCTGTATTTTTAGCTATTTTATAACATCTGGGGTTTGATATGCAGGTGCTTACTTTCCCAGCTGGGAACAGGGACCTACACACCTGAAAACCTGACAGATTTTGGAAGTTGTCAGATACCTTTTACCTCTTATTTGGCCTCTAGTGTCTCCATGAGCCGGCTCCAACTCGACAGCACTTGGCTAGTTAGAGAAACAACTGTGGTCCATCTTCACACCATCTCTCCCAGCTTCTATTGACTCATATGATGCCCCAAAAGCAGCAAACTCTGGAAAAAAAGCGTAACCAGGAAATCACCCACAGCTTCAAAAGGCCCCCAAAAGAAACCACCTCAACTTCCGATACAAACAAGCTTTGCTGAAACTTTGGATGGTGAATACAAAAGGATTATATAGAGAGCCCTCTAGACTTTATCAAAATGCAGCAGAGCAAAATGAAAAATTAAACAAACTGTTGGATCTGGTGGAACACTAGTACTCTGAAATCCAGCAGATCAAGAACAAAATCAAAGACATAGAAATTTCAATTAAAAGCCAAGGAAACAGAATGGAACAAATGGAAAACAGACTTTCTGATTTGGAAGACAGAGCTACTGACTCCAGTATCTATGAGGAGAAATCAGAAAAAAGAAACAGGAAAAATGACAAAGTATTAAGAAGCATGTGGGACTCTATTAAGAGGAACAATCTATGATTAATTGGAGTTCCTAAACAGGGCGAGACACCTGAGAACACAGAGAGCATTGTTGCTGAGCTGCTGACAGAAAACTAAATAATGAAATAAAAGAATATAGATACCCAAGATACATATCAAACGTCACTCAGTTTAAATCACAAAAGAAAGTCTCCAAGATTATAATATTATTATAATCAAGCTTAATAAAATGAAACATAAGCAGAAAGTCTAAAAGGCAACAAGACTCAAAGCAAAGCTAACATTCAGCGGGAAACCCTACAGGATTTTGTTGGATTTCTCAGGAGGAACAATGCTGGCACAGAGACAGTGGCATGACACATTCAAAGCCTTGAAGGAGAATAACTTCCAACCAAGAATTATATATCCTGCGAAACTACCTTTCAAATGTGAAAATGAAATGAAGACATTCAGAGACCTTGTAAAAACCAAACCAAAGCTACAAGAAATACTGAAAGAAGCTCTTGGCTTAGAACAAAATGTCTAAGTTTATATTTTAGAAATAAATACAGGACACATCACCCAGAATCCTACTCAGTTAGGGAAGGCTCCAAATGCAATCAAAGCTGTAATAGTGAAAGAAACAATTCGGTGATCATATCATGAAAACTATGATGTCATCATACTAAAAAGAAGGATGTACTACAGTTGTAATAGTCCTTCCAGATGGAGAAGTTGATAAGAATGGTAGTAATTGAAATTGGGTTTATACATAGTTTATTAAGGGGGATATAGGGGCAGCCATAAAGCACAATAAAGATGCAACATATCAAATCAAGAAGCATGATACAGGAGTCTCAACAACCACAAAATCAACCCTGAAAAAGGTGAAAAATCAACTGACAAAGAAGAATGTCCCAGGACAGATTAATAACAATAACAGAGAAAACATCAACACAAAAATAAACATATCACAATGGCAGCATTGCACACGTACCTATCAACAATCACGCTGAATGTGAATGGACTGAACGTTCCAGTAAAGAGACGTGGAGTGACATCTTGGATCAAAAGACATGACCCATCCTTGTGTTGCCTACAGAAAACTCACCTTAGAGTTAAAGATATGAACAAACTGAAAATTAAAGGATAGAAGAATATATATCAAGCTAATAATGACTAAAGAAGAGCAGCTGTGGCAATTCCAATCTCAGACAAAATTGATTTTAATGTAAAACCCACCACCGTGGACAGAGATGGACACAATTTATTGCTGAAAGATTCAATATACAAATGGGACTTAACAATATTAAATATTTATGCATCTAATATTAGAGCATCTAAATACATTGAAGAAACACTGACTATACTCAAAAAGCAGATCACTCCACAATAATAGTGAGAGACTTCAACACTACACTCCCAATATTGGACAGATCATATTGAAAAAAAGCTCAGTAAAGACACAGAAGACCTTATTGCCACAATTAGTCAACTATACCTCATTGACATGGACAGAACTTTCTGTGTATCAGCAGACAATTACACCTTCTTCTCCAGTGCATAAGGAATATTCTCTGGGATAGACCTTGTGTTAGGACATAAAGCGAATCTCAACAAAATCCGTAACATTGAATTAATGCAAAGCATTTTCTCAGATCATAAAGCTATCAAAGTCAAAATCAACAGCAGAAAAAACATAGATACAAATTGGAACTCATGGAAATTGAACAACATCTTGCTAAAAAGCCATGGGTTATAGCAGAAATCAAGGATGGAATAAAGAAATTGATGGATTGCAATGAGAATGAAAACACTGCCTACCAGAACCTATGGGATACAGCCAAAAGAGTGCTTAGAGGTCAGTTTATCTCCATAAATGCACACATCTGGAAGGAAGAAAGAAACTAAATCAAAGAACTAACCCTACAGCTTGAACAAGTAGGAGACAGCAACAGAGGAAACCCTGAGGCACCAGAAGAAAACAGATCATAAAGATTAGAGCAGAACTAAACAAGTTAGAGAACAGAACAATTGAAAAAATTCGTAAGATCAAAGCTAGTTTTTTTGAAAAGATCAACAAAACTGACAAACCATTGGCTAAACTTACTGAAGAAAAACAGGAAACAAATAACTCAAATAAGAAATGAGAGGGGAGTTGTCATAACAGATCCAACAGAAATAAAAAATGTCATCACAGAATACTATGAAAGACTGTACTCTAACAAATTTGAAAACCTAGAGGAAATGGACAAATTCTTTCATTCATGTCACCTACCAAAATTATCATAAAGTGAAGCAGAACAACTTAATAAACCCATCACAAAGGAAGAGATTGAAAAAGTCATCCAAAAACTACCAACCAAAAAGAGCCAAGACCCAGGTGGCTTCACCGCAGAATTCTATCAAGCTTTTAGACAAGAGTTATCTCCAATACTACTGAGACAATTTCACAGTATAGAAAAGAATGGAATACTCCGAGATTCGTTCTATGAAGCCAGTATGACCCTGGTACCGAAGCCAGGGAAAAATTCAACAAAAAAGGAGAACTACAGACTGATATCACTCATGAATCTACCTGCAAAAATCTTCAACAAAATTCTTGCTGATAAAATACAACAACATATCCAAAAAAATAATCTGTCATGACCAAGTTGGATTCATACCAGGGATGCAAGGCTGGTTCAACATCAGAAAAACAATTAATGTGATCAACCACATAAACAACACAATAGACAAGAATCACCTGATTTCATCTATTGATGCAGAAAAAGCATTTGATAAAGTCCAACACCCATTCATGCTAAAAACTCTCAGCAGAATAGAAACAAATGGCAAAATCCTCAATACAAGAAGGGCCATTTATACAAAGCCAACAGCCTACATCATCCTGAATGGAGAGAGACTGAAACAGTATCCCTCGAGAACAGGAGCTAGACAAGGATGCCCACTCTCACCTCTCCTATTCAACACTGTGCTAGAATTTCTAGCTAGAGCAATTAGAAAAGACCAAGAAACAAAGGACATCTGCATTAGCAAAGAAGAAGTAAAGATCTCCCTATTTGCAGATGATATGATTGCATATGCAGAGAATCCTAAAGAATCCATAAGTCAACTACTCAAACTCACAGAAGAGCTCAGCAAAGTCTCAGGATAAAAGAGAAACATAAGTAAATAAGTGGGATTCCTTTATACCAACAACAAGATTATGAATGAAGAAATCATCAAATCAGCACCATTTACAATAGACCCTAGGAAGATAAAGTACCTAGGAATAAATCTAACCAGAGAAATAACAGACCTTTACAAAGAGAACTGTAAGTCCTTACTACAAGAAACTAAGAGAGACTTACATAAATAGAGAAACCTATCCTGCTCATGGATAGGAAGAACAACATTGTGAAAATGTCTACTTTACCCAAAGCAATCTACTTATATAACGCAATCCCAATACAAATTCCAGTGACGTTTTTTAATGAGATGAAGAAACAAATTACCAACTTTGTCTAGAAATGGAAGAAGCCCCGGATAAGTAAAGCACTACTGGAAAAGAACACACTGGGAGGCCTCTCAGTACCCAGCTTTAGAACCTATTACACTGCCACAGTAGTCAAAACAGCCTGATACTGGTACAAAAAGAGACAGATAGATCAATGTAACAGAAGTGAGACTGCAGAGATGACACTGTCTTCCTATGAACAGTTGATATTTGACAAAGGCTCTAAAACATTAAAGTGGGGGGAAAAATCTGTTCAGTGAATAGTGCTGGCAAAATTGAGTATCCATCTGCAATAGATTGAAATAAGACCCGTATCTTACACCTTATACAAAACCCAACTCAAACTGGATAAAAGACCTAAATATCTGATCTAAAATGATAAAGCTCATCCAAGAAAAAGTAGGAACAACAATGGAAGTTTTAATATACAACGTAGACAGACTTCAAAATCTGTCAAACAAACTTCAAACCACAGAAAATAGATGAATGGGAACTATTAAGAATCAGACACTTTTGCTCATCCAAAGACTTTATTGATATAATTAAAAGGCCACCTACAGAATGGGAAAAAATACTTGGTAACTATATGTCAGATTGACTCCTGATCTCCATAACATATAAGGTGCTGCAAAATATCAATAAGACAAAGTTAAATCATCCAATTAAGCGATAGGCGAAGGAGATGGACAGGCACTTGTCTAAAAAGGAGAACCAGACAGCCAAAAAATACACGTGAACATGCTCACAATCATTAGCTATTAAAGAAATTCAAATCAAAACTACAATGAGATACCATCTCACCCCAACAAGGTTGGCCATGATCCAAAAGAACACAAAACAACAAATGCTAGAGAGGTCATGGAGAAACTGGAACTCTCCTACATTGTTGGTGGGATTGCAAAATGGTGCAACCTCTTTGGAAAGCAATCTGGCACTTCCTTAAAAAGTTCGATGTAGACATACCATTTGACCCATTAATTCCTCTGCTTGGAATATATCCTACAGAATCAAGGCCATTCACACCAACTGATACATGCACACAAATGTTTATCACAGCACAGTCTACAATAGCAAAAAGATGGAATCAACCCAGATGCCCAACAACAGATGAATGGATAGGTAAACTATGGTATACATACTCAAAGGAAAAGTATGCAGTGATAAAGAACAATGATGATTTTAGGAAACATCTCATACCTGGCTTCAATTGGAGGACATTATGTTGAGTGAAAGTAGTCAGCAACAAAAGGACAAATATTGTATGAGACCTCCACGATAATAACTTAAAAAACAGACTGCTGCATGGAAGAAAAGACTCTTTGATGGTTGCAAGGTTGGGGATGGAGGGAGGGTGAGGTGGGGGAATGTTTAGATTAGATAGTGGATAGAAATTTGGCTGGGAGAAATCTGTGACAACACACATTAGAAAGATCAATATTAACTGGACTTCAACATAACATGAGTACTCCTCTTGTCTTAACCCAATATTGCAAGGACAGAGTAACTACGGCAGGGCGCCTGAGACCGTGCTTTCAGGGGAAATTGAGGCCAATTGGCACAACTAGTGTTTTTGCTAAGAGGGCCTTTTGCACCGCACATTGGTGTGTGGTGTCTGGGGTCTTAAAAGCTGCCATCTGTCAGTACAGCAAATGGTCCCAACTTAGCAGGAATATATAATCAACAAGGACCAAAACTTCATGGGGGCAAAAGAACCCAGAAGACAGACACACCCTACGAGTGGGTGACTACATCGACTTGTGACCAGAAGAACTGGATGGTACCCAGCCACCACCAGTGATAGCTGTGATGGGGCTCACATAGTTGAGTCTCATTGGCAACAAGAGAATAAAAAAGGGTGCACCCTGAGATCTCCACTAAAAGACCACAATTGATTGTCCAGAGGCCTCAGAGTTCCCCTGGGAGTGTGGCCTCTGGCCCTGATGCTACCCCTGTCCATAAATGATAATGGAGGTCAACTCTTGGACAGGAATGTATCAGACTTGATGACACAGAGTGACCATATCATGTGTGCACTTTATGGTTCTATGCATCTATAGGATGTCATCCTACTGACCTCTTACTGGAGGACAGGGAGTGGGTGGAGAGGAGGGGACAGGAGATTGTTGGGAGGATAAGGACATGTATGGAGCAAAGAGGAAGAGTGTGCTGTCACTGGGCAGGCAGAATAGTGGGAGCTGCATATAGGTGAGCATACAAATTTATATGGGAATGTACATTTTCATTCAATCATAACAATAATAATAATCTCACTAAAAGTGAGAGTACAGTAAAAAATGACAAAATACACATGGAAATGATTTACCATGAATAAGAATCAACACACACAACAGGAATATTTGAGCATCAATAACTTGAAATAATATCATGGCAATCTGAAAGAGAAAATAGAATAAGTATATATAAAATGAAGAAAGAACTTTAAGAACTGAGTAATGCACTATGAAAACAGAAATAGCAAAACTTAAAGTGAATCAAATAAAAATGAAAAACATAGTCTTTGATAGGTAACAGCTCAGTGGAAACAAGAATAAAGAGAATTATGAATTAGAAGATAGATCAGGAAACTTTAATCAAAGTAGTGTTTGATGAGACAAAAATATGGAAAATATGAAAAAGAGGTAATGAGATGTAAAGAGGAAAATGGTTAAGTCTTCAATAAATGTCCAATAGTTGTTCTAGAAGAAAAGAACTGAGAAAATTTAGAAAAGGCAAAATTGTTTGGAGTTAATAAAAAAATTGAATTATCATATAAAAGAATCACAATGGTTCTGGCAGAATGAATAAAAGTAAATTCATAACTATACACATCATAAGAAAACTAAAGAGGTGTGTCTCTTGTATGCAGAATATGGGCGAAGTTTTCTTTTAATCCATGCTGTCACTCTCTCTGGGTGCATTTATGTCATTTACATTTATTGTAATTGTTGATAAGTGTGAATTGATTGCTGTCATTTTGTAGTGCTTCTTTTTGTGGTGCTGGCATTTTCTTTGTACCCTTGGTTTGTAGGTTTCTTTTTCATTTATTTTCCTTTTGTAGATTCTGGGTTTTTTTTTTTTTGAGACTTTATGTTTTCTTTATTTTGTTGAGTACATTTACTAACTTTCTTTATAGCTGTCTTTAAATTTGCCCTTGTCTGCCAGGTTTGAACAAGTCCAGTGTTACTTGGTAGTGTCTTCTATTAGAAAGTTCTATGTCTACGCCATTTATTCTCTCTTCTATTGTTCTGATGTTGTTGTCATTTACAGATTAACCTGTCTAGCTATTATAATTCTTTCGGATTTTGATACTCTTTGAGAATTTCTTTCCTAGGTTGGTGTCTGGCTGGTATAATCTTGCATCCTAGATTCAGGCTGTGATATGATATTGTTTGTTCTATTTTTAATAATTCCTGTAAATATTGTTTAGCTTATATGTATTACCTAATTTCTGTTTATCTAGAAATGTCCTAATTTCACCATCGTGTTTGAAGGAGAGTTTTGCAGGATATATTATTCTTGGTTGGCAATTGTTTTTTCTTTCAAGGTTTTGTATGCATCATTCCATTGTCTTCTTGCCTGCTGGTTTCTGCCAGACAATCAGGGTTTGTCCTCTGTATGTGACTTTCATTTTTCTTAGCTGCTCAGAATATATTGTGTGCCTTTGATTTTAGCAGGAAACCCTGGTGGTATAGTGGTTAAGTGCTGTGGCTGCTAATCAAAAGGTTGGTAGTTCAAATCTTCCAGGCACTGCTTGGGAGCTCTGTGGGGCAGTTCTACTCTGTCCCATGAGGTCACTATGAGTTGGAATAGAGTCAATGGCAGTGCGTTTGGTTTTGGTTTTAGTAAGTGTGGTTATGAGATATCATGATTATTTTCTTTTAGGTCTCTTGTATATGAAGTTTGTTAAGCTTGTTGGAGAGTCGGCTTTGCATCTTGCATGGTATTAGGTAAGTTTTCTGTCAGCAATTCTTCAATGACTCTCTCTGTGTTTTTATCCCCCCCCCCCCCACTTCTGGAGCTCTGATAGTTTGCAAATTTTTGCTTTTGACTGTATCCTACATAATTTTCAGGGTTTCATCATTTTTCTTCATTTTTTTCCTGATTTTTCTTCAAATAGAGTTGTATCCAAGTGTCTATGTTCCATTTCCCTGATTCTGTGTTCCATCATTTCAAACCTGCTCCTCAGGTCTTTTACCACACTGCCCATTTCTGAAATCTTGCTGTTTATCCTTTAGATTTCTAGTTGATGTTTTTGTATGTCAACTCTTGAATAGCTCTGAATATTAGAGATTTGAATTCCCTATCAGGTAATTCTGGTGTCTGTTTTTCTACTGGAAAGTCATCTGCTGTTTTATTTTGGACACCTATTGAAAACTTGGGTCGCCATGAGTCAGATCCGACTCGACGGCACTTGGCTGGCTGGCTATTGAAAGCTTCCTATTCTGTATATTTATGCATTTTGATGTTGTCTGCTGTCTTTGGGCCATTCAGCAGTTACTTTCTTTGTTTATTAATTGTAGATCTGTTTGTTTTGCCCTGCTTTTTTGTTTTATTTAATTATGTCAGAACAAGCGGGTTGTATGTTCTTTGTTGTTTGTTTATCTGTGGTCACAATATTTTTCACCTCCTTGTCTAATAGGCAGGGCCAGTCACTTGGCTATGGTGTAGCAGGGAAGATCCATCAATGATCTGTGGCCTGCTAGGAGCTCCTAAAGATGCTTTCGTGTACTCCCTACCTACCTATCTCTGATATGATTGTGGCCAGTCCAAGCAGCATAGACATTACACTTCCCGACGGGCTGAGGCACTGCAGTTAGCCAGGAGGTATCAGAGGTAAAGCAGTAGGGAGAAGATGTGGGGTAGGAAAGTGCGCTTTGCTTGCCACCAGGTGCTTTGTCTTCTACTGTGATCTCCATAAATCTGCTCTCCCATGCCTCTTATCTGCCTGTTTCTGACAGATGTCCAAAACTGCAAATTTGTGTTGGGTTAGCTAATACAAAACTTTCTGGCATATCTCTTCTTACACTGTTTTCTGTCAGTTTCTTTCTTTTTTCTTTTTATTATGATTAAGTGAAAGTATACAATCAAAATCAATTTTGCTTGCCTGCCTATCTGCAACTCCATCTGCTCTCCTTACCCTGTGACGGCACACTCCTCCTTTTCACTCTTTGCTTCTAGTATCCTGTTAATGAACACCTGTCCCTTCCTCTCCACCCTCTCCTTTCCCACTTAGAAATAAACCAGTAAGACAGTCTCCTATAAGTGTGTGAAACCACAAAGTACACAAACCACATGTTCACGCTGTGTTCCTAAGTCCAGTCCATTCTTGTCTGAAGAGTTGATGTCAGTACTGGTTTCAGGTCAAGGCGTCAAGTCCGAGGCTGTGTTCCCAGGGAACACTCCAGGCTGTTGGACCATCATTTCTGGTCTTTTAGTACAGTTCTTGAACTGCACACTTCTTTTTTTCACATTACCTCAGGGGCTCTACATTTGTATGCCGCATCATGGTTGCCTTTGGTGGTGGCCAGGCACCATCTGGTTCTTCTGGTCTCATGCTGATGCAATCTCTCATTCACATGGGTCCTTTTGTCTTCTGGGCTCATTTTACCTTGTGTCTTTGATGTTCTCAGTCATCATCTGCTCCAGATGAGTTGAGACAAATTGGTGTTCCGCAGATGGCAGTTTGCTAGCTTTTAAGACTCCAGGTGGCGCTCACTGATATGGGGTACAGCAGATTCTCTTAGTAAATTCCTAGTTATGCCAATTGGCCTCAATGTCCCCTGAAAACATGGTCCACAGACCCTCATCCTTGCTACTCTTGCCTTTGAAATACTGAGTTGAGTTTAGAAAACCTTTCAATTTATGGTATAGTCCAGTTATGCTGATCTGTCCTCTAATGTGTGCTGTTGCTCTCTTCACCTAAGCAAATTCCTATTAACTATTTAAACTATGAACATCACTCTCCCTCCCTCCCCATACTTGTAGCCATCAAAGTCTTTTATTATGTAAATAAGTCCATTTTTAAGTCCTCATAACAGAGGTCTCATGCAATACCTGTTGTTTTGCATCTGAATGATTTCACTCAATGTTGTCTTCTAGTTGAAACCAGGTTATGAGATGCCTCCTAAAATCATCATTGTTCTTTATCGTTGTATAGTGGTCCATTGTGTATATGTACCATAGTTTATCCATTCATCTTTTAATGGGCACCTAGGTTGATTCCATCTTTTTGCTATTGTGGACAGTGCCATAGTAAACATTTGTGTGCACGTGTGTGTTTGTGTGACCACCTTTATTTCTGTAAGAATAATCGAAGTAGTGGGATTTCTGGGTTATACGTTATTTCTAGCTTTTTAAGAAAGTGCCAAATGGCTTTCCAAAGATGTTGTACCATTTTGCATTCCTACCAACACTATATGAGAGTTCCAATCCCTCCATTGCCTCTCCAGCATTTGTTGTTTTATGTTTTTTGGATCATGGCCAACTTTGTTGGGGTGAGATGTTATCGCATTTTAGTTTGATTTGAATTTCTCTAATAGCTAATGATTGTGAACATTTCCTCATATGTCTTTTGGCTGCCTGGATGTCTTCTTTGGTGAAGTGTCTACTCATCTCCTTCGCCTATTGCTTAGTTGGATTATTTACCTTTCTCTTGCTGATTTACAATACCTTTAGATTATGGAAATCTGACACCAATCTGACACGCAGTTGCTGTCTGAGCTGTGTGTTATAACTTCTGTTGTCTTTCATATTTTTTCTTGCATGATCTTTATCATTTTAGGCTTGATATTTAAGTTTTTGATCCATTGTGAGTTAGTTTTTGTGTAACGAGTGAGATATGGATCTTGTTTCAGCTTTTCACAGATGGATGTCCAGTTTTGCCAACGCCATTTGTTTAGGAGACTGTTTAGCCAAGTTTATAATCACTGGGCCATTGTCAAATATCAACTGTTCACATGAGGATAGTGATATTTCTGAGTTCTCTATTCCGTTCCATTGGTCTGTATGTCTCTTTTCGTACCAGGACCAGGCTATTTGGACTACTGTGGCAGTGTAGTAAGTTCTAAGGTTGGGTAGTGTGAGGCCTCCCACTGTGTTCTTCTTCAGTAGTTCTTTACTTATCTGTTTTCTGTCAGTTTTTTATTCCATTTGATTTTTGGATAAGAACTTTATGTTTTCATTGGACACTTTATGTTCCTGAATTGAAATTTGTCTCTGTTTTACTTAGTTTTTCAAGTCTTTGTTGTGGAGAGATGGTGTGGTACTTCTGTATGTGGTGCCATGTAGGCCAAAATTCCTGAGTAGCAGATTTTTCAATGACATAGTTTAGTCCTGAAGATAATGGTACATGTCTTGAAAATACTATGGAAAAATAGTGCTAAAACGAAATTCAATGCCAATCTAAGATATATTTAAGAGGCAAAAGAGAAAGATATACTCAGCAAACACAGAGATGAAAAGAATTAATATCTCACTTAGAAAAAAAATTAAAGAAAGAAATTTGAACCCAAAAGCAAAGAATGAGATGCTGAAGGTGATGGGGAGTAAATAAACTGGTAAATATGTGGATAACATAATCAATAATTGATTACATAAAACAGTAATAGTTAAAATAGCTCATATTTGGCTCATAAAAGCAAAGTGGAACTAAAATAATATGCTAAAATATCAAGTAAGATAGAATGACCATAATGCAAATTAAAATGTAGGAAGATTTCACATTGTTAGGGAAGTGCACACCGATGATTTACACAGGAGAGTAATTTGGAATACACCAGTAAAGTGGCAGATGGATGTCCACTTTAGCAGCTTTCTCTCTGGCCATGAAGGAGTACTGCAGTCCAGACACGGCTTTCCAGCATCAGTGACTAGAAAACTGGACTAGAGACAAGAAACAACATTTTTTCAGACTTTAAACATAAGGCAGAAAGGCCCTTAATCCCTGAGAAAGGAAAACAAACCTAGTGAGCACCAAATCACAGTGATTTTCTACCTTGAAGCAATTTCTGGACTGCAGGGGGGTTGAGGGGGACAAAAAAGCCAGAGAGTCTCCCTGAGATGAGAAGCTATGTATTAGAGTCCAGTGAAACCAAGGTTGCAAGAATTTGTGAGGCTGAGTACCAGAGAGGGACAGCCACACTGATAAAGAGCTTCGGAAATCTGCACAAGAGTTCCCTTGAGATTTTGGTTGAAAGTCATACTACTCAGGTGTAAAATTCCACAGGACCAGACAAAGAACAAGTTCTAATGAAAGAACAACTACCAGGGAACTGATTGGAAATCTTGGTGTTGTAGTGCTTAAATGCTACATCTGTCAACCCGAAGGTCCACAGTTCAAATCTACCAGGTGTTCCTTGGAAACTTTATGGGGTAGTTCTATACTGTCTATAGGGTCACTGTGAATCCAAGAAGCTGGATAATGCAAACAAGAATGAGGCATCAGGACTGGCAGATGACTCATTAACAACTTGCATTATGCAGACAACACTACCTTACTTGCTGGAAATGAAGATCTGAGGCACTGACAGATGAAGATAAAGGACCACAACCTTCAATATGAATTGCACTGCAACATTAGGAAAAAAAAAAATCCTCACAATGGGACCAGTAAGCAACATTGTCATAAATGGGGAAAACATTGAGGTTGTCAAGGATTTCATTTTACCTGGGTCCACAATCAACAACCTTGAAAGCAGCAGTCAGGAAATCAAAAGATGCATTACATTGGGAAAATTTGCTACAGAGGACCTCTTCAAAGTATTCAGAAGCAAGGATGTCACCTTGAAGACTAAAATGCAACTGATCCAAGCCATGTTATTTTCAATTGTAGCATATGCATGCGATAGCCCGACCATGAACTATGAAGACAGAAGAAGGATTGATGCCTTTGAATTGTGGTGTTGGAGAATGATGAATGTTTCATGGACTGCCAAAAGAACCAACAGATCTGTTCTGGAAGAAGTACAACCAGAGTGGTCCTTAGAAGCAAAGATGCCAAGACTGTGTCTTACATACTTTGGACGTGTTGTCAGGAAAGATCAGTCCCTGGAGAAGACATCATGCTTGGTAGAGTGGAGAATCAGTGAAAAAGAGAAAGACTCTCTCAGTGAGATGGATTGACACAGTGGCCACAACAAAAGACTTAAGCATAAAAATGATTGTGGACATGGTGCAAGACCAGGCAGTGTTTCATTCTGTCATTCTTAGGGTTGCTATGAGTTGGAAACAACTTGACGGCACCTAACAACAACATGAGATGGAAATGACTGAACAGCAGTGGGTTATTATATGAAAGCCAAGAAAATTCACATAAGTCACACAGGACCCAGAATCCTTTGAGGACCCAAAAGCAAGAATGGGGAGGCATTTTTTATTACACAGAGAATCCAGCTGAGATATCAAAATGACCATACTTTACTGGAAGAATAAAGTAGACCCAGAAGAAAGTTTTGTTTTAGATTGTTGTTTAAGAGGGCAAAACTGGTGTTAAAAAAGATCAAACTGGGTAGAGGAGACAAGATGGCAGAGTAGACAAACACCTTCTCAATTCTCTCTGAAAACTAAGGCCTGGACTGATAATTGAATGGAATATTCTGGGCACCCAGGGAGCCCTAGGATATGCCATAGGGCTATCAGATTGGACTACACACCATTAAATGGGAAACTATGTCTCTCTGATGAGGCAGAGCACTGAACCCCACACCTATTGACTTGCCACCTGGGTGGACTGCAGGTACTGATGTTTTTTCCCTTTTCTTTCTTATCTGGGAGGCAAGGATGGCCTGAGTCAGCAAATAGGCTGAACTGCAGTGCCAAAGTAAATAGCATATAGCACAGCAGAGACACAGTGCATTGGATAGGGACATTTTGAGAGCCTGGCTACTGTTTGAGGGCACCACTGCTTCCCTCCATCCTCTCTTTTCTGAGCTCTGCTGTAGATTCTGCTGTTTCACAGCCAGAAGGGCAGTTCAGCTGGGACTCCATCTTGATGGAGTTACCCAACCAGAGGTTTCAGCAGGAGATAATTCCCAAGCTGAAAAGCAGTGCCAGCCCCAAAAGTGCTTTTCCAGCAGTAAGGCTATGTTTAGGATACTGTTACCTTACAGGTAGGGCCTAGCTAAGAATGGCAGCAAAGCTGTAACCCCTCCGTACTTTGAACTACTTCATGGCATCTGGGGACTGCTGAAGTGGTGCTTCCATTAACAACTGGAAGGCAGGGCCTGTGACCTGAATGATTTTGGCAGCTGTAACACAGCTCCTAAATTTTTAAAATAAGTCTGCCTGGATCCAACTCGATGGTACTTGGCTGGCTGGAGAAATACCTGCTGAACAGTCCAGTGGCACCTCTTCCACCATTTACCGACCCACATCATAGGTTAGGTTGTGATGCCTCATATTGACTCCATAAGTGGGGCACCATCTTTGCTAGGTAGGAGGCTGAGCCTACCACACCAGAGAGTTTACTGAGGTCAGTCTCTAGAGTACACATAGGTGGCTGGTAACCAAATCGCCTCTCAGAACTATGCCTCAGCTTCTGTTGAGGTAACATCAGAGAAACTAAACAGCCTCTAGATGGCCAGAAGGCAATAGTCCATCTCTAACCATTTAAAAAAACAGCCCACAATGGCTCCCAAAATAAAGAATCAAAAAACTTCTGAGATGAAAAAGACTTTCTGAAATATTAGAGGTTGAGTACAAAATAATTATATGGAGAGTCCTCCTAGAGATTAAACAAAATGCAGCAGAGCAAAATGAAAAAATAAGGGAAATTTTTGAACTGACAGAACATCAACATTCTGAAATCCACAAGATTAATTTAAAAAAAAACCAAAACTCCAGAATTAGACAATTCAATCCAAAGAGAAAACAGCAGTGTCAAGGAGATGGAAGTCAGACTTAGTGACCTTAAGGACAGAGAAAGTAACATCAGCATGTGTGAGAGAAAATAAATTAAAAAAATGAAGAAGCATTAAGAAACATGTGGGACTCCATCAAGAGGAATAATCTATGATTAACTGGGGTTCCTAAACAGGGAGGGATAACTGGAAACACACAGAGTATTGTTGTTATGAAAAAAGAGAACATAGATAACCAAGATGTGTATTGAATGCCACAAAAACTGGACACCAAAGGAAAGACACCAAGACATGTTATAATAAGCTTAATAAAGTGAAACATAAACAGATTCTCTTAAAGGTAGCAGGGCTCAAAGCAAAGTTAACATTCAGAGGGAAATCCTGTAGGCTTTCATCTTGTCAGCAGAAATGATGTTGTCATGGGGGCAGAGGGATGCATTCAAAGCCTTGAAGGAGAAAAATTTCTGACTAAGAAATATATATCCTTCAAAACTGTCTTTCAAATATGAAGATGAAATTAAGACATTGGCAGATGAACAGAAGATTAGGGAGTTTGTAACCAAACCAGAACTACAAGAAATATTTAAAGAAGCTCTTGGATTAGAAAAGTAAAATTGTTAAGCATACACTTAAGGAGGCAATGCAGGGCACAGTATCCAGAAATCTACTCAGTTAAGAAAGTCACAAAACTCAACCAAAGCTAGAATATTAAAAGAAAGGAATCAGTGATCATATCACGAAAACTATGATACCGTCACACTAAAAAGAAGAATATATTACAAAAGTTACAGTCCCTTCAGGTGGAGGAGAAGTTAAAATGTTACGCAGAAATTAAAATAGGGTTTAAACTTAGAATATGAAGGGGGATTGTCACGGTAGCTGCAAAGGACGTTAACATATGCAATACATCAAAACAAGAAATATAATACAGGAGTCTCAACAGACACAAAATTGACGCCAAAAAAGCTGAAAAGTCAACCCACAAAGAAGAATGATCCAGAACAAAATATTAAAAACAACATAGAAAACACTCAAACAAAATAAACACATTAAAATGACAGCACTAAACACACACCTATCAATAATTTCACTGAATGTAAAGGGACTGAATGCTCCAATAAAGAGACAAGGAATGATATTCTGGATCAAAAGACATGACTATCTATATGTTGTTTACATGAAACACACTTTAGACTTAAATATACTAACAAACTGAAAATTAAAGGATAGAATAATGTATACCAAGCTAACAACATACAAAGAAGAGCACATGTGGCAATACTAATCTCAGGTAAAACATATTTCAATGTAAAATCCACTACTGTGGACAAGGATGGTCACTACCTATTGCCGAAAAATTCGATACTGAAGTAGGACTTAACAATATTGAATATTTATGCACTCAACACCAGAGCATTCAAATACACCAAACAATCACTGATTACATTGAAAAATGAGACAGATCACTCCACAATAATAGCAGTCCACTTTCAGTAATGGACAGATCATCTGGAAAAAAGCTCAGTAAAGACACAGAACATTTTACTGTGACAGTTAACCAACTAGACCTCATTGACATACAGAACTTTTAATCCATCAACAGATAACTACACCTTCTTCTCCAATGCACATGGAACATCTTCCAGATAGACCATGTGTTAAGACATAAAGCAAATCTCAACAAAATCCAAACAACTGAATTATTGCAAAGCATCATCTCAGACTACAAAGCCATAAAAGCTGAAACCAACTGCAGAAAAATCATATTTAGAAATTGGAACTCATGGAAACTGAACAACACCTTGCTCAAAAAACCATGGGTTATAGGAGAAATCAAGGATGCAATAAAGGCATTTATAGATTCGAAAGAGAATGAAAACACTTCCTATCAGAACCTAAGGGATACAGCCAAAGAGTGCTCAGAAGTCAGTTTATCTCCTTAAATGCACACATCCAGAAGGAAGAAAGGACTCAAACCAAAGAACTAACCCAACAGCTTGAGCAAGCAGAAAGAGAGCAACATAAGAACCCCTCAGGCACCAGAAGAAAACGCATCATAAAGATTAGAGCAGAACTAAATGAATTAGAGAATAGAAGAACAATTTAAAAAATTAACAAAGCCAAAAACAGGTTTTAAAAAGACCAACAAAATTGAAAAATCATTGGCAAAACGTGGAAAACAAAAACAAGAAAGTAAACAAATAACCAGAATAAGAAATGAGATGGGAGATGTCACAACAGACCCAACTGAAATTAAAAGTATAACAGAATACTATGGAAGACTGTACTCTAACAGATTTAAAAACCTAGAGAAAATGGACAAATTTCTAGATTAATATCACCTACCAAAATTATCACACAGAGAACCACTTAATAAATCCATCACAAAGGAAGAAACTGGAAATGTCATCAAAACACTACCAAGCAAAAAACGTCCCAGCTCAGATGGCTTCACTGGAGAATTCTACCAAACTTTTAGAGAAGAGTTAACTCCAATACTACTGGGGCTATTTCACAGCATAGAAAGGGATGGAATGTTCCCAAATTCATTCTATGAAGTCAGCAAAACCCTGATACTAAAGCTAGAAAAAGATCGCACAATGAAAGAAAATCACAGACCAATATCACTCAGGAACATAGATGCAAAAATCTTCAAAAAAAAAATCCTTGGCAATAAAATTCATCCACATAGCAAAAAAGTAATTCATGACCACCAAGTTGGATTCATGCCAGGAATGCAAGGCTGGGTCAACGTAAGAAAAACAATTAATGTGATCAACCACATCAATAACAACAAAAGATAAGAATAACCTTGATTTTGTCAATCGATACAGAAAAGGCATTTGACCAAGTCCAACACCAATTCATGCTAAACACTCTCAACAAAAGAGGAATAGAAGGGAAATTCTTCAATGCAATAAGAGGCATCTTTGCAAAGCCAGCCACATACATCATCCTGAGTGGAGAGACTCAAATAATTCCCCTCGAGAATGGTAACTAGACAAGGATGCCCACTTTCACCACTTCTATTCAACATTGTCCTAGAAGTTTGGGCCAGAGTAATTGGACAAGACAAAGGGCATCTACATCAGCAAAGAAGTAGAAATCTCCATATTTGCAAATGATATGATTGTATCCACAGCGAATCCGAAAGAATCCATAAGTAAACTACTCAGACTAACAGAAGAGTTCAGCAAATATCAGGATATAAGATAAACATAGTAAATCAGTAGGATTCCTTTATATCTACAAAGAGTTCATCAAAGCAAAAAATCATCAAATCAGTACCACTTACTATAACCCCAACAAGTTAAAATACCTAAGAATAAATCTGTCTAGAGAAATAAGAGACTACAAGACAGTATCACATGACACCAAGAGATATAGACATAAATGGAGAAACCTACTCTGCTCACGGATATGAAGACTCAAAGTTGTGAAGATGTCTATTTTACCCAAAGGTATCTACACATACAATGCAATTCCAATACAAAGTCCAGTGTCATTTTTTTTATTTGATATGATTGAGTGAAAATGTACATTCCCATATAAATTTACATGCCCACCTATATGCAGCTTCCACTGCTCTCCCTGTCCAGTGACAGCACACTATTCTTCCATACATGTCTCATCCTCCCAGCAGTCTCCTTTCCACTCCTCTCCACCTGCTGTCCTTCCTCCAACCAGAGGTCAGCAGGCTGATATCCTATAGATGTGTAGAACCATAAAGTGCATACAATATATGGTCAGTCTGCATTGCCAAGTCCAATCCACTTGTGTCCAAAGAGTGGATCTTCGTTATGATTTATGGGTGAGGGCAGCATCAGGACTAGAGGCCATGCTCCCAGGGGAACCCCGAAACTGCTGGACCATCAATTGAGGTCTTTTAGTGGAGATCTCAGGATGCACCCTTTTTTATTCTTCTGGTGCCAGTGAGACTCAACTTAGTGAACTCCATCATGGCTATCACTGGTGGTGGCCAGGCACCATCCAGTTCTTCCAGTCCCAAGTCGATGTAGGCACCCACTCATGTGGGTCTCTCTATCTTCTGGGTTGTCTTTACCCCATGTCATTTTGGTCCTCGGCGAGCATCCATTCCTGCTGAGTTGGGACCATTTGCTGTGCCCTTGGATGGCAGCTTGGCAGCTTTTAAGACCTCAAATGCCACTCACTGATGTGGGGCGCAGAGAGCTGTCTTAGAAAATGCTAGTTGTGCCAATTGGCCTCGATTTCACCTAAGAGCATGGTCCTGTGCCCCCTGCCCCAGCTACTCTATCCTTGCAATATCGAGTTGAGATGGAAGGAGTACTGAAGTTATGCTGAAGTCCACTTAATGTTGTTCTTGTTTCTAATGTGTGCTATCACCTATTTCTCCCACCCAGATTTCTAGCAACTATCTAATCTAAATCCTCCCCTCCTCACCCTCCCTTCCTCCCCTCCCTGGGAAAAAATATTTGGCAACTCTATGTCAGACCAACACCTGATCTCCATAATCTATAAGATACTACAAAATATCAATAAGAAGAAGATAAATCATCCAATTAGGCGATGGTCAAAGGAGATGGACAGACGTTTCACTAAAGAGGAGATCCAGGCAGCCAAAAAACACATGCGGACATGTTCATGATCTTTAGTTATTAAAGAAATTCAAATCAAGACGACAATGAGATACCATCTCACCCCAACGAGATTGGCCATGACCCAAAAAACACAAAACAGCAAATGCTGGAGAGGCTGTGGAGAAAGTGGAAGCCTCCTACACTGTTGGTGGGGCTGTAGAATGGTCCAACCTCTTTGGAAAGCAGCCTTGTGCTTCCTTAAAAAAATTGATATTGATATATCATTTGACCCAGTAATTCCATTACTTGGAATATATCCTACAGAATCAAGGCCTTTCACACCAATGAACATATGCACAAGAATGTTTATCACAGCACAGTCCACGATAGCAAAAAGATGGAATCAACCCAGATGCCCAACAACAGAATAATTGATAGGTAAACTATGGTACATATACTCAGTGGAGCACTATGCAATGAGAAAGAATAACGATGATTCCAGGAAACACCTCATAACCTGGTTTCAACTGGAAGACATTATGTTGAGTGAAAGTAGTCAGTGACCAAAGGACAAATATTGTATGAGACCTCTAAGATAAGATCTCAAATACAGACTTGTGTATGGAAGAAAAGACTCTTTGCCAGTGTCATTTTTTAATGAGATGGAGGAACAAATCACCAACTTTGTTTGGAAAAGGAAGAAACCCTGGATAAGTATAGCACTACTGAAGAACAGGAATGCAGTCAGAGACCTCACACTACCCAATCTTAGAACCTATTACATTGTAATAGTAGTTGAAACAGCCTGATTCTGGTACAAAAGGAGACATATAGACCAATGGAACTGAGACCCCAGAGATGTCACGTTCCTCTTATGAACAGTTGATATTTGATAAAGGCCCTAAGATTGTAAACTGGGGTAAAAAACAGTCTCTAACAAATGGTGTTGGCAAAATTGGGTATCAATGTGTCCCAAATTGAAACAAGACCCATATCTCACACCCTACACAAAAAATAACTCAAATCGGATCAAAAATCTAAACATCAAACATAAAATGATAAACATCATATAAGAAGAAATAGGTTCAAAATGGAAGCTTTAATACACAACTTAGACAGACTTCAAAATCTGACAAATAAAGCACGATTAACAGCAGGGAGAATAGATAAATGGAAAGCACTAAGAGTCAAACACTGTTACTCATCCAAAGAATTTATCAAAAGATTTAAAAGACCACCTACAGAATGGGAAAAAATATCTAGCAACTACGTGTTGGACCAACATCTGATCATCATAATCTACAAGGTACTGCAAAATATCAACAAGACAAAAATAAATAACCCAGTTAAGCGATGGGCAAAGGAGATGGACAGACACTTCACCAAAGAGGACATTCAGGAAGCAGAAACAGGAAATGCTCAGAATCATTAGCCATTAGAGAAATCCAAATCAAAACTGCAATGAGATACCATCTCACCCCAACAACGTAGGTCATGATCCAAAAAACACAAAACAACAAATGATGGAGAGGCTGTGGAGAAATTGGAATTCTCCTACACCACTGTTGAGATGGAAAAATGGTACAAATTCTTTGGAAAGCTATCTGGCACTTCCTTAAAAAGCTGGATGTAGACATACCATTTGATCCAGAATAGATCCTACAGAATCAAGGGCAGTTATATGAACAGAAACATGCACATAAATGTTTATTGCAGTACAGCTAAAAGATGGAATCAACCAAGATGCCCAACAACAGATGAATGGATGAACTATGGTACATATACTCAATGGAACACTATGCAATGATAAAGAACAATGATGATTTTAGGAAGCATCTCAAAACCTGGTTTCAACTAGAAGACATTATGCTGAGTGAAATCAGTCAGCGGCACAAGGACAAATACTGTATGAGATCCCTACTATAAGAACTTAAAACATAGGCTCATGTACAGAAGAAAAGACTCTTTGACGGCTACAAAGGAGGGGCTAGGGGGAGGGAGAGAGTTTGTTATAGACTGGATAGTTGATAGCAATTTGGTTGGGTGAAATCGGTGACTGCACACACTAGAAAGAAGATCAATTCAACTGGACTTCAACATAACCTGAAAACTCTTCCAATCTTAACCCAATGTTGCAAGGATAGAGTAGCAGGGGCAGGGATCTGGGGACCATACTCTCAAGGGACATCGAGGCCAACTGGCATAACTACCCTATTGCTATCAGAGTCTTTTACATGCCATATAGGTGAGTGGCATCTGGGATCTTAAAAGCTAGCAAGTTGCAATCTGAGGTACAACAAATGGTCCCCGCTAATCTAGAACAGACAATCACCAGGAATAACAAAGACATGAGGGAAAAAGAGCCCCGGAGATAGAAGGACCCATGCGAATGGGAGACTGCAGCAACATGTGACCTGAAAAACCAGGTGCCCAGCCACCACCAAAGACAGCCGTGCTGGAACACATAATATTGAGTTCCTGTGGCAGCATGAGAAAAAGAGTGGTGCTCCTCAAGAATTCTACTAAAAGACTTCAACTGATGGTCCAGCAGCCTGGGGGTTCCCCTGGGAGCATGGCCCCTAGACTTGCTGCTACCCCTGACCAGAAAATATTACTGAAGTAAACTATTTGGACAGGAATGGGCTGGACTTAGAGACACAATGTGACCATATGGTGTGTATACTCTATAGTTCTACACATTTATAGGATCCTGCCCTACTGACCACTTATGAGGAGAGAGTGCAGAGGAGGAGACAGGACATTGTTAAGAGGATATGACATATAGAACAAAAAGGAGGAGTGTGCTGTCACTGTGCAAGGAGAGCATAAGAAGTCGCAGATAGGTGGGCATGCAAAGTTAATTTGGATTATAAACTTTCACTTAATCACAATTTAAAAAAAGATAGAACTGGTAAAATTCCTGAAGATGGGACAACAGTCATAATAAAGAATAATAATTTAAAAAGAAATGCAACAAAATCCAGCACCCAACAATGTCAAATTCACATTTTCTGGTATCCAATTAAATATTAATATACATTTGAAGAAGCAGGAAAATATGGCTCATAAACATAAGAAAAACTAGTTAGAAGAAACAAAACCAGTAGGCAGGGCCAAGATGGCAGACTAGACATGCGTCTTCTCAATTCCCTCTGAGAACTAAAGCCTGGAATGATAGCTTAACGGAGCAATGGACATCCAGGGAGTTCTAGAATCTGGCATAGTACTGTCAGATTTGGCTCTGCACCAGTAACAGACTAAATTACTCCTCTCATAGACAAGCCAGCAGCTGCTGACCCCCACTCCTGCTGACCAGCCACTTTGGAGAACTGCAGGAACTGATGCCTTCTTTGTTATCTAGGAGGCTGGCCATGAGCCAGAAAATACACTGAACTGAGGTGCTGAAGTAAACAGCATGTAATACAAAAGATAGTGCATGGGATATCCACATACTGAGAGCCTGCCTGCTGACTGAGGGCATCACTGCCCCTCTGCCCTCTCTTTTCTGAGCTGTGCCACAGAGTCTGCTGTTTTATGGCAGGAAGGTCAGCTTGGCTGGCACACCATCTTTGTTGGCTAGGAGGTGGAGCTACCCAGCCAGAAGCCTTAGCTGAGGCTGATTTTCAAGTGGAGCTGCAGCCCATCTGGCAAGTCCTTTTGGAGAAGAAAGTGACATTTGAGATGGCGAGAAAGTCCTAACCTGTCCCTACTTCTCACCACATCATAGTATCTGGGGACAGCCTATGAGATACTTCTGCTGTCAGCTAGAAGGTATGGCCTGCAACACCTGAGGGCCTAACTGTTTGGGACAGCAGCTGGACAATTCCCCATTTAGCAGTAAAGTACCCTTTTAAATAAGATCACCTTGAGAACTGCTGAGAGACCTGGTAGCATCTCCTCCACCCTTTAATGATCCATATCATAGGATCAGCTGACAACACTCTCCCCCAAGTGACTCTGTAAGTAGGGAGCCATCTTTGCTAGCCAGGAGGCAGAGTCTGTGACCCCAGAGAATTCACTGGAGGCCAGTCACTAGAGTACATAGAAATGGCTGGTGACCAACTCCCCTCTTAGAACTACACCTCAGCACCTGTTGAGGTAACACCAGAGAAATCAAACAGCTTCTAGATGACACACAGACAACAGACCATAGTTAACCATTTTAAGAAGTAGTCCACCATGGCTCTGGAAAACTCCCAGAATAAAGAAACAAAAAACTTCCCAAATGAAGAAGCCTTTCCAAACTATTGGAGGTGAATAGAGATTAAACAAAATGCAGCAGAACAAAATGAAAAATTAAGTAAGCTATTCAAACTGACAGAACATCAATGATCTGAAATCCAGCAGATCAATAACAAAATTACAGAATTAAACAAAGCCAAAAGAGCAGAATCAAGGAGATGGAAGTCACATTTAGTGGCGTTGAGGTTAGGACAACTGATAGGAGTACTTATGAGGAGAAAGCAGAGGAAAGAAACAAGATAAATGAAGAAGCATTAGGAAACCTGTGAGGCTCTATTAAGAGGAACAATTGGAGTTCCTAAACAAGGAGGGGTAAATGCAAATACAGAGAGCATTGCTATAGGGCTGCTGACAGAAATCTTCCCTAAAATTCTGAAAGAGAACATAGATATCCAAGATGTGTATTGAACACCACAAAAATTAGACCCCAAAAGAAAGACACCAAGACATATTATAATCAAGGTTAGTAAAATGAAACATAAACAAAGCTCTTAAAGACAGTGAGGATAAAAGCAAAGCTAACATTCAGAGGGATATCCTATAGGCTTTCTTTTGACTCCCTCACAGAAACGATGTTGGCATGAAAGCAGGAGAGGACACATTGAAAGCCCTGAAGGAGAAAATCTTCCAACCAAGAATTACGTATCCTGAAAAGTTTTCTCTCAAATATAATGGTGAAATTAAGACATTCCCAGATAAACAGAATCTTAGAGACTTTGTAAAAACCAAACTAAAACTACAAAAAAAAAAAATAAATAAAAAACCTGAAAGAAATTCTTTGCTTAAAAAACAAAACCATTAAAGGACATACTTAAGGAGGCAATTCAGGACACAGCATCCAGAATCCTACCAAGGGAAGTCAATAAGCTCAATGAAAACTACCTTATTAAAAGAAAGGAACCAGTGATATTAACATGAAAACTATGACATCACCACACTAAAAAGTGGGATATGTTACAATAGGTGTAACCCTTTCATATGGAGAGGAAAGTAAAAAGACATGCAGAAGTTAATATCTGGTTTAAACTTAGAATAGTAAGGGAGATCAGTGAGGTAGCTGTAAAGCAAAATAACAATGCAGTATATCAAAACAAGAAACATAATACAGGAGTCTCAACAAACACCAAATCACCACTGAAAAAGATGACAAGTCAAACCATAGAAAAGATTGACCCAGAACAGAATATTGAAAAAAAAAAAACACAAAAATGAATGCACCAAAATGACAGCACTAAACACATACCTATCAGTAATTACACTGAATGTAAACATACTGACCACTCCAATAAAGAGACAAGTGACACAGTGTATCAAAAGACACAACATACTTATATGTTGTTTACCAGAAACACATCTAAGACTCAAAGATATGAACAAACTGAAAATCAAAGGACAGAAAAATATATACCAAGCCAACAACACACAAAGCACAGCAGGAGTGGCAATACTAATCTTAGATAAAATAGATTCTAATGTAAGATCCACCATCGTGGACAAGGATTGTCACTATTTATTGCTGAAATGTTGACTACATAAACAGGACATAACTACATTAAATATCTATACACCCAATACCAGAGGATGTATATACATTGAACAAACACTGACAACATTGAAAAATGAAATAGATCACTCCACTGTAATAATTGGAGAACTTCAACACTCCACTTTCAGTAATGGAGAGGTCATCCAGAAAAAAACTCAGTAAAGATCCACAAAATCTTATTGCAACAATCAGCCAACTTGACCTTATTGAAAAATACAGAACTTTTCACTTAGCAACAGGTAAGTACAACTTCATCTCCAAAGTACATGGAACATTCCCCAGAACAGACCACATATTAGGACATAAAGCAAATCTTAACAAAATGCAAACCATTGAATTACTGCAAAGCACCTTCTCAGACCATAAAGCCATGAAAGTTGAAATCAGTAGCAGAAAAATCGCAGGTAGAAATCTGAACCCATGGAAACTGAACAACACCTTGCTGAAAAATTCATGAGTTATAAAATAACAAAAAATAAGTGCATGGAATCAAATGAGAATGAAAATGCATCCTATCAGAATCTATGGGATATAGTCAAAGCAGTTCCCAGAGATCAATTTATCTCTGTAAATGCACACATTAAGAATGAAGAAAGTCCCAACCCAAAGAATTAACCATGCAGTTTGAAGGAGTAGAAAGAGAGCAACAGAGGAACCCCTCGGGCACCAGAAGAAGACAGATAATAAAGATTGGGGCAGTACTAAATTAATTAGAGAAGAGAAGAGAAACCAAAAAATTAACAAACCCAAAAGCTGATTCTTCAAAAACATAAACAAAATTGATAAACCATGGGCTAAGTTTACAAAGAAAAACAAATAACCTGAATAAGAAATGAGACTGGAGAAGTCACAACAATCCAACTGAAATAAAAAATATCATAACAGAATACTATGAGAGTACTCTAACAGATTTGAAAACCTAGAGGAAATGGACACATTTCTAGATTCACATGACCTACCAAAATTAGCACAAGGAGAAATAGAACAATCCAATAAACTCATCACAATGGAAGAGATGGAAAAAGTCATCCAAAAACTACCAAGCAAAAAAAATCCTGGATCAGACGGCTTCACCGGAAAATTCTACCAAACTTTTAGAGAAGAGTTAACTCCAATACTTCTGAGACTTTTTCACAGCATAGATATGGATGGAATACTCCCAAATGCATTCTATGAAGCCAGCATAATGCTGATACCAAAGCCAGTGAAAGATCTCACAAAAAAAGAAAATTACAGACAAATATCACTCATGAACCTGGATGCAAAAATCTGCAACAAAATTCTAGCCCATAGAATATAACAACATATAAAAAAAAATTCAGCGTGACCAAGTTGGATTGATACCATAAATGCAAGGCTGGTTTAACACCAGAAAAGCAATTAATGTGATCAATCATATTAATAGCACAAAAGGTAAGAATCACCTGATTTTGTCAATTGATTCAGAGAAGGTATTCACAACTTCCAACACCATTCATGCTAAAAACTCTTAGCAAATAGGACTAGAAGGCAAATTCCTCAAGGCAATAAGGGGCATCTATGCAAAGGAAACTGTGTACAACATCCTGAATGATGAGAGACTGAAAGAATTTCCCTTGAGAACAGGAACTAGACAAGGATGCCCACTCTCACCACCTCTATCCAACACTGTACTAGAGGTTCTAGCCAGAGTGATCAGACAAGACAGAGAAAAAAAGGGCATCCTCATCAGCAAATAAGAAGTAAAAATCTCCCTATTTGCAGATGATATGATTGCATATATACAAAATCCTAAAGAATCCATAAAGAAACTATGGGAACTAATAGAGGAATTCAGCAAAGTCTCAGGATACAAGATAAACACAAATAAGTCAGTAGGATTCCTTTATATCAACAAAGAGATTATCAAAGAAGAAATCAAATCAGTGCTATTTACTATAGCCCTTAGTAGAAAAAATATCTAGGAATAAATCTAATCAGAGAAATAGCAGACCTTTACAAAGAGAACTACAAGACCTTACTGCAAGAAACTAAGAAAGACTTACATAAATGAAGAAACCTACTCTGCTCTTGGATAGGAAGACTTAATATTGTGAAAATAGCTATTTTACCCACAGCAATCTACATTTACAATGCAATTCCAATACAAATTTCAGTGTCATTTTTTAATGAGATGGAGAAACAAATCACCAACTTTGTTTGGAAAGGGAGGAAATCCCAGATAAGTACAGCACCACTAAAGTACAGGAACACAGTGGGAGGCCTCTCACTACCCAACTTTTGAACCTGTTACACTACAATAGTAGTCAAAACAACCTAGTACCAGTAGAAAAAGAGACATATAGACCAATGAAACAGAGTTGAGATGTTACCATCCTTTTATGAACAGTTGATGTTCAACAAATTCCCTACGATTTTAAAGTGGGGTAAAAATAGTCTCTTTAACAAATGGTGCTGGGAAAACTAGATGTCCATCTGCCAAAATTGAACAAGACCCATATCTCACACCTTACACAAAAACTAATTCAAAATGTATCAAAGACCTAAATATCAAACTTAAAACGATAAACATCATGCAAGAAGAAATAGGATCAACGATGGACATTCTAATACACAGCTGAGACAGCCTTCAGAATCTGACAAAGCATGATCGACAGAAAAGAGCACAGATAAATGTGAACTACTAAGAATCAAACACTTATGCTCGTCCAAAGACTTTATCAAAAGAGTTAAAAGACCACCTACAGAATGGGAAAAAATATTTGGCAACTACATGTCAGACCAACGTCTGATCTCCATAATCTACAAGGTACTGCAAAATATCAACCAGACAAAGGTAAATAACCCAGTTAAGCAATGGGCAAAGGAGATGGACAGACATATGAGGAAATCCTCACAATCATTACCTGTTAGAGAAATCTAAATCAAAATTACAAGGTGATACCATCTCTCCCAACAAGGTTGGGCATAATCCAAAAAACAAAACAACAAATGCTGGAGAAGTTGTGGAGAGACTGGAACTCTCCTACACTGCTGCTGGGATGGCAAAGTAGTACAACCTCTTTGTAAAGCAATCTGGTGCTTCCTTAAAAAACTGGAAATAGATATATCATTTGATCCAGTAATCCCATTGCTCAGAATTTATCCTACAGAAACAAAGGCTGTCATGTGAACAGACACGTGCACATGAATGTTCATTGCAGCACAGGCCACAATAGCTAAAATATAGAATTAACCTAGACGCCCATCAACAGACGAATGGATAAACAAACTGTGATGCATATACTCAGTGGAAAACTATGCAATGATAGAAAAACAATGATTTTGGGAAACACCTCATAACCTGGTTTCAAATGGAAGACATTATGCTGAGTGAAATCGGCAGCATGAGGACAAATATTGTATGAGATCCCTGTAATAAGGACTTAAATATAGGCTTATGCACAGAAGAAAAGATTCTTTGATGGCTACAAGTGCAGGGGAAGGGGAACAAGTTTTGATCATAGATCAGATAGTTGATAGAAATTTGGTTAGGTGAAAGCAGTGACAATAGCAGAAAGTAGATCAACGTAGCTGGACTTCACCATGAACTGACAGCTCTTCTAACCTCAGCCCAATATTGCAATGATAGAGTAGCAGGGACAGGGTGTGGGGGCCATGCTCTTGGGGTACTTGGAGTTGAATTGGCATAATTAGCCCATTACAAAGAGTCTTCTGTACCCTATATCATTGAGTGGTGTCTGGGGTCTTAAGAGCAAGCAAGGTGCCATCCGAAGTACACCAAATGGTCACAACTCAGCTGGAATAGATGATCACTGAGAACACCAAAGACACTGGGAAAGAAAATCCAGGAGACAGAAGACCCATGTATATGGGAGACTGTATCAACATGTGACCAGAAGAAACAGATGGTGTCCAGCCACCACCAAAGACAGCCGTGATAGGGCATACAATGTTGAGTCTCTATGACAATGTGAGAAAAAGCAGGGAGCAGTTCAAGAGCTGTATTAAAAGATGACAATCGATGTTCCTGCGGGGGATCCTCTGGGAGCACGGCCCCTAGATCTGCTGCTGTCCCTGTCTAGAAAACATTACTGAGGTCAATTCTTCCAACAAAAATGGGGACACAATGTGACCATATGGTAAATATATTTTACGGTTCTATGCATTTATAGGAGGCTGTCCTACTGGTCTCTTTGTAGACAGGAGAGAAGAGGGGGCAGAAGAGGGGGTAGGAGCTTGTTAAGAGGATACGACAAGTAAAGAATGAAAAGGAGGAGTGTGCTGTCATGGGGCAAGTAGAGCAGAAAAGCTGCAGATAGGTGGGCATGCAATATTGATTTGGATTGTATGCTTTCACCTAATCACAACTGAAAAAAAAAGAAGCAGACTCAGAAATAACAAGTATAATGAAATTATCAGACGAATATGTTAAAATAACTGAGCATACAAGTGTTTGACCGCTAACCAAAAAAGGTTAGCAGTTTGAATCCATCAGCCCCTTGTTGGAATCCCTCTGAGGAAGTTCTACTCTGTCATATGGGATGGCTATGAGTCAGAATCAACTAGATGGCAATGAGTTTGGGTTTTTGTTGTTGTTGTTTGTTTTCTTTTGTGTGTGTGTGTGTGTGTGTGTATACGAGATCTGACAACCAAGTTTATGAACTCATCGCAGAAGATGTGCTACATGCCCCATTGCTGAATATCACTATGTTCACATTTGAAGTACTCCCGTTGGGAAGCTATGCACTGATGCCAGTGCCTAGTCCACCCTTCAAAAATAATTTTGGAACTCTTTTTCTTGAATGGCCATCAGAGCTGTCATCATATTGCCCTTGATGTACTGAATGTTATCAAAATGTCTTTCTTCTAATATTTCCTTTATCATCAGGTAAAGAAAAAGGTCACTGGAGGTCAGATCAAGTGACTAGGGAAGGTGTACTAACACAATTACTTGTTTACTGGCTGAAAACTCTCTCACAGACAGCTATGCAATTGAGCTTGCAAATTTGCCACCTTGTTACTGTGCACAATGGCCATTTCAGAGCCAAGCCAAGTGCCCTCGAGTTCAAAAATTGCTTTGAAGGTGGACTAAGTAAGCACTGGCAACAGTACATAGCTTCCCTTGGGAGTACTTCAAAGGTGACTGTAGTGATATTCACCAGTGAGTTATGTAGCACTTAGAACAATTAAGTTTGTAGACTTAATTGTGGAACCTCATACATACATACATAATGCACACAGTGTGCTAAAGAATTTAAAGGAAAAAAATGAATGTACTGAGAAGTGGGAAATAAGGAAAAACACATAGAACTACAGGAAATTGAAAATACAGTATCTGACATGTGAATTGTACTAGATTGCCAGCAATATTGATCTTACAGAAGAAAAGAACAGTGAATTTGAAGATACTGCAATAGACACTATTTAAAGTAAAGCATACAGATAAGAAAGACACGAAAAAATAAAAGAACAATGTGTCAGTAATTTGGGGGAAACTATCAGTTGGTCTAAAACGTGCAATTAAAATATCAGCAGGAGAGAAAGAGAGAAATATTTTTACAAGTGTAGTGGAAAATGCTCCAAAATTGATGAATGCAATGAACCTTGGTTGTGTAGTGGTTAAATGCTATGACTGCTAGTCAAAGAGTTGGCAGTTCAAATCCACCAGGTGCTCCTTGGAAACTCTATGGTGGGAGTTCTACTCTGTCCTACAGGGTCACTATGTGTCAGAACTGACTCAAAGACAGTGGGTTTGGGTTTGGGTTTATGAACTCTACATCTGAGAAATTTGTCTCAAAGCAGACTCACACTGTTATGAATGGTGGCAAGTCCTGAAGTCCATAGATAACGCATTAGTTGGAGATCTCACCTGAATCACATAGCAGTAGGGGCTGATGAACCCAGAGTCAGAAGATCAGAGTAGGCTATGGATACAGGCAAATCTCAAAGCTGGCAGATCAGGTTACAGGTTGCTGGTTCAAGTGCCAAGAATCAGCAGTCAGATGATGATTAGCCAGGAGCAGGAAACAGAGCAAATAATCTATTTGCCTATCTATCTGTCTGTCTGTCAATACTCTATCTACATATACATATACACGTATAGACACGTATAGGTATCTACACATGCATACATACATACATGTTGGGTGCAGGTCACACCAACGAGGAACTCCTACAACTAACTAGCAGAGCACATCAGATCACATCATGGATGCCATGGATTGAATCGTGTCCCCTCAAAAATACGTGTAGGCATTTAACTGAACCAGGATTCCCTGTATTCTGCAATTGCCCTACATTTTGTGATTTTCTGGTGCTGTAAATCCTAATCTCTGCCTGTGGTTAACAGAGCGAATTATGTTAGAGAAGATTAGGGTGGGAGTGTAAATCCCCTCATAAGATCACCTCCCTGTTTATTGTAAAGGGAGTTTCCCTGGAGTGTGGCTTGCACTACCTTTCATCCTCTCATCCTATGAGGGATAAAAGGAAAAGGAAGCAAGGAGAGAGTTGGAAATCTCACAGCGTCAAGAAAGCAGCACTGGGAGAAGAGCACATCGTTCAGACCTGAGGTTCCTGTGCCAAGATGCTCCCTGAATAAAGACCAATGCAACACAAAGACTTTCCTCCAGAACTGACAAGGGAAAAAGGCTTCTCCTGGAGCAGACACCCTGAATTTGGACTTGTAGTCTACTGGACTGTGTAAGAATAAACTTTTCTTGTTAAAGCCTTAGTTTTGTGGTATTTCTGTTACAGCAGCACCAGACAATTAAAACAATGGAAATGATTACATTATACCATGATATGGAAAATAATTACATCAGAGCACAAAATGGAAGATAATTGCATAATACTGAGAGCCATGGCTTAGCCAAGTTGACATGTAAACTGGCCAGCCAAGATCCATAACTGCAAAGAAAACCACACTAACTGGTTTACCAAATCAAAAAAAACAAGTGATAGCAAGGAAAATCTTAAAGGCAACCACAGGGGATAAAGAGACATATAAGAGAATCAAAGATAAGAAGTACTGAAGAATTCTCATTAGAAATTATATAGACTAAAACACATGAGAACAACATATTTCAAAGGTAAAAAAACAAAACAAAACACAACTACTGTCAACTTATAATACCATTTTAAAACAAAACAAAATAAAAATCCTGTTGCTGTCAAGTTGATTCCAATTCATAGTGACATCATAGGGCAGGGCAGACCTGCTGCATGGTATTTCCAAGGAGTACCTGGTGAATTTAAACCACTGAAATTTTGATTAGCTGCTGAGCTCTTAACCACTGCACCACCAGGGCTCCTAGAATACTATACTCAGTGAAAATGTTTTCCAAAAATGATTCCAACATAAAACCATTTTTAGACAACCTCAAGCTGTAAAAATTCATCACTCATAGACTTGCATTAAATGAAATGTTAAACTATGTTATTGAGAAGAAACAAAAATAGCAGCAAACAGAAATGTGTCAATAAAAATGAATGCAGAGAGTTAGAAATAGTAAATAACAGGGTAATATAAAATATTTTTCTCATTGAATTAATTTAAAAGATCTTTGTTTAAGGAAAAATAATGAATATTGTAACATTTTTTAATATGTAAACTATTCAGTAACAAAAACATAAAGAATGGGATAAAAAATGGAAGTCTAATACAAAATTCTTACATGTGAAGTAGCGTAATAATGTTACAGGTGAATTGTGAAAGTTAAAATTGTGAAAGGTGAAAGTTAAAGATGTATATTGGGAACCATGGAGCAACCACTGAAAGCAAATAATCATAGCTAATGTGCAACAGGAAGATAAAATGGAATAATGAAAGTACTCACTTAAGTTCCCCAAAAGGCCAGACAAGTGTGAAAAAGGAACAGAAACCAAACGGAATAAATTGAAAACAAATAGCAACATGTTGAATTTAAACTAAAATATAAACAAGTACATTAAAAGGACATGATTAAAACATTTACATTGGAAGGCAGAGACTGTAACATTGTAAAAAGCACAATCAAACTATATGCTGTTTACAAAAAAACTCAACATAAGTATAATAACACAGATAAGTTAAAAATGAAGAATACATAAATGCATACCAGGAAAATAATTATAATAAGTGGCGATATTAATAACAGACCAAGTAGACTTCAGAACAAGGAATATTATAGCGAATAAAGAAAGACATTTCACAGCAATGAAAGGGTCAGTTTATCCAGAAAACAGCAATTCTAAGTGTTTATGAACTAATAGTATTTCAAAATACATGAAGCAAGAACTGAAAGGAGAAAGATCTGTAATTACAGCCAAAGATGCAACCCCTTGCTGATTCATTAATAGAGTAAGTAGGCATAAAATGCGTAAGGAGAGATTCCCTAAGCAACATTATCAAACCAACATAACCAATTAACTTTTTTCATTTTTTACAATTCTTCACAAATAACAACAAAATAACACTTTTTCCCCAAGCTTACGTGAATGGAATGTTCTTAGAAACTGATCATATTCTGGACCATAAACAATAAATACATACAAAAAACTCAAAAAGTTTGAAATAATTCAAATAATAAAAAGTATGCTACCTAGCCGTGATGAAACTAAAATAGAAACCAACCACAGGAAGATATCTGGGAGAGCCCCAAATATTTGGAAATTACACAACACATTTCTAAGTTATCCATGGATCAATGCAGAAGCCATAGGGGAAATTTGCACACATTTTAAATTTAATGAAAATTATAACAAAATGTCTAAACTTCTTGAAAATAGGTAAAGCAATGTATAGAGGGAAATTGGTAGCATACAATATTTATGTTAAAAATAAGGAGAGATGGTGGACAGTAAGGACAAGTGTTGGCTGAGTGGATACTAGAAGGGAAGAGTGTAAGAGTGTGCTGTCACAAGGTGAGAAGAGCAGATAGAGTTGTAGAGAGGTGGGTACTTGGGGTTTTATATGGCAGATTGACTTGGATTGTAAACTTTCGCTTAATCACAATTAATAAAATTAAAAAAAGGAAAAGTCTCAAATAAATTAAGTGTTAAACTTGAGAAACCAAAAATAGAAGAGTAAATTAAACTCATAGCAAACAGAAAGAAGGAACCAGTAATTATAGCAGTAGAAATTAATTAAATGTAAGACAGTAGAGAAAAACAGTAAAATAAAAAAATCTTTCTCTGAAAAGATCAACAGTGTTGACAAACCTCTAGGTAGACTTAACAAGAACAAAAAGACATGTGTTAACAATATCATGAATGAAATACGAATCAACACTATAGATCCTACAGACATTAAAGGATATTTAGAGAATATTCTGAATATTAGGCCAAATTTTGAAAATACTGAAGAAATAAATTCCATCAAATATACAAATTAGCAAGGCTCACTCAAGAAGAAATGAATAAACTGAATAGTTCTGTATTTATTAAAGTAACATGATTTGTATTTATAAAACTTCCACCAAAAAAGAAACTCTAGACACAGATCATATCTCTGGTGAGTTCTACCAAGCACTTAAGGAAAAGTTAATACTAGTTCTATACTAGCTCTTACAAAAAGAGTTTTAAAGAAGAAACACTATCCCAACAGTTTTATCAGACCAGCATGACACTGATACTAACACTAGACAAACACATTTCAAGAAAGAAGACTACAGCGTATCTCTCATGAACATAGACATAAAACTCCTTAATCATGTGTTAGCAAATTAATCCAAAAATACATAAAAAGAGTTGTACATCATGACAAAATGGTGTTTATCCCAGGAGGCAAGGTTGCTGCAGCATTCACAAATTAAGCAACATAACTCACCACACAACAGATTGAAAAGTAAAACACTTGATCTTCTCAATATAGAGTACATGAGACTAAGTTATGCCATCTTCACATTTGTACTTCTCTCAAGACAGATTTGTTAACTTTTCGTGGTATATTCACTCTTCATGGTATATTCAATATTCTTCACCATCGTTGTAATTCAAAGATCAATTTTTCTTTGGTTTTCCTGTGAACAAGAAGCAACTGAAAATGGTTTGGGTTGTGACAACTTTAGTCCTCAAAGTGACATCTTTGCTTTCCAACACTTTAATAAAGAGATCTTTTGCACTACATTTCCCCAGTGCAATACATCATTTGGTTTCCTGACTGCGGCTTTTAAGAGCTTTTACTGTGAATCTAAGTAAAATGAATTCTTGACAATTTCAATCTTTTTTCCATTTACCATGATGTTGCATATTGGTCCAGTTGTGAGGACTTTTGCTTTCTTTATGTTGGGGATGTAATCCATACTGAAGGCTATATAGTCTCTAATCCTGTTCAGAAAGTGCTTCGAGTCTTTTTTGCTTTCAGCCAGCCAGGTAGTGTCATCTGCATATGGTAAGTTGTTCAGCAGTCTTCCTCCAATCCTGGTGCCAAGTTGTTCATGTAGTCTAGATTTTCTGATTATTTGCTCAGCATATAGATTGAATAAGTATGATGAAAGCATGCAACCCTGATGCACACTTTTCCTGATTTTAAATAACATGGTATACCCATGTTCTCTTTGAATGACTGCTTCTTGGTCTATGTAAAGATTCCTTATAAGCACAATCAGGTATTCTCAAATTCTCATTCTTTGCAATGTTATCCATAATTTGTTATGATTCTACAATCGATTGCCTCTACATAGTCACTAAACCACAAGTAAGTATCTTTTTGGTATTCTCTGCTTTCAGCGAAGTTCCATCTGTTATCACCAATGAAATCCCTTGTTTTGAATCTTGTTTGAATTTCTGGTCATTTACTGTCATTGTATTGCTGCAACAATTTCTGAATCATCATCAGCAAAGCTTTACTTGCTGATGTTTACTTTAATGATATTGTTTGATAACTTCCACATTTTGTTGTATTATCTCCCTTTGGAATGGGCACAAATATGGATTCCTTCCAGTTGGGTTGTTAGATTGGGTTGTTATCTTTCAAATTTCTTGACATAAACAAGCTATCAGATCCAGCACAGCATCTGCTTGTTGAAACGTCTTAATTGATAACCCATCAATTTCTGAAGTCTTCTTTTTGGAAATTAAAAGGCAAATTAAAATCATAATATGATGGCTTTACACACCTATTGCAAAAAACCCACTGCCATTGAGTCGATTCTGACTCATAGTAACCCTGTAGGAGAGATTAGAACTGCCCCTATAGAATTTTCAAGGAGTGTCCAACAGATTCAACCTCCTGACCCTTTGGTTTGCAGAAGTAGCGCTTAACCACTACGCAATCAGAGTTTCCATACACCTATTAGAGTGTATGAAATTTACAAAGAACAAAACCTGGCATTACTAAGATCTGACAAAGATATGTAATAACTGGTTCTCACACACATTGATGGTGGGAATGCATAATGAGACAGCTACTTGGGAAACTAGTTCAGCAGTTTTGTGTTAAGTTAAACAGGCACTATCATATCAGCCAGTAATTCAGTCAGTAGGTACTTATTCAAATAAATTATAAATCTAAACACACAAATACTTGTATTTGAATGTTCATAGCAGCTTTGTTCATAATCACCAAATCCTGAAACAACATTGTTTTAGTCAGCTAGTGCTGCTCTAAGAGAAATACCACAGAGTGGATGGCTTTAACAAAGAAAAGTTTATTCTTACACAGTCGGGTAGTTTACAAGTCCAAATTCAGGATGTCTGCTCCAGGGTAATGCTTTCCCCCTTGTAGGCTCTGGAGGAAAGTCTGGTATTACATCAGTCTTTGTCCAGGGAGCGTCTTGGCCAGGAACCTTAGGTCTGAAGGATGTACTCTTCTCCTGATGCTGCTTTCTTGATGGTGTAAGGTTCCCAATTCTCTGCTTACTTATCTTTCCTTTTATCTCTTGCAGGACGAAAGGATTAAGGGAGGGGCATACCATGCTCCAGGGAAACTCCCTTTACAGTGGAGCAGGGAGGTGATCATGTGAAGGGATTTACAGTCCCACCCTAACCCTTTAACATACAGCACAGGAAAAATCACAAAATGAAGGACAATCACAAGATATTGGGAATCATAGCCCACCCACACAGCTACACATATTTTGGGGGGTCAATTCAATCCATGACATCCCACCCTTTGGCATCCCAAAAATCACATCTTTGAAACACATAATACATTCATCCCATGTGATAGAAGTCTTAAATCAGTTCCGAGTCCAAAATTTAAAAATTTCTTTGCATCGGATCCGACTCGATGGCACTTGGCTTGGCTTGCATCTATTAAACCTAAAATGTAAGCTGTCTGCTTCCAAAGGTGCAATGACAGAACAGGCACAGTTAGACATTCCATTACAACTGGGAGAAATTGCAGGTGAAGAAGGCATCAACGAGTAACAGACAAGTCAACAAAACTCGTTACATTAGCCCTCAAAGCTTTGAAAATACACTTACATTTTCAGAGACATGCTACAGAATGGTCCTGCCCTCCAGTATTGGCCACACTATCTGGATTCTGAGTGGAGACCCTCAGCCCTGCAACTCTGCCTTCAAGGCTAACTTGGACAGAAACTCTGCCCTGTTGTCTTCAGGTGCACCCTAAGCCCAAGTAAATGGCAATTCCACCCTTACAAATACAGAACTTCATGGTTCCACCCTTTCAAAACCCTGAGATCATGGCATACCTTTTGAGACTGAGGCATCTGAGCTTCTCACACTGTTTGTCTCTTCAGCTTCCTATGGCCTCATGACTCGGGCCTCAGGCACACATCTGCCCTGTCAGGGCAAGTGTTCCAAAGCTCAGTATCTCTACTAATTCAAGTGCCCAGAGGCAACCCACTCTTGCTGGAAAGCATTCTGCACAAGGCACTCAGCTCTCTTGTTCTGTGGGTCATCAAGGCTAGCTCCACCAGTTAGAGAGCCCGGAAGTACCCCATTCCATGAGGGAAACTGTGCACTGGCACTTAGCTCTCTTGCTCCATGGGTCTGCTCCAGTGCTGCCTCTGGTTCTGCCACTGCTGCTGCTGCTGCCACCAGTTCTCTGCTGATTCTCATCATCTGCACCTTCTTTATTCCTACTGAATCTTCTATCTGTTTACAGTTTCAAAATGGCTCCCACATTTTAGATATTTGCTAGAGCAGCACCCAACTCCCACAGTACCAAATTCTTTTTTAGTCAGCCAGTGCTGCTCTAACAGAAATACCAGAGTGGATGGCTTTAACAAAGGAAAGTTTATTCTCACACAGTCTGGTAGGCTACAAGTCAAAATACAGGATGTCCACTCCAAGGGAAGTCTATCCCCCTTGTTGGCTCTGAAGGAAAGTCTCGTATTACATCAGTCTTTGTCCAGGGAGCATCTTGGCCAGGAACCTCAGGTCTGAAGGATGTGCTTTTCTCCCGGTGCTGCTTTCTTGATGATGTGAGGGTCCCAATTCTCTGCTTGGTTCTCTTTCCTTTTGTCTCTTGCAGGATGAAAGGATTAAGGGTAGGGTAAGCCATGCTCCAGGGAAACTCCCTTTACAGTGGAGCAGGGAGGTGATCTTACAAAAGGATTTAAAGTCCCACCCTAATGTTTTAACATACAGCACAAGAAAATCACAAAATGGAGGACAATCACAAAATATTGAGAATCATGGCCTAGCCCCATGGCTACACATATTTTGGGGGGGGGGGGGAGGCACAATTGAATCCATGACAAACATCAATGTCCACTGAGTGATCTATACTTAAACTGTGGTATACCTATGCAATGCAATTCTCTTCAGCAGTAAAAAGGAATATGCTATTGATATTACTCACGACAAGGAAAAATTTCAAAGACATAACTTTGAGTGAAAAGGCAATCTCAAAATGGTATATGCAAGGTTGTTATATATTTAAGATACTCTAGAAAAGGTAAAATTATAGGGACGGAAGCCAGAGTAGTGGCTACCAGGATCTGGGGTTTGGAGGAGAAAGTGAATTACAAATGTTCACAAGAGAACTTTATCGGATGGTTGAAATATTTTACATACAGATTAGGATGCTGTTGCATGATGGGAAAAATTTGAAATATTTATGGGACTGTCATCAAAAAAGGTCAGTCTGATATTTAAATAATACATATGATTTTTGAAAAATGTGAAGTTCTGATTAAACAGTGCTTACAGGGAAATCTGTATCTTCAGATGTTTATATTGGTAAAGGGAAAGGACTAAATTAAATGATTTAAGTGGCACTTGGCTTTGGCTGACAACTAAAGGAATCAGGAAAATGAAAGATACTATAGTAAGTGCAATAAAGTAAGAAAAGGAAATAAAAGCCAGCCACATTGGAAAGATATAACATTGCCTTTATTTGTATGTAACATGATCATCTATGAAAAAAATATGACAGAACCTTCAAAAAGCTACTAGTATTTATTACTTTAGAAGACAGAAGGATGAAAGATCAGTCTACAGAAGTTGATTGTACTTAAATATGCTAGTGATGTTTGAAAGTGTAATTGAAAAAATACGCTGTTTAAAATTGCATGTGAAAATGTGAAACATGAAAATCTGATATGCTGAAAACTACAAAGCATTATTAAGATAAGTTAACAAAACCCAAATATATGGAGCAATATTCCTTGTTCATGTGTTGGAAGACTCAATATTGCTGTAAGTTCTACGTAAATTGATCTATAGATCAATGCTAACTAAATAAAAATTCTGAAACTTTTGTCGAAGAAATTGACAAGCTGATTCTGTAGTAAGAAAAGGAAGAAAATATTAAAGAGTAAAAGTCAATGAAATAGAAAAAAGAAACACAATAGAGAAAAATCAATTTAAAAAAGTGATTCTTATAAGTGAGCAGTAATTTAGCTAGACCAACTGAGAAAAAATTAGAAACTATTGATACCAGGAACAGAAGAAAGAAAATACTACAGGTCTTATAGACACTGGAAGGAAAATAGAGGCAATTATAAGTAAGTTTATGCTAATAAATTAAACAACTTAGATGAAATAGATCATTTGAAAGACATATATTACCAAGCTAATACAAGATAAAATAGAAGATCTGAAATGTTGTTACTTATTAAATTTATAATTAAACTCTTTTCCACAAAAAAATACCCTGCACCTCAGACTTCACTAGTGAATTTGAGCAAACAAAGAAGAAATAATACTGATACTACACGTATTGTTTCAGAAAACGGGGAAGAAAATATTTCCCAACTCTTTTTACAAGGTCTCTATAACTCTGATATAAGAAAAAATCAACAGACATTAAAAAAGAACTGCAGACCACTATCCCTCAAAAGCACAGATAACATAGATGCAAGAATCCTTAACAAAATATTAGCAAATTGAATCCAGTAATAGATAAAAAAATAATATATTATGATTAAGAATGTTCTGTCAGAGGAATACAAAATTGGTTTATGATTTGAAAAGCAATGGATATAACTGACCAAAATAACAGATAAAATGAGAAAAATATATGATAATCCCAACAGATACCAGAAAACATTTTTGTTAAAATTAACATCCTTTTATAAAAAAATAATAACTCGGCATACTACAAATAGGAATGAACTTCCTTAGCCTCATAAATGGCACCTGTGAGAATCCTACAGCCAACACAATACTCTAAGGAGACCTGGGGGTACAGTAGTTATGGGTTTAGATGCTAACCAAAAGATTGGGGATTCAAACCCACCAGTGGCTCTGAGGGGGAAAAGGCCTGGTGATCTGCTCTTATAGTAATTATAACCTAGAAAACCCCATGAAGTTGTTCTCATCTGTCATATAGGGCTATGAGGAGTCAGACAAATCAATGACACACCAAAACAACAACAACATGACACTTAATGGTGAAATACTGACTAATCCTCCCTCAGACTACAAATGAAACAAACCAAACCCAAACCATACCCATTGCCATAGGGACCCTATAGGTCAGATTATAACTGCCCCATAGAGTTTCCAAGGAGTGTCTGGTGGGCTTGAACAGTCAGCCTATTTGGTTGGCAAACAGCACTTAATCAGTACACCACAAAGATTTATAGAAACGCCCAACAGAGTTTCCCTGGAGCTCTTGGAAGTTTTGAACCTTCTGGTTAGCAGATGAAACACTTAACCACTATGCAACCAGGAAACAAGACGCCCACAATAACCATTTCTATTTAACATTGTGCAAAATATCTTAGCCGCTGAAATGAGGCATGAACAAACAACAGACAAACAAATGGCATAAACTTTCTTCTTGTAAAGGTGGAAGACAGTAATGCGATTCACTCCCACCCAAAAGAATAAAAAAATAGAAAAACTATATGAAATAATTGTTTTCAAAACACTGAACATCTGACAGCAAAGGACATGACCCCTAAGAGATGGGAAACAAACAATATGAGTCCTGTGATTGCACCAGCTTGAGAAAGTTCCCAAGCTGTGGTTCAAGGAAAGGAATGCAGGCAGAGGCCAGCAAATTCCCTGAATTGATGAGATGGAACTGCAAGTCTAGGAAGACCAGAGAAAGTAGAGTTGGAGCTACACAAGAATGCCCACTCCCACCACTGCTATTCAACATTGTACTAGATGTTCTAGCCAATGCAATAAAGCAAGAAAAGGAAATAAAAGCCATTCACATTGGAAAGATATAAAATTGTCTTTATTTGTATATAATATGATCATCTATAAAAAAATGGCAGAACCTTTAAAAAGCTACTAATATTTATCACTTTAGAAGACAGATGCAAGATCAATGCAAGTTGATTGCATTTATATATGCCAGTGATGTTTGAAAGGAAAGTGTAATTGAAAAAATATTTTGTTTAAAATTACATGAAAAAACGTGAAACATGAAAATCTGAAATGCTGAAAACTACAAAGCATTATTAAGATAAATTAACAAAATCCAAACATATGGAGGTATATTCCTTGTTCATGTGTTGGAAGACTCAATATAAGTTTTATGTAAATTGATCCATAGATCAATGCCAACTAAATAAAAATTCTGAAACTCTTTTCTGGAAGAAATTGACAAGCTGATTCTAAAATTCATATGAAAATGCAAAAGGCAAAACACAGTTAAAACAACATTTAAAAGAGACAAAGTTGGAGGCCTATTTTTTTTATATAAATAGAGCACACCTGCTGCTCTTGTTGGCCAACTGCTTTCTCCCCACCCTGCAAGACATGTTCTTAAGCACGCTATTTTGAATTTTTACAGCAACATGTAAAAAAAAATATTGGCATATTGGAGCTTACAAAAATATCTAACAAGCAGTGGGAGTGATTGACATACAAACATGGAGGCATGCATTATTTGCATAAAATACGATAATATCTCTTGATTTCCAGACTTATTCTGAAGTTATAGTAATCAAAACATCCCGGTATTGGAGTCAAAATGAATCAATGAAGTAGAATTGAGTCCAGAAACAAACCAACACATATATCAACAATTGATTTTTTTACAACATTGCAAGTATATTTAATGGAGAAAAGATAGTTCTTTCAACAAAAAGTATTAGAATATATATCTATACACACACACACAGATCTCTCTAAAATAAATGATCTTTAATCTACACATGGTACCATATACAAAATGTTTACTCAGAAAAGAAACAATGTTCTAAATTTATAAATCAAAACTGCAAAATTCTAAACTTTAAAATATCTAAAAGAAAATACAGGAGAAAATTCTTGTGGCACACTGAAATACTACTCAGCAATGAAAAAGATTGACCTTTTGGAATATTCAACAAGATGGATGAATCTCTAAAAAATTATGCTCAATGAAAGAAGACAAGCAAGAGTCCATACAAGTTACAGTTGTATAAAGTGCTAAACATGTGCACACTAAACTACAGTGACAGGAAGCTAATGACTTGGAAGGGAGAGAGAGATGGGAGACAGGGCTTAACGAAGGGTGTGAGAAATTTTTTGGAGTATTGAATTTATTTATTGTTTTGATTTGGTAATTACTTCATGAATACATACATTGGTAAAGATGTGTAAAAATGTACACTTTAAATAAATATACATTAAAAAAGCCCATTGGAGTGAAGTCAGTTCTTACTCATCATGACACTGTGAGATGTCACTGCCCCACAGGGTTTCTGAGGAGCACCTGGTGGATTCAAACTGTTGACTTTTTGGTTAGCAGCCATAGCTGTTAACCACTATACCACCAGGGTTTCCTTAAATATGCATAATTTATTTTACATCCATTATACTTCAATAAAGATACTTTTTTTTCCCTTAAAATGGCATTGAGATTGGAATGAAGGCAATAATACTATCTTTATTCACAGATGACATGATACTGTGCACAGCAAATTCTAAGGAATCTATCATAACAGCTATTAGGACAAATGACGTTAGCAAGTTTATCATATACAAAATTGTCTTAGTTTGGGTTCTCAGGAGGAGTAAAGCCAGTAACATCTGTATAGGTAACACATATAGAGAAATTTTCTTCAAGGAAATGATACATGCAATTCTGAAAAAATGACTCAGGCAGTTGTGGGAACAGGCAAGTTCCAAATCTGTGGGTCAGGCAACAGACTGAACAACTCTACTGGCTCATGTGGTTGCAGGGACGTGTCAACCCAAAATCTATAGGTCACGTGGCAGTCCTCTGCAGGCTAGTGGTGTTTCCAGGGCTGGTGAATACACAAACTGCAGAAGAGGTGGCAGACTAGAGACTTCTACAGGCTTATGCCCCAGGAATCAGAGATCAGATGATAAGAAGAGTGCAGGGTCAAGAAAAGGAGTGGATTTTTCCAGAACATCCCTTTATATACTGGAGTCAGGCCATGTGCCCAAGGAAACTCCTTTTTCAACTGATTGGCTGCTCACATCAGATCACAAAGTGGAAAGAAATTATACAGTGTCTGCCAAACCTTCACAATCATAATATGAGCTGACATACAACATTAACCATCACAAAAGACAATATATGAATATCAAGTGTATTTTTACTTTGGCAATAAATAGTTTGAAAGTTAAATAAGAATACTACCATTTATTATTTCATCAGGAATTTGAAATACATGTAGGAATAAATGTAACAAAATATCTGCAAGATCAGTACCCTGAAATACTATAAAATAGAGAAATTTAAAAGACCTAAGTAGTTTACTTATGCACTCCTTAGGATTCTCTGCATATAGAGTCATATCATCTGCGAATAGGGAGATTTTTACTTCCTCTTTGCCGATACTGATGCCCTTTATTTCTTTGTCTTGTCTAATTCCTCTTGTTAGAACTTCTAGCACAATGTTGAATAGAAGTGTGAGAGTGGGCATCCTTGTCTAGTTCCCATTCTCAAGGGGAATTCTTTCAGTCTTTCACCACTCAGGACAACGAAGGCAGTTTGCTTTGCATTGAGGAATTTCTCCTCTATTCCTATTTTACTGAGTTTTCAGTGTGAATGGGTGTTGCACTTTGTCAATACCTTTTCTACATCAGTTGACAAAATAAGATGATTCTTATCTTTTGTGCTATTTATGTGGTTGATCGCATTGTTTTTCTGATGTCAAACCAGCCTTGAACACCCGGAATCAAAACAATTTGATCATGATGAATTATTTTTTTGATATTCTGTTGGCTAGGATTTTGTTGAAGATTTTTGCATCTAGGTTCCTGGGTGATACTGGTCTGTAATTTTTTTTTTTTTTTTTTTTTTTGGTAGGATCTTTCCCTGGTCTTGGTATTAGGGTTATGCTGGCTTCATAGAATGAATTTGGAAGAATTTCATGACTTTCTGTAGTGTGAAATAGCCTCAATAGTATCAGAGTTAACACTTCTCTAACAGTTTGGTAGAATTCTCCAGTGAAGCCATCTGGGCCAGGACTGTTTTTTGGTTGGTGGCTTTTTGATGGTTTTTTAAATCTCTTTCTTTGTGTTAGATTTATTAAGTCGATCTACTTCTTGTGATAATCTTGGTGGGTGATATGAATCTAGAAATTTGTCCATTTCCTCTAGGTTTTCAAATCTGTGAGAGTGCTGTCTTTCATGGTATGTTGTTATGATATTTTTTATTTCAGCTGGGTCTGTTGTTACATCTCCCATCTCACTTCTCAATTGAATTATTTGTATCTTCTGCTGTTTTTCTTTTGTAAGTTTATTGTTCCTAGGTGCCATCAAGTCTCCCATCAAGTCTCACATCTCCCATCTCACTTCTCAATTGAATTATTTGTATCTTCTGCTGTTTTTCTTTTGTAAGTTTATTGTTCTTAGGTGCCATCAAGTCGGTTTTGACTCATAGTGGCCTTGTGAACAGCAGAACTAAAAAACGCTGCCTTGTCTTGCACCATGTCCACAATCGGTTTTATGTTTATGCCCATTATTGCGGCCACTGTGTCAATCCATCTCATTGAAGGTCTTCCTCTTTTTCACTGACTTTCCACTCTACCAAGCATTATGTCCTTCAGGAACTGGTCCTTCCTGACATGTCCAAAGTACATAAGACACAGTCTTGCCATCTTTGCTTCCAAGGAGCACTCTGGTTGTACTTCTTCCAGTACAGATCTGTTGGTTCTTTTGGCAGTCCAGCATACATTCAACATTGTTCTCCAACACCACAATTCAAGGGCATCAATTCTTTTTCTGTCTTCTTTGTTCAGTGCCCAGCTTTTACATGCTTATGATGTGATTGAAAATACCTGGCTTGGGTCAGTGCACCTTAGTCTTCAAGGTGACATCTTTCCTTTCCAATACTTTAAAAGAGGTCCTTTGTAGCAGATTTTCCCAGTGCAATGGGTCTTTTGATTTCTTGACTGCTGCTTCTGTGGGCATTGATTGTGGACCCAAGTAAATTGAAATGCTTGACAATCTCAATATTTTCTCCATTTATGACAATGTTGCTTACTAGTCCAGTTGTGAGGATTTTTGCTTTCCTGATGTTGAAGTGCAATCTATACTAAAGGCTGTGGTCTTTCGTTTTCATCAGTAAGTGACTCAAATCTTCTTCATTTCCAGTAAATAAGGTGGTGTCATCCTCCAGTCCTGATGCCTCATTCTTCTTCATATAATCCAGCTTCTCAGATTATTTGCTTGGCATACAGATTAAAAAGATATAGTGAAGGGATACAACTCTTACACACACCTTTCCTGACTTTAAACCATGTCATGTACCCTTGTTCTGTTTGCACAACTGCCTTTTGAGCCATATACAGATTCCGTAAGAGCACAATTAGGTGTTCTGGAATTCCAAATCTCTGCAACATTAACCATAATTTATTATGACCCACACAGTTGCATGCTTTTGCATAGTCAATAAAACACAAGTAAATATCTTTCTGGCATTCTTTGCTTTCAGCCATGATCCATCTGACATCAGCGATGATATTCCTGGTTCCACATCCTCTTTAAATCCAGCTTGAATTTCTGGCAGTTCCTTGTCAATATACTGTTCCAGTTGCTTTTGAATGATTTTCAGCAAAATTTTTCTTGCATCTGATATCAACAATATTGTTCAGTAATTTCCACATTTGGTTGGATCACCTTTCTTTGGAATGTGCATAAATATGGATCTCTTTCAGTCAGTTGGCCAGGTAGCTGTCCTCTAAATTTCTTGACATAGATGAGTGAGCCCTTCCAGTGCTTCATCTGTTTGTTGAAATATCTCAATTGATATTCCACCAATTCCTGGAGCCTTGTTTTTTGCCAGTGCCTTCCACGGAGCTTCAACTTCTTCCTTCGGTACCACTGGTTCCTGATCATATCTAATTGTAAGTTTAGCCAATGGGTTATCAATTTTGTTGATCTTTTCAAAGAACCAGCTTTTAGTTTTGTTAATTTTTTTCAATTATTCTTCTATTCTCTAATTCTTTTGGTTCTGCTCTAATCTTCATGATCTGTTTTCTTTTTGTGCCTGAAGGGTTTCTCTGTTGCTCTCTTTCTACTTGTTCAAGCTGTAGGGTTAATTCTTTAATTTGGGCCCTTTCTTCTATCTGGATGTGTGCAAGTATAGAAATAAATTGACCTCTGAGCACCATTTTGCTGTATACTGTTGATTCTGGTAGGATGTGTTTTCATTCTCATTTGATTCTATTAATGTCTTTATTTTGTCCTTCATTTCTTCTGTAACTAATGGGTTTTTGAGCAAAGTGTTGTTTCCATGAGTTTGACTTTCTACCTACAATTTTTATGCTATTGATTTCAACTTTTATGGCTTTATGGTCTGAGAAGATACTTTGTAGTAAATCAGTGGTTTGGATTTTGTAGAGAATTGCTTTATGACCTTACACATGGTCTATTCTGGAGAATGTTCCATGTGCATTGGAAAAGAAGGTGTACTTATCCATTGATGGGTGAAAAGATCTGTATATGTCAATAAGGTCAAGTTGGTTGATTGTTGCAATAAGATTTCTGTATCTTTACTAAGCTTTTTTCTGGATGATCTATCCATTACTGAAAAGGAAGTGTTGAAGTCTCCACCTATTATTGCAGAATGATCTATCTCATTTTTCAATGTTGTGAGTGTTTGTTCAATGTATTTAGATGCTCTGGTATTGGGTGCATAAATGCTTAATGTTGTTAAGTCTTGCTTAAATATTGAATCTTTCAGCAATGAATAGTGACCATCCTTGTTCATGATAGTGGATTTTACATTAAAATCTATTTTAACTGAGGTTAGTATTGCCACACCTGCTCTTCTTTGTATGTTGTTAGCTTGGTATGTATTATTCCATCCTTTAATGTTCAACTTGTTGATATCTTTGAGTCTAAGTTGTGTTTCTTGTAAGCAACATATAGACAGATCATGTCTTTTGATCCAGGATGTCACTCACTGTCTCTTTATTGGAGTGTTCAATGTAATTATTGTTAGGTATGTAACAGAACACATTAGAGAGAAGATCAGCGTAACTGAACTTCAACATAAACTGAAAACTCTTCTGATCTTAACTGGATATTGCAAGGATAGAGCAGCAGGGGTGTCATTTTGGGGACCATGCTCTCAGGGGACATGAAGATCAGTTGGCATAGCTAGTCTATTGCTAAGAGAGTCTTCTGTACCCCATATTGGTAAGTGGCATCTGGGGTATTAAAAGCTACCAAGCTGCCACCTGAGGTATACCAAACAGTCCCAAATCACGCAGAAAAAAATGATCACCTAGAACAACACAAACACTAGGAAAAAAGAGCCCAGGAGACAGAAGGACCCATGTGAATGGGTGATTGTATCAACATGTGACCAGAAGAACCAGATGGTAGCCAGCCACCACCAAAGACAGCCATGGCAGTGGACAAAATGTAGAATCCCTGAGGCAATACAAAAAAAAAAAAAAAAAAGAGAAAATATGTTTGGCCTAAGAACTCTACTAAAAGACCTGAATTAATGGTCTGACAACCTGGAGGATCCCCTAGGAACATGGCCCCTAGACCTGATATTGTCCATGACTGGATACCAATAATGAGGTCAATTCCTCAGACAAGAATGAAATGGACTTGAGGACACAATGTAACCATTTGGTATGACTACTTTATGGTTCTATGCATTTATAGGAGGCTGTCCTACTGGTCTCTTTCTAAATGTAAGAGAAGAGAGTGGAAAGTAGGAGACAAATGCTTGTTAAGAGGACACTAGAAATATAGAGTGAAAAGGAAGAGTGTGCTGTCAGTGGGTGGGGAAAACAGAAGGAACTGCAGACAGGTGGGTATGCAAAACCAATTTGGGTTGTATGCTTTCACTTAATCACAATAAAAGGAAGAGAGAGATAAAAAAGACTTTAGAGTAAAATCCACCACAGTGGGCCAGGTAAGACACTATGTACTGATTTAAAGGGTCAATACATCAGGAGGATATAACCATATTAAATGTGTATGCATACAATGGTAGGGCCACTAAGTACTTCAAACTCAGGCAGCACTGACAACTGAGATAAACAGCTCCAAAATAATAGTATGAGACTACAACACACCACTTTCATTGACAGACAGAACACCCAGAAAGAAGTCAGTAAAGACACAGAAGATCTAAATGCCACAGTCAAACAATTTGACCTCATAAATACATAGAGAACAGTCTACCCAACAGCAGACAAGTGTACCTTATTTTCAATGCACATGGAACATTCTCCAGAATAGTACACATATTAGAACATAAAATAAGACTTCACAAAATCCAAAGTATTGAAATATTGAAATGCATCTTTTGAGACCATAAAGCTGTAGTAGGTGAAATCAATAGCAGAAAAAGCAAAAGTAAAAAAATCAAACACATAGTAACTAGACAACCCCTTGCTCAAAAACTACCGGGAGATAATAAAGACACTTGCAGAAACAAATGAGAATGAAAGCACATCCTACCAGAATGTTTGAGACACAGCAAAAGCAGTGATCAGAGGTCAGTTTACCTCAATAAATGCACACATCCAAAATGAAGAAAGGACCCAAGTTAAAGCATTAACCCTGCAATTTGAAAACGTAGAAAAAGAGTGGCAAAAGAATCCCATGGTCAATAGAAGAAAGCAAATAATATAAATCAGAGAAGAACGAAATGAATTAGACTGGAAAAATAATTGAAAGAGTTAATAAGACCAAAAGCTGGTTCTTTGAAAAGATCAATAAAATTAATAAACCATTGGCCAAAACAACAAAGATAAAAAAAGAAGAGGAAACAAATAAATAAGAAATGAGATGGGCAATATCATGAAAGACTCAACTGAAATTTAAAAAAAATCATAAGAGGATGCTATGAAAAATAGTGCTCTAACAAATTTGAAAACCTAGAGGAAATAGACAAGTATTTACAGGGACATACTTCCTATGTTCAGTAACACTAACAGAGGTAGAACAACTAAATAAACACATAAGGAAAGAAGAGATTGAAAAGATAATCAAAAAACCTCCCAACAAAACTCCTGGCCCTGATGCCTTCACTGGAGAATTATACCTAACTTTCAGAGAAGAGCTAATGCTCTTTTTACTAAAGGTATTTCAGAGCATAGAAAAGAATGGAATACTCCCAAACTCACTCTACCAAGCAACCATAACCTTGATACAGAAGCCAGGTAAAGGCAACACGAAGAAGGAAAATTATAGATTAATATCTCTTGTGAACTTAGATGCAAAAATCTCAAAAAAGAATTCTAGCTAATAGAATTCAACAACATATCAAAAAAAGTAATTGACCATGGCCAAATGGGACTCATAGCAGAAGTGCAGGGATAGTTCAACATTAGAAAAATGCCAATGTAATCAAACACATAAACAAAACAAAATACAAGAACCACTTCATTTTATTAATTGATACAGAAAAGTCATTTGTCAAAGTCCAAATTCATTCATGTAAATAAGCCTTGGTAAAATAGAAATATAAGAGGAATTCCTCTACATAGTAAGGGATGTCTATGCCAAGCCAACAGCCAATGGTCAATATCATCCTAAATGGAGACAGTCTGAAAGCGTTCCCTTTGAGAACAGGAACCACAGAAGGATGCTCTCTGTCACCACATCTATTCAGCATTGTGCTGGAGGTTCTATCCAAAGCAATCAATCTAGAAAACAAAATAAAGGGTATCCAAATTGCAAGAAGTGAAAGCATTTCTATTAGCGGATGATATGATTTTATACAAAGAAAACCCTAAAGAATATATTTAAAAAAATGACTAGAACTAATAGAAGATATCAGCAAATTATCAGGACACAAAATAAACATACATACAAAAATCAGTTGAATTCCTCTATGCCAACAAAGAGAATGTCAAAGAGGAAATCACTGAATTAATGTCATTTTCCATAGCCCCCAAGAAGATAAAATACCGAGGAATAAATCTAACCAGAGATGTAAAAGACCTATGCAAAGAAAACAATAGTATGCTATTGCAGTAAACCAAGAAACCTACATAAATGGAGGAACCTACCTTGCTCATGGACAGAGAAACTAAACATTGTGAAAAATGTCTATTTTATCCAAATTAATCTATAGGTGGAATACAATCCTGATCCAAATTCCAATGGCATTTTTTATTGAGATTGAAAAACAAGTCACCAGCTTTATATAGAAAGTGAAGAAATCTTGGCTAAGTAAAGCAACACTAAAGAAACACAACAAAGTGGGAGGACTTGTACTACCCAACTTTAGAAACTATTGTACTGCTATGGCAGTCAACAGCAGCCTAGTACAAGCACAACAACAGACACATAGATCAGTAAAACAGAATTGAGAATCCGGAAATAAAATCATCCCCCTATGCACAGCTGATATTTGACAAAGGCCCAAACTCCGTAAACTGGGGGAAAGATGATCTCTTTAACAAATGGTGTTGGCATAATAAAGTATCCATCTTTAAAAGAATTAAACAAGACCCAGTACATCACACTATGCACAAAAGCCAATTCAAAATGGATAAAAGATCTAAATATCAAACCTAAAAGAAAAATGATCATGGAAGAAAAAATAGGGACAACACTGAGAGCCCTAATGCAAGACGTAAACATATTACAAAATGCACAAACGCCAGAAGAGAAAATAGATAACTAGGAACTCCTAAATATCAGACATTTGTGCTCATCCAAAGACTTCACTGAAAAAGTATAACGACGGCCTACAGACTGTGAAAAATTTTTTTGCTACCACAAATCTGATAAGCATGTAATCTCTATAATTTACAAGCAACTGCAATACCTCAACAACAAAAAGGCAAAATAGTTGATCAAGTTAAAAAACAGCTAAAAGAAGTGAGCAGACACTTCTCCAAAGAAAATATTCAGGTAGCTAACAGATACATGAGAAAATGCTCTGGATCATTAACCATCAGAAAAATGCAAATTAAAAGCACAATAAGATACCACCTCACCCCAACAAGGATGACATTAGCCCTGAAATATAAAATAGTAAGTGCTGTAAAGGCTGTGGAGAGACCAGAACACTTCTACACTGCTGATGGGAATGTAAAATGGTACAATGATTTTAGAAATTGATTCAGTGCTTTCTTAAGAAGCTAAAAATAGAAATACCATACAATCCAGCAATCCTACTTCTTGGAATATATCCTAGAGAAATAAGAGCTACCACACAGACATATGCAAACCAGTGTGCATTGCAGAACTGTTCACAACAGCAAAAAGATGGAAAAATGGTGTCCTTCAATGTAAAAATAGATAAACAAACTATGGTATATTCACACAATGGAATAGTATGTAATGATAAACAACAATGATGAATTTGAGAAACATGAAATGGAAGTATCTGGAGGAAATTATGCTGAGTGAAATAAATCAATTGCAGCAGGACAAATACTGTATGAGATCACTATTATGATCACTAGAGAACTGGCTTAAACACAGAAGAAAACATTCTTTGGTGGTCACGGGGGTGGGAGTAGGTGAAAAGGAGAGGGATATTCACTAATTAAATAACTGAGAGGAACTATTCTAGATGGAAAGACAACACACAGCAGAGGAGAAGGTAGCACAACAAATGGACTAAACTCAAAGCTGAGAAATATTCTAAATAAAACCAAACACTTCCAGGGACAGAATAACAGTATCAGGGGTCTGGGGACCATGGCCTCAGAGGACATCTAGGTTAATTGGTATTACAAAATTCTTTAAATGAATGTTCTGCATTCCACTTTGAATCCAACTTGGTTGAGAGGAATTATTATTATCTGATATGTTGTTGAATTCTATTGGCAAGGATTTTGTTGGAGATTTCTGTATCCAGGTTCACAAGTGATAATGGTCTGCAGTTCTCCTTTTTTTGTTGGTTCTTTCCCTGGCTTTGGTATCAGGGTTATACTGGCTTCATAGAATGTATTTGGGGGTATTCCATGACTTTCTATGCTGTGAAACAGTCTCAGTAGTATTGCAGTTAACTCTTCTCTAAAAGAGTGGAAGAATTCCCCGGTGAAACCATCTGAGCCCAGACTTTTTTTGGTTGGTCGTTTTTTGATGACTTTTTCAATGTCTTCCTTTCTGATGAGTTTGTTAAGTTGTTCTGCTTCTCCTTGTGATAACGTTGGTAGGTGATATGAATCTAGGAATTTGTTTCCTCTAGGTTTTCAAATCGGTTAGAGTACAGTCTTTTGTAGTATTCTGTTATGATGTTTTTGATTTCAGCTAGATCTGTTGTGACGTCTCTCATCTCATTTCTTATTTGAGTTATTTGTTTCCACTCCTGTTTTTCTTTAGTAAGATTAGTCACTGTTTTGTCAATTTTTATTGATCTTTTCAAAATACCAGCTTTTGGTCTTATCAATTTTTTTTTTAATTGTTCATGTAGTCTTTAATTCATTTAGGTCTCCTCTAATCTTCTTCTGGTGCCTGAGGGGTTGCTGTCTTTCTACTTGTTCAAGCTGTAGGGTTACTTCTTTGGTTTGGGTCCTTTCTTCTTTGTGGATGTGTGCGTTTATAGAGATAAATTGACCTCTGAGCACTGCTTTGTCTGTATCCCATAGGATCAGGTAGGAAATGTTTCCGTTTTCATTTGAATCCATAAATGTCTTTATTTCATCCTTGATTTCTTCTGTAAGCCATGGTTTTTTGAGCAGTGTTCTTCAGTTTCTAGGAGTCTGACTTTCTACCTATGATTTTCATGCTATCGATTTTGACTTTTATGGCTTTATGTTCTGAGAAGATGCTTTGCAATAATTCAGTGAATTGGATTTTGTCAAGATTTTCTTTGTGCCAACACATGGTCTCTTCTGGAAAATGTTCCCTGCGCACTGGAGAAGAAGGTGTCGTTATCTGTTGATGGATAAAAAATTCTGTATATGTCAATGAGGTCTAGTTGGTTAATTGTGGTAATAAGATTTTTTGTGTGTTTACTGAGCTTTTTTCTAGATCTGTCCAATACTGAAATTAGAGTGTTGAAGTCTCCCACTATTATTGTGGAGTGATCTATCTCACTTTTCAGTGTAGTCGGTGTTTGTTTGATGTATTTAGACGTTTTGGTATTGAGTGTATAAATATGTAATATTGTTAAGTCCTGCTTGTGGATTGAACTTTTCAGCAATAGTGACTATCCTTGTCCGCAATGGTGGATTTTTCACTAAAAATCTGTTTTATCTGAGATTAGTATTGCCACACTTGCTCTTCTTCATATATTGTTGGTTGGTATATATTGTTCCATCCTTTAATTTTCACTTTGTTCATGTTTTTAAGTCTAAGATGAGTTTCTTGTAAGCATCATATAGATGGGTTATGTGTTTTTATCCAAGATGTCACTTGTTGTGTCTTTACTGGAGCTTTCAGTCTATTTGCATTCAGTGTAGCTTTTGATAGGTATATGTTTAGTGCTGTCCTTTTGATTTATTTTTGTGTTGTGTTTTCTCTGTTGACCTTAATATTCTGTTCTGGGTCATTTTTCTCTATGGGTTGATTTCTCATCCCTAGGGTCACTATGAGTCGGCTCTGACTCGACAGCACTTGGCTTGGCTTTTCATCCTTTTTAGTGGTGGTTTTGTGTTTGTTGAGACTCCTGTGTTACATTTCTTGTTTTGATATGTAGTATCTTTACTATACTTGTGGCTACCCTTATTATCCCCTTACTAATCTAAGTTTAAATTTGATTTTAACTTCTACATAGCTCATTGACTTTCCAACTGAAAGGACTATAACTACTGTAGCATATCCCTGTTTTTATTATGATGACATTTTAGTTTTAATGATATGATCACTGGATCACTTCTTCTAATATTATAGATTTGACTGAGCTTTGTGCCTTCCCTAACTGAGTAGATTCCTGGGTGTTGTGTCCTGCACTGTCTCCTTAAGTATACACTTAGTGGTCTTGTTTTTCTGAGCCAAGAGCTTCTTTCAGTATTTCTTGTAGTTTTGGTTTGGTTTTTACAAAGTCTGTAAGCTTCTGTTTATCAGTGAATGTCTTAATTTCATCTTCATATTTGAAAGACAGCTTTATAGGATATATAATTCTTGGTTGGAAGTTTTTCTCCTTCAGGGCTTTCACTGCCTCCTTGCCAGCATCATTTCTGCCAAGAAGTCGGACAAAAGCCTACAGGGCTTCCCTCTGAATGTTAGCTTTGCTTTGAGTCTTGCTGCTTCTGAGAGTTTCTCCTTATGTTTCATTTTGTTAAGCTTGATTATAATACATCTTGGCATCTTTCTTTTGGGGTCTATTTTTTGCAGTGTTTGATATACATCTTGTATATCTATGTTCTCTTCTTTCATAATTTTAGGGAAGTTTTCTGTCAGCAAGTCAACAGCAGTGCTCTCTGTGTGTCCAGGTATCCCTCCCTGTTCAGGAAGTCCAATTAATTGTAGATTATTCCTCTTGATAGAGTCCCATGTGTTTCTTAACGCTTCTTCATTTTTCTTGTTCGTTTTCTCTGATTGCTCATCATAAATGCTAGTGTCAGTAGCTCTATCTTCAAGGTCATTAAGTTTAGTTTCCAGTTGTTCAATTTTGCTTTTTGGCTTTGAATTGAATAGTCTAATTCTGTAATTTTATATGATCTGTCTGATTTCAGAACGCTGATGTTTCATCAGTTCAAACAGCTTGCTTAAGTTTTCATTTTACTCTGCTGCATTTTGTATAATGTCTAGGAGGGTTCTCTTTATAATTCTTTTGTACTGAGCTTCTGATAGTTTTAGAAAGGCTTCTTCATCTGGGAAGTTCTTTGGTTCTTTAGCTTGGGAGTTTTCTGGAGCCATGGTCGATGTTTCTTTGAATGTTTGGCTAGGGTTTGTTGCTTTCAGGACATCTAGAGGCTCTTTAGTTTCTCTGGTGTTGCCTCAACAGGAGCTGAGGTGCAGCTCTGAGGAGGAAGTTGGTCACCAGCCACTTATATGTACTCCAGTGACTGAACCCTGTCAACTCTCTGGGGTGGCAGGCTCCACCTCCTGACTGGCAAAGACAGCTCCCTACTTATGGAGTCACTGGCGGGCCATCAGTCAACCCTATAATGTGGGTCAGTGAAGGCTGGAAGAGATGCCTTTGGTCTGCATTATAGTTATTTCTCTAGGCAGTCTTATTTTAAAAAGTTAAAAGCTATCTGACAGCTTCCAAAGTCAGCCAGGCCATCGAGTGTGGTGAACCTCTCCCTCCAGCTGACTGTAGGGACACATCTTCCCCTGAACACAGATGATGTGATGCATTTCAAAGTAGGGACTGCTTACTGGCCTGCTGCCATCCCCTGCCAGGCCCCATCTGTAAGGCTACAGTGTGCTAAACACAGATTTTCTGCTGGAAAAGCACTCCCTGGGCTTGCACTGCCTCTCAGCCTGGGAATTAGCCCCTGCTGAAGCCTCTGGTTAGTTAACTCCACCTCCTAGTTGAACAAGATGGCATTCTGGTCAAGCTGTCCTGCCCACTGTGAAATAGGTAAATCTATGGCATAAAGGGAGAATGCAGGGGCTGTGGTGCTCTGAGCCTGGAGACAGGCTCTTAAAATGTGGCTATTCCACCTGCTGATCATGTCAGCAGTGCGGCTCAATGTAGCAGCCAGTTAAGCCCATCCCCCACCTGCTGACCAACAAAAAGAAAAAAAGTTAAATATGCCAGTTACCTTCAGTCCATGGGAGTCGGCCATTCAAGAAGAGCAAGGATCAATGAGAAAGACATTTTCCATTCAGTGGCATGTAGTCCAAACTAACAACCCTATGTCTTGCCCTAGGGCTCACTGGGTGTCCAGAAAGCTCCATTTAATTATCAATCCAGCCCTATTTTTCAGAGGGAACTAAGGAGACACATGTCTAGTCCATCATCTTGACTCTACTCCCTCTGCATTCCACTTTGATGACCGGTGTCTGGGGTCTTAAAAGCTAGCAAGCAGCTATCTTAGAAGCATTAATTGGTCTCAACCCACCTAGAGCAAAGGAGAAAGAAGAGCATTAACGACAACAGGAAAGTGCAAGACCAAGAGACAGAAAGGGTAGCATGTAGCAACATGAGACCAGAAGAACTAGATGATGCCTGTCCACCACTAAAGACTGTCCTTATAGCAACTCAAGAGAGTCCCTGATGGAGTGGGAGAAACATGGAATGCAAAAGTTGAAATCTAGTAAAAAGACAGGGCTAGATGGTCTGATGGACTGGAAAGTCCCCAAAAGACATCGTTCCTGAACTCTCTTTTAACCCAGAACTGAAACCATTCTGGAAGCCAACTCTTCAGACAAAGACTGAACTGACATATGAGCCATAAATTAATGCTGGTGAAGACTGTGCTTCATAGCTTCAACACATACAGGAGAATAACTGGATAGCTCCTATTCTGAGATGAGATAGAATGTCAGATGAGTACAGGAGCTTGTCAAATGGGCATGTAAAGTATGGGTTGGAAAGGATGATTGTGCTGCCATGGTGTGAGGAGAGTAACTGGGATCACATGGCAAAGCATGTGTAAGTCTTTGTATGAGAACCTGATTGTAAACTTTCACTTAAACACAGTAAAAAAAAAAAAAAAACACATCTATGTACACACACATATGTAAGTAGAGCTTATTAAATAAACCCAAATGAGAAATATATCTAGGCTGATGATATGGGGACATTCAATTTTAAGAAGGAATCAACGGAAATTCAGGTCTGAGGACACTGAATTGTAAAATGCACTATCTATGTAATGTTTGATGACTGTGTCTTGGTGCATCAGCCTCTAATACCCAAGCTATAATCCAAAATAACTCTCTCCAAACCCATCAGTTTCTTTCTACTGGCCCCTTAACATAGACCAGGACCCATTTCCTACTTGCCTTTTGGGATGGCCAGGTAAACTTCCAACCGCTGGTGGGCTGTAGGCAGTTTACAAAGGCTAGTGAGAAGGCATTGTACACATTTCTTCTCAATTCTGTGTTCACCGATATGTTGACAGCTTGAAATTGGTAATGTGGGAGTATTTACACCATGGAAATTGGCAAACACTACAAATCAGGGCCTTCTCCCCTAGAGCTGACTGTAAAACATTTACTAGCACACCACTGTTGCCAAAACTCTTCCTGTTTATTTCTTGGCAGGACTTCTTCTATTCCATAAATCTCAGCTCACATATCATCTCTTCAGTAATGGCTTTTTATCTAAAGTCACTTTCCGCTTGCAGTCACTTTCTATTACAGTGAAACTTATTTGGAAGAACATAAACTCAGTGGGATTGTCTTGTTTTCCTGGGTCTCATGAGTTTTCTGCCTTTGACAGGGTTCAATCTTACCACTTTTCTGTTGCTCATTTCAGTGGAAAATATTTTAGTTTCCCTTCTTTGGCAGGTTTTCACCTTACACAGATCCTGGGTTTCATAAGTTTTATTGTATATCATCCAGTATTTCCTTCAGAACATGTATTTCAATCTGTAACTACCTTGTATGTGTATTTAGTGTACTGCTTTGCTGTTCTTCTTCCTACTTGAAATCTTATCTTGCTCACTTCTGTATTCCCAGCATCCACTGTAGGCCCAGGCACATAGCTGGTGTGAATAAATGATTATTTGATGAATCAGTAAAAATAATAAATTGTTCTAACACTTTAGGCATCTGAAATATAAAGTTTAATCATTGATATACTTGTTTGTGTCTACAGATACACTGTGTGTCTTGGGAGCATTTTCCACTGAAATCCCAGTACCTAGCACAGTACCTAGAACACAGCAGATACTCAATAAATTTTTGGAATGAACAAATTGGCAAATGTTAGGAGTGGAGTTTTCCTGTAACTCCCCTAGAGGACTGCATTCCTTCATCTTCATCAGTAACATAAAATCACCACTATTTCCTTCTGAGAAAGCAAAACCCTCAAGGCAGGGGTTCCTCACCACCAGGACTGCTGGAAAGACTGAGGTAGCATCAGTTTATCTCATTCAAATTGTATTTTTCTTCTCTGACTGTGTTATAGCAATTTATTATGTTGCCCTTAGGAAGTCACCAAATGGGAATGAGAGAGGCTGTGGCCCTTGGCTCTTTCATCGGACCACGGCAGAGATAACTTTCCTTGCATGGATGAATAGCTGTAAGCTCCCTTTGCCCTAGCCTCCCAGAGAAGGTAAATGATGTTTTCTAAATGTTTTGCTGCTACATGGATCACCTCATTATGCATGAGGCCAAGCCTAGGGAACAGCAAATAATTGTAGGATGGAGGGGTAGTGTTCATCCAGTAGGGGAAATCAAAACCTTACTTGTCTCTTCCTTGTGACGGTTCTCCTCAATTAGAAATTGTTATTACATTTTCCCATATTTTAATAGATTATTGATGTCTTTGGCAAGAGTAATTCTTTATTTCAAGTATACTGTGCTTACAACACTTGTGCAAGGCAGCTTGGACATGGCATGTGGGTGACACAGCTCAAATGAATTAGGTCCCATACTCCTCTGGACACTGACTTTCAGAGTGAATGGCAGGTGCATATTTATGATTTGCCTCAAAAGCAGATAGGGTCCTCAGACACATGTAACTGTATTGGAGGATCCTGGTGATACCACTAAGGAGTCCTCTTTCCCTCATTATCTTTGGAAGGAATATCCTAAGTATCCTACTTATTAGCTGTCTTATTAGCTCAAGTAGGGTTATGTCACTCACCAAAGAAGGCAAAATGGAGCTACTTTCAGCTGGTGATATGGAAATTTTTATCTTGTTCCTGGTAAGCTCAGCAACGCCTGGATGAATTTTTCCCCTTTTTCTTTTCCTAGGAGCATTAGTGCTTCTAGATCAGAGGATTCCAACAATTCCACAAGGCAAAGATGCCTCTACATACCCAAATTAGACAATCAAGAGTATAGTAAGAATAGGGCAGGGATCCTTGAATACAGATACTGGATAGATAGCAATGTCCCTAAACTGAGCAGAGTTGGCCATTAATATCAGCTACAAAGCATCTTAGGGAAGCCCACGAAGCTGAGGAGCAGCAACCAAATTAGAGATCTAACAGTAAGGCTTTTGGTATCTTTCAGGAGAGCGTGGTCTTATGAAAAACTTTTATTTTTCTGGAAAACTTACACTCTTCCCTGTTATCTCCTGATATAAGGGAATGAGTATTGATATTGAAGTAAAAACAATATGACTCGGATGGAAACTGGCCACTTAAAAGCTATGCGAGCTTGGTTAAGTTACTTAATCTTCTTGAACTTCGTTTTCTCCATTTGTAAACTGAGAACAATAATAATGGCCTACCTTCATCACAATGTGTTGTGAAAGACAATAAAAGAAAATGATACATAGAGAAGTCACTGGTAGCCAAGCTATCTATGAATTTAGAGCATATTGGATCTCCCATAACCCTTTACTTCTTCTAGAAGTCTCTGTCTTTTGTGAAATGCTTCTTTCCCCAAATGAAACTTGTAGTTCAAATGAAAGCCACCATGTTGCTCCTTTATGTCTAAGTATCCAACCAAAACTGGGTTAACCATGGTGTCTTAGCTATCTAGTGCTGCTGTAACAGAAATACCACATGTGGATGCTTTGAAAAAACAGAAGTTTAGTCTCTTACAGTCTTATAGGCTGTAAGTTCCAATTCAAGGCATCAGCTCCAGGAGAAGACTTTCTCTCTCTACTGTGGAGGAAGGTCCTTGTCATCAGTCTTCCCCTGGACTAGGAAATTCTCAGTATAGAGACCCCAGTTCCAAAGGACACCTTCTGCTCCTGGCACTACTTTCTTGGTGTATGTGGTCCCCCATGTCTTTCTGCTTGGTTCTCTTACATCTCATGAAAGACTGACTTAAAACACAACCTAACCTTATAATTTGAGTATTGCTTCATTAATAAAACTGTCACCTATCTCACTTCATTAACATCATAGTTAGGAATATCATGTCAGGTGACAAATGTGGGACAATCTCACAATGCTGAGAACCATACTCTAGCTAAGTTGACAAATATTTTTGGAGATACAACTTAGTCCATGAGATTCTACCATTTGGCCCCTAAAATTCATGTCCTTGCCATATGAAAAGTACACTCACCCCATCATATCACAGCAAAAGTCCTAATTTGACTCCATGTCCAAAATCCAAAAATTCTTCTTCTTCTGTGAAATCTAGAATACAAGTTATCTGCTTCCTAAGTACAATGGTGAAATAAGCACAGGGTAGATATTTCCATTACAAATCAGAGAAACTGGAGATAAAGTAGGGACAACAGATACCAAGCGAGTCAGCAGAACAGATTAGCTCTTAAGGTTTGAAAATAATCCTCTGTTCTCTGAGACCATTTAGACAATGGTCCCACCCTCTAGACTCTGATTGTTTGGCCATACTCTCCTGATTCTAGGTGGAGGCTCCTCTACCCTTGGCTTCGGCTCCACCTTCCAGGCCCACTGGGACGGCAACTCTACTCCCTCAGCTTTAGGTAGCCTCATTTTCCTGGTCCATCTGAGTGGTGGCACTACCTTTTGAGATGTCAGAGCACTATCCTATCCTCTGATACTGAGGGAGCTCTACTTGTTGTGTTTCTTTTGTCTTTAGCTTCTGCTTCTTCGTGTCTTGGCCTTTTGGCCCCCAGGATGTCTACATCTGATTCTGTCCTGCTTGGACAATTGTTCCAAAACTCTATAGCTCCACTGATGAGTACCTGGAGGCACCATCCTCCAACAGTAAACTTTGGCCAGAAGGCACTCAGCTGTCTTGCTCATAGGTCAGCAAGCCTAACTCCACTGACAAGTACTGGAAGGCACCCCACTCTGCCAGAGGCCTCCTGCACAAGAGCACTCAGCTCTCTTGCTTCGTGGGTTGATCCCAGCACTGTCTGGCTGGTCTCCTGGTTCTGCTGCTGCAGTTTCTCTGCTATTGCTCCTCATCCTCTGCACTGTCTGCAGTGTAACAGCACTGATTTCCTTCTGAGTCCTCATCAGAACTGTTTCTCATGGATAATTCCACCAACAGTCTCTAAGGCAGTCTAGGCTCTTACTATCAGGTACTTTAAAACTCTTCTAGTCTCTATTAATTCACAGTTTCAAAACTTCTTACATGTGTTAGGTACCTGTTAGAGCAGCACCCTGCTCCCAGTACTGTATTCTGTCTTATGTGTCTAGTGATGCTGTAACAGAGACACTGCAAGGGAATGTCTTCAACAAACAAAAGTTTAGTCTCCCACAGTGTAGTAGGCTAAAAGCCCAAATTTAGGGCATCAGCTCCCAAGGAAGGCTTTTTCTCTCTGTGTTTGCTCTGGAAGAAGGTCCTTGTCACCAGTTTTCTCCTGGACTAGGAACTTGTGAACACAGGGACCCTTGTTTCAAAGGATATAACCTGCTTCTGGCACTACTATCTTGATTGTATAAGGTCTCCCATATCTCTGCTTGCTTCTCTCTTTCATGTCTCAAAAGAGATTGACTTAAAACATACTCTAATCTTATAGAGCGAATCCTGATTCACTAGTATAACTGCCACTTATCCCATCACATTAACATCATAGAAGGAGGATATATAACACATAAGAAAAGTGTATTGCATGGCAAAAAGGGAGACAATTACACCATACTGGGGATCATGATCTAGCCAAATTGATACATATTTGGGTGGATACAATTCCTTATGTAACACATGGCAACCCCTCTCTTGGCTGTCGTGGTTGATTGAGATGGGCTTCTGAGGTGGACCTTTAAACCACAGCTGAGACCTTCAGGGTCCTTCTCTGAGGTTTCAGATCTTACTACCAGAAGCAGTTCTTTCCGGGGATGGAAACTGCTGGCTGTGAGGCATGGAGGTCATTGTTCCTTAATGCAAAGAGGAAACAAGCCTGATGAGGGAGAAAATAAAGCTTACACTCAAAGAAAAGGCAGAGATTAAAAACAGACTGCATTGTGACAATATATTTGGTTCAGATTTTCCTGTGGGTGTAAAGTAATTCTTTCTTTGTCTATGGCTTGGAAGAACATTATGTCCATATTCTTCCAGGGCATTCCTCTTTTTGTCTAAGCCAGTTTTAGTTGTATTCCTGTTATTTACAACAAAAAGAAGCTGAAAAGAGAGACTACCATTTATTATGCTGGTACCTAGCTCCAGGTGGGATTCATTTCTCTGTCTAATCATCCCTAGGCCTCCTTCTGCACAGCTATTACAATTGCATTGTCCTTCATTCACTCCACAGGTGGTTTGTGAGCTTTTTCCATGTGCCAGTCCCCCTCTCACGCCTCTGGGCCCTGCGTGCAGTCTAAGAAAGGCATTTGGGTGCTATCCTAAGGAAACGCACACAAGCTCCATGACTTAAAGATACCGAATCACCAAGTCAAGTCCTAGTATTTAGCCTGATACTTTCAATGCTTGATTTTCTTTTTCTGTCACACGCATTTATGTAGGAGCCTTCAATTCCTTTGTGAAACGGGTTAGGTTTTAACTCACATGCTGAGCACGTACTCTCAGCTGGGAACTATGGCAAAATGTTTAAGACATGCTCCTGCCCTTGAAATGCTCACAGTCTTGCTGAGCAAACAGACAAGACAGAAGAGCTGAACCTGGCAAATTATGGGTTCCAGATCACATGTGTACTCCAAACAATCAGGGAGGACAGATGTTTGTTAAATTAGAGTGTTTATTGTAGAATTGGTACAAGGTATGACCCATTGGAATTGTTTTTGTGTCGCATGCCCAGTATTTAATTTTTTAACTCACTGTCATCATTTGAAAATCAAGAAATTTTGTGTGTATTTTGCAAAAATATATAGATTTCTGGTTTGTCAGACAAATTAGGAAACTTGACAATAATTCTCACTTGACAATAACCAGCTGTAGCTAAGTAATTATTTGCCCCTTTTAGCTGGTCAGCCTTGCTTCCAGTGAACTCCTGGTTAGTTTTGTATATTTAGTTTTAGCAGCCTGGTTCTCTAGGCCATTTGAGTTTGCTACTCAGGTATAAGGCCTGAGATGAGGATCAAGATACCAACTCCCTAGAAGTTTCAAAGGCGGAACTTTAGGACCAACACATACTCAGGGTGAATCCCTGTCCGGATAGGCATCCAATTCAGGAGTTTTAAAATGTCATTGACTGAGTAACCCTACCCTAGCCTGCAAAGGCTGCACCACTCCACCAGGTTACATACAGGAAAACTGAAGCCTGGAGGATGCTCCCCCGTAGGAAAATGAAGATTTAAGAAGCCTTCCTCCAGTCATCAGCTACTAACCAGCCACCATTCACACCTCCTACAGAGCTTCCTTCTTTTTTTAATGTCCACATTTTCTCACTTTGTTGCATTTGAATGCAGATGATACAGAATGAAATTCCTTTGGCGGCTACATGTGCGCGAGGGCGCAAAAGTATTTATGAATCCTAAATGAAGCTGGCTGCAGAGCCAGGGAGCTCCAGCAGAGCGCCGGCGTGTGTGCCTGCTGGAGAGTCTGATGTCTTACATGGGAAGCTGCGTTTGATATCTCATTTGTTGGCTGTGTTCCTCGCAAAGCCGAACTCCGTTAACCCACTTTCCCAGAGCAGAAGAAAACGCAGAAGATGCTGTCTGGGGAAGACGAATGTGAGCCAGCAAAAAAGCCCTGGGACGTCTAGAAGAGAGACTCTTGGGGCATGTAGAAGGTGCTGCCACCCTCTGGCTGGGTGTGGTACCACACCCTGCTGAACTAAGTTGGCACCTTCTTTCTAGTGAGGGCTTCCTAAACGCATGCTTCCTACCTCTAAACTGCCCAGATGTTCCAGAATTGCAGGTGAGCCCAGACTGGGTTGCTTTCACTTGGGCACTTAGACAAAGCTATGCTTTCTCTGTTTTTGCTTTCACAACAATCTTCTTTTGCACAAACCAAGACCCCCCTTCACCCCTGGCCTAGGAGAGACACAGCATGTAGCTGTGGCTGAATCCACCTTTTGTTGCTATATAGTCAGCATGACAAAGACTTTGGCAAAATGTTAGCAATCAGGTATCTGCTCTTCATAGACAAGAGTCATTGGGTCTCTCCAATAATGATAGATAGTCTGAGTATTAGCATATATTTTCTTGAGAAGTAAACTGCCCGAGTTTACAATTCATTCTACTTAGAGCTTTTCTGAAGCCCTAGAGAGGGTCTCATCTTGGACCACTTGCAGACACCACACCAAAATTAGTAAAAAAAACGTTTAATTTTGAGACTATTTTATCTTGACTTATCTTTTTCTTTTTTCTTTGTGAATCTGATCCTCAGTTTCAGCTTCTTCGCTGCCTGCTGGTGGTCCCCTCCATGCGTCTTCCTGGGTCATAATGTAGGGGATTGTCCTATCTCCCTACAGTGTGGCTGGGGGACCTGAGATGAAAGGACACCTGGTTCTTCTTCTTGTTGGGACCAGTACATTTTCAGGAAGAAGGAAAGCAAGAGAAGCAGAAAACAGTGGCTACATCTGATGCAGCTCCAGTGTTAGCCTACAATACATAGATTATTGTTCAGGAGTTAACTGCAGCTCTTTACAACAGTTACAATGTGAGGACAATGTGAAGGTTTTGTCCTATTACACCATCCTCTGGAATAATAATAAGATTTTGAAACCATGTCAACAGGCAAGAAATGGAGCTAGAAAGTGCCCCTTTGGTTATGTAAAATGTTCAGGTACCTGGTACAGTCTTGTAAATCACTCAGCTCTGGGCCATGTGCTGCCTGAGAAAGGGCTGAGGTGATGGCAGCCTTGAATCTTCAGGAAAATCAAGGGAAGACCTCCTATGAGGGCCTAGGTAGACAGTGAATACTGCTATGTGTGCCATACTGCTGTACTCTGCTCAGGAAATAAGCAGAATAAATTAATGTTAAAAATACAGTTCCTGCTTCTGAAAAAATTTAGCAATTAAGTTAGAGACCAAAAAAGGAGCTACTTGCAACTCATGGTGACACCATGTATCATAGAGTGGAATGGCTCCATGGTTTTTCTTTTTTTTTCCCATCATGTTTATGGAAGCAGATCTTCAGTCCTTTCTTCTGTGATGCCTCTGGTTGGGTTAGAGCCACCAACTTTTAGGTTGGTAGTCAAGTACAAACTTTTGGGCCACCCTGGGACCTATTTTGAGATAGATTACTCTCAAACAAAGGTTGTAAATACTCCAGATTTTCCCTCTCGCCTTAGCTGTGTGTCCTTTGTGAGAGAAGTAGCTTCTCTGAGCCTCAGATTCCTCAGCTGTATCTAGTCCTATATATACCTCACAAGCTTCTTGTGCAGATAAAATTAAAAAAAAAAAAAAAAGCAGTTTTCAAATCAGTAATGAAATCCTTTTCAAAAAGGAATATCTTGAGGGAATATAAAACCGAGCTACCACAGTTGAAAAAGAGCAGAAGACTCACCCACCTACTCATGCTTTCCTTGTCCCCAGAGTTGCCTCTAAGGCACCCATGAAGACCCTCTAGCTCTGAAAATGTTGCTTGAAGATCAGTGAGAAAATGATTTCAGATTGTGTAGTATTATTAGTAAAATTAATCGTACAAAACTAGCCGTTATTGGAGGTGATTGCAGGAATTTAGAGAAGGAAGAGGTAGATGTGAGTGTGAAATATTCAAGCAGCAGCAAGGTGTGTACTGATTCTTAATGGATCCTTCAAGTTAGGCAGAGAGGAATGGAGGTGGAGTCTAACTGGGGGCATGGACGCAAGCAAAGGCTCGGAAGTGATGAATAACACATGTTGTGCAAGGACTAGTAAAGAAACTACCCTGTTTGGAGCAGAAGACGTGAGTACAGTGGAGGTAGTGACTGGGGCGATGGGTAAGACAGTTGCTTTGACTGTGGTACATGGATCAACTGCGGTACATGTTGGGGTCTCATGCTGTTGTTTTTAGCTGCTTTTGAGCTAGCCCATGACTCAGGGAGACCCCAAGCGCAACAGAAGGAACTGCCGCCTGGTCATCATCAACCCATGATAAGCTTTGGATTGGATCACTGTGATCCATAATATTTGCATTGGCTAACTTTCAGGAGTAGGTCACTAGGCCTTTCTTCCTAGTCTGTCTTAATCTGGAATCTCTATTGAAACCTGTTAAGCATAATGGCCGTGCATGAGGTGCACTGCAGGAATTGAACTCAGGTCTTATACAGGGAAGGTACAGGTAAGTCCTGTGGGAATCCAAACTAGAAAGGAGCAGTCCTTAGGGGTCCTGGGGATAGTTAGCCTGGCTTTACTTTCTAACCACAATTAAGGTACTTGAATGGCTTAAATCTTACCTGTTTGTTGGAACTGAACTGCCCTCATCAAGGACCATTTTCTCTATGGATGATAATTCTTTCCTTTGCACCGTGCTTCTAAATCCTAATTACTATCTTCATAGTTCTCTATTTCTCCTGCCTACCTCAGTCACTCACTAATGTGAGTGGAGGTGTGAGTCTCTGACCTCCGTGTAGGCAGCCACCAGAAATTCTACCTGTTCAGGATTTCAAGTCTCCTCAGACCGCTATGCAGCACGTGCCCCTAGAACCCCACTTCTAAGCCTTGTGGCATGCGCAGTAGGCTCTCTTGTCCCTGCATCCCCACTGCAGTCCCTTTGACCCCCAGAAATGTCTGACCTTCCCTGCCTGTCTCGGAACAGCTTGTTGCCTTGTCCTCTTTGAAATGCCTGACAGCAACAAATGCTTGGGTCTAAAAGCAAAATAATGAAATCAAATGAAAGCTCCCCAGTTTCTCAACTACTTGTCCTTGGTCCAGTGTGCTGTGTGGTATGCATTATTCAGAGAGGAGCAGCTGTATCACCTGAAGCAGAAATTTCATGTTTCGGACACCAGTCTGGAGGGATGGCTGGAGTAGAGCTGGATGTCCCTATCCATGGGCTTGTCAGTGCCCTGGGAGCTGACAAGGGTCTAGTTTTGTCACTCGATCTGATGAGGTCATGAAGCAGATTTGTCTGCTGCCCATTCATAGGAAAATTCACCTTAGTGAGGGTGAGGGGCAGGGTGAGATTGAAGGAACTAGCAGGGAAGACAAAAGGAGAAAGCACCCAAGTTCTCTGGATGAAGTGACTCCCAGCTGCACAGAAGATCCCCAGTGATATGGCCCATACTGCAAGGCAAATCACATCCACTAGTGTACCAGATACATGAAGTTAACAGAAGATACAATGCTATAAATTAGATTGCTGTGTCTCTTTGTTAACCAGCTCTGCTATAACAGAAATGGCACAAGTGCATGACTTTAGCAAACAAACATTTACTCTCTCATAGTCTAGTAGACTAGAAGTCCAACGTCAGGGCATCAGCTCCAGGGGAAGACTGTCTGTCTCTATTGGCTCTGGAGGTACGTCCGTGTCACCAGAAACCTTGGGTCCAAAGGAGGCACTCTGCTGCTATCATTACTTTCTTAGTGGTATGAGGTTCTTATATCTCCCAGCTTGTTTCTTTCCTTTATATCTCAAATAGTCAAAAGCCAAGTGCCGTCGAGTCGGATCCGACATAAGATTGACTTAAAATACAGTCTAATCTTGTAGACTGAGTCCTGCCTCATTAACATGATTGCCACTAATCCCTTCCCATTAACATCGTAAAGACAGCATTTATAACATATAGGAAAATCATATCAGATGACAAAATGGTAGACAATTACACAATACTAGGTTTCATGGACTAGCTAAGTTGGTAGACATTTTGGGGGAACACAGGTTTATCCATAACACTATGTTAATCCAGGAGCCCTGGTTGTGCAGTGGTTAAAAGTTTGGCTGCTAACCAAAAAGTCAGCATTTTGAATCCACCAGATATTTCTTTATAGCTCTATGGGACACTTCCTGTGTCCTATGGGGTTGCTATTAGTTGGAATTGACTAAATGCAATGGGTTTACTAGTTTTATGTTAATCTAAGCACAGGAGCACACAAACAGGGCAGGGGCCGTTGGGGTGGATTATATCCTTCTTCTGAGATAGTCCACTTCCTTCCCGTAAGAGCATTGTGACCCTTTCCTGCTTCCCTTTGACCTACTGAGGTCCTCAGGAAATAGAACACACTCCTTCCCCCATGTGCCATCCCTCTGAGTCGAGTCCAACTTGTGATTTGCTTGAGCCAATGAGATGAGAGTCAGTTCAGAAGCTGTGTCAGAAGTGCGGCGTGTTTGGCCAGAGTTCTTGCTAGTCTCCTTCCACTGTCGTAACCACCGAAGGCCCCAAACTAGTTGCCGTGAAATGGATTCTGATTCACGGTGATGCCATAGGTATTAGAGTAGATGCGTGTTTTATAGAGTCTTAAATGGCTGTGATCTTTTGGAAGCAGACTACCAAGACTTGCTTCTGAGTAAGCTTTGGGTGGATTTGAGCCATCAGCCTTTCAGTTAGTAGCTGAGTGCCTGACCGTTTGCATGCCCAACCACCAAAAAGAACCAAACCCATTGCCATCAAGTTAATTCTGACTCATAGCAAGCCTATATGCAGAGTAGAACTGCTCTATAGGTTTTCCAGGGTGGATTTGAACTGCTGACCTTTTGGTTAGCAGCTGTAACTCTGAACTACCGTGCCCCAGAGCTTTTCAGCCTAAGTCTGGGAATGACAAGACACATGGAGCGTATCTGTAGCTGTCAACATGCTTTGTGAACAAGAAATAAATGTTTTGTAGTTTTAAGCCACTAAGATTTGGGGGTTGTTTGTTACCATAGCAAAGCTGGCTAGTGTAGTTAATGTCAATCAGTGATGAGGAAATTAATAAGTCTGCCTGGACTTAAGCTTCTTAAAACTTGATTTGTTTATTTAATTGATTATTGCCATCTTCACTTGGGGTGAACAGCATTGATAAATAAGAGTGGTTTTTGTTTTAATGAATCCGTGAGAGAATGTTGGTGATTTCTACAGAATCCACATGGTATCGGGATTTGATAAGTGCAGTGGCTGGAGCAAAGAGTCCTGGTGACGCAGCGGTTAAGTACTCAGTTGTTAACTGAAAGGTCAGTGGTTTGAACTCATTAGCTGCTCCGAGGAGAAAGATGTAGTATTCTGCTTCCACAAAGATTACGGCTATGGGAAACCTAAGGGACAGTTCTACTGTATTCTAGAACAGTCCCTGTGAGTCAGAATCAACTCTACAGTAAGGGGTTTGGTTTGCTTTATGGCTGGAGCTTCTAACTGGGTTTCACTTCGTTAGTCTAGACACGGTGTCTGGTTGTCCATTCTCTGCTCTGAACCTGTTGAGAGCTCATTTCCACCAGCCCCCTCCCAGAATCCTACCTACCCTGTGTAGGCAGCTATCCTTTAACTCTGAACCAAGTCTGCATATTAACTAATCCCTTACTGTGCCTCAACCCTGGGAGTGTACACCCATCTCCTCTTTTGGTCCTCCCAATGACACTTTAAATCACACTTTAACAATAGGTATTATTGTTATCAATCATTTGAAGAAATCAAGAGTCATAAAGGTTTATCAAATTAAGATTTGATCCTGGACTTCCTGATTCTTGGTCCAGAGCTCTCTTCACTACCCTAAACTACAATGATTGAAGGTTGTATGTCAAATTAGCAGATAGGCTCTAATTTGCCACAGGACCAGGAGCAGGGGTTCGTGAGTTCATGGTAGTAAATGGAAAGGAAGATAAAATTCTTTACATTTTAAATATTTCTATTAAAATTTACATTTTATTCCTAGACACGTTCATTTATGTTATAGCCCTAGAAAGGAGAGTCCAACAGGATGGGGAAACAAGCAGTGATGCATAATGAACTCCAAAGAGGTAAATTATCATTGCTTTTTGTTGCTGTTCCTGTTTTCTTTCTTGAATTGTGGTAAAATATATATAACAAAATATTTGCCTTCTTAGCCACTTTCACATGTATAACTCAGTGATGTTAATTATGATCACCATGTTATGCAACCATCATCCCTGTCTGTTTGCAAATTTTACCATCATCCTTAACAGAAACTCAGCACCTTGCCTGCCTTCCTGCCTGCCTCTGGTAACCACTAATAAACTTTGGTCTCTATGTATTTGCCTATTCTAGATATTTCACAGAAGCGTGATCATACAGTATTTGTTCTTTTGTGTCTGACTTATTTCATGCAGGATAGTATTTTCAGTGTTCATCAGTGTGGTAGCATGTATCAGAACTTCATCTTTCTTTGTGACTGAGTAACATTCCATTGCATGTATGTGTCACATTTTGTGAATTCATTTACCGTTGACGGGCATTAGAGCTGTTTCCACTTTTGGCCGTTATGAATAGTGTTATAAATGTCTGCATCTCTGCTTTTCAGTGCTTGTGGGTATATATCTAGGGGTGGAATTGCTAGGTCATATGGTAATTCTATTTTTAACTTTTTATGGAACTGTCAAAGTGTTTTCCACAGCAGCTGTGCTATTTCACAACTCCACCAGCAATGGTGGGGGTTCTAATTTCTCCGCATCTTCACCAGCACTTGTTTCCAATTTTTATGACAATTCCCATCCTAAACAACAACAAAAAATTCTGTTACTATTGAGTCAATTCCGTCTCATAGTGACCCTAAGGACAGAGTGGAACTGCCGTATAGAGTTTTCAGTGAGTGTGAGGTGCGTTTGAACTGCTAATCTTTTGGTTAGCAGCTGTCATGGATTGAATTGTGTCCCTGCAAAAATGTATGTGCTGATTTGACTTGGTTAGGAGTCCCAGTACGGTGCCACTCCTCCTATGTGTTGTGAATCCTGCCTCTCTGATATTGATGATGGAGAATGGTCTGCAGTTGTGTTAGTGTGGCAGGACTCAAAGTTGTGGAATATAAGGGAGAGAAGTGAGCCGAGGGAGTGGGAACCTCATACCACCAAGAGAGAAGTACCAAGAGCAGAGCACTTCCGAGCAGTACCAGGTGGCTAAGACAGCAGCTTAACACTTAAGCATCATGCCATCAGGGTTTCCAATAGCTGTCCTAGTAGAGGGTAAAATAATATTGCCTGTGGTTCTGACTTGTATTTCCATGATGACTAATGAAGTTGAGAATCTTTTCACCTGCTTATTGACCATTTATGTATCTTCTTTGGTGAAATAGTCATTCCTTTGACCATTTTTGATTGGGTTTTTCATCTTTCTGTTATTGAATTACAGGAATTCTTTACACATTCTAGCTATTAACCTCTTATAACTCTATAGGGAAATTATACGCTATCCTATAGGATTGCTATGATAAGATATATAACTTGAAAATATTTTCTCCAAATCTATAGGTTATCTCTTCACTTTGTTTAAGTCCTCTGACACACAAAAGTTTCTAATTTTGATGAAGTCCAACCAATCTATCTTGTTTTTTGTTCTGCATACTGTTGGGTGTTGTATCTAAGAGTCCGTTGTCAAAAGCTGGGTACTAAAGCTTTACTCGTATATTTCATACTAAGATTTTTCTGGTTTTAGTTCTTATATTTAGGTCATGGATCCATTTTGAGTCATTTTTCACATATGATATGAGGTGTGAGTCCAATTTCATTCTTTTGCCTATGAAAATCCAGTTCTCCCTGTGCCATTTACTGGACTGTCTATTCTTTGCCTATGGGATGAACTTAGTACCCTTGTCAAAAATCCATTCACCATAAACTTATAGGTTTATTTCTGGACTTTCAATTCTATTACATCGGTCTCTGTGTCAATCATTATGTCAGAGCGTTTTTATTACTGTAACTTTGTAGTGTCTTTTGAAATTGGATGATCTATCTTTTTAGGTAGGATTCTGTATCCTTTTAAAGGACAGCTATTCTACAAGAAAATTGATCTTGAAGGGGGCTGTTATATTTGAAGAACATCTTTAATGGTAGTTGTCTAAGGGTAGTAATCGTTTTTATATGCTAACAACTACATTAATAGAATAATATTCCGAGTCAACAAATGTCTTCCAAAATATTTTCATATGAAATGCTTGTATGCTTCTTGATAAGGTCTCCAAAACAGAATAATCTTTTCAGAACTGTCAGGCTTTCTGAGTCACTTGGATTTAGTTGTTACCAATCTGCTGGTTACCATCTGTCCAAAACAGGGCTCAGTATTTCCAGGATGAATGATGGTGGACTTACTCATACCGGCAGGGTCTGAATGGCAAGGGAAGGAGGCAGGCACTAATAAGGTGAGCTATTTCAAGGGTAAATGTGCTTGTTCTTGCATTCCTATTCTTTATCTGAAGCACTAAGAGATTCTCTCAATGAACCTGGAAGAGGATTTGAGTAGGGGAGGAGGAATGAGTGGAGGAATCTGTCAATGCAAACACCTGTAAAGCCTGACTATTAGAGGCATTCCTTCAACATGATGGAGTAGGCCTGATTTTCGTACAACAAATCAGACTCTCTATCCTAGCCCCAAGACCATGTCCAGCCCTTCTCAGACAGAGATCAGTTTCTGGGGGCACCGTGTAGGTCTAGGCCTGGTAGGGCTCTATGTAGTCTTTTCATTCCTGTTCATCATCCAGAAAGAATGGCCCCTCCATGGCCTGGGACTCCTGGCAACAGCTGAAAAGGTCTTTCCCTGTTTCTTGTACCCTCTGTAGACTTACCTCATGAATTTGGCTTCTGACAGGAAAGGGGAGAACAGACAGCATCTTCCAGATTGTTTCTATTTGGTTTTCATACAGTTTCACCTATCAGGAAGCAGTTTTGGCGGGACCCATTACTTTCTCCTCGGCTAACTGAAATAAAACATGTCTCCTTAGGGGAAAAGGGGTCCCCATAACAGAGGGTGGATGGCTCAGCATGCATCAATTTTCACTACTAAAGATAATGACTCCCACACACAGCTAAGAGATGGAAACATCTTTCCTCGAGAGGTCAGCAAGCTCCCATTGAATCTGGTCTCCAGTCCCATGGAGGGAGGGCATGAGAAATGGATTTTGAATGGCTGTCTCTACCCGCTCAGTAGCAGGGGGAGGGGCTGGCCATTTTGCCCCTCTAGGGAGCTTCCTTAGTTGATATTCATTGCCTGCAATGCTCCCCTAGAATGGTGCTAAGGGTCTGAAGAAGCTAATGGGTGCAAACCTGCTAGTGCCTTGCCTTTGATTTCCCTAGAGTGGAGGCCTACTCTCTGCCCCTTCTAGTGAGGGAGAAGCAGGGGATTCTGAGGACTTTCACTTCATTACCCTGATATCTGTATTCTGGACCACTGCCTCCAACTGATATGTTAAACAGAAGAGAAGTGCTGTCTTTGAGGAGTTCTGATTCTTCTCTGTAAAAGCTGCCAGTTTCAGGTCAAGCAGGGAATCAATCAGATGTAGACCTGGTTCTCAGTGTGGGTTAAACATAAGTTTTAAATGCCTTTCCGATGCTTTGTAGACACTCAGTTCCTGTATCCTGTCCCTTCCCCTCTTCATGACTTCCAAGTTTTGCTAGTGTCCTGGAAAGTAAATTAGGTGCCTGTCTGTTCTATTGTCCCATCTAAGAAGCTGGTGAGAGCTCTAGCATGTCCATAGCCACAGCTCTTTTCTGAGGATTTCATATGTGTGTGTCTCTGTGCTGCAGGCAACCTAGCCTGTCTGTGTCACCACAGCTAGTGAGACAGACGGTGACTAGTCAAATCGGTTATAATCTCCCTCAGAAGTGAGAATGTAAGATGCACAGAGGATGGGCTAGTGAGTTAATTGGTGGTGGTGGGAATGAAAGAAGCAAAGACCATGGGTTGCAAGCCCATGTAGTGGTGGAACCCTAGGGCAGGGTAGACACCTGTTCCTGAGCATGTGGGTCCACAACCTAGCTGAAGAGCTGGATTAGCTCCTGAGGGAGCCCCCTCCTCTACGCCAGTTCCAGACACGACCTTCTCTAAGCCTGCATTCCTGTGTTCTTGGCAACAGTCTCAGTAACCTAAGTGTGTTCCTGTTTCTTAACCTAAGAGTGTAACCGGCACAGAGAACACAATTGAAAAATTTAGTTTTAAAATACAGAACAAAATAACTCATCTCAGCTCCCCTGGAGCCTTTCTGGTCCATTTCCTCCTTGCACCTCTGTGTGATACAGTTCAGACTCTGTCTGAACAACCTGTCCTGGTCAGTGGAGTTGGATCTGTGGTCCTGCCACTGGGAGCAAGGATTTCCGGAAGGCTAGGTTAAGACAGGAAACCCTGATGGTATAGTGGTTAACTGCTACAGCCACTAACTGAAAGGTTAGCGATTTGAATACACCAGATGCTCCTTGGAAACTCTATGGAGCAGTTCTACTGTGTCTCATAGGGTCATTGTGAGTTGAAATTGGGTGGTTTTTTTGTTTGTTTGTTTTTAGGTGAAGATGGTTTGCCTCAGCCTTGGGAGAGTGGCTTGGAGAGAGGCAAGTGAAGAGGGCCCACCAATCTCAAAAGAAGACTCTTACCCACTCTCTGAAGACTCTGAAGGCTTCAATAGAATGGGGAGGGATGGTGGTAGTGGGCAGGGGGTAGGAAATGGTGGATGGGATAAGGAAATGGAACTCCAACTTTCCTAGGGCCCTAGCCCCTGACTCAGCCCAGTCAGAAAAATGGGTGAGAGTCAGAATGCTTAGATTGGACAGCCCAATGTCTGGGCTTTTCTTTCTGATTTTATCTGGACTTCTTGTATGGTGTCCTAACTTCACCTTCTGCTTATCCAAAGCTGAATCTCTCCACTCCTACAGGGAAAAACCTAGCTCTATGTGACCAGCAGCCATGCCTGGCAAACAGTCCTCAGTGCCCACCTCCTTCAGGAAGCTTCCCCTGTTTAATACTATAAGGAAACGCTCTCCACTGAATTCTAAAGAACTTGAGAGTTGGAATATACTCTCTAGGTACCGACAGGACATGGATTTGTCAGTCCTACTCATCGAGCTCTCCTGAGTGTGTAACATAGTCCAGCCCAAAGAGGAGCTTAATAAATATTTGTTGAATGAATAAATGAATGAACCCAGAAATAAGCTCCTCCTTTTTTGAAGCCAGATGCCATCATCTTATCTGAAATATACAGTTGATGATATGCAAAACCAAAACAAAACCTGCTGCCATCCAATAAATTCTAACTCATAGAGACCTTATAGGACAGGGTAGAACCACCACATAGAATTTCCAAGGAGCACCTGGTAGATTCAAACTGCCCATCTTTTGGTTAGCAGCTGTAGCACTTAAGCACTATATAAGCAGGGTTTCCTATGTGTAAAAGGAGACAGCAATTAGCTGCTGGAGGTGGAGGATGGTTCAGAAAGCTTCAACCTGGGGTCTTCCTAGTTCCTTTGTGACTATCCTTGAGGAGCCTGTGTGTTCTTGTAATTCAGAGTTAAATTCCCCTTGTTTTTCCATTGAAGAAAGCAACATCCCAATAGGAAAACTGGCTAGTCCTTGTCCAGATAGGCAGGCTCCCAGATCTTCCAGCTGTCATCTATTTACTGTATTTAAGCCAGTTGCCGTTGAATTGGCTCCATTTCAGGGAGACCTCACATGTGTTGAAGTAGAACTGGGCTCCATAAAGTTTTCAATGGCTGATTTTTTGTAAGTAGCTTACCAGGCCTTTCTTTTGAGGTATCTCCTGGTGGACTCAACCTCCAACTTTCTAATTAGTACTGGAACACATCAAACATTTGCACCACGCAAGGACTCTGTACTCTGTATAGACCATGTCAGTTCACACACAATGGGTGCACAAAAATCTCTGGATGAAGGAAGACTAGGGGAGGGGGATGACTTTGCCGATTCACAGGCTGTGTGAGCCTGGCAAGAGTCTTGAACAACATGAATGACGAAGGATACTGCAACAAAATAAAATGTATTGTATTTAAATATTCCGCAAGTCATTTTGTGTATTTAAGTCTTAATTCATCTTCTCTAAATCTCTCCTCACTACATTAATGTGACGACTTTGACAGAAAGATGAATAACATTATTAAAGAAACTCATGAGCAAATTTCGCTTATAAGAATCTCTCATGCACTTGCATGGTCTGCTGTTCCTGTGCCATATTCCAACCCTACGCTGTGTTCTGATCCTCTTGATTTTCCAAGCTTCTGTCCATTTGGACTCCAGGTGTGAATGAGAAGTTCAAGGGTGGGACTGTACAGGCACTTTTAACCCATTCTTGAAATCTTCTCTTTTCGAGAAGTGATTTGAGCCAAAGTCCAGACTGGAGAGGAGGAGAAAAGCAAGGAGGACTTCCTTTAAGAATGATCACACAGCAGAGGTGCAAAGTACAGATTAAACATGATACCTGACCAGAGAAGAGTGTGTTCCTTGGAGGTGCACATCTCAAGAGATGAGGGACCCTTCCTGCAAAACTCTCCTCTGGGTCTTCCTCCACACTGACACGTTTCAAAACGCTGGTTCTGGGAGCTGCCATCGTCTCCTGGTCCTCCTCTTGGAGCCCTGCTTGGCCTCACTGGCTGGGGCTTTATACCCCTCTTTGCCGAGTCTTCCTGATAGATTGCTTCCAGGATGGCAGCAGAGTCAGTGGTATTCATTTCACTGTCAGCTCAACCTTTTCCTTTAAATCATTGCTCATGCTGGCAGCCATTTGTTATCTCCTGACAGCCTGGCCTCGGCTGACTGCTGTTAGTGAAACTCTAGCTCGGTAAGCACCTTCATCGTTTACCTGAGCATAGGCAAATGCCCTCCTTTCTTCCTCCACCCTTAATTAGGCTGTATGAAGTCTGGGAAGCCAACCCCAAAGCCCCAAAGGCTGAGCGGTGGGTTCCCCTGTGAAGCAAACCTCCGACCTAATGCTTACTATGTTATATAGAGACCATCTGTTGGTGTGGTTTCCAGGCCATTAGCACTTCCAGGCAATGGGCCAGGTGGGTGGGGTAGTTGCCTAGTTCCTCCCAGAATTCCCAACACCTGGTGAAGTGCTGGCTCATAATAGGTGCTCAATGACTCTTTGAAAAACTGAGCTTTTAAATTAAAGAGTGGACATGATTTCCTTGGAAAAGTAGTCAGTAGTATCTACTAATCCTAGGATGGCTGGCAATGCAATGGTTAAGACCTTGGCTACTAAGCAAAAGATTGACAATGCAAATCCATCAGCTGCTCCTTGAAAACCCGATGGGGCAGTGCTATTCTGTCCTATATGTATACCCTAGGACTCACCTGGGTAGGTAACCAGCAGAAATAAATACTTCTGCCTACTTAGATACCTTCAAGACTGTTCATAGCAGCTGCATTTGTTTCTGAGGGCTGTCATAACAAAGTTCCATAATTGACCCATTGCTATCAAGTCAATTCTGACTCATGGTGGCCCTATAGGACAGACTATAACTGTCCCATATGGTTTCCAAGGAGCACCTGGTGGTTTTGAACTGCTGGCCTTTTGATTAGTGGTTGTAGCTCTTAACCACTATGACACCAGGGTTTCCATTCCACAGCTAGGTGGATTAAAACAACAGAGATTTATTCTCTCAAGATTCTGGAGTCTAGGAATCTGAAGTCAAGGCATTGGACTGAGGGAGAATGTATTGTCCCTTATCTTCTGTTGGCTGATGGCAATCCAAGTGTCCCTGGCTTATGAATGTCTCTCCAGTTTCTACCTCTACTTCATTGGCATTTTTTCCCTGTGTGTCTGTGTCTTCATTTGCTCTTCGTATTAGGAACCAGTCATTGAATTAGGCCCATCCTAATCTAGTATGACCTTATCTTAATTTACCTGGAGACACCTTAAAAGGCCCTATTTGCAAAAAAGGCTACATTCTGTGTTCTAGGTGGACCTGAATTTTGAGGGAACTGAAAACACAAATATCCATCAGGGGTGTTCATGCATTTGTACAATTTGTATAATTGCATTGGTGCTATGCAACAATACAACAAGCCACTATTCACACAAGAACATGGATAACTCAAAGAATCCCGATACAAAACAGTAGATACTGTATAATTATATTTATATGAAGTTCCAACACATGAAAAGCTTATCTAAGGTAACAGAGATTAGAATAACAATTATTTTTGAGGAATGGGTGGTAGTAGTGGTTACTGCTTGGGAGAAGATCCAAGTGACACATCTGTTGTGCTGGAAATGGTCTATGTTGATCTAGGTATACACATACACAAAAATTCACTGAGTTATACATTTACGTAAAACCCTCATGGAAGACGGGTTAAGAGCCGTGGCTACTAATCAAAGGGTCAGCAGTTTGAATCCACCAGGCATTCCTTGGAAACTCTTGTGAGATTGTTCTACCCCATGCTATAGAGTCACTGTGTGTCAGAAATGATGCAACAGCAATGGATTTGGTTTGGTTCTGGTTATACAGTTATGAGCTATACTTTTTACTACATGTAAGTTAAATCTTACTAAAAATAGTAAAGACAATATAGAGCAGTTCTCAATCTTTTTGTATTCTTTATTTTTTTTTAATTTTCTTACTGCACTTTAAATGAAGTTTTACAGAACAAATTTCTTTCTCACTGCATAGTTAGCACACATATTGTTTATGACATTGATCAACAACCTCATAGCAGATCAACATTCTCCCTTCTCAATCTTGGACTCCCTGCTGCCAACTTTCCTGCCCCCTCTGCCTTATAGTCTTTACCCCTGGGCTGATGTGCCCCTTCAGGCCCATTTTGTTTCATGTTTCTGTTCAGTCTTCAGGTGAAGGGTGAGCCTCAAAGGTGACTTCATTACTGAGTTGAAATGAGGTCCAGGGGCCATACTCTCAGAGTTTCTCCGGTCTCTAACAAGCTAGCAAGTTTGACCTTTCTGAGTTACAGTTTTGTTCTGCACTTTTCTCCAGTTCTGTTTGGAGCCCCCTGTTGTGATCTCTGTCAGAGCAGTCAGTGGTGGCACCTGGCCACCATCCACATGTACTGAGTTTGGTCAGTTAGAGGCCATTGTAGATAGGGTCCACGAGTCAGTTGGACTAATCTTTCCCTAGTTTCTTTAATTTTCTTCATACTTTGTTGTTCCCAAAGGGGTGACCAGGGGAGTATCCTAGATGGCTGCTTACAGGCCTTTAAGACTCCAGACACTACTCAACAAAATACAAAGTAGAATATTTTCTTTAAAAAGTATGTTATGTCATAACTAAGTTTTTTGTTTTGTTTTTTTAGGAAATTGTTCTGCATGCCACTTTGGTGTGTGGCGTCTAGGGTCTCAAAAGCTAGCATGCTGCCATAAAAGAAGCATCAACTGGTCCTAATCCACCTGGAGCAGAGGACAAAGGACATCAAAGACAGGAGAAAAATATGAGCCCAGGAGACAGAAGGTGCCATATGACTCAGAGCCTAAATCAACATGAGACCAGAAGAGCTAGAGGTGTTCAGCCACCACCAAGGACTGCCTTGACAGGGAACACAATGTATGCTCCCTGTTGTAATCAGGGAGAAATGGGAAGGCAGATCTAGACTGCTATTATAAAACCAGACATGATGGTCCCCCAAGAACATGGCTCCTAGACTTGATGCTAGCCCAGAGCTGAAACCAATACCAAAGACAACTCTTAGACAAAAATTGGACCAGACTATAAGACTTGAGGCTGTTGGAGTAATGAATGGTTAAACAAACACGAGCAATATAGGCTGGAAAGCAGGAGTGTGTTGTCACAGGGTTAGGAGAACAGGGTTAGAGTTGCATAGGGGTGTGTGTACAGGGTTATGTGTGGCTAATTGACTTGGATTATAAACTTTCACTTATTTGCAGTAATTATTTTTTGTTTGTTTTAGAACTACGTTATTCCAGTTGAGCTAGATGCTCCCTGAGACCATGGTTCCCACAGCGAGTTTGGGTGTATCTCTGGAACTTCCATGACCTCGCCTTATACAAGTTGTGCTGGTGCTGGCTTCCCTGTCATAGGGTATTGTCTTACCCTTCATCAAAGTTACCACTTATCTATCTTCTGTTTAATATTTTTTCATACCCACACCCTCTCCCTGGTAACCATCAAATATTATTTCTTTTTTATGTATATATCTTTCTACAGTAGTGGTCTCATAAATATGTATTCCTTTGTGATTAACTGATTCCACTCACCATAATGCCTTCCGATTTCCACCATATTGTGAAATGAATCCAATTTTGCCAGCAATGTTTGTTGAAAAGACTACCTTTTCCTCATATGATGGACTTTGGGACTTTGCCAAAGATCAAGTGAACATAGGTGAACGGATTTACACCTGAGTTCTCAATTCTCTTCCCCTGGTCAATATATTTGGCACTGTACCAGTACCAAGAATCTTTGTTTCCATGTTTTTTGTAAATGGCATATTGATGGGTCTTTTTTAAAAAAAATCCATTCTGTCACTCTCCATCTCTTTATGAGTACATTTAGGCATTTACATTCAGGTAATTATTGATAGGTGTGAGTGTATTGTTGTCATTTTTGTAGTGCTTTTCTGGGTGTGTGTATTGCTGACACTTTCTTTGTTCCTTTTACTCTTCTGTGCTGAATTCATTTGGCTGATGAATTTCTTTTTCATTTGTATTGTTTTCATAGGTTTTGTTTTTTTATCTTTTTTTAAAACTGTGATTGAGTGTAAGTTTACAATACAATTCAAATTTTCATGCCAGCCTATCTGCAGCTCCCCCTGTTCGCATTGCCCAGTTGACAGCATACTCCTCCTTTCCATTCCGTACAAGTGATGTCCTCTTAACAATCTCCTGCCCCCTCTCTCCACCCTCTTCACTCCCTTCTAGTAAAAAGCCAGTAGGATGACATCCTATAGATACATAGAACCATCAAGTGCACACATGATATGGTCACTCTGTGTCCCCAAGTCCATTCCATTCCTATCTGAAGAGATGACCTCAGTAATGATCTATTAGATTTTATTTTTATTGAGACTTTTTTTTTTTATTTTGATGAATAGGTTTGTTAACCTTGAAATTTACCCTTTTCTTTCCAGGTCTGAACCAGTCTATTATTACTTGATATCACCTTGCCTTCCACTGTATTAAAAAGTTCTATACCTACACCATTTATTTCCTCTTCGATTGTTCTGACATTGTTGTAATTTATAGATTAAACTCTATGATTCCCTGTTGTAATTCTTTTGGTTTTGCATTGTCTTTGAGAGTTTATTTCTTAAGCTGTATCTGGATGGTACAATCTTGCATTCTGGATTCTCGCTGTGGTCTGATGTTGTTTGTTCTCATGCCAAAGGACTCACTTTAATAATTATTGTTAGTCTGGTGTGGTGGTTAAGACTGTGTCAACTTGGCAATTGCATGTTTGGCTGCTGTATCAAGTGGTATGGGGGAGGCCTGTGTGACTTCCCACCCCTCCACTCTCATTCTCCACTTTCCGTCACCTACTACCTGTCTGCTAACCTTGTCAGCACGTCCTGCTCTCTTTTACATCAGGTTCCTGGACCTGAACTAGCAGCTGTTGCATTCATCAGTCCTTACAGCCAGTGAGTGAGAGTTCTATTCCCTGGCCTGCTGATTCCTGGTTCATCAGCCCCTATAGCTTCCTGAATCAGTAGAGACCTTTCAGTCTCCCTGCCAGCTTCGGATACATAGACCTACATAGCCGGTAATTTAGAACTCTGGTCTCTGACCTGCTGACCATGTGTTAACCAACTCCTGTGCCCACTTGAGGCTTGTGCCGGGATGTGAGATGTTCAGCTTCAACAATTGTGTGAGCTGTTTCCTTTACATAAATCTTTCCCTGTACATATATATATTTTTGGTTTTGTTTCCCTAGAAAACTCAGCCTAAGACAATTTGGTACCAAAAGAGTAGGGTGCTGCTCTAAAAAGTACCTAAGATGTGGAAGTCATTTTAAAACTTAATGGATAGAAGAGTTGGAAGGAATGGAACACTATTAACACCAAAGAAGGCTCAGATGCTGAGAAACAGCAAAGGACCAGTGGTGGCAGATGGGCAGCAGCAGAACCAGAGCAGCACAAGACAGTGCTGGAGCCAACCCACAGAGCTGAGTGCCTGTTCACAGAGGTTTCCTGGTAGAGTAGGGTGCCTCTGGGCACTTGAATCAGGGGAGCTACCGAGCTTTGGGAAACTTGCCCCTGCAGGGCAGATGTGGGCCTGAGGCCCAGGGTAGGAGGCCATAGGAAACAAGCTGAAGAGACAAAAAGCATGAGAAGCTGAGCTGCCTCAGTCTCAAAAGGTATGGCCATATCTTGGGAGTTTGAAAGGTAGAGTCCGGGCTTTCTGTGTTTATAAGTGTGGAATTGCCACTCAGTTGAGCTTAGGATGCACCTAAGGCCTAGTGGGCCAAATTACTGTCCAAGTGGGCCTTGAAGGCAGAGTTGTAGCACAAGGCTGTTGGGCTCCAGTCAGAATCCAGAGAGTGTGGCTGTTTTAGTCACCTCGGGCTGCTCTAACAGAAATACCACAGAGTGGATGGCTTGAACAAAGAAAGATTTATTCTTACACAGTCCAGTAGGTTGCAAGTCCGTATTCAGGGTGTCCGCTCCAGAGAAAGACTTTCCCCTTGTCGGCTCTGGAGGGAAGTCCGGTATTGTATCAGTCTTTGTCCAGGGAGCATCCTCACGCGAGAACCTCTGGTCTGAAGGACGTGCTCTGCTCCCGGTGCTGCTTGCTTGATGGTAGCGAGGTTCTCAAATTGTCCTCTGTTTCTTTTTCCTTTTATTCCTTGCAAGCTAAAAGCATTAAGGGTGGGGCAAGCCATACTCCAGGGAAACTTTCCCCACAGCAGGAATCAAGCCCCACCCTAATCCTTTAACATACAGGTTAGCAAAACCACACAATGGAGGACAGTCCCAAGATACTGGGAACCATATCCCAGCCACGTGGCTGCACACATTTTTGGGGGGGCACAATTCCAACCATGACAGTGGCCAATACCTAGATTCTGGAGGGCAAGGCTAATATGTAAACTGTTTCAGAGAACAGAGGGTTATTTTCAAAGCTATGAGGCTTAATGTATTTTGCTGACTTGTTTGTTGCCTATTTTGCCTTCCTTCTCACAGTTGTAATGGAAATGTCTAATTTGTGCCTATTCTGCCTTTGTGCCTTTGGAAGCAGATAGTTTGTATTCTGCATTTCACAGATGTAGAAGAGTTTTTGTATTTTGGACTTGGAACTGATTTAAAACTTCTATCATGGGCTGGAAATATTTTTGCTGTGACTTTTGCTATGATGGGATGATTGTGTTACATGTTTCAAATATGTGATTTTGGGGGCTCCAAATGTTGGAGTGTCATGGATTGAACTGTGTCCCCCCCAAAATGTGTGTAACTATGTGGCTGGGCCATGATTCCCTATATTTTATGATCGTTTTCCATTTGGCGATTTTTCCTAGGCTGTATGTTAGAGGATTAGGATGGGACTGTAAATCCCTGAATAGGATCATGTCCCTGCTCCACTATGAAGGAGTTTTCCTGGAGTATGGCTTGTACCACCCTTTATTCTTTCATCCTACAAGAGATAAAAGGAAAGAGAAGTCAGCAGAGAGTTGGGAACTTCACGCCATCAAGAAAGCAGCACTGGGAAAAGAGCACGTCCTTCAGATCTGAGGTTCCTGTGCCAAGATGCTCCCCAACCACAGACTGATGCAACACAAAGACTTTCCTACAGAGCTGACAGAGGGAAAGCCTTCCCCTGGAACAGACACCAGAATTCAGACCTGAAGTCTACTGGACTGAGTAAGAATAAACTTTTTTTCGTTAAAGTCATCCACTTTGTGGTATTTTTGTTAAAGCAGCGCTAGGTGACTAAAACATCTGGTTTGTTTTTTACAGATTCTTTTATTTTCTGGTTATCTGGAAACATCCTAATTTCACAGTATTTGGATGAGAGTTTCACAGGATATATTGTTTTTGGTGGGCAGTTTTTTTCTATCAAGGTTTTGTATACATCATCTCATTGTCTTCTTGCCTGCATGGTTTCTGCAGAATAATCAGAGCTTAGTCTTCTTATTTCTGCTCTGCATGTGACTTTTTGTTTTTCTTGAGCTACTCTCAGAATTTATTCTGTGTTTTTGGTTTTAGCAAGTGTGATTATGATAGGCTTTGGTGATTTTCTTGTAGCATACATTCTATATGGGGTTTGTTGAGCTTCTTGAAGGGTCAGCTTTTTTATCTTTCATGATTTCAGGGAAGTTTTCTGTCAGCAATTCTTTAGTGATCTTCTCTGTGTCTTCCTTTTTCTCTGCCTGTTCTGGCACTCTTCTCACTTACAAATTTTTTAATTTGATTTTACCCCCACATAATCCTCAGGATTTCTTCAGTTTTTATTGTTCCTTTTTTCCAGTTTTTCTTCAAACAGAGTTATATTCAAGTGTTTGACTTCAGTTTTGTTGATCCTGTCTTCCATCATTTCAAACCTGCTCCCCAGCTCTTCTATGACACTATCCGTTGTTTAAATTGGTTTGCTTTTCTTTTGGATTTCTATTTGTTGTTTTTGTATGATTTCTAGTTGCAAATTTATCTTGTCATTTTGTTCCTGTATGATTTTCTTGAATTTCTTACATGAATTGGTCTGCCTTTTCCATTTTTTTTTTCTCATTTTTGTCTACTTTTTACTTCAACTCTTGCATAGCTTTGAATACTAGAGATTTGAATTCCTTGTCAGGTAATTCTAGTGCCTTTTCTTCTACTGGAAAGTCATCTGGTGTTTTATTTTGGATAACTACTGGAAGCATCCTGTCCTTTTTTAAAATATAAGTTGAATTGTCTGCTCTCTCTGGGCCACTTAGTAGTTTGTTTCTTTTTCCTTTGTTTATTGATTGTAGCTCTGTTTGCTTCTTCTCACTTTTCGTTCTGTTTTGTTATGTCACAGAAGGCAAGTAGTGCCTCCTTTGTTGTTTGCTTGACTGTGGTAATGATATTTTTTCATCTCCTTGTGCAATGGAATAGACCAGAACCAGCTGCTCAGCTATAGTGCAGCAGGGTAGGTCCAACTGAAGGGGAGCAGCTAGGATGTGTTATATCATGTACTAGGGCTGACAGGGTGAGCCAGGAATCAGTGCTGGGCATGTTGCACTATGCTGTGTCTGTGCTGCTTGGGAGCATGATCTTCAGCACACAGTAGAGGTAGGCACAATGGAACAGGGTGGTTGTAATGTGTGAAGCTAAGATGGGTATGGGAAAGAGGAGAGAAGGTAGAGAGAAACAAGAGCCAAAAACAAATCAGTCAAACAAACAAAAAAGATGAAAAGAAAAAGAGTGCTAGGGGAGCTTGCCATTGGAGTGGAGAGATGAGAAACCAAGAAATGGGGAGAAAAAGAAAGATTTTTTTTTTCAAAAAAAGAGGAAAAGGAAAACAGCTAGTTACAAATTTGGAAAAGAAAAGAATTCCTCCCCTCCCAAGGGTCTCACTGGTGCTGCTGAAAAGACCAGGAAAGCATCTCCCAGTGTGTATGGTATAGCCTCATTAGAAGAAGTATAGATGTTACACACTGTGAGTTATTAAAGATGGTAAGTACAGTGAAACAAGAACTGGGAAATGAAATACAGGAAGCAGAAAAGAGAAAAAAGAAAGGAAGAAAGAAGAAAATATCCCCAGGGATCCTACTGACACAAATGCCCAGATTTGGGACATGGTCCCTAATCCATGCAATACAGCCCAGCTATAAGAGACTCTCAAGCCACAAAAAGAAAAAGAAAACACACAGACAAAACAAAATACAACATAGCAAAAGAAAGGATACAAAACAAAGAAAACAAGCCTCAAGGACTCTACTCCCATGGCAGCATGGGCCAGGGGAGTGGTTCCCTAGTTGAGTGACATTTCATAGCCTTTCAAGAAGAGACAAAGAAGGCAGATGGAGTCAGATGTTTTAGAGAAACAGGGGAAGTGGCAGGAGGCACAGAAGAAGCCAAAAGAAATGGTAGAAAAAGCAACACCAACTATAGACAAATGTCATTCAGGGAGCCAGCCAGTTGTAGGGGAAGCACAAGAACAATTTAAGTGGCTGGAGCTGAAGGACCTTCCTCCCAGCCAAGAGACTGAGGCCAGCAGGAAGCAGAATAAGCCAAAGGGACTGGGAAAGGGGAGGTTAATAAAGCAGGTATCATTGGTTACCAGGTGATCTTTGACCTGTTGGGAGCTCCGAAAGGTACTTTTATGTATTCCTAGTCAACTGGGTCAGGCAAACCCAAGGTGCATGGATTCTGCTGCACTTCCTGGCCAGCTGAGCCACCACAGCTAGCCAGGAGGTGTTGGAGGTAGAGCAGTGGGGAGAAGATGGGTAGTGGGAGAGCATTATCACTGGTTACCAGGCGCTTTGTCTTCTGATCAGATTTCTGGGAATAGGTTTTCTTGTGCTCTCTGTCTGCATGTCTCCAACAGGAGCCCAAGATGGCAAATCCATGCTGGGTTAGCTGGTAGGGGACTTCTTGAATCTCTTCTCTCTGTTTTTTGTCAGTTTCTGATTCCATTCAGTGTTTAGCTGAAATCTCTAGCTCCTCATTTGACATTTTGGGTTCCAGGATTGACATTTTTCTCTGTTCTCCTTAGTTTTGATGTGGTGGATGGTGTGTGGTGCTTCCGCCTATGGCACCATGTTGACTGGAAGGTGTTTTTGCAGTCTACCTAGATGTTGTCTTATGCTATCTTCCACCTATTCAAAACCACGTGAAACTATTTTATTGAGCTTTTTCTGTGTTTCGCATTATAAAACAATATATTAAATATGCCTTTTATAACTACACAAATGTACTCCTCACAGAGATTGCAAATATCGTTCCCTCTTCCTAAACACCTTGAATGAGAATCACTGCATTAAACTATATCTACCTCTTAGCACACTGTTCCTTAAGACCATGTCTCATCAGAGTAAGGTGGTAAGTAGAAAGAAGGACCAGCATATGTGTTTTTTTGGAGCGATGGGGAGTGGGAAGAATAATATCATAGAATGAAGCAAATAAGGGAGACATTGTTTTCAAGACCCTCAGCACCAGTGTGAGATATGAATTCAATGACCTTCTCAAGAGAATTAAGGGATATAGATAACCCTTACTTTCAATCAGTTCAATTGCTTCACAACCAAGCCACACGTGACCTGTGAAATCAGATATACCTGAATATCCATGTGCTGACAGCACAAAGAAGTTTGGATCAAGAAAGGAGCTTTATGAAAGGGAAAAAGGCAACTTATCATGGCTGGGCCTAAAGACAACGTCTGCTCCTCAGAGACAAAAGGCAATCTACAAGAGTAAATTATAATTTATCCAAGAGTCTACCTCTCGCCACAAAGAGCCTGTGCCAGAACACTAAGAAGAGGGCCACTAGGGAAATCCTGAACTAGCTTTTAAAAGTAATAGGTCAGTTCTGATTGCAAAGAATAAAATATAACTGGAACTAGCATAACCAAATAGTGATTTATTAGAAGAAAAAGAATGCATAGTTAGAACTGCAGTTGGGTCTCAAGAACAATTATAAGCAGGGTCTTGAAGCCATTGGGTCTCATGGTTTACCACTTTTTTCCATGATGGTTTGAGCCTTGGAAACCTGATGGCATAATGATTATGAGTTTGGCTGCTAACCAAAAACTTAGCTGTTCAAATCTACCAGCTGCTCCTTGGGAACACTATAGGGTGGTTCTACTCTGTCCTATTGGGTCACTATGAGTCAGAATCAACTTGGCAGGAATGCGTTTGAGCCTTACTGCTGTTCTTTTACTACAGACTAAGCTTTCTCCATAGATAGAAAAGAGAGTGGCAGAGCTGCTAGCAGCTTCTTGACCTTAAAGCTTTAGCCTGAGTGTGAAACTAGAAATTGTCAGTATGTTGCTCTGGTTAACCCAAGTTGAGTCAGTTGCCTTTCTTTTGACCTACACCAGGGAGACATATGAAACAGTTGCCCCTTCAGTGAAAATGGGGATGGTTGATGTTAGGAACTAGGGAATGGGCAGAAGCAATTTGCATTAAGTATCCACTGCAAGGAACTTCAAGAAGGAGTAGGTCTCCCCCCATTCTACAGGTGCAGTCTGAATTAGATAAACATTGTTTTCTCCCGAGACTATTACTGTATTGTGTCTATTCTTGGTTGACATAACCTGTGTACTTACTCTTGTTTTGATGAGATCTTATTTTTGGTTTAACCTTATTTGATTTCCCAGTTCTTAACTCTGTTTGTCATTTGACACTACAATACCTCATTCTTGTTTTCTTGATGGCTCTTTGCCTGGCCTCAGTCTAAAATTTACCCAGAGTTGGGTCTTGCACTCCAAATCCAGTGGCATAATGGTTGGAAACTTAAGTGCTGTTTAGTTGCTGATAGCATCTTTGGTGAATGAGCAGCTTCTTTTTGGGTAAACCACTTAGCCTCTTTGAGCCTCATTGAGCCTCATTTATCTTCAGGTAATAATCAACTGAAATATTAATACAAAATTCTGTCTTGGTCATTACATTCCTTCATTTCATTCTTATGACAATTCTATGACAAAGGCAGGTATTTGTTATCATTACTCTTTATTTACATTTGAAAAGCTAAGACTCAGAGAGATTAAACAATTCATCCTAGTGATAGATACCCATAATAAGTAATAGATATGGGATTCAAACTTAGTCTTCTAATCTACAAATTCCTTATTTGCCTAAAAATTGGACATTGGGCCAACCAAAGTTTCCTTCTAGATCTAAAATCTATGAGTCTATTAAATATTATAGTATTAAAGGTATTATCCCCCAAATCCCATTGCCATAATGTTGATTCCGACCCAAAGCTTCTGTGTGAGACACAGGAGAACTGTCCCATAGGATTGCCAAGGAGCAGTTGGTGGATTCAAACTGCTGACATTTTGGTTAACAATCATTGCTCTTAACCACTGTGCCACCAGGGCTCTAAAATTATCATTAGCTAGCATTGTTTGTTAGGTTCAAAGCACCATTCTAAGTAAGGATTCTACATATAAAGCTCATTTTATTCACATGACTTGGATCTGACTCAACGGCACTTGACTTGGCTTTATTCACATAAAATACCATGAAGTAGATATTATTATTACCTCCATTTTACAGATAAGCAAACTGAACCACAAGTAATCATGTTCAAGGTCACACAGCTAATAAGCAATAGGTCCAACCCAGGCCAACTACCGCCACAACCCAAAGTCTTAACCACTGTTTTCTTTGAGAGTAACAAGAGGCAGACAAGGGGATGGTCGCTTCATAGCTCTCCAAACAACAGGGACACTGAGCTTCTATATCCCCAGGATTACATGGCAGAACCTCAATTCAGACTTGGCAAATCCTTGCCAAAGTGAGCTAAGGCTCCATACAAAGATAAAATAGCACCCCACTGAAAGCTGGCGTAGGGAGGAGAGGTTGTGACAGATAAAAGGAAAGGAGGGAAAGCACTTAAACAATACATGCTACAGGACAGTGTGAGCACGGGCTCTGGGGTTCAAATAGGGTTTGAACACTTGCTACATGTTTGATCTCGGGTAAGTTAACATTGCTAAGCTTCATTTCTCCATCTGTAAAATGGGAATAACAATAATCTCTGGCTCCTAGGATTGACACGAGAATTATTGAAGAGAAATACTTATTATAGTATGTGATGTGAGACCTTTATTAGTGATTGCTAGAACCCTTAGATTAGGTGAAGAGTGGTTGAACGTAATAAAACTTTTTGGTCTTGGATCTTTGCTGTTGGAGAGTTTGCACTTTAAAAAGAGAAATATGACAGATCTCCATGAAGGTAAGAAGAGAACGTTAGTTGGCTGAGTAGGCTGGTGTGCTTGTCACTACCTGGGAATGCAGCTTGGAACAAGTGCCATTTCAGTCCCATGGAGAGGAGACCTGGAGAAAGCTGAGACACCCATATGATGTGTTTTGAACCCAGGGAATGAGTTCCCCAGCTCATACCCTCAAAGGAGATAAACCCACTTAGCTAAAAGGAGGGATTTGAGCTAGAATGCTAGCTTGGTACCCTGTTTGTTGTTGACTTTAAGCAGATGAGTTACATTCCCTGACCATGGCATGATGATTAGGTATAATGTTCCCAGGACCCTTAGTCAAAGGGCCAGCACACAGTGGTCATTGCCCCCTCTAGGTGATAGTATAAGTTCTGAGAACATACAACAATGCCACAAGAATGCATGGGACATTCGTTTCTTAGAAGCATCCAGGAGGGGTCCTGTGTCTTCTGTCCAAACTTGTCTACCGGGAAGAACAACCTTGATGAGTTTTTTCCAGTGTCTGAATGTGAAAACCTAAGAGTCTCTTTCTGCTGCTCTATTGTACAAATGTAGTGGGGCAAACCAAATACAATATAACTTGCACTGAGAATAGGGCCAGTTGAACTAAACTATAGGTAATTCACTTTTACCTCTAAGTCTCACTTTCTCCATCTACAATCTGAGAAAGCCAGTTTTTTTAAGAGTAGTTGTAAGGTCTCTGGGTGTTGCAAATGGTTTGTACTTGACTGCTAACCTAAAGTTTGGTGGTTTGAACCCACTCAGTGATGCTGCAGAAGAAAAGCCTGGAGATCTGCTTCCATAAAGATTACAGCCCAGAAGATGCTATGCAGCAGTTCTACTTTGCAACACAGGGGGTTGCCATCAGTCAGAACCAACTCTGCAAAAACCAAGAGAGAACTAACCTATGTGGTGTGTGTAAAGATTGGTTGTCAGTGTTAACTGAATTTGACATGAATCTGGAAAACAGGGCTTTCTTTATTGCCTTACCTTAGACCCTTTGTGTCTCCCTGTATTGTTCCACCAGGGACCTTTCACTACCTGTATGCAGCACACTCTTGCTCTACCTGGAAACACATTCAAATCTCTGCAGCTGTGTGTATACAGGCATGCACGCACACACGCACACACACACACACACACTCATATACTCACACTCACACTGAGGTCCTCTGTACATGCCAGCAGTTACCCCCAATCCCATCATAGCTGCCATATAGAAAAATAGAAGCAGAAGGGAGTATCCTCGTCCTTACTCTCCCTGTCACTTTGTTCTGCCTGAACAGGCAACAAATTAGAACAAGAACACCCCCACCCCTTCCCACTGCCAGGAGCTGCCTGGGTTCCTGCCACCAACAGAAAGGACCCTGTGTGTCAGGCCTGGGAGCAAAGTGGAGTCACTTTTCATTCATAGCCAGAGAAGTGGCTAAGAGCTGTCGCTGCATATGTTTGGTGCGACCTTGGGGCAATCATATATTGTTTCTTGTCCTCTGTCTCAGTGCTTTATCAGACATGGGAGGGGAAACAAGGGTTGTGGGGACAGTGGTAGGAAGAAAAGCAAAAAAGAAATTCGGCTTCCCCCGAAAAATACACATGGCACGCTCAGTCAATGTAGGCAACGACACACAGTAAAATTGAACTTTTCCTGCCTCACTGTGGTCTTTGAAAGCATTCAATTATCTGTCTGAACCTATAGAAAGTGCTAGGGATTGCTTCCAAGAAGCCTTTAAAAAGGCCTATACATAACAGGGGTGCACGCGCACTCTCAGCAGCTGGCAGAAAAACAACAACAATCTATTCATTTACTTTTGAATAAGCCAAAAAGGTATAAATTCAGCCCAGAAATCAATCTCCCTCTCTCTTTCTTTCTTTGTCTTTTGCCACATCCCTTCCCCAACCTCTCACCCCATCTCTTGTTTGTTTATTTATTATTTTCAGCAAAGGCCAGAGAAAAGAGGCTGCGTTTATTTTCACTGAGATGCTGGCTCAGCTCAGGAAAAGCAGAAGCTCCTCAAACAGGTTTCCTGGGGGCCTGAGCCTCCAAATGCATGTATTTTAGTGGAGCACCCACTACGTGCAGGGCAAATGTCAGGTGCTTGAATGGATGCAATCCCATTGGGCTCTCATAATGCTCCTTTGGAGTGGAGGATGCCCCCCTCTCTTCACAGATGAAGAGTGAAGCCCAAAGAGAGAATTCAGTTCTTTAGAAGCAGCGTCTCTCTCAATCCTGATCTTCTTCCTGGGCCATTTCTGCTTCCCACTGGGCTATTCTATCCTGAATTACCAGAAGAGACACTACGGTAGGCTCAGCAGATACTGTCCAATGTCAGCTGACAGACACAAAAGTAAGCTAGTTTAACAATGTTTCATAGAAGCACTGAAATTAGGGGAAAAGAGTGCTGATTTAATAGGTGGCTGCTCTGGTTACTAATATTGCTTAGCTTTACTGCTTAATGCTGTGTGACTCAGCCAAAAGTCACTCCACCTCTCTGTGCCTCAGTTTCCTTATCTATAAGATGAAGGCTGGACTAGGCCAGGTGTTTTCAAAATGGGCTAAGTGGAATAGCCAGGTCTCTAGTGACCCTCTCAAAGGCTTCTTGAGAAACAGGAGGAACTCAAGAGTGTCTGCATCAACCAGAGACACACTCACCTTTTAAAAATTATGTAGTCTACATACTGTGGTTCTAGGTAATGTTTTATTAGAAGAAAGTGTCTAATAACAGGGTGGGGTTCTGGGACATGACGGTGTCATGACACTCAGAACCTACATACAACACTGTGGGTATCAGATCTGCAGAGGGGAATGGCAGAAACGACTTGTGCCTGGATAAATAGCACTACAGTAACAAGTGAAGCTGTGGAGACAAGATGTCTATATCAAGAATAAAGGACTGGCTAGTGACCAAGGGATGGATGCCACACAACCTGGATAGGACCTAGACAACCAGACTAAAGTAGGAAGTGGCAAGGAATGAGCAGGCAGGGACAGGACCATTTCCCCAAACACTGTGGGTGTTTGTACCAGCTTTATGGGAGGCAGGAGTTAACGTGCCTGACTTAGACACACAGCACCATGATGGGCAGACAGGTGGTTGTAAAAAATTGGTAATAGAGGGGCTTCTTACCTGGGCCTGCTGTACCCCACACACCTGTGGACAGAAACCCTGGACAGAGCAGAGGATTCGCTGTTACCTATGTACATTTTGTAAGGTATTTATGGAGCCAGTCAGTTAATTTCTGTTCTCCCTGAGCAAGTGCAGTTGATTGCATCTGTGTGATCATGAGTTTGAGTTCAAACCATAAACTTACAGTGCTGTAACGTTTTGGAATCAAGAAACCTCATAGGTCAGTTAGCCCAAATCCAGTTAGCACCTAAAATCCAGACAGAGCTGGGGTCAGTTTGCATTTGAAATGCACAGCTCAGAGCAGATGGGACAGGCCCAGTGGGCCTTCCCAGGACTCAACCAATGCCTTGGGAATGGCTATTTGGGCACAACACCCATAGTTCTGAACTTGGTCTGAATTACGTTTAACTAACCGGTTACTGTCGAGTCAACGCTGACTCATGGTGACCCCTAAATGTGTCAGAGTAGAACTGTGCTCCACAGGGTTTCCAATGGCTGGTTTTTCAGAAGTAGATCACCAGGCTTTTCTTTAGTGGCGTCTCTGGATAGATTCAAATATCCAACATTTTGGTCAGTAGTCAAGTGTATTAACCCTTTGGACCACTCAAGGACTCCAGATTAGCTTTACTCATCAGAAATTTGGCTGGAGTAAGGAAAAAAAGGACTGACCATAACAAATTCTGTTCCCATTTACACAGGTCTGTGGAGCTTGGTGAGAAGGAGTCTTGTTACCCAAAATTATGTCCAAAACATAACATCACTTTTAAGTTTTCAAACCATTTTAACATCTCTCATGTCTGTCTAATGTAGCAAAAACATTTATTAATCCCCACGTACAAATAAGTAAACTGAGACATAGAGCATTAAGTAACCCACTCAAGGTTATTTAGTGAATCAACGGTAAAACTAGGACTGGAACCCTAGCCTCTTCCTTGCCAGCCAGAAGTTCTTTGCACTCAGCTCTCCTGGACGAGCCCTCTCTTCACAGTACTCCTGTCTACCAAATTCCCTATTCTGACCCTTGAAGCCTTGCTGACCGTGGGGCAAGGGGGCTGGCTGTAAGCACTGAGCGATTGAGGGTAAACAAGAGAGTGACTTTCCCATGGTGTTGGACTTGTGACTAATTTGAGGAGCATTGTCTTGGCTAGTGCACTAATCCCAGTGCTTGAGTAATGCCCCAGGGCCGCATCGATTGGGATCTAGGAAAGTCTGACCTGACCACAGCACGTTGTAATGGCCTCTGCCCAGCTGACCTTCTCGCTGTCAGAAAATACATCTTTTCTGCAAGTCCTCGGCCTGCAAACATCACCTGCAGCCAGCTTAGCTCAGACAAAGGGCTTTGAAATGGTCCAGATAACGCATCAAGGGGAAAACTGTTTTCCAAGTACGTAATTCGCCCACTATTAACCTGCAGCTGCAGGCACAGCCCTGCCTTTGAGTCCCATCTTCAGTCAGGGCTGCACCTGTCGTATGAAACTGACACATGGTGCATGGCCAGAGACAGAAAGCACGGGCTTATCGTCTTCCCTGAGCGCTAATGACCCCCTGGCTAGCTGACACTCTACTGGCTGGCCTGCTGGAACACGTGACCTCCCGTAGAGACTCCTCTCTTTTGTTTGGCTTTGCCAGAACAGTTGTCCAGCTATTCATCCATGTGGCTTGAGGAGGGAGTTGGCATCCCTGGCCACCTCTGTAGGTGTGCGTTTAGGGTGCAGCTTGATGTGGACACACAGTTCTCTATTTTTTAGCTTAGAAAGAAGTCTCAGAGCCTTTAAGTTCCAGTCCCAGCTAGTGGTATGGTGAGGCTGTGTGCCTTTGGGAAAAGCATTTCTCTTTCTGGGCTTCACTTTCATCATCTGTAAAATAAAAGCATTGAACAAAGTACTCGGACTGAGATTTCCTGATTCTGTTGTTTTAGATGATTCTTTTTCTTGAGTTAAATGATGGGTAGAATTTTAATGAGAAAAGAGAGAAGAGGAAGAGAAAAATATTAAATACCTGAAGTGAACTGTTGGTCCTAATCGTCCCCCTCCTCCAAACCAAACCTTTCGCCTTTGAATTGACTTCAACACTTAGTGACCCTATAGTACAGAGTAGATCTTCCCCATAGGGTTTCCCAAGGGCCACTTGGGGGTTCAAATTGCCAGCCTTTTGGTTGGTGGCAGGAGCTTTTTGCCACTGTGCCACCATGATGTGTGTGCACAGGGTAGGGAAAAAGAAATCCTATTTTCACAGCCATCCACCATTTTTCCTTTTTTTCATCATTATTCTGGTCTTAGAAAGTTTTCGGACCTTCCCCTGAGCTAAGCCGGACCTAGAGTCCTGGGAATTAGGGTTAAGTGTCAGGGGGGTCCAGAGTGGCCTGAACTATCCCAGTTCAGAGGCACTGAAGTATGTGTCACTCACTAGTGAAAGAATAAAGCACGGAGATGGAGAGTAGGTGTCAGAGCAGAAGCAAAGGTTTGCCAATGTTAAATAGATGAAGCAACAGGCGGAGGTATTGAAAGTAGCATCAGTGAGATTTTCAGAAGCAGTGGAGGCAGACAATGAGACCTTTGGGGGACTGTCTTCAAAAAGGCCTCGGGGAAGGAAGAGCTGAGATGGATATGAAGCTAACTCAATAATGAGAGTTTCAAATGTGTAATTTTTAACCACTGGTAAAGGAGCAACATGAGCCAGCTAACGTCTAGTCTCTAAGTTTGTTAAGTACAATAATCCAAGAAATTATAAACTGAAAAGGACAAATCCCATTCACTAATTTTCCAGGTCAAAAATGCTAGATAAAAATCAGGAAAGCAGAGTTATGTTCATATTCCCCAAAGAACATCTTCCTGCCAAGTTTTGCTGTTTAGTGGTTGTCACCTGGCAAAGTGGTGAGTCATCTGTGTTGTTTTTAGTTGCTGTCGAGCCAGTGCCAACTCAAGGTGACCTTATGCAAAACAGAACAAAAAGCTGCTTGGTCCTGCACTGCCTTCACCATCACGGGTACAGTCAAGTCTGTTGTTGTGGCTATTTTGTAGTGCCTTCCAGTTTAACAGTCTTCCAGCATTGTATTATGTTTGGCCCAGAAGGTTCTCATGCACTGATTTTTGGAAGTAGATTGCGAAGCCTTTCTTCCTAGTCTGTCTTAATCTGAAAGTGCCAGTGAAATCTCTCCACCATGAGTGACTTTTCTGCTATTTGAAATACTGGTAACATAGCTTCCTGAATCAGAGCAACATGCAAGCCATCCCAGTATAGCAGACTGACACCTGCAGAGCTTCTAAAATGTACAGATATCTGGGCCTTTCCTAGACCTAACGACTCAAGAGTCTGCAGAGATAGGCAGCCCAGGTATGGACCAGTAGTGTGCCTTTCTTGCTGAGCATGAGTAACAGAGCCACCACACACTCATAGAACTATGACAAGAACAGCTACAGGACATTGAAACGACTGCTCAAGAACTGTGCTCAGTGAGGTCAGCTGTTTGTTCTACTAAATGTTAAATACTTGCTGAATAAATATTTCAAGACCAGACTGTGAGTTCCAGTAGATTCCACAATCTTTTAGTACAGGGACCATGTCTAAGAAAGTTGCTTTTTGGGTTGGTAGAGTAGAAAGAGCCCAAATTTTGACATTAGAAACCTTAGCTCGAATTCTTATTACATGATTTTTTTCCCCCCAGTTTGGAATCCTTAATTAAGTTGCTTTACCTGTGTAAGCCTCAGTTTCCTCATTTGAAAAAAATGGAGGCAAAACCATGGGCTTAGGTGGCACAAATGGTTAGTGCACTCATCTGCTAATGAAAAGGTTGGAAGTTCAAGTCCACTCAGAAACTTTGGAAACAATGCCTGATGATCTCTTTCTGAAAAACCAACCACTAAAAATGACATGGCACACAGTTCTGCTATGACACACATGGGGTGACCGTGAGTTAGAATCTACTTGACATCAACCAGTTTGTTTATTATGCTCTTCACAGGGCCCAAAGGGTAAATTTATGTGAACAGGCTTACCAGTTCATAGCACAGGTTTCATTTAATATGAATGGAACCAAGTTCCATCTGGCACTCTGGTGTTACACACTGGTTCTGCTTCCCTGAGGTCACTTCAGATGCCACAGCCCAGGGAGATACAAGAAAGATTGGGGATGGTAGCTGTGAAATAATGTCCCTCAAGTACTTCTGGGCAACCAAAGAAGACCACAGCCCAAGGTATGTTTAATTTTGTGGCTTTGATTAAAAAAAAAAAAAAGTTCCTTTTCCTTTAAATTCATCAGTAGACAAAACCATCTTCTACCAGAAGTTGTACAGGAGTTTGGGTTGACAGGACATACCAACGTAGCAAGACAACATAATTTAAAGGAGCCCTGTGGCTCTTACATCTGAGGCTGACTGTTTCTCAGCATTTGAGTGAATACTTAGAGAACAGCTGGGAGATTAGGTACTAACGAAAAGGAAATGATTTGAAATATCCATGCTATGCTCCCTGCAAATCACGGCTCCATGACTTGGCAAGCTTCATCTTTCCTCCCCGCTCCTGCCACCCCCGTTAAAATATATCTTCGTATGGGGTTGTCTGCAGCGCTTCACTGAGGTGTTTACAGTTCTCTCACTCTTGGATTCCTTATACGCTTATGTGATAAAGGTTTGGCTTTGTTACATCAAGCAAAATCACTGAGCTGGATGTTTTCCTTGCCAACCTAAGAAATATGGCAAGTATTATATCAGGTTGCAATTTTGTGTCCCATAATGTTTCTCATCTATTTTTGTACCTTCTGGGTGCTGTAGTCGTGGGTAGCAAGGAAAGGGGAGGAGGAGCTAGAGGAGGCTGTCAGCATATCCAGGTCCGATCACGTGTCTTTGGTTGAGGAGACACTTCTAAATTGTTTTAAGTAGGGATATGTGGCCTCTGGGGACTTTCTCGGGTAACAGGCACATTCTACTTGCTCAGTACAAATTGGATCCCTTTTATCATCCCCAGGCTTTCTCTCAACCAAATCAATTCTCCCCACTTGTATTTTCTAAGGCCCCTTAGATGTGTTCTACTCAATCCCAGTGTCAGCTTTCTTCTTAACTGACCCTCCCTTTGACACAATTTAAAAAGAGCTGTTGCTTTTCTTCTAGAATTTTCCAAGGATCATATCTGCTAAGAACTCCATAGCTTATAAAGAAGCTACCTTTCAGTCCCTAAGGCAGGTACAAATGACAGGCAGGCAAATAATAACAAAGGTGCCTGTGCTGTTACCTCCACAGACTGCTGGAGAGCTGTCGTTATGATCGCTAGCTGCCACAGAGTCGACACCGACTTGTGACGACCTGAGTGTAACAGAGGAAGCGCTGCCTACTCCCGCCTCATCCTCACCATCCTGGGCACATTCAAGTCCATTGTTTTGGGTGTCTTCCCAATCCATCTCCCTGAGGGTCTCCAGGTACTCGTTGGTCCCCTGCTTCCCCATGTCCTCCTCTGACGACTGATCTTTCCTGATGATGTGTCCAAGGCAAGCGAGTCAGACACTGTTCTGCTGCCATCCATGAGTGTTTCATTGTCTAATTTTCAGTAGTAAATTGCTTGTTCTTTCTCCTCAGTCTATGTCAGTCTGAAAGCTCTACTGAAATCTTTAGGGCATCTCTGTTTGATTAAAGAAAGAAACCCTGGTGGTATAGTCGTTAAGAACCACGTCTGCTAACCAAAAGCTCATCAGTTGAATCTACCAGGTAGTCCCTGGAAACCACGTGGGGCAGTCCTCTTCTGTCCTGTTGGATCGCTGTGAATTAGAATGAACTCAACAGCAATGGTTTTTCCTTTGGTTTGGTTTGGTTTGGTTTTGTCTGAGTAGGATTTGATTCTTGGTGATGAGGTTGAGCAAAGAGGAGAATTATTTATTCAGCAAACATTCTGAAACGTTTAAACATTGTAGTTCACTCTACCTTTTCCAGATTTCCCCAGCTCTTCTTCGCCCCTGTCCTCTTAGTGTCCAGAAGAATTAGTCTGAACTAAGCAGACAGGCATGGATCTTTCTCGAAGAGTGGGGAAGAGGAAGGCTGTGAGTGCTCCTGCTTTCTTATTTGTTGTTCTTACTGCACATGCTTGTCTAACAACAGTGCTTGTACCGCTGGGTTGTGCAGTGGCAAAACAGGCAGCAGAAATGCAAAGAATAAACTTATTGTGTCTTCCTGAGGCATCCATGTTATTTGAAGATTTGAGGTTAAACTATTTCTGTATTAAAACAAACAGGTATGTATTATAGAGTGAAATGTGATATTCACATGAATTTCTGAGATGAAAAACATATGACTTCAAAGACAGAACTGTTTCAGGCTGGGCCCTCAACCCACTGAGGGATACGCACTCAGGCCTCTCTGCCAGAAGGGAACGTGGGTGGGTGGAAATATTTGAAAGGCTTTGGAGCCCACCTTCTAGAGAGGACAAGCTTCCTGGCAGAATAGGAAAGGGTGTCTCGAGCTCTAGAGCCTACCTAGACCAGAGTTGAAGTCCAGGATCCAGGGACAGAGAGAGGAGTGTAGCAGAGGGTTCAATAGGCTTCTGTGGGACCTATGTAAGAGTTTGTTCTGTGTTACAGAAGGGCTAAAACAGCTGATTTCTCCTTGGTATGGAGATGTGTCACCTCAGGGTCTGTCACTCCCTGGAAAGAAGTGGGATAGATTATTGTTATCAAGAGCAGCAACTAACTCACTTTTATCGCAGCGGAACTTGGGTCTTGGCTGCTCCCAGGGAGTGGGCACACTCACACACATACCTACACACACAGAGGCTCTGTGTACCTACCTGCTGTCCTCAGAGCCAGCCAGAGAGAGACAGAACAAATGTGATTAAGGGGTCTCCCCAGGGGCTTGCTGGGCGACAAGCAAACCTACTGGTACCACAGAGCCAATTTCAGTAACTGGTTTAAAGGAGCCCTGAGATGAGAGAAAATGCAGCTGATTCAGCCATTCTACCTCCTGGAAGTCCTGAGGGAGTTTCGAGAGGAAACGAGCTGGAGATTGCTGCAGAGCCCAGTGCCAGGGGAGATGGGCACAGGGAGATGCAGGCATTATGAAGGGGCAGGACACCTGTTCCATCCCAGGCTACACAGAGTTAATGTGGTTCTCTGTCTTGGCCAAGGTCAGGAAAAAATACAATACTGGGTTATTCTTAGAGTGCAATATACTGTTCTCAGCATTTTCACAGACATTATCTTATTTACTCTTCATGGCAACTTTGTGAAGTAGGAAAACGGAGGCTTGGAGAGTTGATTTATTGCCAGGAGAGTATAGAGTTAGTTAGAGCTAGACTCTGGAGTTCATCTTGGGACCAATGTCCTTTATGCTTTTCCATGTTGTAACCAGATATGACCAATGCCTTAGCATGGCTGAATATTGGAATGGGTGACTGTGGAGAAGATTCAGGAGTGAAGGTGTCCAAGGTTACAAAGGCCAGATTTGGGTTCCTGGATGCAACATTTAGAGCTTGTGTGACCTTAACCTCTCTGAGCTTTTATAGAATAAGGATGGCATGAATGCATCACATGCATTAATGAAATGCTGCTGTTGAATTGGTTATGACTCATGTGACTGCGGGCATGTCAAGTTCATTGTTGAGGCCACTGTGTATTTGCAGTGGCTTCCAACTGAGGGGGGTTCATCTTCTAGTACTACAACAGGCAATATTTTGTTGTGATCCACAGGGTTTTCATTTGCTGATTTTCAGGAGCAAATTGCCAGGCCTTTCTTCCTAGTCTTAGTCTGGAAGCTTCACTGAAATCTGCCCACCGTGGGGAATCTGCTAGTTATTGAACATATCAATGGCATAGCTTCTAGCATCATGGATGCTGCTACCATACAACAAATAGCTTATCTTAAATGCTTAGCACAGTATCTGGCCTATACTAAGCTAACAGTCAAACTTCTTGTTATAGAGTCAGTTTTAACTTGTGGCAACCCCATGTGTGCAGAGCAGAACAGTACCCCATAGGATTTTCAAGGTTGTTACCTTTGAGAAACAGATTGCCAGGCCTATTTTTCCAGGTGCCTCTGGGTAGGTTGGAACCACCAACCTTTCAGTTAATAAATGAGGCTTAACTGTCCCTCTTAAGGACTCCATGCAAAGTTATCAGTGAAGATTAGATATTACTACTGTTTTTTTAAACTTAAAAACAAAAACAAAAATACCCTTCAAAACCTTTAATTACCTTGGATAGGAACAAGATAATCTCCAAACATCTGGCCAGCCAGAGATTTTCAGAAAACACTAATAATCCAGAGAAAGCATGGGGAAAATCTAAACCCCTGAATGAGCTGTCAGTAAAACTACATTTAAACTAGCATCTGTTTATTTATTTATTTTTTAAAAAGCAAAACAAAAATTTAATGAAGACATCTTCTTTGCAGGCTGCACTTCAGGCACACCCCGTTACTGCAGCCGGAAGGCGGAATAGAGGGAAGGAGAAAATCAAGAAAGCGTTCCTGTCTCCCATGCCAAATAAACAGATGATTCTAACGGCCAGTGAGGAAGGTACAGCCGGAGAGAGAAGGTGGTCGACCTTTAGCCTGCCCATCCCGGATGTGGCCTCTTGGGGTACTCGTGTGGCAAAGGCCTACGCTGTCCACCTTCATGACCCAGGTTCATAGCAAGTGACAGCCTGTGTGTGGAAGTATAGTATTCAAACCTCTCCCATTAAATAACTAACCAGGTGCTGTGCAGTCAACTCATGGCATCCTCATCTGTGTCGGAGAAAAGTGTTTCATGGGTTTTTCAAAGACTGTGATGTTTTGAAAGTAGGTTGCCAGACCTTTATTCTGAGGTACTTTGGGTACTTTTAGACTGCCTATCCTGCGTAGGAGCTAAGCGCCTAACCTTTTTTGCCATCCAGTCACTCCATATATGTGTTACACTTGACAGTAAATAGTTAACTAGTTAACATGGAATAGATTCCCACTCACGGAGACCCCAAGTGTGTTAGAGCAGAATTGCATTCCACTGGGTATTCAGTGGCTGATTGTTTGGAAGTAGATCATTAGGGCTTCCTTCTGAAGGGCCTTTGGGTAAACTTAGACTTTTAACCTTTCAAGTTCGAGCATATTAATCATTTGTGCCACTCAAGCACTCCATCCTTGTCCCTTGGGAAAAAACAAATGAACAAATATTGCCATCAAGTCAATTCTGATCCATAGCAACCCCAGAGGACAGAGCAGAACTGCCCCAGAGGGTTTCCAAAGGGTGGCTGGTAGATTTGAATGGCCAGCCTTTTGGTTAACAGCCTTGTCACTTAACCACTGTGCTGCCAACTTTCTAGCCTCAGGTTGCTGCTTTGAGAACTTTGAGAAGCACAGAGTACAGGACAGTCCCAGGAACCAATCCTTCCCTTAAAGAAATCAGGAGGCAGAGGCCCAGGAGGGAGAGAGATTTGCCCTGGAGTCACATAGCAATTTTTCTTCCTTACTCAGCTGCTTGGCATACACTTGGGCTTCTCAGGGCACAACCCGAGTTGCAGGTGCAGGAAATAGGAAGGTCGAGCCACGTCTGCTATGTGGTTGCCCGGCCCCAGGCCGGATGTGAGCACTGGAGAGAAAAACACGTCCTCCAAGGCTCCCTTAGTTCTTGACTGTGACTCCGGCGCAATGCAAACAGGAGAATACTAGGGAGTGTGTGCCGGTGCCCAGCTGGGGAGGGTATTGATAATGTTTATAAAAAGAAACACACACCAAGGAGTATAGAAAAACCTTACCAATGCACCAGCTGGCTTAGCTAATTAGCATGGGTGAGCCTGTGTCAGCAGCCAGCTTGGAGCCAGGAAGAAAATAATTCGATCAACAAACAGAACATCTAAAGAGCAACTAAAGGAAAACAGCCACTGTCCTCTGACCTCCCAAGAATTCATATAGCCCTAGGAAGAGGGATTCAATGGGGCAGGAGAGATGCTGAAAACAGGAGTCAAGAAGAAAATGACAGGAGGGAAAGAGGATGATTAAACCAGAAAGAGGCTGTTGGGGTGAAGGGCTGAGGGGTACTCATCACTGAGAAGGGGGTCATTGTACCAAGGGCTATGAGTTTCCCTTCCTGTCCTCAAAGGGCATCACTGACTCTCAAGGGCTAACTCTCAGCCTTACCTCTCTCCCTGGGGGTCTTTATCAACATGTACCAGTGACCCCTGGACGGGCAAGCAATTTACATGATCAGCTGCTAACTAAGAAGTTAATGGTTGGAGTCCACCTAGACATGCCTCAGGAGAAAGGCCTGGCCATCTACTTCCCAAAAATCAGTCATGCAAACCCTGTGGAGCACGCATGGGTTGCCATGACTTGGGGTTGCCAGGAATCTGAGTTGACTTGATGGCAACTGGAAAAAACTAGAAGGATTCCTTTGTTGCATTCACAGCGCTGTATAAGGAAGCAAGGGAGCCTTCCTTTGATGGGAACCTTCAGGCCTGGAATTCAGATGAAGCTCTCGCCACCAGTAGGTGATGCACACTGGGTAGATTGTTCTGAATGATTCTTTCTACCTGAGACAGAAGGATGCTTGGGGTGTTCCTTAGCTTGAATGTGTTTGGACAGTGCTCTGACTGTGCATGGGCCTGGCCTATAGGTCCCCTTATATGAGGGATGCACATGACCTCATGAACTGTATCACCTGGAGAAAAAAGAATAGTATGTACTGTGGAGGCTGTGGAAGAGAGACGAGGGCGAAAGATAACACAGACAACTCAGGCTTCTCAGAAGAACTAATTCAGCCCATTTGTGTTCAAAGATACCAAACAGTGCAAAGAGGAAGGGAAAGGCGGAGGGAGGGAGAGAGGGAAGAAGGGACAGAAGACCTGTTTTGCATCGTGTGTCTCAGCAACCTCACAGTCCCTCTCTGAGATTGGTAAGAGGAATGCCAATTAAGTTCACGAACTCATCCTAGAAAAAAATTCTGCATACCTCATTGCTGAGTATCACTGCAGTCAGCTTTGAAGTGCTCCCCTTGGGAAGCTAGGCACCAACTACAGTGCCTAGTCCGTGCTTCAGAGCAATCTTGGAACTCTTTTTCTGGAATAGTTGTCAGAGCTGTCACTGTATTATCCTTAATGTCCTGAATGCCATCAAAATATCTTCCTGTCAATATTTCCTTTATCTTTGGGTAAAGTAAACCATCGTTGGGGACCAGATTAGGTGAGTAGGGAGGATGTCCCAGTACAGTGATTTGCTTACAGGCTAAAAACCTCCCTCACAGGCAAGTTTGCAAACAGTGGCCATTCCAGAAAGAGCTCCAAAATTGCTTGGAAGGGTGAATCAGGTGCTAACGTCAGTGCATAGCTTCCCAAGGGGAGTATTTCAAAGGTGACTGTAGAGAGGTTGTATTATTACTCTCTTTGGAAAGAGTCCTTTGCAAAAAGTTAACACTCTCAGCTGCTAGCTGAAAGGTGGGAGCTTCCATTTGACCCAGAGATGCAACAGAAGAAAGCCCTGGTGATCTACTTCCAAATAGTCAGCCACTGACATCCTACTGAGCACAGCTCTGCTCCGACACACATGAGATCACCTTGAGTTGATTCCCTGCAACAGCTTTTTTTTTTTCCTAAAGGGCAAGGGACTTGAATACAAACGGATCTTCCAGCGAGTAATGAAAGGGTAGAGGTAGACTTGACACTTCTGAGCAGTCAGTCCAAGGATTCCTGACTATTCCCCTGGGGTATGAGGATGTGTAAGTGTGAAGCGAGTGTTGTTGTTTCCCCATATAAGTTTGTGTGTCTTACCTCCCAATCCGTGTTTCCTCTTTCTTGCTGCCCAGGCTCCATTGCTTTTTCTCATGCAGGCTAGGAAAGCTTTGATAAAAAGATAGCATTCTGTGTACTAAAGAGGACTTTTAAAATTGCTAAGCACAATAATTATTCCCAACCTTCAAATCCCAGTGCTATTGAGTCAATTCTAATTCATAGGGACCATATAAGACATAGTAGAACTGACACAGAGTTTCCAAGGAGCACTTGGTGAATTTGAACTGCTGACCTTCTGGTTAGCAGCTGTAGCACTTAACTACTACATCCCCAGGGTTTCCATAACAGTTATTAAAAAAAAAAATACAGTGCCGTTGAGTCAAAGCAGACTAATAGAGACCCTGTAGATGGAGTACAGCTGTCCAGTAGAGTTTTCAAGGAGTGCCTGGCTGGTTAAACGGTGATTAGGGAGTATTATATTGTTAAAAAAAAGAACTCAGTGAGTTGAATGCATTTTTCTCCTTTCATTTTGAAAACTATATAGTGGGTGGGTCTTTAATGGTGCTACCTCCTGTTTTATGGCGCCTGAATCAAGAAATACATTAGGGATCCAGGGCCTCCTCAGAGTCCTCGAGTCACATTACCTAGTCTTACCCTCCTCCGGATGAGGTGGGTTCTAGGTATGGGCAGAGGAAGGGTACAGGGCTACAAAGTCAGAGGTCATTTTGTGAATCTCTCCATTAAGTGTGGGCTTCATCATGTTTATATCTTTTGTGTTTGCAAATGTGCACTTGAATGTCGCCACATTCATTTCCATCCGTTTTTTGCTTTTATGTTGCAGTCAATAGTTTTTGGCAATGTCTTCGCAACTCCATGGACTGCAGACAGGAAATAAGACCCATTCATTTGCGCTGGTACAAGCTAACGATTTTCTATAAAGTACCTGCATTTCCAGGCTGGGGCAATGGATTTCACTGCAGGGAAAAAAAAAATATATATATATATATATATATTGTGAGGTAAGAGAAGAGCAGCAAAGGAAAATATTGGCCACTTTAATGATTTACAGAAGCATAAAAATCCTCCTTCCCTGCTGAGATTCCATATTTCATCTCCTGCAGATACGGGGTTGGGGTAGAGGGCCTGATTTGAAGTGTCATGCAAGAAAGCATGAAAATGCCAAGGCTAGGCTTGCGTCTGGATGTTCTGTAAGCTCTGTGTGAATGAAGAAAAAAGTCTGGGGGTAAGGGAAGGACTGGCAGAAAGAAATAAAGATTAGTATACCTTTTCCATATATGTTTATTCTATCCATAGAGCAAAGCAGCATCCCCACTGTACAGATGGGAAAACTGAGAGGACTAGAGACAAGAAATGACTTTTCTAAGATCACTGTCTTGGTTCTTTAGGGGAGCAAAACCAGTGAAGCATATATATACATATACCAAAAAAAAAAGAAAAAGCTAAAATCAAGCCCACTGATAATGAGTCAATTCTGACTCACAGTGACCATATGGGGCAGAGTAAAACTGCTTCATTGAGTTTCCAAGGAACACCTGGCACATCTGAACTGCCAACTTTTTGGTTAGTACGCTTAGTTATCCTCTCTGCCACTAGGGTTTCCATATAAATATAGAGGGACGTTTATTTCAAGGAAATAATTCACTCAATTGTGGAACTGACAAATCCAAGATCCACTGGTCCTTTGCCGGACCACAGGTTTGTAGGGGCTGATAAATTCAAAATCTGTAGGTCAAGTGGCATTCTGGAGATTTCCGCAGAAAATCCCAAGAATTGGCAGTCAGCTGACAAGAAAAGTCAAGGGGAGAGAGGGAGAAAGGGAGACAGTGGGTTTTGCCACAACATCTATTTATGTATTGGAGGCAGCCACACCCTCAAGGAAACTCTCAGCTCATCAAGGAAGGCAATTATACTATATAACCTTATGGAAGAGCACCTAGTCCAGACTACTGAGACTCACAGCCTATCCAAGCTGACAGATTGCATTAACCATTACAATCACCAATCTAGTTAATGGATAAAATTATTATTGGAATTAATTTAGATTTTCAGAAAAATTAGAAAGATAGCACAGAGAGTTCTTACATATGCTTTACTTACCTGTGCTAGTTGCATAAGAGTAACTTCTGACTCATGGTGACCCCATGTGGGTCACAGTATAGCTGTAATTCATAGAGTTTTCAATGGCTGATTTTTTAATAGTAGATCACCAGGCCTTTCTTTGGAGCTGAATCTTAGCAGACTTTACCCTCCAGCCTTCTGGTTAGCAGCCAAGTATGTGACTCCACCCTACATCTGGTGTGTCTTACTTTAACATATTACATCATGGTATATTTGTCAAAACCAAGAAACTAACATTCATACAACAACTGTTAATTAAACTCCAGACTTCATTTGGATTTCACCATTTTTCCATAAATGTATGTTTTGGATTGAACTGCGACCCCCTCCTCCCGAAACAGATGTTGAAATCCTACCTCCTGCATCTGTAAATATGACCCTGTTTGGAAATAGGTGTTTCTTTATTTATATTAATGGGTCATCATATAGTAGGATGGGTCCTATGCCCAGTCACCTGCAGATTATAAAAGGAGCAGAATAGATGCAGAGACATACATTGGGGGGAAGATGCCATGTGAAGACACACAAACATGGAAATGAACTTCCAAGCCCAAGAACTGCTGGCTCTAAGAGGCTGAAATAGAGAAAGAAGGGCCTCCCCTTACAGCATGCCTGAACTGGAACTTCTAGCCTCCAGAGCTGTGAGAAAAATGGCTGTTTTTAAAAGCCACCCACTTCTGCTACATTTTGTCACGACAGCACTAAGTTAACAAAGAAATGTCCTTTTTCTTTACCAGGTTCCAATCCAGGATACTGTATAGCGCGAAGTCATCGTGTCTCCATAGCCTCCTCCGACCTGTGAAAGTTCATCCATCTTTCTTTGCTTTTCATAACCTTGCCATTTCTGAAGGGTGCTAGTTAGATATTCTGTAGACTGTGCCTCTATTTGAGTTAGTCTGATGTTTCCCTCATATTTAGACTGCTGTTCTGGGTTTGGGGGATGAATATTACGGTTAAAAGATCCATCTTATCACATCATATCAAGGGGTATATTATATCCACATAAGTTTTCACTGGTGATGTTAGCACTGATCATGCGGTTAAAATGATACTTGCTGATTTTCTCCACTGTAAAGTTAATAATTTTCCCATTCTACAGTATATTCTCTGGGAAATCATAAAACCCATTGCTATCGATTCTGACTCATAGCAACCCTGTGGTACAGAGTATGACTGCCCTATAGGGTTTCTAAGGAATGACTGGTGGATTTGAACTGCTGACTTTCTGGTTAGCAACCAAGCTTTTAATCACTGTGCCCCCAGGGCTGTGCTGTTTAGGAAAACCGAAAGCTAAACCCATTGTCATCAATTCCAGCTACAGGGACCCTACAGAACAGAGTAGAACTACCCCATACATACAGTTTCGAAGGAACACCTGGTACATTTCAACGGCTGATCTTTCGGTCAGCAGCATGGCACTTCACCACCATTCTTTAGGAAAGAGTTACTAAATCTAGCTCTACTGTGGGAAGGCGGGAGGGAGGCAGGAGAGGAGATTCAAGTTCTCCTCCCAGGAGGGGACTATCTCCATGTATTATTTGCTTTATACTTTTTTAAAAGTTTATTTTAGATTGAACTACCTAAATTTTGCTATAAAATTGCTGGCCTGCCTTGTTAAAGATTTCTTTGAATACTTGATCGCTTACCGTCATAATTATATTCTAATCCCCCGAATTCTGTGATCTTTTCTCAGTTCTTACTCTCGTTTACCTCTGCAGAATTTGACATTGCTGGCCACTCTTTCTCACGGGGGAAAAAAAAATCCCTCCTGATTGCCTGCCATTGTACTTTTCTGCTTTCCCTTCTTCCTGCGTAACTCATCGTTTAGTATCTGTCTCCATTTCTGTCTCAATCCCTTATCCTTTTCTTCCTCCTTCAACTCACCCAAATGTATTGTCAAGGCTCTCAGTGGTCCTCATCTTTCCCCTCTCTCCAATGCCTCCTTTAGCAATCTTATTTGCTAGACAGCTTCAATCATCACCATTATTCAGATGACTCTTAAATTTATATATGTACCCCTCACCCTTCTCTGTGGCTATAGTACCTCAATCTCAAAACTCTCTTGGCCGCATCTGCCTTCTACTGGTATCTCAAACTTGTTAACTCTGTGTTAGCTAAAATACTCTTCCAGCAGCTTTAACACAGGCCAAAATAACAGTGACTTGAAGGACATGTTGTTGTTATGTACAGTTGAGTTGATTTTTAACTCATAGCAACTCAAGTGACAGAGCAGAACAGTTCCATAGGGTTTTCTAGGCTATAATCCTTACAATTCTAAGGAGAATGCTCCTTCGAGGCAAGGATGGCAAGGCTAAGTCTTATGTACTTTGGACATATTGTCAGGAGGGTTCGGTCCCTAGAGAAGGACATTCTGCTTGGTAAAGTATGGAGTCAGTGGAAAAGAGGAAGACCCTTAATGAGATGGATTAATACAGTGGCTCTAACAATGGGCTCAAGAATAACAACTTCCGTGAGCTGCTGTCATTTCATACCGTGATAAGAATACCTGCTGATTTCACCTCTTTTCCACTCTGATTTTTGCTGCTTCGGACATGGGACTCTGGATATAAATCAGAAAACCAAGACGGCTACAATAGTACATACAGCATGAGTATAATGATTCTAACTGGACATTACAAGGGCTTTTATGTCAGCAAATTTCAGTAACTTTATTTTACAAACATTGTAGCAGCAATACTTATTTTTAGATTCTTTTTTTCAGCCCCAATACAATTCTCAGGACATTTTGGAGAGGTATGTTCCTGAATTCTGTCATGCATTTGATAAACTGAACCCACCGCTGTTGAGTCGGGTCTGACTTGTACAACTGCCCCATAGAGTTTCCAAGGAGCACCTGGAGGATTTGAAATGCCAGTCTTTTGGTTTGCAGACAGCACTTAACCCACTATGTCACCAGAGTTTCTGGAATACATTTAATAATGCATTTGAAAATTTAAGGACCAGAACCAATTGAGACACAGGACATCATCTATTCTTTCTGAGAGCAATTTTAAATTGACCAGGACTACTGCAGATATATTCTATATTTGCATTCATGCATTTTATTTCATTTGATCCCAGAAGATCCCTTTGCAACCGACATATCTGAACATTACAGATGAAGAAGGCAGCACAGAGAGGTTAATGGGGCCATCGGCAGTCACAGGCATTAAGTAGCTGAATCCTGCCTTGGATCAGGTGTCCTCACTCAAAGTCCACTCTTTACTCATATTTGAGCGAAATTTACATTTGTCTTAAACTAATTTTAATTCAAATTGCAGGTTGAAGCCCATTGTTATTGTCATTAGCTGTTGTAGAGTTGGTCCCTGACTTCTGGTGGTCCCAAGCACAATAACAGGAAATGTGGCCTGAATCCGAAGCATTGTGATCCAAGGGGTTATATTGGCTGGTTTGGGGAATCAAATTGCTATGCTTTTCTTCCTCATTCATCTCAGTCCAGGTGCTCTGCTGAAATCTGTTCGGCATCACAGTGATACACAAGTCTCTGCAGATAGATGGATGCCAGCTCTGCAGGAGGTACACTGGCTGGGATTTGAACCCTAGCCTCCTGCATGCAAGACAAAATTTATACCACGGAATCACCAAGTGCCAAACAGTACTTTGAACTGGTTAAGAGCTCTGCTGCTAACCAAAAGGCTGGCAGTTCAAATCTACCATTCATTCCTTGAAAACTCTATGGGGCAGTTCTACTCTGTCCTACAGGGTCACTGAGTCAGAATTAACAGAAACAGTTTTCATTTGCGATAAAACAGGATAGGATAGAATAGGTAAGTACTGTGTTACAAAACTTTCATCCTGAGTCACATTATAAAATACTTTCTTACTGTGGTCATGATAAAAAAAAAAAAAGAAAAAGAAGGCAGAAAAAGGAAAGTTGAAAAGTGCTGTTTTTACCCATCTTATCTAAATCTAAGTTGCCAGAGTGACCTTCAATTGCCTAATATGATAAACGCATTTCAGCTTCTGTCTTCATTGACCCTCAGTGGGATTTGACACCTTTCTCTGCTTTCACCTCCCCAAAATGGCTTTCTCCCTTGGTCCCTGAAACTGGCCTTACCCCTGTGCTTCCACTTCAGTGATAGTCTTCATCCTACCACTTGACCTTGCTATTCCCTAGGCTTCTTCTTGACCCTCTATTCTTCCTGTATACACCCTTAGCATAAACCAAGCCTCAACCATCAACTCAAAACCTAGACCAATGCCCCTAGTCCCCAGTCCTCTCCCAAGCTCTAGACTCCTATTTTTAATTATCTATTGATCATGTTCACTTTACGTCTGGGGTCTTTCCGAATCCACACATCCTAAGGTACTCACTATTGTTTCCTTTCAGCCCACGCCCTGTGTTGTTTTAGTGAGGGGCACCCTCATTCACCCAGCCATCTAAATTAGTAACCTGGGAGTCCTTGTAGGCTCCTCTCTTCTTCTCATTCTTTAACATCCAGTCAATTGCTGTGTCCTGTCAATTCTGCCCATACTATACCTCTCAAAATTGTCTGCTCTGCCACTTTCTTGGTTCACAGCCTCATTATCTGTCATTGAACTACTGCCTTCATTATCTCTTTCCTCCAGTCAATTTTTCACATTGTTGCCATCCTTTCAAAAACGGAACTCACACCATACTGGTTGTCTATGCAAAGTCATCTCAAGGGTTCATCTGAGTGTGGACTGAGATCCATGCTTCCCAGCGTTATCCGCAAGCCCTCCACTCTTGCCCCTTCTGTCTCCCCCTCTCACCTGCCCCTGGCGCACCACCTGTGTGCTGCAGCTCTACATGTTGTTGCCTTGGTCTCTATAAATGCACACACCACTTCTGTAGCCTGCAATGACTTTCCTCTCCCTCACCTTCATACCGTGAGTTCAGTTAGAACTCTACTGCCACCTCCTCTGAAGATTCCTCATCTTCTGGCTCATTTTCTGTGCAGATATCCTGGGGATACTCATAGATTCCAGGATATACCCTAAATACTTTTTGCTCCTGCGATCACACTAGATTGTAATTGATTATTTGCATTGCAGACATAGGAACTCTACTGCGTACATCTCAAGAGCTAGAATTAGGTCTTATCCACTTGCCTGCGCCCAAGGCACTGGCATATAGTAGGTGGTCAATAACATTTGTAAAGTAAATGAAGTCTCAGTTCTGCCGTTTACTAGCTGGTACTATGGACAACTCAGTTAAACTCTCAAGCTTCATTTTCTTCATTTGCAAGTGAATAGAAACTAATGGTTATTAAAGGCTTCTGTGCATCAGACTATGTTGTTATGTTTTTACTTATACTATTCAATTCTCATCACAAATCACTGAAATACAAAATATTCCCCATTTTATAGATATGGAGCTCTTGGTTAACCCCTCAGCTGCTCACCACAAGCTGGCAGTTTGAACCTACCCAGTGTTGCTGCAGAAGAAAGAGTTGCTATTTTGCTTCTGTAAAAGTTAGAGTCTAGAAAATGCTATGAGGCAGTTCTACTCTGTTACAGTGGGTTGCTATGAGTCAGAATTTACTCAGTGGCATCCAACAATAGCAATAGAGACCAAAAGAATGCAAGTGGGAGAAAGGAGGCAAATTGTCCAGAGTTGGATAGCCACTGGGAGTCAGAGCCAGGATTTGAACTCAGATCTGAATCCAGAGTGCTTTCCATTACTCTAGACCGCCAGTAAAATGCAGAACATACTATCTACTTACAGGGATTAAAAGTAACAATGTATTTGGAAGCACTTTGTAAACTGTTAAATACTACCCAAATATGAGAGGATATTATTGTCATTAATGTTAGCCATGGTTTGCGTATTATAGTCAGAATTCTCAGTGACTGAATATTGGAAATCATTTAGTTAGACCTGGCTGCAAAGGCCTATGGAATTAGACACTGCTCCTGGGTTGTTTCTGAGAAATACCTGCTCCCCTGCTTGTGGATGCAAATAGACGGCAGTACTGCAATGGGAGGACCCGTGGAGTGCAAGGGTACGGTGCCCAGAGAGGAACACTGACAGGCCCACGTGTCGGTTACAGGTTACACCACCCAGTGAGTGCCCTGGTGACATCATTGTGGCTTAGAATCTTCCAGCAGCTTTGTTGTTGCAACATTCCATTTAGAATCTTGGCTTCATGCTTAGAGTCTTGAATTGCACTTCTTCTAGTGACTGCCACCAGTTTGCGAATCGTCCTGTTTACAATCTTACAAATGCTATCTGGGCGGTGCACCTGCAGAACAGCAGTGATACACGGCACTGTATCAGGGCATCAGGGAATCAAGAAACAAGATTAACAATCAAAATGGATTGTGCTCAGCTGGCCAGTTAGTTGTCCACAGCCATCACAGAGGTCCTGAATTGACAGTTGCCCAAGGGCATGTGGCAGTCATTGGCTTCTGGCCCACCACAGTCACTTTATTTCATTGGGAAGATGTGCAAGACAGGGTTGTATTTTCACTGGCCGGGTAAGCTGGCTGGGCAAGCGAAGGTTCGGGTCTTTGCTTTCCCTTTCATCATCTGCCAGCCAAGCCAAGTGCCGTCGAGTCGGAGTGCTACTTAATTCTGTCTATATCAATGCTGGAAACCCTTGTGGTGTAGTGGGTTAAGGGGTACATTTGCTAACCAAAAGGCTAACATTTCAAATCCTCCAGGAGCTCATGCAAACTCTATGGGCCAGTTCTACTCTGACCTTTAGGGTTGCTATGTGTCAGACCTGACTTATTGCAGTGTTTTTTTGTTTTGTTTTTTTTAACATCAATGCTTGTTAAAAAGTCTTTTGTTTTTTTGTTGCTACAAAGAAACATTCTCTAATCTAGACAAAACATAGACAATGTCTGTAATTTAATGCCTGCTGACTCCAGTTTGTGGCATTGTTCTTCAAGCACGTTTTCCAGCTCAGTGTCTGTAAACATTCCTGTGTCCCTCCAACATCCTTTCCCAAACTCAGCTCCCTTCCTTCTCAAGTTAGTTAGCTAGAGAGAGAGAGAGAGAGAGATGAAAACTTCATAATGATACTCTGATTAGAAGGTATATGAAATCAGATGTAGAAAAGTTTGTTTTACTTCTTATAAACTATGAACTGTGAAGTCCTGTAATGAATCACAGTTAATGCAACCCTGGGTTCTAAAGAAATTCCTCCACGTTTTGTCCCCTCTGAGACAACCTCCTCTGAACAGTCTCAGCTCTTCTCTGAGATGTAGGCCATGATCATTGAGGTGTAATGACTGTCACTGAATCTGATTGATTTTAAACATTGCCATCTCTGGAAAATTCCTAATATGCTGTGAAGTGTAAAGACATTTACAATGGTCTGGCTTCTACATCACAAGTAGGTAATTAATCCTGTTACATCAACAATGTTTAAATATCAACTTGCTTTAAATTTCTTTTGGGGCAGAGTAGACATTAACACCCTTCTTTCTCTTTCCCCAAGAAAAACAGCTGGGAGATTATGTATCCTCTGTGGTTGGTGTTGGTCCTTGCAGAAAGACTGATCAGAAGAGTTCAGACCAAGCATTGAATACACTTTATCATGACCACTTTCATCCTGAGAATCCAAAGTCCTGACTGGGAGGACCACAATACTTGGTATGGAGGGCAGGTATAAGTGTTACCGTTTTATAGTTTGTTTTCTTCTCTCAATAATCTTAAAAGAAAAAAAAATTGGATGGGATGATTTTGTGGAGTTATCTGAAGTTCATAGCTTTGAACTCCACCTGACCCTGTCTCTGCCTCTTGCTCTCAGTAGCCAGATATTATCTAGAGCTTCCTAAAGTCACTCAGTCCCCAGGAGTGAAGCTTGAGACATCAAATGATGTTCAACAGGCTGACTGATTCATAAGACTAGGAATGGAACCCAAGATTCTTAATATGCTCTTCCAGCTCTGTGCCTTGGCCCAGGGTGTTTCCAAAAGGGAGCAGACATTTAAAGTTCTCTGGCTTTCTTGCCACCTTCTTTGATAACAATTTCTGTTGTCTTTGGGAGGTAGGAAACCAAATCTCACAAACGCAGCATCTGAGTTTTGCCCCCGAGATACCGTAATTGCACAGATAACAATGTCAGGCTGAAGCTAACAGCCCAGCATGGCTCATGGCAGTGTTCTGAGCGTACCTACAGATTCATTGTGATGTTACTTATGGAGATGACAGATTTACTGTAGCTCTACTTAATAAAATAACATTTATGGGAATATCTGCACAATTAAGAGTACACTTCAGGTGATAAATTCTCTCTAGCCAAAGTCACATCATACACGTTTCCCAGTTTTTGGACATCATTGTTCTTTGGAGATTGGTGAGAGCGTTTGCAGGTAAATAGTAGCTGGGATACAGGGACAATGTCCTAAAAAGGATTAAGGGGCGTGCCCAGTTCTTAGGGGATAATTGCATTTCATATCCCACCCCCTTTCAAGTCTCTCCCTCACAGGTTCCCCAATTGTAACAGATCTGAGTTTTCTAGCCTATTAGCCTCTTTACTGGAGACAGACAGAGGCAGGTGAACTTAGCCATGTAAATTCTAACATCTCACACATGCACTCCTGTGCAAGTCTCTCTACCTCGGCGAATCTCCCTTTGCCAAGCCAGTCAGCCAAGTGCTGTTGAGTTGGATCCGACTCATGGCGACCCTAGAGGCCAGAGTAGAACTCACCCCTAGAGCATTCAGGGAGTGCCTGGTGGATTTGAACTGCCAACTAAAATCTGGGACATAGGTTAACTATCTACAAAAGGTTATTATTAGATGTTTGTTTTCTTGAAGTCATTCACTCAATAATCACAAAAGAAAAAAAATGCTTAGGATGGTTTTGATAACAATTTCTGTTGTCTTTGGGAGGTAAGAAACCAAATGTCACAAACCCAGCATCTGAGTTTTGCCCCCGAGATACTGTAACTGCACAGATAACAATGTCGGGCTGAAGCTAACAGCCCAGCATGGTTTGGGGGTATCTGGAGTTGAAAGCTTTGAACTCCACCTGGTCGCTGTCTCTGCCTCCTGCCCTTAGTAGCCAGGCATCATCTTGAGCTTCCTGAAGTCACTCAGTCCCTAGTTATGTAACGAAAGAGGAGCTCTGCAGTGTCCCCAATGTTCCCTGTCTCAGATAAGTCTGTGGTGGTATTCTACGGGGTTCCCCCCAAATGGTGATAAGGACAGAATCACTATTGTGGCAAGTAGTTTATTATTTAGCTCTGTTGACAAAATCTCCCAATTATTTTAGAGCTGTGTAGACATGTTGTTGTTCTGAGGTGCTGCTGAGTCAGTTCCAACTTCTAGTGACTCTGTGAACAACAGAATGAAATACTGCCAGGTCCTGCACTATCCTCACAATCATTGTTTTGGGTGAGTGCATTTGTGTAGCCACTGGGTCAATCTATCTCATTGAAGTCTCCTTCTTTTTAGCTGACCCTCTACCAAGCATGATGCTCTTTTCTAGGGACTGGATCCTTCTGGTGACATATCCTAAGTATGTAACATGACATCTTGACATCCTCGCTTCTAAGGAGCATTCTGACTATACTTCTTCCAAGACAGATTTGTTCATTCTTCTGATAGTCCATGGTACATTCAATATTTTTGCTAACACCACAACTGAAAGGCCTCAATGCATCTTTGGTCTTTCTTATTCATTATCCAGCTTTTGCTAACATACGAGGCAGCTGGAAATACTGTGACTTGGGTTTGGCACATCTTAGTTCTCCAAGTAATATCTTTGGATTTTAACACTTTAAAAAGATCTTTTATAGTAGATTTGCCTTATTTAATACATCATTTGATTTCTTCACTGTTACTTTAACAGACATTGATTATGGATCCAAGTAAAATAAAATCTTTAACAATGTCACTGTTTTCTCTGCTTACCATGATGTTACTTATCAGTCCAGTTGTTAGGATTTTTGTTTTCTTTATTTTAAGGTGTAATCTATACTGAAGGTTGTGGTTTTTGATATTCAAGTCCTCTTCACTTTCAGTAAGCAAGGTTGTGTCATCTGTGTAATGCAGATCATTAATGAGTCTTCCTTTAATTCTGATGCCCTATTCTTTTTTGTATAAACCAGTTTTTTGGGTTAATTGCTCAGCATATAGATTATATAATTGTCATGAAAGGATACAACCCTGATGCTCATCTTTCCTGACTTTAAACCACTCAGTATCCCCTTATTCCATTCTAACAACTACTTCTTGGTCTGTGTACAGCTTCCGCACAAGCTCAGTTAAGTGCCCTGGAATTCCCATTCTCCTAAATATTAACCATAATTTGTTATAATCCACACATTGGAATGTCTTTGCATTGTCAATGCAATACAGGTAAACATCTTTCTGGTATTCTCTGCTTTCAGCCAAGATTCATCTGACAGCAGCAATGATATTTCTCATTCTATAACCTCTTCTAAATCTGGCCTGGACTTCTCACAATTCCTGTTGATGTCTTGCTACAACCACTTTTGAATGATCTGCAGCCAAATTTTACTTGTATGTGACGTTAATGATATTGTTTGATAATTCCCATATTCTATTGGATCACCTTTCTTTGAACTGTGTAAACATAACCTATATCAAAACTGTTAAAACCACTTGTGTAGGCAAACCTGTCCTCAGCTGGTGTTACACTGACCAGCTGTAAAGTGAAGAATGTAACCAAACAGCAGACTACATTTTTTTCACCACACCAAATAACTTGTTTTACTGATTTTCTTTTCCTGCTGACTTAATTGTTTCCTTGGCTGATCTGACTCATTTCACAGATTGTTTCAGTCATGCAGACACAGCCCAAGTTGTCAAGTATTATTGTTACCATCTCCTCTGCTTCAGAGAGGTGTGAGTAGAGAAGCTCGACTGTGACTCACCACAGGCTACCGGCCATGTGACAGCATTTCATCACATCCTCCTCTGTGTAGAGTACTTTGCTGTAGGCATGAAAATAAAACAAGCTGTGAAACACACACATGTATGCACACATCAGGAAAGTATGGTCAGGATGCAGTGAAACTCAAAAGGCATGGCGTCTTATAATTTTCTAAAAGTTTATTAACACACAACAAATTGGACCCACCCATAAAGAAAATGTCAATTTCGTTGATTAGCTTTCCTACAGTTCACTTGCCTCTTGTCTTGGGATGACAGTCTCTGCCCTTGATGGTCTTATCCTCCTCTGACAGTGAGTTCAGAAATCAGAACTGCCTTAAAAGAATTCTGTGGAGGCAAAATCAGAATGCTTCTCCTATAACTCTGTAGAATGGGAATATGGGGTAGTGGATAAAGAAGGAGTGTTCAGTCAAGAATTTATTTGGGCAGAACAGCTGGCCAGTAACTCACAGAAGCTTATGCAAAGGGGTCAATAATACAAGAAGGGCCTGAAATAGTTATAAGAGAGCCAGAGTTCAGAGCCAAGACATAAGAGTGTATGAGAAAAGATAATTCTGAATTGAAGTGAGTGAGCAAGAGAAAGGCCTTACAGAATACCTGAGGCAGGCAGCTGTTGACAATGACTAGGTTTCTATGTGTTACTAGGCAACAGTAGTGTGAGTAGGATAGTCCCATGATCTAAAAGTGGAAACACTGTACAATCATTTTATAAAACTCTTTATACAAAGCTAAACATACCCATGCCTTATGAAACCAGCAATTCCATTCACAAATATATGCTTGATAGAAATGAATGCATATATACATCAAGAGCCATGTTAAAATTATTAGACCAGTTTTATCCATAATAACCCAAATACAGAAACATCCCAAATGTCTGTTGATAGTGGGATGGGTAAATCTGAAATACTCGTAGAGTGAAATAGTACACAGCAATGAAAAAGAACAGCCATTTCATTATCATTAGCTTCAGCCTAGTTACTACCAGGCTCATAACAATCCCATGGAATTCATCCACCAGAGTTGTCTTTCATGGATCCACTGGGAAGATACGAACTAATGACCTTTAGATGAGTAGCGAATCACAAAATTCTGCTTTTGAACAAAATATTAAGCAAACATTATTGAGCAAATATATTCAGTATGGTTCCATTTTTATAAAGTAAAAAACAGTCAAAATGATGCCATGGTAAATAAAATCAATTGGCTACTTCTAGAGAGAAAGGTAAGAGTTAGTGACTGGAATGAGTCATAAAGAAAGCTTCTGGATTGCTGTTAATTTTCTATTTCCTGATATGAGTAGGAAATAATCCTGGCATATTTACTTTTCATATATGTATTTAATTAAAATATTTATTCAAAAATTTTCAGAGGTCTGGAGAAAGATGACATATGATCATCTGCATGATCCTGAACTCCTACAAAAACAGCAAACAACAACAGAACAAGCAGAAATGACAGAACTATCTTTCAGACCTCTGGAAACCTCTCAAAGAGTTAAAGCAACTAAGCAACTCTGAATCAATAAAAGGTGCTATTTAAAGGCAGGAAACTTTGGTTTTCTACTCATGTAGATTCTATCCCTTCCCTGGCTTGGCATGGACATCTTAAAACACATCCACAGAGAGAAAGGTCCTGTTCTCTGGCTCTAGATGGATAAGACCAGACTTTACTCACAAATGATTGTGTGTATCTATCCCTATCTGTCTTGAAGCTGACTGAAGTACTGAAGCAAGTTGATCCTCTTAGTTTGGCATTTCTGGGATCTCATGCTCGTCTAAGGGTCAGCAGGCAACAGCCTAAGTCTGTAACTACCTATAGCTGCCTGAGGCTGAAGTATGTAATTCAGACATAAAATAGATTCCTAAAGATGGAAAAGCCAGGGAGAAAGATTGTTTCAGAAATTAAAGCTTTCAAAAGCACTGTGTATACAGCAGAACTGAGAAAGCCACATGTTTGCCAAGGGCAACGAGCAGACTCTGAAATTACCTAACAAAAGCCTCTGTTTGCACCTCAGGCTCATCCCTAGGCTCAGTGCAAGACTGGCTAATTCTTGAAGAAGCGCCCCTGTACAGACCAGTTTGCAAACACTGGGAGAAATTTTGTTTTTGCTGTTTATGTCCCCTTTTGTCTCAAGTGTTCATGAAAATCTCATTTAAAAAATTACCAACTGAGTATAAGCTAAGGAACAGAGACTGAAGTGTCCACATGTATCACCCTGGTGGCACAGTGATTAAGAACTCTACTCCTAACAGCAGTTCAAATCCACTAGCCACTCCTTGGAAACCCTACAGGGCTGGTCTACTTTGTCGTGTAAGGTCACTATGAGTGAGAGTCAACTTGATGGCAATTGATAAGTAGGAAATGTTTTGCAGATAGTTAAGGCAAGTCACTAAACAACCAGACTACTACAGCAGTCAACAATTAAAAACAATAACACAAAATAAATCCCTTGGAAGGGGAGAAATCTGATTTCTCAAGTCAAAATATTATAATATTAAATGTCCTGTTTTCAACAACAAAAAAAATTATAGGGCATACAAAGAAACAGGAGAGCATGCTCCACTCAAAAAAAAAAAAAATAATAAAGTTACAGAAATCATCTGTGCAGAAGATTTTAAAAGCACAGTATTAAATATTTCATAGAGGTTAAGGAAAGCATGAGTAAAGAACTGAAAGAAATCAGGAAAACTACATCTGAACAAAGCAAGACTATCAACCAAGCCAAGCCAAGTGCCGTTGAGTTGGATCCGACTCATGGCGACCAACAGATAGAAATTACATAAAACAAAACAAATGCACAAGTTGAAAAGTACAAACTTGAAATAAAAAATTCAACGGCAGATTTGAACTGGCAGAAGAATCAGTGAACGTGAAGATAAGACAGCTATGAGTCAGAACTGACTTGGCGGACACAGGTATTTAGTGGTTTTGAGATGCACAAGGGAGAAAGACTGAAAAAAAGAAAGAAATGAGTGGAGTCTAAGGAACGAGACCAGCTTACACTGCAGATTAACAAGGGACCCAAAAAAGAAGACAGAAAGAATAAATGAGAGTAGTGGCCAAAATCTTCCTAAATTGATGAGAGATATGCATCTACACATTCAAAAGCTCAATGAATTCTAAGAAGGATATCTCCAAAGAGATACATAAAGAGATACAATCAAACTTTTGAAAACCAAAGATGAAGAGAGAATCTTGAAAGCAGCAAAATGATAGCAAAAAAACTGAATACAGGGATCCTCAATAAAAGTAAACACTGAGTTCTCAGAAATTCTGAAGGCCACAATGCAGTGAGACAGCATTTTTGAAGTGCTGGAAGAAGAAAAAAACCCTGCAAATCAAGAATTTTGTATTTGGAAAATTTTTTCTCCATAATAAGGTGAAATTAAGGCATTCCAAGGTAAACAAAGGTAAAGGAACTTTGTTATCATAAGTCATGTCCTACAAGAATATTAAAGGGAATTCTTCAATTTGAAATAAAAAGATATTAGACAGTAGCTTGAAGCTATGTAAAGAAAACATATCTCTAGTAAAGGTATTTCATGGTAAACAAAAAAGTCAATTTTGTGGTATTTTTTTATTTATAACTCTACTTTTATATGCTGTATGATTTAAAAGATAAATGTGTAAAAATAATTATATATTGTACTGTTGGACACAATGTATGAAGATGTAATTTGTAAGAAAAATAACATAAAGGGCAGTGGAGGAGGAGTATGGGCATCGAGTTTTCATATATTATTGAAATTCAGTTGGTATCAATTTAAACTAGGTTGTAATGAATTTAGGATATTAAATGTAGTTGCCATCATAATCACAAAGAAAGTATCTAAAGGATATGCACGAGAAAAACATGCAGGGAATCAATACAGCTCACTACAAAAAAAATCAGCTAAACACAAATGAAGCAGAATTGGAAGAAATTAGAGACAAAAAAGGTATAAGCCAAACCCACTGCTGTTGAGTCAGATCTGACTCACAGCAACCTTAGAGGTCAGAGTAGAACTGCCCATAGAGTTTCCAAAGACTGCCTGGTGGAATTCAGCTGCTGACCTTCTGGTTAGCAGATGTAGGACTTAACCCACTATGCCACCAGGGTTTCAAAAAAAATAAATAAATAAAGGTGTAAGACACATGAAAACACATAGCAAAATGGAAGAAGAAATTTCTTCTTTATTGATAATAACATCAAATGCAAATGGATCAGACTCTCTAATCAGAAAGACATTAGTTAGCAGAATGGATTTAAAAAAAATGAAGATCCAAATATATGTTGCGTTTGTAAGAGACCCTTTAAATCCAAAGACACAAGTTGAAAGTGAAAGAATGAAAAAAATATTCCATACAAATAGTAGCCCAAAAAGAACTGAAGCAGTAATATTAACAGCAGACAAATAGGCTATGACTCAAAATCTCTTACAAGTGTCACAGAACGATACTTGAAAATATATATACATTTAATAACACAGTCCTGAAATATATAAAGCAAACATGGCTAAAACTAAAGGAAAAATAGTTCTATAATAATAATTGGTGATTTCAACATGCCATTTCTAATAATGAATAGACTAGACAGAAAATAAGAAAGTGTTAGACTTGAAGAATGCTATAAATCAATTAGATGTAACAGGCATACAGAATATTTCATACAACTAAAACAGAATACACATTCTTCTCCAGTGCACATGTATCATTCTATAGGGTGGACCATATGTTAGGTTGCAAAGCAAGTTTCTGTAAATTTAAAAAGAATGAAATCATGCAAAGTATCTTCTATGACCATGAGGAAATGAAGAAATCAATAACAGAAGAAAAACTGGAAATTTTACAAATATGTGGAAATTAAGCAATATGCTGTCAAACAACTAGTACATCAAAGAAGGAATTAAGAAGGTAGTATCAACATGGTGCTATAGACAGAAACATCATGCCATTCCTCCACAGCAAAGACTAGGAAAACTAAGTAAAACAGAGACAATTTCAGTCCTGAAACCCTAAGCTTCAGTTGAATAAATAAAGAACTCAACCAAGCAACAAAAAGCATGAGAATCTGACAGAGAACAGAGAATGAGGAGAGATACCATACCAGCTAGATATCGACCTAGGAAATGAAATCTCAAGGATTATTCAAAACTAAAAGATTTACAGTAGGGAACCAGAAAGGTTCATCAAAAATGACAACAATGTCAGGACAATAAAAGCAGGAATAAATTATTGCAGGCTTAGAATTTTCTAATGAAGAGGCAGACAAAGCAATAATAAGTACTAAAAGACTGCTTCAAATCTAGGAAAATAGGGTAAATTTCAAAGTAACCACAAACAAACTTAACAAAGTTATCAAAATAAAGAAACAAAAACTCTGTGAAAACAAAAGAAAGTGAAAAAATCCACAAACAAAAGGAATTCAGCAGAGAAGATAAGAGGAAGAAAGAAAATGTCAGCATCACAAAAAAGAATACTATAAAATGACAGCAATAAACTCACACCTATCAATGATTACACTGAATGTAAATGGCCTAAATACACCCATAACAAGACAAGAATTGACAGAATGGATAAAAAGCCAGAATCCATAGCTAAGACAGACCTTAGAAATAAAGTCATAAATTTATTAAAAATTAAAGGATGGAAGAAATTTATCAAGCAAACAGTTGCCAAAAAAGAGTAGAAGTGGCAATATTAATATCAGATAAAACAGACTTTAAAACAAAATTCACTATGAAAGACAAAGAAAGGCATTATATAATGATTAAAGGAAGACTCTATCATGAAGATATAACCATAATAAATATCTGCATACCCAATGACAGAACTCCAAAATATGTAAAACAAATTCTAACAGCTTAAAGAGAGAAATTGATGGTTCCACAATAATAGACTTCCACATACCACTCTCAGTTAAGGACTCAACATCTAGAAAGAAACTAAGCAAAGATATAAAAGATCTAAAGGTCACAATCAGCCAACATGAACTCATAGACATACGTAAATTATGACTGTAGTACATCCCTCTTTTTAATATGATGATATCATAATTTACATGATATGATCTGTAGATCATTTCTTTCACTATTATAGCTTTGATTGTGTTTGGAGCCTTCCCTAACTGAGTAGGTTTCTGGGTGATGTGTCCTTCTAAAATATAAAGTTAGTGGTTTTGTTCTTCTAAGCCAAGAGATTCTTTCAGTGCTTCTTGTAGTTTTGGTTTGGCTTTTACAAAGTCTCTGAGTTTCTGTTTATTTGCAAATGTCATAATTTCATTTTCATGTGTGAAAGATAGTTTTGCAGGACATATAATTCTTGGTTGGAAGTTACTCTCTTTCAAGGCTTTGAATGTGTCATGCCACTGTCTCTGTGCCAGCATCATTTCTGCTGAGAAAGCCAAAGAAAGCCTACAGGATTTCCCTCTGAATGTTAGCTTTGCTTTGAGTCTCGCTGCCTTTAAGCGTTTCTGCCTATGTTTCATACTGTTAAGCTTGATTATAATATGTTTTGGAGTCTTTCTTTTGAAATCAATATTGAGTGGTGTTTGATATGTATCTTGTATATCTATAGTCTCCTCTTTCATAATTTCTGAGTTTTCTGTCAGCAACTCAGCAACAATACTCTCTGTGTTCTCAGTTGTCTCACTCTGTTCAGGAACTCCAATTAATCATAGATTGTTCCTCCTAATAGAGTCCCACATGCTTCTTACTGCTTCTTCATTTTTCTTGTTTCTTTTTTCTGATTTCTCCTCATAGATGGTTCAGTCAGTAGCTCTGTCTTCCAAATCAGAAAGTCTCTTTTCCATTTGTTCCATTCTGTTTTCTTGGCTTTGAATTGAAGTTTCTATGTCTTTGATTTTGTTCTTGATCTGCTGGATTTCAGAATACTGGTGTTCCATCAGATTGAACAGCTTGTTTAATTTTTGTTTTGCTCTGCTGCATTTTGTATAAGGTCTAGGATGGCTCTCTATATAATCCTTTTGTATTCACCTTCTGATAGTTTCAGAAAAACATCTTTGTCTGAGAACTTCTAAGGTGGTTTCATTTGGGGTCCTTCTGAAGCCATGGGTGATTTCCTGGTTACCATTTTCTCCAAAGCTTGTTGCTTTTTGGGCTTCATGTGGGTCAACAGAGGCTGAGATAGATGCTGTGAAAACAGACCGCAGTTGTTTCTCTAGGCTGTCTTAAAATGAGAAGAAAAAAATATTTGACAAGTTCCAAAGTCAGTCAGGTTTCAAGTGTATATGTCCCTCTTCCCAGATGGCAAAGTAAGTACCTCTGTATAGAAACCCAGATGTTATAAACTGGCTGAAAATACACAAGGGCTACTGCCCTGCTGGTCTCTGCTGTTAGGCCCCAGCTGTAGGCGATATTGTGTAGAATTCTGCTTTTCTGTTGGAAAGCAGTCTCTTCTGGGTAGGCACTGCCTCCCAGCCCAGGAATTTGGTCCAGCTGAGGCTTCAGTATGGATGACTCCAACTCCCAGCAAAACAAGATGGTGTCCTGCACAAGCTCACCAGCTGGCCAGGACCAGGCTCCCGGTGGAAAGAGAGGCCAAGAGTACCAAAATGCCCAGAGTCCACAGACTCTGCCACTAGGCCCCAGCCCCAGGTGACACTGTGTGAAACACTGCCTCCTTGCTGGAAAAGCACTCTCCCCCAGCAGGTGTCACCTCCCAGCCTAGACAACAAGTCCTGCTGGGGACTCTGCCTGGGCATCTCTATTTCCCAGTGGATCAAGATGGCATCCTGCAGAAGCACATCTGTATGGCTACCACATGGCAGAGGCAGAAAGATAGGCCAAGGGAGCCAAGATGTATAGAGTCCAAAGCCAGGCTCTCAGAACATGGCAGTTACACTTGCTGGTCCCACCAGCAGTGCATCTGAGACCAGTAGCTAGTCAAGTCCCAGCTCTGCCCACCAGCCAAGACAGAGGAAAAAAATTAAAATGGTGAGTTACCTTCGGTTTGTGCAAGCCTGTGCTCACTGAGAGTGGGGCCAGTGAAGGAGAAGAGGTTTTGCATTCAGTGGTATGAAGTCCAAATTGACAGTACTATGCTACATCCTAGGGCTCACTAGGTGCCCAAGAGGCTCTGTTTAATTATCAGTTCAGGTCTTGATGTCCAGAGGGATTTAGGGAGACATGTGTTTAGTCTGCCATGTTGACTCTGCCCCCCTGACATATGTAAATTACAACACTATACCAACAGCTGCAAAGTACACATTCCTTTCGAAAGCACATGAAACATTCTCTAGAATAGATCACATGTTAGACCACAAAGCAGTCCTCAACAAAATCCAAAATAAGTCCAAAATGCTGAGATAATGAAAAGTATTTTTTTCTGACCACAATACCATCAAAGTAGAAATCAGCACTAGGAAGAGCAAGGAAAAAAGAAAAAAAAAAAAAATCAATTACATGGAAACTGAATAATGTCCTGCTTAAAAGCCACTAAGTAACTGAAGAAATCAAACATGAATAAAACAAATTCCTAGAATCAACTGAGAGTGAAAGAACATCATTCCAACACCTTTGGGACATAGCAAAGGAAGTGCTCAAAAATCAATATATAGCAATAAATGCACACATCAGAAAAGAGGAAAGGGACAAAATCCAAACATTGTCTACACAATTCAGACAGAGAAAAAGAACAGCAAAAGAAGTGCACAGCCACCAGGTGGAAGGAAATAATAGGGATCAGAAATAAATGAAATATAGAATAGAACAGCAATAGGAAAAATCAACAAAATCAAAAGTTACTTCTTTGAAAGAATCAAAAAAATCGACAAACCGTTGACCAAACTGACTGAAGGAAAACAAGAAGGGACACAAATAACCGAATAAGAAATGCAGTGGTGGACATTACAACAGGCATAACTGAAATAAAAAAGAACAGAGCAGAGTATTATGAAAAACTAGACTTCAACAAGTTTGAAAAGCTAGAGTAAATGAACAAGTTTCCAGAAACAAGTTACCTACCGAAATTAATACAAAATGGTGTTGAAAATCTGAGCAGAATCATAAATTAGGGAGAAGAGACTGAAAACATTTTTTTAAAAAAAACCCCTCTAAACAACAACAACAAAGCACTGGTCCAGATGACTTCACTGGAAAATTCTACCAAACATTCAGAGAAGAACTTACACTAATACTAATTAAACTATTTCAGAACACAGAAGAGGAAGGTGTACTTTCAAATTCATTCTATGAAACCAGCATAGCTTTTATACCAAAACCAAGCAAAGACACCACAACGGAAAGAAAATTACAGACCAGTATCTCCCTTGAATATAGATGTAAAAGTTTTCAACTAAATTCTAGTCAATAAAATTCAAAAAAACATCAAAAGATAATATACTACAGCCAAGTAGGATTCATACTAGATATGCAAGGATGCTTCAAAATTAGAAAATCAATCAACATTACCTACCATTTAAGAAAAGAATCACATGATCATCTTCATCAATACACAAAAAAGGCTTTTGACAAAGTTAAACACCCATTCCTGATAAAAACTGTCAGTGAAATAGGTATAGAAGAGAAATTCCTCCACATAATAAAGGTCACCTATGTAACACCAATAGTCAATATAATTCTTAATTGAAAAAGGCTGAAAACATTCCTCTAGAGAACAAGAACAAGACAAGAATGTTCTTTATTCCCACTCCTTTATAACATTGTGCTGAAAGTTCTAGCTGGAGCAATAGTGCAAGAAAAAGAAATGAATGGCATCTAAATTGCTAATGAGGAAACAAAACCGCCCCTATTTTCAGATGATATGATACTATACCTCGAAAACCTAAAAGAATTCATTACAGAACTACTGGAAGTAATTAATAGAAATGTTCAACAGAGTAGAAGGATAAAAGATAAATATACAAAAATCAGTTGGATTCCCATACACCAATAAAAAGAACAATGAAAAGGAAGTCAGAAAAAAGCAATATCATTTATAATAGTCTCTAAAACAATAAAATACTCAGGAATAAATCTAACTAGGGACATATCAGATGTATACAAAGAAAACTATAAAGCACTACTGCAAGAAACCAAAAGAGAGCTACATAAATGGAAAAACATACTATGCTTGAGGAATGGTAGACTCAATACTGCAAAAATGACAATTCTATCCAAAACGATCTACATTAACAATGCAATCCTGATTCAAATACCAATAACTTTAAATAAAAGGAAAGACACTTCAGGGAAATACAGCACTATTAAAGAAAGAAGAAGAAAGTGGAAAGATTCACACCACCTGACCTCAAAATCTATCATACCGCAAAGGTTTATTGATATATTGACCAGTAGAACAGAATTGAGAATCCAAATGTAAATCCATCCACCTACAGTCACCTGAACTTCAACCAGGCCCCAAATACATCAAATGGGGAAAAGATAGTCTTTTTAACAAATAATGCTGACAAAGTTGGATGTCTATCAGCAAAAAATAAATCCATAACTCACACCATCCTTCAAAACTAATTTGAAATGGATCAAAAACGTAAATATAAAATGAAAAACTATAAAAATCATAGAAGAAAAATTCAGTCAACACTAGGAGCCCTGATAAATGGCATTAACATGATATAAACCATAACCAACAACACACAAACTCCCGAAGATGAGTTTAGAAGATGGAATCTTCTAAAAATTAAACAATTATACTCATCAAAAGACTTTACTGAAGGTATAAAAAGAGAACCTACAGACTGGGAAAACATTTTTGGCTATTACAAATACCAAAATCAGATCCAGACACCACAAAAAAACAACAGACTATAAATGCAAACATCTTGAGCAAAATATCGACAAACATAATCCAATAGCATATTAAAAGGATTGTACATTATAACCAAGTGGGATTTATTGTAGGAATGCAAGGGTAGTTCAACATTGGAAAATCAATTAATGTAATGCATCATATTAATACAATAAGGAAAATAATCATATGATCATCTCAGTTCATGCAGAAAAGATGTTTAACAAAATTTAACACTTGTCATTATTTAAAAAAAACACAACAAACTGGAAGAGAAGAAAAAATTTTCAAAATAATAAAGGACATTGATGAAAAAGCCACAATCAACAGCATACTCAGCATTGACAGACTGAACACTTTCCCTTTAAGGGTACTAACAAACAGAGTCCACTTTCACTCCTGCTATTTAGCATTGTACTGGAAGTCATAGCCACAGTAATTAGTCAAGACAAAGAAAGAAAATATTTGCCAACAGGAAAGAAAAAAGCAAAACTATCTTTTTGAAGAAGACAGGATTCTATGCTGAGGAAGTCCCAAAAAATCTACAAGAAAGCTAGCAGAGCTAATAAATTCAGAAAAGTTGGGGGATAGAAGATCAGCACACAAGATATCTAGTTGTGTTTCTATATACAGAAACACACAATCTGAAAATGAAATTAAGAATTCCATTTAAAGTAGCATCAAAAGAATTAAGTACTTATCATAAACTTAACTATGAAGGTGGAAAACCTGTACACTGAAAACTGTAAAACATTGCTGAAAGAAATTAAAGAACACTTAAATAATTGGAAAGACACCTCATGTTCATGAACTGCAATATTTAATATTGTTAAGATATTAATACAGTAGAAAGCAATCTACAAAGTTGATGTCATCCCTATCAAAATTCCAAGTCTTTTTGACAGAAAAAGAAAAACTGATCCTTAAAATCACAAGGAATTGCAAGGATGCCCAATAGCTAAAACAATCTTGTAAAAGAAAAATAAAGTAGGACTCACATTTCCTAATTTCAAAACTTACTTGAAAGCTTTATTAGTCAAAACAGTTTGGTAATGGTGTAAGGATAGGCATATAGACCATGAAATAGAATTTAGAGACCAGAACTAAACACATAAATCCATGAGCAATTGATTTTCAACAAGAGTTCTAAGTCCATTCAATGGGAAAAGATAAGTCTTCTCAGCCCATGGTGCTGGGATGATGAGATCTCTACAAGCCAAAGAATGAATTTGCACATACTTCACACTATATATGAAAAATAACTCAAAATGAGTGAATGACCTAAATATAAAAACTAAAATTCTTTCTTTCAGAAGAAAATATGGAAGTAAATCTTAAAGCCCTTGTTTTTGATGGTAGATTCTTAGATGACACCAAAAGAATGAGAAACTAATAGATAGCTAAATTATACTTTATGAAAATTAAAAACCTTTGTGGATCAAAGTAATTGATCAAGAAAGTGAAAAAGACAACCTACAGAATGGAAGGAAATATTTGGGAACTATATATCTAATATGGATTTAAAATCCAGAATTTACAGATTTCCTACAATTCAGCAACAAAAACACAACCATTTAAAAAAACAAATGCAAAAACAATATAAATGGATGTTTCTCCAAAGAGGATAGGCAAGTGGCCAAAAGGCATCTGAATAGATGCTCAGTGTTATTAGTCATTAAAAACCCACTGCTGTGGATTTGAGAGATAATCAAAATCACAGGGAGATATCACTTCACTCCTACTAGGAGCTATTTTCAGAAAATGAAAAAAGTAAGTGTTGGTGAGGATATGGGAAAGTTGGATCCTTTTGCATTGATGATGGGGATGTAAAATGGTGCACTTACAATTCTTCAAAAAAGTTAAACATAGAATTATCATATGACCCAGCAATTCCATTTCTAGGCATATGCCCAAAACACTTGAAAGCATGGACTCAAACAGATTCTTGTACGCAATGTCTGTTGTAACATTATTCACAACAGCCAAAAAGTGAAAACAACACATGTCTATCAACAGATGAATGTATACACAAAATGTGGTATACAAAGTCTGATAATTAAATTCACAAACTCATCCTAGAAAAAGTCTACATACTTCATTGCTGAATATCACTATGGTCACCTTCAAAGTACTCCCCTTGGCAAGCTATGCTTTGATACCAGCACCTAGTCCACCCTTCAAAGAAATTTTGGAATTCTTTTTCTGGAATGGCCATCAGAGCTGTCTTCTTATTACCGCTGATGTCCTAAATGTCATCAAAATGTCTTCATGTCAAAATTTCCTTTATCTTCAGAAAAAGAAGAGTCACTGAGGGCCAGATCAGGTAAGGACAGTGTTCCAATACAGTTATTTGTTTCGTGGCTAAAATCTCTCTTACAGACAACTATATAGTTAAGCTCGTGAACTTGCCACCTTGCTGCTGTGCACAATGGCCATTCTAGGAAGTGTTCCAAAATTGCTCTGAAGGGTAGACTAGGCGCTGGCATCAGTGCATAGCTTCCCAAGGGGAGTACTTTGAAGGTGACCATGGTGATATTCAGCAATGAGATATGTAGCACTTAGAACAATTAAGTTCGTGGACTTAATTGTCAGGCCTTGTATACATAAAAAAACAAAACAAAACAAAAACCCAAATCTACTGCTGTCAAGTCAATTGCAACTCATTCTGACTCTATTGGACAGAGTAGAACTGCTCCATGGAATTTCCAAGGAGTGGCTGGTGGATTTGAACAGCTGACTTTTTGGTTAGCAGCCTAACTTTTAAACACTGTACCACCAGGAATCCATATACACTAATGAAATATTATTCAGTTATAAAGAGAAATAAAGTTTCTGATACATGCTGTAACACGGATGAAGCTTGGAAGTATTAATCTAAGTCAAATAAATCAGTCACAAAAGGACAAACATTGTATGATCCTACTTACCTGAAGTATTTACAGTAAGTAAATGCCTAGAGACCAAAGCTTGTTAGTGGTTACTAGCAGCTCAGGGCTAGAGGGAATGGGGAGTTATTGCTAAAAGGTGCTGAATTCCTACTTTAAAGTGATTTAAAAAAATGGAAATAGTGATGGTTTTACAACATAATGAATAGTATACACTTAAAATAGTTGAAATAGCAGTTAAATATATATATATTTTCACAATAAAATAAAATGATTGGCTGGCAAAGTAGACAGTAGGCTACAAAAGTTCTAGGCCACCTGAATAAACACGATTGTACTTACAGATTATAAAGATTTTGTTTTGCCTGGTGTCTGAAGGTGTTCAGTCTCTGTGGTTCTCTTAGAAATTGGCTGAGAAACTGAAGATTGGAGGGAGAACAGGCTATATACCCTTACCCTTCACCCAGAGAATTGACAGAGAGGGGTGGTGGTGGCATGGTAAGGGAAGGCACAGGCTTGTGCTTGAAAGAATAGGGGGATTAAGAAGAGGACATTGGAAAGCAGGGAAGGAGGCGACCACTGGACTCTCGCATCTGGACTCTGAAACTACCATTTGATTTAACGCCCCTTGGAAGCATCCATACTAATCACCAGCAGCTGACACCCCCAGCCACATCTGTAACACCCCAGCTAATCACTGCCCTTGATTACTTACACCTGTCTTTACAGCGCTCCAGCCCCCCGGCCACCTGCCTGCCTGCCACTTTCAGTCCTCACACTAAATCAATAACAAAGACTTCGGAGAGTTGCCTAGCGTCTCTGCTTCTGCCCGTTTCCTCCTAAAACCACATCCCCTCCCCCTGATCCAAGCCCAGTCCATCTGCCCAAGTTCAGATCTGCTTTGGCTGGACTGGCAGGCGGGTCCTCCTTGCAGATAGCATGGCTGTGCCTAGCGTTAGCAGCTGCCGACGCTGCAGTTTAAGAATTACAATGTCTAGGGAAAGTCCATTCTAAGACAGTAACAATACATTATCGTGCAGCGACCCTGGGGGCACCCAGTTCCACCTTGTTAATGATCTCTTTGTAACAGTGAAGGCTATGGGAGAGAGGTATGGTTCAGAGGTCCGTGGGACTGTGTTGTTAGGACACTACTGCATTTGCCGTGTTAGGGAAGCATTCAGGAGTCGCTCTCATGCTAATGGGAGCAGATCCTCAGCGACTCACTCAGCCAATTAAAATGCTCTTCAGGAGTCTGCTGAATGCCTGTGTAGCTGGGCAGATTTGCGCATATTTAGCCTGGCAAGGAGAAAGCTAAAGATTTGCTCATCTATCCTACATCGAAGAAGGAGTGTTCTAACAGGGAGTCTCACAGTTGTCTACCCCTCCCCCAAAGAGGACAGTTGGATGAAAGTCACATATTTAAAACACTTGAAGTTGCCTAACACAAGATTATGGGCAATCCCCTGTAATCCAGCTGTGACTCCACTCACTGACCTCTCACTCGAGAAAGCAAACTGAAATGCAAATCAAGCAAGGGTGACATTATAATAATCACACTCTTAATCGTCTGTACCTCGTAAATAAAACCTTCCTGGACTTGATAGTTTGTTATAGGTAGCAAATTACTTGCAGTATACGTCACAACAGGTGAGACAAACCAGTATGTTTTGATATGAAAGCTAAGATAAGAACCCACAGCTAACCACAGGTGTAAGTAATGCATTTGTGGCAGGATGTAAGGAAGAACTTCCAGGTACAAAGATTTGTTCAGCATTCAATAATTTAACCAACAGTTAACGAACGTCTATTAGGTGCCAGGTCCTCTGCTAGCACAGGGCAAGACTTAAGTGGAGTCTATGAGTACCTTTAAGAATCATGCAGAAAACCACCTAGAAGAGAGATTTAGATGAAAATGAGAAGAATTAATGAAATTCTAAGGTATTTCATTCCCTTTTCCTCCCAATCCACTGAAAACACTTAATGATGATTTTGTAACTAGGACTCCAGCATATAAACATCTAAGAAGTGACCTTACCAGGTGACTTATATCCTCGTCTGCCTACATCTGGCCACTAGACCATGCTAACCTACAGTTGTCACCCAGGAAAGGAGCTGGAGAAGTGGCTCTCAAACACGGAGCCTCAATGGAGGGAAGATAGCTTTCACTGCCATGTCCTTGCTAATGCCAAAAACATACCCACCCTACTGCATTTGAGTAGATTCCAACTTACAGTGACCCTACAGGACAGAGTAGAACTGTCTACAGGGTTTCCAAGGCAGTAAATCTTTATGAAAGCAGAATGCTATATATTTCTCCAGTGGAACAGCTGTTGGGTTTGATCAGTCAACCTTTCAATTAGTAGTCAAGTACTTAACCATTGTGCTACCAGGGTTCCTCAAAAGCATTGTGAAGTGTCCTAAATCAGGAATTAAGAGAAGTATATTCTACCACTACTAGAGAGAGCAGTAATATTAGGCAAGGCATTACACATCCACGGCCTCAGATACTCATTCTTAGAATGATATATGCATGCATGTCTCTCCGTGGTAGACAGGGAGAGTCTGCAAGCCTGGACTCCCTTTCTGTCAAAGCATAGATCACTGGAAGCTGGAGAACACTTGGGTGATACTACATTTTCCCTCTCATTTTGCACATAGAACTCTGGCACTGTTTGGATCTACCATATCCTCATGTGACAACATGACAGATGATGATATAGAAATAGAGATAGAGACAGACTGATCTGTTGATTGGTTGGTTGGTTTTAAGGGATTGGCTTGTGCAAGTGCGGAAAGTAGTAAATACAAAATCTATCAGTGAGTCAAAAGACTAAAGATTTCAATAGGCTTGCATTCCAAAATTATTAGGTGATTTGATAGGCTGGAGATTCCTGTGAACTTGCATCCCCTGTATGATAGAAACAGTAAAGAGTGAGAATCATACGGACCCATTGCCTTAAGTTGATTCTAGCAAAATGTCTATTTATAATCTTGAGTCAGAACATATTCTAGGGAAACTATTTTTTGCTCTTACAGATTTTCAACTGATTCTTTGAGACCCACTCATATTATGGAAGGTAATTTGTTTTAATTAAGGCCAAACTATTTAATCACATATAATCACTTCGTGGAAACCCTGGTGGTGTAGTGGTTAAGTGCTATAGCTGCTAACCAAAGGGTCAGCACTTCAAATCTACCAGGCACTCCTTGGGAACTCTATGGGGCAGTTCTACTTGGTCTTATAGGGTCACCACGAGTCTAAACTGACTTGACAGCAATGGGGTTGGGTTTTTGAAATCACTTCATAATGGAAACTAGCATGTGACCAAACAACTGGGCACTATAGTTTAGTCAAGTTTTACAAAAAAACTTAACCCTCACATCTGCTATGTGCTCATCACTGTGACAGGCACTTTGGCACAATATTTGCATTTCTTTGTTGTAACAACACAGCCGGGTAGTGGTCACAGATGAGCAAACTGAAGTCTTGAAGGACAGAGGTACATTCTGAAACAAAAAGCACATTTTCTTTACTTCATAAATGCTTCTATTCAAGAAATTAACAAATTTCTAGTGGTGTTTCTTTCTATTACCTCTGCTTTCCAGAGAGGAGTGACTGTGCCTTGTCTACCTCTATACACCAAGTGTCCTGGTGCAAAGCCTGACATATCAGCGACCTAATCCATGCCCACTGAATGGATGCATGAATGAATCCTTCTCATTACAACTAAACACTCCTTCCCTCATTTGAGTTCTTGATCTTTCCTCCTCTCTGAGACCTTCTCCATGTATTATTCCCCTTCTCTTGCATCTTTAATGTACTTCTTTCCACTAACTCATTTCTTTCTTCCTAGAATACATTTCACTTACTCTTAAAGACACTTTTCTCCCTACTTCGCTACCTCTAGCTGTCATGCTTTTCCTTTTCCTCCTTTTCCTTTGGTCTAATTGAGAAGCATCATCCCCAAAGACTCTAATTCATTAGGTCTGTTGTCAGATGTTGATGTTTTTTAAAGCCTTTCCAAGTTTCAGATTTAGGAACTTTCAGTGTGCTCTGAGTGTCCACATTTTGTTTTAATCTCCTTCATCCTTGAAATTGACTTCCACAATTACTACTCTGTTAAGTGCTTCAAGAACTTTCCAAATGTCACGTCCTTCTTGAGTATCTGCAACACTTATCCCTGATAACCGTGCTGACCATGCCTTCACTTTTGCCATGACAATCACCCTGGTCCACTCATTTTTCTCTGTCTCCTATGCTTGTTGCTGATTCTCCTCCCATTTGGCACATGGAGAATTTCTCCGGTTCTTTGCCTTTGTCTTTCCCCTCCACAGTCTCTCCATGGACAATTTCATTTATTTCCCTAATTTAAATCATCTTGTCATGCAGATGATTCCTAAATCCATACCTCAAACTCCAGCCTTTCTCTAGAGTTCCAGATGGTTATTTACCTGTGTCTCAGGAAGAGCTCCATCTGAAAGTTCACTACCCATGTTAAACATGACATGTATATCTTGGATTCTCCCAAATGCAAAGCTTAAGACAAAGAATTAGATGCAAATGATTTATATGGGAGGTGATCCCAAGAGGCAGAAGTGAGGGATCAGAAAAAGACAACAGAGTAAACAATGTTTACGTAAAGAAGCATCATCAGGATCAATGGTGTGGGAAAGGGAACTTTGACTCCACTGTGACCTCCAAGAAGCTGTCAGAAGGATTTCTAAAACTGTTCTCCTGAAGGACTGAAGGCCAGACTACTTATCACATTCTATCACTGGCTGAAGGTTATTAAGGGCTTTAGCTTGCCCGTGCTCAGTTTACTTTGTGGGCAAGCCAAGAAATCTCCCCAAGTTTGGGGCCCAAAGAGAAATGAAGAGAAGGAATACTTGAGGTAAGATGCAGGCAGTGCCTGGTGAGTTTGAGGCCACAGGAACCCGTCACTATAGCTGTGCTGAAATTAGAGGCAAATCAAGAGAAGACTGATATAAACAGCATCCTTTCTCCCGAATTAGCATAAACAAGTATCAAACTACAAAACTCGGGATAGCTTTTTCCATTTTAATGTGTAGCTATTAGAACCGTGCCCTAGTGATCATAACCCAGACTGCTTTTCTACACTGTTGACTTCTTGCTCTCTCAGCATCACCTTAGTACAAACTCATAACTGTCATCTCACAGGCTATTGTTAACTGGTATCTCTGCTGCTTATTTTGTCTTCTTCCAAGCTATCTTTTACAGATGCCAGATTATTCTTCCTAAAGATTAGTTTCCATAGTATCTTTAACCTGCTGAGAAACATTCAATGACTCCCAATTGATGGTCAGATGTGTTCACCTTCATTAGCTAGCATCCAATGCCCTTTATGTTCTGACTCTATTTCATCATGGCAAGTGTGGTATTCTTGTTTCTCTTTTATCTATACCTTGTCTTCAGCAAGACCATTGATTACTTCAATCACACTGTTCTATTTTATGTATTTGCATTTTTGTTTTTTCTTTCCGCCACCTGTAATTTTCCGAACACCCCCACCCATTATAATGATCCTAATCACACCTCTCCTTCATGCCTCCTCCTCACTGAAGCCCAAAGGAACATCTGCTCCCTCGTCTCTCAAACTTCCCAAACACTTAATCACTTCTAATTTATATCTTATTTTCCCCTATATTTTATTTCAGTATGGTTACTTCCAAGCTTGTCTTCTTGCCCAAGTCGAGTGTAATCAAGTCCTTGAAGGTACGGACTACACCTATATCAACTCTGACTTGTCTACGTCACCAAACACAGTAAACGAAGGAAGAAAAGAAGTTACAAAAGGGGGAGAAGAAGGAAAAGTAAATTTGAACCCACGTTGAGGAAGTGCTGCAGAGAAGAACAAGCGCTAGAAGCCAAGGAAGGCCTGGCATATGCTAACTGACTCACCCCTCCCATAGACTCCCACCTCCTTGAAAATGGCTTAATTGTTGCTCATTATCTCACCAGCCCTTGCCACTGAGTGCCCACCTGGAGTCAACTGCCTTCTGCCTGAGACAGCTGTTCCTCATGTCTGGCTAAAGGTTGTGTAGACTTCAGCTGGGGGTACCTGGCAGGAGGAAGAATACCCTTTCCTCGTTACAGATGGTAAAGGTGAAAAATGCATAAAAGAAACATGCCAACTGTTTCCAAAGTACCCCTAAGCTGTGTCAGCAGTATGTCCACAAAAACCAGGTGGAAAAAAGAAAGTCAATCAAACACTGTTTTAACTACATAATGTCAAATACTAGGTTTCACTAAGGTTGTAGCTAGCCCAGATGGTCAGGTTTTACAAAGTAAGCAGCATATTCAGTGAAACAAACCCCAATTTCCTTTTTTCACTGTACTGAACAAGTTTTAACCCAATTGCCAGTGTATTCTTGCACAATATCAAGGTCAGTTACTACCCACACTTCTTTGGGTATCTCAAATGACTGGTTGACTTGGCCAAACACAAGGCTTGATTCACCCATCAATGACATGACCAATTCACCTGTTACTTTGGCTTTGTGCCAAGATAGCCTCTGTCACAGACTAGCCTCACTTAATTAAATCAGCAATCAGAAAGATTTTATTGCTCTTCATTTCCCTGGCCCTATGAATGGCAGGAGGCCAGAAATAAGGCCTGGGGGATTATTCATGAGCTGTGGTAAATCACAACCACCTAGCTTTCTCTTCTTGTCTGATGGTGTCATTGGGATAGGCATAGAATTTGATGTTCACTGCTCTCAACATACCAAAAAACCAATCTACTGCCATTGTGTCAATTCTGACTCACAGCAACCCTATAAGACAGAGTAGAACTGCCCCACAGAGTTTCCGAGAAGCGCTTGGTGGATTCAAACTGCTGACCTTTTGGTTAGCAGTTGCAGCACATAACCACTATGCCACCAGGATTTCCAGCTGTCCACATACTTTTCTTAAAAACCAATTGGGATAAGACCTAGCCCTAGGTAATATTAGAAAGGAGATAGATGCTATCTCTAAGACTTCCTGCATTTTCCCTCAGTACCACCTTCCTTCATTTGAAATCACCCAGTGTAGTCTCCTGTCCCTAAAAAACAAAATGTCACCAGCTAAAATATTCATTTATGATGTGCCTGCTCACTTTTTCCCTGGTCCCCTTACCAGTGCTATGTTATCAGATATCCATTCTTTCATTTATTCATTTATTTAGCAGATGTTGAACACCTACTATATGCTCAGATGGTACTGCTTATTGGATTGAGGTAGTGATATATGCAGTAATATCATCCTTTTGGACATAATACTTTAAGATGAAGTAAATGATTCATTCAAAGAGTTGGAATTATAGTTACCTTAGTAGGCCCAAGAGTTAAAATGTCACCCACCGTATAGCAGACATGGCTTCAGTGACTTCTTGAAATCATATAAGGAGCTGATCAGTCCCTTGCACCACCCCCCAAGCGTGCTCCCTCCTTTGCCATGGAAAACATAAAAGATTTCCATCTCAAAAACATTATAATTGATGAGATTCCTTGTATTACTTACCCTTATATACTAGAATGCAGGACAGGAATAGCCATAAAGCACATTGTCTCATCTCCCTCTTCCAGGCCGACACAAAAGGCACAGCTCTGCCTAGTCCCAGCCATAGCATCTGTTCATGGTATCCTATCCATCTTGGAACCCAATGAGTCCACCATGTGATTGATGGTGTTCCACTTGATAGGAAACAGAATAAGCAACGATTTGTCATTTATCACAAAGTACTGCTATTTCATCTGCTCCCATTCCTGGAATACAACTCTGGCTATTTGCTCTATGCATCAATTTATAGTTTATCCTAAGACTAACGATGCTGTGTTTAAAAGGCAAGGTGGGGCTTTGTTTTTGTGTTCTACCAGCAGAGGATTACGTTACTGATTGATAGAATGTGTTTGTTTGAGGCAAGAACATTTTGAATTGATACCCGGATTTGGACTACAATCAACTTCCTTTACAATTGCCTCTTGGTGCTGAATAGATCAAGGAGTTAAAGCTTTCTAATGGGGCCTCATGGAGATTTTCACAATCCCTACTAGAAGTGAGCAGTTTGCCTTGGTGGATTGGAGGCAAATAGGTCAGCCAAAGTGCTGGCTGGAGGCTTTCAGGAGCCCAAGAACATGCTGTAAGATGCCATAAATGCAAATAGCTGAGATGTGGCAGGGACAGAGGTATGCTAGTGAATGCTGAACAATCAGCTCTCCTAAAGGAGAAAAAAACAAGCTCTGATTTGTAGCATTTGCCAATTTTGGTGATGTCGATTCTTCTATAATGGCCAATCTCAAGCTCCCAAATGTGATGTCAGTGAACCTAAATTTGGGAAAATATGCATACAGTATCAGCTATCATAAGCTGACGAAAGCCAGCTCCAGTATACCACGAGACAAAGGTGAGCACTTATTACTTATACACTGTCCTGTTCCAGGAGCTTTTTCCTGATGAGAGACGATGTGTAACTTGCCCAAGGTCACACCTCTTTAAAGAAGTTGAATTTTCTTGCTCAAGGCCATATCTACTTCGTCTTCAGTCTACACCAGAGGGCATGGAGCTAGCATCCAATAGAACCTTATAGAGCCTTCCTGCTAACCCCAGTCAGTCTGAATCCAAGGTTTACTCTTGTAGTGCACCGTGTTGCTGCTATGAAGGATGGGATCCAAAGAAGCCTACCTTTTGTCTAGTCTTCTGCCATTTAAGACTCGTTAGTCCTGTTATTGAAAGTTCCTGGGGAGTACAGATGGTTAATGCACTGAGCTGCCAATTGAAAGGTTGAAGGTTTGAGTCCATTCAGAGACACCTCAGTCTGGTCCATTGACAACACTATGGAGCACTGCTCTACTCTGATGCACAGGGGTCACCGGGAACTGGAATTGAGTCAGTGGCAACTGATAAAGTCCCATTCTTGGGAACTAGAGTACATTAGCCAGGAAATCCATGTCTGTCTCTGACTCCCTTGCCAACTTGTCTCAGTCCTAGTAACTTTAAGGAAAGGAACATAAGTCTTCATGGTACCCTCTGCCTGAAGTCTGAGGAAGAGACAAGATGACCCCACAGAGATCCCAATCATAATAGTCCAAGAAGCCAATTCAATAACTAATTTGTCTGAGAAACTAAATCACTTCCCTCTAGAGTTTGTTTTTCTCCCCTTCTAATTTTCCACTCACTGTTATTGCTAGTTCATTTCCTTCCTAAAATTCTGCAGCAAAAGAGGCAGTGCTGGGGCGTGGGTAGGGGAGGAAGGGGCTGGGGCAATGGCCCACTTGGGTGTTCTCTGGCTGCCTGGCTCCACCGTGATGCAAACAGTGAGGCACTCGTGGCTGTTAATATCCACAGAGCACGGGCTGCAAGGCCAACAACATAATCACCCCTTACTCCTCGTATCAACTGGTCCTCAGCTCCTTTCAGCGGGAGGGTCTTGTTGTCCTGAAGTGGGGAGTTGGGGAGGAAAAGACCATAGAAGGAAGAATTAGCACCCTGTCTGCAACCTCTCCACCACCCCCTGATAGAAACCTGGGAGGGCTGGAGGGCAGTGGTGTGTGTGGTTGGGGAAGGAGTGTCCTGGTGAACTCTGTGACTCTCTTTGTACCGAGCGGAGCAGCCATCTTCTGGGAATGCTTTGGAAGGTATAGAGCAGTGGACAAGGAGGGGGACTACCACCCCAGGGCTGCAATGCTTGTCTGGCCCAGCCGTGACTTCTTTCTTCAGACTCAAACTCCGCAGCTACATAAGGCTGTAAAAGGCAAGCAGAGAGAAGCTAGTCCTGAGACCCTCCCTGCCAATTTTTGCTCCTGAAAAGGAGGTACATTTTAGACAACTCAAGGCTAGGTGATTTCTTATGGACTCAATGAAAGGGCATGACCTAGTCCTTCCATTTGGCACCACACTGTTGCAGCCTGAGGCGTCCCACTTCCCAAGTGTGTCCCAGGAGAACGCAGTAGGTTAGCTTCTGAGGATTCCAGATCTGGACTGGAATGGTGGGAAAGAGATTAGTGCTGTGTTCTTTCTTTCCCCCTGGCACCAGCTTGACTGGCAGCCTGGGCAAAGAAGAGACCATTCTAAACGCTCCCTGGGGTCCAGAATGGAACTCATTACATCAAACCTTCTGCTAGCCAGCAGCTCTGCTTTGTGAGCTGTGAAACAAATGTTTATTCACCACTCAGTGCAGTTCAGAGCTATTTAAGGAGCTCAGGGGGTTGAGCTGCGGGCAAAAGCGGTGTGTGCAAGGCCAGCCCTGGTAGGAAGCAAGGAGGGCAGATCTGGGGACTGGAGCTTCCCAGCCTTCCGAGCTCAGGACTCAGCTGAGAGCGGAGGGATCAGCACTAGACCAGGCTCTCTGTCCATTTTACGTGGTGCCTTTATCTGTAGGCTTTTCCTCTTCTTCCTACTGTTTCCTCTTCATTTCTCTTCTCTCCTTCCCTTTTTTCCTGTCTTTTCTTCTTCCCTTCTCTTTCATTTTACCCTTCTTTTCCCTTGGACACGGTCATAGCTCCATCATTTTAGTCCGGTATGCTTTGTGCTCTTGCAGAAACCCTGATAAAATTCACCAAGTGTATAGAATAGTGAAACAAAGCTAAAGCTTTTCCGTTTAAAAACTACTAACAGCCAAAAGAAAACATGGCACAATGTGACCTTAACAGGTATTGAAGGGGTCAAGGTTAGCGGCAGAGCATATCCAGCAAAAGTTCCATGAGGTTTACCCTGATGTTTAGATAGATGCTGTTGAGTGAACTCTCATTCATGGTGACCTTATGTTCAACGGAAAAAAATGCCACCCAGTCCTGTCTCATCTTGCTTGAGTCCATTGTTGCAGCTATTGTGCCATTTCACTGAGGGTCTCCTCCTCCCCAGCTGGCCCTCTACTTTGTCAAACATGGTGTCCCCCTATGCAAACTGATCCCTCTGGATGATCTGTCCAAAGCAAATGAATTGGACAGTGTCCTGTTGCAGTCCATAAGGTTTTCATTGGCTAATTTTCAGCAGATTTTCAGGCCTTTCTTCCTAGTCTGTTTTAGTCCTAGAAGTTCCACTGACACTCTGTCCACTATGGGTGACCCTGATGGTATTTGAAATACTGGTGGTACAGTTTCCAGCATCACAGCAACATGCATGGCACCACAGAATGAGAAACTGTCAGGTGAATGGTGACAGACGACAGAGTTCCAATAATGCCAGTGTCCTCTGTCTCCTAGAGGTAAGTGCAGTAGTTTTAGTTTTGTTTTTGAAAGGACCCTGAAGATTCCAAGTCATGTACTAGAAAGGTGAGATCCATTTTGCTGAAGTTCAAAGTTCATGCTTTTCCTGAGATGTCTATTTGATTTGCACACAAATGACTTCTGTTTTAAGACAAGAAGTATTGGTCAGGGTACCTGGAGACTGTTATTGGGTCAGGAGAAGAAGGTGGCATTTAGAACTGCCGGATAGTCTACATGTATATTCTCACTTCTTCCTCACAACTGTTATGACGTAAGTACTATGTTCTGGTCATCTACTATGTAAGAAAACACCTGAAACAGTAGCTGAAATCAGTGACAATCATTTGTTTTGCTTACATACCAGGAAGTTGAGTGGACCCAGTCAGGTACTGGGACTCTCTTCTACAGTTCCAGTTAGGAGCGTCTGGGACTCGGGCCATCTCAAAGGCTCTTTGTTCACGTGCTTGGAGCCTGGGCTGGGAAAACACAAATAGCTAGGGATCCATTGGCGTTGCGCCCTTTCTATCTGGTCACTTTAGGGTAGCCTGGTTCTTTCATGGCAGCTGAAGTCTCCTAGAGCCAGTGTCCCAAGAGACACCAGCAGAAGGTAAAAGGCTTTTCCTATCTCATCTTCAGAAGTCATCTGCCATCACTTTTGTTGCATTCTTATTCTGTAAAGCAGTTACAAAATCCATCCAGCCTTGAGGAGAGGAGACCTGGACTCTGCCTTTTGTTGGAAGGTGTCAAGGAGTTTGTGGGCAGGTTTTAACATCACCACATGTGGTTAAATTATTTCTTAGGTCCAGGTTGAGAAATACTGCAGTGGTTACTCATCGTGCTAAGCAATTAGTGCTTTTGAGTAGAGTCCAACTCACGGAGCAGTGCCTGCATGGTACAGTTAATGGACTGTATCTGCTAATGAAAGACAAGATTTGAATACCCGACCTTGGTGGCATAGTGGTTAAGTGTTATGTTTGCTAACCAAGATCATAGCAGTTCAAATCCACCAAGTGCTCCTTGGAAACTCCATGGGGCAGTTCTACTCTGACATATAGGGTTTCTATGAGTTGGAATCAACTTGAGGGCTGTGGCTTTTCTTTTCTGGCTTTAGAGGTACCTCAGAAGGAAGACCTAGTGATCTTCCAGAAAAATCTCTCAATCAAAATATTAAGGAACATAGTTGTTTTCTGACACACATGGGGTTGCAACTAAATTGTCGTGGCTCAAACGCCATATTCAATTTGCTCTTACAGTGTGATTTTGGGCAAGTTACTTATTATACTGAGCCTCAGTTTCCTCATCTGTTGAATAAGGTTAATAATACCAACCTCACAAGTTTGTAATAAAGATTAACTTGTTAATATGTTGTTGTTGTTGTTATTGTTAGGGGCTGTTGAGTCATTTCTGCCTAATAGAGACCCTATATATGACAAAGTGAAACACTGCCCGGTCCTGTAACACACCCATAATCGTTGTTAGGTTTGGACTCATTGTTGCAGCCACTGTGTCAGTTCATCTTGTTGAGGGTTTTCCTCTTTTTCACTGACCTTCTACTTTACCAAGCATGATGTCCTTCTCCAGGGATTAATCCCTCCTGACAACATGTTCAAAGTATACTAGACGTTATCTTGTCATCCTTGCTTCTAAGGAGCACTCTGGTTGTACTTCTTCCAAGACAGTTCTGTTTATTCTTTTGGCAGTCCATGGTGTATTCACTATTCTTTGCTAACACCACAATTCAAAGGCATCAATTCTTCTGTCTTCCTTATTCAGTGTCCAGCTTTCACACGCATAAGATAGAATTGAAAATACCACAGCTTGGGTCATGCGCATTTTAATCTTCAAGGTGATGTCTTTGCTTTCGAACAGTTTAAAGAGGTCTTTTGCAGCAGATTTTCCTGACGCAATGAGTCTTTTGATTTCTTGGCTGCTGCTTCCGTCGGTGTTGATTGTGGTAACACAGCAAATGCTTAAAACAGAGAATGTCATATTGTTGGTATTCCATATGAGCTATTATTACCATCATTGCCATTTTGTAGATGAGAAAACTGAGGTACAGAGAGAGTGTATGATTGGCCCTGGTCACATAACTAGGACTTGAACACAGCCAAAAACTTCCCTGACTTTCTGCCAGTGGCATGTATTCCCTTATACGCATGAGAACTTCTCTCAACATCTAAATTCCCCTAAGTCTCTGAGTAATGCAAAGTGTAACGAACTTGGCTGCTAATCAAAAGGTTGGAGGTGTGAGTCTACCCACAGTCACCTCAGAAGAAAGGACTGTCAAAGTATTTCTGAAATACCAGCCCTTGAAAACTTTGTGGAGCACAGGCCTACTCTGACACATATAGGGTTGCCTTGCGTAGGAATCAACAGCAACTGAATTTTTCTGGAATGAAGATGAACACTCTGTGGCCCCAAGGCCTTGGCAGAAGATTTTACCCAGAAGCACTCAGGAAGCTTACTCTGGGTAAGTTCTGAACTTGTAACCTGCCACATGCAGCCACCAAAGCCATAGATGGGCAGAGCCAAGCCCCTAAGGTGGCTGGCCCTGCACATTTCTGACCATTAGGGGTTGATGAGGCAGAGATAGACAAGAAGACGAGCTGAAAAATGAGGAAACAGTATCCAGTGGCACATGGGGCCAAGAGAACAATGCTGGATCTGACAGCAAAAAGCAGATGTTTTAGAGACTGTGAATCATGGTTTCTGTTTGTGTAAAAGTCAACTGCTCTGCCCAGCCAGGGGCAATGCCTGGGGATCACCCAAGAGCCTACAATGAGAATCCTTGGTAAACTGCCAGGACCTAGGCACGTGTCTGCCTTGAATTACTGTCTCACCTTGTTGTTATGATCTCTCAAACTAACTTCAACTCACAGTGGCCTAGAGGACACACTAGAACTGCCCCGTAGGGTTTTATAGGCTGTCGTCTTTACAGGAGCAGATCACCAGGTCTTTCTCCTACAGTGTCGCTGGTGGGTTCAAACCACCCACCTTCCAATTTATAGCCAAGATCTCAACCATTGTGCCGAGTCCACTTAAACTGAGACAGTGGTCAGATCTCTCTGGACTCAGAGAGAAGGCTATTGTTTTGGCTGATGTGGCATGGGTCAGTGGCTGGCTGTGGTTTCTGACTACCTGGATGCCTTTATGACAGGTGTTCTCACACATTGATACACATGCAGACAGGAATGCATGCAGGCATAATCTATACTCTAACAAGCACGTTTCGCATACACACACACACAAACACACACATGCACACAGGCAACACACACATGTGCACACATGCACACACATATATAATGTCTCCACTGATGTCTGCCACACATGGAAGTGCTTCAGATTAACATCTGATGGTCCCCGGTCCAAGACAAGGTACACTTCTGTCCAGCCGTGCCCTCTGGGAGTTGAGTATTGCCTGAGGTGCCCACAGCCGCTGCTGGAAGATGGGCCATCTTCTTTTGGCTTCTTGAATGTGCAGTTCCTTCTCACTGTCAGCTGCCAAGAGCCTCAAGCCCTGTGCAGCTGCTGGAGCCCAGATCTCCATGTAAGTTGCCATGTACTTAAACAGCCTCTTTTTGATCCCCTGTAATCTCCTGGCTTTTTCTTCCTTTTTCTGCTTCTTTAGCTCCTCCTTTTTATCCAAAGCCATTCTCCCTCTGTGGAAACCTCCAGAAGGGCATATAAGCCCCTCCCCAAGGCTCTTAGAGCAGAAGCCCACCCTGTCCCCTTAGAAGGGGAATGAAGAAAAGTGGGTAGGGAGTAAGTCCCTGGGGTCTGGCATATTAAGAAACATCTGAGCTTAAGGAGTGTCCAGCTTTCCAATTTTAAATCCTGAAAAGACAAACTGAAAACACCATAAAGTGCAAAGCAGAGCTGTTTAAAGCACAGAGGCATAGATTAGATAGCTGGTCCCTGTTCCCTAACCCAGAGCTGCTCAAGCTTGAGGAGGGAAGGCCAGAGGGATGCTGGGCTCCTGGCTCACGCTCAGTCTGCAGCTAGCTGGTTCTCTGCCAGAAGGGCGACTTGTCCCTCATTTGACCCAAATTCCCAAGAAAAGAATGAGACAGGAAAATCCAAAAATCCTCCCTCACCCTTAACCACAGTAAGTATGTGTTAGGTGTGTATAACTTCTTGGATCAACAGAGATCAGGCTTGGCCACAGGGGTGGGATGCAGGGCTGGGTAATAGAGCTGACAGTCCCAGTCCACAGAGTCTACCCTCAGTCATATGCTACAGCATCTTGTCTGGGCTCATCACTGCTATACTACCCAGTGATGCCACCACTCCACTTATCAGATGAGGAAATCGAAGCACTGTGCAGTTGCAAGACTCAGAGGGGTAAGTACACAACCCCACCAGTCTGAACAAGCGTGTTCTAACCACCACGCTCCTCTCTGCACTAACTGCTTGCAATAATGCTCTTGGCTATTCTTTTGATTCCTGAGTAGGCCATGGTTCAGATGGGTTAAGCCCTTTCCAAGGCCCATAGGAAACCCTAGTGGCCCTATGGTTAAAAGCTTCAGCTGTTAACCAAAAGGTAGGTAGTTTGGTTCCACCAGGAGCTCCTCAGAAAGTCTATGGGGGCAGTTCTATTCTGTCCCATAGAGTTCGTATGAGCTGGAATTCACTTTGTGATAATAGGTTTTATTTTTTGTTGTTTTTTTCTTTTGGTGAAAGTACTGTAGCAAGTAGGACTAGAACAGGCTATCACGCTGTGGTCTTCCTGAGTCCACTACTCTGAGTCTCCGGGCTGCTGACTTTCGCATTCAAGAAATTCCCCTTTGTAGAACACAGGACCTCTGGTGGTACAGTGTTTAGGACCTCAGCGACTAACCAAAAGGTTAGTACTTCAAATCCACCAGGTGCCCCATGGAAGCGCTATGAGATAGTTCTACTGTGTCCTATAGAATCACTATGAGTTGGAACTGATTCCATAGTAATGGATTTGTTTGGTTGGTTTTTGGTTTGGAGAGCCTACTGGCACAGTGGTTAAGAGCTCGGCTATTAGCTAAAAGATTCGTGATTTGAATCTACCAGTTGCTTCTTAGAAACTCCATGGGACAGTTCTACTCTGTCCTATAGGGTTGCTAAGAGTCAGGATCAACTTGATGTTAACAGGCTTTATTGTACAACATGAGAGTACTGCAGCCCTACACTGAGAAAGTCTTACAGAGAGAGCAGGGTCAGCAAAGAACTTTCCACCAGCCAGAGCAGGGCTAATTGCCATCAAGGAGAAGGCAAATGCATGCAGGTAACAGGTGTGCCTTGTCTTAGTGAAGACTGGCTCATTTGCCCAGAGCTACCAGAGGAAGAGGAGCAGGAGGAGGGATGCAGGGTGCTTGGCTCCACTTGGGAATCCACCAAATTAGAATAGCTTGCTTTGTTCCTTTTGTTACCCTCAATGGGACTGGACATGTGGGAAAAAAAGGAATATAAATGGTGTCCCCAAAATAGTTCACTTCTAGAAGAATAGTGGCAACTCTTAAATGTTTGCAGGTGGCTTGTTCACTTTGTGAGGTATCTCTGGTTGCCTTACCGTCCCATAAAAGTTCAGTGAGGGGACAGCAAGGACAGTGGTGGTGCAGGTTAGGACAGAAAGGACGAGAGGGTTAGGCCTGAAGGAAAGAATCTATGAGCAGCGGGAATTAGGGGGAACCAGAGAGCCGGGGCATGCAGAGCTCTGAATTCAATTCAACAACCAATGTTTATTAATTGTCTGTTATTTGTCTGGCACTGTGCTGGGCACTAGGGGCATGTGGAAGAATATACACAGTCCCTGCCCTAAATCTGGCAGGGGAGGCTGCCATGTAAACAGACAGTGAAACATTTGTGGTATTGTAATACAGGATTTGCCAGGTCCTGGGAACAGAAAAGAGGGAGAAAGGTGGACAGGAAGAAACGTGTTAGGAAAAACCACAGAGAACAGGGCACACTTTAAAGGAAGGTTTGAAGGATGACTTGGGGGATTTCCTGATGACAGTGTTGGTGCAGAGGAAGTTGAAGAGAAAATGTTTAAAGGGATGACTGGACACACAGGTTCAAGGCTGAGCAAGTGGTCCCCAGGGTGAGGGAGCAGGGCAGGGAGATGAAGCTGCAGAGGTCTGCTGGCGTCGGAGCAGGAGGAGCATAGACTGTACTCCAAAAGGCAGGGCTTTTGTCGTCTAGACACTTTTTAAGCAGAGGTTTGGGGTGATCCTCTGCCGTGGGGTTATGCTGTCCCTCCTCTAGGGCCACAGATGATTGTGAGCAGCAACAACCAGGGCTTCTTGGGGGTGTTCACCTTTCTTCAACAGATGTTTGATCTTCTTCCTACTGCTTTCCTTCTCAGGCTCGTGTCGTTCCACAAGAGAGCAGCACTATCTCTCTATAGCCGATGGAAGCACAGAGACATGAGAGTTCAAGGACGTGCCCAAGGTCACTCAGAGCTGCATTTGAGTCCAGTCCTGTCCCACTCCTGATGCATCACTCCATTATCTAAAGTTAACTGGCAAAAATCATTAATCACTGAACCAGTTTAAGGTTAAAAGAATGGAATCCTGGTACGACTAACTAATAACTAAACTGAGTTATCCATGCTACAGATATTTGGCCTAAAACTTACCACAACAGTGAGAAAACTAGAACTCAAAGTGGTGAAGTAATTTGCCCAGCAGCACACAGTTAAGAAGAGGATGAGTTGGGATTTGAAGCCAGGTCTAGCAACCTGCATTTCATGGTTCAAGGCAGAGTAATGGGTCCATGAGGAAGAGAGAGGGGAGCAGAAATGCAGTCACAGAGAAAACACCACCTCTCAGAGCACTGAGGTTTCCACATATCTCTTTGTGAGAATTAGGGGGAAGACGGGATGAGAACTAGGTGACAATGGCATTTCAAAATTGATCCAGTGTCAAGAGCTTGAGTGTCAGTTAATTCCCCCCTGTGATTCATTAGTTGGAAACAAAGGGTGGGAGAGGGTAAAGCGGTTGGATCGGCTTTTTCTTGTGATTTTTTTTAAATTTCTGAGATGTTCCCAAATGTTTACTTTGTAAGTTTGTCCACCAGGGTGGTGGGTAAACACAAACACTTGGAATGTGAGCAGCCTTCGCCAGCCAGCACGCCTGGCAGGTTTGCAGAGGTACACATAGAACACAGCGAACAATGTGTGGGCAAAATCAGCCTCCTGGAGCAGGGGAGCGAAACTTCAGCATGTGGCTTGCAACCCCCACAAAGGCATGGTGCACTGAGACTGAGGAGGGGTGGGCTGCCAGGCAGCCTTGTTGTTCCTCTGAATCCAACCGTTGGGAGGACAAGGCCATCCAGTTCACGCACACCCACTTCAAGACTCACTGCATTCAGTGAAATGCCATCTCCATAGGGCAGCCTTGTACACTACACCAGCCCAATGTCCCAGATCAGCTGCAAAGCGTTAACTGGGGCTCTGCCTCTCTCAAACATGTCATCCTAGCATTATGGGTGTCTCCTGGAGAGCTATAGCAGAAAGTCCAAGATCTGGGGAGAGAGGCTTACGTTCTGTCCAATAATGTAACGGGAAACTCTGGAACATCCAAGTAGACACTGGACTAGCATGTGCACTGGGTAGTATACTTGTCAAGAGCTCATATTCTGGAGTCACACAGGTCTGATCTGGAATTCTGGCTCCACCATTTATTAACTCCTCAAGCCTCAGTTTGCCTATCAGAAATGGGGGAAGATAACTATGGTATCTGGGGCAATGGAAAACCCTGGTGGTATAGTGGTTAAGTGCTATGGCTGCTAACCAAAACGTCAGCAGTTTGCATTCACCAGCTGCTCCTTGGAAACACTATGGGGCTGCTCGACTTTGTCCTGTAGGGTCACTACGAGTCAGAATCTACTCAAAGGCAGTGGGTTTTAGTTTAGTTGGGGGCAATGGTGGTTCAGTGGTCGAATTCTTGCCTTCCATGCAGGAGATATGAGTTCAAGTGCCTGATACAGAGTCACTACTATCTGTCAGTGGAGAATTGCTTGTTGCTGTGATGCTAAACAGGTTTCACTGGAGCTTCCTGAGTAAGATGGACTAAGAAGAAAGACCTGGCAGTCCACTTCCAAAAATCAGTCAGTAAAATCCCTATAGATCACAATGGTCTGATTCACAATCAATCTTGGGTATGGCACAGGACCGGGCAGCATTTTGTGTTGTTGGGCAGGGGGTCACCATGAGTTTGAGACCGACTTGACGGCAGCTGAGAACAACAAAGCAATAGTGATGTCTGTTTCACAGGGTTATCGTCAAGAAAAGATAATGCCTGAAAAAGGTTTGGCATAGTACCTAGCATTAAAAAAGTGCTCAGCAAATGGTGGTTGTTTTAGATACTGTCAAGTCAATTCTGACTCACAGTGACTCTGTGAACAACAGAAGGAAACACTGCCTGGCCCTGCACCAACCTCACGATCTTTGCTATGTTTGAGCACTTGGGTGCAGAAACTGTGTCCGTCCATCCCACTGACGATTTTACTCTTCTTTCTGACCTTCTGCTTTACCAAGCGTGATGCCCTTTCCAGGAACTGGTCCTTCTGATAACGTCCAAAGTAAGTGAGAGGGACTCTTACTATCTTCACTTCTAAAGGAGCATTCTGGCTGTGCTTCTTCCAAGACAAATTTGTTCATTCTTCTGGCAGTCCTCAGTATATTCAGTGCTCTTTGGCAACATATAATTCAAAGACATTGATGCTTTCTTCAGTCTTCATTCTCTATCTTCCACTTGCATATGAGACAGTTGAAAATACCACGGCTTGGGCCAGGTATACCTTAGTCCTCAAAGTCACTCCTTTGTTTTCTAACAGTTTGAAGAGGTACGTCTTATGAGAAGATTTGCCCAATGCAGTGTGCTGTTTAATTTGTTTCCAAGGGTGTTGACTTGGGATCCAAGTGAAATAAAATCCTTGACAATGTCAATCTGTTTTTTCTGTTTATCATGATGTTACTTATTGATCTAGTTGTGAGGCTTTTTGTTTTCTTGATCCTGAGGTGTAATCCATACTGAAGGCTGTGGTCTTTGACCTTCGGTAAGTGGCAGAGATAACAGTAAGGGTGAGGATGAGGATGAAGGTGATGCTAGTGGTGCTGGTGAGCATGGCAATGAGCAGGAAGAGCATTCTCATTTTGAGGTGAACTGTGTAACGTGGGGTAGTATCAGTGGGTTGCTCTGTGGCACACACAGAACATCGTTATAGCCCTATTTCTGACCAAGCCCTGAATAGAAAAGTATCTAACATGAAAACCTGCCCAGTGTCTCTTGTCTTGGTTGAGTCAGACACAGTTCTGCCATCTTTTGCACACATGTATCTGCTTACATGTGCGAACAATACCTGTGAACATAATATGCAGTTCAGCCCGTCAGAGCACTGCTTCATTGTTATTGTTGTTGTTAGCTGCCATTGGGTCAGTCCCCAACTCTTGGTGACTCCCTGCCCAACAAAACAACGTGCTGCCCTGTCTCGTGCCATCCCAGTGACTGATCGATTAATTGTTATCATTTTGCTAATGACTGCCTTAGTGGCCCGAAGAACAATGATACTGAAAAAAAAAACGCCTGGTGATTTCATAGTTGGGGAAAGCAAATATCCCTGAGTCATACCTCTTCCCTGGTCTAAGTATTGAGCCCCTCTCCCCTGGGGAAATTCCTTCTTTCATTTGCTGTAAAGTGAATTCTGCTGAAGTGTGTGTTTTTGAAGTGGAAAGTTGAAAACACACAATTCATTCCAAAGGAAAACTATTAGTTCATAGCTGAGAAATAACTACATCATTGGTCTAAAAGATGATTTCTTGGGTTCGAAGGGGGCAAATTTGTGATGATACTTTCTTCCTCTTGGAGACAGAACTACTCCAAAGATAGTCCAAGGGTCAGAGAAATAGGGATCAAAACCAAGCCAAGTGCCGTCCCTTATTACTGATAGAGTTAAAATGGGAAGATGTGGCTTGTGTCTGACCCAAATGGTTCATCCCCACATCCCCAAATTTATCCAATCCCCCAAAACCATTAGCTTCCCTACTGGGGGCAGAGCCTGCCCTTCTAATCTTAACACACGACTGACAGCAGAGATTGTGTGTTCTCTGAAGAGCTCTCTCCAAAACAGAGAGAAAGGAGAGATGGGAGGAGCCCACATAAACTCATAGGTAGTTGTCTTATTTGTCCAGTGCTACCCTAACAAAAATACCACCACTGGTATTTGGTAGAACAAAAGTTTGTTTCCTCACAGTTCTAGAGGCCAGAATTCTGAATTCAGCACGTAGGCTCTAGAGGAAGGCTCTTTCTCTCTCTGCAGCTCAGCTCTGGGGGATGATCTCTTTCAGTTTCTGTGCAACTAACATTCTTTGATTCCTCAGCAATCTCCGTGTGGCATGTACTTTTCCTCCATATGTGCTTGCTTCTTAGTGCCTAATCTGCTCTTTTTTTCTTTTTTTTTTTTTCCCTTTTTCAAATGTGAGTAGAAAGTAAGTAGATTTTAGATACACTATATACATTGTTGGAAGTGACTCAGTGGCAATAGGTTTGGATTTTTGGTTATATACTGATACGGACCTTGGTGGCACAGTTGTTAAGAGCCAGGCTACTAACCAAAAGATTGGCCGATCGGATCCACCAGCCACTCTTTGAAAACCCTATAGGGCAGCTCTACTCTGTCCTGTAGGATTGCTATGAGTCAGAATTGAATGAGCTGGGTTCTTTTAGCATACTGATATAAAGTAGCTCTGCTGACTCAGCAGTTAAAGAAATTAACTGTTAACTGAAAGGTTGGTAATTAGAAACCATTAGCAGCTCCTCAGGAAAAGGATGTGGCAGCCTAGTTTTGTATAGACAGCCTTGGAAACCCTATACGGTTGCTATGAGTTGAGATCAGTTCCATGGCAGTGGGTTAGGTTTGGTTTGACTTTATACACTGATATGGCCTCATTAGCATAAAAACGAAAACCCCTTTCCCAAATGGGATTATATCCACAGGTATAGGGATTAGGATTCCAACACATATTTTAAATGTACACAGTTCAATCCACAACAGTGACACATCAGTCCTTCTCAGTGGATGAGGAAGAAGACATGGAGGGGACAAGAGAGTTACTCCATGGAAGTACTTATGTGTGGAAACTACAGAAAAAGGAAATGAGCATTCTACAGCTTTTTGGTTCCCTAACCAGTTAATTAGGCCTAACTATTGAGCATCTAGTCAACCATGAACAGAGTTGTGCTACTCAGGGAAGAGACTATCTCAGCAGTCCTGTTCTACCTGTATGAAGCTGCTCCTTCTGGACCAGCCACTGTCCATCTGGTGTCTTCCTGAGACCATTGGATGACAGAGTTGATTTTACTCACAGAAGGCTCTGAAACATTTCCTAACAGCATGATAATTAAATCAACTTAAAAGTTATGCTATACCCAAGGCTCAAGTTCAGAGCCTATTTTATTTCCAGTCCAAACTCATGTGCAGCCACGTGGCCCAATAAACACATCAGAGGTTCTGTAATGAGATTTAATAGCAGCGTGAAGATACTTCAATAATAAAATGCATAAATAGCTAATAAAAAATACATAAAGTTTCTTCAATTATAAATGCCAAAATATGATGCTTCTAATTTCAATATAAACTCTTTCCATTAACAAATTTCTGAGGAAAATTTGAAGACTAAAATCCCAAAGAAATTAAAGTCCAAAATCAAAATAGTGACACCTTGTGAATCAAAATCCAAAGAAAGGCCAAGCTGCCGAAGTTAATTCAAGTTCAAAGACATTGAGGTTCTCCATAGTTTCTAAGGGTGGTATGTATGGTTAATATTCTCAGCTATTAAGCAAAAGACTGGAGATTCAAGTCCACCCAGAAATGCCTCAGAAGAAAGACTTAAGGAACTACTTCTGAAAAAACTGATTATTGAAAACTCTTCAGAGAGCAGTCGTATTTTGACATACATGTGTTCTCAATCAGTGAGAATCAATTTGATGGCAACTGGTATAGTCCAGTTGCTTACTTTGTTCAATTTCAGCCAGAAGGAGTCTTAGTGTTCGAATTAAGTTGGGGATCTCTTAAATGCGGAACCCTACGTTGTCTTTCATTGGAATGTATATACTTCCTTAGCAACTCAGAAACAAAATAGTTCAACTGCAAGTCTCTTGAATGCCCAAATTTTGTTATGACTCCAAAGAGTTAATAATGCATTAAAGAGTCCCAAAGCACTTGCGTCCCACAGGATCCCTGGTGACATAATGGTTTACAGCTTAACTTCTAATCAAAAGTCTAACAGTTCAAACTCATCAGCCACTCCTTGGAAATCCTTCAGGGTGATTTTACTCCGTCCTATAGGGTAGCTGTGAGTTGGAATTGACTTGATAGTAATGGGTTTGGTTGATTTGCATTCCCACAACAATCAAAATTAGAAAGCAAGACAATCTGAAATACTTTAAGCAGTTAATATCATTATACCAAGCAAAATTATGTTCTCAGCTCCAGTGCTAAGTTTTGCCAACTCCTGTTCATGTATGCTAGTAGCCCAGAGCCTATGACCTTTGCTCTCTGATGCCCAGGGTCAATTCTGGCACTGTTCTATTAAAGCTCTTGTCTCTCCCTCCACCTAGAACACATCATTACATGTCAAATCATATTCTGCCTCAATCTCTCCCTGCTCTAACCTACCAAGCTAAAGTCCAGAAGCAGAGATGATAGAATACCAGCTGCTTAACTGAGAAGCCAGACCAGGAGGCAATTTTCAAAGGAAATATCCAGAAACTGATTTCACTGTGTCCACAAAGTGAAAGGGTCCATTTTAAATACCTAACAGACTCTGAGAACAAGAAGTCAGTTTATGAAAGATTCTTCAAGGAAGACTGTTCTACTTCATTCACTTCTCTTCCTTTCCAACCCTCCCGGCCCTGCAAGGTTATAAACAGAGGACTAGGAGCGTGGGAGGAGGAGACCAACGGGAAAAGAAGCATACTGCTCTGCCCCCTTACCAGATGGCAGGAGGCATGAAACCTGCCTGCTGAGGAGGGGGGAAATAGCCATAACTTTGAGGGAATTGGAAAGCTTTAATATGAAGAACTGGGCATTCTAATTCTGAATTGAATTATGTGATTTCAAATATTATTGGACTTTGTGTTAGTGTAAGGTGATCATAAATACCTTGGATCTAAGAATGTATACAGGGGTAGAACAATATTTCCACTAAAATAAACATAACGAATGGTGGAAAACAAAAGAAAATTGTTTTGTGATTTCACTCCACTCGTGAAGTATTATGCTCAAAGTATAGGCTACAATGCCATAGCACTTTATCTGTGCCTCTCTTTTGGGTTCATGACTGTCTGACTTGCAGGATGTCATTTTTCTGCATGTCTCATCTCTGGCCAGTAGACTAAGTCTCTTGAAGGCAGGTGCCTTCTTCATTCTTCTGTCACTTACAACTGTTGTGGTGTCTGGAACACAGCAGATGTTTAGTAAATATCTGAAGATAAAAGGAAGGGAAGAAGTGAGGGAGTGAATAGATGATGGAAGTGTGAGCAGTCAAAACATTGATGAGGTTCTTGTGTAGCAAAGATCCTTGGTCTTCAGCGGAATCAAAGAAGGGCAGGGCTTGAAATCAAAGGGCATCTATTGCACACACCAGGGTATGCTTCTGGTCTTTGAAGCCTGTCGTGGATTGAATTGTCTCTTCCCAGAGTTTATGCTGAAGTCCTAACATCTGGTGCCTGTGAATGTGAGCGTCTCTGGAAACGGGGTCTTTTAAGATGTTATCAGTTAACACAAGGTCATATTTCAGTAAGGTGTGTCTTAATCTAATCATGATGTTGTTAGCTTCGACAGTGTTGGCTACGGACTCATGGTGATCTCGTACACAGCAGAACAAACACTGATTGTTCCTGTGCAAGTCCCATGAGTTGTTGCAGATTGGATCCTTGTGCTTCATAGAGTTTTCTTCAGCTGACTTTTGAAGGAAGATCACTTGGCCTTCTTTCCCAGTTGATCTTAGCCTGGAAGCTCCACTGAAACCTCTTCGACATCATAGCAGTCATTGTACAGCACAGCATCATGCAAACATCTGCTAACAAATGGGTGGTGGGTACACATGAGGTGCCTTGGCCAGGAATCAAACTCGGGTCTCCCACATGAAAGGCAAGGAGAATTCTACCACTAAACCACCACTGCCCCTATTTTTGACATAGTGGTATCTATATAAAAGAAGAGAAAAGACATAGAGAAACACAGAGGAAAAATGACCGTGTAATAAGAAAGTTACGGTGAAGATACATGCCAATGAACACGTGGAACAACTAGAAGCTGAGAGAGGTAAGAAATGGTCTTCTAGAGCCTTCAGAGAGAACAATGTTCTACCAACGCCATAGATTTAGACTGCTAGTCTACAAAACTGTGACAGTGAATTTCTGTTCTTACAAGTCACCCTCTTTGTAGTATTTTGTCATAGCATCCCTAGAGAACTCATATAAAGGCTTTGGCACAGATTATCCTTTGGTGCAGGCCTGCCCAAGGTCACTCAACTCTGGCTGTTAGTTCCTAGGTCAGATAAGTAGAAATGCTACTGGGTTGATGGAGAGATCTTTGGGCAGGGAGTTCAGAATTCCTGGTACTAGGCTCAGGGATGCGTGCCTGGACCTCTCAGTAGGAATAGGGATGGCAGTGTCTCTCAGCTGAGCTCTAAGTATTGTTATGAAGTGTACTGGAAAAGAGCAATTTCAAAAGTGAATGCCAAGTGTTGGCAATTGCCCACAATTGCAGCCACCCTTTGAAAGACTGTCAGAGCCTAAGAGAAGGGGCTTTTCCTCTTGGACCTGGAGGCTTCCCTACCAGCCTGGTATGAGGAGACCACATACAGACAAGCCTAGGAAAGACTGGATCATGCACCTTCCTTTGCTCGTAACTGTTAGTCCTCTCCATCTCTAGTTTGCTCTCCTAAGGAAAGAAACACCAGTAAGTAGAGGAGGGAGTGGAAGGGAGAGATAGAGGGATGAGGAAGATTTGCCATCTCAGTGGTTAAGAGCTTAGCTGCCAGTCTAAAGGGTGACAGTTGGAAACCATATGGGGCAGTTCTACCCTTTCCTGCCAGGTTACTATGAATTGGTGTCAACTTGACAGCAACGTGTTTTGTTTTGGTATATATACATATACAAAAATATACGTATATATGTGTATACTCATATACATATAATTTTATACTTAGTTGCATAAATTATACATATGCATTGTAGCAAGTTAAATAATAAAGAGATGTATTTACAGCTGTAGAAATATATGTGTAACACAACATTTGGCAATTTAACAATTTTTGTGTATACAGTTTAGGATATCAATTACGTTAATCATATTGGACAACAATCACCTATGTCTCCTGCCAGATTTTCCATCACCACTAACAGAATCTCATTACCTCCTAAAAGAAATGCACCCCTTTTCCCTGTCCCTCTCACCCTGGTAAACATCAGCTTTGGTCTCTATGCATTTGCCTATTTTAGATATTTCACATGAGTGAAATTATATAATACTTGTCCTTTTATGACTGACTTCACCTAGCATGATGTTCTTCAGGTTCACTCATGTTGTAGCATGTATCAGGACCTTGGCTCCCTTTATGACTGAGTAATATTCCATTATATTTAAATACTATATGTTGTTTATCCATTCATGTGTTGATAGACATTTAGCTTGTTTCCATCTTTTGGAAATGGTGAATTACTTTGTCATATGGTAGTTTTTCTGCCAGGGACTCCTTGGAAACTTTATGGAACAGTTTTGCTCTGTTCTACAGGGTCACTATGAGTCAGAACTGACACAATAGCAGTGGGTTTATGGTAGGTTTTGTTTTTATTTATAAATTTGCTATGGTAGTTCCATGTTTAACTTTTTGAGGATTCATCAAACTGTTTTCCACAGTGACTCACCATTTTGCATTCACACTAGCAATGAATAAGGGTTCCAATTTCTCCACATCCTCATCAACATTTATTGTTTTCTTTTTTTTTTCTGTCTTAGTCATCTTAGTGAGGGTGAAGTGGTGTCTCTTTGTGGTTTGGGTACACTTATCCCTAATGGCTAATACTTGAGCCCATTGTTGCTGCCATGTTGTCTTTTTCTAGGGATTAATTTTCACTGATAACATGTCAAAGATATGAAGACAAAGTCTTGCTATCCTTGCTTCTAAGGAACACTGGCTGTAATTATTCCAAGAGAGATTTGTTTGTTCTTTGGTAAGTCCATGATATATTCAATATTCTTCACCAATGCCATAATTCAAAGGTGTCAATTCTTTGGTTGTCCTTATCCTTTGTCCAGCTTCTCCTTGCATATGAGGTGATTGCAAACTCTGTGACTTGGGTAAACAAAATAGATAGACACAGTGGCTGCAACAGTGGGCTCAGCTATGACAATGATTGTGAGGATGGTGCAGGGCCAGACAATATTTCATCCTGATCTACATAGTGCTGTTATGAGTCAGAACCAGTTCAATGGAACCTGAAAACAACAATGGCTAATGATGTTGAACATCTTTTCATGTGCCTTTTAACCATTTGTATTTTTGCTTTGGTGAAATAACTGTTCAAATTCTTTGCATAGTTTTAATTGGGCTATTTGTTGAAGAGAATGTTTTTTAGTCAATTGTCTAAAATAAGTTTGGTGACTAATGTCTTTCACCCCACGTAGTTCTTCTTCTTCTCCTTAACTTCAGCCCCTACTATGGACTTCTACACACACACACACACACACACACACACACACACACACACACACACACACACACACACACACACACACACACACACACACACACACACACACACACACACCACTTTCTATTACCCTCTCTCTGCTGCTGCATTAATCTCCCAGGCAAATTTGTTTTGTAGCTTCACACAGGCAAGCCAAAAGCCACTGCCACTGAGTCAATTACAACTCATAGCAACCCTATAGGGCAGAGTAGTACTGCCCCATAGAGTTTCCAAGGAATGACTGGTACATTTGAACTGCTGACCTATATGGTTAGCAGAAGCAGACGTAACACTTAACTACTACACCACCAGGATTTCCCATATAGGCAAAGCCTAGTAAAATCTCAGTTGCTACTCTAGTCTAGAATCCACTGACCTGTTCAATGTGTCCTTCACTTTGGAGAATCCTGAAGTAGCCATAGGGAAATTCCCTCGGCAGGCACATCTCCCTCACATGACTTCATGACCATTCTCCAATGAGGAGCCCCCCTCCTACAGCCACTATTAAGAAGGTCAGAGAACTAACTGGGGAAGTATTGCTGTAAGATTAACATCAGTGAAATGCATCTGAGCATTTCCAGGGCTGAGCAAACCATATGTCTTCATAATTTGATTGTGTCCTGGTCCCAGAGGTACATCCAGCTCTATTGAATACCGATGGAGTTATTTAGGCTCATAAATAATATTATCAGAGAGGGTCCAGTGGGTAAACAGAGTCAGCATGTAAACTGTCAGAGTGCAATATTGATTGTTCTTCACTGACTAATGAATTATTCTGTTTAAGAGCCCACAGAAATAGTACACAGATTTCCAAGGCAATGGGTCTTTGAAGTATTTTCTTGAAGGGTAGCCTCCGCCTGCTGGTGCTAGCTGCCATAGCCAAAGAGGAGGGCTTTATCAGTCAACAGCAGAGTTGCAGTATAACTACAGGTAGCCCCATAGAGCAAGGACCCTAGTAGGAGCCATGGGGTCAAGTGAGGGTGACAAATGGAGGCAACCACCACATCCAACCAAATTCAACCCTGTTCTGCTTCATACTTTGCCTAAGGTGTGATTCCAAAGTATAAAGCCTCCTTGATTTTGCATATGTTCTATAAGCCATTCATTTCAGACTATAAACTTCCTCAGTGACCTCTCAGTAGCAGGCTGAACCCATGCTTCTAATGTAAGGCTGTTAGAGGAAGTTTCAGATCATGGGAGTTGCTGAAAATTTCTTTACCTGCTTTCACTCTCCTCTAACAAGTGTCTACACCTTGACCTTTTTCCTTACTGTGCCTTCAACCCATTCAGTTTTCACCAAGATCTTTGCCCCTTGGCCTTTGTGCCTCTCAGATCCTATCCAGCCTTGTATCTTGAAGCTCCAGTTTCACCGCAAACCCTTTGCTCCAAGTATGCTTGTCCTTTCCCATCTTGTTTCACTGCTACTCTGTTTCCCAGGTCAGTTTCCTGCTGGGCTCCATTATCCTAAGGAGTTTGGGACTGAGCTGAGCAACTAGCCACATCTTGCATATGTGTCCTAGAATGGGCTATAGGAGACCGTGGCACTCTTATATCACAGAATTCTCCTACTTCCTAGTCTAACATCCCAACCCTGTGCTAGCCCATCCACAGAAAAAGCTTCTTCTGGTGACTCCTCCAGTCTTGAGGGGTGCCTGATTCTCAAGCTAGTCACTTGCTTCTGCCAACACCAGGAGATCCTTTCTCATATTCCCTGCACCCCAGGAAGCCCTGCTGAGGAGACAAATTGCAGAACCATGGTGCAGCGCCCAGAACTATGACTGCCAAGTATAGCATCTGCCTGGAAGTCTGGCTGCTTCTACATTCCCTAAAATATCCAGCTAAACTAGGGAAATGCTTGTCTGAACGGCATATGTCAAATTCTTGGACTTTCTAGCATCTCTGACTTGGGCCACCTCAGCTTAACATCCCAGCCCACCAGTACCAGGTTGGTGTGGGGTCAACTCCAACACCTGGCAACCCCACTTGTGTCATAGTAGAACTGTGCTTCATAGGGTTTTCAATGGTTAATTCTTTAAAAGTTCTGAGGCATCTCAGGCTGGATTCCAATCTCTGGCCTTTTAGTTAGCAACTGAGTGTATTAACCATTTATACAAAGTATTCCATTCCTTGTCCCACTGACCCCATATTGCTGCCTCTCGATAATATCTAAGTATATATTTTAGTCCCTAACATTCCACTTAAGAATTAGAACAGTACCAATATCTACCTATATGTTCTTCCCCAGTCCAATTCTTTATCCTCCTAGCACCACTCAGAATATTATTTAAATCAGTCATCTGTTTATCTCATTGGCATGTGTCCCCAAACAATATTTGCTTAGTTTAGCTTGTTTTTGAGCTTATCAACTACAAACACAATATACGTGGCCTTCTGCAAGTGGATTTTTTTTATTCAACACTGTGTTTTCTGATTCCTCTTTGTTGTTTGCCCATTCATTTTCATCCTGTATTGTATCCCTTTGTGTGACTATACTGCAGTATATTTGTTCCTTCTCCTATCGATGGATATTTGGTTGTTTCCAAATTTTTGCTATTAGGAATAAACTGCCTTGAACATTCCTATATAAATCTCTTAGTGCAAACAGGCAGGAGTTGCTCTAGGTATATACCTAGAAGTGGAATTTGCAACTTGCAGGGTATATAAATGTTCAATTTGACAAGTCAGTGCCAAATATGTCTGCAGAATAGTGTGCCAACTTATACTCCCACCATTTTTGCTCTTCATATCCTCATCAGCACCTGATTTTGCCAAAATTCTTACATTTTGCCAACCCAGTAAATATTAAATGGTATGTCATTTTAGTTGTTAATTTCCCTGAGTACTAGTAGGATTGAGAATTTTTCATGTTTACTTGTCATTTCTTGTTCTCTTTTCCATGTAACGTCTTTTCATGTATCCCTCTCCTTCTTTAACTGTTGTGCTATTTATCATTTTGTGCAGGACTTTTCTGAATTCTTTGTTTTTAATACTAATCCTTTACTGAATCTATTTGCTGCAAATGTATTCTCCCCATCTGTGGTTTGTCTTTTCACTTTCTTTATGCTACTGTTTTGGTAAGCATACATTCTTAATTTTAATGTAGTTAAATATATCAGTTTTTAATTTATTATTTATGCTCTCTGTATTTTAAGAAATCTTCCACACCTCAGAAAAAGTATGCCTCTTTTATTTACTTCTAAAAGCTTTAAAGTTTAGTGTTTCACATTTGTCTTTAGTTTCTTAGGAAATTATTTTTCTGATTTATTCTTCAGGGTTCAATTTCACTTATTTTTTTCATAAGTAGAGGCCATTGTCCCACACCCAATTTTAAGTTGCCCCTTATCTACCCAGGGATCTTCAGTACCACCCTTATCATCTTTAAGTTTCCACATATGGCTGCAAACTCTGTGTTTTGATTTATTGATCAATTTCTCTCTATGTCTGCAGGACAATATCTTAAATATCCACATCAAAATCTCCCCTTCTCTGCTCATTGGACCCTCACAAATCACTGTCTGATCCAATTCATTCCAATCTTTGTGATTTACCCTCTCCATGATTCTTCCCAGATCATCCTTCGTCTTCTTTTTTTTTTTTTTTATTAAATAAAAAATGAAAGTGTACATACTCTGTGCTTACAATATTGGGTTAAGACAGGAGGAGTACACAAGTTGTGTCGAAGTCTCATTAATATTGATCTTCTTACTAATGTGTATTGTCACCAATTTCACCCAACTAAATTTCTAACAACTATCTAATCTAAACCCTCAACCCTCATCCTCCTGTTCTCCCACTCTCCCTACCCTTGTACCTGTCAAAGAGTCTTTTCTGTTATGTATAAGTATGCTTTTAAGTTTTTATTGTAAGGGTCTCATATAATAATTGTCTTTCTGTCACTGACTAGATTCACTCAACATAATGTCTTCCATGGATTCTCCCAGATCCTCATCCTCCATGGATTCTCCCAGATCCTCATTCTATTGAACCCCTTTTAGTCTCTGTTTTTCTATCTCAGCTTATTGTTGTTACTATTATGACACCTTTGCTTTTTAATACTTTAAAGAGGACTTTTACAGTAGACTTGCTCAATGTAATGCACCATTTGCATTCTTGATTGCTGCTTCCATGGGTGTTGATTGTGGATCCAAATAAAATGAAATCCTCCACAATTATCCATCTTTTCTCTGTTTATCATGATGTTATCTACGGGTCCAACTGTGAGGATTTGTGTTTTCTTTATGTTAAAGTGTCATCCATAATAAAGGTACAGCCTTTGATGTTCATCATTAAGTGCTATCAAGTCCTCTTCACTTTCAGCAAGCAAGATTGTGTCATCTACATGTAGCAGGCTGTTACCGAAACTTCCTCCAATCCTGATGTCCTGTTCTTTATATTGTCCAGTTTTTCAGATTGTTTGCTCAGCATACAGATTAAATAAATACAGTGAAAGGATATAAACCTAAAGTGTACCTTTTTTAATTTTAAACCATGCAGTATCCCTGGTTCTTTTCAAATGACTACCTCTTGATCTGTGTACAGGTTCCTCATGACCACAATTAAGTGTTCTGGAATTCCCATTCTTCTCAATATTATTTGTAATTTGTTATGATCCACATAATCAAATGATTTTGCCTAGTCAAAAAACACAGGTAAATATCTTTGAATATTCTCTACTTTCAGCTGTGATCCATCTGACATCAGCAATGATACCCCTCATTCCACAACCTCTTCTAAACGCAGCTTGAATTTCTGGTTCTGTAGACACACTGCTCTGACTCCTTTTAAGTGCTCTTCAGCAAAAGTTTACTTGTGTGTGATGCGAATGATGTTATTCAGTAATTTCTGCATTCTGATGGAGCATCCTTCTTTGGAATGGGCACAAATATGGGTCTCTTTCATTTGGTTGGCCAAGTATCTGTCTTATGAATTTCTTGGCATAGATGAGTGAGCACCTCCAGTACTTCTCAGTCTCCCTTAATCCTTAATCACCTCTGCTAATTATTTAAAATTTATCCCATAGCATCATGTATGTATAGCTATGTGTTTCACACACTAACTCGCTGGTACAGAGATCATTCTTTTACGTCTTTTGTTCCTCCTCTGTTCCCATTCAAGCCACAAAAACACACACAGAACTAGACTCACAGTAAATACTCATTTACTCAAACATCAATCTTAATGGACTGTAAATCGTAGTATTTTACTGGATTTGCCTGTTCTGAAAACCATGATTATTTGAGCCCCTCTAGATGCACTGCATCTTATCCACAATCGACTTTTTTCTAGTCTATTTGAGCAAACTTGGGAGAGTTAGTGAGAATGAAGAAACATTTCAGAGGAGTGGAAACCACTTACCTTTGTCTCTCATGGAAATCACCAACATTGCAAATTCAGAGACGTGGATTCTTCTCTGGTCTTCCTTGTTCATTGTTCACCTTTGTCACAGATTGAATGTGTTCCCTAAAAAATCTCTAACAGTTTGACTGTGCCAGAATTCCTGGTATTGTGTGATGTTCTTCCATGTTGGAATACCTGCCTCTATGATGTTAATGAGGGTGGGTGGGCAGCAGTTGTGTTGGCAGAGCAAGAGTCAAGGTCTAAGTTTGTTCTGTGCCTTGAGGCACAGAGCTATAAAGGAAAAAAAAAATTGGTAGAGGAAATTGGGAACCTCACACCATCAAGAAGGCAGCACCAGGAGTAGATCAGATCCTTCGGATGTGAAGTTCCTGCACCAAGATGCTCCTTGAACAAAGACTAATGCAACACAAGGACTTCCTTCAGAGCCAACAAGGGTAAACCTTCCCCTGGAATGGACATCCTGAATTTGGACTTGTAGCCAAACAGGCTGTGTAAGAATAAACATTTCTCTTGTAAAGCCATCCACTCTGTGGTATTTCTGCCAGAGCAGCACTAGCTGACTAAAACAAGCGTTGTCATGCGCATGATGTGATTGGGCCAGGTGCTGCATAATTAAACATTCACAGGGTTGGAGTTCCGTTCTGAAATCCAATGAAATGAAGCCAGATGGTCAGCCCAGGACACTGAAACCCTTTGCCAATAGGCAGAGAGAATCCTTGGAGATTCTTGTACTTGTCATCTCCACACTAACTGATAAAACTACCCCAGTCTTCTTATTCAAACCTGCATCTCTAACCAGCAAAGAAGACTGCCAGAAAAGAGATTCCTAGCAGCTAGAACCAAAACTAACTTGGGGCGGGAGGAGTAACTGGTTACCATTTAGTCAATTCTGACTCACAGGAACCCTATAGGATAGAGTTAAACTTCCCCCACAGAGTTTACAAGGAGTGCCTGTAAGATTTGAACTGCCAACCACTTGATTAGCAGCTATAGCACTTAACTACTATGCCGCTGGGGTTTCCAAAAGGTCTGGCATTCCAAAAGGTCTGGCAGAAGCACTTTAGAGAATAAAATTTTCTGCCACTAGCTAATGCTGACAGTGCTGCAATATAGGTTCCAAACAGCTGATGGAAGTAGAGGTTTGTATTTGATGTAGAAGGTACAAGGAAAGGAAGCGAGAGACAGGGAGGAATGGAGCATGTACTCGATGGTTGAGAGAAAGACCTACCACAACTCATTCATATTCACTCAACAAATATTTTTAAGATCTACATTAAAAATTGGGACACCCTGGTGGGATAGTGGGAACCCTGGTGGGGTAGTGGTTAAGTGCCATATCTGCTAACCATGAAACTGGCAATTCGCATCCACCAGGCACTCCTTGGAGACTCTATGGGGCCATTCAACTCTGATCTATAGTATCACTATGAGTCAGAACACAACTCATTGTCAGTAGCTTTATTATATACTGAGGACTTTGCTAAGTATTAGAGATGGAGAGATGAATTAGACTCTCTTCCTATTTCTTTTGGTAGCTCACAGCTTTAAGTTTCTGAATTTTTATTTAGCTTGTCACATGTTCTGGGCCCCTAGAACTTTCTAAGTACACGTCTTAGTTACAGGCTAACCTTCTCAGTTTCTTTCACATTCGGGAAGCTGAAGCACAGCTAAATTTTTTGTCTCTTATTAGGAAAATCCAAAAACAACCATTTGTATTCCCACATAGCCCTACCACCAGAACAGCAACCAGGCAAGAATGACTGTGAAATAAATTGGTTAGCTCCAAGTCATTTGCCTTTGTTTTCAGAGTTCAGTCTTCAAGTTAATTCAGAGCAGATGACAGTTGCTTAAATCCAGATATTTTATCTTAATGTGAGTAATTCCCATAATATCATACATTAAGATTTCTGATTTCAACTGCCACCCAACAGGAGGCAGGGATGTCATTTCAGATCTGTTTTATCACTGCATGTGCATATGTTTCTACTTTGTTTATGGCACATGAGAGGCTGTCACCAAAAGGGTCTTGCATTCAAAGTGCGGAATGGAAGCAGTTAGATCCTGACCCCTACATAATGCAGGAGTTTTGTGCACTAAATGCGTGTGAGCACATGTGCCTGTGTGTGTTTATTTACACCCAAAAGCAGGACACAGAATAGTGTATCTGTCCTCCACCAAGGACCCACGTAGTTCATCTGTCTACAGCAACAGGAAAAGCAAGATTTTAAGGAATCAATGGCCCACTACATCTCAAAAGCCCCAAAGAGGCTAACCCAGTGGCCGTATGCCCAGCCCAGTTTATCAGTAGTCAGAAGGTAAATTGCAGGGAGGGCAGTCTTTAGCTCTCAGCCCTTCTCACCCCACCCAGCCATCTGAACCAAATTAGCAACACTTCACGGGGCTGGCTGTTTGGGCCTGATTCTGCTGCCTCTGCTCTGCTGTTCATGAAGACAGGCAGAGAAGCCAAGTGATTAAGTTATCATGGTTAGCTTGTTACTTGAACTGCTTTTTTCCAGAATGTTAGAAGTTTTACAGCCTCAAGCGGTACGCTTTGGCTCTTAGTAACTAATACCAATTTTGCCATAGTATGCTTATGGACATTATCTTGTTTTTCATGAACTCCAAAAACATCATTGTAGCTTATGAAATACATTGTAACATCTCGCTTTGCATGATCGTATTTGTGTCATTATCTGGCCCCTGGAGCAGCTGATATAGCCCACACGCTACAGAGAAATATTTGTTTTCCTGCTGATTGTTTGAGGGGTGCTCTTTTCAACGTGTTACACATATGAGCAGATCTGGCTTTAGCCACAGAAACATTGTTCATCTTAGCTCCACATCCACCTTCTTTGACCTTGCCTGACTCCTTCTAGCATATCTAGGTCCTCCATCTCCTGTGATTCCCCCTTACTTTTTATATACATCCCTATTATATTTTCAGTTGACGGCACTTGGCTTTGGCTGGCATTATATCGATTATATTTTTTTGTATCTTTTTCTCCTCACCAGCTCCTGAGCTTCAGAGTCTGACATGTTGTAAACACTCAGTAAAATATTTACTGAAGGATTGGCTGTAACTTTGTCTAAGGTTTGTAGTCAACTAAACTAAGGGTTGGCAACTTAAACCCACCCAGTGGTACCTCGAAAGACAGGCCTGGTGATTTCCTTTTATTAAGAATGTTGTTGACTGTGTTCAGCCACTTTCAACTCATAGTTACCCCATGTAGCAGAATGGAACTTCCTCATAGGCTTTCTAAGCTGTAATTTTTACAGAAGGAGCCCTGCCGGTGCAGTGGTTAAGTAGCTCAGTCACTACTCGAAAGGCTGGTGATTTAAACCCACTAGCTGCTCTACATGAGGAAGAGGAAGATGTCATAATCTTCTTCCTTAAATATTGTACCCTTAGATGTTCTACATCGTACTTTTGAGAGTGGTGTCTGCATTGTTAAAGCTTATGAGTGACCCTCTAAGATACTCTACTGGTCTCACCCATCTGGATCAAGGGAGACTGAAGAAAACTAAAGACACAGGGGAAGATTAATCCAAAGAGCTAATGGACCACAACTCCCATAGCCTCCACCAAACTAAGTCTAGAACAACTAGATCGTGCCTGGCTATCACCGTTGACTGCTCTGACAGGGATCACAATAGAGAGTCTAGGACAGAACTAGAGATGAACATAAAATTCTAACTCACAACAGAAGACCAGACTTACTGTTCTGACACAGAATGGAGATACCCTGAGAGTATGGGCTCTGAAGACCCTTTGAATTCAATTCTGAAGTCACTCCTGCGGGTTCTTCCTTCATTCAAAGATTAGAAAGGCCAGCGAAACAAAATAAGATTAAACGGGAACACCAACCCCGGAGCAAGGAAGAGAAGGCAAGAGGGATCAGGAAAGCTGATGATGGAGAATCTAAGACTGAGAAGGGGTTGGCAACCAACACAACACAACCACAAAACAACATGTGTATTGATTATTTAGTGAGAAGCTAATTTGTTTTGTAAACCTTTATATAAAGCACGATTTAAAAAAAAGAAGAAGAATTAAAAAGAAAGAGGACAGCCTTGGAAGGAATCCCTATGGGCCGTTCTGCCGACAAGATTCACTCTGAGGTAGAATGAACTACATAATAATGGATTTGGGGTTTTTTGTTTGTTTTGTTTTCAATCTGTATGGGAATAGTTCACTTGGTCTTTCTCCCTTGGAGGCACTGGGATGGTCTGAATCATTAACCTTTCAGTTAGCAGCTGAGTGATTAACCACTGCACCACCAGGACTACTTCCATTAAGAGTACAGCCAAGAAAGTCCAGATGGAGCAGTTCTCTTCTGTAATACATGAGATCATCATGCATCGGAATCGACTCAGCTGCAACTAACAAAACAACAACAGGTAAAGAACTTAGGAGAAAACCTGGTACAGAGCAAATATTCAATAAGTGTTGCTTGTTATTATGATTACATTGTAATCACACAATATATAATTAGTGTGAAGCCAAAATCAGTCTCCTTGTAATTTGTGCTTAGTGGTACTGGCTCTACCCCTTGCATTATGAGCCAGTATTCTGAAGTTCAAAGTTGCTTCTCTCAAAGTAATGCACCTGACTTACTGCCCATCTTCCAGCCAGTAACTGGAGACAAAACATTAGACCCTACAAAAGGGATTAATGACATCAACTCATCATATCCTTCTGTCCCACGGTAAAAATGCTCAGGTTTCTACAGTATATGAAATTTAAAGTATTTTCATAAGCACTGTTTTACTTGATCCTTCTAAAAAGCCACTGAGGTAGATGAGGATGTGTGATTTTATCTCCATTTTACAGATACTTTATGGAATCTTGACCAAGACCACATGTACTGTGAAGGGCAGAGTAGCATTTCTATCCAGAATTTCTGACTCTGCTGCAAAATTCTCTTTTGTCCTTTGAGGGGTATCCCTGCAGTGGTAGCTTCAAAAGATAAATGACACTGTAAGATCTGGTTTCCAAAATGCAGTTTGACTCAACTTGGTTTGGGGCAGACAAGTTGCACTTGCCTCTCCCTCTATATAACCAAGGCTGAAAGCTATTCTTTCAAACTCAGTCCACCCCTTCACTTTGTACTCTTGGTCTTGGCTCTGACCCCAAATCTGCCTGGTGCTGTCTTCTCTTGATCCCTTAATATATTCATGGAGTTGGCAAGCAGAAAAGATGGAGCACCTCTCTTACCGCTGTCAGCTGATTGGGCTGCTGGGACCCAGGAGGTCTCCACCATGCTAATGATCAGGAGAAATGTGCTCTGATGCTGGCATTGAGGAAAATCTCACAGCCATGTTGCTACATAACTTTATATCGCCAACTTTGGTCTGAGGGAAGCTCTCCCTATTCAGAGAAAAGATTGTTGGCCCATTTCCCCATTTTGTAATCAGAGTATCTACCGTGGAACGCTGCATGGTGCAGAGGAAAGTATATTCCAGTAATACCACTGACTAATCATGCTGCTGTGAGCAAATTTCATTCTCACCAGACACAGTGGCCTCATCTATAAAAAGTGTGGGGGAAAAAAAGCTAGATAGGAATCCTGTGTTTGGACGAACAGTGCGCTTGGCTAACCAAAAGGTTGGAGGTTTACCCAGAAGTTGTCTCAGAAGAAATTCCTGATGATCTATTGCCAGATTTTCAACCACTGAAAATCCTATGGACCTCAATTCTACTCTAATATACATGAAGTTACCATGAGTCAGAACCAGCTTGTGGTGGTGGTGGTGGTAAATCTCCAAAGTGCCAGTGAGACAATGGAAGAGAATAGTATCTTGGAAAAAGCTAACTGAGCTAAGTTTTCTAGTTTTATTCAATCAATTCCCCAAGTTTAATCTGGGTGTTACCTTCACACATTTCCTCTATGTTTTAGCAAACTGGACAGTGTGAATTACCAGAGACAGGATGCATGAGAGGGAGTCATGCTCTGTAGGATAGCTACTTGGCTGGGACCAAGGTTACCTTGCATGTGGGTTGCTCATTAGACAATCCCATGGAAGGTATGAATGATGAGCATCTAACCCACTAATCTGGAGACAGCTCAGAATTTAGGGAAGTCCAGCTTCCAGATACCAGTTCATTTAAAATGTACATCATTGATAAAATACTTGACTTTAAAAGACATTAACTTCTAAATCTCAGTAACTTAAGTCTGTATCTATTGTGCAAACTATCTGAAATTAACACTCAAATCATGGAATCTAGAATTAAAAGAAACCTGAGAGTTTATTTTTCTAATTTGACCCGTATTCAGTTTTCATCGTTGGACATGCTGCTCTCCACTATATGAGTATCATTATAACACCTGTAATGGTGGAAAATATTTCTGGTCTGCCTTTGTGTCTCCCAACAATATTCATCTCAGTGAACTAAACAAAATCAATGCTAAGTATCTGGGTTTTAAACGAAGAAAGAAATAGAGAGAGAAGAATAAAGGAGGGAGGGAGGGAAGGAAGAAAGAGTGAGAAAAGGAAAGAAATAAGAAAGGAAGGAAGAGAGGGAGGGAGAAAGGGAGGAAAGAAGAAAAAAAGATAAACGAACAAGGGAACAAACTTTCTTAGCATAGCTAATACCCACTTAGGTTTAAGTGGTACATGCTATCTTACTTGTTAACAGTAACTTGAAATCAATTTTCTCATTCAAGAAATTTTCATTCATTAAATAATTCATTGAATATTTACTGAGAGCCAACTGTATGCCAAGCACTGTTCCAAGCACTGAAAATACCCCAGAGGATAAAACAGAGAAAAGCTTCTCTCATAGTGCTATTCACCTAATAAAGGGAAAAGAAATGACTGATCCGACCAATTGATGTTTAACAGAATTTAAATAAACAAAACCAAAAACAAACCCTGCTACCTTCAAGTCAATTAAAACTCATAGTGATCCTCTAGGATAGAGTAAAACTGCCTCTTAGAGTTTCAAAGGAGTACCTGGTGGATTTCCACTGCCAACCTTTTGGTTAGCAGCCATAGCACTTAACCATTACACCACCTAGTCTTCCTAAATAACTACTTGTTTTAGTACAGGAACCACCTACAAATCAAAAGTTTCTTTTTTTTAGTTAATATATATGTATATATATATATAAAATTGTGATTAAGTGAAGGCGTACAATCCAGATTAAATATGCATGTCCACCTATCTGCAGCTCCTGCTCTCCTTGACCGGTGACAACACGCTCCTCCTTTTCGTTCCATGTATGTCATATTCTCTTAATCTCCTGTCCCCTCCTTTCTACCCTCTTCTCTCCTTTCTAGTCAGAGGCCACTAGGAGCATCTTATAGATGCATAGAATCATAAAGCATATACCCCATAAGGTCGCATTGTGTCCCCCAGTCCAGTCCATTTCTGTCCAAAGAGCTGACCTCAGTAATGTCTTCAGGTCAGGGCAGCAGCGTCTCTAGGGGCCATGCTACCAGGGGAACCCCCAGGCCTTCAGACTACCCGTTGTGGTATTTTAGTGGATTTCTTGAGGTGCACCCCTCTCATGTTACCACTGGGACTCAGCATTGTGTGCCCCATTATAACTGTCTTTGGCGGTGGCCAAGCACCATCTGGTTCTTCTGGTCACATGTTGATACAGTCACCTATTCACATACAACCTTCTGTATCTTGGTCTCTTTTTCTCTCATGTCTTTGTTGTTTTCAGTCGTCATCTGTTCTGGCTGAGTTGAGACTGGTGTGTCTCATATGGCAGCTTGCTGATTTTTAAGACCCTGGAAGCCACTCACCAAAATGAGATGCAGAAGATTTTCATAGCAAGATTCTCTAGTTATGCCGATTGGCCTCAATGTCCCCCGAAAGCAAGGTCTCCAGACCCCCAGCCTTGCTGCTCTATCCTTGAAATATTGGCTTGAGATTAGAGGAGCTTTCAGTTTATGGTGAAGTCTGTTTAAATTGATCCACTCTGTACCGTGTGCTGTCACTGCTTTCACAAAACCAAATTTCTATCAACTATCTAATCTATGATCAACCCTCTCCCTCCCTACCTACCATGCAGCCATCAAAGAGTCTTTTATCTGTACATAAGTCTGTTCTTAAGTCCTTATACTAGGGGTCTCATACAATATTTTTTGTTGTGCCGCTGACTGATTTCACTCAGTGTGATATCTTCCAATTGAAACCAGGTTATAAGATGCTTCCTAAAATCATTATTATTCTTTATCATTGCCTAGTGTTCCATTGAGTATACAGTTTGTTTATCCATTCATCTGTTGTTGGGCATCTGGGTTGATTCCATCGTTTTGCTATTATAGACTGTGCTGCAATACATCTGTTCAAGTGACTGCCCTGGATTCTGTAGGATATATTCTGAGCAGAGGGATTACTGGATCAAATGGTATACATATTTTCAGCTTTTTAAGGAAGCACCAGATTGCTTTTCAAAGAGATTGTACCAGTTTGCAATCCCACCAGCAATGTAGCAGAGTTCCAACCTCTTCACAGCCTCTCCAGCATTTGTTATTTTGTGTGTTTTGAATAATGGCCGATTCTGTTGGGGTGAGATGATATCTCATTGTAGTTTTGATTTGGATTTCTCTAATAGCTAATGATTGTTAGCATTTCCTCATGTGTCTTTTGGCTGCCTGGATGTCCTCTTTAGTGAAGTGTCCATCTGTCACCTTGACCCGTTGCTTAATTAGGTTGTTTACCTTTTTCTTGTCAATATTTTGCAGTACCTTGTAGATTATGGAGATCAGACATCGGTCCGGCATGTGTTGCCAAATATATTTTTTCCATTCTATAGGTGGTCTTTTAATTCTTTTGATAAAGTCTTTGGATGAGGAAAACTGTTTGATAGTAGTTCTCATTGATCTATTGTTTCTTCTGTTCATTGTGCCATGTTTGGAAGACTATGAAGTCTGTCTAAGCTGTGTATTAAAACTTCCATTGCTGATCCTTTGTTTACTGGAATGATCTTTGTTGTTTTAGGTTTGATATTTAGGTCTTTTATCCACTTCTAGCTAGCTTTTGTGTAAGATGTGAGATACGGGTATTGTTTCAATTTTTTTGCAGATGGATATCCAATTTTGTTAAAGAGATTACTTTTACCACAGTTTACAATCTTCAGGCCTTTGTCAAATACTGGCTGTTCATAAGAGGATGATGGCATCTCTGGGGACTCAACTCTGTTCCATTTTTCTATAAGTCTCTTTCTGCACCAGTACCAGGAAGTTTTGACTACTCTGGCAGTGTAATAGTTTCTAAGGTCAGGTAGTGTGAGGCCACCCACTGTGTTCCTGTTCTTCGGTAGTGTTTTGCTTATCCAGAATTTCTTACCTTTCCAGAAAAAGTTGGTGATTTGTTTCTCCATTTTATTAAAAAATGTCACTGGAAATTGTATTGGGATTGCACTGTATATGTGGATCACTTTGGGTAAAACAGACATTTCCATTATATTAATTCTTCCTATCCACGAACAGGGTAGGTTTGTCTGTTAATGTAAGTCTCTCTTTGTTTCTTGCAGTAAGGTCTTGTAGTTCTCTTTGTAAAGATCTCTTATTTCTCTAGTTAGATTTATTCCTAGGTATTTTATCTTCTTGGTGACTATAGTAAAAGGTACTGAGTTGGTGATTTCTTCTTTGGTGATCTCTTTCTTGGTATAAAGGCAATCCTACTGATTCACTTATGTTTATCTTATATCCTGATATTTTGCTGAACTCTTCTGTTAGTTCGAGTAGTTTACCTATGGATTCTTTAGGATTCTCTGCATGTACAATCATATCATCTGCAAATAGGGAGATTTTTAATGCTTCTTTGCTGGTGTGGATGCCCTTTATTTCTTTGTCTTGTCTAGTTGCTCTTTCCAGAACTTCTATTGAACTGGAGACATGAGAGTGGGTATCCTTATCTTTCCTATTCTCAAGTGGAATTCTATCAGTCTCTCTCCATTCAGAATGATGTATCTAGGTTCATTAGTGATATTGGTCTGTAATTTTCCTTTTTTGTGGGATATTTCCCTGGTTTTGTTATCAGGGTTATGCTGGCTTTATAGAATGAATTTGGGAGTATTCCACCCCTTTCTGTGCTGTGAAATATTCTCAATAGTATTAGAGTTAACTCTTCTCTAAAGTTTGATAGAATTCTCCAGTGAAGCCATCTGGGCCAGGACTATTTTGGGTTGGCAGTTTTTGACGGCCTTTTCAATCTCTTCCTTGGCGATGGGTTTACTAAGTTGTTCTCCTTCTCCTTATGAGAATTTTTATAGGTGATATAAATCTAGGAATGTCTCCATTTCCTCCAGGTTTTCAAATCTGTTAGAGTAGTCTTTCATAGTATTCTGTTATGATACTTTTGATTTTGGTTGGGTCTGTTGTGATATCTCTTATCTCATTTCTTATTCGGGTTGTTTGTTTCCTTTCCTGTTTTTCTTTAGTAAGTTTAGCCAATGGCTTATTTTCAAAAAAACAGCTTTTGGTCTTTTCAGTTTTTTCAATTGTTCTTCTGTTCTCTAATTTATTTAGTTCTACTCTAATCTTTGTGATCTGTTTTCTTCTGGTGCCTGACGGCTTGCACTGTTGCTCTCTTTCTACTTGCTCAAGCTGTAGGGTTAATTCATTGGTTTGAGTCCTTTCTTCCTTATGGATGCGTGCATTTATAGAGATAAATTGACCTCTGAGCATTGCTTCGGTTGTATCCCATAGGTTCTGGTAGGATGTATTTTCATTCTCTTTTAATTCCATAACTTTTTTTAATTTCATCCATGATTTCTTCTATAACCCGTGGCGTTCTAAGCAAGGTGTTGTTCAGTTTTTGTGAGTTCCAATTTCTATCAATGTTGTTTCTGCTATTGATCTTGACTTTTATGGCTTTATGGTCTGAGAAGGTGCTTTGCAATAATTCAGTGCTTTTGATTTTGTTGAGACTTGCTTTACATCCTAACACATGGTCTATTCTGGATGGTGTTACATGTGCATTGGAGAAGAAGGTGTACTTATCTATTGAGGAACATAAAGTTCTATAAATGTCAATGAGGTCTCATTGGTTAATTGTCACAATATGATCCTCTGTTCCTTTACTGAGCATTTTTCTGGATGACCTGTCCATTACTGAAAGTGGAGTGTTGAAGTATCCAGTTATTATTGTGGAGTGAGTGAGCTATCTTATTTTTCAATGCAATCAGTTTTTGTTTGATGTATTTTAATGCTCTGGTATTGGGTGCATAAATAAGCAGTATTGTTAAGTCCTGCTTGTGTATTGAATCTTTCAGCAATAAATAGTGACTGCCTTTACATAATGGTGGATTTTCCATTAAAATTTACTTTATCTGAGATTACTATTTCCACACCTGTTCTTCTTTACTTATTGGTAGCTTGGTATGTATTACTCCATCTTTTAATTTTCAGCTCGTTCATACCTTTAAATCTAAGGCATGTTTCCTGTAGGTAACATATGGATGGGTTGTGTTTGTTGATCCAGGATATCACTCGTTGTCTCTTTTTTGGAGTGTTCAGTCCATTGAAATTCAGTATAATGACTGATAGATATGTGTTTACTGCTGTCATTTTTATGTTTTCATTTTTGTTTTGGTTTTTTTCTCTGTTGCTCTTAATACTCTGTTCTGGGTCATTCCTGTTTATGGATTCACTTTTCATCTTTTTCAGTGTTGGCTTTGTGTTTGTTGAGACTCCTATATTATGCATGTTTCATGTTTTGATATGTCACATTGTTATTGTGCTTTGCAGCTACCCCTATGGTTCCCCTTACTATTCTAAGTTTAAACTCAATTTAACTTCTGCATATCTTTTAACTCATTCACATGTGAAAGGACTATAACTACTGCAGTATATCCCTCTCTTTAGTGAGATGGTGTCATAGTTTTCATGATATGATCCTTGGTTCCCTTCCTTTAAAATTGTATTTTTCATTGAGTTTTGTGCCTTCCCTAAATGAGTAGGTTTTTGGATACTGTTTCTTACATTATCTCCTTAAATGTACACGTAATGTTATTGTTTTCCTAAGAAAAGAGCTTCTTTCAGTATTTCTTATAATTTTCATTTGGCTTGTACAAAGTCTCTAAGTTTCTGTTCATCTGCGAATGTCTTAATTTCATCTTCATATTCAAGACAGTTTTGCAGGATACATAATTCTTGGTTGGAATTTTTTCTCCTTCAGAGCTGTGAATGTGTGGTCCCATTGCCTTCTTGCCAACATTGCTTCTACTGAACAGTCATACAAAAGCACACAGGGTTTCTCTCTGAATGTTAGCTTTGCTTTGAGCCTCTCTGCCTTTAACAGAATCTGTTTATGTTTCATTTATTAAGTTTGGTTATTATATGTCTTAGTGTCTTTCTTCTGGGGTCCAGTTTTTGTAGCATTCAATACATGCCTTGGATATCTATGTTCTCTTCTTTCATAATTTCATGGAAGTTTTGTGTCAGCAACTCAACAACAATGCTCTCTGTTTTCACTAACCCTCCCTGTTCAGGAACTCTAATTAATTGTAGATTATTCCTCTTAATAGAGTCCCACATGTTTCTTAATGCTTTTACATTTTTCTTATTTCTTATCTCTGATTGCTCCTCATAAATGCTGATGTCAGTTTCTCTATCCTCAAGGTTACTAAGTTTGACCTCCATCTACTCAATTATGCCCTTTGGGCTTTGGATTGAATTGCCTAATTCTGTAATTTTGTTATTGATCTGCTGGATTTTAGATCGTTAATGTTCCATCAGCTTGGGTAGCTTGCTTTTCATTTTGCTCTGTTGTATTTTGTTTAATCTCTAGGTGGGTTCCCTCTATAATTCTTTTGTACTGGACTTCTGATAGTTTCAGAAAGCCTTCTTCATCTGGAAAGTTTTTTGATTGTTTATTTTAGGAGTTTTCTGGAGTCATGGTGGACTGCTTCTTTAAACAGTTAGTGATGGTTTGTTGTCTGCAGGCCATCTAGAGGCTGTTTAGTTTCTATGGTGTTACATCAACATGTGCTGAGACATAGTTCTGAGAAGGGAGCTGGCCACCAACTGCCTGCAGTGGACTCTGTGTGGTGACAGGCTCTACCTCCTGCCTGGCAAAGACAGCATAATACTTATGAAGTCACCGTGGGGCCATCAACCAACCGTATGATGTGGGTCAGCAAATGCCACCAGTTGCTCAGCAGTTATTTCTCTAGGCAGCCTTGTTTTAAAAATCTAGGAGTTCTCTTACAGCTGCCAAAATCAGTCAGGCCATCAGGTGTGACAGGTCTCACCTTCCAGCTGAAAATGGAAGCATCTCTTCAGCCATCCCTAGGTGCTATGATGTAGTTCAAAGTAGGGAGGAGTTATAGCCTTGCTGCCATCCTCAGCTAGCCCCACCCATAAGGTAACACTGTCCTAAACACAGCCTTTCTACTGGAAAAGCACATTCTGGACTGGCACTGCTTCTCAGCTTGGGAATTAGCCCTTGCTGAGTCCTCCAGTTGGGTGACTCTGCCTCCCAGCCAACCAAGATGGTATCATAGCTGAGCTGCCCTTCCTACCATGAAACAGCAGAATCTACGGCACAGCTCAGAAAAGAAAGGCTGGAGGGGCAGTGGTGCCCTCAATTATTAGCAGACAGGCTCACAAAATGCTGCTATCCCATATACTGTCTGCTTCACTATATGCTGTTTACTTTAACACTTTAGTTCAGTGTCTTTGCCAGCTCATGCCCATCCCCTACCTATTAGATAACAACAGCAACAACAACAAAAAAAGTGTCAGTACCTGCAGTCCACCTAAGTAGCAAGTCAGCAGGAGTGGGGGTCAGCATGTACTGGCTTGTGCCAGAGAAAGGAAGTTTCCCGTTTAATGGTATGTAGTCCAATCTGACAACATTGTGCCATATCCTAGGGCTCCCTGGGTGTCCAGAGTAATCTGTTCAATTATCAGTCCAGACCTTCAGAAGGACTTGAGGAGAGGTGTCTCTAGTCCACCATATTGGCTCCACCCTCCAAGGTATCCTTTTTAACAAAATAAGATGACTGAATTCTTCATTACTGATTTAGCTACTTTAGCAGCATTTAGGTGCAACTTTGTTAAGTTTCTTAAAGCTTACTATTTACCAGCACCCTCCTAAGCATTTTGAAGGGAACATTATTCATGATCTACATAAAGATATCAATCTGTGTGCACTGCACATGGATGGTAACTTTGCCACAAATACATTTGTTTTAAAACATTACTTACAGGCAGTTTCTGCCGTACCTACAACCTGGATAATTAAATTTTTATGTCCCTCAAGGGCTTATGAAGATACTGAAACTATGTGTGTGCTAGCCAGATTTTTATTTATTGGTCATTTATTTTAAAGAATGGTGGTACTAACAATAATTCTTATTTGTGTGTGTGGCCGTAGCTAAAAAGGCCATCTTGGGACCAACTGTCCTTTCCACATTATGCACACAAGATGATTACTCTATGGTTTGTAAAACATGTACTGTTTGCAGAGTCAATGATTGTTTACTGCTCAAGGTGGACTCTTAGCTCAAAGAACTCTTTCCTTTAGAAAGCCCTCCTCTCCCCCACCCCCTTCCTTAGCACTGAAGTTTCCAGGGCTGTGTGACCAGTGGTTCATCTGCTACAGATGAAGTTGAGTCTCAGACTGTCATTTCAGCTATCTACTGACTTCTTTGCCTAAGAACTTAGCAACTGGTTTCCTAAGACAATTCTTTTCCCATTTGTGTACTTTCTAGGTTGATGACGATATCTTTTTCTTCCCAACTACTTATTTTAGTACAGGAAAACCACCTACAAATCAAGTTGATTCATGTTTCACAAGTAGGAAGCTGATCTTTTTATCATTTATCTAATAGTTTGGAATTATTCAGGTGCACATTTACAAAATTAGCATGACTTGAATATAATGCAGAGTAATAACTGATATAATCATCAGCATCATCCTTTACGTAAGGAAGCATTTATCTGAGCCATTAGCTTTCTGCTTACCTTGTAAAGCGTGTAATCATAGGACAGGGGTCATGGCTTCACTTCATTCTTTTATTCCTAACTAGTCACACAATACTCTGCATATTCTTGTACTCAGTGCATGTTTATTGAACAATGACTGTTTGCAGTGTATCAAGTATTCTAAATGATAAAAAAAAAACCTTGAGATATGTTTAAAAGTCTACCTAAATTCCACCTCTTATAAATTAAAATCATAATTTTGACTAACAACCAAAGGCATTAATTTAATCCTTTACAGCTGTTAAGTAAAATGGGCAAGGCTGGTTTTCCTATCACTTCATGAAACCCTAGTGGTGTAGTGGTTAAACGCTACATCTGCTAACTAAAAGATCAGCAGTTCAAATCTGCCAGCTGCTCCTTGGAAACTCTATGGAGAAATTCTACTCTGTTTAAAGGATCACTATGAGTTGGTATCAACTAAATAGCAGTGGGTTTGGTTTTTGCTTTTCATGACAGACGAGGGGACTGAGACTATGAGGGTAGATTCATTTATCCACTGTCACAAAGACAAAATGAAGCAGAGGAGCTAGGACCGGGACTCAGGGCACTCCTATTTAACCTTACCATGTCTTACAAAAAGAATACACTTGAAATACAGCAACAACAATTACATAAATACTTGCTGAATGACAAAGTACTTACAAGCACCTATTTTGGAAACCCTGGTGGCGTATTGACCAATACCTATGGCTGCTAACCAAAAGTCTGGCAGCTGGCAGTTCAAATACACCAGGCTGTCCTTGGAAGCGCTGTTGTGGCAGTTCTACTCTTTCCTATACGGTCACTACAAGTCAGAATCAACTCAACAGCAATGGATTCTAGGTACTCATGGGTCAATGGTGGCTCAGTGGTAGAACTCTATCCTTCCATATGAGACACCTGGCTTCCATTCCCAACCAATGCACCTCATGTGCAGCTACCATCCACCCTAAGTCAATGGTGGCTTACATGTTGTTGTGATGCTGAACAGCTGTCAACATAATTTCCAGGCCAAGATAGACTAGAAAGAAGACCTGGTAACCTTTCAGCAATTGTTTTCAGCAACAAAAACCCTACAGATGACAAACATCACGGGGATAGCACAAGACCAGGCAGTGTTTTGTTCCCTTGTACATGGAGTCACCTTAAGTCAGGGGCTGACTTGATGGTAGCTAGCAACAACAACAATTACATACTGAACAACATACAAATAGCTATAGGAGCAGTAACACCATAAGATGTAGTCCTGCTTTCAGGGAGCTACCCATGAGCTGGGAAACCATGATGACTACAGCCAGCATGTAAACATACAGAGTAAGGAGTAGGAAGTTCCAAAATCATCAGGAGAGATCCAAAGCAGTGTGGAGTTCATAAAGGAGTTAGGTCAGCGTGGGAGCCAGTTATCAGAGATGATTCTAGTTGCATTCTCAAAGAGTCAGATGAACTGGTTCTAATACGGACAGTGGTCTTATCTGCAGGCACTGCCAAGGCCCATCTGATGCCTGGGGAAGACCCTGTTGGAACAGCAGTTCTCACTTTCTTGTCATCCCTGTTTGGCAGAAAGAGGACAAAGCAGCCACCTGAAGAGCAGGGAGAAAGCTATGCTCCCCTGAGTGACCCCACGTTAGGCACAAACACTGTTTCTTGGGGCAGCAGTGGGAGCCCTCCATTAACAGAGTCCCATACACTTAGGGGTATAGCTCCCTTGGGGAGCCCAGGGAGAAAAGGTTCAGGGGACAGATCCCTTATCCCCAGAAGGTTGCCTGGGCCATTTAATTAGTGTCCCCAGCTTGTTATATCTACCACTGTTTTCCCCCAAGGGAGACAGCCGAGCCTCACTTCACTGACTGTTATCTTTCAAGAGCTCAGAGCCAAGTGCTTTTTCAGTAACCTCATCAAAGGATAAGCTAGGATTCAGATAAGCTTTTCATGGAGGAAGTCAGGGTTATAATTTTCAGAGACTTCTGAATGTCACCTCCAATTTTCAACTCTTCAGTTCAAATGCCAGTTTGGGGGAGCTGGGCAGCCTCAGATATTGAAATGGCAACCCCTGACCTCAGTCCTTCAATGTTCCTGGTCATCTTAGAACCTGGCAGATTCAAGAGTTGAAAGTGCTGGTGATGTCTGACTTTATAATAATTCAGCTTCTCAGAAGTGCAAATTATGCAGGAATTGGTGCTAAACTCTCCATTAACTACAGAATCCAGGGAACCTTCAGTTTCTCAAATAACTTGTCAGTTTCCCCATGATGCCATGTAATTCTATTGTTTAGGGGGTGAAACAGTTTTAATTTGGAATTTCAGTGAAATTTGTATTTGACTCCACATTTAGCTTTAAAGACTTGATGTTCTTCCATTTTGTCAATGGGTTATGCCATGTTAGAAATTTCAGTTTCATCTTCCCACTAAATGTATGGCTCTATTGTCCTGTCTCAGTCAGGAGCTCTGATGATGGCAGTACAAGCTGCTCATATTTCATTATACAATCTTCATCCTGAACTGAAACCTTCAGAGATCATCAAATCCACCCACCAGCCCAAGTCTGTGGGAGAAGGGGGGTGAAAAACTAAGCACAAATAAAAGTTTAAAAGGCAATCACTTCTCCTTTAGAAAATCCTGTAAATGAAGATATATGGCAATTATTTTTAGTAATGAGTTCTTGTAACTCATGGCCATTGTAGTGATAAGGTCAGAATATTTTGGTTCTGTGGTTTCCAGACTTTCTCCCTGGGGCACAATTGGAGCAGCCACAGTGACTGAGATTCTTTGATTTTCTACCTTCTTTTCAGTCAGAAAAGCTCATATTAATATAACCAATTAATCTAATTAAAAGTGGAGCTTTTCTGGTTGAAATTGTATATTTGATTTCTGCTTTACAACCTACTTAAAGGACGTCTTTCCCAGTTTGGAAAAAAAAATTATGAAGTCCATTGAACACAGCTGATTTTATAGATGGGGAAATGGAGACCAGAGATATTATGTTAAATCTAATCCAAATGCCACCAGATCACTCATTCAACAAATATTTAATAAGAATATTCTATGTGCTGGATATGTTCTAGATCCTGGGGTATAGCAGTGAACAAAACAAAACCCTTGTCCTGAAGGATTTTACATTCTAGTGGAATGAGATAGACAATAAATCATTGTATACCGTACCAATGACAACAAACTACCAGCTGCCCTCAAGACATTTCTGACTCAAGATGGCCCCATGTGTGTCGGAGCAGAACTATGCTCCAGAGGGTTCTTAGTGGCTGGTTTTCTAGAAGTAGATCACTAGATCTTTCTTCCAAGGCATCTCTAGACAAACTCAATCCTCCAATGGTGTGGTTAGAAGTTGAACATGTTAATCATTTTTGCTGTGCCAGGTAGTGCTAAATGCTACAGAGAAAAAGGGAAGGAGAGAGAGAATTAGAAGGTAGCGAAAATATGTATATGTGAGTGTATAAGAAGAGAGCATGGCATCATATATAGAATGGTCATGAAGGTGCCCTGGTGATGCAATGGTTAAAGCACTCAGCTACAAATCTAAAGATCAGTGGTTTGAACCCACCAGCCACTCTGCAGGAGGAAAACATGGCAATCTGTTTCAGTACAGATTACAACCTTGGAAACTCTATGGGTTTCCTTTGGAGTGGCTACAAGTCAGAATTGACTTGACTGTCATAGGTTTGATTAGAAAACTTGACTGATATAAATAATGTCAGAAAATATGGAGGGAGTGAGCTGTCTGGATACTTAGGAAAAGAGCATTCCATCAGAGGAAATATCAAACAGAAAAGATGTCATAAAACAGTAAGAGGTAGGATTGTTTGGAGTGTAACAAGTGAAGGGAGGGTGTACTGGGAGAGGAGGTCAGAGTATTGGGTGGGAAGTACCTGAAGAATGAAGGATGCTGTAGACTGTTGTAGGTCATTTGGCCTTTATTCTAAGTGAGATAATAGCCATTGGGAAGTTTTAAGCTGAGGACTGAGATAATCTAATTTAGCTTTTCTAAAAGATCATTTTGATAACTGAGCAGAGAATACACTATATATAGTTGGGTAGGAATGGAAATAGGGAGACCAGTGAAAATCCAAAAAACTCACTGCTGTCAAGTCAATTCTGACTCATACTGATCCTGCAAGACAGTGTAGAACTGCCTCATGCAGTTTCCAAGGAGCATCTGGTGGATTCAAACTGCCAACCTTTTGGTTAGCAGCCATAGCACTCAACTACTGCACCACTAGTGAAGAGGCTGCAATAATCCAGGCATGAGATAACAGCACTTGGGGCAAGAGTGGTGAAGAGAATGATGAAAAAATGATCAGGTCCTAGATATTTTCTGAGAGCAAAAGGATTTGCTGATCACTTGAATTTGTGGTCAGAGACAAAAAGAAGAGTCAAAGATGACACCAAAGGTTTTATTGCCTGAACACCTGGAAGAATGGAATCATCATTTTCTGAGAAGACCATTGACCTTTAACCAAAAATAAACTTTGAAGGTCATCTACAGAATGGAAAAAAATATTTGGCAACTCTGTGTCAAACCAACACCTGATCTTCATAATCTATAAGGTACAAAATGTCAATAAGAAGAACATAAATCATCCAGTTAAGCGATGGGCAAAGGAGATGGACAGACATTTCTCTAAAGAGGAAATTCAGGCAGCCAAAAAAACACATGCAGACATGTTCACGATCCTTAGTTATTAAAGAAATTCAAATGAAAACTACAACGAGATACCATCTCACCCCAACGAAGTTGACCATGATCCAAAAAACACAAAACAACAAATGCTGGAGAGGCTGTGGAGAAAGTGGAACCCTCCTACACTGTTGGTGGGGTTGCAAAATGGTCCAGCCTCTTTGGAAAGCAACCTGGCGCTTCCTTAAAAAAATGGACATAGATATACCATTTGACCCAGTAATTCCACTATTTGCAATATATCCTACAGAATCAAGGCCATTCACACCAACCAACACATGCACAAGAATGTTTCTCACAGCACAGTACACGATAGCAAAAAGATGGAAATCAACCCAGATGCCCAACAACAGAATAATGGATAGGTAAACTATGGCATATATACTCAAAATGGAGCACTATGCAATGATAAAGAACAATGATGACTCCAGGAAACATCTCATAACCTGGTTTCAACTGGAAGACATTATGTTGAGTGAAAGTAGTCAGAGACAAAAGGACAAATACTGTATGAGACCCCTATGATAAGAACTCAAAAACAGACTTATACATAGAAGAAAAGACTCTTTGACAGCTGCAAGGAAGGGGAGGGAGGAAAGGTAAGGGGAGGAAGGTTTAGATTAGATAGTCGGTAGAAATTTGGTTGAGTGAAATCACTGACAGCACACATTAGAAACAAGAACAATATTAAGTGGACTTCAACATAACTTGAGTACTCCTCCCTTCTTAACCCAACAATGCAAGGACAGAGTAGCTGGGGCAGGGGGCAGGGGACCATGTCTTAGGAAAAATCGAGGCCAATTGGCACAACTAGCATTTTGCTAAGAGGGCTGTCTGCACCCCACATTGATGAGTGGCATCTGGGGTCTTAAAAGCTGCCAAGCTGCCATCCAAGAGCACAACAGATGGTCCCAACTCAGCAGGAGCAGATGCTCACTGAAGACCAAAATGACAACCCAGAAGACAGAGAGACCCACATGAGTGGGTGCCTACATCGACCTGGGACCAGAAGGACTGGATGGTGTCCGGCCACCACCAGTGATAGCCATGATGGAGCTCACAAAGTTGAAGCTCACTGGCAACACAAGTATAAAAGGGATGCACCCTGAGATCTCCACTAAAAGACCTCAATTGATGGTCCAGTGGCTTCATGGTTCCCCTGGGAGCATGGCCCCAGGCCCTGATGCTGCTCTTGCCCATAAATCATAATGAAGTTCCACTCTTTGGACACGACTACATCAGACTTGGCGATGCATAGTGATCATATATTGAATGCACTTCATAGTTCTATGCATCTATAGGATATCATCCTGCTGACCTCTGGCTGGAGGAAGAAGAGTGGGTGGAGAGAAGGGGAAAGGAGAATGTTGGGAGGATGAGACATGTATGGAGCAGAGAGCAATAGTGTGCTGTCACTGAGCAGGGAGAGCAGTGGAAGCTGCATATAGATGGGCACGTAAATTTATACAGGAATGTACATTTTCACTCAGTCATAAAGAAAAAAAAGACAAACTAGAAATGATGCAATTTATCAAAGATAAATTGAAGAAACATTGCCATTCTTAGATCCAAAATTTATTTTGCAAGTACAAAATGGTAGTAGCATTAATTTTCCCGAAATTCAAATAGAACAGTTTGTTAACTATAAACTCATTACACAGTAGCTTGGCACATGACTTTCAATCCCACTGAAGTAATATTAATAGAAATGTAGTGGTCTGAAAAAGATAGTTAATACTCCCAACTGTGGTGGTCACAACTGTGTCAACTTGGCAACTCCACGTTTGGCTGCTGTATTAAGTGGCAGGGATGGGGCCTGTGGTGACTTCCCACACCTCAGGTCTCATCTATCTGCCTTCTACCACCTACTTCCTGTCTTCTCACTTGCCAGCAGCTCCTGCTCTCTTTTGCATCTGGTTGCTGGACCTTAACTAACAGCTACTGGATTCATCAACCCTTTCAGTTGGCAACTGAGTTCCGTTCCCTGATCTGCTGATCTTGGTTTCACCAGCCCCTGCAGCTCCATGAGTCAGCAGTAACCCAGCAGTGTCACTGCCAGCTTGGGATCTACCAACCTATACAGCCAGTGATCTAGAACACTGGTTCCTGAACTGCTGACCTTGAGTTCACCAGATCCCGTTGCCAATGGGAGGCTTCTGTCAGGACTTGGGATGTTCAGCTTCTACAATTATGTGAACTGCTCCCTTTATATATAAATCTTTCCTTGTACATATTCATGTAACTGCTTTTGCTTGCCTAGAAATCCTAGCCTAAGACAATTTGATACCAGGTGTAGGGTGCTTCTCTAACAAGTACCCAACATCTGGAAGTGGTTTTGAACTGTAAATGGATAGAAGACTCAGAAGGAACCAAGAACTAGCAGCAACAGGAGAACCAGACCAGCCATGAGACAATGCTGGAGCCAACCTACAGAGCAGGATAGCTGAGTGCCTGTGTGCAGGATACATGGTGGAGTGGGGTGCCTCCAGGCCCTTGAATGGATGGAGCTCCAGAGCTTTGGAACATTTGCCCCAGGGGGGCAGATGCAGGCCTGAGGCTAGGACATGAGGCCATAAAAGGCAGAAGCTGAAGAGACAAAGAGCACAAGAAGCTGAGCTGTCTCAATCTCAAAAGGTAGGACCATGACCTCAGGGGTTTGAAAGAGTAGAATCACGGCTCCTTGTGTTTGTAAGGGTGGACTTCCCACTCAGTTGGGCTCAGGATGTACTTAAAGCAATTGGGGCAGAGTTACTGTCCAAGTGGGCCTAGAAGGCAGAGTTGTAGCACAGTCTCTGGGTCACCATTCAGAATCCAGAGTGTGGGCAATGCAAAGATTATGGAGGGCAAAGCTATTGTGTAAAATGTCTCAGAGAACTGAAAATTATTTTCAAAGCTTTGAGGGCTAATATAATGTGTTATGCTCACTTTCTTCTTACCTTTTAATGCCTTCTTTGACTTCACTTTCTCTCATTTGTAATGGAAATGTCTAGCTTGCTACTGCCACTGTATTTTAGAAGCAGATAACTTGTGTTCTAGATTTCACAGTTAAAGAGAAATTTCTGGACTTTGGACTTGGACTTTAAAGCTTTTGCCGTGATGGGGCAAATGTGTTTTACACATTGCAAAGATGAGAGTTTTTAGATAACAAAAGGTGGAATGTCCTGGATTGAATGTGTTCCCTAAAAAAAAATCTAACAATTTAGTTGCACCCATAATTCCTGGTATTGTGTGATGTTCCTCCATGTTGGAATTCCTGCCTCTATGATGTTAATAAGGGTATATGAACAGCAGTTGCGTTGGCAGAGCAAGATTCAATGTATAAGCTTGTTTTATGCCTTCAGGCAGTCTCTTGAGCTATGAAGTGGAAAATCTGGCAGAAAGATTTGGGAACCTCACACCACCAAGAAAACAGCACCAGGAGAAGAATGTATCCTTCAGACCTGAGGTTCCTGTGCCAAGATGTTTTCTGATCAAACACTGAGGCAACATTGGACTTTCCTCCAGAGTCAACAAGGGGGAAAGCCTTCCTTCAGGGCCAGCCAAAGCCAAGTGCCATCAAGTCGGATCCGACTCATGGCTTGGAGCAGACATCCTGAATTTGGACTTGCAGCACACCAGAACGTGTAAGAACAAATTTTTCCTTGTTAAAGCCATCCAGTCATGGTATTTCTGTTAGAACTGCACTAGTTGACTAAAACACCAGCCTATTGGGCACCGATGTCCATCACATTTCTAGATGTGATATCCATCCACATGTGGAAGATTATGCTCAGTTTCACTGCCATATTTGAAATAATAGTGGCCATCAACAGGAAGGTACTCAAAACATAATGGGCAATGAAACCCTAGTGGTCTTCAGAATGTATTTCCAGTTGTTGCTTTGGGGAGAAAACATGGAGAGAACCAGCTTGGTAATTATCAAGCTAAATAATTATATGCTGGTTGTTAGTCCTTGCTTTTGATTATTTCAAGCTCAGCATGGGGCCTGAAGATTGTCCTAAGACCAAAGAATAGAGTTACCTCTGACACATTCTGAATGCTACCTTGCCCACATTTCTTAATGAAACAAATACACTGGATCCCACTGAAATTTAGATAATCCTTTGCAAAATATTCTGGTGACCTGCCCCAAAGCCATGGAGAAAAAAAGAAAAGAGTAGAGAAAAAAAAGAGAGGTCACTGGCTGTTCTGTGATAGAATTATTGCCCTTTGATGTGGGAGAACTTGGATCAGTTCCCAGCCAATGTACCTAATGCACAGCCACCACTCATGTGTCAGAGGAAGCTTAGATGTTACGATGATGCTGAACACGTTTTAGCAGAGCTTCCAAAATTAATCTCTTTTATTACTAAATTATTTTTATTATTACTTTTTTTTATTTCTGATAGCATGTGTTTTCAGTATTGGAACATGTGCTTACTGAGTATGTTACGTTTTGGTTCATAATATGGCTTTTGAAGAAGATTATCTATAATGCTTGTGACCAAGGCAAGTGGCACTCTGGCATCACCAATCTGTGATATGACAGTATACCAATAAAAACTAATTGGAAAATTTATTTCAGAGGCCTTTCCATTAGCCTATGTTAAAATACCTCTGGTTTTCCAATATCATACAGAAAAACTAAAACCCATCAGGCCTCCCTAATTATCACAAAGGAAAGCCATATTTATGCTTGCAAGTCTTATTTCACAGAAATAAAGGAAAGAGGCAAAACTTTATACAAGTTCATAAAACTTAACACATCCAGGAAGCATCACCTAATGGAATGCTTAACCTACACAACAAAAGATTCCAACTCCAGCCTGCTGATGTTCATGCATTTCAAAAGGGACCCACTTTTAAGCTAAATGAATTAAAACCTGAATCACATACATATTGCCTATGAGGTCCAGAGGCATAAAACATGGCTGGTATACTGTTAAAACAACATTTATTAAAGAATTAAGACAGACTAAGGAAAAGTCTTGGTGACCTGCTTCTGCCAGTCAGTCAGTGAAAATTGTGTGGGTCACAGTAGTTTGATTCCCAGTCGATCATGAAGATAGCACAGAACTGAGCAGCATTTGGTTCCACTGTACGCGGGTAGCTATAAGTTACATGCCAACTCAACAGCAGCTAACTACAAGTAAGGAAAAGAAAAATAGAACACTGCTTCATCTACTAGGCCTGACAAATCTGCAGACTTACTGTTCTAAGTGCTGTACACCTCATTGCTGAGGGTCACTATGGCTGCTGTAATGGGTTGAGACTCTGTGTCAACTTGGCTAGACAACACTTATCCATGTTCAGCAGCTGTATCAAGGGGCAGGGGGTGGGGTCTGTGGTGGTTTCCCAACCCTCATGTCTCATCTCTCAGCCTTCTACCTCTTACTTTCTATCTGCTCATGTTGCCAGCAGCTCCTGCTATCTTCTCTTTTTGCTCTGGTTCCTGGGACTTGCACTAGCAGCTGTTGGATTCATCAACCCTTACAGCCAAAGAGTGAGAGTCCTATTCCATGACCTGCCTATCCTGGGTTCACCAGACCCTGCAGCTCTATGAGTCAGCAGAGACCTTGCCGTCTTGCCCACCATTTGGGGATCTGCCAGCCTTCACAGCCTGTGATCTGGAACTCTAATCTCTGACTTGCTGACCTTAGGTTCCCCAGCATTGTGGCCACATGAGGCCTGTGCCAGTACTTGGCACGTTTCAGCTTCTACGATAGCATGAGCTATTTCCTTTATTTAAACCTTTCTCTGTATGTGTTATACACGCTATTGGTTTTGCTTCCCTAGAAAACCCAGCGTAAGACAGTCACCTTCAAAGTGCTCCCCTTGAGAAGCTATATATCAAACAGCACCTAGTCCACCCTTCAAAGCCATTTTGGAACTCTTTCTTGAATGGCCGTTGCACACAGTGGCACAGTGGCAAGTTCCCAAACTTAATTATATAGTTGTCTGTGAGGGGGTTTGTAGCCAGTAAACAAATAACAGTATTAGAACACCTTCCCTCCTCACCTGATCTAGCCCCCAGTGACTTTTTTCTTTACCTGAAGATAAAGGAAATCTTGAAAGGAAGACAATTTGATGACATTGAGGACATCAAGGGTAATATGACAACAGCTTTGATGGCCATTCCAAAAAAAGAGTTCCAAAATTGCACTGAAGGGTGGTCTAGGCACTGGCATCAGTGCATAGCTTTCAAAGGGCAGTACACCTAAGGTGACCACAGTGATATTCAGTAATGAGGTATGTAGCACTTTTTTCTAGGGTCAGTCCATGAACTTAATTGGCAGTCTTTGTAAGTTTATTTGGTCCCTAGCACCACACAGAGAGACAGAGCCTAAACTTTCAGAAGGCCCTCCATGTGGACACTCTGTCTCCCAGTTCTTGCCCTTTAATTCCTCCCTAATCTGGTATTTCTGTCCTATCTTTCCCATCCTAGAGGCCACAATATAAAAGGCCCAGTTGTTCGTTCATTCTTGGCTCTGAAATTCTACTTCCTCAGGGCCACTTGCTCAATTTCTGCTGTCTCCACAATGTGGAGATAAAGATTAGCTCTACTGTTGCAAATTTAATGGAAGAAGGATAAGAAGAGGTTTCTAAAATGAAATATAAGTTGCCATACTGACAATTTCCTTCTGAAGACATCCATGTAGCCTTCAGATGCATATTACTCTTACTATTATAGATTTGACCCTATTTGAAGCAGAGATAGCTCGTTTCCACACTGGAGATTTGATACTGGCAAATAGCTGCCCATTTAGGGACTATCATTTAGCAGCTTCTCTCGAAGCTAGGAAAAGCCATACGACTAGAATTCTTGTCAACGGAATATGATCAGAAGTGAAAGTGCCACTTTCAAGTCATGGAACTTCAGCAGTGGCTATGTGCCCTCCAGACTGCTTTCCCTTTCACCAGGTAAACATAGAGGGCTCTTGAGGCCTTCAAGGCGGGTAAGGCAACAACACTGAAGGATCTGGGATGCCAGTAACCATCTTGAAGGCCTTTTGGTGTTATACTGTTATGTGACTGAGAAAACTAATTTCTATCGAGTTAATACACATTTGAGTACCTATTTATTGTAGCAGCTAAATTTACTTTAATTACGAAAATTTTCTTGGAAAGAGTATCCCAGGAACCACGTAGAGTTATTTGCCATTCCAATTTCTAGTTGATGGATGAAATTGGAGGATGTCTTAGGCTTGGTTTTCTAGGGAAGCAAAACCAGTGACATGCATATGTACAAGAAAAAAATTATATACAAAATACAAGGAAAGATTTATATATAAAGGAACAACTTATGCAACTGCAGAAGCTGAATGTCCCAAGCCCTGGCACAAGCCTCATGTGGTCACAGGAGCTGGTGAACCCAAGGTCAGCAGGTCAGAGACCAGAGTTCTAGAGCACAAGTTTTGTAGGTCAATGGATCCCAAGCTGGTGGCAAGATGGAGCTGCAGACTCTGGCGAACCCAGGATAGGCAGGTCAAGGAACAGGACTCTCAAATGCCAGCTACAAAGATTGGTGAATCCAACAGCTGCTAGTTCAGGTCTAGAAACCAGATGCCAGGAGAGAGCGGAGTTGCTGGTTACATGAGCAGAAGGACCTTGAGAGCTGGGTGGCAGAAAGCCACCACAGGCTACGCCCTGCCACTTGATACAGCAGCCAAACATGGAGTAGCCAAGTTGACACAATCCTAACCACCACAGAGGAGAACACTTGACTCATCCTGACTCATTTATCCCATGAGGAATGGTTGAAGAAACCTGGAATTGTTGAGCGGAAATAAAGAAGCTTTGCTGTGTACATGTGTGTTTAGGGAAACCGGTGGTTATTTATCCAGAGGAAAGCACTAATCGATGTTTGGAAATCACGGGAAATCAAATTCACTTAAACGAATGGAAAGTCTTTCTAAAACTCCACTATATGTATGCTTCATTAAGGCAGGAACCATGTTTTTCTGGTTAACTGCTGCGCCCCAATCACGCTGCTGGCAAAAAAAAGTACCATGGATTGAACTGTGTCCCCCCTATAATATGTGTAGCCATGTGACTGGGCCATGATTCCCAATATTTTATGATTGTCTTCCATTTTGTGATTTTCCTACGCTGTCTGCCAGGTGCTCCTTGAAAACTCCGTGGAGCAGTTCTACCCTGCACTGTAAGGTCACTGTGAAGAGGAATCAACTCAATGGCAGTGGTTGTGTGTTAGAGGATTGGGGTGGGACTGTAAACCCCTTCATAAGATCACCTCCCTGCTCCACTGTAAAGGGAGTTTCCCCAGAATATGGCTTGCACTACCTTTTATCCTTTCATCCTACAATAGATAAAAGGAAAGGAATGCAAGCAGAGAATTGTGAACTTCACACCACCAAGAAAGCAGCATCGGGAGAAGAACACGTCCTTCAGACCTGAGGTTGCTGCACCAAGATGCTCACTGAACAAAGACTGATGCAATGCAAGGACTTTCCTCCAGAGCCGGCAAGGGGGATGGCCTTCCCCTGGAGCAGAGATCCTGAATTTGCATTTGTAGTCTACTGGACTGTGCCAGCATAAATATTTCTCTTTTCAAAGTTGTGGTATTTCTGTTAGAGCAGTACTAGCTGACTAAAACAAAAAAGTACTCCATAATATTTGCTAAGTAAATGTTTTCAAATAATAAAAAAATTGTTTTTCAACTATGAAATAGTGCTGTGAAAAAGTGAGTTTTCAGTTGTTGCAAATTCCAGACAGTCTCAATGAGCACCTAACAGAAAGTTGGGCTAGATCACTTCTCAGCAGATGTCTTCCAATTTTTAATATCCTATATCACAATATGGAAGCTCTGGTGGCCTGATGGTTAAGTGCTATGGCCTCTAGCCAAAAGGTTGGCAGTTTGAATCTAACAGGTGCTCCTTGGAAGCTATGGGGCAGTTCTACTCTGTCCTATAGGGTCCCTATGAGTCAGAATCGACTTGATGGCAATGGGTTTGGGTTTTGGTTCATATCTCAATATTATTTAAAGCACTTTCCCATCTATTACCTCTTTTGACCCTTACAACAAATCTCTGAAATTATCATCGTAGTTTTACGGATTAAAGAATTGTAAATTTCAGAGCAAATGACCCATCCAAGGTTACCCTGCTGTTTAGTGATGACTCCGGAACTGGAAACTGAATCACTTGACTCCTAGAACAGATTTCTCTGGTGTTTCTCAATTCAGGAAAAATAGAGATTAAAATAGCACCTCCTTGTTGAGATCTTACTATGCTAAGTACTTCACACACATTTTCTTAATTAATAATCACATCAACCCTGATGTGTACACTACTGTTCGTCTATTTTGTAGTGAAGAACTCAGAGAGTTTAAAGGAGTAATTAGGTTTGCAGAGGCCAAAAGCCACAGAGCTTGAGGTGGAACCCACTTATCTGACCCCAGGCCTGTCCCCTAAAGCTCTGTAACTACTACCTCCTCCAAGAACAGAAGAGAGCAACATAGAAGATGGTAGTTCATGGAAAGCTTCATGGAGTCAAGGGACACAAGTTGGACACTGGAGTTCTAGAGCCCACTGGGGTTGTTGTGGTGGACTGGCCACAAAATGTTTCTAAGAGGCAAGGATTCATATGTACTTTCTTACACCTTTGACCTTCCTGCTGATGAAGGTGGAGGGAGAATGGAAAATTTATCCACCTGTAGCTTTCTAGGATTCACAGGTAGTCACCATGAGCAAAACAGAGACCCTCCAGAAGGGGTTGGACTTAGACATGAACATTTAAAAACAGCAAAAAAAATCTCAGCAGAGATAGCTAGGATTTCCCTTGATAGTTTTTGGGGGAAGATTCTCTGAGCTATGAAGACTACAGAGTAGCCCTTTAGGGGGGCAGAACCATACTGGCTGTGTGCATATTGAGCCTTAGAGAAGTGTCCAGACTGTTACAGCTTATGCTGTCACCCACCCCATGCCATGCTCGCACCATGCCTAACCCCTGCTGCTCTTCCTCCCGTATAACTCATATTTTCATTGCAGCGCTATCCACTCTTCCCAGAGCAATGATTTAATCTTACATCTAAACATTCCCTTGGAGTGTTAATCTTTGACATTTTGCCAAAAAAAAGAAAGCAATTGCATGGCAGACGGAGGACCCGACTTAGACAGCACCTCCTTTACGTGCACAGTCCTTTTCCAGGCCAGCCCACCACTGCTATAATAGGTTTTCCTCTTGGTCAGATTCAAGGATCTTCTCAAACACCGCATCTCATCCATTTTGGTTAAGCGACACTAACTACATTGTAAGTAATAGCCTGCCCACAGCAATGTCGCTAACGGGCCCGTCTGTGCTTGGGTTATGAATGGGCCCATCCTCAGCTGCAGTCACACTGCTCTAGGCTGGGAGTTCATCCGTTCTTGCAAGGTCAGACCTCAATGGCTTTTGGATGACAGGGAAATCTAGACAAACCCGCAATGTGGCTGAATGGGCTGCTCCAGGGATGGTTCTCTCTCCTAGAAGGCAGTGCCTCCTCTTTCTCAGGCCCACGGTCACCACTACATCAAAAAGTCCAAGGTTTCAGATACTTGGATGCAATACTCAAAATAAATCTCAAATTCTTACCTCTCGGCATTAGATAGTACTTGCAGTGGAAATACAAGCAGGGTGTTTGACTCACACATATCTATGAATATGGGCTTATTCTTCATAACGTAGCAAAGCATCTGTCATAGAGCTGGCAGTCAAGAAATATTTTTTGAATACGACTACTAACAATAGCTTTATTTTATTTAGTGTCAGAGACTATGCTAAGTACTTTGCTTTTAACGAAGAATTTTATTTTATGCTCCTACAAAGCCTACTCGTTAGGCAGAGTTAATTCACTCTTGTAGTTGAAGAAACTAAGGATCCCGTAGTTGCCTCTTTCTAAGTTGATTGCACTGCTGGCAAGTAGAGCCATTACAGTAGGTTTTCTGCCTCCAAAACCTATAGTGCATGACTTTCCTAAAGGGGGAAAATGTTCTTACCATCAACTGGATTTTAAAGTCACTGGCATTTACCCAGCTAATCTCGAAGTGGACCATTCAGTTGCCTGTGTGTGTATATATATATATACATACTTTAGTTCCTGCTAAGAGTGAGGGAAATGATTCTAAAATAGCAGTTTGGGCAACAAAACAACCATCTGTGCTCCTCGACTCTGTTCTATCAAAACTGTGGCCCAATCACACACCATGTGGTAGATGACCCCCCAGTAACCTACAGATGCTCCAGTCCTGCCCATCCTCACCCTCATTCCTATTCCTTATTCATTTCCGATGCTGTTCCGCTTAGGAGCCTTCAGCCTGTCTTGTTTCAAACTGAACTTACTTCTCATAAATTTTACAGGTAAACTGGCCTATCTCAGTTCTTCATCCTTGATGCTTTTGAAGTACTCCCTCATCAAAGTTTTTGTTTCCTAGCGGGTTCAAAGACATTCTTTGAATCGTCTCACACTGACCTGTAGAATCTTCTCTGTGCTTTCATCCATGCACTACCCGTTTAACAAACATTTATTGACAGCCTGGCACTGACACATAGTGGAGAACTAAAGAGCAAAAGTGAGATAATGGTTGATAGAAGTGACATTTAAACTAAAGCTGAAGGATTGAGTAGGAATTATACAGGAAAAGGAAAGAAGGTAAGACATGTGGTAATGTTCCAGGAGGGAGAAAAAGCAAAAGTCAAAGCAGGAGCTTAACCTGCACAAGAAGCTCACTAAGGCTAGCGCTTGTTATACATGTGGAGGTGGGTGGGAAGAGGAGACCAGTAGGTGAGGAGGTCTGTTAGTAGCAAGAAGTACAATCAAAGAGGTAAGGCGAAGCCAGATCATGGAAAGTCCTGCATGCAATGAAAAGCCAGATTCATCACTATACCCTTGAATTCTAGCAGGCAATATTTCTTTCCTCTACCCTTTGAGTCCCTGTATCAGTTAATAATTGCTACATAGCAAATTACCTCAAAATTCAATGGCTTAAAACAGTAGACATTTATTATTGCCCACCCGCCCCCCAACAAGTCTATAAATTCCCTGGGTGGTTCTGCTGCTTTAGGCCAGGCTCACTCATATGATAGTGGTCAGCTGGTTGGTGGGCTGGGGACTGGCTAGTCTAAAATACTTCATCCCTGGTCTCTGGTGGTTGGCTCTTGGCTCGGGTAAAAGCATGACTATCCATGAATCTTTCCCCCTCTAGTAGGTTAACTTGGGCTTCTCACATGATAGTCCTTTCTCTAGCAGACAGAACAGAAACATGAAAACCTTCTAGGATTTCGTCTTGGAGATGGCACACTCTTGCTTACGTTGTATATTATTGGCCAAAACAGAGAGAGTGAGAGAAAGCCCAGATTTAAGGTCTAGACTTCTCTTGATGGAAGAAGTTGTAAAGTCACGCTGCAAGCAGCATGGATGCAAGGAGGCATAAGCAACTGCACCTATTTTTGCAGTCTGTCACAGCTTCATACCAAATAACCCTTACTGCCTTCATAGTTTCCTCATGATTTGGAAATGGGAAGGGGTTCAGTGACATAGTAACTTTCAGGAGTCACATAACAACGTAAACTGAAGCTACAACCAGCCACAGGCAAGACCCAGGCTTCCTAGAGGAAGCAAAACACCCTGTTATTGATATAACAACAGATGTATAGTCCAAGGGAATAGTATTATGAGTCCAGAAATAAACCCAGACATCTAGTGGTCAATGGATTTTTGACACTCATTCAAATTGCATTAAATGGGGGAAAGAAGACTCTCTTCAATAAATGGTACTGGGAAAACTAGATTTCCACACGTAGAGAAATGAATAGGACCTGTGCCTCACACCATATACAAAAACAAATTCAAAATGGACTAGAAACCTAAATATACAAATTGAAACCATAAAACTCTTAGTAGAAAAGGTGTGGGCAATACTGTCAGGCCTAGCTTTTAACTGTGTAATAAATTGTTACACAAACAGCAGAAGACAAAACAAATGAGACTTCAAAAGATTTAAAAAACTTTTGTTTGTCTAAAGACTTTACCAAGAAAAATGGAAAGATAAGTTGCTGCCTAGAAGAGTATCTTTGGAAACAATATATTTGACAAGAATTTAATAACCAAAGTATATATAAAACTTCAACAACTTAACAACAAAAGGACATATAACCTAATCATAAAATAAACAAATATCTTGAACAGACATTTTACCAAAGAAGAATTCAAATGCCAGCAAACGTGTGAAAATGTATAGTAATTAAGAGCTATGACTGCTAACCAAAAAGGTCATCAGTTCAAAACTGGATAGTCCTTGGAAACTCTATGGGCAGTTCTATTTTGTCCTGTAGGGTCCCCTTGAGTCAGAATGAAGTCAATCGAAATGGGTTTGGTTTTGGTTTGGTCATTAGACATCAGAAAGATGCAAATCAAAATCCCAGTGAGTTTCCAGTTAACTCTTACTAGGATGACAGGGCAGCAGTTAAGTGATACGGCTGCTATCCAAAAGACTGACAATTCAAGTCCATCTGCTGTTGCTTAAAAACCTATCGTGCAGTTCTACTCTATCTTCTAGGGCCGCTATGAGTCAGAGTCAACCCAGTGGTGACAGGTTTGGTCTTGGTTTTAGGAGGGCTGAGATTAAAAAAAAAACTAAAAATAATAAACATTGGTGGGGATGTATGGAAATTGGAACTCTTAACTGTTGTTGATGGAAATGCAAAATGGTACAACCATTGTGGAAATATAGTATGATGGTACCTCAAAAGTTAAAAATAGGACTAACATATAACCCAGCAACTCACTCCCAGGTATATACCTGAAAGGCTTGAAAACAGAGACTCAGAAAGAGACTGAATTGCATATCACTGTTCACTGCAGCACTGTTCATAACAGTCAAAAGCAGAAACACCCTAAAGCCCATCAACAAATGAATAGATAAACAAAGTGTGGTACATACAAATATTAAAGTACAGTCCAGCCAGTGATGGAAATAGTCTTAATCATCCTACAGTGCAGACAGAGCTGAAAGACATTATGCTGAGTGAAATAAGTCATCCAAAGGCCAAGTGCCATTGAGTCATCACACAAGGACAAATGTTATATGACCTCTCCTAAAGAAAAGGCAAGGAAAGACAAAAGTATAGAGACCAAGTTTATAAGGGTTACTGGGGATGGGGAGGAGGGGGAGAAGAAAATTAATAGTGATGGAAAATCACAGCTGATGATTGCAACTGCTGTCAATAAGTTGTATACCTGTAAAACGTTGAATTGGCAAAAGTTGTGTGATAGATCTGTGTACTACAACAACAACAAAAGGAGTAGCCACTGAAGCTGCTTATGCATAACAAAATACTTCATGGAATTTGGTCCCTTGGTTTGGAGATTTAGGGTCATGATTTCAAGGAATCTCAGTTAATTGGCCTAATAGTGTGTTTAGTGCTTCTCTTCTATCTCCTAGTTTGTTGTATAATTCCTGGAGTCTAAAAGTTTTCAAGTGGTTATCTGAAGTACACTAATTGGTCTGCGTTCACCTGGGTCAACAGAGTAAGAAAGAGAATGAGAAACAGGAGGAAATGGGATGTGTGGCCAATTGTCTCCATGAACAATTGCCTCCTTTCCCACAAGACCAGAAGAACTAGCTGTCCAGCTACTATTATTGGGCATTTTGATCAAAGATTCCATAGAAGAAACCAATCTAGGAGTAAGATGCAAACCGAAATTTCAAATGTCATGGGCTCCAGACTTTCTAGAGTACTGGAGGGTGAATGAACCCCTGGAGCTATTTCCCTGAGTTTATCTTTGAGCCTTAAACCAAAAAACATCTTCTAACATCTTCTTAAAGCCAAGTAATTTCCCTTTTTAATAATAGTTTAGCATGAAAGTAAGAAATGTCTGACTTGAGCACTATTCGGTTTTAGTGGGATGAAACTAGAACAACAACTCAAAAGATTAGACAGGAAACTTAGGAGGCAGTGAGTTTATGTAAATAGTGGAAAAATGACCGAGAAATGGAAGGTAAGAATGGTTACATAACTCCAAGAGTGTAGTCAGTGTCACTAAATGGTACAAGCAGAAACTATTAAATTGGTATATGTTCTGCTATGTGCTCTTGACAACAACAAAATAAATAAAATTTGGGGAAAAAAGGATCCAGGCTCCTAGTCCTAACAACTCTACCCAGTCCTCACATGTCATCGATTTCCTATTTTCCACCTCTGATTCTCCAGTGTTCGTTTCCTTGACACTACACACTGTCAGTTGCTTTGTGGGTCCCTGAGGCCTCTGTGGATGTTATCTTTTACACAGGCACACAAAGAAGCTGCAGCACTCTTCCAAGAGCCTCACTGAGTGTTAGGACAGGCCAGTGATCACAGTCCTGCTGGAGATAGAAGAAGAGGATTTCCAAAGGAAAGCTAGGTTCTGCAGGCCAGTAATTCTGAAAGACTGGACAGAGCATCCTAGACCTCCCTGGGCCTTTTACTTGCTCCACAGGGCTATGTAATGAATCTTGAAGCTTATCAGCATCTAGTCAATGCCCCCCACCCCACTCAGCATCCACAGTACTTCTCAAACCAAAATGGACAGCGGGGAGAGCTAGTGTACTTTTAGACACTATGTACATTCTGGACTCTGTTTGGGGGATAACGGAAAGGAAAGCGTTGGGCAGTATGAAAGATAAATGGCACCTTGTGAGACAGACCAAAAGAAAGGAAGCCATTTAAAAGAGAGAAAAATCGGAGAGAAATTTTTATCATTGGCTTCGACTCAACGGCATTGGCTTGGCTTATGTTTTAGAAGTATTAGTACTGTTGGGAATGATTTCCTGTCTATCTTTTCTGAGGAAACAATATGAAACAGGTGACTTAAAAGTCAGCAGGTAGGAATTCGGTAAGATACAACGGTGAAATTACTGCCTGCGAGAGCTTTAGTAAGCAGATCTCAGGACAGGAGTTAGTCCTGGTCTCTGCCCTGGAGAAGCTTTCGTTGTACTTAGAGACCCCAGAATGATGCATATGAGCCGGCAAAGAATACCCAGCATGACTTTTTTACACACGTGCAGTGATATGGCACCAAATCTAACTACACTGAGATTTTAAAGAAGAAATAATAGCCAGGTAAATCCTTGGATTGTACCTCAACCTAAAGAAACAAATGCTCTCACAATGGACCAATAAGCAATGTCATAATAAATGGGAAAATTTGTAAGCTGCCCAGGATTTCATTTCACCTGAATTCACAACAGATGTCCATGGAAGTGGCAGTCAAGAATCAAACAGTCTGCTGCAAAAGACCTCTTTAAGCTGTTTAATAAAATAAAAAAAGAAAAATAAGAAAGACATCGCTTTGTGGACTGAAGTGTGCCTGACTCAAGCCATAATATTTTTAATTGCGTCATATGTACACAAAAGCTTGACACTGAGTAAGGAAACCGAAAAGAGAATTGATGCCTTTGAATTATTGGTGTTGGCAAAGAACACTGAATATTACCATCGATTGCTGGAAGAATGAACAAATCTGCCTCAGAAGTACAGTCAGAATGTTCCTTAGAAGGGAGGATGGTGAAACTTTGTGTCACATACTTTGGCCGTGTTACCAGGAGGGTCCAGTCCTTGGAGAAGAACATTATTCCTGGTGAGGTACAGAATCAGCGAAAAGGGAAAGACCCTCAACAAGCTGGATTGATCCAGTGGCTGCAACAGTGGGCTTAAGGATAATAACAGTCGTGAGGATGGCGCAGGACGAGGCAGTGTTCACTGTGTTCTACATAGGCTGCTGTGAGCCAGAATGGACTCGGTGGTTCCTAACAACAACAAGTCTTTGTAGAAGGTGTAAGACTTGAGCTAGAAAGGATTTATATAGGCAGAATCAATCCAGATTGAAGGAGCCATGTGTACAAAGATGTAGGGAGAGCAACATGTCCCAGACTGCAGCAATCTGCTAAATTCTTGGCACACAGCAAAAGTTGGTCACTCCAAAAGGAAGAGGTAAACAAATTAGCATCATTTCTGGGAACATTAAAGGAGTCCATTTTGGCTAGATGGTACAATCCATGTGAAAGTCTGCTGGAAAGTAAAGATAGGGAGAGGAGGGCTGTTGAAAACTTCTTCTGACTTACTTGTTCTACCACCTCTATCTTGAGAAGATTTTTGCGCTTCCTCGGCTTTGGTCATAAACATGTCTGAGCAAATGTTGTTCAGACAAAGTCATATTTTGTTACTCTTTATTGTTTCAGGAAGTAGTTCCTTCCATAGTGAATTAGAAATAAAACGTGAGAGCACTTACCTTCCAACATCTTGCACATAGTAGAACCTCAACAGCAATTCTTGGATGGATGGAGGGAGAGAGGGAGGGATCGAGAGGGAAGGAGGGAGGGTGGATGGATGAATAGAAGTAAGGAAGGAGACATGAAATAGAGAAATGAAACACTGACTTTGTACATGAATTGTGGATAGGCAAATAGAGAACTCATAGATGAATTACAATGAATAAAATAATAAATATGCAAAAACAAGAAATTATATAATTCAGATAGAAAAATACAAGTATAAAATAAAGTTGTGTTTTCAGTAATATTTTGGAAATCTGACATAGTCTAACACTGTCTCCTTAGAACCATATTGTATAATCACCCCCCTCACCACACACACATGCGCACACACACACACACACACACACACACACACACACATGCATACTGTGGTCACCAACATTTCCCTATTCTCAGACTCCTTTATTTCTCTTCTCCACCCTCACCTCCAGAATTTTTGTTTTCCCCAATGGAACCTGAGTTCTAATTCTATCACCACTGCTAACTGGCTTGGGTGTGTCACTTCAATCTTCATCAACTCAGTAACTCTATCTGTGTAACAGACAGAATCGAATTAGGTGACTTCTGTAGCACATTTTAGTGCTAGAATAATGAACCGTTGTTTTCATTATTAACAACAAAAAAAGTGAATAAACACAAGACATTTAGACAGCTCCCAAATGAGATTTGGTGATATCCAGGCTATCCAGGTTGGAAACCAGTGAAATAATCTAGTATCCTCTACAATTAGCGTGACCTTGTCTTCTCAGCTGAGAAAGAAAAAGGATGAAAAAGAATGTGAGAAGTAGGCATCTCTTCGCTGTGCTGGCCACCTGGCCTCTGCTCCCACTACTCCCTGAGCTGCAGAAACAAGGCCAGTAGAAGGAGATGTATCTCGGCATTGCCACGAATCTGGCTCCATGCGGTTGGTGCAAAGTTGAGCATTTTGTAGCTGAAGATGGTGGGCTTCTCAGGATAACAGCAGCTTTTCAAGTGTGTATTAGCATTCGAGATGCTTGGTAAGAAGAATCGGAATACCACCTGGCTTCTTTATTTTTTATCTTTTGCCTGGCTGAATTAATAATTAAGTGTATTCTAATAGCAGAGTTTTACTTGTGATTCTCATTTGGCTCAGGCATTAGGTCTAAATGAAACATCTAGTTGACAGAATATAGTTATGAAACAAAACCACAGTTCTGTCTGTATACTTTAACTTTTCTAATGATGAGAATCCACAGTCTGTCTTCCAGCCCTGATTGCTGTGGCTTTCCTGCCATTCCTTCTTCCAGGGAAAAGATAAAAATTCTTTTTCCTTATACAGGAAAAATGAGAATGTCAGATCCTGGTGTAAACCATAGTGTAGGGCCTGGGGCAACAAGAAAACTATACTTCTGTCCATTTTGTCCCTAGTATGAACAGATGTCTTAGAAAGGCATGCTGGGAGTGGAGAAAGAAAAGAAGCTAGGACTATGTGAGACCAGTATTGGGGTACTGAGTGGCTACATGGAAGTAAC